>CM038793.1:9968778-11280172 GCA_021764765.1 Vicia sativa | reverse complement strand
AATTATTATGGTTATATTAGTTCAAAGCGCAAAATAGTCTAAGTTTACAACTTCTCTCCTAATCATATTCAGGCAAATTCTACTAGGAACCTCCTGTATATAAAAAAACCCTCTCACTTTCAATCATCTTAGTGATACCTATAATCTTAACCCGGGACTAGATTTAAAACCCAATAGAATATTACACTTCAAAAAAATAGTACTTAGTTTTGCTTAAAAGTTTCAACCAAGAACAATATTAAACTTTGCTATGCTTCCATGAGTGAGAACAATAACTCGATTAGCAATCATAGGAATCAATCAAACTCAACGCATCAAAAGATACATGAAGACATACAAAGAACAAAATGCAGCAACCTAAAAGACTCCCAAAATCCTAGTAATTTTAAGTTCCAACCACACTTTCTTTTATGTGAACGTGCATATTCTAGGTCTAGCAAGTCCTTATTTATGTACTCTGCAGTACGGACTGGACTCTTCAAATCAAATCCAATCTTTTCATTTCAAATTAGTGCAGATCTTCACATAAAAATAGGAATTAATCTTTTAAGGAATCAAATCAAATCAACATTTGTTTCTAAAATATCCTCGATTTGTGTTCGCATGAAAGTACTAGAATTCCTACCCATAATGTACGTGTTAAACACAAGACATCTAACTAAACATTTGTCCGATAAATTAGTTAAAATGTTATTACATTTTATTCAACATCAATCTAAAACCATGTTAGCAAAATTTATACCAAAGCTTAAATCATAAATTTAACACAAATATAGACCGATTTTCTCATTTGTCATTATAAAATCGAATGAATCCATTGTTAATATTTTGTACTTTAACCTATTTGATCATACAAACAATTAAAATCTAATCCTTCTTTATCTAAAATTAAACCCTACTTAACTTTCACTTTCCATCCTATCCCATTTCACATGAAAGCATTACACAACAAAAACTTCTCAAAAGGCACACTTCAATCCGCCATCTTTTTCAATTTAAAAACAATAAAAACAGTTAACAAAACAACCCTCACTAAAGAACATGTGAGTGATTGAAAATACTTTAAACCCACATCCCCATCTTCAACAAACGACAAAAATTCTATTTCTTTTCTTCAAGTTTCCCATTTTCTTCCACAAAATGTTTTCGTCGTTTTCACTGAAACTTAAACCAACCGTTTTCACTTCACTCTACAATGGAAGCGCTCGACGCGCCGTCATTGACCCTAAATTGCATGGTCGGGTTCTTCGCTCCACCCGCTCCGATTCCGTTCGAGTTCTCCTCCAGCGAATTCACTCTCTCCGGTCATGATCCTCCGCCGCTTCATTCATCCGAAAATCTCGAACTCTGTTCTCAACGTTCCGGCGATGAAATTGTTGCCGTCTCCAAGAGCCAGAATAGCTGCTCGTCGGAGTTGTTTCCTGGTCCGATGTCACTCTCTCCGTCTCCGTTGCGTATACCGTACCTCGCGGTGGATTGGACTCGACGGCTGTGAAGAGTGGTGGCGGAATTTGATGTAATTTGACTACTGTTTCTGTGGTCAATGATGATTCGTTTGCGATTGACGGTGAGAATTTGATATGCTTTGAATTTGAACTTCATTTAGTGTAGTGTGGAAGTAGATAGATACTGAAATTTAAGAGAATTTGATTTGATTCAGAAGTTAAGTTATAAATGTTCATTGTTACCCTCTGAACGATTTATATGCAAATTTTGTTTGTTAAATTCTTTGATTTATAAGCAAATTTTATTTTTTAGATTCATCATAATTAATTTATCTGATTATGATTATTCTTTAGTGAATGTGTATTTAATGTTTATCAATAAAAGTGAATTTAATGTTCAAGGATCATTTGGAGGTGGAGTTGTTAATTAATGCTTTTATGTTTGAATTGATAATTGACCTTCTTTATGAAATTTGTATTAAATATGTTGAAATTGGAGTTAGTGATAAAGTTTTGAATAGTGTTACTGCATTTATGGTTATAATTTAATTTCTGGATTATTGAGGAGCTTGTTTAGGAAGCATGTTATTTAATGAGAGCATTATAACGTGCTTTTAGAATAAGTTTCATTATGGGTGCTGCTTTGTTGAAGTCATTTGTAAATATCCTTGCATTGACATTTAGAGGAAACGTGGTGTACTTTATTTCTCCTGTTTCAATTTCATGAATTTACTTTTACAAATCAATTCTTGTTTATAGTGTATTTGTTTTAAGTTTTTATTGTCTTAAAATTTTGTGAAATTAGGTAAGAGTTTTGGTGAGGCACCTATAGTTGAGAAGATTGTGAAAAATAGACTTAGGTGATTTGGGTATGTTATGTAGCGAGAAGACCTGTAGATCGTGGTAAGAGAGTAGATCAAATGGAGAGAAGTCATACAACAAGAGGAAGATGAAGACCTAGAAAGACTATAAGAGAAGTTATCAAGAAAGACATTGAGAATAACGATTTGGATAGAAACATGGTCCTGATAGAACATCGCGAAAGTTGATTCATGTAGCCGATCCGACTTAGTGATAAG
This sequence comes from Vicia sativa, assembly GCA_021764765.1. NCBI lineage: Eukaryota > Viridiplantae > Streptophyta > Magnoliopsida > Fabales > Fabaceae > Vicia > Vicia sativa. The sequence goes on along the minus strand of CM038793.1, from coordinate 11,277,648 downwards.
TCTTGGTTGTTGTTGTTGTAGGCAAGAGATTTTTAAGACAACTTTGTAGTTTCTACAACTAGTATCTTGTGTGATTAACACGTATAGTACAGTTATGTTTTATGCTCACTAGACAAACATTTATTACCACATACATTGTCCTTAATACTTTTAAACCAGTTAATTTTGGTCTTTCATATCTAGCAAATGCATTGCTATACTTTGCTTGTTTGTTATGAATGAAAATGCTATGGGCCTAAAAGCTACTTTAATAAGTAGCGCTTCTTAAACGCCTTGATCAAATTTTATGTGTCTGTTTTTTTTAATGAAAGTCACAAAACCCACCTAAATTGGCACCTTTGAATCTTAATTTTTGTAATCCTTGATGACTTTATGCAACAATAGTTTTTTTTTTTCAAATTAAAAATTGCAGTCTTCTTCCAGCTGCTATATTGATAACTATTTTACTCTTCTATTAGTGTTCATTTTGTTTTTAAATGTTAGCCAATCAGAAAATATGAGGAATAATTGTTGAAACAGCCTGACTTGCTTGTTGTCAATCTATTTTGTTGCAATTATGAGATGCCTCTCTGTTTGCTGTTTTTGTTTCTGGCCATATATGGTCTTTTGAAGGTGTCTTGGGCAATTATAAATTGTCATTTAGCATAGCTTAGGAATTCAAGCAATTTTTTACCCTTTTCCTCTTGTCTGCTATTCCCCACAGAAAGAGAGAAACCAATCAAAGGAGGAGGACCTGCAGTGGAAGTTAAAGAGCTGTGAATTCAAACAGAAGAAAGACAAGTCCTCAAAAGCTGAAAGATTTGCTTTTCAAGAAGCTCAGCGAAAGGAAAAGGCCAAGGTAAAGGTGTGTATTGGCATTCAACATGCCAGTGTTTGATTATGTTAGTGCGATGTTGGTCTTGATTATATTACTTCAAAATCTCCTTTGAATAATCTCTCATTGTTTAACATTTTGATTTTAATTATAAATTCTCTGCAAAAACAAGTGAATCCAAACATGAATGTAAAAATTCATCTGTCAATCGAACTAGTATCATCTTCAACCTATTGTACAAGGATTCAAATGATGTTTGTTTGAAATGATTTTAGCATTGCTTATATAAGGTCATGATAATAGACTTTCATGAATTTTTTGCAATATAAGTCATTCTGACACTGCTAATCAGTATGTGCTTTTATGTTTTTGTTGAAGCTGAAGGAAATACTGCATCTAGAATTGCAACTTGGGAGTGTAAAATCGGCTAAAGCTGCAAACCCCACACAAAGTTGTTAATACTTCAGCTGCGCTTCTGGAGAAAAAGGAGGTGATCATCAGAGAAGGATAGAAAAAGATGTTCTCACCCACGCCTGCAATATGATGATAGGAGCAGAGGGAGAAAGCTAAACGCAGGTTGTGGTAAACCAAACTGAAGCCAGGAACAGAGTTGAACTATTCAGACATTTGCCACAGTATGAACATGGGAGTCAGCTTCCTGATCTTGAGGCAAAGTTTTTCCAGCTTGGTCCTGTGCATCCATCAGTTTATAAGGTATATATTATCCCGTTATTTCAACTAGTTGCATCCATAATTCATATATGGTCAGGTTTTTCCTTTCATAATATAAATATATATGTTTTAGTTCTATAGTACCATCTAAATAGGGTGTTCCCCCTGAAGCACTGACATAGACACCAGACACTACACTCACTAGTAGAAATTTGAAGAAATCAATTAATTGAGGATAATCACATGTTTTGATGTCGCATACTGGACACCGCCCATCAGAACTGTCGCTAGATCCCGCCTTTATTCTTAATGTCATAACTAAACATCTAGTAAACTCAACCAAGGACCCTATGGAAAAAAAAATCACGGTGGAAACTTTAAAATTGAAAGGTCCAGCTCTAAATTGATTTGTATGTTTATTTTATTTAATCAAGAGTAGAAAAGTGTTAAATAGATCCAAGCATAAGATCATTATGTTACCCTCAAGCACACATTTTGTATCAAATCATTAATGGAAATGGTTTCTTTTCATGTAGCCTTGTTTATTTAGAGTTTAAAATATTATTTTGTCCTTAACTATATTTTGTTGATTTATCTTTTTTTCGTCATTTTGGTCCCTTGACTTTAAACGTTGTCATTCAATTAGCGCTAATTTAAGTTTCCGACGCTAATTAGACAAAATGACTAAAATGAAACGCTTGAAAGTTAAAGGACCAAATGACACGAAAAAGTTAAGGGACCAATATGAACTCAAGGGTAAGTTAAGGGACCCAAATGAGTATTTTGCCTATTTTTTCTATTATAATTTCAGTTCTCCATTCCCTTAGAACATTACAAATTTATTGCTTAATGTTTCACCACAAAACATCATTGTTGAAATCTTCAGTTTTATAAGAGACACTTGAGTTCATGCAGTGTGATGGTGGAGTTTTACTCTGATGCCTCTCTAGTAATACATCTTAAGCATGGAATTGGTTGATATGGAATAATGATAATGGTGATATTATGTATTTTGATATGTTGAATTGTTGAGATGAAATCTTCATTGTTTGAGTTTCTAATTGTTTGAGTTTGGATTTGCCACCTAGGGGTAAATTCTACACTGTCATCAAACTAGTGGACACATCATTGGAGTTATTTAGTTATTTCACTTGTGATTAAAGCTTGAAGTCTAGGGCCGAGGAGGTAAGAAGAAAGAAAACACAGACTAAGCACTGCTAGTTCTATTGCAATAATATGTTTAAAGCTAAACACGAGGCAATGTTTGGGAATTTGGAGAGAAAGGGAGGGAAGGGCTTTGAGGAATGGGTGGAATGAAAAGATGAAGGAAATGAGATGAAAAACTTGTGTTGAGTTTTTTTCTCCAAGTATTATAAAGGGAATGGATTTGAAAATTTATTCAAAATCCTTCCAAAACCCTCCAAAGACCATCTTCAACGCATTTTTGAATTCTATAGGTTTTAGTTCAGTGAAGAAAAATAAAATCTCATGCAAGACTTACCTCTCCTTTTACTCCTTCCTTTATCTTCAAATTGTTAGGAGTCCTATGAGGCTCTCCCACCTAATAGACTAATCTTTTGGATTTGACTCTCCTCATGCGTATGTCCAATGGCATTTTCATTAAGAGTTGGACACACTTCCATTGTTTTACAAATTGGTCCCTTGATATATTTTTCCTAACCAGTTGTATTTGTCATGGTTATCAGGTGGGTTTGCAGTATTTGTCTGAGATATATCTGGTGGTAACGCCGCTGTATTGCTATGCTTCAAGCATTCCAGGATGTGATCAAAGACACACAGTTCCACCTGAGAAGACTCTAGTGAGAGACTTGACAGCAAAAATAAGTAGCTATGTTTCATTCCTTATTGAGTGTCGACCTCTTTCAGTCAGTATGGGAAATGCAATTAGATTTCTCAAAAGTCGAATTTCACAGCTACTCGGACACAGTCTGAGTCAGAATCAAAACTTCAATCAGATATTGAGCATTTTATATACGAGAAGATTATTCTTGCTGACAAGATGATAGTAGAGCACGCTGTCACAAAATAAGAGATGGTGATGTTCTTCTTACTTATGGGTCATCGACAGCAGTTGAAATGTTGTTACATGCACATGAGTTAGGAAACAGTTTCGAGTTGTAGTAGTAGACTCGCCCAAGTCACCGGGGAAAATTTGCTTCAGAGACTAGTGGAGGAAGGTCTTAGTTGTACATACACTCATATCAATGCTGTTTCCTACATAATGCATGAGGTTACTCGAGTTTTCCTGGGCGCCTTCATCAGTGTTGTCTAATGGAACAGTTTATTCAGGAGTTGGAACTGCATGTGTTGCAATGGTCGCTCATGAATTCCATGTCCCTGTTATAGTTTGTTGTGAAGCTTTTAAATTTCATGAAAGGTACAGCTTGACTCAATATGCTCAAATGAACTCGTATGTCAACAATGGCGAATGAATACGATTCCTTTGACCCTTTGTCTGGAAGAAAGCTGACTTTTCCATTGTTTTCTTATAGGTGATCCAGATGCCGTTTCAAAGGTTTCGGTAGACAAGATGTTAACCACTTAGATGCTTGGGCCAACACTGAAAATCTGTAACTTCTAAATCTGATGTAAGGCATTTATATGTATATGAGATAATAATGCCAAATTTTTTATTTCCTTACTTTGACCTTACATTTTTCTAAATCGATTTTAGCTATGATGCAACACCTTCAGATTATGTTTCGATGATTGTCACCGATTATGGCATGGTGAGTTCTGGAATTTAGAAGATTTATTATTTACTGCGTACAAGTAGATGCCTTACAGTTCAATGATAAGATTCATATATTTTCAAACATTAGTCATGATTGTTTACAATTAATAAAAACAAAAGATCTAACAATTTATCTTTGGCAGATCCCCCCTACAAGTGTCCCTGTCATTGTACGGGAATATAACAGAGAACATGTATGAACATAAACTCAGCAAAAGCAAACGAGTCTCAATTTTTGTGTATGTGAAATTCCGCTTAGAAACCCGAAGAAGCGATAAAATCTGTGAATGTCGTTGTGATTAGTTTTTCTTATCTTTGAATAATTGAAATGTAATGTAATAGGTGGGCCGCATTGTACTTAAATTTTGGATATTTGACTGTATTTTCCTGTCGCAGTGAAGAGTGCAGATCATCGCCTCTCCAGGCAGATTTTGGCCATGCAGAGTTTTTTTGTTCCCACTATGCTCCAAACTTTGATTAGTCATTTAGTCACAATTATGATAGTTAGATATAATTCATGACAATATATACTAATGCATTTTTGATCCATATAGCAACCCCATCCAGTGGGAAAATATTTTGTTGTGTTCACTTTTCCATCACAATGTTGATGGTTAGTTATTTTTAGTCTGCACCTTCTTTATTGCTGTTCTAAATATGAAAACTGAATAATTGTGTAGTGTGAATGCTCTAACTGGGAAACGTGGAAAGGTAGAAAAGGATTTTAAAATGAGCGTGTGAGCCACAACAATCAAATTTATAGATGGATGTATATAACACATTACATGTGATAATTAGGATGCTATTTATTGCTGTTCCATTAGCTAGTGGGGGGTACAATCATACAAACATATGATTGATCTATCGTAATGTCTAGCTCTACACATAACGTGTGCGTATGCCACGCAAACTATTTTGCTACCACTATAGGAAAATTATTAATTTGACCGTAGCTCCTGTTTGTTAACCTGGTCTATTCTCACCTGTTTGTTTATCTGTCTATTTTCACCCTACTTGATGCGTATCTAATACATTCATTCACGTAAGTTTCCATTTTTGTCTCGTATTAAAAGGAGAGATAAATTAATATTTAAAAGTTAAAACCAAGGTGTTGGTCTGAACTTTGATGTTCACATATCTTTTCAGTATATTTATACATTGTTCCAATGATTGAATTGATATGATTTAGGGATTTCTTTTATACACTTTTTAGAGGTGTGAAAGAGAGGGAAAAAACTCTTGAAAATTTAAAATACCTTTCGGATATATATTTCAAACCAACATAAATCAAAGTATTTTGAGATGTATCTTCAAAAGCATTTAAAATCAAATTTGGAAAGAATTGAAATGCACTTCGAAAATATTCTGCTTAAATCAAATGTTAAATTTAAATATTCAGATATATTTTCGGAGATGTATTTTGAAAATATGCAACTTATACCACTTTGTTGCATGAACTATTTCATTCTCTTCAACCCATTCCATAACCAAAACTCTAAAAAATTTAATCCATTGTCAATCAATTTTTCGCCTCCAAATCAAGTTTCAAGTGTTTTATCATGTCAAAGAGAGCACATAAAACTACAATTAAAGGTAAATTTTCTTATTTCATCTCTAATTCCTTGCATTGATGCTGATTTTAAGATGAAAAATGCATCACTGATAATGTATTTCTAAATTCACCTAACCTATTTCCGTAATTGACGCAAGATATGAAAGATTATGTACGACTATACGAGAGTAAGAAAGGTTTCAATAAAATTCATAACGCCTTGTTCCATGTCTTATCGGCCCGGCACTCAACCGACAAGTGGATGTGCTTCCATGAAATGAACCATCTTATAACAAGTGCATATGACAAAGTGTGCGATCTCACGAGATATGGTTTTTGAGACATTTTTCCACTACGGTCACCCACCTCATGACCCATCCGACCGCATCATCTGTGATTGTATCTTAGATCACCCATTTTGTCCAAGTTTATTTGAAGTTTGGTGTCCTATTCCTATTTGCACACACACATTCCGAAAGAGGCGAAACTTAGTCGGGTCATTTTGGGAAAGGATGGTCGAGTTCACCAAGTTGTTGGAACTTGAGAGGGATTAAATAGGGAAGTCTAAGAAAGAACCAATTTTAGATTTAAGTAGAATTCATTCGCTCGATACATGTTAATGTAATCGAACCATTTTTTGTATGTATTAATGTGCACAATGTAATCGAATTATTTTGGAATGTATTTATACGATTCAATAAATATATAATATATTTATTCAACATTTTACCGATATACATTTTACCGATTTATAATTTTATCGATTAAATTGTGAAATTATCTTTGAATCAGTACATTCGCCAAGATGAGTTCTGTCCTCGCAAAATTCGAAATACATCAAATTTAAAAAACAAGGAATGTTTCAAAATAGACCCAACACACCATATTTTTGTTAAAAATAAGGGTTGTTTCGTATGTATTCAAACATGCCTTGTGTAACAATCCTACTTCCCCAACATACTTATATAATTATCGAGTAAATTTAAAATCAAACAACATAAATCGTGATGTCACAAGCTTCAAAACCACAATAGCTCAATCAACATGATACATAACACATAATTAGAATAAACTTAACATAGTCCGAATAAAACTTTTTATTGAAATAGCGGAAATATTTGAAATCCAACAAAACAACTTCAAATAATTATTCCGAGTTTAAATTCTCCTATCGGAATCAACAACAAACCAAGACAAATTAAAGCATCTCAAACGCTTATCCCCAACCCGAGTGTTACGTAAGCATAACGCCGACTTGAGCTAAAAAGAAGAGCAACCTTCGACTTTACTACTCGAGCTACTCATGGAGTATCAGATGTTACCCATATAAAGCAACATCATCAAATATAAGAGTTGAGATATCACAACAATATAAAGAATGATAATTAGAGGTATACAAAATTATCATGCATAATCATCAAGTTCAAATATATCATCACCATAACACAACCGCTAAACCAAGCAATTGAAATTCACAATCAACATCAACATAGAATTATGAAATGCAATTCAACATCGACACAATGCATGCGGCACCGAGATTCCCATCGAATCCACTCCATCTAGGATCAGTCACCATTTTCGTGAACAATTAGTTCACCTAACCACTAATCCACCCATCTGTGATTGGGGCCATCAACAATAAGGAATAAATGTATTCACCTCGCAGATCCACTACATCTAGATTTAAGCCAACATCAACAACAACAATGTATGCAACATGAATGCATAGACTCAATCATACAATCAACAACAAGAATGATGGTTTTGACATAACCAACACCTCATAAGCTTCCAACCACCCGCGTAAAACCAACAACAACAATACAAAGCAAAGATACAATATTGGTTTCACAACGCACAACATACAACATACGACACCAAAATAAATACAAATCCAAAATATTTGAGTTATTGGTTTTAAAACATTTTTATAGTAAATATCGTATTTTAGCTTCCCCGTAGGTTCGGACGGTGCGCCAAATGTATTAATTCGCACAAAGTTATGATTTTTCAAAGTTTAGAAAAAATTTAAAATGCTACAGTTGGTAACTATCATATATCGGGCACCGCCATCATGAACAAGAATCTTCCTTCTTCCCGTTCGCACGTGGGAACCTGGGCCACCTCCCAAAGGGGAATCGATTACCCACCGCAGCTTTTCTCCCAAAGTTTACGTGGTAATCCGCCACTATATAATGGGCACTTGCTTCCACTATTTGTTTTTCAAAATTCAACTTATTAGTTGATTTTACCAATTTGAAAACCCAAAACCGTAATTTTACACATAAATCGAAGCAACAAAATGCTACAAACATGCTTAAATTATAGTTACTAATGAATCATCCCACAACATCATAACCAATTTCAACATCAATCAATCATGCACAATGAACAATTTATGGATCAATACTTTCACACAAACAACCAATCATGAATCAATACCTTCAAACAAGAATACATTAAACCCACATTCAAAGGATTATACTACCCTTTAGAAAGTGGAACCCACCTTACCTTAGAATCGATGATTACCTAGGTTCCCAACAATGGTGTTCTTCTTCTTCTTAACCTATAGCCTCTTCCTCTTTCTCCTCTCTTTCTTTTTGCTCTTTTCTTGTTTTACGATTAACTAATGTAGAATTCAAATCCTTATTTTCTCTTATAGCATTTCACCCTTAGGACCTTAATAATGCTCTTTTCATCTCACTTACTCCACTAAAATTACCACCTTCTTCTATCATATCTCTACTAACTATTTTTTTAATTATTTAAATAATAATCAAATAATTAGTAAAATTATATTTTCTAATATTTCTATTAATTCTAATATAATTCAAATTTATTAATTACAACAAATTAATAAATCTAAAATGCTCACAACAACATTTAATCCGACACTTATCCTACACAAAGCAATGTCTAACACATTCAATACACCAATTATCGATGATTTCTAACAACATAATTAAATAATTATTTAATTAATCACTGCACACCTGACACGGGATAAGAATTATTGGGACAAAATTTCTTCAAATCTTCTATAAATGGTGTCTAAACTATTTCTTCAACATCATATGTAACAATTCCATTTGCCCAATACTAGTAAATATAATAAAATACATCATATGTCGAGTGTTCCACAATGGGATGTCACATAATTCAAATTAATTATTCATTCAAAGGGAAGAAAATTCAATTCGGTTTTCATGGCATTCTAGCCTCAACATCAATTCAAATCCACAAAGACACGTGGTTCAATAAAATCATAAGTTAAGATACGAATAAAAAAAACATATCAATTTCCCAAATCACATGTTATGTATCGTGAGCAAGACTCTATATATTCGACAAGCACACTAGAGGTCCAAGCTATCATCACACTCTACGAACTATTCTCGATCACCGCACATTACCAATATAAAGCAATGGTAAAACAAGTAAATGGTGAGATATCAAACCATATAATTGAGATTATGATAAATAATATATAGTTTAATTATAAATCACTATTTTGCGATCACACCACTATTCCACAACAACATAATTCAACCACAAAAACAACATCATCGGGTGTTATGATATGCAACCCAACGAATGCAAATGCACGTGGTACCATCAGAGTAAAACTCCCAACGTAAACAAATTCCAATAATTCCAAGGCATCAAGGCGTAAGCCTTCAACGTAATCATCCTGCCCCTAATGGCTCAACGTGGTTTTTCCCCTCACGGCTCAACGTAATATACAAATGTATGTATGCGACCACATTCACAATGTCAACTTATCAATAACAACAACGAAATCACAATCGGCTTACAAGCCTACAACATAATAATGTTTCCCCTTACGGCCAATGTAATCAATTTTCCATTCACGACTCAATAAAATAAATTTATTAACACTAGCCATAGGCCTGTAACGTAATCAACAACAATCCAACCATCAACGTTGACTATCAAGTCTCTACCAATAACAACAACAAATTTCCATACAGAAAACCACATCGAGTCAACAAAGATTCACTTAATGTGTTTAAAAATACTTTTATAAGGTAAGTCGTAATTTTCTCTATCCAAGGGTTCAAATGGCAACTAAATCGGAGTAACGGTCGCAAAGATATGACCAAAATAGTTTTTCAAAGTTATGTTTATGTTTCTGTACAGTATGAGCCGATACAAAAGTCCTTGTATCGATGCATAAGCAGCTTGTATCGATGCAAGCATCGTATGAGTCGACTCATACGCTATTCCAAATCTTGCTTATTTCCTTCGTATGAAATGATACATATGCTCGATGACATACTTCACAATTCTCCTCCGAGATGATACATGGCATTAGATCGATACACGATATCAAGTTCTGCTTAAATCGCTCAAGATGTCGATGCATACATGCATGGGTCGATACATCTTCACAATTCGACCCATGAGTCATCGATGCACGTAAATAGACGATGCATGTTGTTTCCAAGCTTCGTTTTTAAAATAAGTACAACATCAATACACACATGTTGGTCGACTCATGCAACAGAAAACGCCAAATTCCAAACCCTTATGAAAACCCACTTTCGATTGGATTTCCATCAATCACAATGCAAGATGATACAAACTAATAAAATCATAAACCTTAACTACCTATCATCCATCATATTCCCAATTAGAGAGCAAGAACCGCACCTCTACTCGGATCAAAGAAGTTCAACTCCCCGATCGATCCTATATTCCGCTCGAGTGCAAACCTTGCCTCTTCCCAACAGCTTATCGACGATTCTTTTTCATCAAAACCTTCGCTCCTCTTTTCTGCACTTCTTTTCACGATCTATTTTCCAAAACCAAAACCTTATTCTCATCAAATCTAATTCCTTCTATTTTTTAATCCAATAATAAAAAATAATAATATAACTTATTATTCTTAATGGACCTACTAATCGTACTCCCATTCTATAATTTTCCAACATGACGGTCCCAACCTAAAAGCTTAAATAAATAATCTAATACTCATATTATTATTCCTCATTATTTCTACAACCTCCTCCATCAATTAAATAGTATTAACTTTAACAATATTCTAATAATAAATCATTAAACCAACTAATCAACTAATACCCATAATTCAACTTCTTCCTAATAATCCAATGGTATCAATAATATCATTCTTAATATTATTCCTCCGATTTACCCGACTAAAATCCGACTTTAACTTAATAAACCAAATAACCTTTTACAATAATACCGATAAATCCAATCACCTTAGTAATTCTCAAACTTCATCTAAACCAATAGTTAAATTCTTCAATAATTTAATAATTTACTTTCAATTACTATAAATTTAAATCTATTTACTTCAACATTTTTAATTAATTATTATTTTCTAAAATAATCAAAATTGTATAACTATTAATTATCACCACTTAAAATTTCATTATTATTATTATATACCACACTAAGTGTTCTTAAAATCAAATAGAAATCAAAAATACTATTTATTACACCCCTAACTATTCCGGCTACTTATTCTAAATTTGAATAAGTAATTTTTAATTATATTTTAACATTAAAATGTTTAATTACGAAATTTAGTTGTCCTTACAATATAAATACTGCGCATACAAATACCAATCAAAAATGTTCTCGAGCACAAAAATATCATTCAAATTTATAATTAAATAAAGGTAAATTGAGAATTGTGCATGTCTAATCAGGGGTTAGTAAATTTTCTAATTTAATTAATCACACTAAATTGGGGTGTTACATCATACACCACAAATCGTATCTCATACCACAATCAGATGCATATCATCTTCGTATTTCAATGGTGAGAAGTTTAACTTCATTTTAGTTTTGAGGATATTGCTCAATACCACTCAACTCTTGCAATATCCAAATACGAGGGTACTGCCATTCATCACTTGTGGCGAGTTGCACAATCTACGAGCACTAAAGGCTAATGACATTTAAAGGTTATATGGAGTATTTTCCGATACTCTAATAAGGGTCCATTAAATGATGCAAATATCGTAGATCCTAAGAATAGTTATCAAAAATTGTTACCCTAGTTACCGCTTATAACAACATGTAATGTTAAGTTTATGTTACAATATTTATGTAATTTCAATTTCAATGTTAAATTTATGTTATTGTTTATATCTATGTAATATCATTGTTTAAATATTTATGTTATATCAACATAATTTTATGTTTCAAGGTTTTTGTTTTGTTGAAATCATTTAGTGTTTATGTCAAATGTACATTTGAAATATAGTATTAGGTATCTTCTAAAATAAATCTCTGAATTCACCCAAAAAATGAAATTTTGTAATTTGTAATACATTTAAATCACCCTAGAAAATGAACTCGTATTCTTAGATACATCTCCAAATTTGGGTAAAATGGTATTTCTCCGCAGATGGCTAAGAAGGTGTAAGGGAGGGAAAGAAATTTCATTTGCCCATTACACTTTGTTATTTCTTTTAGAATAAGGACAAGTGGAAATTTTATTATTAAAACTTTAACCCACTTTGTAATGAATGATAATGAGAAATTACGTAGTAGTGTTGGATGGGAAAGAGCTTAATATAAATATTTGGGGTTAATTTTTCACCTAAGGGTTGTTTTAAGGATGTTCTCATAATCTAGTATCTCTAAAATACAAAATGTATTGAAGCATTTTGATTCACACACAATTCATGTTTGTGTGAGTCGACCCTAATTTTTGTCAAAGTTAAGGTATCTCCGTGATAACTTACTAAATGCACTTGTGCTGGTTTTTAATAAAATGTATTTATTACTTCTTCTTACTGCTTCCAACATATTCTCTCAAACTCTCTCAACTCACTTCCAAGTTTCTACTCTAAACATTCAATCAATCGAATGCTTAACACCAAACTCACATTTGGTAAGTTTTTAACCAAGATTTTCACATTTGATTTTCTATACATACATTTGTAGATATTGGCATTAGGTTGTGTAATAGGTAATTTAGATACCATCATCATCTTCATGAACCTCACCGGATATTCCATTTTTTTATTATTAATCTCTTTCTTTTCGTTTCTTTCAAAGCACTTTAACTAATGGTAAGTTTTAATGCAAGCAACAACATTTCCTTTTATTCCAATTGATGTTGTTTGCTCTAGAAACTGAGTAGCTATCTTACAAAATCACATGTGACCCTTTTATATTATTCTTATCCGCTAAACATTTTCATCTCCATCCTATGTCACCACCGAAAGTTTGAACAATGGAATAGAAGAAGACACCGATCGAGCATTTGATAAAGATGGTTGAGAAGTAAGAGGAGTTGTCATAATTATAGAAAGAAGAAATAGATCATAAATAAATCAAGAAACAAAAAAAAACAAAATAAAACAATGAACAAAACAAAACAAACTTTCAAAAATGTTGTTAAAAATAGAAAATCAACGTGTATAGTTTATATACCACTATCGTAAAAACTAATGTTAAAAAAAAACAAACCATATTAAAACTAGTGTAAAAAGAAACAAACCAAATTGATCTAAAAATCGATATAAAATAATATTATTAAAAATAGAAACAAAACAAAACAAAAACTTAAAAATAAAATAGATGGAAAAAGTAAAATAAATGGAAGAAAAATGGAAGTAATGAAAAATACTATGTTTGATTGAAGTAGAAGTCAAGAAGATGAAATGGAAAAGCTTAAGAGTCAAGACTTTAGAGAGATAAGAGAGAGGATGTATGGACTCTTTAAAGCAAAAGAGAGACTAAAGTAATTTAAATAGAAAACATTTAATATTATTAGTTTTTTATAACTTTTATAAATGACAAAAGTGACCTCCCAATAGTGATATCACAAAACCAGAAAATGGCCGCTCCAACCCATTTCCGATCCGCTGCACCAACTCCGCCCAGACTGCCGCCACGCTGCCCGCGAAACCCATATGCACCGTTGGCACTATGTGACTTTATTCTCTTTATCGTGGTACCTCATACGAGATATCATGTTCCAACCGAGATTAGAAATGTAGTTTATACCTTTCCTCGGTTGTTTGTTAGATCAAATGTCTTAACATGTCATAGGACATCCAAGTCTAATATACCGTAATTTTATGATGATGATGAACAAGTTATGCAACTAGACCATGTGAATTAAGGACATATTATTGTACTTGATTGGTACTATATTTATGGATAAGAGTGTCTACTACGTGGACGTGGTTTACCTTTATACTTCATTGACTTTGAATAGATTCATGAGTACAACTAGGGTGCGTGTTTTGTCTATATGTATCCCAAGTTATTCAAGGGTTGTATTTGGAAGACCGCATAAATGTAAATCATCGACTAACTCGAGTACATTTATGTTGTTGACGGTAATATTTTTACATCCTCATCGCTTCTTGCTCCATTTATAGAACACTTCATGTTACGCCATTATTAATAATCATATGTACCATTTTCATATGGTTCCTCCAACACTTTCCATGCATTTTGGTTGGTCATATGTTCATGCCTACACTAATGATATGTCACATACTTATGCATTTATCCCTCTTAGAGGAAATCAATCGAATGAACTCCTTTAAAGTGTCCCGATCGACATAATAGATGATATACACTTTGAATCATACGAACTATCACTATCGACACACCTTTGATGACATAGCCTTCTACTTTAGATGGTTGGCTTATGATTCACATTCATGTTTCCATATTTTCAAAGGAAATCATGTGTTAGTTTAGATATATGCAATTTTTTCAAGAGACTCCTCCAATTTTTCTCCTTTTGATATAGCATACAAAGAGATGCCATGTATGATGATTTCATTAATCATCTAATATCGATGAAGTAAGAGGTATTGTAGCTCCTAGTGAATAGAGGGTGCATACTAATCCGTGTCTAATGGTATTTTAGTGCAATATCCTTATATGACACCAATGGGGAGGCCAACCTAGCCATCTCATCGATATATTAGAGGAGGAGAAAGTTAGGTGTCATGTCAGTATAATGTTGCCTAACATGTCGCTGTACTATGGATCTAAGTGCACCTATATAGATTTATAATGTGAGCACCTTCATGTTTTCATGATGCCAAACCCCATAATATCCCCTAGGTGGCTTATATTACATCGATTAGCATGTGGCGTGAAGCTAGAATAAAATATGTGTTGGCAACAATTCACAGTGCATCGACGCATCTTGAACTCGGTCGACGCAAGCCAACGATTACCCTTGGTTGTTACGCCACCCTTTGGCAATGCACCGCCTAGATAAACCGGAGCAAAATGTGAAAATCCTTGTCGACGCAACCACCCCGTGCGATCGATGCACTCAAAATATTTGGCCTCCTCTGGCTCTAGGTTACGCAGCCGACCTCCTCCGTGAGCGTCGACGATCTTACGATCCTCGTGATTATTCTAATTTTTGCCTTGTCTTTAGTTTATTTTTCTAACACATATAAATAGTGGGTTATTTAATTTTGAGTAGTCAAGAATAGAGTGAAAGATACACAGAGAGCACTACACTTCATCGCTCTTCTCAAAATTCAACTTCTTCACATAATCACAGCTTGTTGAATCAAGATTCGAGAATTGATGATAACGCCCAAATGAAGAACAATTTCATTTGGGTTGGTTTTATGGGCTTGTTATTGAATAAAACCGTTAGGGTTTTGTCCTCCAAGATTCCAATCTCGTGATGGGGTTTTGGTACAAATCTTTGCTTCAACGAATTCACCAGTGAAAGGGTCGAGGAACGATGGGTTCTTTGATCAAGTAATGGTAACGGAGGATCGGAAGGAATATTCGAGGTCGATCTTGTTCATCGACATCACGAGAGAAAGAAATTGTGTAGCAAATTGGTTGTGCATTCTAGTATCGTTAGTCGGAG
This sequence comes from Vicia sativa, assembly GCA_021764765.1. Lineage (NCBI taxonomy): Eukaryota > Viridiplantae > Streptophyta > Magnoliopsida > Fabales > Fabaceae > Vicia > Vicia sativa. The sequence continues at coordinate 11,261,981 of CM038793.1, read as the reverse complement.
GTGTGCTCAAGAGATCGACGCTTGGTTTGGTAGAACTAAGGAACGTGAAAAGATAGATGCATCATCATCACCGATTTATGTGAATTGGGAACTATTTTTCACCGTTACATTTTGCAATTTTATACAAATTTTCTCAATTCTATATTCTAGAATTAGGGAAGACGCATTCCGCGAGACGATAAAGGAACTTCCTTAACAAATTGTGTTCTTCTTCACATTTTAATTTCTATATTTGATTGGTATTATTTGTGCGATTCGAGATTGTCAAATATATACTAAATTTATGGTGTGTCGAGCTAAACATTCACTTTGGTAACAATCCGTGTGATTGTTACTTGAAAACTCAACATCACAATTTAGTAAACTCTACACTTGTAAATTTCCGTCACAAGGTGTTTGATAAATTGATTCTCCCATAAAGTATTCATTGTGTTGATTTTGACTTAAACAAACTGCTGGAAGTATTGCCTACTATTTGAGATTGTTTAAGCATTTGACCATTCGAGTATTAATCATATTGATTCGAGCATTTTCTCTAATACTATCCTGCATCGTTTTATATCCGATCTTTCAATAGTGGATCATATAGACAATTGAGAATTTGTGAGCTGCAATAAATTTTCAAAAGCTTAAATTTCAAATAACCGATCTATTCAACCCCCATCTAGATCGATCACATCGCCCACATAAGACTTTTCGTAGGCTCTTTTAGAAGGACATTGTAGATGCCATTATTATTGAGGCACATATGTCATTCTAGCATGTATACAACGCAGTAAACAAGAGAGGTTTCATATATGCAAGTGTGTTATATTTCTATTAGGATAGTATTATAGTTTATAATTTATTTTGATTTTATTATGAATTAGGATGTATTTATTTATATAAATGTATGGTTTAATTTATAAAACAATTATTATGATAGTATAGTTATATTATATGGTACTACATCAGTATTTCTAAAAATTATCAAAATTTATGGCCTAAAGGTGAATACGGAAGTATATATTCAGATTTTACTACGTAGATGTATATCTAAACCAATTTATGACAAAATAAGGGTGTCTCGCCTAGAAATGCTTGGGGTATACGGAGAATACAAAATCGATCTTCGTGATAATTTTTGACAAAAGAGAGAGTGGCTCATTTACTTAATTGTTTGGTTTAAAACGGTGCGCTCGAAAATTTACTCGAGTTCGTAGGACATTTTTGAATTTTCTTATGGTGTTTCTCCACCACTTATGGTGGAAGAAGTAATGAAAAATATTTTTAAATTTTTTAGTTTTGAGGCTTTTTAACCTTGATGGGCTCCAGCTTTGTGCGCCGACTTATCAAAACTTTAATTTCTAAAAAGAAATAACTTGTGTATATTTTCTCATTTAGAATATGTTATTGAACTTGTTCATAATTTTGTTTGATTATATGATAGGTTCTCAATTAATATTGATTGTGTTGATAAATAGTCATTTGATAATATTATATTGAAAAATTATAATTAGAATGTTAATATTGAAAGGAACCTACTTAAAAAAGAAAAGTAAACTTAATAGATTTTGCTTAATGCATTTCATAATAACATTACAAATTCCTATTTACAATATAATATTTAGAACACTTTCCTTTAAACCGTGAATGAATGTCAATCATTCCAAACTTGCAAGTAATTTGTTGAATCATTTTGCAATAAATTCTTTGTTAACACGTCTCACAAATGATACAGTAAGAAATGTAAGTTGTGTTTTTTCAATCCACTATTCAACTTTTTTTATGAAATGTTTATCAATTTCAATGTGTGTTTTCATGTCATGTTGAATAAGATTATGTGCAATACAAACCACTAATTATTATCGTAAAAAACATTATAAGGACTTCAAATTGTATCTAGAATCCTATAACACTTGTTTAATATATAGTAATATATACAAATTTATTATGTCATAGCTCAAAATTGCCACGCTTGATTGAGCAACTAGACTTTGTTTCTTACCTCCAAGCAAGTAAATTTCCACACGAAGGTGTAATAATATGAACTAGATATTTTATCACTACTACATTTCATAATCATCATTAACTTATTCAAGAGCTTATCTATCTTGATCATTTGTAATTGATTGTGAGGTTGTCAATTAAACATGTAAAATGCATGGTATAAGGAAGTTCGTTGGACTAAAGTCGTGTAAAAGCTCATGTCATTGATAAAGGGAAATCTCAGAGGAAACTATTGGGGACTAGAGTATATGTCAGTTTAGGTCGAATAAATATAATTTCTAGTGTGATCTATCTCTTTATTTATGTCTTTTATTTTTCTCGTTGCCTAATTTATGCCTCTATCTTTTTTAAAAAGCAATTAATTTAAACGATCTTTTAAAAAGGTTTTTAAAATTTAAATATCACATTCATCCATCCACACCCTTTGTAAGTGGTATCGATCCTTTTGGGTGAGAATATATGTAGGAAAATAGTCTAGAGGGTGAATACACTTTAAAACAAATTCAATAAATTTCTCAAAATTGGATTATCAAGGTTTTCGAGGTCACAAAAATACTTTTAGTGAAAATATGAGAATTATACTTATGTAGAAATTGTTCCAATGTAGGCACTTCATCAATTCATAATATCACAAATGATCTAATAATAATACACAAGGTATATGAATAATTCAATTGTATACTTCACGAGGTCCATTTATAAATTAATTTAAAGTACTTATAGATTTTTGCACCTAACTTGAATAAAAACACATATAAAGTGTTATTCCACCGACTCATGAAATTGACTAAAACATATTTATCAAGTTCAAATATAACCATTGTTTTATGAATGCAAAACAAATAACGAATCAATTTCAACCTTGATTCAAAGAATGTGCAATCATGAAGGAGACTTAATAAATGTTAATAAACTAAAGTGATAAGACAAACAATAAAATATTTGTATCGGGGTGATCCCCACATGTAAGGGACATGCAACAATCTCCTTAGGAATACAACTTTAATATCAACTCCTATTATAATACTAAATGACTCAAAAGGTAGGAAGGACTTCAATGATTCACTTAACATACCTCCATCCTTAAATGAAAAAGGTATAATTATTGAAAGATAATGCATAATCTTTACAAAGGGGTGGATTATTATATTTGAATTCTATACAATATATTCCTTTGTTCCCATACATATTATTGATGGTGTTATGGAAAATAAAGCTAAAGAAATATGGACCAAAGAGGATAAGAAACATGTAGCACAATCGTAAAGCAAAAACTAGTATCACAAACGCTATCGAATTTATGAGTTTTTTGGTTTCTAATCGAATCAACTAAAGAAATGTGGGACTCCCTTTAAAATTATCCATGAAAGTAAAATATGTGTAAAAGGGCTAGAATGAACACATTAACCCATGATTGATTACTAAGAGTGAAACCTCGAGGAAAATATTCATGATATGGAAAAGTTTTGATCATATTGTGAATCATATATGAACTCAAAGAATTTTCTTATTGAAGATTTGATTAAAAGATTCCTTAGATGCTTAAATTGCAACTAGCAACCTAAGTTCACTTAACTTTTTATCTAAAACTTTTATATATTCTATGAATTTGGCTACCTTGTTAGAAAATCATGTAACAAGAAATGGAACTAAAAAGGCTACTGAGGACAATGAAGGTGACAAATAGAAGAAATTATTGCTCTCAAGGTTAAAGGAGACAAGGATTCAAAACTAATGAAGAAAAGTACCAATTATACGTGTCACTTGCTTGAAACTCACTTGTCTCCTAGCTTAGCAAGAAATATGAAGGTGTTTCATTATCCATAGCTAAATATTGTGCATGTTAAAGATCTCAAAGATTTGATGATAACAACTAAACAAGGAAAAGTTAACATAAGCATCATTAGATAATAATCTATCAAAATATAATTTGGTCAAGTTCCAATGTTGAGAGCAAAACAAGATAAATCAATTTCAAAGTTTTGATCTTTTCTTTCAACTGAGGTTCATTGCAAGGAGGACACGAAGTGCTGGAATAGTGATTCTTGGAGTTGGCACTGGCTTTTTAGTTCGTCTTTTACTCGGCAGCTTTGATTTAGTTTGAAGATTTGATGGTTCTTCTCAATGATATTCAATCCAAGCATTTAGAAAGTGATGGTTTTGTTTGGTGAAAGCAAACTTCCGGTTTCACGGTTAGTAATGTTTATGATATTATTTGTTTGGTTTCCTCTCCTACTTTCCTCTTGGACGATACTATGGAACCTCTTTTTTCCCGTCTTTGGAAGTCTAAAGTCCTAGTCAGATTCATATATTTGGATGGAGATTAGTTTGGAATAGGCTCCCTAAAGGTGGAATTGGCAAAACGTAACATTTTGGTCAATTATAATGACATCCTTTGTCCTCTTTGTTTAGAGGTTGAATAGGATGTTGATTACCTTTTCTTTGGTTGTATGTTTACAAATGTTTGGTGGAATAAAATTCTACTTTGGCTTAGATTGGTTGACGACTCTTCGGTCAATGTGTTTATAGACCGTCTTCGTTGGTTGTACCTTAAAGGCAGTGGGGATGGTACTTTGAATTTGGGGATGTTTTTGGTCTAGTTTTTGTTGGATTATTTAGAGTCAGAGTGATATGATTTTAAGGGGTTATCATGTTCTCCTTGATGGGTTGATAATGGTAAAATCTCTTTCTTGGAATTGGTTTAGTGTGTTCTTTAGAGATAATTGTATAGGGTCGAGGGAAGATTGGTTTGTTGATCCGAGACCATTTTTTCTTGAGTTTTTTTGCTCTTTTCTGTTTTGTTGGTGTAAGGTGGGGGATCATTTTGAGAATTCCTTTCTTGATATCTTGTATTTGGGTTAAGCACCCCTAGTGCTTTTTATATCCAATTTGCTTATAATTATTTTTCCAAAGTTTAACATTAGAAAGAACTAAAGATGTGAAAGCTCTCCTGATCTGGAACTTAAGTGATTTCCTTTTTTAATCATTTATATATAAAATATGCAAGAGCGACTATTGAAGTACTGTGATTCACACACACTAAAAATCTCTTTAATCTTTTAATCTATTTTTATTTCTTCTAAAAATCATTCCTAGCAATGCTTAATAAATTAGAAAGAAATTTTGACCACATAGGAAAGTTAAACTGATGTCTAATCAATTATAGATTTCTTCTATATGATTAAGAAGAAAACTTGCCTCTACAATTCAATCAGATTTACAATCTATTAATGAGCCAACCTGAATTAGGGTTTCATTTTCGACTTAATCTAATCAACTAGCTTGTCATTTCCAATCGATCAAAGAGCAACAAGCCTATTCATTCATGATTTTTAAGCTAAAATTTTCCTATACAAAAAGTTTTATGTTCACTTCTAAATCTCTAATTTTCTCAAGTCAAGTGCATTATATATCATCTCTGTTGAGAGAGTAAAATGCTTATCTTGAGAGTTGGTAATTCGCTTGTAGCATTTAATTTATTTAATCAAGAGCTTAGTTATATTGACTTGGAGACTTAGTTTTTCACTTATTTGTGTATTATCTTAGTGCATTTGTAATTGACTCGGAGGTTGCAAGATAAACATATGAAAAACTTGTGTAAGGAAGGTCATTGGGATGAACTCGTAAAATCTCAAGTCGTTGATAGTGGAATATCAAGAGAAAACTCATGGGGATTGGAGTAGATCGTGTGATTTAAGGCCAAATAAGTATAATATCGGTGTATATCTCTAACTTCATTCCTTTTTGTTTATGTGTTTAGTTTTATGCTTCCTAATTATCTCGCTTCACCTATTTTCTTAAAATTATTTTCAAAAGTTTTAAAACAAGATATCACACCGCTCGTCACTTCACCCCTCGTAACACCCTTATAAATCCCACATATATTATATACAATAAATCAAAGTATTTCAACGACAAGGGTGTCACATCTTCCTAGGAACATCATACATACAAAATATATCATGTTCAAGAATACGGGTTATCATACTTAAAGCATTTATCTATTTTAAAACATAATCACAAAACTTCAACACATCGTAGCGTAATTATTATCTCAAAACATCTTCATTAAAACTTAATAAAATCATATATCATCACACGTGTTCATAAGTTTGAACTTTAAAGCATATTAAAACGTAAAATATTTCTCAATGTATCATGTCAACAAGAATCATGGAGTTTAATTCAAACGATCCAAAAGACCCCGATGTTACATATATCACAAGACCATTTATTTGTAATAAAGCAACTAAAATACTCCATAAAGTTATCTTTGATATCTTATTCATCTATTCTCGATTACCTAAGTTACCCATGTATGAGGCAACATTTTTAAACATAAATGAGTAATCATAATCATTATAAAAGACATAGGAAATAAAGTAGTTACGCCACAACAACAATAAAAACACATAATTGAATCAACATATTATACTCACACTTTGCAAACATCTCAACACACACCAAACACATCATCATATCATCATAAAACACATGCCATTAGACACCACATATCACCGCATCATCATTATCATAATCAATCATCCAATGTCACATATAATGCAATGCACTTATTTAGACTCATGCATGTGGTACCAAAACTTCACCGATGACACAATCATCATTTTCTCAAAAGATCCTCACCAATAGGATCGATTCCGACTTAGAACTAGAGCACATCATAATATTACACTCAATCTAAACTATGGGATTGAGGTCATCATGACCATTCATTCTACAAAACTTTACTAGAACAATATCTCGCAACCATCGGACCATGCCCTATCATATGCCATAAATTCATTATGTGAAACATCTCAATAACAACATATCACTTACTACTAAAGCACATCATCATTTATTAATCATCATAACATCATTACATACATCATATCATGGAATCATCACAACATAATCAAATCATCATATCAACAATACTTCATTACCATATCATTAATTCATCAAACAACACACATAATATAATCCATCACAGAAATATAATTTATCTTAGTATCGGTACTAAAAACTACATCCTTTTATACTTATATTCCACCTAGTTATAATTCATCGCTTAGCTTTCTAATGCTCGACACACATAAACAGAGTCTCCAAACTCAAGTCATGACACTTTAAAAATTCCTATAAATAAATAACTCGAGAAATATAAATGAACGTATAGGCCTCAACGCCATCCTCCACCTCAAACTAGAGTTACCCTCTACTTGATTATTTGTATTCCAGGAGAGTACAAACACCACAAACAAAGCAAATACATGGGTGATAACACACCAAATATGTTAGTGATGTAAAATATGGCAAAGGTAGCATAATTCATATCATTCAACAAACATATAAATAATGCACAACAAAACAATCTATGTAGAGTTTACGATGTAACGCAGCCAACACCTCAACTCAAATGCATATGGCATGTGTCAGGACACTTGAAATGACATCATTTCTTCCACTCCATGATTCCCTTCATAACCCATACTGCCACCTAATTCTTTTGAACCGTTGATCATCATCATAAATACACACGGCATGATATGAAACAAAATATACATGTGCACATTCACCACTAGTTCCACTCAAACCATACACAATGCCAAATAAGACCATCCTAATAATTCTCATCCAAACTACACTTCTCAACATAAACATGTAATTATAATTCACAACACATAATTACATAAACATTTCAAAATTATTCATGTAATTCTAACGTCAATTTAATTTAACTAAATCATCAAAACAACAAAGAAACAAGTAGTTTCTACACGAAAATAACTCAAAATCAATTGATAACTCATAACGATCAACCGAATTATGACTAACCTGGTCAACAGATGACAAACATCACCCTACCTATCATACCATATTCTCACAAATCGTTCAGCTTGGCGTTTGGACAATAAAATCTACACAGGGACCACATAACGATCAACCCGTCATGCAACCGGCGTCTTTGACTCACCTGAACAGCAGTGACGGTTTACTCCGTCACAAAGGTGTGACGACTGTCACCGTAGTACATAAAACACAATTTCACCATGGATCCCTCCCAAAGCTTTGATTTTGATCCCAAAATGCCCAATCGTGCCAAATTAACATGTAGGATTTATGATACATCTATTCCATCAAATCCTATTAATTTATCCATTAATTCCTCAAACTATCAAATCTAACAACTTTTGATCACGTTAAAACATAATAACATGAATACAATTTCAACTTTCACATACAAAACATGAAATTCAAGAGAAAATCAAGATACAAATTCTTGTTTATCACAACATATGAGGTAGGTTTAAACAAACCTTCCAAACACATCAAACATCAACAATGGAGGAAAAACTAATAAAAATAAAGAAGAGGGTGAGAGCTCTCTACACTTTATGCAATATACACCCATGCATGTGTAATCCCCCATCTTACCTAAATTTTCCATCAAAGGTTAGAATCTTTTGAAAATGATGTTCCCTTCCGTAGCCTCCTAAATTTCGCATTTATCTCAATTTCATGTTTGACTACTTTAGCTCGTCTCCACCTTATCTATTTATTTAACCAATATTAATTTAAATAAATTCTATAACTTCTTTTCATTTTCCTTATCCACCTTCCCACTTAATATTCCATTAATTGAATTTTCACCCACCAAACTCCTAATTCCATATTTTCTATTATTTTAATTAACTAAAAAAATCTAAACCCCACAATAAACAAATAAATCACAAAAATATTTTATCACAAAATAAATAATTAAAAGTATTTAATATTCAATTAAAATTATTAATTCCAAATGTGTGGTGTTACAACTTCTCCTACTTAAAGATTTTTTTCCATAAAAAGTTACCGAAGGAAACTGTTCAAGATAAGAATCTCATCCAACTGCCCCGCCTCATGTTATACTCCTACACTTCTTCCCACACTACCTTACCTAAACGATCTCTTAACCTCTCTCAGTGTTTCACTTCTATCTTCAATTTGCAACGATGATGCCTCGACAATCAAATTATCTCTCACTCTGCACATAATCCGATTGGTGTGGAACAAGTTTGATTATGCATTTATCATTGAATTTTTGTTATAACAAAGTTTGATATACGCATGAGAATAAATTTGTACTATAATTATGTTGTTAAGCAGATAAAAGAAACAAATAATGACTATGGAGAAGTCAAGTTACAAACCGGACTCTCTAAACAAAGCGCATGTGAAGTACGATATGAGCAAAATCGAAGATTGACAATATATGAAGCAAGGAGACTAACCTAAGACACACTCTAAACCAAAGGAAGAACTAAAGAAGGCATTTTTAAATGAAATTCAATCATCCGATACCGTCATATCTACTGCAAGAATATAATCGAATGACTCTAAGAAAGACTTTTCTATTCCAAGACTAAGTCTATAGACTCAAAGTCTCATTTTCACCAAGTTCAAGATAGACTCTAATTGTACTCAAGCTTCAACAATATATATTCAAAGCCTCTTATTATAAGATAATGCAGTTAAGAGAAAAAGAGTAACCAACACAATATCAAATATTCTTTCATAACTACTCTGTAAATATAATATAAATGAATCGAATCATCAAAGCTACAAAACGACATTTAATCACTTTATACATTTTCCATAATCATATGGACTTAGTGTCTGCTCATTCAATCAACAAAGTTATTCATAGAATAAAATTTTGCCATAAACACCTTATCTAATTCCATCCATGTGGTGATAGTTTTTTTGCCAACACCTCAATCATTATCGAGCTCTTCCAATTAGTGTAGAAAAGTCGAATCTCTTGTCTCATTCAAATGGAACACTCCCATCAAATAAAATTACGTCCAATGGTATTGGAATTCATAATTTACTTCTTCATCATTGGTATGACGTCCAAAATCTTTTAAAGAAGATGATTATTTACTTTAACCATCTTTTGTCTCTGCGAGCTAATCGAAAGCAAGCTCACCAAATTATTCTTGTGGTTCTATCGACAATCAAACCGCAAATCTTATGAAGCTGATTACACATAAACTAACAAACAAATACCTTGGTAATACCTTAAAAAACAATCTAAAAACAAAAATCAAATCAACCCAATGCCTCACTCCACACTTTTACATTAAGTGTTTCTCTATTTAAAAAGAAATAGACACAATTTTCGTATAATCAAATTTATTCTCACTCTAACATCTTTTTAATTTATTATTGTTTAGATGAGAGAATAGTTGATCTCAAGCCACTACTTATCCACCACAACAAACTCTCCATCTTCCTTCACCAATTAATTTTAATTTCAATTGAAATGATAACATTCTGAAACATAATCTAATTTTGTTCCATTTGACACGAGGCGAGCTATAGTTGGGCAATACTATACAATTATTTTATGTTGCTGATGGTTTTTATTAAGCTCTTAACTTATTATGTAAAGACAAATTAATGTTGTGGTGGATCTATACTTAGACTAGCACCATACTATACATATTCAACATTTTTTTATTTTTATTTATTTTTAACACTTCAAATGATCTTCTTCTTACCTAATAATTTAACATTCATTTAACTCTTACTCACTACAATAATATTGTTTAATAAAATTAACACTCAATCACACATCTTTTATTTCATATTTTTATTTTTTATGTCTTTTAATAAACTCAATTTTTTTGTCAAAACCAATGAATCAAATTTTATTTATAGATAAAAAATGAAGAATTTTGTGAAAATAGAATAAATATAAAATTGATTTACTATAAAATAATTAAATCTTAATAATTAAGATGAGATAAAAATTTAAACGTCTACAAAAATTAATTAAATTTTACAAAGTATTTTATACTTCATTATCGGTATGTCCGTTCAAAGTCAATTTTAACATTAAGTGTTTCAACTCCCACTGATCAATTGCAAAAGATCAAACTGTAATTTTTTATCAAATTCATCGTCAATCATCAGAATATACGAATCAACTAAGTATTAATTAATATAATCTTTTATCATCCAAGTAGCTTAAAACAATTTATTATTTAATGTTTAATTAGTAATGATTCATTATCCACTAAATATTAAATATCATTTACATGAACCTTTTCATTTCTTGTTTTCATTGTGCTTTGGCCAAAGTCCTCATTTATTGATGGCTTCCCTTTCTCAAAGGGCCCCTTTTTATGCCTATGTTTCACAAACCACTAAACGACAGGAAAGTGCCATATTTTATTCGTTCATAAAGTGTTTAGAAATAGCTCCTCATACACATGTTTGTTCATAAAGTGTTTGGATGTCATATATAGAAGACATAGCAACAAACAAACATACACATACTATTTTCAAAACATAACATAGAAAGAGAATTATAAGTAAGTGACACTCAGTTAATCTAGGGTGTTCAAAATATAATTAGTTAAATTGCATACTAATACTATAAAACTAAATCATTTAATTTAAATAATTAAATTAAATTAAAACCAATATATATATATATAAATTAGTTTTTCATAAAAAAATAAATTGAAATCAAAACAAAATCCTGAAAATAACTTAGTTTTATAGAATTTTTTACCAAAAAAAATCAGAAAATAAAAAGTATATTTTTGAAAGTATTTTTTCCGAAAATAACAAATATTTTCTGAAAATATTATTTTTCCTGAACTTTTTGAAAAGAAATGTCTTTTTAGAATAATATTTTTGAAAAAATATTTTTTCCAAAATAAAATGATTTTTTCTAAAAAAAATTTCCTGAAAAAAATTATTCTAAAAGTATTGATTTAAAAATAGTTCAAAGTATCAAATTAGTTTTAAATTGCAAACTTATTATAAACTAATAAATATAAATTAGTTTTAAATTAAATTGAAACTATTTTGACAGTTAATTGAATTTTATTGAAATGATTATTGAAAACTGAATTGAATCATAAATATGGTTCAGTTTAATTTAACACAAACCGCGAACACTCCTAAAATTGAAACAATTGCTAAAAAAGTGTTCGGTTTATCGAATATATTTATTTAATCTATATTTTTTGCAAGTATGAATCAAAATTTTAGATCTATGTTCTCTAATATATTCTAGACTTAATTGCAATTTTAATTCTTCTATTTAGTTTTTTCTAAACTCTCATTTTAAAAACTACCATGTTAGTCCCTTTTTAAAGTAACAACGTGGATCTACCACCTCATTAATTCATTTGCTATTTCCATTAAAAATTAAATTCACCTCATTAATTCATTTGCTATTTCCATTAAAAATTAAATTCGAATTAGAATGAAGACTAAAATTTAAAATAAAACTTAAAAAAAAATTAAAATGATGGTTTTTAAAATGAAGCTACAAAATTTTAAAAAAAAAATTGAAAAAAGGAATTAAAATGATGATTTTTAAAATGAGCCAACTAAGCTTATAATCTATTCTAACCCATTTTTTTTTGAATTTTTGTGGACACATATCTAAATAGAATGGACATGTTAGTTGCTCTCATCTCACCTTCATTTATCTTCTTTAAAACCAACTAAAATGTTAGACTGACATATTTATTTAATGTTTGGATTGATGAAATATAATGAAAATAAAATGAAATAAAATTATGTTTCATTATTTAGATGAAAAAAGATGGACAGAGAAGTATTAGATGTAATACACATCCTATTCAGCTGTTGACAAATAAATATATCCTATCACGATCTATCAAAACAATAGAATGATATTTTTAGTGGATTTCTTAACCTCTCCATGAGGTGGAATTAAATCCTATGCATTTTCCCAAATGTCCATAGAAATCAGAAATATACTTTCGGTACGCACCGTATTTTAAAATATTCGAGTGAAAACTAGAAATATATCTCCGGTTTTAAACTAAATAATATAATATTAAAACGATTCCAAAATGATTATATAAACCCTATTTAAAAATTACATATCGAAAATATACTTTCAATTATCCAACTCTATTCAACGATTTTCATAATATATACTAAATCAAAAAAATATATTCTTGATTTTTAAATATATTTAAAAATTCATATGATACATAAAAAAAATTATAAAAATCTAATATTTATATTCTATTATGCTCTGTTCCATTCTTCTGAAACATTAAGTAGGAGATATAGATATTGTTGAGTTCAATAAAATAGAATCAGTGTAATGTAAGGCAAAACAAGGACACAAGCAACACTTATCTTGAAACACAAATTGCCATGTACTTTCCTCCCCTTCTTACACACGTGGCATCCTCGATCCACTTCCAACGGGTATATTCTATTCCACAATCCTCAAACTAAATTAACCTCATTTTACCAAAACACCCCAATCCCTATCCACTTTTCGTTATTTCTCATGACCAATACAGTCACACCAATAAATACGAGAACCCACGTTTGAACCAGAAAAGCCATTCAACATAATTCCTATCTTACCTTTCACATACAAAGACCAGCAAAGGCTATTCCGGTACTTTCAGTGTTATCTGAAATCTGAAAAAAAATAAACATTGTACGAAAGACAAAGAACGATAGAAGGAGGAGAGAAAAAGAAGCGAAGAAAGAGAGAAAAGTAGAGAGAGAAAGAACCGTTTGAGATTTTCGAGACGTTACCGGACTTCAAATCTTCAATTCACGGAATTTGGGAACCACCGTCACGTCCGGAGACTATAGGGTTTGAAGATTCGCGATGTGCGACGAAATTCGTGATTTGAGAGTTTCGTTTCGTCTCGGTGGTGATGTTTACGCCGCAGAGACTGTGGTTGGTCGGTCCATCACTCCGAACAAGAGTGGGGCGCGTACTGGAAACGGGTCGTCATGATTCGGGTGATGGGGCTGGTTCGAAAGGGAAAGTGTTGCTTTTGCTGAAAATGGTGGGAATTTGGATCGTGAGGTTTTGCTTGAGAGGGTTTTGAGTCTCGAAAAAGAGGTTATTTTTTGATTATCTTGTTTAATTTTTCTTATTTTTAATTTGTTTTTTTGCATGTTTTGTTTTAAAGTTTTTTTTTTTTTTTTTTCAGTTTTCAGTTACTTGTGTTGTTTGAGAGTTGTGGCCTTGTGGGTGTTTTTTGAAGTTTTGTAATGTTAGAGAGAGAAAAATAGTTTTTTTTTCTTCTTGGATGTGTTGTAACTGTCATGGGAATTTAGTATTTTGTGCTTTGTAATTGGTTAATTTATTATTTAAGTTTTTGTAATATTTGACTTGACTGTTATTGAAATTTGGGAAAGATTTGTTTTTTGGTGTTGAAATTTGTTGTTTTGTAGTTGGAGATAGCTTGTTATGATGTTTCTAGAACATGGTTTTGTGAAAAATTTAGTATTGAGGTGTTTTGAGCTTCTAGTCTTTGAAGGTTATCTTTTCATGGTTTTGACTTGGGAGGTTTGGTTGTATGAAAAGTGAAATTTTGCTGCATTGCATTTTGCTCGTTGGATCTGAGTGTTTTTGAGATGATATATATATTTATTCTAAAATGTAATGGCTAAACTCGACTCACTGTGTTGAGAAATTGGGAATCTCGGTTTGAATATGTGCTCTGCATATCAAATGTCCTTGTAGATACCATTTGAACTGTACTTACGAGACTTTTAAGATGATATTTTAGAGTTGTTAGAATTTTTAAATCAAATTTAGTTTTGTTTGGAGTGAAACTGAAAATGTTGTTTTGACTTTGCGCAAGTGCTGGACCCTACCTCTGAGGAAGAGAGCAGATGTGGTATTTCTATGTTTGGTATTACCACAATGTTGCTTAGTGGATAACGATAATCATGCATAATTTGTAACTTCAAGTGATGCCAAGTTAACATTTCTGGAAGAGTTCTTTGTGATTTGTACGCTTTTTTAATCATAACGATAGCACTTTTTTTTTTTTTTGAGATTGATATCTGGTTTGACCTGATTATTTGTATTTTGCATCAGCTTTACGAGTACCAATTCAATATGGGGCTTCTCTTGATTGAGAAAAGGAGTGGAACTCAGTATTCGGAGCTAAATCAAGATTTAGTGGAAGTCAAGGATGCTTTTGAACGAGAAAAGCAGCTCATTTATTTGCTCTATCTGAAGCAGAGAAGCGAAGAGAATCTGAGGAAGGCCTTCGGTGTTGAGAAAGAGTGTGTGCTTGATGTAAGTTTTTTGAAATGTAATTTACATATGCATCAACCTTTTCCTTAATAAAACATCATCTACTTGTATCAAACCATATTTATCTCAACTGTTCTGTTAATACTTTTCTTATCATAACATTGAAGTTTGATTATTGCTAATATTTGTAAATTTGTGTCAAAAGCTTGAGAAGGCTCTCATGCAGAAATGAGGTCAGAGCATGCGAAGATTAGATTTGCAGCAGACTCAAAGTTAGCTGAAGCAAATGCTTTAATAGCTAGTGTTGAAGAGAAATCTTTAGAAGTAGAAGCTGTTACGCCTGCGATGCCAAACTCGCCGAAATTAGCAGGAAGGGTTCAGAGATTGATAGGAAATCACATGACTTGGAGGCTCAGGAATCTGCACTTAGAAGGAAGCTTGTCCTTCATTGCAGAGTACTTTAATACTATTATCTTCAATTTGGAACATATTGTTGGTTTACTCTTTGCATTCTGCATTCTTGTATCTAATTTATTTTGATTGATGAAACAGGCAAGAATCTCATGAGAGTACTTTGTCTAAGCAAAGAGAGGATTTACGAGAGTGGGAGAAGAAACTGCAGGATGGAGAAGAGATGTCCAAAGGTCAAAGAATTCTCAATGAAAGAGAGCAGAGGGCTAATGAGGTTGACAGGATATGCAGGCAGAAAGAAAAGGACCTTGAAGAGGCACAAAAGAACATTGATGCGGCATATGTAGTATTGAGAAGCAAAGAAGATGATGCAAACAGCAGGCTGGCGACTATAACTCTGAATGAGAAGGTAAATATTAATTACAATGTGATATTGTTTAGGTACATTTTTGTTTGTTCTTATTCTGACAGGATTTTAACGTCCTTATCTTACCTATATTGCAGGAATGCTATCTCTGAGAACGAACTTGGATCTCAAAGATAAAGAGTTGTCTGCATGGGAGGAAAAGCTCAATGCCAGAGAAAAGTATGTTCTTGTACCTTCTGATCATTTTCTGATTATATTTTAATGATAGAATCAGTGTTTATTGCTGAATTTTATTTGTTTGTTGTATTACTGTTCTCAACCTCCAAAAGTTAACAGTGATTGGGGTACGCCTTTTGAATAATCTGAAAATTGGGAAATGTTATATGTACTGGATATTTATTATTGAAAGGTATGCTGGTTGAGAACCACTACTATATATTTTTCATTCGCTTACTAAATTTCAGCCTGGACTCATTGTAGGTTGAGATTCAGAAGCTTGTTGATGAACACACTGCAATTTTGACGAAGAAGCAAGAGTTTGAGGTGGAATTGGATGAAAAAGAACGGCATTTGAAGATGGATTGAGGAATAGATTGATAGAAGTGGAAAAGAAAGAAGGTGAAGTCAATCACATGGAGGAGAAAATTGCAAACGGGAGCAAGCCTTGAAAAGAAAGCAGAGAAGCTCAAGGAGAAAGAGAAAGAATATGAAGTAAAAGTCAAAGCTTTGAAGGAACGGGAGAAGTCTATTAAGTCTGAGGAAAAAGACTTAGGGAAGGAGAGGGGTGAAATAGAAAGTGAGAGAGAAGAGTTGCTTAGTCTCAAGGCTGAAGTTGAGAAGCAAAGGGCCAACAATGAAGAAGAATTGCTGAAAATTAAAGAAGAGACTGATCGCCTTCAAGTGACCGAGGAAGAGAGGTCAGAATATATACGCTTATAGTCGCAACTGAAGAGCATGAAATTGATCAGTATAGGCCTCAGAAAGAACTACTGATGAAGGAAGCTGATGACTTGAGGCAGCAAAAAGAGACTTTTCGAAAGAGAATGGGATGAACTTGATCTGAAAAGAGCAGATGTGGAGAGAAAGAGCTGAAAAATGTGCTTCAACAGAAGGAAGAGATTTAAAACTACAACAAAATGAAGAAGAAAAGTTAAAGAATGAGAAGCAGGCAACAGAAGACTATCTACAAAGGAGCTGGAAACCTTAGGTTGCTAAAGAGTCATTTGCTGCTGAAATGGAGTTGGAAAAGTCAAGCCTAGCTGAAAAGCTCAAATGAGAAAACCAAATGCTTCTGGATTTTGAGATGCGGAGAAAAGAACTTGAAGCTGATATGCAGAATCAGTTAGAGCAGAAGGAAAAGACTTGCTTGAAACAAAAAGTTATTCGAGGAGACGAGAGAGAGTGAATTAAGCAATATCAATTTCTTGAGAGAAGTGGCTAATAGAGAAATGGAGGAAATGAAACATCAAAGAAAATTAGACAAGGAGAAACAGGATGCAGATGAGAATAGGAAACATGTTGAAAGGCAAAGGATAGAAATGCAGGAGGACATAGACGCATTTCGTTGACCTCAACAAGAAGCTGAAAATCAGCGGAACAATTTATTGTGGAGAGACGTCATTTTATTGATGTTGTTGAGAAACTTCAGAGTTGCCAAAACTGTGGGGAAAAATTTCTGAAGTTTGTGCTGTCTAATTTACATTCTTCTGCTGACATTGAAAATTTAGAGGTGCCTTCTCTTCCAAAATTGGCTGGTGATATTACACAGGGTGGTTCTAATGTAAATCTGGATTCTTCTAGGCAAAATACTGGAGCATCCTGCAGCTGCTGATACAAGGTCCCCTGTTCCCCGTGGAACTGTCTCTTCATACGTAAATGCACTCTAAGATTTTCAAGATCTCCCCATCAGGAAGATTGATTCTGATGTTGATAGTTTAAGGGATGCGGATGCTTTGCCTATTGATACAACTAATGAAGATTCACCAGTGAAAATTCCTCATGCTGAAAATGAAGCAGAGGTGTCTTTTGCAATTGCAAATGATTCTTTGACGCCCAAGGGTACAATCTGGCAATGATGATATCACAGATGTAGAGGTTGAAGCCGCCCATGATCCTTCTAATGACAACCAGGGCAACGTTGACACTGAAGCACCAGACAACAATGACAGAAGCACCAGATGATTTACAGCCTCCGAATCAAAGGTTGAGCAGGAGATACCTCGCAGGGAAGGGGAGAAGGGGCAGAGTAGTAAAGCGCATACACAACCAAAAGCTGTTATCAAAGAGGCTGAAGCTTTTCTTGGGAATCGAAAGCTGCTGAGGCAGTACCTGGGGAATCTGTGGATGATCGTGAGACTGGGTTTCCAAATGGAAATGGAGGATTCTGCAACATGGACTCTGAAAGTCAAAACCAACTGAAAAAGAACGGCAAATTTATGGAAGGAAACCGTGTTCAAACAACATCTCAAGTTACTGCTAGTGCGAGTGAAGGACATTCTGACATACCAGGCCAACGAAAAGGACTCAGAAGGTTGCTCCTCCTCCTGTACAAACTGCTGGAGGAACAAGATATAATTTGAGGCGACCCAAAACGTGAGTATACCTGTAATTCTCATTTTATTATTGCATGTGATGATGATTGTCCATGTTTTTCTCGCTTACACGTGCGGTGTGCATGATTTTTTCAGCGGAGCCACAACTTCATCTGTTAGAGGCGTGTCTGGTGGCGCCAAGAAAGTGAGGGAGAGGTTGGCTGCAAAAGCTGCAGAAGCTTCTCATTCGCACTCGGTCGGCATTACTAACGGTTGACGGTAGCGAGATCTTGATCAGGTAAGCTTGATATGGTTGCTTACTTCTTACCCTGCGTATACTTTAATTCTTTGTTATTTTTATATTTTATATTTCAAATTAGTTTTCAGTTTATGAGTTTGAGTTTGATATTAAGCAAAGCTTACAGTCTCAGAAAGTAGCGGAAGCGCAGGATGATTACGACACATACACTAGGACTTTTGCAAGCAACATGGCTTTGAGTGAGGGAGGAACGGAACAGCGGATGGTGGGGAGGATCATGATGCTGAGTACAGGAGTGTATCCCATGACGATGACGAGGAGAACGAGAACGATGAAGATTACCAACAACACCCTGGTGAAACTTCAGTTGGGAAGAAGCTATGGAAATTTTTACCACATAACACTAGGCCAGCTTTGGTTTGTGTCTTGACCTCATCAACTTTAGAGATGATGTCAGAAGTTGAATTGTATTAATAATTGGAATTAGGTTATATATAACCATGGAGGGTATTTTAGAAGGGTGATTGAATTTCATTAGCATTTTCATTTCATGTTTCTATGGTGGATATTTGGAAAACCTTTGGGTATTTGTTGATAATTTTAGGCGCATTTGATAGTGTAGCTCCTAGTTTAGAGATTGGAATTTTAGTGACCTCCATTTGGAAATTGATTGTATCCAAATGTGTATTATTGTTTACTAGAATGTAATAGTTTGAATTTAATGAGGGTGCTTTTGTACCCTTTGTGTGAACTTGGGACAACAATTTGTGTTTTAATAATTGTGTCCATTTCCATTGGTTTTATATCAATTCCTAGATATTGTTTCAATTTTGGAGGAAGCAAAATTCATTTTAACCTGTAATCAGTATTTGCAATTATAACTGATTTTGCTTTGGATTTAGTTTTGATTTATCATTCAACTAACTATTTTGAGAATTTCTTATAATCCATTGAAATTTTAAAATACTTTAAAACTTCACAAAATTTGCTAACAACTAAAAATGACATGAGATAACAACTAAATGACATGAGTCCCTTGGGACCCTAAGCAAAAAACCCCAAGAATGTTCAAACTAAAGTGACATGAGTCATTTACACCTCAAACACCATTTAAATTGCTATTAAACCGAATCATTTATTCAACTAAGTGCAGATGTATTTTTTGTTGAATATCAAAATGTATTTCTATTTGATTGCATTTTGTTCTATTTTTACTTTTGAATTGGGTATCTCAAAACGAATGAACTATAAGTGGTGAGGTGTAAATCGAAAATATATTTTTATTTTTCGAGACATTTTAGAATTGTATAGTGTTTTTCACTCTATATAATAAGAAATTCTCTATTTTTTCATATTTAAAAATCAATCAAAATTTTAACTCATAATTTATGCCAAATGGTGGAAGTCATACTTCCAAATTAACAAAACAATTGGAAATAGAGAATTTTTATTTCATAAACTTACAATTTGTACAATTTTGTAAAAATGTCAAGTTTATTTCTAATGTTAATTTTAATTATTTTACTATTTTAATTTCGCTTATTATTTATCAAGAAATTTAGAAATTGTATCCCAATGACTATGTTTTGAAGACCTCAAAGAAGTCTTTTCTTTGGTATGTATTTAAACAAACTGGAACAATTGAAAGAAGTGTTATGGCATTTTGAAAAACATTCAGTTTGTGAAAGTGTTAAGTGATTTTAAATTGAAATATATATAAATTAGAACATTTTGAAAAGTCTTTAGGTGCAGTTGTGTAACCGAACACTTTTAAAGTGTTTCGTTTGTCCTAAAATCTAAACCGAACACTTCTATAAAATCATTTGCGCATTTTTTAATTTTTAGGTATGAAAATTCCGTCCCAAATATGCCCAAAAATAACCTTCAGAGATACCATTGATGTATTTTCCACCACTCAAAATTTGATACACGAGAAAAGGTTACAAGATGGATTAAAGAGGTTAGAATTAGAAATAAAGTCATTATTATTATCGCTCGTACAATCAACAAGCAAGAGAGGAAGAAGTAACAAAATTATATTTGGGTGTGATAAATGGGGTAAATACAATATAAGTGAAATTAAAATGACTAAGAGATATGGATTCAATCAAAATCAAGACTTCGCAAAAGAATTTTTTACTTGCACTTCTACTTATATACATGTACCCATACAATTTTGTAAAATGTCAAGTTTATTCTTAATTGATTTTAACCATTTTATTATTTCACTTTTACTATTCAAAGTCAAAATTGAATCTCCCCAACGACTCTGTTTGAAGACCTCAAAGAAGTCTTAGTATGTATCTAAACAAACCATAACCATGAACAAAGTGTTCCGATTTATTGACTATGTGAAAGACACATGGTTGACCCACATAGGCATATATCATTGAGCATATTTAATTGAGTGCTTCATTTAGGTAACACTATGACTAATCAAGATGTCATTTTTGTAGTATTTTCTATATAGATTTATTATGCATTAATTTTCGAATGTTAATCATTTAGTTTTTACTATGTTACATTTTTATTATGCATTAATATTTAGGTGAGCTCGCACATGGAAGTTAAAGGTATGTTGGAAAATAGTCTGGTGACATGGTCAAATGAAACTAATGAACAACAACTCAAGGTTGCAAATAAAACATTCGTGCTTTGTTATAAGAAAGTTTTATGAAGTTGAGAATGCACAGTAATTCCATTTATTGTAACTGTGGTGGTTATGTATCTAGTCGCTTTGAGACGCATTACAGAGTTATTCAGTAAAATGTTAAAATGTAGTTGTACTCATAAAATAAATTATTATCTTCAGCTTAGTGAGATACATTATTAGTGGTATACAGATACCAAATAGATCGTACTTGTTCATGGAGAATTTAGCCAACCTGTTTGACTTTTTTTCTATGATAATCTCGCTTTCCCACTCCAAGTATTTGGTGCATTGTTTAGTCAATACATGACCATTGGGTTCATGTAATCAATTTACTTTACTTATTTATTTAATATATGACATTACTTGATTTTATTTTACTTTAATTATACTTTATTTTTAATACTGTGCAAACATGAAAAGGGATTCTCCTTATCCCGGTCCCGATAGATTGGAAGAAATTTCGTTATCCGGACGACTTGGGATGTTAGGATTTGCGGACGTGTACAACTTTGGCTACAACTTTTGTGTATTACCTTCATTTATTAGTTTAGTGATCGAAAAAAGTGTATTATTTTTGCCAATGTAGTAATAGTAGGAATTTTCCAAATATTGATCTCGAGGATCATGTGAGAAAATCTGCGTTAGTTATAAGCTCAATTAAACAAAACTACAGCTTTAAGATTCTTTGAATTCAAAACACTTACGATATAAATTACTAAAATATGTGGATGAAATGAACAGGAATGAGAGGCATGCTAGGTCGGGTTCGATTTTATCATGCAATCAACTGATCATATCTTGCAAGAATTGGTTTGAACAATTGACTATCGATTCTTATGAATTATTATCCCTAAGTTCTTAGAAATAATTCTTAATCATTCAACCTAATTACTATGTCCATAGGAAATTACAGCAAATTAAGTTTTCCAATGTCAAAAATATTCCGATTATCAAGGATATTCCTAGTCCTAGATAATATCTACTTGAATATGTTAACAAATCATGAACAATAACTTGTTGACTTAATTGTATCATACTAAACGACGATATTTTGTCGACAGAAAAACAATAAGAACAATAAGAGAACAAACCAATATGAAAAAACCAATATGAACAAGACCTCCTTTTAAACATGCTCGGACGTGGCAAATGAAGCACAATCATCAAATCGACTTAGCCACGAATGACAATTGGGAGAATCTTGGACCAAAATCTAAATGAAAGTTTTTGGATGGAATCTAGAAATGTTGAGAGGGATCACAATTTTTTTTCTTAAAGGGTAAAACTTGCTAATATGACATGTACTAAATAATTTACCTTTCCAAAATCAATCGTGGGAAATCGATGTTTCAAACAATTGGCTATATATTCGATTTTAAACTAAAATCTACCATATAAGAAAATAGGATGTTTGAAAAGTCTACTTTTTGGCTTTTAGCCAATCAAATTTTGACTTCTATTTTAACTTTTTTATGTGGACAAATATTAACTTTTGAATTTAGTCCAATAAGATTACAATATCTAAATAATTCACCTATTATAATATTTGATTTGTTTGGTCCAATGAAAGCATAAGTATTTCAAATCCCTCTATTCTAAAAGTGTACATTCTAAATAAATCTGCTTTTTCCACACGCCTTTTCTCATCTTCCCCAACCACTTTCATGGTTCATATATCGAATTTGTTTCCTGTGCCAATATGTCCTATAAATACTAGAAGTGTTCCCAATTAAATCAACAACATTAACATCTTTTATACTATTAGTTTCTTCTTCTTCCGTGAGTAATTTCTAACATGGTTATTAGGTTTTGTGTTTTGTTTTTGTGTTATTTTTCTTCATTTGTATGTACGGTGAACTTCGCTTATTGCATGTTCTTTTGTTCGATTTTGTGTTACATTGATCATAGATAATCCATGATTATGTATTTGGTTTTTGCCTTATGTTGAACAAGGCTACCTCGATTAAGTGTTTTGTTTTCCATTTTTAGATTCTTTTAACATAATGGTACCTCGAATAGTTATGCATTTTGTATTTTTTATTTGATTGAGTAATGTTTGGTGACTTTATTTCTCTCACCGATCGATGCTTTTAATATAGAGGTTCATGTGAACAAAATTTTATGGATTATGGAAGTGAAGAACTAAATGTTGGTTTTGTTTTCTATGTAATGGTGCGAAAGAAATTGCGAATGGATTCATGAAATTTCAACTAAAAATAGGCCAAAGTGTAAAGTTTTATTCAATCTTTGTGACCAATTTGTTTTGATTGATGTTATAGGTTTCAAACTAAACCTAAATACTTCCATTGAATTAAAACTAATTTTTCTCGATGTTTGTTATTGTATTATGATAACATGAATGAATGATGAACTAATTGTGAGATTTGTTTTCTTAGGTGTGATGTTTTTAGCTACAAGGCCATAAGGGAGCCATATTAAGGAGTTCTCTACATTGTTGTTACCTTGTGATTAATCCAATTCAAGTTATTTATTGATCGATCTAAGTTGAAAATTGTTGGTTTTTTGATTGATATCCCAAAAGAAAAATAATGTTATTGATTCAAATAATTTTGAATTAAATTTAGGAACACATCATTATATTTAAATAATGTTAATTCAAACATTGATATAATATATTATTGTTAACTAAATGGGTGTAGTAAAAAATTAATATTAAAGACTATTTCGAAAAATAACTTCATATCATTTTTTTCCTATACTTATTTATTACTCATTTCATTATATTTTAACAAATTTATATGTCTTCATATTCTCATTTATGTTCACATAAAAAATTACATTTTTATGTTACTATATTTTTATTTTAAAATTAAAAAGAAAAGTTATGTAACGTGATGATAATTATGAACTTAAAAATCTTTGTTTAATTTATATAACTATATATACATGGTATAATTTAAGATAATTAAATAAATAAAATAAAACTTATCCCAACGCAGGTCAACCATACATCGTTAATTTTTATAATTAATTTCAATTTTTGACTCATAGATAAATTTTCTAATTTTATATTATAATTTTATATTTATTCATTAATTTTCTATTCAAATAATATTTATATTTAATAAATAAATATTTTAATTTTTTTAATATAAAATTAATATTATTTTTCTAAACATATGATTGTGGATAAATTTTGTTGTTGAATTATATTTTTTTTACTAATTATTTTAAAATTAAATAAACTAATATTTGTGTTTAAATATTTATGTTATTATATAATATGATCATTTTTTTTAAATTATTTTATTATAAATAAATATTTATTTTAAAACATATTTCAAACTATCATTTAATTATGCGAAGTTGAATTATCCATTACTAAATGAAACCAGATCCAAATCGTTTTAGACCACTTTTATAATACTGAACCGTTTCTGTAAACCCTGGTTTATAAACTGAACCAGAAAGTTTTTATGATTCAGTGAACCAGAAAGTGGTTTAGTTCTTATGATTCAGTGAACCATACACAGCCATTTGGTTCGTCTAGCTCAACCGTGTGGCCGTCGCAAGCCAACCCTCTCCCACCGCCGCGACGATAATTTCTGCCATCATGACGCCGGAGGTAATAATCTTGCCGTCATAGTTTCTATTGTGATGAATTGAAACTTGTCAAACTTTCTTTAGATTGTTTTAGTGTTTTTAGGTTTGTTTAGGGTTCAATTTCAGTTAAACTGAAAACTAATTTTAGTTAGCTCCACTTTGTAGTGTCTATTTTCATGGTGAAATGGTGAAAAGAAACTATAGCAACATGCTATTAGTGTGTGAGAGTTTACGAAAATGCTTATACCCATTCTTCATTGCAATTTCTCTAGAAGTTTTGACTTAATGCCAAGATTTTGTTTGCCTACTGTCAGCCAATCTCAACGATCCAGTCTTTGCGATTTCATTGTAAATTTATCCTCCTAAGTTTGCGTTTTCACAGTTTCATATTTTCATAGTCTGCTATTCAAATATCGCTTTACTCGGCATTCTCTGTCACAAGCCTCAATGTACATCTTTCTTATATCCTTGTTTTTCAGTGCTAATTCAGGGTATGTTTCTAATGAATGTGTAGTTTTTTATTTATTTATGGCTGGTTTGCTGTACAAATAGAATAGTTTTGTAATGTTTGTAGAAAGAAGATAAAGTAGAGGTAAGAAATTCCACTTAGTCTAAATGCTGAATGATGACAGTTTCCTTTTAGCTGAAGGGATAGAAACTAGTGGTGGCAAAACAAGCCGGTCCTTTGGCCATGCTTGTTTTGCCCGTCATTTAATGCAGGCCAACACTGAATTTTAAACCCTAGCTATTGAGTAGGCTCGCCCCAAAAAGATGGGCGAATACACAACCCGTAGTTAAGGTAGAGAAAATAAATTTTTTATTCTTGTTGGGCCATACTGTACATACACATGCTAACATACTGCTGCTGCCAAACAAAATTCAGACTGCTGAAAATCGAAATCTGTTGCTAGTTGCTACAAATGAAATCTGTTACTGTGAACAAAATCTGTTGTTACTAATCGATTTAAGGTACTTCAATTTATTCTATGAATTTAAGGTTCATTCAAACTAGTATACTGTTTTAGTTAAAAGTATTTGATGATAATGCTAAGCCAAGATTTCTTGACTGTTTTATGGTTCATTCAAATGAAGTAATTTATTCATTTTACCTTGCAATCATGTAATTTGTTCTTTTTAATTTCATTCAAACAAAGTATACTGTTTTAGTTAAAAAGTATTCGATGAAAATGCTACCTATAAGTTCATTTTACAAGATTTTTATAATTTTGAAGGGTGGCAAAATTATTGGGGCATTGAATGACCTTATAGGGTAGCTTTTTCATCAAATACTTACCATAGCATTTTCATCAAATTTCCTTCACAATTGTCGAATGCTCAAATGTGAAACTGAGACATAAATTGATACATTTTTCCACCACAAATTCAAATTTTTGTTTGGTAACTTCATATATTGGAATATCAATATAACCCTAATAGTACATATCATTAATAAATTCTAGTCAGTTTTTTTTCTATCTTGAGCCACCAGCCATAGGTGTAGAACCTAGAACACCTTCATGTTTATTTATTTACACAGTAGTGATTGTCAAATAGTACCCTTGACATATGATTTTAAATGGTTGTTTCATATTTGATGAATTAGTTTTAGTCTTACATAGGATAGTTAGCATTCATTCTTGATAATAGTACAAAATTGATCTCATATGCTGTGGCTGCTGTTTTAGTTTTAGAGTAATATGCAGTTCTCGTTTGAATGATTATTATTTTCTGTTGATTTTGGAATTTTTTTTTTTTACACAGTTTAATTCTGTTGTTATTTTCTTGTTTATTTGAATCATTGTTAGAAAATACTCCGTACACTGGAATTTTATTGGATTTTGGAATTTTAATTCTGTTTTTTATTTGAATCATTGTTATACTCCGAATTTTATTGGATGTTTTAAATGAAGACTTTTTTTTTTTTAAACATGTTTTGCTGAATCATCCTTTAATCTTCTACAGGTCAACACTGAGCCCTCTCAAAAGTAATTATTTACCAAAATCCAAATATTGTTCAACCTTCCGCCTTCTTTTACTGGAAACTGCTGCCTCAAAAGTTTTCTTACTCGATGTTATTCAACTTAGAGAAATCTGCTGCCAAAACAATTAGAAAGTTGCTCAAGCCTTTTGAAGGGTCAATCTTGCACTATAACAACACGATCCCCGGTTTTCCTTTCTCACACATTCAGAGGTATAGTTATGTGAATGTGTACATGAAATGGAAAAAAGATTCATACTATGACTCGATCGAGCACATTCACCACTCGATTCAGCTCAAGCCCGTAATTGCCCTTAAAAACTGCATTACCCAGGATCCTAATGGGTGCATCCCTATATCTGCAGTATCTAAGAGGGGATTACAGTTAGATGTGCCGATGAAAGTTGCAAGATTTATGAGACAATATCCATCCATTTTTGAAGAGTTTACAGGTCCGGAGTATAACCATCCTTGGTTTAGGTTGACATCTGAAGCTGCTGAGATAGACAGGGATGAGAAAAGAGTATACGAAGAAAGCAGGGAGGAATTACGATCCAGGTTGAGGAAGATGATATTGATGACCAAAGAGAATGTTCTACCTTTAAATATAATTCAAGGGATGCAATGGTATTTGGGGTTACCGAATGATTTTTTGCAGCACCCAGAACAAAATCTCAATGAATCTTTCAGGTTCGTAGAGATGGAAGATGGAGTGAAAGGGTTGGCTATTGAAAGCAGAGAGAAGGTTTATTCTATAATGGAGAAGAATGCCATGAAAAGAGGTTCATTGACAGATGTGATTGAATTTCCTTTTTTCCCATCAAAGGCTTTAAGGATGAAAAGCAAGATTGAAAGCTGGCTGCATGAATTTCAGAAGCTACCGTATATTTCACCCTACAAAGATTTCTCGAATTTGGATCCAAACAGTGATATAGCAGAGAAAAGACTTATTGGTGTTCTTCACGAACTGCTTTCTCTATTTATCGATCATTCAGCCGAAAGAAGAAAACTTTTGTCTCAAGAAGTATTTCGCTTTCCACAGAAAGTGCACAGAGCATTCGGCGGCATCCCCATATGTTTTACAAGTCTTTCAGGAATAAAACATGTACTGTCATTCTTAAGGAAGCTTACTGCAGTGAATCGGCTATCGAGAAGCATCCTTTATTGAGTGTGAGGAAGAAATATATCAAGTTGATGAAGGAATCAGAAGTGATTTTGAAGAACAGGAGGATGAAAAATCGATTTTCTGATTTTAGTGAAAAACTCGCATTAGGGTCAAATGATGAGATTGCTGGTTTTATCTTGAAGTAGGTTCATATAAATTTTTTGTAAAATAGGAATGAAAAACTTCAAAAATTGATTTATCAAAAAGGAGTGGAAGAAAGGTTTTTACCAACAGAGAAATAACTCAAAGCATACATAAAAGAAGCTCCAATTTGCTTCTGTTATGCTAACAAAACTTTTCATTTCATTTGCTTATAGGTTATGCTAACAATACTCTTTATTTTTTAATTTTAATTTTAAATTTTATCTTATTACTTTAATTGTCACCTTTTTAAATTATATTACTATTAATTCTCATTTTTTATAAAGTCTTTAATACTCATCTTAATAACTTTCATTTTATAATTTAAGTTATTTTATTATTTTTATAAACTTCAATAATAATAATGTAACTTTTAAAATTTCTTTTATTAACTTTTATAGTTTTAGATAATAAAAATGAACATAGTGTCCATATACAATTTTAACAGAAGAATGTTCTTAAAAAAACCGAAATAATTTTTTATTGTTATATAAATAAACACTAAATGCGAGAAAATAATCATTTTGATTATCTTATATGAAAAACCGTAAATGCTAGAAAATAAATATCTTTTGATTATTTTGTATTTAATTTAATCTTTTAAAAATAATTTACACAAATATTTAATAAATTTTTATTTGTTTAAATCACAAATACTACATAAATTACTTAAATAATTTTTTTTTAAATATATAAAACTATACGATTCTAAAATCTAGAATTTTACCCTAATTATCTTCATTTCATCTCCATTTAAAAAAGCTATTGAGAATATAAAATTTGATTTTCAATTTGAAAGAATATAAAAATATTTTAAAAATGTATAATTTATTCTGAATCGACCAAAAAAATCTAATAAAATTGACCCAATTTAAATAGTCAAATTAGAATTTCGTCCCGATGAACAAGAGGCCGCACACGGAGAAAAAAAAAGAAACCTTTATTAGAGAGTATTCCAACTTACATCAAACTAAGCATGAATATTTCAAAAGGAAGCATAAGAATCGGATTTAACAAGTAGAATAATTGTTTCCTTTATACAAGTTCAACATTAAAATGTAGACAGACATTAAAACTTACAACTTTTCATTGTAGGAAACCGTTCTAAACTTGGACAGTTGGAGAAGGTAAGTTTTGGAGGTGAAGATCCACAATGCAGTATACTCCCTTTACATACAATCTTCAATTGTGGTAAATAATCCAACATCACTATTTTCAACTTGGGAAGTGTGATGTCGCCGCTCGCCGCGAATATCTCTTTCAATGAATTGCAACACCTTACTGAAATTATCTCCAGATTTTGAAGTTGTCGAACTAACTTTGGTGTAAATAACTTCTCTATCAAATGGCACTCAAAAATATAAATATTTTTAGACAAGAGAATATGCCACCAAATGACGAAGATTGCCTTGCATCAACACCTATAAAGGTTAATCTTTCCAAACTTCCAAGTTCTAAAAATTCAAGGTTGTGAATCTTGCTGCAAAAGGAACAAGAATTAGATAAACAAAACAACCTCTCTAGCTGTTGGCAACTATAAGCTCCAATTCTCTTCAAAGAAGAAGTAATGTTACATGAGAGAGCATCACATAAGCAAACCCAATGATCATTTTTATCTATATTTAGACATGTAAGATCTTTAGGTAGTATGTGGGAGAAATGACCACAATCTCTAAATAGTATAGTCATAATTTCAGGATCACTTGGATCAAATGTTTTCAAATAAATATCATTCCGCAAACACTTTTGATTCACCATACACATTTCCTAATATGATATGATATGCTTTGAGCCTAGATCGCGTGCAAGATATTTCTCCAAGTACTGGTTGTAATGTTTGCAGTCAAAAGCACCTCCAAAACATTCCAACATAGTCATTCTTTGAATATCTTCAATACTAATCATTGTACAAGTAACTTGGAGATCAAGGTATTGCATTTTGGTCAAATTCAAAGACCCTAATTCAAAATTCAAATTCTTGTTGAAGGATAGATCAAGCCATTTCAAATTCAGTAACTTATCCAAACCTTGTGGTAGCTCTTCAATGGAACAATATGAAAGGACTAATCTTGACAATGCCTTCAATTCTCCTAATGGAGGCACATGTTTAAGTGAATCACATTCTATTAGTACTAACGAAATAAGAGACTTCATCTTACTGATAGCATCTGGCAAACACTCTAGTCTTTTGCTATATGATAGATCGAGTATTGTTAGAGTATTCATATATTTGAAAAAACTCTCTGGAACATGCTGAACGGCCAATTGATTTATAATCAAGGTAGACAACCTCGGACAATAAGGTGACATGTCCTCTGGAATTTCTTCTATATCATTTGATTCACCAGCCCACATATAAACAAACTCTAAATCATCTGCCCATTCATGCGTGATGTTTGTCTTTGTCAATTCGTTCTCAAATTTCACCATGACATTTCTCTTATTTTCTTTCATAATATAACATGCCGTGTCTATCAACAAGCGATAACTAAATCCAAATGAACCATCATAACTACTCATCAAACTGTGGGATCTGAGCTTATCTAATATGGTACTCCCTTCATCGAATATTTCTTGTAAACACCTATTCCCATTTATCAGTCCCTTGTCAACAAGTTTCATAATCATTTCTTCTCTGTCATCTTCTCCGTAACTAGATAGTAATGCACAAAACAAAAAACAGTTTCGCAAGTCTTTTTCCACCAAATTATCATAACTACGTTTTAATACCTTGAAAACTTCCTGTATCACCTCTTGTCCCATTTCCAATTTGTTAAGTTTACTCAATGAATGTTTCCATTGATTAATGTCATCAATTCCTTTCATGGTCCTAGCCATCACATTGATTCCAAGCGGCAAACCCTCAAACCGATCTACAATATCTCTTGCAATAGTTTCAATTTCAGAGGAGAGTGTAGCAGGTGTTCCGTAGTGTCCAAGTTTTACCTTAAATAACTCCCAACTTTCGTCTACATCGTAGAGAGGTATCACTTTTATCATATGATTTGGCAAACAACCCATCTGTTGACACACGTGCTTCAAACGCGTTGTGAGAATCACTTTAATTCCATTCACTTTTCTATGAACTCCCACCTTTTCCAAATCAATGTATCTCCAAACATCATCCAAAATAAGAACAAACTTCTCCTTTATCTCCAACGCCGTCGACAATTTGTTTGCTCTAATTCTCTCATCGTCTTCATCAAGCTCCATGCCTATTCTTTTTGCAATATCGTATTGCAGTTTTGAGACGCTGAAATCGGGAGAAACAGTGATCCAAAACACATCATTGAAAGTTTCTTTCTTTTTTATTTCATTCTCCACAAGAGTTGCAAGTAAAGTTTTTCCCACCTCCCATTCCATATATACCTACAACAAAAACTTGGTCATCCTCTAGAAGTTTAATCACTTTCTTGATATTCAAGTCTAATGCTTTCCCAACAAATTCAGTCGACAAAGTGAGAGGTTTTTCTCCCTTGTGTCGTTTCATATCTTTGAACAACTCATTCATGTCATCCAAGTTATTAACAGCATCCACTCTTTCTTTCAATTCATATAACTCTTTTATCCATACATCAACTTCTGGCTTGCGCTTTTTGCCCCGAGACTTCAACCATTGAGTTTGTTTTGCAATATCATTTTCTTCAGATTCTAGATCAATAATCATCCCTTTTAAGTTACTAATCTTACTTTCAAAAATACTTCTATCACGGATGCTCCAGTTCCCACCTGTTACATTGTTTTTGACATGAAGTTTAACTTTTTTAAAACAAAAATCAATAATCAATGTATATGAAACCTAGCTAATTTTTAAAACCTAATGAAAATGTTTTAAAGTGTGTCCGCAACCGCAATTATTGTTGTAGTCTTTGCAACAACATCAGACAATAATTGCAATGTAATTTTAAATAAGACGTCAAATCACATCAGACTCGACTCTATACAGGAGCAACAGACTCTACAGCAAACCCTACAGGATCTCAAGTTTTAAATGGTCTCAAAATTTTGAAAAATCTAATTTTTTACAATGATATTAATAAATATAAAAAAATGTTATAAATAAAAAATGTTGTGATAAAAATCCAATATATTACACAAATGTTATTGACTAAAGTCAAAATAATTATAATTAATTTTTTTATTAATATATAATTATACATGTGATGTTTTATTTATAATTATTATAATTGTATTTTTCTTTAAAAAATTGAGCCAATTTTTAAATTAAAACGATCTCTAATTTGATTGGGCCGACCTAGAATCACATTAGAAACTGCTTTAGATAACTTAATTCATTTCTTCAAGTATTTCTATTAAAATTAAAATTTATGGAAAACTCAAAACTGAATTTGGTTATGATGTAATGAAAAATCATTATATTAAAGTATGTTTTGAGCATGTATCACAAATATCTCTCAATCAAAATCCACACCACAATAATCAAATGTTTGTCAGCAAAGGACAATATTAAAAAATATCTAGTTGGATTCCTTAAAAGGATGATGTCCATAACAAAGTGGTGAGAGTTAAGTAAAACAAATAACAAAGAGAAAAATAATAATGAATGAACACATGAATATAGGATTACTTGAAGAGGATGCCATATTGTTGAGAAGTTGTTGAGGATCATGATAATGGGAGCATGGTGTAACGTTTCCTCCTGTTTTGCCATCCAACCCCAAGTGTGCTTTAATTTTTGAAGCACTAGTACTACCCTCAAAAGTAAACTCACAATAATTGCATTTCCATAAAAGACCATTTGCTACTCTTGTAACGTGACTCCAACACTTGTTCTCTTTCTTCCTATTCATCATCAAATATAGATGATAAACCAAATCTCATTACAGAAGAGAAAACATATTATTATTATTATACCTAAAAGAGAACAAGTAGAATACTCTCGACACGTGGATAATGGAAATGTTCAATATTATGACAAAGTCAAAAACACCAAATGCACAACTCTTTGGTTTCCTTCAAAGACGGAAGTAACATTTTTAATTAGGTTTCTAAGAGATGGGAGAATCTATTTTTGGTTGTTTGAATTCTTTTGTGTGCCACCAATTTGCTACAATATATTTAAGTAACATCTGAGAATTATAAATCAATAGTGATTTCAATATACAATCTATATGTGATCCGATCAATTTATATTTTTCATCATCAATTATCAAAATCAATAGATTAAATTACACTATCGGTCTCTCTATTTTATCTGATTCACGAAATTAGTCACTCTTTTTAAATTTAAATAATTTTCATTCTATTTTTAAAATTCAAACAATTTTAATCTCTCATATTTTTTATAGAGAATTGGTGAAATTTTTGGTTTATAACTAATTTTTATCTACAAAATTCAATAATATGTTTATATAAGATGATTTGTCATGTTTTACAAATCATTTTCATTTAAAATGAAAAGTATAAAAGGAGTCAATACATTTTAAATCTAAAATAGGAAAGTCAAAACATTTTAAATTTAAAATAGGAGGATCAATTTAATAAATTAGAGAATATACGAGGACCAAAACTATAATTAAGGTAAATTAATACTGCCATGTCCTTGGTGCATGTGTGTTCAATAATTTTATATATATATATATATATATATATATATATATATATATATATATATATATATATATATATATATATATATATATATATATATATATATATATATATATATATATATATATATATATATATATATATATATATATAAAGACAATTTCATCATCAACAATCAAATATACACACTATTTGATCTTTATTAGCAACAACCACACAAGAGAATTCTAAAAAATGGCTCTATTGTTTATGGGTGAGCAACATAGAGGAACCATCAACAACATTTCTTTGTAAGTTATTATTTTGAAATAATATAAGTTTCTCCTTACATTACTAGATTTTTTTTTCTTATATTACTTTTACTTATTTTTTGTTAGATTCAAAGAGATTTCGTTGCCATATACATGAATATGTCTCACACGACGAGTTGAGATAACCGTATTTACGACAAGTCAATTTTGATAATATACTCAACGTAGACTCATATCATGTTGATTATAAATTTATTCTCGCCTTAATAAAAATATGGAGATTCAAAACACACAAATTCCATCTACTATAATATTATGATATAGATGCATGCACCATAGAAGGTGACTTCCGAATGTAAATTAGAGTGCATACACCACAAAAAGTGGCTATCTTCTACCCGCCGATATGTTTTTAAAAAATAGTTAATTTGGTAATATATTTAGGTATACTTTTTCTTGTTTGAAAAAGTGATTATTTAAAAAAATTCCCTAAAATATTCAAGATTTTTATTGAATAATCTAATATTAATTTTTAAAAGAATTTAATTAATGTTCACCGATCTTGTAAATATATTTTATATTATCAATTAATCATAGCCATTAATTTTTTTATAAGAATTTGACTTTGACTTTTATCTAATTTAAAATATCACATATGAATGGTCGTGATGCACTGCACGTGTAAAATATTCTACATTAATAGTGCATAACAATTCTTCTTTTTTTGAATTAGTGTTGAGATTTTAGTGAATAACAATTAATCTATTATATTAGGGCCTTAGCTGTTTTATTAGAAAGGATATTAACCCTCCTAAAACATAACATATTTTGGTGAATGCCCTTTATGGTAAAAATGTCCAGCACATGGATGTAAAATTTGACATGACCATAAGATAGAAAATAGTTTTGGTTGTTTGTGTCATACCTTCATTTTTTACTAAGCAATTCATTCATCGAAGCATTTGCATTAGTTCAATAAAAGTTGACTTTCAGTTTGTTTTAAAATAAAAAAATCGAGTTAATTGCATTTCATGCATTTCCATCAGCTCGTGCATCTTTATAAGTCAATTTAAGGTCATCAAAATAAAGTTTCAATTCTGTAGATTGACCGGCCGAAGCTATTCGACACAGTGCACAAGATTTACAAGCAGAATGTTTCAAGTTTTTTATCGTTACCTGACATATGAGAAAGTACAAAAATTTTAAAATTTTTGGTACGCCTCATGCATCTTTTTAAGTCAAATTAAGGTCATTAGAATAAAATTTTGGTTCTAGGCTGACTGGTCAAAGTGATTCGACAAAGTGCATAGAATTAACAGGAAAAATGTTTCGGGTTTTGATCTTTACCTAACATATAAGACAGTACTAGAAATTTCAAAATTTCCAGTACTAGAAATTTCAAAATTTTGATTAAAAGATAGAAACTATCGGAATTTTGAAATTTTTGACCATTTTAGAATTTTCGGTATAGTATCAGTCAATTTTATTCCACTTTTTTCTTTGATTTTTCCTGAATGACTGAATTTAAGGGTGGGAATATGCCATGTCGACCTACATGGGCCTATGGTCTTAGCCTATTTGAGGTTAGACTAGATCACACTTATTTACTAAAAAGGTCAGACTTATGTATTTTTAAAGCCTATTTAATTAAATAAGACAGACTTAGGCTATTAAAAAAGTCTATGAAACCTTATAGACACACACACACATATTACTAATTAGTTACTCACAACACTTTCCATCTCTACACTATTGCTCACACACCTCCACACTTTAATTTCTATATTTCTAAGGCAACTACCCCATTTCAAGGGCATCACAACACATCAAAACATTCATCAATGCATGTAAATGCACAATATCACTTAATCAAATTATGAAAAATAATTTAAATAAAAATCAGGGCATTACAATTCTAGGCTCTCTGGTGTTATGGATAAACTCATCTCCTCCAACCAGTCATCCTTTCTTAAAGTTTGACTATTCGTGGATGGGTGGTTGTTGTGAATGAGCTTGTGGACCTAGTTAAGAGAAGTAAGAAATCTTATCTCATCTTAAAAGTTTATTTTGAGAAACCTATGACTCTATTAGTTGGTTTTTTCTTGATTATATGTTCTCTTGATTCTGATTTCATGATAAATAGAGGAGTTGGATTAGGACTTATGTGTTTTCTAACAATCTTGTGGTCTTGGTTAATGGTTGCCTAAACCAAGAGATAAGTATTCAAATAGGGCTAAAGGAAGGAGACCCTTTACCCTCTTGGTTGTCGAAGGTCTGAGTGGTTTGATTTTTAGGGTTATTGAATTGCATCTTTTATCAGGTGTTAGAGTGGGTTTCTTGGATTTGGTGGCATCAATTATAGTTGCTAAAAGTACAATACATGACAACTTCTAGTGATTAAGGGATATTTGAATCTTTTAAGCTTTGATGTGAGGTTGAGAGTTAACTCACGCATTGAGGTAAAAAGCTTTGAATGTGATATTTGTGTAATGAGATTGGGGTTTTTCTTAACCTTAAAGTTGAGGTAATTATAAAATTCTTGGGCTTAGACTTCAGGAAGTAGTAAAGTGTAGGAGGATAATTAATTCCCAATTATTTCGGAGAGCATGCCTAAATTTCCAATGACTCCTTCGTATTATTGTAGAGTGAGACATGTTACTTTTCATGTTCTCACGCTTCGGACAAGTCATCCAAAAAATAGGCGACGTATTCGAAAAATAGGCATTATATCTAAATAACGAGCACTCGATCTAGTAAATAGAGACCAAGAGAATATTGTGGGTGTCATTCACCTTCTGCATCGCCCCTCATAGACCCTTTGCAAATATATCATTATATCCCTCACAAGCCCTTTTGCAATTATAATATTTTATCAAAAACGTACTTACCTTGTTAAAAACGAATTTAAAAGAGATGCGTTGAGATTTTACTCGATAGAAATATATTGTTTTCCTTAGTAAAAAAAATAAGAAGACTATTTAAGAAAAAAAAATTATAAGTAGAAGACCTCTTGAAGTGTGAAGATAAAGTGTTAAGTTTGAAGAATCCATGTCTGTGGTGTGTAGTTCAACTCAAGCTCTAATTTTGAACTCAACTTCACCTTTAACTTCTCAGTCACTAAGAAGATTCATCACAATCTATACTCCAAATTCAGTTAACAAGGTTGTTGGATTTGGAACAAGAAGAGGAAGAAAATATACGGCTGTTGATAAATCAGTTACAACCACCACACGCTTTGAAGATAACAACGTTGTAGATTCAGCTTCAACAGTAGTCAGAAAATTCTATGAAGGAATCAATAGACATGATGTCGATTCTGTACAGTATCTTATATCTGAAAATTGTGTGTACGAGGATCTTGTCTTTCCTAGTCCCTTTGTCGGTCGGAAGGTAATTTATGAAAATTTTATTTATAATTAAATATTTAATAAATATGGAGATTGGTTTCTGAATTTTTGTTGGTATCATTTTTGCAGGAGATTATTGAGTTCTTCAAGAAGTTTACTGAGTCTACAAGCTTAGATCTGCAGTTTGTTATTGATGATTTGTCTATGGAGGATTCTTCATCAGTTGGAGTGATTTGGCATTTAGGTGTGTTCATATTCAAATTGAAGTGCTCTTTATATCTATACATTTGAATTTTGTGTCTCAGGTTACAGAGACTACCGCATCAGCAATATTGTGGTTGCAGACTGCAATTGCGGTTGTGAAACACAATTTGAAGGTGTTATGTATTATTAACACTTGCTACTGCCCTGCAGAATGGAAAGGAAAGCCTTTTCCGTTTAGCAAAGGATGTAGTTTTTATCGGTTGGAGGTGATTAATGGCGAGAGACAAATAACGTAAGTAGTGAGACTTTTGTGCCTGATGAACTTGTATCAAACTCTGAATGTTTTAGGCTATTTGCTTCAAAATTTTAATGTTGTGATGAACTTTATATTTTCGGATAAACAGATATGGCCGAGACAGTGTTGAACCTGCAATTAAGCCTGGCGATGCAACTTTGGTATGTGAATTTTTCTTTATCAGCAATGCTGTTGAGCACTGGAAAATTATCATGCTCTGAATTTTTTTTTATGCAGACACTGATAAAGGGCGTGACATGGCTTCTGCAACGATTTCCTCAGTTGGCTGACCGATTCTAGTGAGAGATCTATGTTATTAACGATTTCCTCAAGTTGGCAGACCGATTCTAGTGAAAGCTCTACATTATTTTGGAATCTGATTATAGTTTGGATCATGTAACAGAAGATTGATTCTCTCAAGCAGAAAATGTGAAAGTGTTGTATATATACATAAATAAAAGCAAGTTAAATTATTATTATCTAAATATACATAAAGTTATAAAATTTTCAAATAGTTCTTTATGATTTGAACTTTTTTGTTATCATTTTCTTTTTTTAGTTAATACTTTTAAAATCCATTTGTACTATTTAGCTATCAAGAAGTTCTGTCATCAAATTATGGCTAATATGTAATAGCAATTTCAAATGACTTAAAGATCCTAGCATGTTAAGATGTGAGATATGAATAATATGAATGAAAGGTAGGTTGTCAATAGCGAACTATAGCGGTATAGCGTAGCAGTAGAGGATCTCGCCACAATGTTTTTGGGGTGCTAACCGCTATCTGCGACATCCAAAATAGCGGCTGCGATTTATGGAGGCATAGCGGTGGAATAGCAGTCCTGTAGCACTTTACAGACCGCTATTGTGAAGATGAGGTCAATATTGTAATTTTGAAAAAAACTTTTAAAGGAAAACTTGTATTTTCCTTTATTTCACTAATATAAAAGCTATAAATGACGTATTAGGTTATTTACATTCTTTCTCTCAAATCAGCAACCACATTTTCCTTCTCCCCGTTTTCACACCACGCTTCCAACTTTTAGAGCACAACAAGCTCTAACAAGTTCATTTATGAGGATTAAAATGAAATATTGAAAGATGATTTAGTTTTAGGGGAAGAGGGTTGACTTGGGTTGACTTGGGAAGTTGTTGGTAATGCCGCTGGAGCTAATGAACCAATAAGAGTTACTAAACATCACTTTAAACTTGCCACTTTCATGTCTAATGGAAATGAGTTTGAAATTGAATCAAGTGATGAACAAAATGATATTAATGTGGTGGAATTTATATGTTACAACTTTTGTTTTCAAGTCATTATGTACGTTGTGGAACCTATTTTTAATATTTATGTTTTCATAAAGTATTTACCTTAAAAGCTTACAATCGTGGTCACTATAACATTAAGATTTAGGAGGTCCTATACGCCGCTATACGAGATTAACAACCTAGAAGGAAAGTATTAAACAAACATATGAGAAAGAGTATATAAAACAAAACATGTGAGACTGTCTGAAATTTCAAAAGAATTAAAAATATTAATATCAAATAATATTAGGAAAATCACATGGATTCTAAAGCCTTCACTTGTCACCAGAGTAAAATCACATTAGGAAAATAAGAATAAAAATAGTATAAAAATTAAAAAATAAAGTAAAAGATTTACAAATCAGTACACCACAGCTTCTGTCCCAGCAAAATGGGAGATATCACTGAGGAATTACCGGTCGACCTACGTGTATGTGCGCGTGCGAATGAAAATTTATGCAGATATGTTGCAGCTATAAAGGGTCGTCTCGAACATTCCAAGGCCGAGATTTATTTTGGGGGAGCATAGTTGTAGAGTCTGGATTCCTACTTCCATAGCTAGTTTGTGAATCATTATAGAAACTGGAACTATCTTGGCTTCCAAAAGCCATTCTCCTAAACATTTTGATCTGTGCAGATTGTTGTGCAGAATCAAACACTGAACTCTGCCCCGGCTTCATTCCGTTATTCAGATCCGAAAACTCGGCCATTGAATCAAAGGCTCTCATAACCTGGAAAATGATGATGAACAAACCAAAGCATGTGCATCAAGTTAGCATCTTCAAAATCAAATCAACAAGTGTATGGCAACGGCGTGTTGTAAAGTTACCTGACTCATCCGCGGCCTCTTAACTGAGGAGTGACGCACGCAGGCTGCAGCAGCCTCAATCATTCTAAACATTTCGTTTCTGTTGTAGTTCTTTTCCAGTCTCGGATCCACCAAAGTTTCAAAGTCCTCAGTATCGAGTGCTTCAATCAATAGAGGCCGAGCCTGGAATTCAAATTTAAATCAAGGTGAAACTTCATTCAGTTTCGGACACTGACACAGACATTCGTTTTTTCAGAGGTGTCGGTGCTACATTTGTAAACGTATAACTCACCCATTCAACCAGGCTCTCATCACCGAGTGGCTGAGAGGCATCTACAGGCTTCCGACCTGTAATTAGCTCCAAAAGCACGACACCAAAGGAATATACATCAGACTTATCAGTCAATTTTCCACTTGTCGCATACTCGGGTGCCATATACCTGCCAATTCAGAACAAATTATTCGATTATATATACTCATAATGATAACAATGCACTTTCAGAGAATTCTGAAAAATCTTGTGAAAACAACTTATGAACATCTTATTTTCATATGTAAATAGAAAAATATGACTCAAGCGATACTACAAAAGGAGGGGTTTAACCTACCCAAATGTTCCCATTACACGTGTAGTTACATGTGTGTTTGAATCCAATGCTAATTTCGCAAGCCCAAAATCTGAAACCTGTTGGCCAAATAATATCAATAAAAAAAAATCCCAATTAGAAAAAGCGAAGAAACGTAAACTTGGAGACACTCAGCATAAGCTGTCATTTAAGAATGAATCGATTTTCAAAACTATGAAGTATTCTGCATCAGAGGGTATAGATTATAAAAGTGGCTTACAAGAGCTTCAAAGTTGTGATCGAGAAGGATGTTTGATGATTTAATATCTCGATGAATAATGCGTGGATGGCCTGAAAAATAATCAAATAGAAATAGAATGAAAACAATGTGCTATAAAAACCAAAAAGATCAAGCTTAGAAACACAACAACGGAACGATCTCTGATGCATTTTGATTGTGGTTGAAAAATATCGAAAGGATTACAGGAGCATAGTTTAAAAAAAATGTGCATTTCGCAAGACAGTGTCTAAGCTAAAAGGACCATCTAGTACAATGGAAAAGCTATGTCTTCTATGGATAACTACAAATCTGAGAGAAAAAGAAGAAACTTACAGTCTTCATGTAGGTAAGCTATTCCACGAGCTGCACCAGCAGCAACCTTAACTCTGATAGGCCAATTCAGAATGGGTGCTTTTTCATCTATAAAAAATTAAATTACTCGTCTTGTTTTAGATCAAAATTTACATGGACACAGTTCATACATGTTCAATCTTTGGGAACATAGTCGTGTATCTTACCATGTAGATGATAATGAAGAGTATCGTTGGGAACAAAGTCGTGAGCGAGCAATCTTTGATGCTCAGATATACAGTAACCAACCAAAGAAACCAGATGACGATGATGTACTCGACTAATAGTCTCAACTTCTGCTCTGAACTCACGTTCCCCTTGTCCACCACCAATTTTAAGCTGTTTTACAGCTACTTCTCTTCCATCTAGCAAACCTTTGTAGACACAACCAAATCCACCTTCTCCCAACAAATTCTGCTCGGAAAACCCATTAGTAGCTTGGATTAGTTCTTCATATGTCAACCATGATCTTGAATTATTTACTCCACTCTGCTCTGGTGGTGAATATACAAATTCACTACCGTTGACACTCCCATTCAAATTGGCTGGAGCGTATGGCTTCAAGAACAAGGTACCTGTATGAGAATATCAATGTTTAAAAACAAATATTGTAGCAGCCATTTACAGTTACTATTAACATGTGGCGGTTATATAGTGCCTTGCGATTCAAACATAATGCAACTAAATTCCAAAATTGGTAGAAGTAAAGTCTAACTAGAAATATCCAACTTAAATTGCACCTTTTACAGGCAATTAGAAATTCCACAAATTAGAATTACTCCTTTTGAGTTTCAGATTAGTTATATTTTCCCTGAGGATCGCAAATTATATAGTAATGCCTAACAACTTTCGGTATAGATAATGCAAAATGAAATGAATGAACTCCTTGAATAACTAACAAGAGTACATTGCTAATTTAAGTTTATGCCGTGCTGGGAAAATCTTCAGTATCATCTCAATAGCAAATAATCAAGGTGAATAACAAACAACATGAATAATTAACAAGAGTACATTGCTAATAATTTTCAGTCCAAAGTGCAAATACCTGAATTGTGAGATGAGGTAAATGGAGAAGGCGCGGCATAATCAGATCTGGATGCTTTTGCCTTTTTCCTTTTCTGTACAAAGCACACAGTGATACCAAGAAGGCTGAGGACAATTAAACTAACTACAACGCCAATAGTAACAGCTGCTCCGGTATTTAACCCTCCTGAATGTGAAGGTGTGTTGTTTGTGGCTGTATTACCAGAACCGTCAACACTTGGTCTAGATGGCAATGCTACAATTGGACGGTCACCATGTACTGTTTGATTAGTAGGAGTTGCTGCAGGTCCTGAAGTAAGAGTTGACGGCAATGGGGATGCAGGTGGAACAGTTGAAGGGGAAGGAGGTGATGGAGAAACAGATGGAGGGGATGCATCATGTGAAGGAGGTGGTTGAGAAACTGATGGAGGGGGTGCGTCACGTGAAGGAGGTGAAGGGGTACTTTTTGGTGGCTTTGCGTGCGGTGGTGCAGGAGGAGGATTGGCAGATGGAGGCTTTGATACTTTATCTGGAGTAGGAGGTGGAGGTGGAGACGGCGAAATTGTTTGAGAAGGTGATGGCTTTGATGATTTAGGGGGAGGGGCACCAGCTTCTGGAGGCGGTGGAGACAAATTCGGAGGCGAAGGTGAAGTTTCATCTGGAGGAGGGGCAGTAGTAGCTGGTGGAGGAGGAGGGGAATTGGTAGTAGCTGGTGCAGGAGGCGGTGATGTTACAATCGGTGCAGGAGGTGGTGAAGTTACAACTGGTGGAGGTGGCGATGGAGAACTTGGCGGCGGTGTAGTTGATGGTGGAGGAGAAAGTGGTGGAGACGGAGACGGAGGAGGAGAAACGGGCGGCGAAGGAGGAGGAGTGACAGGCACAGTCTGTGGAGGCGAAGGAGGAGGAGCTGAAGGGTCAGAAGGAGGAAGAGCTGAAGGGTCAGAAGGAGACGAAGGAGGAGGAGAATTCGATGTTTGATCCGACTGAGAACCACCCGTTATAGGTGATGGAGGTGGAGACAAAACAACAACACTAGATGATGGAGTCAAAGCAACAACAGGTGAAGCATTTGGAGAAAGAGTAATTGAAGCCATCACTCACTACAAAATCTTCCCTCAAAGAACACTCACATCACTCACTTCACATTCCAAATCCAAAACCAAAACCCTTCATCAACACTCAAAACTCCAATCTTTCTCCATAAACACAGTAATCACAACACAAAATTCCAAATCAAACCTCAGATTCAAGATCAACTCTTCCACAAGTAAATGCTCAACCCTAAAACAACAACCCACTTACCAAATTTCAATAAAGCTACTATTTTATACTCTACACAACCTAACAGTACTGAAATTTCACAATTCAAACCCCCCCAAATCAATGAAAAAGCACAAATTCAGCATCATCTATGACCTAAATCAAAACAATAAGAACAAAATGCAGCATACCCAGATCTCAAAGAATAGAAAATTCAACAAATATTTTGTATCATATAGAAAAAGAGCACGAAGAAAAAAAGCAATAGTTGAAGAAACATACATAGAGCACGAAGAGAGAACGTGGAGACGACTTTGAGAAGGAAGATGAGCAACACTGTCTGTCACACAACACGGAAGTCATTCACATTCACATACAGTGGGAAAAAGGCTGTGAACCAATTGAAAATTGAAACAAGCAATCATTATTAACTATTTTATTTTGCTTTTATTACTTTTGGAAATGAAAAAAAATAAAATACAAAAGGTCTTCTTTTTGACTATTTTTGGATGGACAAATTTAATTAACATTCTTATATTCCATTCCATAATAAGAGGCTATGTAAGTTTCATTAAAAGAAAATCTTTATCTATTTATTTTAATGAAATGGTAATGATGTTTATTTTAGATTGTTTGTTATAGTTTAAGTTATTTTGTTGTATTCTATAAATAGAAATTACAAATAAGACTTTGATTGCATCTTGATACAATGTTATAAGAGAAGTATTAGCAACACTTTTTAAAAATATTTGTTTCAACACTCACTTTATATATATATATATATATATATATATATATATATATATATATATATATATATATATATATATATATATATATATATATATATATATATTTACGATGATTTACAGTAAACAACCGCTAGCCTTCCAATTTTACTAATTACT
Organism: Vicia sativa; assembly: GCA_021764765.1. Lineage (NCBI taxonomy): Eukaryota > Viridiplantae > Streptophyta > Magnoliopsida > Fabales > Fabaceae > Vicia > Vicia sativa. Next base: position 11,217,691 of record CM038793.1, on the reverse strand, counting down.
ATTGGTTACTTGCGGGATCGACTAGATTGATCCTAGGACACATGTGTCATAATTGATTCCTATGTTCAAACCCATCATCTCAATTAACTCTTAAGAGATTTCTAAGATTGTCTATGGAAATATCTTGTTGTATACATAAAGACTTGAATTTAAACTTTAAGTTTTAATAATTGAATGTAAGGATAAAGGTTCTTTAAAAGATAAAGGTTTCTGGACACGTAAAATGCTTTGAACGAAAAGATAAAGTAAAAGTGCAGTTTCTGAGAAAATAAATGTGTTTAAAGGCAAGTGAAACAAGAACAGGAAAGGAAATCGAAAGAATCTATGAATGTAAGTGCAATAAAATTGAAATGAATATAAAAGAACTTGTATTTAAATTGTAAAGGATCATGATGTTCATAACGTACATTTCGTCTCTTTGACTCGTTTCCTTCAGTTACTAGTTTGAGTGTTTGAGATTTTTTAGTACATAAAACGAACACCCCAAAATCTAACATAAAAACACCTATTTATAGTGTATGGACCCTAACGGTTCTACTTTAACATTGCACCACGTTTGAAGCATGCAGACATCCTTCGTTCACTGACTTCCACGCGTCTTCTAACAATGGCGCTCTTATTTAAAATTCGAATCCTTAGTCTTATTTGAAATTTGAATTCTATATGCACTTGGATTTCGACCTGATCCCCTGTTTGGACCGTTCCAATGCTGGCACATTCAACAAAGGAATTTCTTCACATTTTAAATACTAAGGTCTCCAATCGAAATTCCATTATCTATCACTGGCAATCGAAGAATCCCTCTTTTCAGAACAAAAATGTCTTTATATTTCACCAACATTTATTATTAATAAAAGCTTCTTCTCCCAGGTTGATTCGAAATATATTTTACTTCTGCCAATTTACCCAATCGAAATTGCCAGCTAACACCTACTATTTTATGTGGGATTTATTTTTAAAGCATGTTTTTATGAATAAGAAAAAGGGGAAAAGGTATTTGAACACCTTTTAGGTGTCCCACGCCATATATAAATTTGTGTGGTATATTATATTATTATCTATTTTTAATAAAAATTGTAATAATTGAAAGGTGTGTATGTACGGTGTGCATACGGTGTTTGATTTTTGGAATGTTCAAATATCAGGTCTCAGTTTACAACTTTTCACTTAATCACTACTCGTGCTAACTTTCTATCTAAGACTCACTTAGATATGAGGCTCTCCTCAATCCCTCATCATTCACAGACAGCGATTGGATACAAACACAGGAAGACACATTTCAATGACATCAAAATCGGAAGACTCACTTCCATGACAATACTCATCAAGACACTTGACAAGAACACAACTTGGAGTTGCTTACAAGTTTCCTCTAAGAACAATACTCAACTCATTACCTAAAGGTTTCCTCTTCTTCTTCTTCTTCTTCTTCTTCGAATTCGTCTTCTTCTTCTTCTTCTTCTTCAATCTTTAATAGCTGCTAAAAGTGGCAACATGTCCTCAGTCTTGAAGTCAGGACATATTGTTCGACATTTGTTTACCAGTAGCTCCAAACATAACATAACTTAGCACCAGAGAGCAACATCCTCAGGGAAAAAAAAGCAGAAAGTCCTGAACTCATTTGGTGCACATGAGGAAGAAGATAGTTGATTCTCCCCCCTCAAACCAGGAACTTTTCTTTGTCATAGAAGACCAATGGTGACATAAGGGAATCCTCAAACATTTTATAATCAACAGCCACCAGTCGACCTAGACAAACCAACCACCACCCCTGGTAACTCAGAACACATGTCACAATTGTGTTCATAACTCAGATCATAAGTCACAAAACAAGCCCATGAAACATAAGATGTAACATCTTACTTTACATGTTTGTGATGTAGATGAAAAATACAAGCTCCAGATTAAACATCTAAGCAACCCAACCTTTTTCCCCTTTTTAGCCAAAACTTGGCAAAGAAACCCCTCACAAAACCATACCCAAGCACAACTCACCCATATCCGAACATAAGCCATAAGGGATATAAAAACACCAAATACTCATAAGATGAAAAGAGCAAAGGAGTAACCTTTATAAATAGTTGAGCATAAACATAGGGATTAACGATCCTTGAATGTGACAAGTTCTTGGTCAAGGACAGTGTTAATTGAAGAGAAAACACCACCAAAGTCAATGTGCATTGTTCAAAACCACTTTGAACGCCTTTATTTCCTTTGGACTATTTCTTCTAAGTAGAACAAATCCCAATACATGCATATGCACAATAAACATTCTCTCAAACATTTCCTTCTGACACGTGTTTGGTCACACGGTTCAAAAAATTCCTTGTTGAGCTTAAGTAGAAACATGTTCTAATAAAATGTCTTGACATCCAGTTAGATATTGTCCCATCTTCTAGACCTTTGAATTAGATCAAACTACAATACTCACACCAAAACCACTTCAGTTACAAATGTTTCATAGAAAACTCCACGAACATACAAATACGTTCTAATGCTTGAACATGTTGTCTTCAACTGGACTCTAAGTGTACTATTATACCCCAAAATTTCCCTCCTATTTTTCAAGTCAATACACATCTCTATACTCAAGAGTTCCTCAAGGGTTGACCAGATGAACCATCTCCTAAGCAATCAACCTACAACTAGGGTTTTGTTCCTCTCAAGTCAAATTTGAGTTCTAATGCCTCAAGTGATCATCGTGTTTCCTCATATATTTCAAAGCATCACCATGTCAAGTTTCAAGCCTCACAACTCAAGTTTGCTCAGTCAATTGCTCAGATGGTTGAAAATCAATTGTATTGGACAAAAAGTCAATTATGGTCAACATACAGTCAAACTTCATCATTTTTGGTCAACATAAAGATTTTGAAGTCACATTCATCATTTGATCAAGGGTTGATCATGATTCATCAAGAAAGTCAAAGAATTGATCAAAAGTCAAAGTTTCTAAATTAGGATTTTTTATCAAAAGTCAACAAAATTTTGACCAGGCATAACTTTCACATACTTTATCAGAAAATTTTCCACCAAAGCTAATTTTGAAGAGAATTCAATTCTCTACAACTTTGTGTCTCAAAATCTTTGCCCAAAAATGCTTCATTTGAAAGATATGGATCAAAATATTATAGGTTCTTCTAAAAGTCAACAAAAGTCATCTTTTTTGAAAGAGGTGTACATGAACATGGAAGCTTCAATGAAGATGAAATCAAAAGGAGTGTTTATAGGACATCTTAGAATTTCTAAAAATTCCAAGAACACTTCAAAATGATAAAAGGAAATACTAAGTAAATTCAATTTTTTCCAAATGGGCCATGATTTTTATAGTTTGGACTTATTTCTAAGATATTCCATGACTTTTAAGCCCACTTGCACTCCTCTCTTATATTTATTTAATTTATTTTTGAATTAAAACATTAAAATTCAATTTAAATTAAATAAAATGCAAAAAATACAACGAAGGGCGTGTGGGCTTGATTTTTATTTGTCTTGAGGTCCAAGATAGCTCATGCAAGCTGTAAGAAAACTCCCAAGAGGTATCAATGCAAGATTGGCCAAGATTGGAAACTTTTCATGTGATTTCCAAATCAAATATTCTCTCCATCAATGCATTCCTGTGAGGGCCACTATGGAGGGCATTCTAGTCGATACATAATACCAGACGTAGAGAATGAATCAGGGATATTTTAGATATATCCAATAGTTTATTTTGACTTGTATTTTGATAATATTTGTATTATGATTTCTAGTTTTTCCACAATGATGTTTCAATATGAATATTAAGTGAATTAATATATGAAATTTTAGTTGAATTACATTAGTATATGGTTTAATTGAATAAGAATTAGGTTACATGTACATCCGGAATAAGAAGGGCGATCTTATTCGTTTTGAGTAAACCAAGATATCATTGAACTTAAGCGCTTTAATCCGTCACACCTCACGCTTGGGGGATTGTGGACATCTAGAATAAGAAGGATGGTCTCATTCGTTTTGAGTAAGCCAATATGCCATTGAACTTAAGTGTGTCGACCCTCTATACCCTTGGGGACTATGTCGTCAAAATAAGAAGGCGGTCTCATTCATTTGAGTAAGCCAAGACACCATTGAACTTAAACGCTTCGACCCTTTACGCTCACGCTTTGGGACTATGGACATATAGGGGAATATAATCACACCCAAAAAACTGGAAATAACCCAAACCCGTATAACCCGGGCGGTTAATACCCGGAGACCTGGAAGTCTGCCAAGGGCGCCCAACTTAACCATCATCCCACCTAAAGCCTACTAATCTTGTCATCACTCTTTAAGGACCATTATAGTCATATCAATAACAATGATTGTCATTTATGTTTTCCCAGAGAACAAGGGAACCACAATAATTAAGAGCCATGATTACATTATAATGTCATTACTAGACTAACACTATAAAAGAACAGTCTAATGAGGGTAGAAGAAAGCGATGAAATAAATAGAAAACTCAAGTAATATTGCGACTTCTTCCGTCCAGCCTCAGAGAAGTTATCAAATATTATTCTGCTGGAACAATACCTAATATAAATAGCCTAAAATATAAGGTTTCTTAAAAAATGTCAAATTTATTATGAATTTACTACATATCTGGAATTCTCCGTCTAGAATCGGAGGTTATCAAACATTATTCTAAAACAATACCTAATATAAACAGGCTAAAATATAAGGTTTCTTAAAAATGTCAAATTTATAAATTCTTAATGGTTATTAGAAAGTATACTTCGAATTATTCACTTAGTTGTGAATAAACACACCATCATGAGTTTAAAATGTATCCAAGAGTTATTATAGAAATGCATATACCTATTTACCCTTCCATCGATACCTATATACACTTTCGAACTAATTTTCGACAAAAATTTGATAAATGACTCACTTATAAAGGAATCTAATGTATTTAGCGTTTGTGTGCATGCAAAAAGTATATTTTTAAATTTGAGAAAGAGAATTTTGGATTTTACAAGTGTGACTTTTCACCACTAAAAGTGGAGATTCTAACATGTCACCCCAATATTATTCTTGGAACCTCCTATATTTTCATATTGACCAAATTACCCTTACTACTATTAACCCCAAAAATTTCATTTTTTTGAACAAAAACTCATTGTGAAAAATTCCAAAAAACGAAATTTTCGGTATAGAATAGTGAATTTCAGGTATCACCCGAGTTAAAATATTGGAAATTCTTTGTATTTTTGAAATTTCTAGAAGCGATTCACCAGAAATCTCCAAATTGGCGGACGAATTTCAAATTTTGAATATATACCAAATTTTTCCAAAAAAGTGGTAAACTTCAAAATTCCCAGAAATTTAGATTTCCGCATTACCGGGAATTTCGCCAAACCTGTAATTTTTGGTATGGAAAAAATGAACCTCTCTACTTGTGTGGTCCTCAACCGACACAATCGACAACTTCATTTACAGATTCTTGTACATATTGTACGAAGTTATTCATCATCGACACTATGCATATTCTATATAACAAACCTTATTCCAGCTACAAGGCCACCTAGTTCCTTTGGACTCAAATCATATATTTTGGACAAAGTTTCATATTTCAGATCACGAGGTTAGTCAGGAAAAGACAAGAACAAAGTGGGATTTAGAGGAAGAGTATGAAGAGTGGAAGACATATTTCAGTACTTTGAATATTGTAGGCTAGAGGGTGTTAAAAAAAAGGTTCAAGAACCAATACATACATCCACAACTGCATTGTGTCCACCGCCGGTGAAGTATAAACCAAAGAGGGGAACAAAGAAAAGTAAAAAAATTAATGTGAATGATGTGCATCGTGATCCTATCTGATGGAAATATGACGAGCTCTCGCAACGGAGTCAGACTACAAGAAGATCATGCACCAATCGTCGAGTCAACCATAATCTCAATCGCCCCCCGTATCTTCAAGACATGTTTAACTGTCCCAATTTCATGTTTTCTTACATACATACATTGATGACATTATTGATGTTGAAAATGATGGGAATTATGGATTCCATTGCATTGCTTCTCAACTTGGATAGGGCGAAGATGTGTGGGCTTTGGTTCAGACGTAGTTAGACACTCAAATTCATCAACACCCTCAATTGTTTTCCAAGTTATTTTATGACTCAATTTCTACAGTTAGGAATTCATTACGAGTAGATCACATGAGTGTGAAAGGTATAAATGGATGAGCATTCCTGATATGGGTTACCATATTGCTTCTAGATACAATGTTGTATTTGTCTGAATTTCCATGAAACTTAATATCTCCTTTTTTTCTCTAGACTTATCTTCATCTATGTATACGAGCATACATAAAATTATTGATATTGGCTTTGTCGATGAAAAACATTGGATTCGGGTAAAGTTGAAACCTGGTTGCCCACTACCTCCTGTCACTAAATGTTGGAGAGAGAATTATAGTGGAGAGGAAGTTATCTTAGTTTGTTTTATACCCTAGTATGTATGATAATTATTAAATGTTTATGTTTATTAGGGTACCATGTTTATTGATTCATTTATGAGTGGAGAAAAGCAATTGAAAAAGAAAAAAAAAACACATTCTGACACTATACCGAAAGTCCAAATTTTCGGAATTTTTTGTTATCTACCAGAAATTATGAAAATTCTGGTATAAGTAGCCGAAATTTGAAATTCCCAGTAGACACAAAATTTTGTGAAAAATAAGTGAATTTTTTTACAAAATTTCCAGTAAAAAATCCAATTTCTAATTTTTTTGAGAATATAAACGTAAAATACTAAGAATTTGGGGATGTCGTGTATCATTCAGAGGTATCATGTTAAAACCTTATAAAAGTGTAAAGTACAACCCCTTATATTAGATCAACAACCATACGATCCAAGTGATTGATCGATCTCAGAGGAATTAACATCTCACCCCAATTATACACGTCACCCCCAAATAGTATGAAAAGGTTGTGGAACCGGCAATTGAGGAGATTGTAGAGCATGTTTAGGATATTGTTGTTGAGCAAGTTGACGAGGTGTCCCTGCTGATACAAACACCATGACTCGTGCATCTATAGAGCCATCAGTTTACACTGTTGGAGGCTTTTTAGGAGGACCTTCAGACATGTTCGGACTGACAGGATTTGTACACCATATCGCTTACAGGATATGACATGGTGAAATATATATTTTGTTTTCTTTAATTGCACGAAGAGGATTTTCTTTAAGTGTTCAAAAGTTGATGTATTTTATTTTTTATCTTACAAGAGTGTTCGGTGCCAAAGGTCGCTTCTCATGGTCCGAAGTTAAAGAAATTTCCAGAGAGTCTCATGCTTAAGGAGTTCGTGCAGTGTTCCTTGACCATGTTGGACGCCTCTTTGTTGTCTACTTTTGTCGAGCAGTGGCACCCAGAGACATATCATTCCATCTTCCATTTGGGGAGATGACTATCGCATTGGATGATGTCGATACCCTATTTCTTTAATTGCATAATATTTTTGCGATTACATGTTTCAAATAGATAATGAACATAATAAAACAATACAAAAAACATAAATAAAAAACAACCAAACATGACAGGCACTACCAGATGTTTCTGGACGTTTCAACATCTTGGTTATGTCGTCGACGGATCTTCGCATCCAACTCGATCAGACCTTTAGTTATCCTACGACGAAATGTTTTCCACATGTTCACATCTTCACCGGTCTTCAACTCGACCAACTTGTATTTCACCCAACCAATGCAGATTCATCAGTATTAACAATCCAGAACATAAATTGCATTTAGATACAAAATAATAAAAATATGTGTTGACAAAATAACCTGCTAAGAGGATTTGATCGAGGGAGTATGCTGGATTGTGTAGGAATTATGAAGAATATCTGTTGCTGTGAATAGTTGAGCTTGGATAAGCTTGAAGATGGTTGTGAGGCTGGGACCGGTGACTGAGAAGGTGAGGTTGGGTTGCAAGAAGGAGTAGATGGCAATGGGTTACTGTTCTGCAGAGGGATAAGGAAGGGACAACGAGAATATGGTTGATGAAGGTTGAAGATGGAGGAAAGTGAGGTAGCGACGGTGAGGAGGGTGACGGTTGTCGAGGATGAAGGTTGAAGGGACACAGCGATGAAGAGAGGAAGGAGACAAGACGGTGACTGGAAGGACGAAGTTGAGTGAGTATGGATGGTGGAAGAGTTGAACAGAGGGTGAAAGTTCCTTTTTTTCTCAGATTTTCGTTCCTCCTCTCCCCTGATGTCTTCATAATAACGCATATATATACAAAAGAAAATTAGGTTTAGATAATTTTTTTAAAATGCCAAAAATGCCCTTCTGATTAAATGGGCCATAAAGATTGGATTTCTTGATGAATCTTGAATGTTAGGTCTCTTAGAATTTTGAAGTTCTGGCCGTTAGGAGCAGAAGTCCTGGCCGTTAAGAGCAGAAGTTCTGGCCGTTCGGAGCAGAAGTTCTGGCCGTTAGGAGTAGAAGTTCTGGATGCACTCATCTTGTACATGGAGATGCAGCTTGAAATAATGGAAGCTAAGATATTCAACTTTTGAGAATCAAACCTCTTTTTCAGAACAGTGTATACTCTCATAATCGGAAAATCCCGATCCCATGGTTAATACATAAATGATATGCATGCAATGCACCTATTGATTAAGTGTCAGCCAATTATTTTAAAAAAATGAAGAGGGCAAATTAAATTGAAAATAAATATGGAATGCGAATGAAAGTAAAAATTTAAATATGATGTAAATAAATGAATGTGAAAACTCAGGGTAAAATTTGGGGTACAACAACTGCCCATATTTAAATATCTTCAATAATATGATATGATGATGACCAGGCTTCATATAATCGTAGTAGGAGATAGTTAAATATTAAAGAAACTAAAATTTTACCTTGAGATGCAATGGGAAATTGGTGAATGAAATATGACGAGAACACGATGAATGCAATGCTTTTTTTTGACATATTTTTTAGAATGATGTATGATAAGATTCAGACAGTGTGGTAATTATTGGAAGAACTTGAAACTGGGAATTTGTGGTAGATAATATGACGGGGAAGGACATGCTGGAACAACAGGATATTTTTGGATACCCGTCGGGGTAACAAAGAGTAACCAGCAATACTTGGAAAAAGGAGGGATAAAACCTTGGAAAGATAAGTGGTGACATCCAAGAATAGCATTGAATGAGGTGTCAAACCCTTTGGAAAAGACATCAAATCACATCTGAAGATACATTAGAGTCATCCAGCAATGGCACCAGACTGAAAGAGACCACGACATCCAATAATGTTCTTTGAATGAATGGAAAAACTCTTTGGAAAAGACAATCAGAAATATCCAAATTTGAAGCTACATCAGAGTCATCCAGTAATGGCACTGGGCAGAAAAGAACCTTGACATCTAATAATCTGCTTTGAATGAAGCGAAAAAAACTTTCTGGAAAAGACGATCAGATACATCCAAATCTGAAGCTACATCAGAGTCATCCAGCAATGGCAATGGGCGGAAAGGAAACCACTATATCCAATAATCTGCTTTGAATGAAGGGAAAAACCTCTCTGGATAAGACAATCAGATGTATCCAAATCTGAAGCTACACTAGAGTCATCCAGCAATGGCACTGGGCGGAAAGGAAACCACTACATCAAATAATCTACTTTAAATGATGGCAAAAAACTTTATGGAAAAGACAATCAGATACATCCAAATCTAAAGCTACATCAGAGTCATCCAGCAATGGCACTGGGCAAAAAGGAAACCACTACATCTAATAATCTTCTTTGAATGAAGGGAAAAACCCGCTGGAAAAGACAATCATATACATCCAAATCTGAAGCTACATCAGAGTCATCCAGTAATGGCACTGGGCGGAAAGGAACCACGACATCTAATAATCTGCTTTGAATGAAGGGAAAAGACAAGGTATCCAGTAATGGCACTGGTGAAGACAAAGAGACAGACATCCAGGAGTGGCGCTGGAGTGAAAAGATAGGTATTTTTTTGGAAGGTACCAAGTAAGTTGGACTTTGACCGCGAGGTAAGATGTTGACTGTAACATGACCTCAGGAAATGCAAATGAGGATAAAACATTCTTGATATGAAATGATATTGAACTTTGTGATGCATGATATATGAATGATCTATGTAATGCAAACATTTATGACAACAAAGATTGACTCTTTTATGGAGGTATGATGAGAACTCTGATTCCTCGACACGGAGAACATTGCCAATTTTGCTTGGAAAAAATACGTCTTGAGAAATACTTATAACACACTTGTGAACTGTATCGAAATGATGATCCTTAGAGGAAGGAGTGGAGAGCTTCTTGGGGATTACCCCGGATTAGCTAATTGTTGAAGATAAATTAATAATGGCTTCAGTTGAACGTTGATGGAAATAAACTGATCATGACTTCAATTCTTGAAATAACCGAGGGAAAGGAGTGCCCCAGTATAAGTCTTGAAAGTGATCTTCTGATTAAAACAATTCTGAGAATGATCTGCATTGAGTAACAGATCTTGAACTGATTCGTAACGGGATCCGAAAGATACTTGCCCCTGATTAGGATCACTGACCAAGTTTCTCAACAGTTTGGACTTCCTTGATGAGGAAAGCTTGTTTGCAAGCAAAAATTGTTTATTCAAACATGGTAAATTTAACGCAAAGTTCATGCACAAATTTTGAAATAAAAAATCATTTTGAGATGATGTAATTGGTGTATAAAAATGAATCACTAGTTAAAACACAACGGTTTAAAATTTTAAAAGCGAAAAAGGAAACAAAAGCATGGATATAACAAGACAATTGATTTGCAAAATATCTTAGGAGTCATATTACGCAACCTTGTTGTAGCATGCTTTCAAAAGAAACCTGGCTTCAATTAGGTCTTTTGAGGGATGTTACATGGTCTGGTTCATGGTTTAAAAAACAAAGGATAAAGGATCAAAATTTATTTGTACCCAACCCAATATTCGTAATGTTCTTCAGTCCTGCGCTCAATTAACTCAGATTGTGCATTTAGTTTCCAAGAGACTTTGGATTTGTACTCTAATGATAATGGTGATGGCTCGGAAGCCGATAGATTCTTGAGATTTCAGTCACTTCTTCTTGCAACATTTGTTTTTTGAGGACTTTTGTCAACTCTTGTTTGAATTTGTCATCCCTAACTTTTGCCTGAAGCGTTCCGTTTGAGATTACGGTCAGCGGGATGCCCTTGTTTGTTGCCTAAGTTGCCTTTTAGTTTTAACTTAGCGACTTTTCCTTTTTGATATATTTTTTAAAAAAAGATAATGACTGCTTGACTTTCAAGATTATGGAGAACCGTCATCGTTTCTTTATGACTTGGAAGACATCTTCGACACTTCTTTGATGCGTGCTAAGGAAACCTGGTTGAATACCACCTCTATTGAAAGGCATCTTGAACGAATGTACAACCGAATTAAATTGAGAATTACCCTGCCCTAGTTTAAAATTGCGGATTTTTCGTATAGAAAGAAACTCTAACTTCTAGGCTCGAAGGGGTTGACAAACGTTTAACTTCCTTATATCTCCAGTGTTTGGGAATTGAAACAATGCCTGTATATCATCAACAAAGTTTTATTTGAAAGCATACCAACAACAATTATGGGTATCTTGTTTTCATCATCCTCCCTCCAATCTTTAAAAAAACGAGAGTTCGGTACAGAAATTAAACATGAAAAATATATATTTTTGAAAGCGATAAATGTAGATGGTTTGAATCAAAATAGTGTAATGCTCATTTCATTAAAATTAACATGGAAGTACAAATAAGATTTGAAAGCAACAATTTAACATAAACAAAAGGGAAATGCAAACTGGAAAGAAACATGGCCTAGTGACTAATCAGCAACAAGGATGAGCTGTCCTGTCCGAAACACTGGATTTAGGAGGTGACTTGAAATGTTCTGACCCATTCTTCAGCCACTTTGTCCTGGCAGCAAATTTTTGATAATGTTTGGTGGAGGATCTCTGAAATTTATCTCCTGTCCTCTGACTAGCTCTTGTACTCTAGCCTTTAGTGCATAGTAGTGTTCCAAATCGTGACCAACAGCTTCTTGATGGAACTCACAATGAAGATCAGACCTGAATCCGACTGGGAGCAGATTTGGAGGAGTCAAAGGCCTAGTTGTGATTAGACTTAGTTGGACCAAATATGGATACAATGTAGTGTAAGTCATTGGAATAGGGTCAAACTAAGTCCTATTCCTTGCATTACGATTCTGGTTTTGATTCATGTTGTTTCGGGGAGAAACAAACAACGGTTGTTCAAGTGGATCTCTGGGCGACATATTCGATGATTGCCCATTGCATGTATTTAGAATCTTTCTTCTGCGTGGAGATTTGATCACTGTCTTATCAGCACTTCTCTTGCATAAACTTGAAGTGATCACCGAATTCTTCTGAATTGATTCAAAATTACCACTATCCACCTTTAGAAATATAGGTTGAGGAAGATCTCTTGGGGATGGACCATTCATTAGTACATGAGTAATCATTGAATGGTGTGGCTCTCGAGCTGGAGTGGCAAAGGAAAAAGTTAGAGGAGTATCCACTTGTGTTGTAGCAATCGGTGGAGAGATGCCTTCTCTTTTCAAAAAGACTTGCAAGATTTCCATGACTTGGCTCATCTGACCCTTCAGCTGGTTGATTTCGTCTCTTAATAGCTCATGGTCTCGTTGAAGTTCTTCCATAATTTTCTGAACCATGCCTCAAATCCAAAGTGTTGAGGAATTATTTTGACGACAGACAACCAACTGAAGATGGAGACAGACGAAATAAGTTTTTGACAACTTAAATGTATGCATGAAATATGCAGATGATGCACTGAAATGTAATGTCATTAATGCAAAAGATGTGATGAAATGCAATGTCGCTTATACAAATAGAATAAAACATAATGATAGTAACTGGTCCACAAATATGTAAAACAGGAATGATACATGTAATCAGAACAACTTATTTAGGTGGGCTCCTACGATAGGATGACTCTAAGCTTTTCTACCCAAATATTCCCCACAGGACGGTTGTAAGGTTTTACGGCTTTTAGAGTAAAAGATCCTTTTTTTGAAAATATTGTTATCAATTGCGATTTAAAAATTTGCGAGCTAATAATATTCTCAAAATGGTATACTCTAAGAGATGTCCAAGGGTTCAAAAATCCAAGGATTCCTAAACTATAGAAATAATCCCTGCTAACAACATTATTGTCAACGCAAAAATAACTTGCAATCGGCAATAACATCTTCGAAAGAACCTTACTCTAGGTGTGGTCTTCGCACCAACTTACCAGACATTTTCGTCTAGCAAATCGATACTACGCAACCACTTTAATTTTGGTGCACTCAAGCCTTAGTAGTGGGCTTATCTCATAATACCAATGATCCAATCCATAATAGTCCCACACAATGAATATATCATCAAGATAAAAAAAACAATGCACAAAGAAATAAATGACTGAAACATAAACATAAGTGAGAATTAAAGCACCAAGAAGAAAACAAAGTAAAAGAATAAACTCGCAAACACACAAAGAACTAAATTAGGGTTGACTCGCCTGAGAAAGTGTCCCCAGTGGATTCGCCAGCTGTGATGATTAGTTTTTCATTGGTTATTTTAAAACAATGAAGTCGCTACCTAATTTTATTTGTTCTAAAAAGAACGGGAAAATATAGATAAAACCCACGAATGACGGATAAGGCGGTCTACAAAACCAAAAGAGATGGATTTGGGAGTCTGTTATGCAAGGGGAAGGTATTATCACCCCTCACATCCATCGTACTCGATGAGAACCGTCTAGTTTTAAGTGTTTGTGTGTAAATTTGCTAACTTCTAAATTATGATCGAGAAATAAGAAAGAAGAAAAGGGGTTTGTTGATTATTATTTTGAGTTTGCCGCGGTTTCAAAACCTTGTACCTACGTATTCCCTCGTGCAATGGGAAAGTCAAAACTTCGTAGTTCTTGTGGAAAATGATTGTTTGTTGATTGATTTTAAATGAAAAGACAAGTCATCAATTTTAAAAGAGAAGATTTGTCTAAACGCCCACAAGGTATGATAAAGAGTAAAGGACTACACACCAACATGAGGGAGGGTTTGAGAACTCCTCTAGTACTTAAGTGGACAAGTCAGAAACCATGAGGATAGAGGAAGAATATCTCAATTATAAATGAATAATGTCTAATCTTGAAAAGGTTTTAAAGGTAAAAGGTGCTCGAACGCACAAAAGATTTGAATGAGTTGAGTTATTTTTATGTGGGAGACGAGCATTGGACCCTAAGCGTTCAACGACTAACGTCCCAAGTAATCGGATGAGTGGACAAAACCATCCTAATCATCTTTTTCTACCCACAAGCTTTATTAAGAAAAGGTGATGCGAAACAAGGTTCGCTTAATTATATTCATTTAAAGAAGCTAAACGTACAATCGAGGGTCGAAACAGGAGTGACTACCATACGTTTGGGAAGAGAGAGGAGTGGAGTAGTAATTTAAGAAAATATTTTAAAAAGAAACTCGACGTTGGATCGAGGTTTGATAATTTTATTATGAAAGTGTTTTAGCGCTTGGTATACAGACCAAGAGAAGAGAGTCGGGTTATGATTAATCAAGTATATGGACTTGATTAATCTCGTGAGGATAGGTGCTGCTACCTCCAACTATGAACCTTATGGAAATGAGAAGCTTGGTATGTGGACCAAGGCGTGAGAGATTGAGGAGAAATGAAACAATTGCAAACAAATCAATAAATTGAGAAAAGCCCATACATGGTGGCCAATACAAACATAAAGCGATTAAATTACACGTGTACTAGCAAAGTGGGCTAGTCTACTAAGATGACTAATTGGAACAATCGATCGAAATAGGCTCACTGTAGGAAGGCCCAGGATCAAGCGTACATGTATACATGTCTGGTCATCGCGACGCTTCTAAACTTTGTCGACTTACGGGTTTAAAATGATTCACAATTATTAGTTTAAAAATGATATTTTTTTTGGGTTTGTGTAAGTGACATTAAATTAAAATAAAATAAATGCGAGCTAAAAAATTATTACAATTTTTGGGGAGAGGGATACATCAATTACAAATGCGGATTAAATGATAAAATAAAATAGAAAGCAATAAATTATTTACAACGCAACAAGGGAGCGTGATACAATTTTTTTGAATGGAATGAAAAATAAATAAAGAGAAAATGATAGATTAGTTACAACGGAATGGGATACAAACAAAAATCAATGCGAAAAAGCAAGTATCGACTATTGACCATTGCATTTTATTGGATTAATTAGAATAGATTGTAGAAACTAATTCTAAGAAGTCAAATAATATATTTGTGTTCAATACATATTTGAAAGTCGAATTGCATTCCAATTTCGAAATTGCAACACAAGGAGGATGATTATAATATAACTTATTTACAAGAATATGGTAAAGTATATATAAAATAAAAATAATAATATGTACATAATTATATATTTACAATACTAAATATAATAACAAAAATATAATGTATTTTATATTTACAAAATTAAAAATACATAACTAAATATTATATTGAAGTAGTAGAGTAACAATAATAAAAATGTAAATGGAGAAAGGTATATAGATTCTAAGAGGAAATGATGTTTGAACTATTCTTGAATGCCTTCACAAGTAACAAATTCGTTAGTAGCATAAGTGTCGAATAAAAATTAAAACGAAATGGAATCGCAACAACTTGGAAAATGGTTAGTAAGCAAGTTATACAAATCGATATGAAATTAGCATGAACTATGTACATGAACAAATGAAGAACCAAACAATTGATCATGATCGAAACCAAAGATTTAATGAGCAAGTTAAAATCTACAAAGTATAAAAATCGAATTGAAACTTAGATCATGTACATAAACAAATCAAGAAGCAAAGGTTTATTTATTCAAGCATTTCAATTAGCAAATGAACCAAAAAAGGAAGAAGTTCAAGCTATTATTTAATTCAAGTTCGAAACATGTAGGATTGGCACAAAAGCAAGCTAAGATTAAATTGAACCAATCCAGGCATCCACTACACGATCTTAACCATGCCTCGTAAGATTCAATTGATTGAACAAAAATCGGGCAGCCACTAATCAACCAATTTAAATCAAGATAAAACGATTTTCACTCAAATTCACACAAATGATACAATATGCTGCCCACAATAGATTTTCGGTCATATTTATACGCGAATAAACGCGGTATTATCGTTACCTTCATCGAAACTATACAAACATCGATAATCATAGTCAATAAAAAATCAACAAAACGGTGTCATTATTGATTAACCTTTGAATTCAAACTTGAATCATATCAAAATCTCAAATAAACAATTGCAACTATTGAAAAACAATGGCTGCCCCCCACAGTTTCTCGGTTAGATCGAACACGATTAAACGCGACATTGTCATTAAACCTTCATCGAAACAAAAGTGGAATCCCTATCACAAATTCAATCAAACCGAAATAGCATGGTGTCGTCTTGTGCTATCGAAAAATTAATTTTTAATAATTCGAATATCGACACAAATGAAGTCGCCACCAAGATTTATTTATTCCAAGAAGGAAAGGGGAAATATCGAATAAAACCCACGAATAAAGAATAAGACATTCTACGAGAAGGTATTAGCACCCCTCACATCCATCGTACTCGATGGGACCCATTTAGTTCAAAGTGTGTTCGTGTGTTAATATAAAAATTTATGATCTTCTAAGGTTTGAAAGGAGAAAATAAGAGAGAAGAAATGATTTTATTATTTTTGCTCGCCTTTAGTCGTAAGACTTAGTGCCTACGTACTCCCTCGTGCAATGGGAAAGTCAGAGCGTCGTATTTCGGATAGAAAATAATTGTTTGTGGATTCATTTTAAATGAAAAGACAAGTCAACATTTTTAAAGGAGAAGACTCGTCTAAACGCCCACAAGGTGTGATAAAGAATAAAGGACTGCGCACCAACATGAGGGAGGGTTTAAGAACGCCTCTAGTACTCAAGTGGAGAAGTCGAAAACCATGGGGATAAAGGAAAGAACATCTCAATTATAAATGTAAAAGGTGCTCGAACGCACAAAAGATTTGAATGAGTTAAGGTTGATTTTATATGTGGGTGAAAAATACCGAACAATAGGACTAGCATTCTACAATTAAAATACTAGAAACCAGAGGAGCTCAATGCTCAACAAGTCGTCTATCATCCCAAAAACTTTTCTTATGAAAAAGGTGAAGTGAAACGAGGTTCACATTATTGAGAGTCTTAAAAAATAGGGCTAGCACCCAACGATTTAAAGACTCAGAGTTCATTTTGCACAAGTATTTAAACAATTGGTCTAGCAACCAACAATTTAAATACTCAGAATTTATTATGAAAAGGTTTTGAAAAATTCACTTGACGTTGGCTCGAGGTTTGAAAAATAAGACTCGACGTTGGATCGAGAAAGTTTATTGAAAGTGTTTTAAATGCTTGGTGAATGGAGAAAGAATGAATCAGGTTATGATCAACCAAGCCATGAAACTTGATCGATATAAAGGCGCGAGAGATGGAGGAGAAACAAATAATTGCATACAAATCAATAAATCGAGAAATGCCCATAAATGATGGCCAACACAAGCGTAAAGCGGTTAAAATACAAGTTTACTAGCAAAGTGGGCTATTCTACTAAGACGACCAATTAGAACAATTGATCCAAATAGGATCACTGTAAGAAGGTCAGAAATTAAGCGTACATGTGTGCATGTGTGGTCATCGCGACGCTTCTAAGCTTTCGACTTACGGGTTTAAAATGATTCACAATTATTAGTTTGAAAAGTAATTTTTGTTTGTGTAAGTGACATTAAATTAAAATAAAATAAATGTGAACTAAATAATTATTACAAGTTTTTGTGGGGAGAGGGATACATCGATTACAAATGGGGATTAAGAATAAAATAGAAATAGAAAGCAATAAAATATTTACACTGCAAAAAGGGAGCGGTATACATTTTCGAATGGGGATGAAAATAAATTAAAGAGAAAATGATAAATTAATTGCATTACAACATGATACAAACAGAAAATCAATATGGAGAAACAAGTATCGATTATTAACCATTGCATCTTATTAGATTAATTATAATAGATTGTAGAAATTAATTCTAAGAAGTCAAATAATATATTTGCGTAATTTTATTTACAAATGAAGATAGCAAAGTAGAATCAAAAGTATAATGTATAACTATATTTACAAATGAATATAGTAAAGTATAATGAAAAGTATTATGTATAATTATATTTACATTACTAAATATAATGAAAATACTATGTATTTTGTATATTTATAAAATAAAAAATACATTGATAAATATTAAATTCAAATAGTAACACAACTATAAGTAATAAATATATATATATATATATATATATATATATATATATATATATATATATATATATATATATATATATATATATATATATATATATATATATATATATATAGATGCACTAATAGAAAATATATGCCTGGACTATTCTTGAATTCCTTCACAAGTAACAAACTTGTTAGTAGCATAAGTGAGATGAAAATAAATGAAATAGAATTGCTAATAAAATAAACATGGTTAGTAGGCAAGGTATACAAATTGAAATGAAATTAGCATGAACTATGTAAAAACATTTTACAATTTAAGAGCCAAGAAAACAAGTTAATATTCAATGTATATGTAAAAAAATAATCACCATTGCAATTATCATTTCAAACATGTTTAAAATTAAGTAAACTCAACAGGAAACATGATTTTCCAACCCTAAATGCAACAAGAAGTAGAGATTTGAATTGCAACATGAAAAATTATAATTGAAATGAACTTTCAAACCCTATATCAAAACCCGGGCAGCCATAAATCAATTGATTTTACTTGAGATAAAACTATTTTCTCGCTTAAATTCAAACAAAAGAAACAATATGTTGCCCACGATAATTTCTCGATCGGATTTATACACGAATAAACGCGTCGTTATCGTTACCTTCATCGAAACTACTCCTAAATATCATTCAACCATAAACTCTACTCGAAATTAAAATGAGAATAACTAATTACACGGTGTCCCAACAGTTTCTCGACTAGTTTCTATGTGAATGAACGCGGAAACAACATCACCTTCATCGAAACCAAACCAAAATCTCTTCACTCACAATTCCAATTAAAACATGAATAACACGATAACATGGTGCCCTTACAGTTTCTCGGTTAGAATTACACGCAAGTAACAAGACCTCATCATCAAACAATCATCGAAACTAAACAAATATCAATCCATCACAAGTTCAGATGAACTAAGACGGACTAACACAATCACAAACCCTTACTATTGAGATTTTATAACTCGAAACCTCAAATTTAACGCAAATTCAAAACCAAAATTCAAACAAAAATCAAACAGCCTTACATTATTTACATATTGACATCAAAATTGCTTCATATTTTGAGATAAGTTTCTATAGTGCAACAAAGTTTACATCACGAATTTATTTGATTAGCATAGTAGAACAAAATAATCCAACAGCAACACAAAAGTAACCACGGTTTGAATAAAACCCAAAAAACAACCAAGTCCAATTATCAGAGCACCCCAATAAGTCTCGCAGCAAACTCAGTTATGAAAGCAAGAGGAATAAATTACCAAAATGTAGAACTGTTGATCTGAAGATGGCAGTTGCTGGGTTGTGATGAGCTTGTGAAGAAGTGACAGAGGACGAACATTGAAGGAGTGTGTTGGCGGAAGGATTGAAAGAGGAAGACGAAGGTTGAACGGCGGAGCGGAGTAAGGGACGGTGTCGCGGCGGAGGGAAGGTTGAAGAAGGAGGTTTGTGGCTGTGGCGGTGGGATTGGAGGATGTTCCGGAAGGATGAAGAGAGATAATGGACAGAGTATGAAGAATATAGGGTTTGTGGTGGAGAAGTTTATGGTGAGCGGATGAGTTTCGGCGTGGAGGATGAGCAGAACGGTTTGACGGAGTAGACGGGGAGTAAGAAGGGTAGGCGACGAGGGGTGACGAAGACAGGGGAAGGGGTGAGAGACGGTGAGATTTGAGAGGAGTATTACTGCAGGGAGTAGCGGTGGCTGCGTGAAGATAGGGTATGGCGGTGATGGGGGCTACGAGGAGAACGATAGGTGGAGGCGGTTGGGTAGCAGAAGAAGAAGATGGTAGCAACTTTTTTTCTTTATGATTTTCTTCCTCCCTTGCGTAACATTATGTAACATATATATATATATATATATATATATATATATATATATATATATATATATATATATATATATATATATATATATATATATATATATATATATATATATATATATATATATATATATATATATATATATATATAGGTTAAAACAATTATGATAATGTCAAAACAAACCCCAATGATTAAATGGGCCACAAAAATGGATCGTTTAAAAAATAACAAACCCAAAAGTATTTTTGTTTGAATTTTTTGAAATAAAAAATGGACACCTAAAATTGTCAAAAATGATATAAATTCAGACACTAAATTATCCGAAAAAATAAAATGAGTACATTAAAATAAACTACGGGTCTCAAAGATTAAAGAAAAATTATTGAAATGGTTAAAATCGAAATAAAATGATAATAAACTATAACCGACTTTAAAACACTTACGGTTAAAAACGAGACTAAAAAATGTATCAAAAAATTAGATAGAGCACATTTTCATGATCTACGCGACACGTTGATTCATAAAGCAGTGAGTAAAAGGTGAAAACTTGAAATATTTTTCCGCTAATTTTCTGCACAATGTCGAATCGCTTTTAACAGTTCGTTTATAAAACCGAAATATCGATATCATCGACATATAAACAACTTAAAACGATGAAATAAACGGGTAGAGAGATAAGATATGAATGAAGTAAGATAACATGTATTTTACAACTAGAAACGATGCAAATATCGATTTAAACTGACTTTTGGTCAATTTAAATACGACGAAATGATGCAAATGCGATCTGTAAATGATTGTTTTATGTCGATGGCTTTAACGGAATCATATGCAGATGAATGTGAAGCCTAAGCCAGATAAAATCGAGATAGGAGGGCAAATTAAATTGAAAATAAATATTGAATGCGAATAAAAAATGAAAATATGCAAGTAAAATTTAAATATGATATAAATAAATGAATGTGAAAACTCAAGGTAAAATTTCGGGTACAACGGCTGCCCCTATTTAAATATCTTCAGCTAGATGATATGAAGATGATCAGGCTTCATATAATCACAGTAGGAGATAGTTAAATATCAAAAACCCAAAATTTTGCCCTGAGATGCAATGAATATTTTGTGAATGGAATATGACAAGAATGCGTTGAATGTAATACTTTTTTTGACATTTTTTTTAAAATGATGCATGATACGAGACAGACTCTATGGTAATATGGAAGAACTTGAAACTAGAAATTTGTGGTAGATGATATGACTTGGAAAGACATGCTGGAACAACAAGATATTTTTGGATATCCGTCGAGGTGATAAAGAGTAACCAGTAATACTTGGAAAAAAGAGGGATAAAACCCTGGAAAGATAAGTGGCGACATCCAAGAATTTCATTGAATGAGATAATAAACCCTCTTGAAAAGACATCAAAACGCGTCTGAAGATACATCAGAGTCATCCAGCAATGGCACCGGACAGAAAGAGACCACAACATCTAATAGTCTATTTTTAATGAAGGGAAAAACTCTTTGGAAAAGGCAATCAAATACATCCAAATATGAAGCTACATCAGAGTCATCCAGCAATGGCACTGGGCGAAAAGGAAACCACTACATCCAATAATCTGCTTTGAACGAAGGGAAAAACTCTCTGGAAAAGACAATCAGATATAAGTCTTGAAAGTGATCTTCCAATTAAAACAATTATGGGAATAACTTGCACTGAGTAGCAAATCTTGAACTGATTCACAACCGGATCTGAAATATACTTGCCCCTGATTAGGATCACTGACCATGTTTCTCAACAGTTTAGACTTCCTTGATGAGGAAAACTTGTTTGCAAGAAAAAATTGTTTATTCAAACATGGTAAATTTAATGCAAAGTTCATGCACAAGTTTTGAAATAAAAATCATTTTGAGATGATGTTATTGGTGTATAAAAAAATGAATCACTAGTTAAAACACATCGGTTTGAAAATTTAAAAGTGAAAGAGAAACAAAGGTATGGATATACTAATACAATTGATTTGCAAAAAATATTAGGAGTCATATTACACAACCTTGTTGTAGTATGTTTTCAAAAGAAACCTGACTTCAATTAGGTCTTTTGAGGGTTGTAACGTGGTATGGTTCACGATTTAAGAAACAAAAGATAAAGGCCCAAAGTTTATTTGTACTTAACCCAATCTTCATGGTGTTTTTCAGCCCTACGCTCAGTTAAATCAGATTGTGCATTTAAGTTCCAATAGATTTTGGACTGTACACTGATAGGAACAATGATGGCTCAGAAGCTGATAGATTCTTGAGATGTCAATCACTTCTTCTTACAACATTTGTTGTTTAAGGACTTTTGTCAATTCTTGTTTGAAGTTTTCATCCCTAACTTTTGCCTGAACCGTTCCGTTTAAGATTACGGTCAGTGGGATGCCATTTTTTTTTGCCTAAGTTGCCTTTTAGTTTTAACTTAGCGGCATTTCCTTTTTGATATATATATATATATATATATATATATATATATATATATATATATATATATATATATATATATATATATATATATAAAGATAATGACTACTTGACTTTCTTGATTACGGAGAACCATCATTGTCTCTTTAGAGGACATCTTCGACACTTATTTGATGCGTGCGAAAGAAACTTGATTGAATACAACCTCTATTGAAAGGCGTTTTGAATGAATGCTCAACCAAATTAACTAAGAACTACCCTACCCCAAGTTAAGATTGCGGGTTTTTCGTATAGAAAGAAACTCCAACTTCTAGGCTCAAAGGGGTTGACAAGGGATTAACTTCCTTATATCTCCAGTGTTTAGGAATTGAAACAATGCCTGTATATCATCATCAAAGGTTTATTCGAAAGCATACCAACATCAATTATGGGTATCTTATTTTTATCATCCTCCCTCCAATCTTTGCAAAAAAAGAGCTCGGTAAAGAAATTAAGCATGATATATATATATATATACTTTTGAAAGCGATAAATGTAAATGATTTAAATCAAAATAGTTCGATGCTCATTTCATTAAAATTAACATGAAAGTACAAACAAGATTTGAAAGCGACAGTTTAACATAAACAAGGGAAAATGCAAATAGAAAAGAAACATGGCCTAGTGACTAATCAGCAACAAGGATGAGCTATCCTGTTCGAAACACTGGCTTTAGGAGGTGACTTGAGATATTATGACCCATTCTTCAGCCACTTTTTCTTGGCAACAGATTGTTGATAACATTTGGTGGAGGATCTCCGAAAAATTTCTCTTGTCCTCTGACTAGCTCTTGAACCCTAGCCTTCAGTGCATAACAACGTTCTAAATCATGACCAACAACTCCTTGATGGAACTCGCAATGAAGACCAGACTTGAATCCCGCTGGGAGAGGATCTGGAGGAGTCAGAGGCCTAGTTGTGATTAGACCTAGTTCAACCAACTAAGAATATAATGCAGTGTAAGTTGTTGGGATTGGGGCAAACTGAGGCCTATTCCTTGCATTGCGATTTTGTCCACCATCCTGACGTTGAGGAATCTGAATTGGTTGAGCCTTGACTGTAGGAGTGAAAGCATCTACTTGTGGTTGGTCATAGTATTGAGGCCTACAACGAGGTCTTTTTCTTTCAATTGAGACAACATTAGCTTCGACTTATTTCTTATTCTGAAAGTTTTCGAAGGATTTCTTTGCACCATTAGAGGATTCACCAGCAACAGACACTTTTCCTCTCTTGATTCCCTCTTTTAGCCTTTGGCCAATAGTTGCCAAGCCTGTGAAGTGAGAGGACGCACTAACAATCATCTTTTCCCAATAGAAAGGAGACAAGGTATCCATAAACAAACCAGTAAACTCCTTCTCAGATAGAGGTGGTTCAACTTGTGAGGCCAGCTCTCTCCAACGTTGAGTGTACTCCTTAAAAGATTCTTTATCATTCTGAGACATATTTTGCAATTGACGATGATTAGGAGCCATGTCGAGATTGTACTGGTATTGTTTCATGAAAGCATCAATCATGTCTTGGAAGCATTGGATACGATCTTAATCAAGTCCCATATACCATTTCAATGAAGCTCCACTCAGGCTGTCTTAGAAATAGTGGATAAGAATCTTGTCATTCCTCGTATAAGCATACATATTCCTTAAGTACATCATCAAATGACTTTTTGGACATGTGTGCCCCTTGTATTTCTCGAAATCAAGAGTCTTGAAATTGGGAGGCATAACTATATCAGAAACTAGGCACATGTTCTCTACAGCAATACCAAAGACATCATTCCCTTCCATAGCTCTCATCCTTCTTTCCAGAGTCTGATACTGTTCGCGGACTTCTTCAAGTTCAACAAAATTTCCTTGACTCACACTTCGGGGGGTGTTAGTATGGTAATCAAAGAGAGAGTTCCCATAAGCAGCTTAGGCAACAGGTTGATGCACAAAAGGTTGATGAGCAGCAGTATGAATGATGGGTTATGGCTCAGTGAAGACTGGAGCCTGGAAAACTGGTCGTGAAGACTCGCCAACCATTGGAGCAGTCGCAACAGGTGGAACGTAATTCTTGGGTAACCCAAATTCTGGCCAAGTAGTAACTGGCATTTGAGAGGATTGAGGATCAATAACAGTAGTTGAGACTTCAGTAATTATAGTCCGTTAAGGCTGCTCACCTTTGGCGATCAGAACTTGCATAATTTCGGTAAGTCTAGTCATGCTTGACTTTAAATCATCGATTTCCACTCTAACTTGTGCATTGTGTTTCTCTTGATATTCCATTCTTCTTTTGACGTTGGCTCTAGTTCCATACTTGTGAAGAGGAATTAGATTGACGGTAGACAATCAACTGAAGATGGAGACAGACGAAATAAGTTCTTTGACAACTTGGACGTATGCATGAAATTGCAGATGGATGCAATGAAATGTAATGTCATCAATGAGAAAGATGTGATGAAATGCAATGTCACATATACAAGTGGAATGCAACATAATGATAGTAACAGGTTCATAGAGACGTAAAACAGGAGTGATACAAGTAATCAGAACAACTTATTTATGTGGGCTCATGCGATAGGATGGCTCTAAGTTTTCTACCCAATAATTCCCCACAGGATGGTTCTAGGGTTTTCTGCTAAATGTTCCTTAGAGTCAAAGATCCCCTTTTAAAAAACATCATCACCACGCATGTAGCGATAATATTTCCAAAAGTGTCTATTCCAAGAAACGGATCTTAACAGGATACTCAAAATCTTTTGAGTGGATGCTCTGGGCTTGGATATCCGAATACTTAGAGTTATAGGCCCTTTGTCCAGAAATTGTCGTCCCGCACTAGAATACGGTGCAATAATCTCCTTAAAATGACCAACTTTAAGGTGCAGTCTTCACATCGATCCAAGAGATACAGATGTCTAATGAACCTAAGCTACACAACCACTCTACCTTAATGTTCCTAGAAGCCTGGGTATTGGGCTTATCTTTGAATCAATAATCCCATCAAGAATTCCCGCACAATGGATATATACACATGATAATAAATAAAGCATAGGAAATAAATGAATGAAAAATAAGCAAGAGATAAAGTACAATGAATAAAGTAGAACAATAAACACACAACCACATAATGAACTAAACTAGGGTTGACTCGCTTGAGAAGAGTGTCCCCAGTGAAGTCGCCAACTTTCGTCCCGCACTATCGAAAAATTAATTTTTAATAATTCGAATATCGACACAAATGAAGTCGCCGCCGAGATTTATTTATTCCAAGAAAGAAAGGGGAAATATCGAATAAAACCCACGAATAAAGAATAAGACAGTCTACGAGACTAAAAGATGCAGGTTCAAGGGTCGGTTATGGTACCCATTTAGTTCAAAGTGTGTTCGTGTGTTAATGTAAAAATTTACGATCTTCTAAGGTTTGAAAGGAGAAAATAAGAGAGAAGAAATATTTTTATTATTTTTGCTCGCCTTTAGTCGTAAGACTTAGTGCCTACGTACTCCCTCGTGCAATGGGAAAGTCAGAGTGCCGTAGTTCAGCTAGAAAATGATTATTTGTGGATTGATTTTAAATGAAAAGACAAGTCAATATTTTTAAAGGAGAAGACTCGTCTAAATGCCCATAAGGTTTGATACAGAATAAAGGACTACGCACCAATATGAGGGAGGGTTTGAGAACGCCTCTAGTACTCAAGTGGAGAAGTCAAAAACCATGGGGATAGAGGAAAGAACATCTCAATTATATATGAATCATGTCTAATCTTGAAAAGGTTTTAAATGTAAAAGGTGCTCGAACGCACAAAAGATTTGAATGAGTTAAGGTTGATTTTATATGTGGGTGAAAAGTACCGAACAATAGGACTAGCATCCTATGATTCAAATACTTGAAACTAGAGGAGCTCAATGGTCAACGAGTTGTCTATCATCCCAAAAAAATTTCTTATGAAAAAGGTGAAGTGAAACGAGGTTCACATTATTGAGAGTCTTAAACAATAGGACTAACATCCAACGATTTAAAGACTCGAAGTTCATTCTGCACAAGTATTTAAATAATTAGTCTAACAACCAACGATTTAAATACTCAGAATTTATTATGAAAAGGATTTGAAAAATTCACTCGACGTTGGATCGAGGTTTGAAAAAGAATACTCGACATTGGATCGAGAAAGTTTATTGAAAGTGTTTTAAATGCTTGGTTAATGGAGAAAGAATGAATCAGGTTATGATCAACCAAGTCATGAAACTTGATCGATCTCGAGAGAATAGCCAAGCCTACTCTCTACTATGAAACCCTTATGAAAATGAGAATCTTGTTATATGGACCAAGGCGCGAGAGATGGAGGAGAAACAAATAATTGCAAACAAATCAATAAATCGAGAAAATCCCATACATGGTGGCCAACACAAGCATAAAGCGGTTAAAATACAAGTGTACTAGCAAAGTGGGCTATTCTACTAAGACGACCAACTGGAACAATTGATCGAAATAGGCTCACTGTAAGAAGGCCCAGGATTAAGCGTACATGTGTGCATGTGTGGTCATCGCGACGCTTCTAACCATTCGACTTACGGATTTAAAATGATTCACAATTATTAGTTTGAAAAGTAATTTTTGGTTTGTGTAAGTGACATTAAATTAAAATAAAATAAATGCGAACTAAATAATTATTACAAGTTTTTGTGGGGAGAGGGATACATCAATTACAAATGGGGATTAAGAATAAAATAGAAATAGAAAGCAATAAAATATTTACAACACAACAAGGGAGCGAGATACATTTTCGAATGGGGATGAAAATAAATTAAAGAGAAAACGATAAATTAATTACATTACAACGGGATACAAACAGAAAATCAATATAGAGAAACAAGTAACGATTATTAACCATTGCATCTTATTAGATTAATTAGAATAGATTGTAGAAATTAATTCTAAGAAGTCAAATAATATATTTGCGTAATCTTATTTACAAATGAAGATAGCAAAGTAGAATAAAAAATATTATGTATAACTATATTTACAAAAAATATAGTAAAGTAGAATCAAAAGTATTATGTATAATTATATTTACATTACTAAATATAATGAAAATACTATGTATTTTGTATATTTATAAAATAAAAAATACATTGATAAATATTAAATCCAAATAGTAACACAACTATAAGTAACAGTATAAAAAAAAATACAGATGCACTAATAGAAAATGTATTCTTTGACTATTCTTGAATGCCTTCACAAGTAACAAACTTGTTAGTAGCATACGTGGGATGAAAATAAATGAAATAGAATTGCCAAAAATATAAACATGGTTAGTAGGCAAGGTATACAAATCGAAATGAAATTAGCATGAACTATGTATAAATATTTTACAATTTAAGAGCCAAGTAAACAAGTTAATGTTCAATGTATATGTAAAAAAACAATCAACATTGCAATGATCATTTCAAACATGTTTAAAATTAAGTAAACTCAACAGTAAACATGATTTTCCAACCCTAAATGCAACAAGAAGTAGAGATTTGAATTGCAACATGAAAAATTATAATCAAAATGAACTTTCAAACCCTATATCAAAACCCGGACAACCATAAATCAATTGATTTTACTTGAGATAAAACTATTTTCTCGCTTAAATTCATACAAAAGAAACAATATGTTACCCACGATAATTTCTCGGTCGGATTTATACACGAATAAACGCGTCGTTATCGTTACCTTCATCGAAACTACTCCTAAATATCATTCAACCATAAACTCTACTCGAAATTAAAATGAGAATAACTAATTACACGGTGTCCCAACAGTTTCTCGGCTAGTTTCTACGCGAATAAACGCGGAAACAACATCACCTTCATCGAAACCAAACCAAAATCGCTTCACTCACAATTCCAATTAAAACATGAATAAACGCAGAAACAACATCACCATCATCGAAACTAAACGAATATTGTAACACCCCATCTAAATACCCCGAATATATTAATTAAATTAACGTTTAAATCATCTTTAATCAGAGTTTAACACGGTAATCACGGGATGTCACAACTAATAAATAGAATAAACCTTCATTCAAACAGTAGCCATGCTACACTGAGGATCAACATTTCCAATTAATTTCAATCAAGCTAAGACCATGTCTTACACAGCGGAAAGATACCATAATAAAAAACGGAATAAATTCAATCAACATTATTCCCACTAAGTTTTAAAAAATAATAGACCAAGTCTATGTCCTCATCTAACGTTCCCCAGTGTTACAATCTAATCAGAGCATGACACTGACACGCGGACTAAACGATGAGCTCTAGAGCCATCCTCACCGACTCTTCAGCTGCTAACTTTAATCTGAAATGGTAAAGTAAGGGTGAGACTTCTCATAATTAAAGCATATTATAAGCTTCTCAATTAACAATATATTTCAAGCATATTATTCCACCCATTTCAACATAACTCAGTTCAATACACAAATACAACCATATAATCATCATGCACAACAATCATCAATCGAGAATAGTAACACCGGAGACATCCTAACATGTTACTATTCCGTACAAATATAATGCAGACTCAATGCATGCGGTACCGACCCGTGACCAAGTCACCCAACACTGATCCATTCATCAACCGGATACAGTACCATCGATTCGTCCATAACCACTCGGACACGAATCCAGCCTAACCACCCATCCTCACTCGGGTATCGGTTATCGGCAATCCAAGTCAAATTCCGCACAATGGGAATTAACTTCACCAAACAATGCATATGCACGCACATCATTAGCATGCAACATCAATCAGTCTATGTATACATTCATTGAACATAACTGAATCTCAACAATCAACATGATATATCAACTAATCATGCATACATCAACACAGGTTATGACCACATCAGACATCATAAACCCTCATCAACCATCACATGATATAATCACCTATCATGAAACAATTCATCACAAAGCATAAATATGCCAAACACTTACCCTTCAATTGGTAAGCCTATCACCAGTATATATCACAACAACGACAACTAAGATCAACAGCCATCAGGCATATACAACACCAACAAACACATGATATCAATACAATCATGAATACATCAATCATCATAAACTGAATCAACCCCAAAACATGATATTCCAACCATCATGCATACAATAACAACAGCGTAACACGCTTTACATTCCCTCAGTATCAATACATCCATCAACACAGGGTCTCTGCTACATACGCATCAACATGCGTCAGTCAAAAGTCACCTATCTCGAAATTTGGCCCATTTTCAAAATAATTTCAAGTTTTGGAAAATATTTTCATTTCATAAAATAGAGCTTTAAATTTAGAAAATAACGTCCAAAACGGCGCTCAAAACGGACTTACGGTTTGAAAGTTATGAATTTTCAAAGTTTGGCATTTTTCAAAAATTTAAGTTGGAACCCGGTTCCTACATATACAGGAACCGGTTCCTGAAAAGTTCAAAAACCTCCTTGCTGGAAAAATGTATGGGAACCCGGTTCCGTCACATACAGGAACCGGTTCCCACGTGTATTTTTCAGTTCTTTGTAAAATTTCAAAGGGCAACCCGGTTCCGTCACATACAGGAACCGGTTCCCACGTATTAAAAAGCCATTTCCTGCACTTTTGACAGCATTCATCCATTTCAATTCAAACTCAAACATACCCATACGAACTCCAACATGGGAAACACTAAAACACATCATTTTTCATCATTCATCACATCAAACAACATATTTCCATCATCTATTTTCATCTACTGACACTTTAATCATATTTCATACACATTCAGACTCAATCTGACACCCTCTGACACTCTTAGGGACACATTCATGGAACCCTAGAATTTCACAAACACAATTTCCTAACATGCTATGATCTATAGAATCAACATCAAAACCTATAATAAGCATTAATCAGTCGAAATCACCCCTTACCTTGTGGGTTCTTCGAGATTCTGACGCTTCTAGGTTTTTCCTTCTTCTCTTCTCTTCTCCAACTCTACGTATAATAGCTTTTCTCCAAAAAAGACCTATTTTCTTTTCTTTTCCTTTTTATATTCCTTCTAATAATTCTTTATTTATTCCAATAAAATAAAACAAATGGTAATTAGTAAGTGTAGTGTAATTTACTCCTCACACCCCTAATTACACCTCACACCTCCATCTCTTCTTTTCTTCAATTAATCCCATAAATTCCAAAAATATAATTAATTCAAGTCTTTAATTAATTAAATAATTAAATTCCTATTTATTTAATTTCTGAATTAAATCGGGGTGTCACAAATATCACTCCATCACAAGTTCATATGAATTAAGACGGACTAACACAATCACAAACCCATACTATTGAGATTTTACAACTCGAAACCTCAAATTTAACACAAATTCAAAACCAAATTCAAACAAAAATCATACAACCTTACATTATTTACATATTGACATCAAAATTGCTTCATATTTTGAGATAAGTTTCTGTAGCGCAACAAAGTTTGCATCACGAATTTATTTGATTAGCATAGTAGAACAAAAAAATCCAACAGCAACACAAAAGTAACCACGGTTTGAAGAAAACCCAAGAAACAACCAAGCCCAATTATCAGAGCACCCCAATAAGTCTCGCAACAAACTCAGTTATGAAAGCAAGAGGAACAAAGAGTTACTGAAATGTAGAACTGCTGATCTGAAGATGGCAGTTGCTGGGTTGTGATGAGCTTGCGAATAAGTGACAGAGGATGAACTTTGAAGGAGTGTCTTGGCGGCAGGATTGAGAGAGGAAGACGAAGGTTGAACGGCGGAGCGGAGTAAGGGACGGTGTCACGGCGGAGGGAAGGTTGAAGAAGAAGGTTTATGGTTGTGGCGGTGGGATTGGAGGAGGTTCCGGAAGGATGAAGAGAGATAGTGGATGGAGTATGAAGAAGAGAGGGTTTGTGATGGAGAAGTTTATGGTGAGCGGCTAAGTTTCAACGTGGAGGATGGCGTGTTTGTGGAGGAGACGAGTAAGAAGGGTGGCGGGGGGACGAAGAGCGGTGAGAGACAATGAGATTTGAGAGGAGTATTACGGTAGGGAGTAGCGATGGCTGAGTGAAGAGAGGGTATGGCGGTGATGGGGGCTTTAAGGAGAATGATAGATGGAGGCGGTTGAGTAGCGGAAGAAGAAGATGGTAGCAACTTTTTTTCTTTCTAATTTTCTTCCTCCGTAACATTATGTAACATATATATATATATATATATATATATATATATATATATATATATATATATATATATATATATAAATTAGGTAAAATAATTATGATAATGCCAAAACTAACCCCAATGATTAAATGGGCCACAAAAATGGATCGTTTAAAGAATAACAAACCCAAAATTATTTTTGTTTGAATTTTTTGAAATAAAAAATGGACACCTAAAATTGTCAAAATTGATATAAATTCAAACACTGAATTATCCGAAAAAATAAAATGAGTACATTAAAATAAACTACGGGTCTCAAAGATTAAAGAAAAATTATTGAAATGGTTAAAATCGAAATAAAATGATAATAAACTATACCCGGCTTTAAAACACTTACGGTTAAAAACGAGACTAAAAAATGTATCAAAAAATTAGAGAGAGAGCACATTTTCATGATCTACGCGACACGGAGATTCATAAAGCAGTGAGTAAAAGGCGAAAACTTGAAATATTTTTCCACTAATTTTCCGCACAGTGTGAATCGCTTTTAACAGTCCGTTTATAAAACCAAAATATCGATATCATCGACATAGAAACAACTTAAAACGATGCAATAAACGGGTAGAGAGATAAAAAATGAATGAAGTATGAAACAAGTATTTTACAATTAAAAACGATGCAAATATCGATTTAAATTGACTTTTGATCAAGTTAAATACGACGAAATGATGCAAATGCGATGTGTATTAAGATTGTTTTATGTTGATGGCTTTAACGAAATTATATGCAAATGAATGTGAAGCCTAAGCCAGATAAAATTGAGACAAGAGGGCAAATTAAATTGAAAATAAATATGGAATGCGAATAAAAAATGAAAATATGCAAATTATATTTAAATATGATATAAATAAATGAATGTGAAAACTTAGGGTAAAATTTGGGTACAACACATGGCTGCCCCAAATGGTTTCTTGGTTATATCTTACGCGAATGAACGCGACATAGATAGTTAAACCTTCATCGAAACTACACAAATCAATTCATTACAATTTCAAGTAACACAAAAGTATAATAACAAATATCAGTTTTAATCGAATTAAACCAACTTCGACATAAACTAAATGAAATGCAACCCATACGACCCTATCATCAAATTCCGATACAAGCCAAACATCTACTGTTAAACAACCCCTTTTTAGAAACTTCCTAGCAGAATAACATTCTTAAACAAGAGGACAGTGTAATCGAGCCGACATTTCCAACAGACTCATTTATAGTATCAAACTAAAAAAACAGAATTCTACACAGTTTAGTAATATCAATACAGATTCAACAGTATTAACAATCCAGAAGATACATTGCATTTAGATACAAAATAATAAAAATATGACTTGAAAAAATAACTTGCTAAGAGGATTTGACCGAGGGACTATGCTGGATTGTGTAGGAAGTATGAAGAAGATCTGTTGCTGTGAATAATTGAGCTCGGATAAGCTTGAACATGGTGGTGAGGCTGGGACCGACGACGGAGAAGGTGAGGTTGGGTTGCAGGAAGGAGTAGATGGCAATGGGTTGTTGTTTTGCAAAGGGATAAGGAAGGGACGATGAGAGTATGGTTGATGAAGGTTGAATATGGAAGAGAGTGAGGTAGCGACGGTGAGGAGGGTGACGGTTCTCGAGGCAGAAGGTTGAAGGGACACGATGGTGAAGAGAGGAAGGAGACGAGACAGTGATTGGAAGGACGAAGCCGAGTGAGTATGGATGGTGGAAAAGTTGAACAGAGGGTGAAAGTTCCTTTTTTTCTCAGATTTTCATTCCTCATCCCCCCTGATGTCCTCACAGTAACCCATATGTATATAAAAGAAAATTAGGTTTAGATAATTTTTTTAAAATGCCAAAAATGCCCTTCTGATTAAATGGGCCATAAAGATTGGATTTATTGATGAATCTTGAATGTTAGGTCTCTTGGAATTTTGAAGCTCTGGCCGTTAGGAGCAGAAGTTCTGGCCATTGGGAGCAGAAGTTTTGGCCGTTAGGAGCAGAAGTTCTGTCCGTTAGGAGTAGAAGTTTTGGCCGTTAGGAGCAGAAGTTCTGTCCATTAGGAGCAAGAAGTTCTGTCTGTTAGGAAGATAAGTTCTCGCTGTTAGGAGCAGAAGTCCTGGCCGTTAAGAGCAAAAGTTCTGGCCGTTAAGAGCAGAAGTTATGGCCGTTAGGAGCAGAAGTTCTGGCCGTTAGGAGTAGAAGTTCTGGATGCACACGTCTTGTATAATGAGATGAAGCTTGAAATAATGGAACCTCAGATATTCAACTTTTGAGAATCAAACCTCTTCTTCAGAACAATGTATACTCTCATAATCGGAAAATCTCGATCCCATGGTTAATTCACAAATGATATGCATGCAATGCACCTATTGATTAAGTGTAAGCCAATTATTTTAAAAAAATGAAGACGGCAAATTAAATTGAAAATAAATATGGAATGCGAATGAAAGTAAAAATTTAAATATGATGTAAATAAATGAATGTGAAAATTCAGGGTAAAATTTGGGGTACAACACTATGTTGTAAGATGTTGTTCCCAAATATTGCCAAAATGGTTGGCAAGTCAGTAAGAATTGTGTTGCAAGATTATTGAAAGATTGAGGTATAAGTATTAGATTTAAACCGTGGTTGGGTTATTGTTGAATTGAAAGATTAGATGCGAATGTTGTGTTAAAGATGGTTGTGTCGGGTGAATTTTCGAGGACGAAAATATCCTAAGTGGGGGAGAATTGTAACACCCCAAATTTAATTAATTAGTTAATTAAATTATTTAAGGATTTAATTACTGGATTTAGTCGAAATTAAATTTGTCGGTATTATTTTAAGAGGCGTATTTTGGATTATTAAGTTAACGTCAGATTTTAGTCGGTTTAATCGGAGGAATAATATTAAAATAATATTATTTATTTATTGGACTATTTTATTTAATTTGATTAAGTTGGATTGTGGTGTCGCGAAGTAATAGTGAGGTGTGTCTCTTAGGCCCAATTAGAGTTATTTGGATTAATTGGATTAAAAGAAAAGTGAGGGTTACTAGGTTAAGTGGTTTTTGGAAAGTATCAGAACAAAAACCTAAGCATTGTCATGAAACATTTGAAGAGGCAAAACAAGGGTTTTGGAGGAAGAGGCAAGAATAAAGCAAATTTCTAGAGGAATTGATCGTTGATTGCGATGAAAAGACAAAAGGTTGAAAATGAAGAGGGTAAATTTTGGGGTACAACATTACCCCCCGAACTCAGAATCGATAAAAGGTTTTTCCTGTTCTTTTCACCTTTCCTTATTGGATAAAAGAAAAGTCGGTGACGACTCTTGCTAACCACAAAATTTGCAATAAAACGCAAAACAACCAAGTCAGTTCTTCCACCGTGTTATAGAACTGGTGACTCTGTTGGGGAATATACCTAAAGAGGGGTTACCTTAGGGTTCTTAGATCACCTTTACTTGTTTTATTGTTTGACTTGTTTGATTTACTTTAAGGGTTTTGCTTTGGTATTATATTTGTGGCAGTCCTACACCCGAATCCAGGTTTCTTAGGTAAGTAGCAAAAGATCATCGCGACTGTCCGACGTAGACCGACACAGCTAAAATGATGGGTATTGTTTGTATGATACTTTGGATGTCCTGATGTTACTCAAGTTTAGTTGAGGAAACATTTGGCATCCGCGTGGTGTCATCAACACTAACAAAACTTTTAGAACCCTAATTGACTCATCTTGGCCATTAGATGGTAGTGAGATAGTCAGCTTTTGTGTAAACTGAAGTTGGTTGATACTCGATGCTACGCTCATTGAGATTCGACTTTTGGGATGTTTCGGTCGACCATTTGGATGCCGTATTGAAATAAAACCTACGATAAAGATCCGTGATATGAGATTCCTAGAACCCGATTACTATTATAGGATATGTTGAACCAACTTAAACTTTAGATAAGGGTACCTACCTATAAACCTCATACAAGCCTTAAACCTAAGGCTTTTTTGTGAATTATTTGTGTTTGCTATTTATTTGAGCATGACATCATAACATCACACCATCATAACATTTTACTAACCATTTCAAGGACCTAGAGGTTTATCTTTGCTCTTTGTTGTAGGGTTATGGCTTCCTCTCCCAGAAAAAATATTCGAATCAACTTTGTGGGGATACCTTCTCAACTCAAGGAATTAGTCTCAAAAGTTCATGATCACGCTCAGTTCATAAAGAGGCATGGTTATCTACTCGACTTGGTTATCTCCGATTTTGAAGAAGATATGATGAGGGTCGTATTCCAGTTCTTTGATCTGAAACATCATCGCTTTACCTTCCCAGACTATCAGTTGGTACCTACAATGGAAGAGTTCTCTAAACTACTTGGGATACCCATTCTTGATCAGACGCCCTTCACTAGTCTAAAAAAAGTTTTGAGGTCCAATGTCGAACTAGAAGCTACCCTTCAACCCAATAAAATTTGATTCAATGTCTCACATAGAAGGTGACAACTTAAATCCTCCAAATATGAATATTAAATAATATTTAAAAACCAATCAAAAAGTCCATCAAAAAGGACAACTAAATAATTTTAACTAATATAAAATTCTAATTTAACTTAATATTTAAATCATTATTTTAAATATAGTTAAACCACTATTTTAAATATTATTTGATACTCAATAATAATCTACACGACTCCTAATCTTTGACATCGAATTCAACACCTGCAAATAAAAAATTGCAAAAAGGAGAGAATGAAATATCAAGAAAGTTTGTTCGGCCTTTTAACCATCACTGAAATATCAATAAAGTATGTCCACATACATTACAGTAATGCACATAAATGGGTGAAAGTCACCTACCCGCCTTTCCCGCGTTGAAGGCTGAGAATCCAAATCCATATTTTAATTTTTTTAATATTAATTCCTCTTTCTTAATCCAAATCAGTATTTTGTTTTTTTCTATGCAATGAGGTTTCTGGCTTACAAAACATGAGTTTTTTGTAAAGAAAAATGATATAATTACATCAAATTAAGTACTATACAATGTACTATTTTCATTTTTTATTATATTTAGATGCTTAGGACTACGGTGTTATTACTTTGGTGTAAATATACCACACCTCTCTTTTAATTATTTAATTTTGCATCTAGGACAAGCACAAGCAACAAGCAACATGAGTGTTTGGTAACAATCTTCAACTATTGAACTAAACATACTCTGTTTTTCATTGAACTTATCAAATCAAAGGTTGTGTTAAGAAGCATGCTTGAAGAAGAAAAATCTCCAAGTACATCTTCATCATCAGATTCAACAAGGTACTTCCATAATTCTAGTCACTACTTGTTCTCTTCATTTCTCTATGATTCAACATATAATTTGTATTATTAAATATTTTTATTTATTTTAACTCAACAATAGAAATACAAGCATCTACAATTAGATGGTTAAGCATTTGTTTTTCTTAAAATGCTATTAAGTATTAAGAATAACTAAAAAAGACATGAAATGTCTCCTAAAAAAATACATGAACATATTTTATTTGGATAAATGTTATTAAACTAATAGTAGTCTCTCTATATTTGGGGAAATTTATTTTTACACGGAATCAATTACTTACACCTTATAGTAATAATGATTTGCTTTTCTAATATTTAAACTCATTATTTTTTATTTATTACTTATAACACAAACAATCATGTGGGACCGTATGGCGATAATTGTGTCAGCAATAGACAATAGTGTTGGATTTTTTGTATTAAATATTGATCAGTTAGAAACGGAAACTTTCCATACTACTCCTGATATTAATCTTGTTGGACCCACACACCAACACCGTCGGTGTTTCGTAGCAAATTTCAACTCGAACTAGACACTATATAAACAAACTTTCTGTTTCACTAAACGTATCAAATTGAGTTATAAATCACAGAACGTATCAACTTGAGTTATAAATCACAGAACGCATCAACTTGAGTTATGAATC
The DNA here is from genome assembly GCA_021764765.1 of Vicia sativa. Taxonomy (NCBI): domain Eukaryota; kingdom Viridiplantae; phylum Streptophyta; class Magnoliopsida; order Fabales; family Fabaceae; genus Vicia; species Vicia sativa. Next base: position 11,179,773 of record CM038793.1, on the reverse strand, counting down.
ACTGAACGTATCAAATTGAGTTATAAAAACCATGCCTGTAGGCGAAACACATCCAATTACATCTTCATCATCAGATTCAACAAGGTACATCAATAATTCTAGTCACTAGTTTAATTTCTCTATAGAATCAAAATATTATTATCATTCCTTTACCCTTTGTAGTTTGAAACAAGTTGGAAAATTACTTGCTCAATATTTTGGGCTACTGTTAGCAATAATTGGATTTGCATCAATGAATACATCAAGCAAGGAAACAACTCTACTAATGAAGGCTTTGGCTTTAATGGTTACCCTTTACTACATGGTTTTGGTGCTAGCCACTCTGATGCAGCTTGACGTGGCACTCATGATGGGTACTTTTTTATTCCTTGGAACTCTTGTTGCTTTCGTTGCTCTGATGATTCTTGCTCCTGTGGTTGCTTTCATTTTTTTGGGGTGGTGGATCTTCATGTTGGCTTTGGTGGTTTTGTACTATAAGTATCAAAGAGAGATCTATCAAAGGATTCCAGAAAAGTTAAAGTATTTATTTGACAGGCCGAGTGAAGTTGAGCTGGGTGCCGTCTAGAGAATTTGATTGTATTTCCATTTTGTGCATCTTAAGAAGAACAATATGTGTGTTGTATTTTATTATGTCAGTAAGATTAATGTTGTTAATCTGAAATCAAGTTAGTATTTTTTGTGTTGCACAAGTGTTTTAATAGTTATTTTATCTTGATTGTTCCAACCCAGAAAGATATAAATTCTTCTTCTTCTTCTCCTTCTGCTCCTTCTTATCATGGCTGAGTTTGGAAGCTTTGAATTTGGGTTTTTCAAAATAGTCAAAATTGGACAAAACGATGGGTACCAGTATGCTCAAAACATCAATTCCACTCTATCCATGGTCTCATAATCAATTTATATTGCATATTTCATGATTTGTGATTTGCAGGTGCTATAGCTACAGACGAAATCTGTAGGTAAAGGCTTCAATATTTATTTATTTTTGGAATTTTTTATGAAATGGGTTTGTTTTTTTTATTTTATTTTATAAAACATTACAAGAGTGAGAATTAAATCCACCAAGAAACTGGAGTTGCACAAGTGAATCCAAAATCAATCAAAAACAGCTTGCCAAACCAAGAAAGTGGAGTTGCACAAGTGTTTTAATAGTTATTTTATCTTGATTGTTCCAATCCGGAAAGATATAAATTCTTCTTCTTCTTCTCCTTCTTACCATGGTTGGAAGCTTTGAATTTGGGTTTTTCAAAATAGTCAAAATTGGACAAAACGATGGGTACCAGTATGCTCAAAACATCAATTCCACTCTATCCATGGTCTCATAATCAATTTATATTGCATATTTCAAGATTTGTGATTTGCAGGTGCTATAGCTACAGACGAAATCTGTAGGTAAAGGCTTCAATATTTATTTATTTTTGGAATTTTTTATGAAATGGATTTGTTTTTTTTATTTTATTTTATAAAACATTACAAGAGTGGGAATTAAATCCACCAAGAAACTGGAGTTGCACAAGTGAATCCAAAATCAATCAAAAACAGCTTGCCAAACCAAGAAAGTGGAGTTGCACAAGTGTTTTAATAGTTATTTTATCTTGATTGTTCCAATCCGGAAAGATATAAATTCTTCTTCTTCTTCTCCTTCTTACCATGGTTGGAAGCTTTGAATTTGGGTTTTTCAAAATAGTCAAAATTGGACAAAACGACGGGTACCATTATGCTCAAAACATTAATTCCAATTGATCCATGGTCTCATAATCAATTTATATTGCATATTTCATGATTTGTGATTTGCAAGTGCTATGGCTACGGACGAAATCTGTAGGTAAAGGCTTCAATATTTATTTATTTTTGGAATTTTTTATGAAATGGGTTTGTTTTTTTTATTTTATTTTATAAAACATTACAAGAGTGGGAATTAGATCCACCAAGAAACTGGAGTTGCACATGTGAAGCAAAAAACAATCGAAGAGAGCTTTCCAAACCATGAAATTGGAGTTGCACAAGTGAATCCAAAATCAATCAAAAAGAGCTTTCCAAATCAAGAAAGTGGAGTTGCACAAGTGAAGCCAAAAACAATCGAAAAACAATTTTCCAAACCAAGAAACTGAAGTAGCAGTGTAGCACCACTCAAGCCATGAACCTCCCCCACCCTATTAGACTCCATAGATGGAAACAAAAACACATTTAGGAGAAAATGGAATCCAGTTTCTTCTGTCCAAAACAGGCTGGACAAACAAGAATATTGGCACCTTGAAGCACTCCCCTTTTGCTCAAAGCATACCTGGTAGGTAACTTATTCAAAAGTACTTTAATCCATTATTTTATCTTGATTGTTCAAACCTTTAAAACAAATACAAAAGAGTGTATTTGTTTAAAACAATATTAAGTAACGATTTGTTTAAAACAAATATGAGCAACAACTGTTGTGTTCAAACAAATAATAATATTAACACAATAATGAGAAACAACCTTTTTGTTTGATCTTCTCTTTTTCTTGTTTTGATTTTGGAAGCATTAGTGTTCTTGTTCCCAAGTCTTGCAGTTTGCAAATGAAATGCTTGATCCTTTATATAGGTGTTGAGGAAGTATACCGTTGTAGTAATACACAACTTCACTTTCATCTTTCCAGCTATAAATAGTAAGAAAGTGTCGTAGGATACAAAGAGTACACAATATATTTATTTGAGTGAAATGTGTAATTTTACGTTTGTACTAACTGTTCTAGCGCACATTTATGATGATACTATCTTCTGATGAAAATTACTTATGTTGAAGTATATTGGCTTGAGAAGATATCTTCTTTTGATTCTATCTTCTAATAGACTATATGATGTAGAATAGTAATGAGTCAAGAAGATCTAACTTTCCTTGATCTTTTCTTCTGATAGAATATTTCTTATGTTGTGAAGATATGTGCATATTGCATGAAGTATCCGAGTCTTCATAATCTTGACTTTGTCTTCAAAATTAGAAGCAACAATTTTTCTGATGAACAAATCTTAACTTCTGACCCATAAGTAAAAGTTTTTCTTCGATTGTTCAGAATCTTGACAGTCTTCAGAATTAAAAGCAGCAGTTTTTCTGACGAACATGTCTTGACTTCCGATCTTTGAATTAAAAGCTTGTTTTTGGTGCAATCTTGGTTTCTGATCTTGAAGCAGAAACTCTAACAATAATTCTTTCTTCTAGAACATTTGTGACTTCTGAAGCAACAAATTATTTAGAAGCACACGTGGAGATCCTCTTTATGGCAAACATTCAGCATTCTTCAGAACTACTGATGTTTCTTCAGAAGTAGATGCAAACAGTCTTTCTAACGTGTTTAGCATATTTCTGATGACTCTTTAGAAATATTAAGAACTTCTAATCTTCACACTCAAAAAACTATTAAGAACAAAATTGTTTACATATGAAATATATGTATTGTTATCATCAAAATCTAGAGATTAATTGCATAATCTAACTCTTGTTCTAATAGATAGATATGCTGAAAATGACATTTTGATTCCCAGGATTCTTGGGCACTTATGAATGGGTGGTGATGCCTTTTGGCTTAAAGAATTTAGGGAAAACCTACCAGAGGGTAAAGAATTTGATTTTCCATGATTATATAGAAAATTTTATGTAAGTATACATTGATGATATGGTACTAAGTTTGTGTTAGGAAATGGTCACCTCGACCACCTTCAAAAATCATTCGACAAGATATGAAAATATGGTTTGGAAATTAATCCTCTTAAGTTTACTTTTTGTGTGCATGCGAGAAACTTCCTTAGTTTTGTTATTCACAAAATTGGCATCAAAATAAACTAGAATAAGAATAAGGCCATTGTGTGGACTCTACCTCTGTCGACCAAAAAATGCTCGAACCTTTATTGGGGGAAGATAAACTATTTGAGGAGGTTCATTTTGAACCTTAGTGGAATGACACAGACATTCTCTCCATTACTTAATCTGAAGAAATAAGTGTTCAAATGGCAACAAGAACATCAAAGTTCTTTTGACGAAATAAAGGAATACTTGAATCACCCTCCGAGTTTTTCTCCCCCTGTTAGAAATCGGTGCTTCAGATTGTATATTTGTACTTTTGACTTGACCATAGGAAGCATTTTAGAACAAGAGAATGGTAATGGCGTCGATAGGGCTATTGATTACCTCAGTTGGGTCTTGAATGACGTAAATATTATGTAAGGTATAATAGAAAATTTATTCTTGTGTTTGTATTTCTCTCGTACGAAGTTAAAAGATTATACAAAGCTTGTTAATGTTTACGCCTCCCCACATTTCGATATCATTAAACACATGTTTTGTAAACCATTTTTTCATAGTCTAATTGGAAAAATGTCCATTTCCCTAACTGAGGATTCCCTGACGTATGTTCCTTTAAAGTCCATGAAGGGGCAGGTGGTCAACAACTTCATTGTAGATCATGTGATGGTTAAGGAATCTCATAATTATATGGAGCGAAGCCTTGGAAGTTATACTTAAATGGTTCCAACCATAAAATGGAATTGGCGTTGGAATTTTATAATCTCCCCTAGTAAGATTCTAGTAAATTTTAAAGATAAGATCGACGATTCTTGCTCTAATAACATGGTTGAAGATGAGGCTCTAATTGATGGCCTTGAAATATTTTTTGATTTGGGGGAAAAGAGAGTCGAAATCAAAGGAGACTCTGAGTTGGTTGTAAAAATAATAACTAAAGAGCACAAAAATATTAAGGAACATTTAATAATATACTTTTTCATAGTGAACCGTAACAAAACGTTTTAATTTTGTTGACATTCAACATATTCCTTGGCTCGAAAATCATAAGGCAACAATTATGGCTTAGATCGCCTTAAGGTATAAAATGTTGAAAGGGAAGTTGGAAGAACTTATTGAAGTTTGAGGGAGAGTAATGTCAAAAAAACTTTCCCCCTTCAGACTTGTCGATGACCAAATTATGATATGCAGATTCTGAGAACTTTGAAATTTTTTCCATTGATAATGTGACATATTCTAATTGGCTAAAACCAATAATCGAATATCTTGAAAATCCAACAACGTCAAATGATCAAAAGGTCAAGTACATATATTTAAGTTATGATATCATAGGGAAAAATTTGTTCAATAAGACCCTTGAAGGTATGTTGGTTAAATGCCATGGAAAAGCGAGGCATATTTAGCAATCTCTAATGTCCCTAGTGGGTCATGTGCATATATCAAGCTGGCCACAAGATGAAGTGGTTGTTGTTTCGACAAGGTGTTTATTGGCCCACAATGCTATAAGAATACAATGAATTCGCCAAGGGATTTAATGAATTCCAAGTGCATGCTGGTATTTAGCATGTTGCATGCAATCGTAAAGCCTTAGCCATTCAGCGGATGTGCTTTAAATTTGGTTAGTGAAATTCGACCAGCATAAACTAAAATCCAAACATATATTTTAGTCGGTATAAATTATTTTATTAAATGTATAGAGTCATAGAAGATTTTGCAACTATGTGTGAACCATGGTATAAAGTCATAGAGGATGTTCTATCTATGTGGGAACCATGGTATAGAGTCATAGAAGATGATCAACTATGTGTGAACTATGGTATAAATTCATAGAAGATATTCCAACTATGTGTGAACCATTGTATAGAGTCATAGATGATGTTCTAACTATGTGTGAACCATGGGATACTCCAACAGAGGATGCTATAACTATGTGGGAAGTGTGGTATCGATTCATAGAGGAAGTTCCAATTATTTGTGAACCATGTGTTGCGGTGGTAAAATGGCAAGAAAAAATTAAAGTATTATTTTTACCGGGTGATTTAGTTTATATTGTATCGTGTCCACAGAGATTGGTTATTGATTCACCATTAGACAATTCGTTCGTTAATGAGTTTAGGGATTGAATGGGTTGCAAAGAAAAGGTATCAACAGAAAATAAATGTATAAAAAAGATAGACCAACTTATGCGATAAGAATGTACACTACTCATCACAAACTTAAACCTATTGACCACTTGCACTCAACCTACTCTACTCGTCAAAATCATCACGGACACCATGAGATGTACCCACAACGAAGGTTATTTTTGGTTCTGTTGATTGACAATAATTTTAGTAAAACATTTTGCTCATAAAAATACCATGAAGTATACTGAAATAATAGTTTTATGAAGATGTCACAGCAGATGTCCTGACATGTGAAACTGACTGAATTGGTTTTAAGTTCAGATATTTTAGGAGTCAGTTTGTCTTTAATTGTATGCTTCGATTAAGCAAGCATTGGAACGATCTTCAACAATATTATTGGAGAGCTTTTGTCCTACTTTTATGGAGAAAGACTAGGAATCACATAAGAGTAAAGAGTGAAGCAACCCTATCTGATGTCATTCTATAAATAGGCTGCTAACCATGTTTTCCAGAGTTGGCCATTCCAGAAGAACTTAAGCGTATTATTTTCATTGTTGGTTGTTAGTTTTATTGGTTTTTGATTGTAAGCCTCTCTATTATTATTTTATACTTGAGTAAGACGTTAGTAGAGTTGTAATTTGTTAATCATCATAAGCTTCGAAGCAAGGATGATTATGTGTCTTTGAAGAATGTCTTCAATATTTGTCTTTGTTAATTGTCACCACGAGTGACTGTGGGGAGCAAGCAGAGGTTCTCATATCTAGGATAGGTGTCTTAGGTATAAGGGTGATTGGGTAGTGACTAAGAGAGGAGTGTAAACGGGGAAATTTAACTCTAAATTAATACTGCTAGTAGTGGCCTTCATCCCTGGCTTAGTAGCCCCCAAACGTAGGTGTATAGCACCGGACTGGGTAAATAGTTCTCTGTGTTATTTAGTTTTCTGTCTTTAAAATTCTGCACTGTTAGTTGTTCATATAACAGATATTATTGTCGTGACATCACCTTCGACATCTTATATATGATACCAGAATTTCAGTTATGTTTAACGCCAAGTCGCGAGACCAACTGTACTACTCTATCGACAATGTCTTACGCGCTACAACAATACGAAGACATTAAGCTTTAGCACCCAAAGTGAATATTAGCTCTAAATATATCTCTAGAATATAGAAACTAATAGATATCCATCCCTAATCAAGATTTGTGAGGTATATGTCTATAACAATCCAAATCCAAACATAAAGCAAAAAGATCAAAGAAAACATCAAGATTGATTTGTAAAACAAGATTTATACAACAACATGATCGCCAATTATACATATATTCAAAGTAAATATATAAACAAAACCTAACTAAAAGAGATTACACAACGAAGAAGAGAAATGAACCACAAATCTTTTGGTTTGTCAACTACAATCGAAGAGCAATCCACCCCGGATCATCCGTGTGAAAGATCCATAGTTGTTTTCTAAGCTAATCTATCAAAAATAAAGGTTGATGGAAATGGGGATAAAAAACCACCCCAAAACCATACCCTAAAAATGGCTGAAAATGAAGTTATAACACAAATCTCAATAGACCGCGCTAAGCGGCGTGATCCCGATCAGTGGCCTGTGCGATATTTACACATTAAATCGCCTTAATCCCGCTATGCGGAAGTCGCTAACGCCATCCCTCAGCCTTATCAACAAACCATAAAATTGTAAAAAACTTCATGCTATAATTCCGCTTAGCGCCTATCTGAAATCCCCAAAAATGGATTTTTATTGCGAAACGTGCATTCAGAGACGTGTCTTTGACACCTTATTTCTCAATGCTCCAAATGTGAAAAAAATACCTACAGAAGACATAAAATCTATTAAACAATACACAAATGAATCAAAAACTCAATTATATACAAACTAAACGTATTTACAAATAAAGTCGGGATTATTCAACTAAATATCAACAAAAGAATGGATAAGTGCCACAAATTATATACACAAAATAAAAATATTTTAGCACTTATCAATTACTTGGGGATTACTTGGACAGGAGGAGAGGATGAGCTTAATTACTGTTATGTTCATTTGGCCAATGGAAGTTGGGACTTTGAAGCTATAAAGGCTAAGTTGTGCTTGCAATGACACTCTTATGAGGTGAATGCCTTCGGATTACCATTGAAGTTTAATAGAAAAATCTTGAAGACAAATGCTCATATTTTGATGTGCGTGGACCTATATAACATTAGGCCATGTAGTCACACTTATTCGATCCCTGTTGAGACGGTAGGGCTTACAGCATCCATATGAAATTATGTTGATTAGAATATTTTTATAAGTGTCTGCAAGTTATTGTTATTGCTTGTGTTTCTTTCACAAGGTTTTTGGTATTTATTTCATCAGGATTGTTCCAACACTAAAATGATATACAAAAGAGTCAGATCAACCCAAAAAGATATAAAAGGGGTGTTTCTTCTTCTTCATCTTCTTCTTTGGTGTTTTCTTCTTCTTCTTCTTCTTCTTGGTGTTTTCTTCTTCTTCTTCTTCTTCTTCTTGGTGCTTTCTTCTTCTTCTTCTTGGGTGTTTTCTCCTTACCATGGTTGGGGTTAGAAGCTTTGAATTAGGATTTTTCAAAATATCCAAAATTGGACAAAACAATGGGTACCATTATGCTCAGAATATCAATTTCAATCGGTCCATGGTCTCATAATCAACTTATATTGCATATTTCATGATTTGTGATTTGCAGGTGCTATGGCTAAGGACAAAATTTGTAGGTAAAGGGTTCAATATTTATTTATTTTTGGAATTTTTTATGAAATGGGTTTGTTTTTTTATTTTATTTTATAAAATATTACAAGAGTGGGAATTAGATCCACCAAGAAACTGGAGTTGCACATGTGAAGCCAAAAAAAATCGAAGAGAGCTTTCCAAACCATGAAACTGGAGTTGCACAAGTGAATCCAAAATCAATCAAAAAGAGCTTTCCAAACCAAGAAAGTGGAGTTGCACAAGTGAAGCCAAAAATAATCAAAAACAATTTTCCAAACCAAGAAACTGAAGTAGCAGTGTAGCACCACTCAAGCCATAAACCTCCACCACCCTATTATACTCCATAGATGGAAACAAAAGCACATTTAGGAGAAAATGGAATCTTCTGCCCAAAACAGGCTTGACAAACAAGAATAACGGCACCTTGATGCACTCCCCTTCTGCTCAAAGCAAACCTGGTAGGTAACTTATTCAAAAGTACTTTAATCCGTTATTTTATCTTGATTGTTCAAACCTTTAAAACAAATACAAAAGAGTGTGTGCAAGTTACTATTGTTTGTGTTTCAAAAGTGTTTTAATAGTTATTCCATGTTTGATTGTTCTAACCCTAAAATGATATACAAAGGAGTGTTTGCAAATTATTTGAAGTCCAACATAAAAGACAAGTGGTATATTATAATATTGGATGTGGCTGTAAAGAGCCAAATGGTGCAATAATGGTTATATGGAACAACAGTGCTTTATCATCCATATCAGAATTTTTTTATGGAATAACCAACTTTTAAAAAAAAAACGTAAATAACCAACTATTGAAAAAATTTACGCAAATAACCAACTTTCAGGACTAAATAACACATAGGAGCCATCTGCGATGGCTCCTGCACTTAAATGTAACACATAGGCGCCATCCAATGTGGCTCCTCCTCATGAAAAAGCCATCTAGGATGGCGCCTCCTCCTTGTAGTTTACATGTAGGAGCCATTTCAGATGGCTCCTACATGTACTTATTTTTTTTATAAATAAACACCCATCCTTCCTTCATTTTTCACATTTTTTCAACTTCTCATCTCATATTCTCTCTTATTCTCTGTTACTCTCTTTTATTTTTCTATCATGACATCTCCATACATCCATACCAGAGATGGATACGTTGTTTTCTCGGTCTCAAAACCTCCAATGAAAATGAAATTTTGGCACATATTTACCATGGCCAAACTGAAAAAAGAGTTGATGCGTTGGTTAGAGAGAGAAATAGAAGTTGGTGAAGAAATTAAAAGGATCCAGAGGAAGAGAACAACCATGAACTTCACAACTGGTCAACCTTGAATTTGGTTGGAGGAGGTCAAAACAGACGTCGACGTTATTGCGATGATGTATGGTTTCGATGATATTGTTTTGATGGTTGTAGTGTCTTAAATAATTTTTTGTGTTGCTGATGCGTCATTTTTTATGTTGTTGTTTTAATCGTGTAGTTTTTTATTTTGTTGTCTGCGTATTGGTGTTTGTAAGAAATGCTATTAATGGAAAAAAGAAGATTTGTTACAATATTAAAAAGTGCAGATAAATGAAATACAAATTCGGGATGTTGAGCTTATAGCGTTAGGGACAATTTTTCGATTGTGGGGTTGTGACATAGACCACAATTCTTTCTAGTTTATCAACGTCGTCCATTTTAGTTGTTATATGTTTGCTCTTGGGACGACCCTTTTTATTTCTCCGCATTTGACTGTTATGCCAAACTACTTCCCTTTCATACGCAGGCCAATAATCTGGTTTTGCTTTTGGTTCGAAGGCATTGTTGTATACATTGAGCAAGGTCTCAGACTTATAAATTGGAGAAAGAAGTACTAGTGCATCTTGATGAACATGTGCACACGCCGCAATGACATGAGAGCAGGGTATTCAAAAGGCCTGAGATTTTCCACAGTCGCACCAACGAGATGGTAGTTTAACCCTGTACTCTTGTCTAGGAAAACCCTCATTGTGGTCGATTATCTCTTTGACAATGAAGTTATGGTTATTTCGGTCGAATCTTGTAACAAGATGAGTGCTAACTTTGGCACTTTTGGCCTTAATAAATTTCGAGACTTCCTTGTCGGATTGTACCACCGCGTTCCACTTTTCACCTCTCTCTGCAAACAAGGAGGCCATTCTAAAATATGTTGTACTCACCAAAGCAGTTATTGGAAGTGCTATTATGTCTTTGAAGACGCCGTTCATTGATTCGACTAGATTTGTTGTCATGTGGCCCCAACACACTCCATTGTCATATGATCATGTCCACTTTTCCACTTGTAGATTATCAACCCACGCACCTGCATCTAGGTTTTCCAATCTGATCTGACTGCGATAATATGTAAAACCTGGTTGTGTTAGCGCGTACGCTGCATTCATAACTGTTTTATGAAGACGCTTATCTTTGATCTCGCGCATGAAATTTTGAATGATATGTCTTGCGCAATAAACATGTGTAGACAGTGGGTCGTGCCAACCATTGGCGGGATTGTTGTACGCACTATCAATTGAGGCATGTCTATCAGAAATTAGACAAAGATCACGTTGTGGTTCTACGTGTGTTCAAAGATTCTTTAGGAAGAAACTCCAAGCTGCTCCAGTCTCTACCTCTACAAGAGCATAGACGAGTGGGAACACGTTATTGTTGCCATCCTGTGCCACGATCATCAGTAGGGTGCCCTTGTATTTCCCGTACAACCATGTTCCGTCTATCAGATGATAGGTTTGCGATGTGCAAACCCGTGATGCAAGGTCGAAAAGCCGGAAAAGTCTCTGAATATACCATGTCTGGCACGAGTGCGTCTTGGGAAAACGACGTCGTCTCGAACATAAACTTCCGAGGAGCATCGTTCGATGCATTCATGTAGCGAGGTAACTCTTTGTACGAACCCTCCCAGTTTCCGTAGATTTGCTCAATAGCCTTATTTTTTGCTAACCAGGCCTTTCTATATGAGGGGGTATAGTTTTATGTTGTAATAATGTGGGATATTATTGTTTTCACCTTCAATGAAGGATCGCAGCTAACAAGAGGTAAGATTTCTTGACAAATGAGATCATAACTCAAATTGCGATGATCCTGTGATTGTGTGGAATTAACACAAGTGTGTTTCGTCATAGAACCTATCACCCAGAAATTACTCAGCAATCTATACGATGCACTTAGATGGAAGTTACACTCAGGGTGGGTACAGATGATTCTGTATCTCTCTGCTGCTGTTCGATCCATATGAAAGTCATAGTTATTTATCATGTGGAATTTTTTATTGCTCGCACGCAATCTTTTTTTGAACGAAATTTGTCTTTGACTTTTAAATTTGCATCTGACATTACTTCAGGGTTGTAGAATATATCAGATGAAGGGTCATCTGTGCACATGTTGAGGGTGGTCATGTACGGAGGTGGTGTGAAGATCTCATGTGGAGGCAGTTGGCGTTTTTCCTCTACCTCTGATTCTTCATTTACCATGATGTTGAACTGCATCTCGTCAGCTTCCTCTTCTTCGTCAGCAACATCCACCTCAACTTTTCCTCCTCTGTAGGATCAACCCTCTCTATGTCCTGGAACATGACGTACAACTGAATCGAGTCGTACCCAGAATATTCATGATTACAAAACATGTTTTGCAGATCTTCGTCGTCTTCAACAGCTACCTGGTAAAATGTTACTTGGTTCTCACCAGTAAAATCAAGATGTTGGTAGAAAATGTGTGATGTCAGACCTCGACGAAGTTTGGTCTCGAGTCTTTTTTTGAAATACGAAAAATTCGCATTCCTATTTAGACAAAATTGGATATTTTCAGTGTTTCTGAATAAAAAACCGGCTACCTCACTATTGTACGTCTCACCATTGAAATGTACATTGATAATATATTATGGTACAGATGACATTTTTTCTGGGTTTGAGTGTTTGAAATTTGGGTGTTTGATTTGAATGTTTGAGATGTTTGTGTGTTTGAAAGTGTTTGATTGTGTGAGATATTTATAGATGGTTCAGATGATTATATGCAGACTAGGGTGGCAGCTAGGTGACAGGCCTAATTATAACTAGGCCTGTAAAAAGCCAAGTTGAATGGCTCCTAAGTGTAAAATTACAAGGGAGACGCCATCTCCTTTGGATTTTTACAGACCTAGTTATAATTAGGCTTGCCACCTAGCTGCCACCCTAGTCTACATGCATGCAACCTTCCACCTAACTGAACCTAACTGCCACCTAGCTTGTCACAAGCCATCTTGGATGGCGCCTCAGTACAAAAATAAGTAGGAGGCGCCATCCCACTTGGCTCTTCCATGACAAGTGGCATGCATGCATGCAAGACCCCAACCACCTCATTTATTCCTCTCTTCTTGAATCACATATAAATGTGGCTTCTCATTTGTATTTTTTCCATCACCACTCTTCACTCTACCTCTATCTCTAATACAATTCTCTCATTCTCATATCATCAGTAGAAATTTCAATCATGAGTCTTTTGACGTTAGGAGAATCTCACCGAGGAACAAGGGCAAACATTGCAATCTATGTAAGTTTTGTTTACATTCTTTTTTTTATTACATTCTTTTGTTTATATTCTTTTTCTTACATTCTTTTTTTATTATGTTTTTAATATTGTTTACACTTTCTTACGCAATTTATTTTCACATTATATATAGGACACGAAAAAATTTAGATGTCGCTCACATCATTATGTTGTTCCCAATCCGTTCATCGTTCCATACTTTGAACGTGCCGGTTTTGGAGATGTTATTAAAATCTCCAACTACACAATCGATTCAAAGTTTATTCTTGCATTGTATGAAAGGTGGAGACCCGAGACACATACATTTCATCTGCTTATAGGTGAATGTACCGTCACACTAGAGGACGTTTACATGTTGATGGGTCTTCCTATCAATGGTAAGGCGGTTAATGGTCCAGTCCAACAAGAAAACACTCTATGCGAGGAGTTGTTGGGTAGAGATATGCAAACACTAGAAACTATGTAATGTTAATGTTTGGTAGTTTATTATTCCCCGAAAGTACGGGAAATAGTATAAATTTTATGTATTTGAGTTTACTTCGGGACGTGAATAAGATAGGAAGATATAGTTGGGGTTCCGCTGTTCTTGCCTAGCTATACAGTTCCTTGTGTAAGAACTGTATGAAAGACACATCAACTTTTAATGGATGTGCTTTCTTACTTCAAACATGGGGTTGGTAGAGAATGCAATCACTTAATCCCGTCAACGACCTACCGTTCAGTTTTCCATACGCAACCAAGTAAGTACATTGCTTATTTATTAAAATATTTATATCTTTCATATATATAAAATCCTAATATATTAAATGTTAATTCATATAGGTTTAGCGTAACGGGCATGGATTACGGAAAGAATCCGAGACACAATGTTCTCATATATCGTAATCTAATAGACCACCTTGGCGCAACTGATGTACGTAATTTCGATTAACTCAAAATTATTTTAACTTTAACGTATATTATTTTAAAATTTATCATTAATCTGCATTATTTTTATCAACAGTTTACATGGAGACTGTACTTGAGTTTGGACCATGTACCCAATGATGATGATGCAGAGGTTTGGACTGCGAAGACTGCAATCATACGGTTTAACATTGTGAAAATGCACCACAACGACCGTGTGAAGATGCAGTTTGATATGTTCCAAGACATACCACGCGATCCGATATGTTTGGATCCTTGGCATCTTAGAAGGATCGATGCCCAATAAGAATATGATAATTGGAGAAATTTTGTCAGAGAGTATTGTAGAATGTGAAAAAACCGAGCAGACCATATCTTACAATTTTCCATTTACGAAAAATAAAGTTGATAGTTACGTACTCACTAGATTTGTTAGATTACGTAATAATGAATCAACAAAACATAGACACTTTATAACTAAATTATAACCGAGCTAATTTGCAAAAAGTAAATTATTAAATTTTATTAGGATTGGAATCATCGTGCATGCCTTTTCATTACCATCCTCAAAATCTCTAATTTATTCACTACGTTTGATAAGACCAAGTCAAATTGAAGACTATTTTGTTGCCTCCAAACATTTCTTATGATTCAAGAAAAGATAAAAATATGTATATGAAAGGCCAAGCGAAGTTGAGTTGGATCCTGTCTAGAGAATTTGATTGTATTTGTATATATTAGTATTTGAAATCCTGCATGCTTTTTGAATAGTATCAATCAGAAAATACTAAATTAATTGTACGAATTCAAAGTATTAATAAAATAATTATCGAACCGATTGACAGTTTATATAAAATTATATAAAGCATTTATCTACTAGCCTAACAAGATGATTGTGAAAGACAAATCACTTATATTTAAATAGTGGCGGAGATTGTCACAACTTTATTGATGAAAATGGAAAACATAGTTGATTAATCAATGAATATTAATAACCATTTTACAAGTGTATTGAACCCTTCGAGTAATAACAATAAATAAAACTATTTTTTTTCATAAAATTTATTAATTATAACCGAGCTACAAAGTATCATATTTAAGAAACCAAAATAATTAATTTTGGAAAGTATTTGAAAAAAATAATTAGTTGAATTATATTAGAAGTTGAAGTCAATAAAATAGAAATATTTGACGTGGGAGAAAGGATAAACTTTAATCCTGAACCATCCGACAATGCTAAACTAGCAGGCATGAAAGATGACGGCTTAGAAGGTTAGAGGCCCGACTGCGTCTACGATGACGAGTCTTTGAGTTTAAAGATCACTTGAAAGAAATCGACATATGTTAAGAAACGAATAAAGGGCCGACTTATATCAGAGCGAATATCGATTTAGGGTTGAGAACAGAGGTATTAAAATACTTCAAGGATATAAAGATTGCATTCCTTGAAATTACAACGAAATGTCTCGATTAAGTATAGATCTGGTGGAGTTAAAGCTGCCGATAAAGCCTGGTAAGAAGTCGATCAAGTAAATGTTAAGATGGTTTGCACTAGAAATTATGTGAAAAATAAAAGAGGAAATCGAAAGACTCCTAAGAAGCAGGTGTTGGCTGAAGATTTTGATATTGTGATTCGAAATGAAATGATTGGGTTTTGTTTGAATAAAGCAAGTTTTATGGTTTAGAATGGAAGAGACTGTTTTTTCGAATGAAAATATTAAAGTTCAAGGCTTCGAATGATAGTTGTGGAGTGTAAGTCTAAAGAATTTTCGAAATAATGATGAGATTATATTTGTGAAGGTTGTTTTCGAAAATAACCTTTGAAGCAATTGAAGCGAAGGTTCTAAAGCGTTTGAAATTCAAACGTGCGGGATATTGGAAATTCAAATACATAAGGGCGTTCGAAGGCGTGGAGGCTAGAGGAAGTAATGCTGCATGCTTGAGCGTGGCGATTCGATAGCAAGACCGTTATGGTCGAAATAGTATAAATAGGGGTCTTAGTGCTAGGATTTGATGTGTCATATCATTGTACAAATTCATAAACATTCAAAATACCGCATGGATAGGGAAGCAGATGCTCGAAAGATGTGCGTATGATAACACCAACATTTACAATTCAATGAAAACTCTTTATATTTTCAGTTTGTCTTTCATTTCCATTTCATTTGTGCATCAAACATTTTACGTTCATGCCTTTACATTAAAGCTTTTACATTCGAGTCATTTATTTCTTTACGCATTTAAGCGCTTTTCTTATGTTCGAATCCTTTAAACATTCAACAACTTTTACATTCACTCACTTAATCACCATTTACCCAATCCGAAGTCTTTTTACTTTTCTGATGAACATTCCTTATATCATATAGAAATTATCCTTCGAATCATTTAGTGTAGTAATCGAAGTGGATTAGATGTCTTTGAAACACTTTAATTAGAAGTCCTAAATATGAATACCAGTTTTACAATTAGATTTAGCCAAACGACTATGTCCCATAGGATCAATCTAGTCGATCCTGCAAGTTACCAGAGAAATTGAATAACAGTAATTAAGTTTATTCGATAGTTTGGAAGACTAGTGGTTGTTTACGCGAAATCACCGTGAACAAATTGGCACGCCCAGTGGGACTCGTCGTTAAGAAAGTCGAAAGTAAAGATTTTTAGGATATAATCTCGCTGTGTAAGTTCTTTTCTGAGTATCAATTTCGCTGTTATATGAACCTTAGAAGTGGTAAAACAACTAATAGTAACCAACCCTTACCCAGAAGAAAACGTAATAGTAGGATGTCTAATCCAAGCAATCAACAAGGGGAACAAAATGCCCCACATGGAACAGGCACCAATCGTCTTTCGACGGGGACGTCTAGCGATCCTTTCGAGCGCACGATCATTGCATCTTCTACCAGTAGTGTGGCCACAAATGGAGCAAGTGGCATGACAACCAACAGTTCGACCCTAGGAAATACAAGGACCACTGGTTATCC
This sequence comes from Vicia sativa, assembly GCA_021764765.1. Classification (NCBI taxonomy): domain Eukaryota; kingdom Viridiplantae; phylum Streptophyta; class Magnoliopsida; order Fabales; family Fabaceae; genus Vicia; species Vicia sativa. Next base: position 11,162,711 of record CM038793.1, on the reverse strand, counting down.
TGCGGGATTTGTCCCACCATCAGGGACACAAGCCCATTTCGCCACCCCACCACCAACTAGACCACCCGGTTTCGATGGCAATAGACCCAGAAATCCCTCTTATGGGATGCCAACATCTTTTATGGCGGGTTTGCACAATTCCACATCAAATTCGTCACCACAATTTGGGTCCGGATCTGGGGCCAACCAATTTATGACAAATACCCAAGGTTCAGTAGGTCATAATACACTGCCTATCTTAACCATAGAAAATCAGATGGCCTTTAGACAATTTATGGATGATAGTAACCATAATATGATAGGAGTGTTAGCGCAGACTATGCAAGAAATCTTTGCCCCAATAGTACAAAATCTAACTGTAACCAACAGAGAAAACGCGGACAACATGAGTCGAATAACAGATTTTCGCTCCGCCCGACGTGGCGAGAATCGGCGTTGGTTCGAGCGAACATACCCATCATAGAACAAATTGCTGATGACCCACCCTATAGACCAGCCAGAGAGGGGGTTAACTTGGGGGCAAGGGCACAAAGACAAGATGCCCCAGTGATTCGAGAGGACCCACAAAGGGGAGTTATAGAACCAGGGGCAAGGGTCGAAAGGTTAGAAGTCCCAGAGTTTCGAGAAGAACAACCTAGAGGAGTTGTCATGGTGGGTCGACACCAAGATGCTGATGAAGTCGTTCATAGAATTCGAAATGACAACATCTTGGCAGAAAATAATTTAACCACCATGATAGAAAGGATTATGGCTCAAAACGGTCTCAATACAGGAATTAGAAGGCCAAACTATTCCTCTCTCATAGTAGATTATGTGATGCACACTGATTTACCAAGGGGATATAAGGTCCCTAAATTTACAAAGTTTGCTGGAGACATCAATGAGTCAACAGTCGAACACATAGCCAGGTATCTAACCGAAACAGGAGACATATCAAATAATGAGAACCTTAGGATTAAATATTTCCCAAGTTCCCTAACTAAGAATGCTTTCACATGGTTCACCACATTGCCTCCTGGATCCATGGATACTTGGACTCTTTTGGAGAGATTATTCCATGAACAATTATACATGGGACAATCTAAAATAAGTCTGAAAGAGCTAGCCAGTGTCAAGAGGAAGTTTACTGAACCCATAGATGATTATCTGAATAGGTTCAAACTCTTGAAATCTAGATGTTTCATAGTAGTTCATGAACATGAGTTAGTCGAAATGGCTGCTGGTGGCCTAGACTACTCCATTCGAAAGAAATTAGATACACAATACTTGAGGGATATGGCCCAATTAGCGGACAGGGTTTGACAAGTCGAAAGACTAAAGGCCGAGAAATCCAGGGTTTTTAAAAATAACAAGAAAGAAAGGGTTTCCTATGTCGAAACTGAGGAAGCAGAAAATTACCCTGAATTCGAAGAGGTCGAAATTGATCTCGCTGAATTAAAACAGGGTCCACCTTACTCTTGTAAATTACTAGTTCCCACAAAAGGGAAAGAAATTATTAAAAATGAGAAAAGTGACAAGTTCCAAAAGAAGGTGTATACCTTCGACTTAACGAAATGTGATGAAATTTTTGATTTGCTTGTCAAAGATGGCCAACTAATAGTTCCATCGAATGTCAAATTACCACCTTTAGATCAAAGAAAGAAAAGAGGGTTTTGTAAGTATCACAGTTTCTTAGGCCACAAAACCTCACAATGTTTTCTTTTTAGGGATCTGATTTAAATTGCAATCAAGGATGGTAGATTAAGGTTCGTTGACAAGCCAAAAATGAAAGTGGATGATGACCCTTTAGATGTTGCTGACACCAATTACTCTGAACCTGCATACATTGGAGAGATAAATATGGTTGGAGAAAATGAAGGTGACACTCCATCAGAAGAGGAAAACACTGAAGATGAAAACTACGTGTTAGCTGAAGTCGAAAAGGAAGTTACTGAGGACTTCCTTAAGGAACAAGAAGCTTCGATCGAAGCGGTTCCTTTGGCTGCTTCGAAAGAGATCCAGGCTACTGAAGGCCAGGAGAACCAAAAACAAAATTTGACACAGGATACTGAAGGCCTGAGGCGAGAGTTGGAGAAAGTCTGATCACGCCGTTTCTTCCTCGAGAAGGAATATGGGATACCTTGGGGAGCCAGTGAAAGTTCGATTACATGGTGAAGTATTCCGCCCGAAAGCTCAAAGACCCCAATTGAAGACATCAAACCTACGGGATGGGAGATCACGATATCAAAGGAGAAGATGTGGATGTTAACATGGTAAATATGGAGCAACCTTGTTCCGAAATGAAGGAAATGGAAAGGTACTTAGAGAAAGAAAAATACAAGATGGAAGACAATTATGCTAGGGATTCAGTCTCAAAGACTACTTATGCTATGCCACAAAGAGAATCTTGTAATGATGTTATGTCCCGGATGCGACATCATTTGTAATCGAGAATTGCTGCAGACTTTGAAAAAGACAAAGAGGCAACAGGCGTCAATGGCGCCGGGATAACCAATTCACATGCTACCCTAAAATTTGGAGAAAGTCTTTTGGGGTTCTTAGTTCGTTGTCACAAGGGGCAACAAATGCCTAGTGTGTCCAAGATGTTGCGGTATATGATGGAAAGTGGCGAAACCTTGAAACAGTCCCTTCGCCCCATGTTGGAACCATAGAAGCTGGTCGGATGGGCCAGCGTTTGAGAACAACTACACCTAACGGAGCTGTGACAGCCCTTATCCTAGAGGCGCTTGAAGGGTAACATTCAGAGTTCCTGCTGAGGTACCAACGGACAAGTGGCTACAAGTTAGGGCTGACAAGGGGAAAGACAAGTGGAGGAATAATGAACGAAATGCACGCCATGCCATGGCGTACAAAAGGCAGTTCAATATGACAAAAAGGGAAGAAGTAAGGTTGGAAAACTACAAGGGAAAGAATCTTATGTCAAGGTCACAATGGCGCAGGCCACAAAGAGTTCGAAAAGATGAGAGAGAAGCTATGTTAGACAAAGGAGTGGCTTCGAGCAAGGACAAAGAGGAATCGAGTACCAACAAACACACCGAAACAATCAACACAGGGCAAACCTCCAGTTAGCAGGAAACTTTTCTCTGAAACAAAGCAAAACAAATCGAAGGAATATACGCCAGGTCCAGAGGAATATGAGGATATGCTGACTGATAATTTTGAATCAGAAGGGGAATCTTCACTCAACATCAACTGCAATGTAGTATCTGTGTTGCCTTGCAAATTTGGGCAAGAGACTGAAGTCGAAGAGCACGAGGAGGATGATGCAATAGACCTGACGAAACATAGGCCAGTATGCTATTATGTGATGGATAATGGGGCGTCGAAGCGAGAATGCCTTCTTGAGTACCGAACCGACCATGCAAAATCACCTAAAGCCATTGTTCATTCGAGCAAAAGTTAGTACACATGGCGTAAATAAAGTCACAGTGGATGGATGGATGCCTTTGCCTCATTTCATGTTGAAGAAGTTAAGGATACGGGATGTTGACATAAAACCATACAATATGGTACTATCAAACTATGAAGGTAAAGTAGGCGACATTGGGGTGATCAATGGATTTGGTGGGATCGCTCTGCATGCCTAAAGTGTTGGGGCTAGATCCATGGCGTTGGTCCTTCGATGCATCGTTAGTATTATGGAGGAGTAGCATTTTGTTGATAAAAGAGAAACTATGACAAACACTTAGTCAAAATTGCTCTTTGTACCCCTAACGACGAGATCAATGAGACCAGGAACGCACATTATTACATGACCCTTCGCCATGATGGAATGTATTGGGATAGAAGGATAATCAAGGGATATGGAGAAGTCGAAGGCGCTGCACAAAGAAGGCCAGCAAGCTGGGAATTCAATAGTCCTGCTCATGATTGAGTCCTCCTTCTTCGAAAATATTTTGGTCTACATGGCTGAGAACGAATGGAAGGTGGCCTTAGAAGCTGAAGTAGATAGTATGGCTGCAGAAGTAAACAAAATAGGTCAGGATGGCTCAAAAGGCTCACCCTTTGAAGAACAAAAAATAGGTGAAATAGATCAAAGGCTAGATGCCATTTATGATAAAGAACCCTTAGGCTTCGAGAAGGACCCCACAAACTCAGGTGCTAAAATGTTAGAGCAGGATCCACTCGAAGAGGTGAACTTGGGAGATGAAAACACAAAAAGAATAACTTAGGTGAGTACAAAACTCAATTCAAGCCTCAAGCAGAAAGTGATCGAAGTTCTTAGAAAAACAAAGATTGTTTCGCGTGGGACTATGATGAAATGCCTGGTTTAAAGAGGGAGCTAGTGGAACACAGACTTCCAATCAAGGATGGCAAGAAGCCCATCAAGCAGACCCTAGAAGGTTCACACCCAGTTCTCACGAAGATTAAAGCGAAATTGAAAGGTTGTTCTTGATTCATCAGGGACCACAAGGTATGTCGAATGGTTAGCATATATAGTACTGTTATTAAGAAGAATGGCTCTCGAGAATTTTCATAGATTTTAGAGATTTAAATCTGCTACCCCCAAGATGAGTATTCCATGCCTGGCGAAATGTTAATAGATTCTGCTGCAGGATTTGAATATTTAAGTATGTTAGATGGATACTCTGGGTATAACCAGATCTTTATTGCTGAAGAAGATGTTGCTAAGACAACATTTCGTTGTCCAGGAGCCTTAGGCACCTACCAATGGGTAGTAATGCCTTTTGGTTTAAAAAACGCTGGAGCAACTTATCAAAGGGCAATGAATTCGATTTTTCATGATTTCATTGAGACTTTTATGCAGGTGTACATTAATGATATAGTCATCAAATTAGTATCTGCAGAAACTCATTTGCATCATTTGAGCCAATCATTCGAAAGAATGAGAAAACATGGCTTAAAAATGAACCCCCTTAAGTGTGCATTTTTCGTGTAGGCTGAAGATTTCCTTGGTTTTGTGGTTCATAAGAAAGGTATCGAAATCAACCAAAACAAGACCAAAGCCATTGTAGAAACGAAAGCACCTACATCAAAAAAGGAGTTGCAATATTTTCGAGGTAAAATTAACTTTTTAAGAAGGTTCATTTCGAATTTAACTGGAAGAACCCAGGCTTTCTCTCCGTTACTTCGTTTGAAGCAAGGACAAGCCTTCAAATGGAACGAAGCACATCAGGAGGCGTTTGACAATATAAAAAGATATCTCACTCAGCCTCCTATCTTGTCTCCACCTTCATGGGGAAAGCCCATGAGATTGTACATATCCGCCTCTGAAGTTACCATAGGTAGTATGTTAGCACAAGAAGATAACAATGGCATCGAAAGAGCCGTATACTATTTAAGTAGGGTGTTGAATGATGCGGAAACCAGATATAGCAACATAGAAAAGCTATGTTTCTGTTTGTATTTCTCTTGTATGAAACTTAAATATTATATAAAGCCTGTTGATGTTCATGTTTCATCTCATTTCGATGTTATCAAACACATGCTTTCGAAACCAATAATGCATAGCAGAATTGGTAAATGGGCTTTGGCCTTGACAGAGTATTCTTTGACTTTCATGCCTTTAAGAGCTGTGAAAGGTCAAGTAATTTCTGATTTCATTGTTGATCATTCACTGATCGAAGAGACTGTCATGGGTTACGTTGAAATGCAACCTTGAAAATTAAACTTTGATGGTTCGACCCATAAAGATGGTAGTGGTGTTGGAGTTCTTATAATTTCTCCCGAAGGAATTCCAACAAAATTCAAGTATAAGTTAGATGGTCCTCGTTGCTCGAACAACGAAACTGAGTATGAAGCGCTTATCGTTGGACTTGAAGCTTTGTTGGAATTGGGGGCAACTAGAGTCGAAATTAAAGGAGATTCGGAGCTAGTGGTCAAGCAAATAACAAAGGAATACAAATGCATAAAGGACAATTTGATTACATATTTCGTCATAGTTAATAGGCTACTCAAAAAATTCGAATACATGGATATTAAACATATACCAAGAATAGAAAATCAAGAGGCAAATGACCTAGCACAGTTGGCTTCAGGGTATAAAGTTTCCACCAAAAAATTTGAAGATTTGGTTGAATTAAGAGGAAGGGTTATGGCTACTGTAATACAGTGAACTGACTTTGTGGATTTTTGTATCGCAAATGTGCGGATAGCAAGAGTCGCCACCGACTTTTATTTTTATCCAATTAAGGGAAGGTAAAAGTACAGAAAAAGACCTTATTTTAGATTCTGAGTACGGGAGAATGGTTATGAAAAGGGAAGGTATTAGCACCCCTTTCCATCCGTAGTTATCTACGGGCTCTTAGTTGCTCTAGATCACCTTAAAAATTACTTTCTGTGTGTTTGACAAAAATGTTTTGAAAAGGCATTTCGTTTTGACTTTGTAATGATTCATGTAGGAATGTATACAAAGTGTTTGGAAATGTTTCGTTTTGAAAAGAGTTTGAACTTTGAAAAAGAGTGTGTAGTGTGAAAAGCATTTGGTTTAGAGCAAGCAACTAAAAGACTTATTACCCACTCAGAATTGGTCGTTTTCGTGCTTCTACGTTCCTTTAGAATAGAGCTAGCCGTACCATTAGTTGGTAGGTAACTCCATTCGTTGGATGTAGGCGGGACATTCGAAGGGACATCGGATGGTCATAGAAGGCAACTTGTAGGAAGTATCCTAGCACATTCGAAGGGACTATCATCATTTTTCGTAGGCAACAATCGATGGTCAAGATCATGTATTCGTAGGCGACATCGTGGGTCTATGATCTTTGTATCGAAGGGACTATGATGATTTGTTTGGAAGGCAACGGTGCTAGAATACCTCTACGTTCGAGGGACATGACCATTTTGAATTCGTAAGGCAACAAGAGAGAATTACCCTAAGGGGTGCATGTGTGAAGAGAGTGTGTTAATTTCAGATATCTTATCTTGAAAATTAGTGGGCTACGTCCGTTATTATCTTGTCATACACGCCTAGTTACTAGCAATTTATAGGGTGCGGAAGTTAAAATGCGGAATGTAAAAGATGCGGAAAGGTAAATCCTACGATATTACAAGGCTTTGGGGCAGATACATAATTTAAAATGAGGAAAATAAAGTCCTAATTTAAACTATTACATCCCATATACAGTTAAATTATTTGAAAAATAAAATGACAAAGAAAAATCGTCTGAATCGGATCCACCTGCAAGAGAACGAGAAATCGGAAAATGCGATATGAATCGAACAAGAGAAAAAATGTTAGAAAAATGCAAATTTTAAAATAAGAAAAATATGCCATGCTGGAAATAATATAAATATGTTAAAATAAATTTTTGGGATTTTTTTGGATGTATTTTAATAATTAAAAATGAATTAAAAGTGATTTAAATGCAAAATTATGAATAAAAATAAATATGCATGCAAAATTATATTTTTTAATTTATTAAATTAAATAAAGATTTTATGAAAATAATGTAAAAAGAAAAATAATTTTTGATGGTTTTTTAATGCAGAAATAAAATTATGAAGTTAATTAAAATAGCATGCAAAATATTAAAATAAAAGAAAATATAGAAAATATTGAAAAGATGAAAGTTTGTAAAAGAAAACCAAAACCGGTGCCAGTGGGGATCGAACAGGGGACCTTTGAGAGGATCTTGGAACAGTGAATGCCTTAACCACTAGGCCACGTTGCATCTGGTGTTATGGAACGAAAATGTGCAACTATGAGCAACACGCGTCGCTGCCTGGTGAAGTCAATGCACGATCAGCATGGTGGACCCCGGTTAATTCAAATGAACGAATCAGAACATTGGATCGCGCCACGCATGCTCCTCGCCGGTCTTCTTCAGTCAACGACGCCGGAGCCCTAGCTCCGGTCGTCTTCTCCGATCGACCTGGAATTGAAACAAGAAAAACACGCAAAATAAATGGGAAAAGGAGACCCTACCCCTCTAAATCGACCCTCCTGAATCCATTGGTGGCCTTAGTTTTTCTTGAAAGTGCCTGTAACACCCGGTTCGATCGAAACAGTTCGAAAAGCCCTAATAATGGCACTATGATTTCCGGACGTCCAAGCTTGCATGTGAGGGTTCAATCATGTCCTAAACATCACCCTGAATCGATACAAACACACAAACAACATTAATAATGCATGGAAAACAAAATTCGAATTTTGAACATTTACCAAATCGGAGCAATGGATTGAGCACGATTCTGGGTGGTTTTGCTTCGAGTAAAGGTTGCTTTCGCTTGCTGGGATATCAAGGAGCAAGATGGGATGGTTGAAACACTTTGAAACTGGCTGGAAAACAAAATTCGATTTTCAAAGATTCTTGAAAATTTTTGGCAACATAAGGGTTGTGTATTGGGCTAGGGTTTCGTCCTCTTGTTTGTACACAATGCTGGCTATTTATAGAGGCAATTTGGAGAGAAAAATCAAGCAAAAAAGATTGATCATTGATTGTGCAATATTTTCCATTTAAATAAAATCAAATTTTCTTAAAAATTTGATTTTTTCTTTCCATATGCATGCTATCACGAATTTGGTAAGGATCATGGGCTTTCTTGGACTTCAAGGAAGATATAAATCCAATCCTTTTTGAAAAAAATCTTATTTTCATATTTTACATGATTTAATTTTGAATTAAATGTTTTAAAATTCAAATATAAATCATAAAAATAGAAAATTACCATGGCCAAGCATTTATGGGTCAAAAATAATGTCATGACCAAGTTTGGATCAAAAGATTTTAGGCCCATTTGGAAAATTTTGCATTTTGACCAAAATGCCCTTTTGTGCAATTGTCCAAAATTGCCCAACTTCTGAATAGTGTATCTTGTTCAATTTTCCACATTTTTGAGTGTTCTTGGACTTTTTGGAAAGCTCTAAGAGTCCTCTAACCAACATTTTTGGTCTCATATAAATTGGAGTTACCATGCTCAATATATCTTCAAAACAAAAGGTTGACTTTTTGTTGACTTTGAAAATGACCTATAATGTTTTGAGCTATACCTCTCAAATGAAGCATTTTTTGGACATTCTTGTGAGACATGAAGTTGTAGAGAATTGAATTTCCTTCAAAAAAGGTGGTGGAAAATTTACGAAAGTATGAGAAAGTTATGATCGGTCAAAGTTGATTGACTTTTCACTAGAAACCCTAATTTATAAAATTTGACTTTTGAGCAAATCTTGAGTTTTCTTGATGAATCATGATCAATCCTTGATCAAATGATGAATGTGACTTCAAAATAGTATGTTGACCAAAAATTATGAAGTTTGTTTGTATGTTGACCACGATTGACTTTTGTCAATCTGTTGATTTTCAACCATCGAGCAATTATGCGAAACTTGATGTGAAGCTTGAAACTTGTCATGGAGAATCTTTGAAGCATATGAGGAGGCATGAAGACCATTGGAGATGTTGGAAATCCATCTTGATCGAGAGATACCAAACCTAGTTTGGGTTGATTGTCTAGGAGGGAGTTTGTCTGATCAACTCTTGAGGAATCCTTGAGTATGGATGTATGAAATTTCTTGAGTAGATGGAGGGCAAATTTTGGGGTATGACAGCTGCCTGTTCAATCTTCTTGTCTGGAGGTTAGATTGACACGCTTGTCTTCGTGACACGGAGGTGAAGATGATTGAACACTCAATACAAAAATTTGCACTCGCGGTTGGATGATGATGCGGGAATGGGCTTACAGATGCCATTTGGAGAAGCTGGGGAATGAGTCGTACGTTAGACTCGAGACTATTGATAGGAGGATTGCTGGAAAGTGAGCCGTACGCTAGGCTCTGTAGACGTTTCTGAAAAGGAGAGGAGCATGGAGATGGGCTTAAGATGCCATCCGGAGGGAGTCGTACGTTAGACTTCGTGTTCATTTTTGGTTTTTAACCAAATATGCAGCATTTCAAAAGTGGAGAAACACTGATAAGTAGTCGGAGATGGGCTTAAGATGCCATCCAAGGTAACTGAGTCGTATGCTAGACTCTGTAGTTGCAGTTGATAATAAGAAGGAATCAGAATAAATCTTCGTGCCGATTACTCTGAGGGAGGTAGTAGTTGGAAAAATGTGGATATCTTCCCTGTTGTGCATCGGGTGTTGATCCATTGCCTGTTATCGGAGAATAACCAGAGGTGGTCTTTCAGATAGTTTTCCGTCGATCGGGGCTTAATCCTGGACCAGTCGTCGGAGGACAACCAAGGGCGATCTTTCAGATAGTTTTCCCGTCGATTCGGGGCTTAATCCTGGACCTGTCGTTGAAGGACAACCAAGGGCGGTCTTTCAGATAGTTTTCCCGTCGATTCGGGGCTTAATCTTGGACCTGTTTGCGTCAGAAGTGACTTTCACCTGTTTTGGAAAAAACAAGGGAAACTTTGATAGAATATTTGTTAGTTTTATGCAAAGTATGATGCATGACAGTGTATATGAATGATATATGCATGAATTATGACTTTATGAGTAATGTATGAATGATAGATGTTGTGGTATTTCAAAACATATCCATCTTGAGGAAGATGCGGATGTTACCTTGGAGATTCGACTTACGCGAGGATGGAGATCCTGAGAAGAAAGGAAACTTTGATTCCTCCGGTGCACTTCTGACCGAGTCCTGGGCCTAGATACCATTGAGGAGGGTAGAGATTGAGAAACTCGTTGTTGGAGATCTCATATATAGATCCTGCTGAGGAAAATCTGGGAGGGAGTCCGCTGGGGATCTTGTATGTAGACCATGTTGGGAAAATTTAGGAGGCTCTCGGGGATTACAGGTGTAGATCTGTTGGAGAGCATTTGATACTTCTTAGGAGACGGGGTTGGAAGAGTCGGAACCCGTTGTAATCTCTGGTGGGGGATGAAGATGTAGTTTCCTCCGATGCACTATCGACCAAGTTTGGTGCGGATCTTGTTGAGGAAAAGGAAAGGGCGAGAGATATCCGTGGGGATAAATACCTTATTTGGGGTGAAGTGTTCTGCTTGGGCGATGTAACTGCTCGGTTGAATGGAATCCTTTGCTTGGATTAGCATACTCCGTGGAGGGAGGTTTGTTGTGAGTGACACTTTGTGGGGATCATGCTCTGTGGGAATGTTTTGGTGACCTTCATCGTCATCTCAATTCACGGACTGCGTGATTACTTTTGTATGTTCACTTTTCATATGTTTGCAAAGAGATTTTTATTGTCAAATCGTGTAATCATTCAAAGCAAGCGTTGGACTTTATGCAAACCACAAAGTGAAAATTTGTAAAGAGAAAGAACTTGTATTTATTTGAAATGTGGCGTATGGCCAAGTAGTTTTACACAAGAAGGTAAAAGCTATCGGAAACAATCTCGTTAAGTTCCAACTATGCTAGTACTCATATATTTCAACTATCTCATCTCCTTCATCGTCGGTAGAAAGTGAGTGAATTGATCTACGCCATTTGAATCTTGAATCTTGATAGTAGTTTGGAGCGGTGATCTGGAAGAGACATAGTCGTGCGCCTAAATCCTAACTTTTGCCTAGACCGCCCTTTCGGGTTTCGGTCTGGGATACCCTTTTTGCCCAAGTGCCTTTTCGGGTTTTCGACTTCAGGTGTACATGTTTTGTATATATCCTTAACTTTTGCCGAACCTTTTTGGTTCGCGAGGATCTTATATTTTTGCCTAGGTCGATCGACCTGGCGGGTCTCGTTCATGCGTAGTATTTTTTGACTATGTCTGCGTTCACAGGGTGTGGGAAGTCTTCACCATCCATGGTGCTAAATATCATAGCTCCGGGGAAAACCTTGTCTTGACTACAAATGGTCCCTCGTGGGTGGGAGTCCATTTGCCCACAGGATCACCTTGTAGAAGAATGATGCGCTTGACTACTAGATCACCGACTTGGTAGACTCGGTGCGTGACCTTTTATTAAATGCTCGATCATTCGCCCGATAGATTTGTCCATGGCAAATGGGCCAGTCGTTCTCATCAATCAAATTAATCGGTCAAGGCGATGCGGACCCGATCATCTTCGCCTAACTCGCCTCTGGAGGACTCTAGTTGAGGGTATCGAACCCGATGGGTAAGGCGGCTTCCATACAGTATCACGAGAGAGGGGTCGCCCTGTTGATGTTCGTCTTGTAGTCGATAACCATGAAGAGCAAATGGTAACATCTCGTGCCAATCCTTGTAAGTCCTTGTCATTTTGTATAATCTTCTTAATGTTCTTGTTGGCGGCTTCCTGCGCCATTCATCTTAGGCCGATAAGGAGAGAGTTGTGATGCTTGATCTTGAGCTGCGTGCGAGTTGATGTATCTTGTTGTTGAGATTAGAGCCGTTATCTGTGATAATCCTTTGAGTGCCATATCGGCGGATAAGATTATGCTTGATGAATCGAGCCACACGTTCACAGTAACAGATCACGACGAGGCTCTACCCACTTGGTAAAATAGTCAATTGCCACAAGGATGAAGCGATGTTCGTTGGGCGTGGGCTTGATTTCTCAATCATGTCAATGCCCACATTGCAAAAGGCCAAGGCGGTTAGGACATTGAGTCTTGGAGGTACATGTACTTTGTCGGCATAAATCGGAACTTGTGACAAGATCGAGCATAAGCGGTGACAATCGACTTCCATAGTGGACCAATAGTAACTTTGTTCTCGGAATCTTTTTAGCCATTGTGTGTCCTTTGGGTGGGTACCAAATCGCCTTGTAACTCTTCCATGATACGCATTCTTTGTTTTACGGTCTACAGTAGATGGCCACAGGATCGTGGTTGCGTTTGTATAAGATGTCGTTCTTTGAGGAAGAATTTGGATGCAAATCTTCTCATGAACTTCTTATCATTAACGAGATGCCCTGCGGATATTTACGAGTCTCAGATACCTCTTCACGTCATAGTACCAAGGTTTCTCTTACGTGTCAAGCTCATAACAATCTGTTGGTTAGTCGAACTTCTCAATGATGATGCAGGAGCCTCGTTGTCCCATCTAACCTTGAACATAGGCGACATAGTAGCCAATGCGTGCATGGTGATTCTCTTCTCGTGGAATGTGGCGAAAGTAATTTCTTGAGTGGGGATCAAACTCAAAATGCTCTCGATCTGAATGAGATTCGGATGTTTAGTATCCCTCGCTAATCGGTGATCACTAAAGTGAGTCTCTATACTTGCAAGAACTTGATTCTTAAGTCAATAGCGACTTTGATACCCATGATGCAACGCGTATTCGGCCATGTTATTGGTGCAATGAAACATAATCTGGCGGTGAAAGGCGTGTCCTTTGTAGGGATGTAATGATGGCGCCAATGCCATTGCCAAGTGTGTTTGAGGCTCCATCAAAGACCATGGTCCATCGGGATCCTTGTTCGGGTCCTTAAATGCGGGCACAGTTCTTGTGATCGATGACTAGTAAAACATCTTCATACGGAAATTGAGCGCATGGTGATAGTCATCTGACGATGAGCCAAATGATCGGCTACTACACTTCCTTTGATTGCTTTACGAGAAGTGTATTGGATGTCGTATTCGGTCAAGATCATCGCCATCTTGCTATTCTTCACAGAGTTGGTTTCTCAAATATGTATTTTATCGGATCCATCTTAGAAATCAACAAGGTAGTGTGAGTCAACATATCTTTGTCTTAGTCGTGACGATTAAGCCAGCGTTGCAAGTTTTCTCAATGTGAGTATCTTGTTTCCGATCGGTAAACTTTTGCTAAGGTAGTATATTGCATGCTCTTTTCGACCAGGACTCGTCATGTTGCCCCAACACACCCCATTGAATTCTCTAACAACATCAAGTACATGATAAGAGGTCTTCCTTGACGGTGGCATCGGGATAGGAGGATTGTGGGTACTCCTTGATCTTGTCAAAGCGATCGGAAATCGTCGTTCCATTCCACTACTTGATCTTTCTTAAGTAACTTAAAGATTGGCTCACAAGTGCGCGATTAGATCTGCGATGAATCGCAATGTAATTCAATCGGCCGAAACCTCGACTTCCTTCTCGGTGCGGGGCGGGCATTTCTGAATAGCTTTAACCTTGGCGGGGTCAACTTCAATACCTTTTCCGCGACAACAAACCCTAAGAGTTTTCGGATCGACTCCAAAGGTGCACTTGTTAGGATTAAGTCTCGACACATACTTCTTTAACCTATCAAGCAGTTTACGCAAATGATCAAGATGTTCTTCTTACATGCGTGATCGAGCTATCATGTCGTCAACATAGACCTCTATCTCGTGATGAATCATGTCATGAAATAATGTCATCATAACCGCGATAAGTGGCGCTGCGTTCTTGATCAAAGCGGCATAACCTTGTAGCGAAAGTGCCCATGTAACAAAAGTAGTCTTTCCATGTCTTGAGGCCATTTTGATCGATTATGTAGGAGAAACCATCCATGAAGGAGAAAACCTTATCTTTGGCGGTGTTGTCAACGAGGGACATCAATATGAGGGTGGAAAATCGTCTTCGGACTTGCTTTGTTCGGATCTACGTAATCCACACACATTAGTACCTTACCATCCTTCTTGGGCACGGTACCATTAGCAACCTTTGTGGATAAAAGTGACTAAGAAACCGTTGAGCGCTTCATAACTTGACTTTGATTTTCTCGACATCTCGGGGCGCGTGCGTGAACCTTTTCAGGAGAAAACCCTCTTTTGTTGGCAATCGGTGTACCACAATATCAATGTCAAACCAGGCATGTCTTGTGACCAAGCAAAAACCTCAATGTAGTCTCGTAGCATCGAACCAACCTTTCTTTAACTTTGTTCTCAAGACCCGCCCTATCTTGATCTCTTTTACATCTTCGTCGGTGAGTTCACCACCTCGACTTGCTCTTCGTGTGGTGTATAACTCGCTCTTCTTCTTTGTGCGATCAGCAAGTTCTCACTTCATAATCTTCCTCACTTCGTCTTGACTTGGTAGATCGGATTATCGAAGTCATATTTAGCAATAACATAGGCTTATTAACGATTCGGAGTGATTCTGCGGTGTATCATGTGGGTGTGTGTAAAAACACATAGCTTTTGGAGGGTGATAAAGTAAAGAAAACAAACAATTGAATGCAAAAGTCCAAGAATTTATTGAATGAAAGCGAACAAGATAATAACCCTCATAAGCGAGCCATGATGCCCGGGCAAGGCACTAGGCTTTATAAAGAAATCGAAAAACAAAAACAAAACAAGAGCAATTACTCGACTAAAGGAGATTGGTATAGCGTCTTGATCTTCCAATTCTGAGCCCATGATGGAGTTGGGAAGATCCACTTCTGTCGAAGTCGTTGTCGTCGTCTTCTATAGCATGGATTCCACTCGGTGATGCGGAAAGGAAGTTGGCGGCACGTTCGCGGTGTATCATCTTGACCCTTGATGTTGAAGCCTAAACCGGTTTAGTCGGTTTGAAAGGAGATCGAGGAGCCCCAAATAGAACTACCTCCTTCAACGCGGCTTGAGCATCTTTTCGAGGCCATCCTAGGCGGAACTTGTGCAACTTTAGGAGTGGCGGGAGAGTCAGGCATGACTCAGGGATTGTTTCAAAAGCTTGAGGGAGTCTCAAAGAATTCACCCTCCATCTCGAGGTATCGGAATGGTAGATGGTGACCATATATTCTTCTTCACCACATCTTGTAACAACCTTCCCTTTCCTTTGGTACTTGACTTGATGTAGAGGTATATGCCCCATGTATCCAAGGCGTCCAAGTAGGCAAGAGTGTGGACGGATATCCATGACAAAGAAAGGAGTCAAAGTGGGGAACCGACCTTAACAGCGAGTGAGCTCTCCAAGCCCTGTTAGCTTAGAACCATCAAAAGCTCACAATAATGTCCTTTGGGTCTCGAACCAACCCTTCAACATCAAGCCGATCAAAAGGGATTGGTGGGATGTTGAGAGCGAACAGTATCCACCAAAACATGAGACAAGGTAGTACCCTTGCATTCATGAGATGTGCAAGGCTTTGTTGTGTTTCTTTCAGAGTCAAATCAACATCGAGAGCCTAGGGCCGTTGTTGGCGCCAGGCTAGCAATACAAACTTCAAACGGTCGGTAGTATCTTGTGGTGCGTGGGCATTCTTGAAATTTCACCAAGGCGTAGCATGAGCCTCGAGCACAAGAGCGAGCAAGCATGGAGATCTTGGGAGTCTGTCCCACTGTTCCACAACATTGTAATCACTCTTCTTGATAATCTTGAATTTCCTCCATTTCTTGTTTGGAGGTGTCTTGATAACTTCCTTTGGTACTTGGCGAGGATGAGTCACTGGTTCTTTCCCTCTAGCTTGGAGAATGGATTGAATAGCTGGAATGCGAGCTGGAGTCGCAATGTCTTTTGGAGGAGAGATATCTGGAGAGAATACTCTACCGGTCCGAGTCACCTTACTTGATCTGGTGATATTGTCAATGTCAAGAATGGTAGCTTCAACTGCAAGATCTTCAATGGTCAGAGGGTCTTGCTTGACACCATGATAGTAAACATCAGCTCCATAATTCCAAGGAATAGCTTTGTTAGAGGAATATGGAACTGGTCTGGGAGAAGTAATGATGAGTGGTGCCACTCTAGGCACAGAATCAACAGAGGAAATCCTTATTGTGTTAACATCAACATAGTCTTCAGGGAAATCGTCACCCTATCCGGTTACCTTAACATCTTCAATAGGAATCTTGTAGCTCTCAGAAACAGTGTACTTCACCATGTAATCATACTTTCCACTTGGCTGCCCCAAGGTATCCCACACAGATGGTACAGTTTCATTCGTATTGTCAATCTTCAATTTAGACATTTCTTCACACGACTTACGCACGTGGTTTCGAAATAGTATCTCACGGTTCCCATCATGCCTCGAACACGTCTTCTCAACCAAGCACAACCATCGGTGCGGATGGGCACCAACGACAATTCTCGGGCATCTGGATTGACACGGCTTGCAACAAATTCTTCTTATGATCATCGAGGGATGGTCAAGTCATCTATGTTGAAAACATAAGTATCGTCCAACAACATTGGAACTCTTGTCATGGTTAGGCATAGGAGCGTTGATCATATTCGAGTCTCAACGGAGGGTCAAACTCAATCGCTTAGCTTCAATCATATCTTGAATCTTGTTCTTGAGCCCAACAATCATCGATTACTATGTCACAGGCTATTGGAATGGTAAGCACACTTAGCATTAGGATTGTATCTCGGAGAGGAAGTATTGACATTTTGAGGAGGATCCCTCAAGGTTATCGACTCACTTTCAACATGTGTTGCAAGGCTTGCGACAATGGCATGTTGTAAAGCCTTCGTGGCGCGTTCGCTACGCGTTGTCTCGTGAGGTTGTCTTGATGTAGGATTGGATCACAACCCCACAGTTTGAGCGTCGGTCTTGGCTCGGATTTTCGACCATACACATTAGCTTCTTTCTTACCACCAAAGATCTTTTCGCATTTGAAGGTGTCTCACCGAATCTTCCCACTTGATACCGACTTGATCGCTCTTCATCAATATCATTTGAATCCGGTGAAGAGTTTCAATCGATGATTGAAGAGCGGGCTGTCAATGTTCCCATAAACATATCAACCAACTCCCTATTGGACAAGGGTGGTTGAACTCGCTAGATCTCTCCATTTCGAGCATACTCCTTGAACTTCTCACGACCCATAGACATGCTTTGTAGTTGCATGCGAGTGGGTGTCAATTCGACATTGTACTCATCGTCTGCGAAAGCATCGCTAAATCACTCCAAGTACGGATACGGTCATTCTCTAGCGATAGTACCATTCACGGGTTCGGACAAACTCTCTTAAAATAGTGCATCCACAACTTTACATCATCGGTGTGGGGTTGATCTTACGGACATAGGACTTCAAATGCGACTTAGGGCAAGACATGCCATCATACTTAGCAAAAGTTGGAACTTTGAACTTAGGAGGAATCACAACACAGGGAAGACTCAAATCATCAAAATTCAACCGGACATCTTGAGTTTTCCACAGCATCGAGACGGTCTTCAAGTTGCTTGTACTTGTCATCCTCATGTATTGGCCATCATCATAGTTCTTCTCAAGCTCGGTGCCTTCGCCATCACCCTTGTTACTTTGCTCATCCTTCTTGAAACTTCCTTGAGAGCTCAATTCGACTGACCCTCTTAGGACCACCTTTGTAGCGTCGCCCATGTTGAGGAGACCAACAACCCTCTTCTTTCGTTGATGAGCTTCTTGGATCTTCTTGGCCTTGGACCAAGGTGAACATTCTTTGGCCCGGCATTACAGCTTGGAGATCTTTGACTGTTCAAGAGCCATTTCTGCTAAAATAAATAGCGAGCAAATGAGAAAACCAATCTCCAATGTACCTGTGATGCAATGTTATGCTATGATATGCAATGTTTATGCGAATGCGATGCAATGTTTTCAAGGACCTTAGAGATTTAAATTTGTTAAACAAGCAATGAACAAACATTTATTAGTACTCCTTTTATTATTCTTTTTCTTTTTAAGTACAAAAGATAGTTCAAAACAATAACAAAAGAAAAACATAAAAAAATCCGAAAGCTCTAAGTCTCCCATGGGCGCTTCCTCTTGGTGCCGAGGTAGGCGTTGATGCTTCGCTCCTCGTGAAGTAGCTTTGTCAATTCTAACACTTTCTTCTCACTTGCATAACACTGAGCTTCAAAGGTATCCCTCTCTTCTTTAAGCTGAATCCAGGATCTCTTCAAGTCTTCAAAATCAGTAGGCATGTCAGGATGGAGAGCAGGTACGTCACCTATAGTGCAGTTCCATAATTCTTGGTAGAGCAGTGAATGGCATCATGAGGTTTTGAGCTCGAGCTCGCACCCATTTGAGGTAAGGTTCCCAAGGAATGGGATTTTGGTGCCCCAAAGTCTTGGTATCGATCTTCTTTACCATGCCCCAGCGTGTATGAACCTTCGTCGTAATTGAGATCGTGGTTGTAGTCGAACACAACATCTTGGAGAAGCATATCATGTGGACCATCTTTTGAGCAAAACCAAACGGCGAGAGAGAAGGGTTGTAAGTAATACCTCCCTTATACCAAGTAGCGGTACATTAGGAATTCTCCTGGCTCGATGAATGTGAAGTCCTTTTGAGAGAAAAGACTCCAACGGATATCTGAATGAGAGAGTGACATTAATCTTTGAGACCATCTCAACCTTTGTTCATTCTTCAAAACTGATGGAGGAAGGTGCGAAATAAACCACCTTGAAAGTAACGGTATACAACACATGAGAGTTCCTTGTCTTTTGATAGTACGAGTGTGGAGAGAATGCAGGATGTCTCCAAGTAAAGTAGGCACCGGATTGCGGGTAAGAAACAATTTGATGGCATTGATATCTATGAATTGATCCGAGTTAGGAAATAGAACCAAACCATAAATTAGCAAGGCCACAATGTCTTCGAATGCATGGAAACTCATAACTTTGAGGAATTCTCGGGCTTTCTTAATCAGGAACTTGGAAAGTAAACCCTTAACTCCACTTCTAGTTTCCCAATTGGCTTCAATGTCTGAGCGCTTAAGATGTAAAGTCGATGTCTTCATACCTAGGAACCTTTTCTAAACGGTGAATGGCATTTGGTCAAGAATAGGTATCCCAAGTAGCTTAGAGAACTCTTCAAGGTAGGAACTAGCGATAATCGGGAATGTAAAGCAATGGTGTTTGGATCAAAGAACGCATAGGACATGCATCATATCTTCTTCAAAACCGGAGATAATCAAATCAAGTAGATAACCATGTCTTTTGATGAACTGAGCATGGTCGGGAATTTCTGAAACCAATTCTTTGAGTTGAGAAGGTATACCCATGAAGTTGATTCTGATAGTCTTTCTAGAAGCCATAATTCCCTACAAAATAGAGCAAAGATAAATACCTAGGTCCTTGAAATAGTTAGAAATGATATGCAATGCGAATGATGTCATGATGTCATGTTTAGCACACACAAACAATTCACACAATGAGCCTAGGTTTAAGGCTTGCAAGAGGTCTAGGTGATTACCCCACCAAAAGTTTGAGTTGGTTCATCCTATCCTATAATAGTAACCGGGTTCTAGGAATCTCATATCATTGATCTTTCTCGTAGGCGTTTATATCAATACGACTACCAAGTGGTCGATCGAAAATATCCAAACGATCTTAATGGCGTAGCATCGAGTATCAACCAACCTTAGTCTGCACCAAAGCCGGCCATCTCACTACCTTCTAATGGCCAAGATGGGTCAATTAAGGTTCTAAAAGTTTAGTTAGCGCTTGATGACACCACGCAGAAGCCAAATACTATCTTCAACTTGGGAATGAAGAGTATCGGGACAACCAAAGTGTCACGCTAACTTAGCCATCATGTTGACCGTTTAGTTATATGTCTAGCGGTCGCGATGATTTATTGCTACTTACCTAAAAGGAAACCCGGATCCGGGTGTAGGATCCCCCACAAATATAATACCCAAGCAACCCTTTAAAGATAAAGCATACAAGTCAAACAAAAAGCAGTAAAAATGATCTAGAAATCCCTAAGGTAATTCTCTCTTTAGGGTGTCTCCCAATGATCGCCTGTTATACTTGAACCGACTTTGTGGATTTTTGTATCGCAAATGTGCGGATAGCAAGAGTCGCCACCGACTTTTATTTTTATCCAATTAAGGGAAGGTAAAAGTACAGAAAAAGACCTTATTTTAGATTCTGAGTACGGGAGAATGGTTATGAAAAGGGAAGGTATTAGCACCCCTTTCCATCCGTAGTTATCTACGGGCTCTTAGTTGCTCTAAATCACCTTAAAAATTGCTTTCTGTGTGTTTGACAAAAATGTTTTGAAAAGGCATTTCGTTTTGACTTTGTAATGATTCATGTAGGAATGTATACAAAGTGTTTGGAAATGTTTCGTTTTGAAAAGAGTTTGAACTTTGAAAAAAGAGTGTGTAGTGTGAAAAGCATTTGGTTTAGAGCAAGCAACTAAAAGACTTATTACCCACTCAGAATTGGTCGTTTTGTTTCTCGTTCCTTTAGAATAGAGCTATACCATTAGTTGGTAGGTAACTCCATTCGTTGGATGTAGGCGGGACATTCGAAGGGACATCGGATGGTCATAGAAGGCAACTTGTAGGAAGTATCCTAGCACATTCGAAGGACTATCATCATTTTCAGAACAATCGATGGTCAAGATCATGTATTCGTAGGCGACATCGTGGGTCTATGATCTTTGTATCGAAGGGACTATGATGATTTGTTTGGAAGGCAACGGTGCTAGAATACCTCTACGTTCGAGGGACATGACCATTTTGAATTCGTAAGGCAACAAGAGAGAATTACCCTAAGGGGTGCATGTGTGAAGAGAGTGTGTTGATTTCAGATATCTTATCTTGAAAATTAGTGGGCTACGTTCGTTATTATCTTGCCATACACGCCTAGTTACTAGCAATTTATAGGGTGCGGAAGTTAAAATGCGGAATGTAAAAGATGCGGAAAGGTAAATCCTACGCTATTACAAGGCTTTGGGGCAGATACATAATTTAAAATTCGGAAAATAAAGTCCTAATTTAAACTATTACATCCTATATACAGTTACATTATTTGAAAAATAAAATGACAAAGAAAAATCGTCTGAATCGGATCCACCTGCAAGAGAACGAGAAATCGGAAAATGCGATATGAATCGAACAAGAGAAAAAATGTTAGAAAAATGCAAATTTTAAAATAAGAAAAATATGCCATGCTGGAAATAATATAAATATGTTAAAATAAATTTTTGGGATTTTTTTGGATGTATTTTAATAATTAAAAATGAATTAAAAGTGATTTAAATGCAAAATTATGAATAAAAATAAATATGCATGCAAAATTATATTTTTTTAATTTATTAAATTAAATAAAGATTTTATGAAAATAATGTAAAAAGAAAAATAATTTTTGATGGTTTTTTAATGCAGAAATAAAATTATGAAGTTAATTAAAATAGCATGCAAAATATTAAAATAAAAGAAAATATAGAAAATATTGAAAAGATGAAAGTTTGTAAAAGAAAACCAAAACCGGTGCCAGTGGGGATCGAACAGGGGACCTTTGAGAGGATCTTGGAACAGTGAATGCCTTAACCACTAGGCCACGTTGCATCTGGTGTTATGGAACGAAAATGTGCAACTATGAGCAACACGCGTCGCTGCCTGGTGAAGTCAATGCACGATCAGCATGGTGGACCCCGGTTAATTCAAATGAACGAATCAGAACATTGGATCGCGCCACGCATGCTCCTCGCCGGTCTTCTTCAGTCAACGACGCCGGAGCCCTAGCTCCGGTCGTCTTCTCCGATCGACCTGGAATTGAAACAAGAAAAACACGCAAAATAAATGGGAAAAGGAGACCCTACCCCTCTAAATCGACCCTCCTGAATCCATTGGTGGCCTTAGTTTTTCTTGAAAGTGCCTGTAACACCCGGTTCGATCGAAACAGTTCGAAAAGCCCTAATAATGGCACTATGATTTCCGGACGTCCAAGCTTGCATGTGAGGGTTCAATCATGTCCTAAACATCACCCTGAATCGATACAAACACACAAACAACATTAATAATGCATGGAAAACAAAATTCGAATTTTGAACATTTACCAAATCGGAGCAATGGATTGAGCACGATTCTGGGTGGTTTTGCTTCGAGTAAAGGTTGCTTTCGCTTGCTGGGATATCAAGGAGCAAGATGGGATGGTTGAAACACCTTGAAATTGGCTGGAAAACAAAATTCGATTTTCAAAGATTCTTGAAAATTTTTGGCAACATAAGGGTTGTGTATTGGGCTAGGGTTTCGTCCTCTTGTTTGTACACAATGCTGGCTATTTATAGAGGCAATTTGGAGAGAAAAATCAAGCAAAAAAGATTGATCATTGATTGTGCAATATTTTCCATTTAAATAAAATCATATTTTCTTAAAAATTTGATTTTTTCTTTCCATATGCATGCTATCACGAATTTGGTAAGGATCATGGGCTTTCTTGGACTTCAAGGAAGATATAAATCCAATCCTTTTTGAAAAAAAAAATTTATTTTCATATTTTACATGATTTAATTTTGAATTAAATGTTTTAAAATTCAAATATAAATCATAAAAATAGAAAATTACCATATTAACATTTATGGGTCAAAAATAATGTCATGACCAAGTTTGGATCAAAAGATTTTAGGCCCATTTGGAAAATTTTGCATTTTGACCAAAATGTCCTTTTGTGCAATTGTCCAAAATTGCCCAACTTCTGAATAGTGTATCTTGTTCAATTTTCCACATTTTTGAGTTTTCATGGACTTTTTGGAAAGCTCTAAGAGTCCTCTAACCAACATTTTTGGTCTCATCTCAATTGGAGTTACCATGCTCAATATATCTTCAAAACAAAAGGTTGACTTTTTGTTGACTTTGAAAATGACCTGTAATGTTTTGAGCTATACCTCTCAAATGAAGCATTTTTTGGACATTCTTGTGAGACATGAAGTTGTAGAGAATTGAATTTCCTTCAAAACAAGAGGTGGTGGCAAAATTTCTGAGAAAGTATGAGAAAGTTATGATCAGTCAAAGTTCAGTTGACTTTTCACCTAGAAACCCTAATTTATAAAATTTGACTTTTGAGCAAATCTTGAGTTTTCTTGATGAATCATGATCAATCCTTGATCAAATGATGAATGTGACTTCAAAATGAGGATGTTGACCAAAAATTATGAAGTTTGACTGTATGTTGACCACAGTTGACTTTTTGTCAATCTGGATTTTCAACCATCTGAGCAATTGTCTGAGGAAACTTGATCTGTGAAGCTTGAAACTTGTCATGGAGAATCTTTGAAGTATATGAGGAGGCATGAAGACCATTGGAGATGTTGGAAATCCATCTTGATCTGAGAGATACCAAACCCTAGTTTGGGTTGATTGTCTAGGAGGGAGTTTGTCTGATCAACTCTTGAGGAATCCTTGAGTATGGATGTATGAAATTTCTTGAGTAGATGGAGAGAAAATTTTGGGGTATGACAGCTACTAGACTCATACCATCAGACTTAGAAAGTATAAAGTTAGGTTGTGCTGACAAGCAGGAATTCGAAGTATTAGCCATAGACACCTTGTCAGATCAGATTGGCGAAGTCCAATTGTGAATTATTTAAAAAACCCAACATTGAATGTTGATAGGAAGATAAAATATAGAGCGTTATCATACGTCCTCATGGGAAATGAATTGTTCAAGAAGACCCAGGAAGGCGTATTATTGAAGTGCCTAGGAGAAGGTGAGGCATACTTAGCATTATCAGAGGTCCAAAATGGGGTATGTGGGGCACATCAAGTAGGCCATAAAATGAAATGGTTGTTATTCCAATATGGCATGTATTGGCCCAGCATGCTCAAAGATTGTATAGATTTTGCTAAAGGGTGTGAAGAATGCCAGAAACATGCAGGATTTAACATGCTCCTGCAAGTGAGTTACATTTGATCATTAAACCATGGTCCTTTAGAGGACGTGCATTAGATTTAATAGGAGAGATCAATCTTGCTTCTTCTAAAGGACATAAATATATCTTAGTAGGAATTGATTATTTTACCAAGTGGATCGAAGCAATACCATTAATAGTTGCTGATCAAGAGGCTATTATTGGGTTCATACAAAAACAGATAATTTATAGGTTCGGATTACCAGAGAGTATAACCACAGACCAAGGTTCTGTGTTTACGGGTAGAAAGACGCAGGAATTTGCTCAGGAGATGGGTTTTAAATTATTAACATCAACGCCATATTATGCTCAAGCAAATGGTCAGGTCGAAGCAGCAAACAAAGTGATAATAGGGTTAATTAAAAAACATGTTGGTAAGAAGCCAAATAATTGGCATAATACTTTGGACCAAATACTCTGGGCTTGTAGAACATCTCCTAAAGAAGCTACTAACACCACGCCTTTCCAACTAACATTTGGCCATGGTGCAGTTTTACCAGTGGAAATTCATCTGCAATCAGTTCGAATTCAAAGGCAAAATGAGATCCCATATGCATTGTATTGGGAGATGATGATGAATGAGTTAGTTGAGTTAGACTGCATGCATTGGAAATCCTAATGAGGCAAAAGGAAAGAGTAGCCTGGGCATACAACAAAAAGGTGAAAGGTAAAACATTCACTGTTAATGACTTAGTCTGGCAAGTCATATTGCCCATGGACAAGAAGAATAAAACATTAGGTAAATGGTCACCTCATTGGGAAGGACCCTTTCGAATACTAAAGAGATTCTCAAACAATGCGTATGAAATCGAAGAGTTAACTGATGACAAACGAATCTTAAAGGTTGACGAAATATATTTGAAAAAATATAGACCTCGCCTGCAGGAGATTCGGATAATAGCAACGTAGTCGAAATATTATAAGGAGATGCCAAAATGGTGCCATACGTTGCCAAAATGGCGTTGTTCAAATATTACAAAACCGAGACTCAAATTAATTCAAATAAGCAAAGATTTAAAAATAAACATTGTTTCTCAATCTTGCGAAGTGCTTCTAAAGGACTCAAGTCTTTCCTGGGTATAACGTCTCGCTCCTTCCAGAGTAGTTACTTCTCCTTTGATACGCTCTGCTGCTTCTGTTTCAGAAAGGCCCCTGCTAAGAAGTTCTTCGAATTGGCTCCTAACGGTGTCAGTTTCGTAAGCCAGTTGCTGTTGTTGAGCTTCTTTGACCTTTCGCTGGAGCTCTTAAATTTGTTCTTCCCAAAAGAGAATAGACCGCGCTCGAACTTCATAGTTAGCCTTCGCCTGTTTAAAGCGCGTTGCTTGGTCTTCAGCCTCTTTAGAAAGTTTCGAAGCGCGCTCATAAGCAGCATCCATGGCGTTTCGTTTCTCCTGAACTTTAGCAGCAGCTAATTCATCTTGTAGGAGACATCCAGTCACATCATCCAATAATACTTGGAGGTCGAACAATATAGTGCTGACTGGCAAGGAGCAAGCTGCGAAGTTAACTTGAGTGAGAAGTTCCTTCATGGTATAGAAAGCAGTGCTATCCTTTTTAAGAACTTCAAATAGGTCTACATCAAGGATTGTTTTCCTGACTTTGTTAAGAAGTATAGCTCTAGCATCTGGGGACAATGTGTTATTAGTTGAACCAGTGCCAACCCTAGTGAAAGGGATGTCCTTTTGGGCCAACTTAGTTTTCATGTACTCAATTGGGTAATTGTGTTTTAGGAGAGCTAGTTCCTCTTCAATCAGTCGAGGCTGGGAAGTTGGGGGAAGTTCCATGTTCAAAGGAGTCACGTCCATTTCGACCTCCATAGGTTCTTTAGTCTTACCACCATTATCTTCATCCTTGCCTTGCTCATTACTTTCTCCTTCGTCGCCCAGATCCACCTCATCGACAGTATTGGTCTCGCTGCTATTAGCATCAGACTTCGTTTCATCAGCCGAACCACTTTGGGTTTCGTCTTCACCAGATCTTTCTTCTGCAGTTTCTTCACTCTCTTGAGGAGAATCAGTCTTGTCCTTTTCAGTATGAGTGATTTTTGGACTCTCTTGAAGAGTTCCGAGAGGAGATTTCAGAAGGGAAGTTTCTGGTGGATTTTCTTTAGACTTGTTGGGTGATTCTTCGTTTGCTTCCTTCAAAGGAGGTGAGGTGCCTTGATCATCTTGTGCCTCCGAAGTCCCAGTCAAGGCCACCATGTTGGAAGACCCTTTGTTTTGCACGAAGTTGCTGGAGTCCCCATGGGGAGAGGAAGTGATTGGAGCAATGGTCCCTGTTGGAGGAGTTGAAGCAGTGGGATTCGTGTTCGAAGTATCCTGCATGAACAAAGAAAAGTTAAGAATATGTACCAAGGTATGAATAACTATTTTTGTTAGGAATTCAAATTTAAATTACCTGTGGATTATCAGAAGAAATGTTACTGTCAATATGTTCCAATATTACATTGGAGGTCGAAGGTGAAATTTTGGATGTTGTTGAGGGAGCAACGTCTTTGGAATCAAGTCCAGGAACGTTAGTAGGCTCAAGGCCTTTGGAGTTTTCTTTCTTTTGCTTCTTCTTAGAAGCTGTTGGAGAATTTTCACCAGTCTTGAGGTTCTTTTCAGTGGAGCCTTGTTTCCTTTTCTTAGGAGTAGTTGGTGGAAGTTTGCTAGTCTGAAAAGGTTTAAACATAAGTTAGATCTAAATCATAAACTTCAGTTTATTCGAAACAACAGGGTTAGTTGATTACCTTTGGAATTGAAATGTCTGCTGCTGCCGGTGTTGTTGTTGTAGAAGTTGTTGTTGTTGTTGGTATTGTTGGAGTTACATCATCGCTAACTTCAATAGTTTGTTGAGAAGTGTTCCCTTCCTTGGGCTTCGAAGTAACGTTTTTTTATCCTAATGGCTGAAAAGTGAAACAATTAAGGTAAAATGTTAAGGATAAGGAAATTAGGATACAATTGGAATTTTCCCAAGCATTCGCACCTGTGCCTTGATTAGATGTAATCGAAATGGTAGGAAGGTCATAGCGAAGATGTCCTGGGAAATTATGAAGCCAGTAACGAGCCCATGTCACAGTCTCAGATGGATTTAGTTTCTTTCGAGATTGGTAATTGAACATTTCTTTGCAAGTAAACCACCAAGGGTATGGAGGAAACCAAGCCAGAGCCAGTTCTGAGGTAGGCAACCTAGGAAATTTAGGTGGATGCATTTCGAGTGCCAACCTATACCTATCCTCAGGTGACAACCCTGAAGGAAGTTTGAACTTAGAAATTTTTTCTTTAAATTTTTCCTTCAAGGTCTCGGCCGCTCGATATACAGTGGTTCCCAAGCGTGTGGGATCATAAGTGGTTTCGAAATAATTTTGAAAATCCCTAATTTTTTTGACGTGAGTGAACATACCTTTCTTGGAGTGTACCTTCACATTGAACGCTCCAATTAGCTTTTGTTGAATGGTGAGTGTGTCAAACATATATGTCTGGTAGAACTTAGTCCACCATTCAAGAAATCCTTTTGCTGTGAAGTATGTTGTCTCGAAAGGTAAAAGCTCGAACTGAGCAAAATCTTGATATTGCTCCTGTTGTAATTTGGCCTCTATTGCTTTGAACGTTTTGCCTGAGGTTATGGCACTTTGTGTTTGGAACAAAGGTTCAGGAATTAATTGGCACATGCCAAATTGTCGAGAAACGAAATTGGGTTGATAAGCCAGGAGGAAAATCTGATTCTTTGTTGGAGTAATTCTTGAGGAAATTAGCCTAGGAAGAAGAAACGATTTCCAAATGTCCTGCATCTCTCTGCTCTTGACAGCTTCTGAGAGAGACATTGTGAACCATGATGGTCCACAAGTCCTTTGAGCAAAAGGTGCCATGGACTCTTCGAACTTGTGTCTTTTTGAGAAGATCATGATGTATTTAGAAAAATGGACTTTGAAATCATCCTTGTCATCATTTGGAGTAAGCTTTCGAAGCCTTGTGCCTTCGATGATCCTGTCAGCTATTTCTAGATTTTGTTCGATGATAGTATCAGCAGTTGATAAAGAAGATTCGAACATGGCATTAAGCCATAGTTAAAGCAACCAAAAGGGTCCAGCCAGAAGAATGTTCTTTGGAGCATGGGATTTTAAACTAGACACTGCTGACCTTAAGCTCTCATAAAGATAGACAAGTAGCAGTTCACTCAGGCAGACTTTCCTATTTTCATGGAAATCCCTGGCTAGGGGAATGAACCTACTCGCCACTTGCAAGGATCTGCTGCAGAACACATATCGTGATAGCCACAAGGTAAGGAAAGCGATATGTTCTACGTCTGAGACATCATCCCCTTCAGTATGATAATGGCTGATGAATTTTGAAAAGCTAGCTAGTTTCACATCGAAGTCAATGATGCTAGAATGTTCTTCGTTATCAGGAATATAAGTTTCCCCCACTGGTGAAAGACCAGTGATGGCAGCTATATGAAAGAAGGTGGGTGTTATCATTCCGCCCGGAAGGTGGAAAGTGTTATAAGTGGCTGTCCCAGAAGTACAATGAAGCAAATAGCAATGGGTGACTGTAAGTAAAGCCCGATTTCGACAGTTTGATCAAATTATAAATTCCTAATTCTTCCCATTGCTGGGATTTTTTGGATTCTACTTTAGTGATCCAGTTTTGATATGCTACATCTGAAGTGGGGCAGGATCGAAATGGTTTGAAATTGCTTTTGATATAATCTAAAATAAAAGGATCTTTTGGAGGTGAGACTGGAGTTTCAGTTGTTTTCAAATCAGATGATTCGCTTATGTCTTCAGTTCCTTCCTTAGGGGCATCCATCTTGTTGAATAGGGGTTTGAATTTATAGCAAACGGGAAAAAATTTCCTAGTATCTTTCAGAATTTCAAAAACGGTTAAAGGACCCATTAGGGCAAACTTTTTTCCAGCAACATTGGTAGGGATTAATACCTGAGAAGCATACAACATTTCTTTCTATTTGGAGATCGTTTGAGGATTGAGCACAGATTGATTCTGATAAGTACCCACCTTGCTCTCCAGGACAGTTTCGTGTTGTTGTTCTTGTTCTTCCTCTTTGATGATTTATTCAATTGTGATGATGTTGATGAAGACATTGTTAAGATTGCTGGAAGTTTTAGGGTTTAGTGAAAGAAAAAAAAAGGGGTTTCAGAATTTTGGAAAAAAAGAAGAAAAGACTAAACTGATGAGTTTTATAGAGAGTGTGGAAGAGTGAGTGTAAACACACACTAAATGAGACTAGGGGTACGTGGAAGTCGTTGGTTGGATTCAGAGAGAGGTGGCGTAAGATCTAGTGTTGGTAATGAGTGTGATTAATAGTAATCATTATTTTTAAAATCGCACCATCGTGGCAACTGGTCCAAGACGTTAGGTACTCAAAGAGGCGTATTGATTGGCGTGGGTAAAGTCATGCACAGAAATGTCATGATTATTCAAAGGTCCTATAAAATCTTAGAATCTATTTAAAATAAGTATTTCTCAAAGGGTTCAAATACATATTTTAAAGGGCATTTTGTTGGTCAAGATTTTGATATTGTGATTCGAAATGAAATGATTGGGTTTTGTTTGAATAAAGCAAGTTTTATGGTTTAGAATGGAAGAGACTTTTTCGAATGGAAATATTAAAGTTCAAGGTTTCGAATGATAGTTGTGGAGTGTAAGTCTAAAGAATTTTGAAATAATGATGAGATTATATTTGTGAAGGTTATTTTCAAAATAACCTTTGAAACGAATTCAAACGGTTCCAAGGCGTTTGAAATTCAAGCGTGAGCGGATATTGGAAATTCAAATACATGTCTTTGGAGAGTTCAAGACGTGGAGGCTAGAGGAAGTAATGCTCTGCATGCTTCGAACGTGGCAGATTCTGATAGCAAGACCGTTATGGTCGAAATAGTATAAATAGAGGTCTTAGTGCTAGGATTTCAGTGTGTCATATCTATTGTACAAATTCAGGAAACATTCAAAATACCGCATGGATAGGGAAACGAATGCTCGAAAGATGTACGTATGAAACACCAACATTTACAATTCAATGAAAACTCTTTATATTTTCCAGTTTGTCTTTCATTTCCATTTCATTTGTGCATCAAACATTTTTACGAAACATTGACGGTTTGCATAGACTTTAGAGATCTAAACGTTGTGACCCTAAAAGACGAGTACTCAATGTATGTCGCCGAAATGTTGGTAGACTCAGCAACGAGTTTTTAGTATCTTAGCATGCTTGATGATTACTATAATTATAACCAATTATTTAATGTAGATAGTGAAGGTTGATAAAACACGAGAAAATGAGGTTTGAATAAGGTTTTCAAAAACTTACTCTTTTAGAAGTTCTTCACACAAATAATCAAAATAGAATCAATGCAATAGAGGTCTTAGGAATAATTTAAAACAACTTGACAATTGATCCTAATCATGAAAAATCAATTGTTGCATAAAATCACCATTTATGTGCAGAAACATAAAATCTGCATTTTTGCAAATTCTGAAAAACTTCGGTATGTGTCGACACATACAATTTATACGCCGACACATACAATTTATGTGTCATCAGATGTACTGCATTATTAAAGCTTTTAGCCATTGGTTTCCATGTGTCGACACATATTATTTTTAAGTCGACACATACTATTTTGTGGGTCATTTTTTCATAATTTTTCATTCTGGGACTTTATTTTTCCTAAAAAGAGTCAAACTATAAATATATCATTCATGCATCATTCCAACTTGATGATACCATAAAATTAGCATACATTTCTCTTCATCTTCAACCTCCAATCTATGCACACTGTGATACGGTGAACTGACTTTGTAGGATTTTTGTATCCAAATGTGCGGATAGCAAGAGTCGCCACCGACTTTTATTTTTATCCAATTAAGGGAAGGTAAAAGTAACAGAAAAAGACCTTCGTTAGATTCGAGTTCGGAGAATGGTTATGAAAAGGAAGGTATTAGCACCCCTTTCCATCCGCAGCTTATTCTACGGCTCTTAGTTGCTCTTAGATAACTTTTTAAATTGCTTTACTGTGTGTTTGACAAAAAATGTTTTGAAAAGGCATTTCGCTTTGACTTTGTAATGACTCATGTAGGAGTGTATACAAAGTGTTCGGAAATGTTTTGTTTTGAAAAGAATTTGAACTTTGAAGAAAAAAGTGTGTGGTGTGAAAAGCATTTGATAGAGCGAGCAACTAAGAGACTTATTTACCCACTCAGAATTGGTCGTTTTGTTGTACTTCTACATTCCTTTAGAATAGTGCTATCCATACCATTAGTTAGTAGGTAGCTCCATTCGTTGGATGTAAGCGGGACATTCGAAGGGACATCGGATGGTCATTGAAGGCAACTTGTAGGAAGTATCCTAGCACATTCGAAGGGACTATCATCATTTTTCGTAGGCGACAATCGAGGGTCAAGATCATGTATTCGGAGGCGACATCGTGGGTCTTATGATCTTTGTATCGAAGGACTATGATGATTTGTTTGAAGGCACGGTGCTAGAATACCTCTACGTTCGAGGGACATGACCATTTTGAAATCGAAGGCATCGAGAGAATTACCCCGGTGCGTGTGAGAGAAGTGTGCCAAATTCAGAATATGTTATCTTGAAGATTAGTGTGAGCTATGTCCAATTATTATCTTGCCATACACGCCTAATTACTAGCAATTGATAAGGGTGTGGAAAGTAAAATGCGGAATGTAAAGATGCAGAAAGATAAACCTACGCTATTACATGGCTTTGGGGCAGATACATAATTAGGAGTGCGGAAAGTAAAAGTCCTAAATTAAACTATTACAACTCATGAGCAATTACATTATTGGAAAAAAGAAAATGATAAAAAGAAAACGTCCGAATCGGAGCAACCTGTGAAAGAATAAGAGATCGGAAAATATGATGAAATCGAAATAAGAGAAAATGTTAGAAAAAATGCAATTTTTAATATGAGAAAATTAATATATGCTGGAAATAAGATAAATAGGTTAAAATAATTTTTTGGAAAAGATTTAATAATTAAAATGCAATTTATAATGATTTAAATGCTAAAATAAAAATAAAATAAATATGCATGCAAAAATTATATTTTTTAATTTATTAAATTAAATAAAGATTTTTTATGAAAATAATGCAAAAAGAAAAAATGTTTTTGGTAATTTTTTAATGCAGAATAAAAAATATGAAATTAATTAAAATAGTATGCAAATATTAAAAATAATTAGAAATATGGAAAATATGTTAGAAAATGTAAGTTTTAAGAAAAAGAACCAAAACCGGTGCAAGCAGGACTCGAACTGAGGACCACAGGGAGTATCTATGCACAGTGAACGCCTTATCCACCACGCCAGGCTTGCACTTGTTGTCATGGAATGGAAACGGATGATCATGAGATGCACACGCGTCGTTGCCTGGGAAAGTCAAGGATACAGTCAGCTGGTGGGGTCCTCGCTGGATGAGAGAGCGAATCAGAAGGCTCCGATGCGCCACGCTTGCCTCGAGCCGGAGTCAACAAGTCGCCGACGCCGGAGCCCTAGCTCCGGTCGTCTTCTCCGGCGACGAGGATTTTGAAACCTGCAAAACACGAAATTTAAAAGAGAAAGAAGGACCTTGTCCCCCTAAATCGGACCTCCTGAATCCATTGGTGGTGTTATTTTTGACTGAATCGACCTGTACAGGCCGGTTCGAACGAAACAGTTCCAGAAACCCTAATAATGGCAAACCGCGATTCTCACGTTCAACCTCTCAAACGATGGCCCAGATTAGTCAAGTATAACCTCATGAACACATTCAAACCATTAAAAACTGTTAAAGCACGCAGGATAATGAAATGCAATTTCAAGAAAAATTCAAATATGTATGAATGTGTATGGCACGATTTGGCTTGTTTTAATCAATACCAATGATGTATCCTTACTCATACTTACCCCCTGAGCACGTTTGGATGCTTGAGAGAGGCTGGAGAGGGCTGGAAAATAAAACTCGAATTTCAAGTTTCTTGGAAATTTTTTGCAAGAATTAGGGTTATGCTTGAGCTAGGGTTTCGTGTCTATGCTTGTACACAATGCTGGGTATTTATAGAGAGGATTGGAGAGGAAAAAAGGAATGGAAAAGATTTGATTTGGAGCATTCAATATTTTTCAAATAAAAATCAAATTTTGAAAGAAATTTGATTTTCTCCTTCAATGCATGATCAAGCACGAATTTGGCAAGTATCTTGGGCTTTCTTGGACATTAAGGAACATATAAAATCAGCCCTTTTTGGAAAAAATATGATTTTCATATTTTATATAATTTAATTTTGAATTAAATGTTCTAAAATTCAAAATAAAATCAATAAAATAGAAAATTGCCATGGCCAAGCATTTATGGGTCAAAAATATTGTCATGAACAAGTTTGGATCAAAAGATTATAGGCCCATTTGGAAAATTTTGCATTTTGACCAAAATGTCCTTTTGTGCAATTGTCCAAAATTGCCCAACTTCTGAATAGTGTATCTTGTTCAATTTTCCACATTTTTGAGTTTTCATGGACTTTTTGGAAAGCTCTAAGAGTCCTCTAACCAACATTTTTGGTCTCATCTCAATTGGAGTTACCATGCTCAATATATCTTCAAAACAAAAGGTTGACTTTTTGTTGACTTTGAAAATGACCTATAATGTTTTGAGCTATACCTCTCAAATGAAGCATTTTTTGGACATTCTTGTGAGACATGAAGTTGTAGAGAATTGAATTTCCTTCAAAAAAAGAGGTGGTGGAAAAAATTTCTGAGAAAGTATGAGAAAGTTATGATCAGTCAAAGTTCAGTTGACTTGTCACCTAGAAACCCTAATTTAGAAAGTTTGACTTTTGAGCAAATCTTGAGTTTTCTTGATGAATCATGATCAATCCTTGATCAAATGATGAATGTGACTTCAAAATGAGGATGTTGACCAAAAATTATGAAGTTTGACTGTATGTTGACCACAGTTGACTTTTTGTCCAATACAACTGATTTTCAACCATCTGAGCAATTGTCTGAGGAAACTTGATCTGTGAAGCTTGAAACTTGTCATGGAGAATCTTTGAAGTATATGAGGAGGCATGAAGACCATTGGAGATGTTGGAAATCCATCTTGATCTGAGAGATACCAAACCCTAGTTTGGGTTGATTGTCTAGGAGGGAGTTTGTCTGATCAACTCTTGAGGAATCCTTGAGTATGGATGTATGAAATCTCTTGAGTGGATGGAGGGCAAATTTTGGGGTATGACAGCTTCCCCTGTTCAATCTTCTTGTACTGGAGGGTTAGATTGACACGTTTGTCTTTCGTGACCTGGAGGTAGAAGATGATTGAACACCGAGTACACCTGAAAATTTGCACTCGCTGTTGGCGGATGATGCAGGAATGGGCTTACAGATGCCATTCGGAGAAGTTGGAGACTTCGCTGGGGAACGAGTCGTATGCTAGACTCGAGGTTGTTAATAGGAGAGCTGACGGAGATGGGCTTAAGATGCCATCTAGAAAGGTCGATGCTGGGGAGTGAGTCATATGTTAGACTCTGTAGATGTTCCTAGAATGGAGAGGAGATGGGCTTAAGATGCCATCCGAAGGGAGTCGTGCGTTAGACTTTGTGTTCACTTTGAATGAGGTTATTGGTTTGTATTGAATTTTTAACCACATACGCAGCATTCTGAAGGTGAAGAGATGTTGACAAATAGTCGGAGATGGGCTTAAGATGCCATCCAAGGCAACTGAGTCGTACGCCAGACTCTGTAGTTGCTGTTGATAATAAGAAGAGGTCAGAATAAATCTTCGTGTCGATTACTCTGAGGGAGATTGTAGGTGGCAAAGATGTGGACAGTTTCCCTGTTGTGTGTCGGGTGTTGATCCATTGCCTGTTATCGGAGGATAACTAGAGGTGGTCTTTCGGATAGTTTTCCGCGGTTCGGGGCTTAATCTCGACCATCGTGGGAGGACAACCAAGGCGGTCTTTCGACAGTTTTCCGTTGGTTGGGCTTAATCTAGACTGTTGTCAAAGCGGTTTTCGGATAGTTTTCCGTCGGCTCGGGGCTTAATCCTCGACTGTTTGCGGCGGTTTCGGATAGTTTTCCGTCGGCTCGAGGCTTAATCCGGACTGTTTGCGTCGAGTGACCGTTACTGCTTGGAGAAAACAAGAGAAACTTTGATAGAATATTCGTTAGTTTTATGCAAAGTATGATGCATGACAGTGTATATGAATGACATATGCATGAATTATGACTTTTATGAGAAATGTATGAATGATGAATGTTGTGATATTTCAAAACATATCCATCTTGAAGAAGATGCGGATGTTCGCTTGAAGATTTCGACTTACGCACGGGAATTGAGTAGGTGAGAACCACGCTGAAGGAGAAGAAAGCTATCCTGGATTCCTCCGAATGCACTATCTGACCAAGTCTTGGGCCTAGATATTGCTGGGGAGGGTAGAGATTTGAGAGGCTCGTTGTCGGAGATCTCGTATATAGACCCTGCTGAGGAGATTCTGGGAGGCGATCCGTTGGGGACCTTGTATATAGACCTTGCTGAGGAAATTTAGGAGGTGCTCTACTGGGGATTCCGAGTGTAGATCTCGCTGGAGAGCATTTGATGGTTGCTGAGAGACCGGGCTTGAAGAGTCCGGAGTCCGTTGTAATCTCCGGCCGGGAATAAAGGTGTATGCTTCCTCCGATGCACTATCTGACCAAGTTTCGAGTCTGGATACTGCTGCCGGGGAGAAGGATTGAGAAATATCCGCTGGGGATGAAGTGTTACTGCTTGGAGACTGATGTAACGTTGCTCGATTGAGTGGAATCACTGCTTGTGGATTAACATATACTCTGGGAAGGTGTGTTGTGAGTGACACCTTTATGCTCGTGGGGAACTATTTGTTGACTTTCGTCGTCATCCCAATTCACGAACTCAGCAAGTACTTTTGCATGTTCACTTTTCGTATGTTTGTGATTAGATTCTTATTGTCAAATGCGATAGTCATTCAAAGCAAATGTTGGACTTATTGCAAACGCAACAAATTGTAAAGAGAAAGAAGTCAGATTTATTTGATGGTGTATGATGGCCAAGTAGTTTGTACACAAGAGAGGTAAAAAGCTATACTGAAACAATCTCGTCAGTTCCAACTATGCTAGTACTCATATATTTCGACTATCTCATCTCCTTGTCATTTAGAAAGTGAGTAGTGATCTTCGCCATTTGAATCTTGAACGATAGTAGTCCAAGCGGTGATCCGAAGAGACATAGTCGCACGCTTAAATCCCTAACTTTTGCCTAGACCGCCTTTCGGTTTTCACCGATACCCTTTTTGCCCAAGCCGCCTTTTCGTGTTTTCGACTTGCGGTGTACATGTTTTGTATATATCCTTAATTTTGCCCGAACCTTTGGTTCGCCAGATGCCCTTATTTTTGCCTAGGCTCGACCTAGCGTGTCTCTTTATGCGTAGTATTTTTTGACTATGTCTGCGCTCACGTGGTGTGGAAGTCTTCACCATCCATGGTGCTAAGTATCATAGCTCACGGAAAATCCGTCTTGACTACAAACGGTCCCTCATAGGTGGGAGTCCACTTGCCCTGGATCACCTTGTGGAAGAATGATGCGCTTGACTACTAGATCACCGACTTGGTAGACTCGGTTGACCTTCTTGTTAAATGCTCGATCATTCGCTTTGATAACCGTCCATGGCGGATGGATGCGAGTCGCTTCTCATCGATCAAGTTGATCTGGTCAAGGCGAGTCTGAACCCAATCGTCTTCACCTAACTCTGCGTCTTGGAGGACTCTGGTTGAGGGTATCTGAACCTCGATAGGTAAGACGGCTTCCATACCGTATACAGAGAGAAGGGGTCGCCGATGTTCGTCGCGATAACCATGAAGAGCAAATGGTAACATCTCGTGCCAATCTTTGTAAGTCACCGTCATCTTCGATAATCTTCTTAATGTTCTTGTTGGCGGCTTCCACTGCGCCGTTCATCTTAGGCCGATAAGGAGAAGAATTGTGATGCTTGATCTTGAACTGCGTGCAGAGTTCGGTGATCATCTTGTTGTTGAGATTAGAGCCGTTATCTCGTGATGAATCATGTCATGAAATAATGTCACCATAGCACGCGATAAGTGGCGCCGCGTTTCGATCGCGGCATAACCTTGTAGCAGAAGTGCCCCACGGTGTAACAAAAGTAGTCTTCTCCATGTCTTCGGGAGCCATTTTGATCTGATTATAACCGGAGAAACCATCCATGAAGGAGAAAACCTTATGCTGAGCGGTGTTGTCAACTAGAACATCAATATGAGGAAGTGGGAAATCATCTTTCGGACTCGCTTTGTTCAGATCTCTGTAATCCACACACATGCGTACTTTACCATCCTTCTTAGGCACGGGTACCACATTAGCAACCCACTGGGGATAGGAAGTAACGGCTAGGAAACCAGCGTTGAACTGCTTCACAACTTCGGCTTTGATTTTCTCTGACATCTCAGGACGCATACGACGAACCTTCAGCCAAGGATATTGGGTTTTTATTTGTGGGGTTCTCCAGCCATAAAAAAACGCGGGTTTATCCTACAAGATCATTGGTTAATTTGGGGGGTTTTCGTGCAAGAACGTTCGAGAAGGAATCGTCCATGTGAATCACCTTGGAGTGTTTAAAATATTTGCAAGGAACCTTGGAGTGGTTGAAATATTTTCAAGGAAGTAGCAAGTATTGGAAGATAGAATTTAAGATCTTGTGTTGATATAGTGCAATCATATTTACACTAGTGAAATCCCTGTACTCATGACAAAAGATTGTTTTTTCTGATCTAGAGTCGTGGTGTTTTGTTTTTTCCGGTTGAGTTTTCACCGGATTTTGGCTCGTGGGTGGAGAATTTGCTCGCCACCGTGGGTGGATGAATATAGGGTTCTCTCATCTCCTTCTTCGACGCAGTTTTTGATGTTTTTAACCCCATCTTCTCTGTTGTGAGTTCCGAGTTCGTGATAGTGGTAGTGTGTCTTGCTTTTGATTTCTGATTCAATTCATATTTTTTGAAATTTACAGTGATCAAAGCGTTTAAGTTGACGCTACCACAACAACAATTTTGTTATGATTCACATCCTTGTCGCTGATTTGCTGGTGATATAAGTTGTTTAGTTTGAAAGAGCTTTTATATTTTATGTGATTTATCATGGAGAATTGTTGGTACGTGATTTGGTTCGTGTTGGCGGTCAATTCATTCACTATTACTTTAAGTTGTGAAGATCCATACAACATCTTTTCTTTTACTATCTAGTTTTCTTGTAATCAGGTTCGCTAGGTAGTGTTTGTGTTGTGTGTATTTTACTTTTTTTGACCATTGTTGTAATAGATTTATTCTATTTAGAATATCTATTACTTGTGATATGATTTCACTGAGTTTGATTTAGCCCCTCAATATTATGTACTCTTATATTTTAATTTTATATATTAGTATTATTAAAATAAAAGAAAAAGGTGTATCCCACTGTATTCATTTTTATATGAGAATGAGAAATTAAGTATGTGTTTATAAAATTGCTTTTAATTAATAAGGCAGGAGAGATTAATTAAAAGAAGTGAAAAAATGAAAAATAATAAGTAATTAGTTGATAGTATATTTAAAAAAGCCATTAATGTTATATTAAAATGGGTTAAATATGTTTTTGGTCCTTATAAATATCTCAATTTTGACATTTAGTCCCTATAAAAAGACTTCGAGTTTTAGTCCCTATAAAATCACTTTTGCACGCAATTTTAGTCCCTGTAGAGGGACTAAAACTACATGCAAAAGTAATTTTATAGGGATTAAAACTTGAAATTTTTTTATAGGGACTAAATGTCATTTTTCGTTATTTTATAAGGACTAAAAACATATTTAATCCAATTAAAATTATAAAATAATTTTTAATTTGGGAAAAATAGTTTTGATAAAATGACTTAGAGGAAGTAATTCATAGAAACAACACTTGATCATAAAAAGTATCATCTAAGGAACTCCACTTTAAGATCGTAAAAATTATTTGAGGTATCTTAACGGAATCTCGCAACACGGTCTTTGCTACCCAAAAGGTGGTGCTTGAAACTTAGTAGGTTATTTTGATTTCGATTTTGCAGGGCGCAAGACAGATAGGAGAAGTACTGCTGGTACTTGTCATTTATTTGGAAGTTGTTTAGCTTCTTGGCCCAGTAAGAAGCAACATAGCGTTTCTCTTTCTACTGCTAATATTGAATATGTAGTCGTTGCTAGTTGTTGTGCACAAGTCTTATGGCTAAAGCTATAATTGCTAGACTATGATTTAAAACTTGATTTTATTTCAATTAAGTGCGAATAATTTACTCTTCTGAATATGCTATTGTATTCTCTTTATTATGCAGTGAAAAGAAAATACTTTGCTCAAGAGCAATGTTCCTGTTCCATTGCAGGAAATTTATGAGGTTATTTGAACATGTTGCAGAAAATAAAATGACTATGTAGTTATTAAATTCAAGACTTCATAAGTTCTTTACGATGTAGTCCAAAACCAATTTTATAAGTCTAGTCATTAGTAAATAGGAAAGACAATTTGGGAGATGTAAATGGCTTCGACAATTATAAGGGAAACCAAAGTTGGATAGAGATATCTGAAAAGATGTAAATGAATTAGTTAATTATTGCTATGATAGAATTAAATACAAAAGTTAAATCACAAATAGATCAAAACATTAATTTGTTACATTATTTTATGAATCATTAAAGTGTTAGTAATAAATTGAATGTAATGGAAGTGTTATTTATAAGAATACGTTCGCAGTTCATCAACTTAAACTTTGGCAGGTAAATCTCAGAAAGTGGAATCCTATTAGTTGAAGGGGTATTGGTGTAAGTCGGGATGTAATGTTTTAACTGCTTGAAATTCTTCTGTTTAAGTATATGTAATCTACGGAATCTAGTTCTCTTTAAGATTGCCTCCATAAATTAACATCATCAATGATAGTAGTGTAATTGCTTTCCCTATGTATAGTGGACAACAATTAGTTTATATTGTACAAAAATTAATCCATGATAATGGCTAAATATTAGAAAAAAAATGCAGCCATGTATTTTATTAGTCTGCAATCACTAATGCAGGCAACTGAAATAACATAATGAATTAGTGGTTTTAATTTTTTTCATTTTGTGATATATCAGTATGTGGGA
The DNA here is from genome assembly GCA_021764765.1 of Vicia sativa. Classification (NCBI taxonomy): domain Eukaryota; kingdom Viridiplantae; phylum Streptophyta; class Magnoliopsida; order Fabales; family Fabaceae; genus Vicia; species Vicia sativa. Next base: position 11,122,221 of record CM038793.1, on the reverse strand, counting down.
AGTTTTAAGTATGTTATAACCGATACCTAAACATGTGAATGAAGCTTCCAACAGAAAATAGTTATAACATGGTTAATGGACAAACAATTAAAAACCTTTTTTTTTACTTTGATGATACATGCTTTGATTAATGCTGTGCTGCAATGGTTACCTATAAGATGAAATTAGGGCTGGTTATTGGACTGTGGCTGCTTTTAGTCCAAGTGTTGTGGATTTGGGGAATGTTGGAAGTGTTGGGCTATGGGATGAAGTTCTTGGCCTTATGGGAAAAAGGAAGGTCAAGTGACAAGCTTTACTTTACTTAAATTAGGGAATGATTTTTTTTTTTCTTTCAAAAAAAATAGGGAATGACTTTTATTCCCGCATTTTTATAAAAAATCGATCATGTTTAAAAATACTGTTTACTTAGTGATAAAAATGTTGTGCGGATTTTCTCTTATCAAAAAGTATTTTTTAACATGGTCGGTTTTTAAATGAAGTGTGAGAGAATAAAAATATTTCTCTTTAAATTAAAGGGTGTTCAATGACACTTTTATTTTCACTTTTTGAAAAATATATTTTTGGATGACTAATATATATTGTAAAATGTACACATTTGAAAATAAACTTATAGAGAATCCAAATTTAGTAGCAAAACTCAGAAGTTAATGAGTCCTTGAATTTAAAGGTATAAAATATATTTGGATTGATGATATGAAATGAAAAAAAAGAAAGAAATTGATACCTAAATTATGACAAATTGATGAATATTGTAAATTATAAGATATTATAAGACACGTTTGATGATGTTAACTATGAGAGTTTTAGTCTTTCAAAATTCCACCCAAGAATTTGAATGAGTATTTTTAGAAAAACTTAATGTTTTAAAAATTTATATGTTGTAGTTGTAGATAACAACGAAATTTTATTTATGGTTGAAACATTAAGAACCTTACATCAAATAGAACATAACATGGTTTATAGAAAATAAAATGTTATAAATAAAATCAATCTTGATAAGTGGATGCTTGCTAAATGATAGTAGTATCTTAGTGAGCAATTCATTATTATTCTCTAGCATTCTAGCATTCCTTTATTTGTATATTTTTTGTAGAGTAATGCTTGGACGGAGAAATTTGAAAAAAAAAACACAAGAACGTTATAAATTAAATAATAATACGTGTCATTAATTTAATAAATTATTTTTAATTTATTATAAATTAAATTTCCTTTTTTTAATAGAAATTATTGGATGATTATAATAAGAAATGATTGAGATTTATTCTTGCCTTTCTTATTTTTACTTTTTCTTTTTTCTATTACTTTTTTCTTTCTCTCTTGATCAAGTAGTGCGTGTAAGAAAAAGTACTTATGTTTGAATTGAATTATCTAAGGTTACGTAAAATGATTTTATTATTTAACATTCTATTTTTTCACTTTTTATCTTCCACATCATCTTATCTTTCTTCTACCTAATAATTCAATATCCACTCAATTTTTACTCACTACAATGGTTTTGTTTAATAAAACTCAACACCCTATTTCACGAGAATTTTTCCTGCCACCCCCATTTTTAAACCTGACACCCCCTATAGTTGCATATTCTGAAAATACCCCTGATTCTATTTACTCAAAAATTTTACTTTTTAAAATTTTATTTACTGTTGATAAAAGAAACCAAAAACGAAATTTCCGGTAGGTCTCTGAAAATTTTCGGTACCCTTTATAGGCGAATACCGAAAATTCTTTGTTGTTCACAAATTTATGGTACTGATATACCAGATATTTACATATTACCAGTACGATTTACTAGAATTTTCGAAAATTCTGGTACGATTTACCCGAAATTGCCAAAAAATCTGGTATTTTTGCTTTCGTTATTTCAGGTACCGACAATTCCAAAAATTTTGGTAAATAAACAATACCGAAAATTCCAAATTTACGGTATATACCAGAAATTTCGTTAATACCTGAAATTTCCGGTATGACAGAGGAAGTGTTGTATATTTGTGGTCCTGAACCGACACCTTTAGCTTCTTCTGTGGATTCATGTACTAATCTTACGCAGTACTTCATCACCGATATAGTACACTATACTTGACTTTATATGCATTTTCATATTTTTTTAATAAATTGATCTAATTTAACTAATTATACGTTTATGTGATTGCCAGATTTTTGAATCACGAGAGAAAGTTCTTGAATGGACACAGTCAATTGAAAAAGCTCATGGTATTGTTGTTGTTACTATCTGAACCGACACTGCTAATGGTATATGAGGGAGGAAGGATAAATTCATTATGGGTTGTTGAAACAACCGACTGAACATCATCGGATAACTATATCAATGAAATTGCCATCGAACATTTTTTATCTCACAAAAGGAGAAAGGTAAACATATCGCGAAAACCTAAAAGGGATAAGACACGGTCTTGCGACCGGGAAATAGGGTAAGGGAGTCTATTACGCGAGGGGAAGGTATTAGCATCCCACGTGCCCGTAGTACTCTACGGTATCCACTTCTATTTTCTATCTAATTAGTGTGTTTATCTATTTACTACTTAATCACTATATTTGTATGCTATAAGAGAATGCATGTGAAAGAAACGATAATAAAGAGAACACGGAGAAAAGAAGGAAGTATTTACAAAGTTTGTTTGATCGAGTCCCGTGACAAAATGCCTACGTATTCCCTCGTGCAATGGGAAAGTCAGAGCGTCGTAGTCCAACTCACATGTTTTGGTGGGTTTTGTATTTTTTAATGAACGGTGCGGATGAAGCACGTCCTTTTTGAAAAGGTTTTTAAACAGTGCGGGTGAAGCACATCCGTTTAGAAAAAGGTTTTAAACAGAAAAAAGAGCCCGCATGCGAAAAAGATTTGGCATTGATTGGTTGCTTTTACCTTTGAAAAGGAGTTTGAATCATTATTAAGTGTTTTGATTTTAAAAAGAAAAGAAAACAAGTTTTAGTTTTATTACATGCAAGAATGCAAAAGAAAGAAGAAAATATATAAGGGAAACTAACTAGTTCTACCCTAATGTTATCATACAAAGATTGATCCTAAGGTTAAGGATGAATGGAGCTTTTAACTAAGTTAACATGCATGGATAACAATCCTAATGTCTAAGCCCGAGAAACTACCCTAACCGAGCGTTCCTAAGGGAAACTATCCTATATTTGTCCTAGTTGTAAAACCAAGGGATGCAAAGGAGAGAAAAAAAACAAGTGCTTTGGCAGAAGCACGCAAGAAACACACAAATCCTATGGGGAACATAAAAAGGGCTAAAGTCGTTTGCTCTCAATTCTAAACCGAGTGACACATTAGACATCAACATAAAGCAATAAAACCCTAAGGGGAACATGCACATGGCTAAAGTTGTTTGCTATCGGTTCTAAACCGAGTGACACATTAGCCATAAACATAAAGCAATAAAATCCTAATGGGAACATGCACAGGGCTAAAGTCGTTTACTCTCGATTCTAAACCGAGTGACACATTAGCCATAAACATAAAGCAATAAAATCCTAAGGGGAACATGCACAGGACTAAAGTCGTTTGATCTCGGTTCTAAACCGAGTGACACATTAACCATCAACCAAAACAAGCAAACACAAACACAATTAGCAAGTAAATGCGGAATTCCTACTACAGGTCTTTAAACAATGACTTTGAGCCCAACGCTCCTATCCTAATCATAGCAAAGAAAGTGGTAAAATCCCTACATCTCATGACATCTAGGAAAGTTGTAAGTGAAAGCGATAAATAAGGGATGGTTAGTACCAAATGAATAATAAATCTGAAGAGCACTGCGAGCTAAAAATACTCTGAAAAACTTCGAATAAGTTGCTATAAACAAAGCAATAATCAGAAATAGCTCGATCAATATAATCCACAAGGTAATGTCGTGCAATATGTGCGTGTAGCAAACACATGCTCATAAAAATCGGAACACCTGCACAAATATACATATCCAGACAAAATAGCAGAATATGTGTTTCTCGTAATATGAGAAAACACAAAGCAAAGTGCATTTAAAACGCAAGCAGAACCACTGGTGAAGTGGTAACCACGAGATAAGTGGTAGGTTAGTGTACCAAGATTAGGTACCTAACCAAAACATCCTCAATGTACCTTTCACAAGTCACTCAAACACGTCAAAAATAACAAGGAGGCAGAAAGATAATTGCATACTCACATCGCAAGTCAAAATATGATCCAAATGCGAAGAAATGGATGGTAAACATGTATAACAACATAAGTATGGAAAGTCGGGAAGCCACACACGCATAATGCAAAATACCCCATGAACGATATCAAAATCGAGCTAAATCCATCACAATAGTCCCCAAATGAAATGATAAATATAACTAGAGATCAAGAGAAGTTGGAAGCCAAAAACCTACACTAGAATGGCCTAAAACGCATTATTCACAAAGAAATCGGGGCACGAAGTGTAGCTTCCTAATAGGGGAAGCAACTACACATCCTAATGCTCACCTAAACATCTCTAAAGATAGAGTAAAATATTGAAATTAAACATGCAAGAGGAACCTAGAAGAACTATACAAATATTAAACTAGTTCCTTAGAGTTATACCGTTAAGAGTTAGCTTTAAAGCTCTATTTACAATAATAAGGGAAACGTTTAAATTTAACTATAATAAAATTGAGAGAAATGTCCTAAAATCTCTAAGAAACACATGGTATTACACTCTACAATTAGTCAATTCAAATGACAAAAGAGAAACATGCTTTTAAACCCCACAACAAGATCGAAACTTGAAAATTAAGTAAGTATTAAGTTAAATTGGGTATGTAATTCTACAAGTCAGTAGCTAATTCACATTCAATGATCTCAAACAAAATGTACAAGAAAAATCATGATTGGAACAAAACTATGCGCAAAACTAAGCCAAAACGATCAATCGCCGTTCTAAGGATCAACTATCATGGTACCCTAACCATATGACTCAATTACGGATTCTAAATCTAAGTATCATCCACCTAAACATGTTAATATGTTAGTCAAGAATCTATTCGAGGGCTAGAATAAGTATCAGACATGATGTGCAAAAAAAAAATCAATTGAAGTGTTGTAGAAAAAGTCATTTCTAAACGTATTATCGAAAGTCGACTAAAAACTAATAAAAATTAATTATTAAAAATTCACAAAAATTATCAAAAATATTCTAAGAAATTAAAAAATCAAAAATGTATTTTTATGTATTTTTTACAAGTCGAAACAATCGAAATTTCGAGCAAAATTGAACTATGTGTTAATATTGCTACATGGAATAGGGGGTGTATAGCCAAATTCCAGGATTGAACTAAAATCAACTATGTGACCAATTGGGCCCGGAAAACGCAGGGAGCAAATGTGAATTGTGTCAAGCCCATTCTAGAATTACACTAAGGCCTTTTCTTTGTCCAAACATATTCAGAATTTTTTTATGGCCTATGTATGTCACGTTTTATCATATGTATGATATTTATCAATAAGCCAAGAAAAATAATTAGTGACATTATCTAAAAAATAAGAAAATAATAATAAGGAGACCTGTAGCCAATCAGAACATGCCACGTATAGGGATGTGCATGGAGTTGATAGAAGCTCGGCGAATCAACATTTCCGATCATTTTTTCCGGCCTATCTCGCCGCCGACGAAGTTTTCAATCTCAAAGCCATTAAACCTTGACGCGAAGAGTAACGCGTAAATTGCAAGAAGTCGTGAATACGGGATAAAGCTTCAGAAAGATTTCCACCTTATTCTCCGAATCTAACTGAATAATGGCGTCGGCAGGATCACCCTCTGATTTATGGAGAAGAAGAAGAACGCAAGGGTGAAGAATTGGGATTTCGATCCGAGAGAGAATGAGATTGTAACCGTTTCTCCTCTTGAACTTGTTATTTCCTTGCTTTTTCTGTTACGGTAGTTATGCGGGAGAAGGAGAGTTTGTGAAGATTGTTGTGAATAAAGTGAGATTATGATAAGAATCTCTCTTCGTAACTGCTTCTGTTCAGCTTGTTTGGTTATGGCAGAGAAAGATTGAGATTGCGAGAGAGGGTGGTTGAAGACAAGGATAGAGGGTTGAAGGTTGTTATGGTTCTGTTAGAAAAAAGATGGTGGTTAAAGGTGAGAGTTGGCTATGATGAGAGAAGAAGAAGGTGGAATGTGGGGGCGTTGTTATAATTATGGCGGTGATGGTTAGAGGTTGTTAATGGTTGATAATTCTGTTACGGCGACCAGAATTGTTATGGGTGAAGAGTGGAAGGGAATTGGAAGAAGAGAGTTTTCTTGCTGTTTCTGTTACATTTTTTTGAGAGTGGACGAGAATTGGTTTGGGGAGAATAAAAAGAAAGAAGGATGGAAAATGTGAGGTTGGCAATGGTGTTTGAATGGAGTCGTTAGAGGTGGTGTACGACCGAAAAAATGATGGCCAAGCGCGGAGTGGGGGGTTTTTGGTAGCCAGTATGCATATCACTTCTGGTGAAACCTGCACCATAACGCATGCATGCACAATATTGTATGGCTAAATTGGGTAGTACTTCATACAACCATGCCATCACTTTTGCACCAAATACAAATACAAAGTTTTAAAGGAAAACTATTATAGTTAGTAATACGGTTTATACTTCATTATGATTGTCGAATATCTATTGACAAATTGAGGACTTGATCTCCCTCAATCTATTGTTGATAGTTGATGAGATCGTATTGGATGATGTAGACTTGACTTGCTATCTTAATAGTGCATTAAGTAATGGATGTTATGTCGTGAAGATAATTGCTTTCGAGTTGATAAGAAATAAGAGATTTGTTGGTGTTCCACGGATGAATGACGTCGGAATATGGGGATAAGAATTATATATATGTTCTGGTGTTGATTATGTTTTTGCGATAATGATGCGATGTTGTTTAGTTAAGTATGAGCGAGTGAAGGTTGTTGCTATGTGTGATGACTGGTTTTTCACCAGTTATTTTAAAACAATGAAGTTGCCATCTAATTTTATTTGTTCTAAAAAGAACGGAAAAATATAGATAAAACCCACGAATGACGGATAAGGCGGTCTACATGACCAAAAGACATGGATCCGGGAGTCGGTTATGCAAGGGGAAGGTATTAGCACCCATCACATCCATCGTACTCGATGGTGTAACGCCCCGAATTTAATTAATTATTTAATTAAATTATTAAAGGATTTATTTATTAGAATTTAGTCGAAGTTGGATTTATCAGTAGAATTATAAGGAGCATTAATAAATTTATAAGTTTATTTAGGGTGATTAAGTGAATTATCGGAAGTTGAGATTAATTAATGATGAATTAATTTTATTATAGAATATTATTAGAAATAAGTGTGAATCAATAGAAATATTATTATTATTATTATTATAAGTTGGATTTAATTATAAGAGATATAAAAGGAGAATTATAAGGGTTTAATGAATATTTTTGGGAAAAAGTTGTACATGGGAGAAAGAAAAGAGGAACAAGGGTTTCGAGGAAACTGCCGCCGGAATAGGAATTGTAGATCGGAAAGCCAAATCGGAATTCGACCAGAAATTATAGAGAGATCGTTTATCCAAGGTAAGGGTGGGGTTCTAACTCTCTAAACGGGTTTATGATGAATCGTATGTGGGATTAAGGTTATATAAATTCTCGCCATGTGATTTGATGTTGTTTTGTAATCGATTGAATGGTTGTTGTAAATTATGAATTGATAAATTAGGTTTTGTTGATTTTAGTGAGTATTGTGAATGAAGTGATTAGGAATTAATGTGGAGGAAGTATACCGATGGAGTCTGGAAGTTAATCGAAATAAGTTACATAATGTATTATTAATAACATGTGTTGAAGAAATAAGAAACGAGAAGAATTGGGACAGAGAGTTAAGAGACGGACGTCCTTAACAAGGAACAAGAAAAAAGTACATATGTTATTTATGGTGGGGCGGGAGCCCTTTGGAGAAAAGGAAGGTGGAGGCGAGCGCCCTATGTGGCAAGAGAGAGGGGAGGCGGGCGCCTCCTTGGGCCCTTGGAGTTGGGGCGGACGCCTCTCTTAGGTGGGGGTCCCAGTTTTATTCTTTTGGCAAGGCACGTGGTGGGTAGTTCATCATAAATCCCATATATACTTCTTTTGGTACTTTGTCCATTATTGGTACATTGTGAAATAATATATAATGTAATAGTCTTATAATGGGACTGGTGAATTAATAAGATTAAAGGTTTGAGAGAATTAGCAGTCTGTACCAGGTGGTGAAAATAGCAGAAGAAAATTGTACTTTAGTAGATTAAATAAATAGTAAATTCAATACGTTATTAGAATAAAAAGATAAATTACCTGAACAGATTTTCAACATCAGATTAATGAAATATAACAATTGATGACAATAGGAATTGGTTGATAGCAGGTTACCAATAGAATATTATACTACTGATAGCATATTATTTTAATTGCAGACTTGGAATAAAATAGCAGGTTATTATTAAACATTAGCATATGTAGTAATAGAGTATGATTTTAATAACAACATGAGATTGGGACGCAGAGAATTAATTTAGCAGGATGATAAATTAATAGAAGCTATTTAACAATTAGTAGCAATGAAGGAAATTAAGAACAGTGCCAATTGAGTCGAATTAGTAAACTAAGAGGTAAAAATTAGTTGTCCGGGATTAACCGAAATTTGTCGTAGTAGTTCGTATATTTTAGTAAGTGATTACGATTATTTTATTTGGTTGAATTGTGTTGAATGCATCGTGTTGTTGAATTGTTTGTGATTTATTGGCGAAGAATATGTTGTTGTATATAGTTGTTATTTATGTGAAGTTGCAGGGTGTTTTCAGTGACGATAATTACCTCTATTTATTGGGAATAACAGTGATATGGGCGTATGCCTCGTGAAGTGAATTTTCGTTGTTGTTGTATGTTGTTAGTGTTGCATTACATTTGCATCTTTGTGAAGGTCTGTATTGGCGGAATTGTGAAGAAGGCTTATGCCTTGTGCCTCTATTAATTAGCAATAGTGAAGGGAGCTGAAGCTCTGTTGGTACCACATGCATATGCATTGTTGTGTCTCATTTGAATTATGTTGTTGTTAACTGTGAAGTGAATTATGTTGTTGTTAACTGTGAAGTGAACTATGTTGTTGTTAACTGTGAATTGAATTATGTTGTTGTTAACTGTGAAGTGAATTATGTTGTTGCTAACGGTGAAGTGGTTTTGTGTTGTTGTTAATTGGGAAGTTGTTGTGACGTGTTAATTACGATGTGATAATTTTGTATGATTTAATCCGAGCATATTATTTATCATACACTTGTTTATATTGTTGGATATCTCACCCCTTCTGCTGATATTTTTCCTACCATGGGAAATAGGAAGGTACTCAAGGATAGCCGTGGAAGTTCGAAGTAACATTATGAAGTCGTTAGTTTCTGTTAGTTCGAATTGGTGTCTTGCTCTGATACGTAACACTCGGGGGGATGAACGTTGTTATTTAATTATCATTGTTGTTTAAGTTGTTGAGTTTATGAATAATGTGAATACTTGATCATGTTGATTATTGAAGTTGGTTTAGTTGAATAATTATGCTAAGTGAAGTTAAATAATGTTAATAATATTGTGAAATGCTTTGAGGTTTAATAAAAGACGTATTGTTGTTACTATTGAAGAATTATGATTTTGTGGTTAGTTGATTAGTTGATTTAATTGAAAATTATTGTTATAAGTTCATCTTTGATCTAAGTGTTATGTATCTATATAGTTGTGACTAAATGCATGTTGTGTTGCGAAAAAATTGTGACATCCCTTGTATGATTATCTTTTCCGCACTCTGATTTAAATAATACACATTGGGTAGATTTTTGGGGTGTTACAGATGAGACCCGTCTAGTTCTAAGTGTTTGTGTGTAAATTCGCTAACTTCTAAATTATGATCGAGAAATAAGAAAGAAGAAAATGGGTTTGTTTATTATTATTTTGAGTTTTCCGCGGTTTCAAAACCTTGTGCCTACGTATTCCCTCGTGCAATGGGAAAGTCAAAACTCTGTAGTTCTTCTGAAAAATGATTATTTTTTGATTGATTTTAAATGAAAAGAAAAGTCATCATTTTTAAAAGAGAAGACTCGTCTAAACGCCCAAAAGGTATGATAAAGAGTAAAGGACTATGCACTAAAATGAGGGAGGGTTTGAGAACATCTCTAGTACTCAAGTGGAGAAGTCGTAAACCATGGGGATAGAGGAAGAATATCACAATTATAAATGAATAATGTCTAATCTTGAAAAGGTTTTAAAGGTAAAAGGTGCTCGAATGCACAAAAGATTTGAATGAGTTGAGTTATTTTTATGTGGGAGACGAGCATTGGACCCTAAGAGTTCAACGGTTAACGCCCCAAGTACTCGGATGAGTGGACAAAACCATCCTAATCATCTTCTTTTACCCAAAAGCTTTATTAAGAAAAGGTGATGCGAAACAAGGTTCGCTTAATTATATTCATTTAAAGAATCCAAACGTACAATCGAGGGTCGAAACAGGACTAACTACTATACGTTTGGGAAGAGAGAGGAGTGGAGTAGTTATTTAAGAAAATATTTTAAAAAGAAACTCGACGTTGGATCGAGGTTTGATGATTTTATTATGAAAGTGTTTTAGCGTTTGGTATACAGACCAAGAGAAGAGAGTCGGGTTATGATTAATCAAGTATATGGACTTGATTAATCTCGTGAGGATAGGTGCTGCTACCTCCAACTATGAAACCCTTATGGAAATGATAAGCTTGGTATGTGAACCAAGGCGCGAGAGATAGAGGAGAAACGAAACAATTGCGAACAAATCAATAAATCGAGAAATGACCATACATGACGGCATATACAAACATAAAGCGATTAAATTACACGTGTACTAGCAAAGTGGGCTAGTCTACTAAGACGACTAATTGGAACAATCGATTGAAATAGGCTCACTGCAGGAAGGCTCAGGTTCAAGCGTACATGTGTGCATGTATGGTTATCGTGACGCTTCTAAGCTTTGTCGACTTACGAGTTTAAAATGATTCACAATTATTAGTTTAAAAATGATATTTGTTTGGGTTTGTGTAAGTGACATTAAATTAAAATAAAATAAATGCGAGCTAAATAATTATTACAAGTTTTGGGGAGAGGGATATATCAATTACAAATGGGGATTAAATGATAAAATAAAATAGAAAGCAATAAATTATTTACAACGCAACAAGAGAGCGGGATACAATTTTTTCGAATGGAATGAAAAATAAATAAAGAGAAAATGATAGATTAATTACAACGGAATGGTATACAAACAAAAATCAATGCGGAAAAGCAAGTATCGACTATTGACCATTGCATTTTATTGGATTAATTAGAATAGATTGTAGAAATTAATTCTAAGAAGTCAAATAATATATTTGTGTTCAATACATATTCGAAAGTCGAATTGAATTCCAATTTAGAAATTGCAACACAAGGAGGATCATTATAATATAACTTATTTACAAGAATATGGTAAAGTATATATAAAATAAAACAATAATATGTACATAATTATATATTTACAATACTAAATATAATAACAAAAATATTATATATTTTATATTTACAAAATTAAAAATACATGACTAAATATTATATTGAAGTAGTAGAGTAACTATAATACAAATGTAAGTGGAGAAAGGTATATAGATTCTAAGAGGAAATGATGTTTGAACTATTCTTGAATGCCTTCACAAGTAACAAATTCGTTAGTAGCATAAGTGTGGAATAAAAATTAAAACAAAATGGAACCGCAACAACTTGGAAAATGGTTAGTAAGCAAGGTATACAAACCAAAATGAAATTAGCATGAACTATGTACATGAACAAATGAAGAACCAAACAATTGATCATGATCGAAACCAAAGATTTAATGAGCAAGTTAAAATCTACAAAGTATAAAAATCGAATTGAAACTTAGATCATGTACATAAACAAATCAAGATGCAAAGGTTTATTTATTTAAGCATTTCAATTAGCAAATGAACTAAAAATGGAAGAAGTTCAAGCTATTATTTAATTCAAGTTCGAAACATGTAGGATTGGCACAAAATCAAGCTAAGATTAAATCGAACCAATCCGGGCAACCACTACACGATCTAAACAATGCCTCATAAGATTCAATTGATTGAACAAAAATCGGGCAGCCACTAATCAACCAATTTAAATCAAGATAAAACGATTTTCACTCAAATTCACACAAATGAAACAATATGCTGCCCACAATAGATTCTCAGTCAGATTTATACGCGAATAAACGCGGTATTATCGTTACCTTCATCAAAACTATACAAACATCGACAATCACGGTCAATAAAAAATCAACAAAACGGTGTCATTATTGATTAAACTTCGAATTCAAACTTGAATCATATCAAAATCTCAAATAAACAATTGCAACTATAGAAAAACAATGGCTTCCCCCCACTGTTTCTCGGTTAGATCGAACGCGATTAAACGCGACATTATATTTAAACCTTCATCGAAACAAAAGTAGAATCCCTATCACAAATTCAATCAAAACGAAATAGCATGGATGTCCCAAATGGTTTCTTGGTTATATCTTACGCGAATGAACGTGACATAGATAATTAAACCTTCATCGAAACTACACTGATCAATTCATTACAATTTCAAGTAACACAAAAAGACGTATACGACCCTATCATCAAATTCTGATACAAGCCAAACATCTACTATTAAACAACCCCTTTTTATAAACTTCCTAGCAGAATAACATTCTTAAACAAGAGGACAATGTAATCGAGCCGTCATTTCCAACAGATTCATTTATAATATCAAACTAAAAAATAGAATTCCACAGAGTTTAGTAATATCAATACAGATTCATCAGTATTAACAATCCAGAATATAAATTGAATTTAGATACAAAATAAAAAAATATGAGTTGACAAAATAACCTGCTAAGAGGATTTGACCGAGGGAGTATGCTGGATTGTGTAGGAAGTATGAAGAAGATTTGTTGCTGTGAATAGTTGAGCTCAGATAAGCTTGAAGATGGTGGTGAGGCTGGGTCCGGCGACGGAAAAGGTGAGGTTGGGTTCCAGGAAGGAGTAGATGGCAATGGGTTGTTGTTCTACAGAGGGATAAGGAAGAGACGATGAGAGTATGGTTGATGAAGGTTGAAGATGGAAGAGAGTGAGTTAGCGACGATGAGAAGGGTGATGGTTGTCGAGGATGAAGGTTGAAGGGACACGGCGATGAAGAGAGAAGAAGACGAGACAGTGACTGGAAGGACGAAGTTGAGTGAGTATGGATGGTGGAAGAGTTGAACAGAGGGTGCAAGTTCCTTTTTTTATTAGATTTTCGTTCCTCCTCCCCCTTGATGTCTTCACAGTAACCCATATATACACAAAAGAAAATTAGGTTTAGATAATTTTTTTAAAATGCCAAAAATGCCCTTCTGATTAAATGGGCCATAAAGATTGGATTTATTGATGAATCTTGAATGTTAGGTCTCTTGGAATTTTGAAGTTCTGGCCGTTAGGAGGAGAAGTTCTGGCCGTTAGGAGCAGAAGTTTTGGCCGTTAGGAGCAAGAGTTCTGGCCGTTAGGAGTAGAAGTTCTGGATGCACACATCTTGTATATTGAGATGAAGCTTGAAATAATGGAAGCTCAGATATTCAACTTTTGAGAATCAAACCTCTTTTTCAGAACAATGTATATTCTCGTAATCGGAAAATCCCGATCCCATGGTTAATGCGCAAATGATATGCATGCAATGCACCTATTGATTAAGTGTAAGCCAATTATTTTAAAAAAATGAAGAGGGAAAATTAAATTGAAAATAAATATGGAATGCGAATGAAAGTAAAAATTTAAATATGATGTAAATAAATGATTGTGAAAACTCAGGGTAAAATTTGGGGTACAACAGCTGCCCCTATTTAAATATCTTCAACCAGATGTTATAAAGATGACCAGGCTTCACATAATCGTAGTAGGAGATAGTTAAATATTAAAGAAACTGAAATTTTACCTTAAGATGCAATGGGAAATTGGTGAATGAAATATGACGAGAACACGATGAATGCAATACTTTATTTTTTGACATATCTTTTAGAATGATGTATGATATGAGACAGACACTGTGGTAATTATTGGAAGAACTTGAAATTGGGAATTTGTGGTAGATGATATGACGGGGAAGGACATGTTGGAACAACAAGATATTTCTGGATACCCGTCGGGGTGACAAAGAGTAACCAACAATACCTGGAAAAAAGAGGGATAAAACCATGGAAAGATAAGTGGTGACATCCAAGAATAGCATTGAATGAGGTTTCAAACCCTTTGGAAAAGACATCAAAACACATCTGAAGATACACTAGAGTCAACCAGCAATGGCACCGGACTGAAAGAGACCACGATATCCAATAATCTGCTTTGAATGAATGGAAAAAACTCTTTGGAAAAGACAATCAGATATATCCAAATTTGAAGCTACATCAAAATCATCCAGTAATGGCACTGGGCGGAAAAGAACCATGACATCCAATAATCTACTTTGAATGAAGGGAAAAAACTTTCTGGAAAAGACAATCAGATACATCGAAATCTGAAGCTACATCAGAGTTATCCAACAATGGCACTGGGCGGAAAGGAAACCACTACATATAATAATCTGCTTTGAATGAAGGGAAAAACCTCTCTGGAAAAGACAATCAGATATATCCAAATCTAAAGCTACACTAGAGTCATCCAGCAATGGCACTGGGCGGAAACGAAACCACTACATCGAATAATCAGCTTTGAATGAAGGGAAAATTTTTTCTGGAAAAGACAATCAGATACATCCAAATCTAAAGCTACATCAGAGTCATCCAATAATGGCACTTGGCGGAAAGGAAACCACTACATCCAATAATATGCTTTGAATGAAGGGGAAAACCCGCTGGAAAAGGCAATCAGATACATCCAAATCTGAAGCTACATCAGAGTCATCCAGTAATGGCACTGGGCGGAAAGGAACCACGACATCTAATAATCTGGTTTGAGTGAAGGTAAAAAAAAAGGTATCCATTAATGGCACTGGTGAAGACAAAGAGACAGGCATCAAGGAATGGCGCTGGTGTGAAAAGATAGGTATTTTTTTTTGGCAGGTACCAAGTAAGTTGGACTTTGACTGCGAGGTAAGATGTTGACTATAACATGACCTCAGGAAATGCAAATGAGGTTAAACACTCTCGATATGAAATGATATTGAATTTTTGGCAGGAACCGTTCCGTTTGAGATTACGGTCAGCGGGATGCCCTTGTTTGTTGCCTAAGTTGCCTTTTAGTTTTAACTTAGCGGCTTTTCCTTATTGATATATATTTTTTTAAAAGATAATGACTGCTTGACTTTCATGATGACGGAGAACCATCATCGTTTCTTTATGACTTGGAGGACATCTTCGACACTTCTTTGATGCGTGCTAAGGAAACCTGATTGAATACCACCTCTATTGAAAGGCATCTTGAACAAATGCACAACCGAATTCAACTGCGAATTACCCTTCCCCAGGTTAAAATTGCGGATTTTTCGTATAGAAAGAAACTCTAACTTCTAGGCTCGAAGGGGTTGACAAAGGTTTAGCTTCCTTATATCTCCAGTGTTTGGAATTAAAACAATGCCTGTATATCATCAGCATAGTTTTATTTGAAAGCATACCAACAAAAATTATGGGTATCTTGTTTTCATCACCCTCCCTCCAATCTTTACAAAAACGAGAATTCGGTAAAGAAATTAAACATGAAAAATATATATTTTTTAAAGCGATAAATGTAGATGGTTTGAATCAAAACACTGCAATGCTCATTTCATTAAAATTAACATGAATGTACAAACAAGATTTGAAAGCAACAATTTAACATAAACAAAAGGGAAATACAAACTGGAAAGAAACATGGCCTAGTGACTAATCAGCAACAAGGATGAGTTATCCTGTCCAAAACACTGGCTTTAGGAGGCGACTTGAAATATTCTGACCCATTCTTCAGCCACTTTGTCCTGGAAGCAAATTATTGATAATGTTTGGTGGAGGATCTCCAAAATTTATCTCCTGTCCTCTGACTAGCTCTTGGACTCTAGCCTTTAGTGCATAGTAGTGTTCCAAATCGTGACTAGCAGCTCCCTAATGGAATTCACAATGAAGATCAGACCTGAATCCGGCTGGGAGAAGATCTGGAGGAGTCAAAGGCCTAGTTGTGATTAGACCTAGTTGGACCAAATATGGATACAATGCAGTGTAAGTCATTGAAATAGTTTGATTCATGTTGTTTCGGGGAGAAACAAACAACGGTTGTTCAATTGGAGCTCTGGGCGATATATCAGATGATTTCCCATTGCATGTATTTAGAATCTTTCTTCTGCGTGGAGATTTAATCACTATCTTATCAGCTCTTCTCTTGCATATACTTGAAGTGATCACCAGATTCTTCTGAATTGATTCAAAATTACCACTAGCCACCTTTAGAAGTACATGTTGAGGAAGATCTCTCGGGGACGGACCATTCATTAGCACATGAGTAATCACTGAATGGGGTGGCTCTCGAGCTGGAGTGGCAAAGGAAAAAGTTATAGGAGTATCCACTTGCGTTGTAGCAATCGATGGAGAGATGCCTTCTCTTTTCAACAAGACTTGCAGGATTTCCATGACTTGGCTCATCTGACCCTTCAACTGGTTGATTTCGTCTCTTAATAGCTCTTGGTCTCGTTGAAGTTCTTCCATAGTTTTTTGAACCATGCTTCAAATCTAAAGTGTTGAGGAATCAGTTTGACGGCAGACAACCAACTGAAGATGGAGACAAATGAAATAAGTTTTTGACAACTTGAATGAATGCATGAAATATGCAGATGATGCACTGAAATGTAATGTCATTAATGCAAAAGATGTGATGAAATGCAATGTAACATATACAAATGGAATACAACATAATGATAGTAACAGGTTCACAAAAATGTAAAACATTAATTATACATGTAATCAGAATAACTTATTTAGGTGGGCTTCTATGATAGGATGACTCTAAGCTTTTCTACCCAAATATTCCCCACAGGACGGTTCTAAGGTTTATGGCTTTTAGAAATTTGCGAGCCAACAATATTCTCAAAATAGTATGCTCTAAGAGATGTCCAAGGGTTCAAAAATCCAAGGATTCCTAAACTAGAGAAATAATCCATGCAAACAACATTATTGTCCACACAAAAATAACTTGCAATCGGCAATAACATCTTCGAAAGAACCTTACTCTAGGTGTGGGCTTCGCACCAACTTACAAGACATTTCCGTCTAGCAAATCGATACTACGCAACCACTCTAATTTTGGTGCAGTCAAGCCTTGGTAGTGGGCTTATCTCATAATACCAATGATCCAATCTATAATAGCCCCACAAAATGAATATATCATCAAGATAAAAAACAAGGCACAAAGAAATAAATGACTGAAACATAAACATAAGTGAGAATTAAAGCACCAAGAAGAAAACAAAGTAAAAGAATAAACTCACAAACACACCAAGATCTAAACTAGGGTTGACTCGCCTGCGAAAGTGTCCCCAGTGGAGTCACCAGCTGTGATGACTATTTTTTCATCGTTTATTTTAAAACAATGAGACCCGTCTACAAAACCCCCAAATGATAGATAAGGCGGTCTACAAAACCCCCGAATGACAGATAAGGCGGTCTACAAAACCAAAAGACATGGATTTGGGAGTCGGTTATGCAAGGGGAAGGTATTATCACCCCTAACATTCATCGTACTCGATGAGACCCGTCTAGTTCTAAGTGTTTGTGTGCAAATCCGGTAACTTCTAAATTATGATCGAGAAATAAGAAACAAGAAAAGGGGTTTGTTTATTATTATTTTGAGTTTGCCGCGGTTTCAAAACCATGTGCCTACGTATTCCCTAGTGCAATGGGAAAGTCAAAACTCCGTAGTTCTTCTGGAAAATGATTGTTAGTTGATTTTTTTAGAATGAAAAGACAAGTCATCATTTTTAAAAGAGAACACTCGTCTAAACGCCCATAAGGTATGATAAAGAGTAAAGGACTACGCACCAACATGAGGGAGGGTTTGGGAACTCGTCTAGTACTTAAGTGGAGAAGTCAGAAACCATGGGGATAGAGGAAGAATATCTCAATTATAAATGAATAATGTCTACTCTTGAAAAGGTTTTAAAGGTAAAAGGTGCTCGAACGCACAAAAGATTTGAATGAGTTGAGTTATTTTTATGTGGGAGACGAGCATTGGACCCTAAGCGTTCAACGGCTAACGCCCCAAGTACTCTGATGAGTGGACAAAACCATCCTAATCATCTTTTTCTACCCAAAAGCTTTATTAATAAAAGGTGATGCGAAACAAGGTTCTTTTAATTATATTCATTTAAAGAAGCCAAACGTACAATCGAGGGTCGAAACAGGACTGACTATCATACGTTTGGGAGTAGTTATTTATAAAAATATTTTAAGAAGAAACTCGACGTTGGATCGAGGTTTGATAATTTTATTATGAAAGTGTTTTAGCATTTGGTATACGGACCAAAAGAAGAGAGTCGGGTTATGATTAATCATGTATATAGACTTGATTAATATCGTGAGGATACGTGCTGCTACCTCCAACTATGAAACCCTTATGGAAATGAGAAGCTTGGTATGTGGACCAAGGCGCAAGAGATACAAGAGAAACAAAACAATTGCAAACAAATCAATAATCGAGAAAAACCCATACATGGTGGCCAATACAAACATAAAGCGATTAAATTACATGTGTACTAGCAAAGTGGGCTAGTCTACTAAGACGACTAATTGGAACAATCGATCGAAATAGGCTCACTGTAGGAAGGCCCAGGACCAAGCGTACATGTGTGCATGTGTGGTCATCGCGACGCTTCTAAGCTTTGTCGACTTACGGGTTTAAAATGATTCACAATTATTAGTTTAAAAATAATATTTTTTTTGGGTTTGTGTAACTGACATTAAATTAAAATAAAATAAATGCGAGCTAAATAATTATTACAAGTTTTGGGGAGAGGGATACATCAATTACGAATGGGGATTAAATGATAAAATAAAATGGAAAGCAATAAATTATTTACAGCACAACAAGGGAGCGGGATATAATTTTTTCGAATGGAATGAAAAATAAATAAAGAGAAAATGATAGATTAATTACAACGGAATGGGATACAAACAAAAATCAATGCGGAAAAGCAAGTATCGACTATACCATTGCATTTTATTGGATTAATTGGAATAGATTGTAGAAATTAATTCTAAGAAGTCAAATAATATATTTGTGTTCAATATATATTCGAAAGTCGAATTGAATTCCAATTTCAAAATTGCAACACAAGGAGGATCATTATAATATAAATTATTTACAAGAATATGGTAAAGTATATATAAAATACAAACAATAATATGTACATAATTATATATTTACAATACTAAATATAATAACAAAAATATTATGTATTTTATATTTACAAAATTAAAAATACATAACTAAATATTATATTGAAGTAGTAGAGTAACAATAATAAAAATGTAAATGGAGAAAGGTATATAGAGTCTAAGAGGAAATGATGTTTGAACTATTCTTTAATGCCTTCACAAGTAACAAATTCGTTAGTAGCATAAGTGTGGAATAAAAATTAAAACGAAATGGAATCGCAACAACTTGGAAAATGGTTAGTAAGCAAGGTATACAAATCGAAATGAAATTAGCATGAACTATGTACATGAACAAATGAAGAACCAAAAAAATTGATCATTATCGAAACCAAAGATTTAATGAGCAAGTTAAAATCTACAAAGTATAAAAATTGAATTGAAACTTAGATCATGTACATAAACAAATCAAGAAGCAAATGTTTATTTATTCAAGCATTGCAATTAGCAAATGAACTAAAAACGGAAGAAGTTCAAGCTATTATTTAATTCAAGTTCGAAACATGTAGGATTGGCACAAAAGCAAGCTAAGATTAAATCGAACCAATCCGGGAAGCCACTACACGATCTTAACAATGCCTCATAAGATTCAATTGATTGAACAAAAATCGGGCAGCCACTAATCAACCAATTTAAATCAAGATAAAACGATTTTCACTCAAATTCACACAAATGAAACAGTATGCTACCCACAAAAGATTCTCGGTCAGATTTATACGCGAATAAACGCGGTATTATCGTTACCTTCATCGAAACTATACAAACATCGACAATCACAGTCAATAAAAAATCAACAAAACAGTGTCATTTTTGATTAACCTTCAAATTCAAACTTGAATCATATCAAAATCTCAAATAAACAATTGCAACTATAAAAAACAATGGCTGCCCCCCACAGTTTCTCGGTTAGATCAAACGCGATTAAACGCGACATTATCATTAAACCTTTATCGAAACAAAAGAGGAATCTCTATCACAAATTCAATCAAAACAAAATAGCATGGTGTCTTCCCGTGCTATCGAAAAATTAATTTTTAATAATTCGAATATCGACACAAATGAAGTCGCCACCGAGATTTATTTATTCCAAGAAGGAAATGAGAAATATCGAATAAAACCCACGAATAAAGAATAAGACAGTCTACGAGACTAAAAGATGCAGGTTCGGGAGTCGGTTATACAAGGAGAAGGTATTAGCACCCCTCACATCCACCGTACTCGATGGTACCCATTTAGTTCAAAGTGTGTTCGTGTGTTAATGTAAAAATTTACGATCTTCTTAGGTTTGAAAGGAGAAAATAAGAGCGCCGTAGTTCGGCTAGAAAATGATTGTTTGTGGATTGATTTTAAATGAAAATACAAGTCAACATTTTTAAAGGAGAAGACACGTCTAAACGCCCACAAGGTGTGGTAAAGAATAAAGGACTACACACCAATATGAGGAAGGGTTTGAGAACGCCTCTAGTACTCAATTGGAGAAGTCGAAAACCATGGGGATAGAGAAAAGAACATCTCAATTATAAATGAATCATGTCTAATCTTGAAAAGGTTTTAAATGTAAAAGGTGCTTGAACGCACAAAAGATTTGAATGAGTTAAGGTTGATTTTATATGTGGGTGAAAAGTACCACACAATAGGACTAGCATCCTACGGTTCAAATACTAGAAACACGAGGAGCTCAATGCTAAACGAGTCGTCTATCATCCCAAAAAGTTTTCTTATGAAAAAGGTGAAGTGAAACGAGGTTCACATTATTGAGAGTCTTAAACAATAGGACTAGCATCCAACGATTTAAAGACTCAGAGTTCATTTTGCACAAGTATTTAAACAATTGGTCTAGCAACCAACGATTTAAATACTCGGAATTTATTATGAAAAGGTTTTGAAAAATTCACTCGACGTTGGTTCGAGGTTTGAAAAATAAGACTCGACATTGGATCGAGAAAGTTTATTGAAAGTGTTTTAAATGCTTGGTGAATGGAGAAAGAATGAATCAGGTTATGATCAACCAAGCCATGAAACTTGATCGATATCGAGAGAATAGCCAAGCCTACTCTCTACTATGAAACCCTTATGGAAATGAGAATCTTGGTATGTGGACCAAGGTGCGAGAGATGGAGGAGAAACAAATAATTGCATACAAATCAGTAAATCGAGAAAAGCCCATAAATGGTGGCCAACACAAGCATAAAGCGGTTAAAATATAAGTGTACTAGCAATGTGGGATATTCTACTAAGACGACCAATTGGAACAATTGATCGAAATAAGCTCACTGTAAGAAGGCCCAAGATCAAGCGTACATGTGTTCATGTGTGGTCATTACGACGCTTCTAGGCTTTCGACTTATGGGTCTAAAATGATTCACAATTATTAGTTTGAAAAGTAATTTTTGGTTTGTGTAAGTGACATTAAATTAAAATAATATAAATGAGACCTAAATAATTATTACAAGTTTTTGTGGGGAGAGGGATACATCGATTACAAATGGGGATTAAGAATAAAATAGAAATAGAAAGCAATAAAATATTTACAGCGCAAAAAGGGAGCGGGATACATTTTCGAATGAGGATGAAAATAAATTAAAGAGAAAACGATAAATTAATTACATTACAACGGGATACAAACAGAAAATCAATACGGAGAAACAAGTATCGATTATTAACCATTGCATCTTATTAGATTAATTAGAATAGATTGTAGAAATTAATTCTAAGAAGTCAAATAATATATTTGCGTAATCTTATTTACAAATGAAGATAGCAAAGTAGAATAAAAAGTATTATGTATAACTTAATTTATAAATGAATATAGTAAAGTATAATCAAAATTATTATGTATAATTATATTTACATTACTAAATATAATGAAAATACTATGTATTTTGTATATTTATAAAATAGAAAATACATTGATAAATATTAAATCCAAATAGTAACACAATTATAAGTAATATATATATATATATATATATATATATATATATATATATATATATATATATATATATATATATATATATATATATATATATATATATATATATATATATATATATATATATATATATATATATATATATATATATATATATATATATATATATATATATATATATATATATATATATATATATATATATATATATATATATTGATCGGTCACCATTTCTAGTAAGTTTTCGACCTTTTCCGACAAGAATTCATAGTTTGGTAACACTAAACGGTAGTTGCACGGTGTTTGGAGTAAGTTTTCGATTTCTTTTGTGTGATGTCTTTGTGTCTTATTGTCCTTAAGTGTTGAAAAAGTACCATTTTATGCTGTGCTTGGTAGTGTTGATGTTCGGTTGATACATGGGAGAATAGGAAGATGATCGAAACCGGTAGTACAACCGCAGAGGAGACTCAATCCAAATATGAAAGAGGTTGGCGCAAGGAGGTGGTGAAATTGCTAGATGCAGCTTGATTTACCCCATCTCGATAGCTCTTGGGTAAGTCCTGTATATGTCGTACAAAGAAAGGAGGAACAACCGTAATAAAAATGAGAAGAATGAGCCGATTCCGACTCGACTGCTACGGGTGGAGAGTGCATAGATTACGTAAGATTGAACACACCACCGTGAAGGATCACTTCCCGCTACCTTTATTGATCGATGTTGGAAAGGTTGGTGACATGATTATTATTGCTTTTAGATGGGTATTCGGCTACAACCAAATTGCAGAGCTCTGAAGACCAAGAGAAGACCGCTTTCACATGTCCTTATGGTATTTTTATGATAGGAGAATGCTTTTCGGACTGTGCAATGCACCGCTACTTTCCAAAGGTGTATGACATCCATTTTGATGACATGCTTGAGAAGAACATGGAAGTGTTCATGGATGACTTTTCGTGTTTGGACCTTCTTTTGATGAATGTTTGGTGAATCACAATGGTATTGGAGAGATGTCGCAGACCAATTTGATCCTCAATTGGGAAAAGTGCCATTTTATGGTGAAAGAAGGATAGTGCTAGGCCAAAATTTCTCATCGAGGAATTGAAGTGGATAAAGCTAAAGTGGAGGTAATTGCCAATTTACCCCACCGTGAATGAGAAAGGAATCGAGTTTCGGGACACGCGGATTCTACCGCAGTTCATTAGAGACTTCTCAAGATTGCAAAACCATTGACAAGTTTGTTAGTGAAAGACACCCGCTTGTATTCGATGCAAAGTGTGGGGAAGCCTTCACTACACTGAAGAATAAATTGGTGACCGCCCCTGTAGTTATTTCTCCTGACTGGTCTCTACCCTTTGAGATCATGTGTGATGCAAGCGACATAGCAGTAGGAGAAGTTCTTGGGCAAAGAAAAGAAAAGCTCTTGCATGTAATCTACTATGCAAGTCATGTTTTGAATTCCGCCCAAATGAATTATGCAACTACCGAGAAAGAGCTGTTAGCAGTTGTGTATGCCTTCAACAAATTCAGGTCCTATCTTTTGGGGACGAAGGTAATTGTTTATACTGACCATGCTGCTTTAAAATACTTGTTTTCTAAACAGGAGGCGAAGCCGAGGCTCTTACGATGGATCCTGCTATTGCAAGAATTTGATCTAGAGATTCGGATAAAAAGGGTGTGAAAGCACGTACGATCATCTATCCCGATGTCACCAATAGTGGAGACGGAAGCCACACACCCCATCAAGGATGAATTCATTGACGAACGAATCCTCGCTGTGATGGGCATCCCTTGGTTTGCAGACTATGCAAACTACCTGGTAGGTAATGTTATTCCTGATGATTTTGACTATAACAAGAAAAAGAAATTTTGCATGACGCAGTTCTACTTATGGGACGAACCTTTCCGCATAAAGAGGTGTGGATGGATTGTTCGAGATGTGTCCCTAAGAGGAGCAAGAAGATATCCTTAAGGCACAACTCTGAATATGGTGGGCATTTCAGAGGAGACAGAACGGCTGCAAAAGTCCTGCAATCAGGATTATATTGGCCTACCTTATTCAGAGACGCACAAAGGATGGTAAAGGAGTGTGATAGGTGCCAACGAACAGGGAACATCTCTAAGAGGAATCAGATGCCACAGAAAGGGATGCTTGAGGTTGAACTATTTGATGTGTGGGGGATAGACTTTATGGGTCCCTTCCCACCATCTTATGGAAAAAATTATATCCTAGTGGCTGTAGACTATGTTTCCAAGTGGGTTGAGGCAGTTGCACTACCCACGAATGATGCTAAGGTGGTGGTTACTTTTCTAAAGAACAACATCTTCTCGAGGTTTGGGGTGCCTAGAGCATTAATCAGTGATGAAGGCACCCACTTTTTAAACAAGTTGATGGAAAATGTGCTGAAGAAGTACAATGTCAAGCACAAGATCGCTACGCCATACCACCCGCAGACAAGTGGACAAGTGGAAGTCTCTAATAGATAAAGCGAGATCGAGAAGACGGTCAATTCTTCAAGAAAGGATTGGTCGATTAAACCGGATGACGACATGGGCATACCGAACGGTGTTCAAGACTCCCATTGAATGTCCCCGATCAACTAGTTTATGGCAAAGCTTGCCACCTCCCGCTTGAACTTGAGCACAAAGCATTCGGCTACAAAATTCTTGAATTATGATCTTAAAGTGTGAATCACGAATTCTTCAACCCATGAGCTAGAGGAATTTCGTGATCGCTTATGAGAATGCTAAAATGTATAAAGAGTGCACTAAAATGGCATGATCGAGAATACAATGAAAGAGTTTTGGGAAGGCCATTGGTGCTCTTGTTCAATTCCGTGCTTAAACTGCTCGAAAGTTGAAGTCCCGTGGTCCGGTCCGCTTGTAGTTCGACGGTTTTCCTCATGGCGCGTTGAGATTAAAAATCCGAACAATGAGGATGTTTTCAAAGTGAATGGCCAAAGGTCAAGCCCCATTATACAGACAAGTACCGGAGTCATTGATCATTTGGCCTCACCGATCGAGGTGGAGTCCGTCGAGCCATGCGATGTTAAACGAAGCGCTGTAGGAGGCAACCTACGATTTTTACTTTAACGCTTGTGTTTTGTGTTATTTTATTTTATTTTTGTAGGATGGTGTAAGACTTGGATCAGAAGCAACTTCACCAAAAAGCATTAAGGAAATTCAAAATTGGTGTATATCGTAGAAGAAACACGGTGTCCGTGTCCCGCACACGGTCCGTGTTGAGCCTGCACCACAAGAGCGCAAAAGAAAAAAGAAGTGCAAAGTCGAGCTTTCACACGGTACCGTGTTCTTACACACGGACCGTGGACGGGCGTGTTCAGCTTTTGAAATTTTGTCTTCTTTGATTTTAAGTGGACCCCACCTAAATAAAACTTGAATTATAACCTTTCTCTCACTTCATTCTCCCACTTTTCACTCATCTCCTCCATTGAAACCTAGCCTCAAAAGCTAAACAACTCACTTTTACACCATCACCCACTCATCAAAACACCAAAGTGCTTTTATTAAAGTTGTTCTACTCTTCATGCTCTACACTTTCACCGTTTTAGATTTTAATTTTGGGCAATTTTAATTTTCGAATTTTTTGTGTGTTGTGGTTTGTGTTTTGTTCTCTTCTTTGTGCAGAACATCATCATGCCTCCAAGGCGAGTAATCCGCCCAAAGAGGATGATGATTTCGCCGAGCCATCCGAACCAAGGCAAAGACCCCGCCCACGAGCCCGCATCCGGACGAAATAGGATCATGGATGACAACCCCACCAGATTACCTTTGTCGACCCTAAGTACAAACAAAGGTATGATGTTTTGGTTCAGCGAAGTTACCCCGACCGCTATATTTGTGAAGACACCCGTTAAGTTAGGCCTTATGATGAGGTGTTCCGATGTTTCATAACATCGAATGTTGTCGCTTATGCTATTTGAGGCACCTACCTTGAGGGCCTAACTCTTGAATTTTTAGCATCGTTGAATTTAAACTGAAACACAAGTGGAATGGAACCGAAATGGGTATTACAGTTGATTTAGAGTTCTTTATGTTTGGGAACCAAAGATAAGTCGACCGTAGAAGAGGTTGGGCTGCCTTAAATTGCCGCCATCCGGACCGGGGCCCGAGACATTCCTCGCTGAATTTTGGGAGGCCATCATTGGAAAAGCGGGTACAATCCTAGTTCGCCAAGGCCTCGGGATTCATAATCCTTGCTTCATATGCCCGTAAAGGTTTAGCGCTTACTTTGTTTGGGGAGATAGCACGGGGTGTGCGGGAGGGAGTTGTTTCTGTTACATAGTATGCTGGAGGTAGGAAGGGTGAATGTGGCGGCATTTGCTGCCAACCATTTGAAGCAAGTTGGTCATGCTTCAAATGGAGAAATATCGGTAGGAGGAATGGTTACGCAACTGTCTGGCTGATTACTTGAATTATAGTCAGTTCATAATAGAGGAACCCTCCATACCGGGAAAGAATATTGACATGACTACTCTTGTCAATCAAAGGATGATCGTAGTGCAGCCCGGGTATTACTCCCTGGTGATTCATGAGCAACACATTATGTCACTACCGGCACCTCATTGTATTTCTGTGGCAAACCGTGGTAATTGGTTATATGTAGCTACAGGTATGAACCTAGGAGAAAGTCCTCCACGTGGTCAAAATTTTTCAGGTAATGAAATGGAGGATGACGTTCAAGCTCCGGACCATCCTGACCAGCAGCACCCGCAATTCAACCAACAGTATGCGGGATCCTCCTCTATGACTTCAGATCAGTGGGGGTGGGTGCAAACTGAAATTGGTGCCATACGCACCGAACACGCAGAAGGTGTCGAAATGCTCGCACAAGGAACAGTGGTGGACGACGTCCAGACTATGATGCGACGTCTCGTGTTGCAATTCCCACAGGACCCTCCTCCACCACCTCAAGAGGTGTAGTCTCCGTCAAGATTTGAATTTAAACATTGGGGTCAATGTTTAGTTCAAAGGGAGGTTTTATTTTATTTTATTGTTTGCTTGATTATTTATTGTTCAGTTTCGTTCAGTCGATTTATTTGATTTGTTGCGTCTTTGTTTGTTTTAATTTGTGTTTAAGTTGTCCAATGCAGTACCGTCAGGGTGTTACCAGGTGATTGATAGAAGTCGGAAGGGAGCAAGCTAACAGTTAGTGGTTGAACAACACACACCACACTTAATCTCCACAGGCACCAGGGAAGTTAACACAATCCAGAGAAGAAGGCAGGACGCAAAGCATCAACATTGATCAATAGAGTGTTGTGGCATTTTTGCAGTTGAAAGAGAAATTGCATGACACCACCAGCACTGTGGAGCATGCAAGCTAAACCCACCCGGTGAGGTTACAGAGCCAAATTCGTGATTCCATATGAGAGTTCAGTCAGGTATGACGTTATTCACTTTGATTTTGCGTATTTTCTCTTAACACAAACACACCACGAAAACATACATCGAGGCAAGTTCTTTCAGAACCCCGAGCCTTTCTAAACCATCCTGTATGCATTGTATCCATAGTCACCCCCCTTGAGCCATTTTTTTATTTGTTCATATTGTTATTCATGTTACCACCCTTTCACCATTCATGTTATTGCTCGGCATTTGTGTTTTCATCTTGTAAATGTATGACTGAATCTAAGTGTGGGGTAATGTATCATTGAGTAAGGGGCAAGTGCAAAGAAAAAAAAGAAAAAAGGAAAAGATTGTAGAAATCCAAAGAAAACAAAAGTATTTCAAGAATAAGAAAATCAAAGGAAATAGCCTTGACACTTGCCCACTTATTGAAACTCCTTTAGAATGACTCTAAAAGTCAAATCAAGAGTCGGAAGTCTTTACCCCATACTTACGATTCAAGGTCGTTAAGAGCGTAAATATGGACCCTACAGAATGCCGAGCACCAAAACCCTTTGTCATCCCGCTCTTTGTTTATCCCACCAAACCTAAGCCACGCTACATCCCAAAGACCTCATGAATGTGTGTGTGATCTGTGTGTAGTGATTAGAGAATTTATTCAAAGTTAAAAGTAATATGCATACCTTGATACCGTGAGTGTAAACAGCTTAACCCGAGAGATGTTGTGAGAATGTGAAAAGCTTGCAGGTAAAATAGTGCTCGGAGGTGGAAATGTGGCGGAAAGATTGACTAAGATGCCATGGACTAGATTGTGAAGTGAGGGTGTCAGGAGAAAGGAATCTTGTTGGTGACCTTTGTTCGCCTCAATACATCACTTGAGGACAAGCAATGAGATAAGTGTGGGTTGTGATCGGTCACCATTTCTAGTAAGTTTTCGCACCTTTTTCCGACAAGAATTATAGTTTGGTAACACTAAACGGTAGTTGCACGGTGTTTAGAGTAAGTTTCGTATTTCTTTTTGTGTGATGTCTTTGTGTCTTATTGTCCTTTAAGTGTTGAAAAGTACCATTTTATGCTGTGCTTGGTAGTGTTGATGTTCAGGTTGATACATGGGAGAATAGGAACTTTGGCGGCACAGCGGATGAAATGGAGCCGAAAAAGCAATTTTAAGAGGTCAACACGGGCCCCGTGTGTAGCAACACGCCCGTGTTGAAAAGTGCCCGGAAGTGGATTTTGTGCCGAAGAGCCGCACACGGTCACCTGTGCAGAACACGGACCGTGTTGATCAAGCGAGCTGAAGCGTGTTTGCATCGGGGGCAACACGGGCGCCGTGAGGAACACGGTCCGTGTTGAGTGCGCGTCGATTCAAATGCTCGATTTTTTTTGTACATCCAAGTTAATTCATTAAGGGTATTTTTGACACTTGGTCAAAGCAGAGGAGAGGACACTATTAAAACATCTTTAGGGCAAGAAAGAAAGGAGGATTGGATTGAGAAAATAGAGATTACATGAGAGAAGGATTGAGAAGCAAGGTTACGATCGACGGAGAACTTCAAGGTGTCACCATTGAAGATCAAAGTCTAAGTTCTTGTAATGTCAATTCCTTTTAATTTGTTAATCTTGAATTCTATGAATAACTAAATTCCCCACTTGCTAGGGGTTGGTTCTAATTTGGATCTTGTAATGATTATGAATCCTTAGTTTTTCAATTCAGATATTATGTTTCTTCAATTTAATTATACAATGATTTTATGCATTCTCTTTCGAACAATTGAGATTGACTTATGACCGATGAATATAGGACTATATTTGTTAGGGTTGTGTATAATTTGGTTATAGTAGATATCTCCTAGGACTAGGGATACCCTATGATTATCATATATGACCTTGATATTGATTTACTTGAATGCATTATTATTCTTCTTGGGTATAGGGATTAATTTGCATGTTCAAGGGTTTTTCTCTAAGGACTTAGGAAAAACACGATAGAGGTTGATAATTGAAGTAACATAGATTTTTCTGAAAGAAATTGGGAATAATAACCTTTATAGGCCAAATTGACCGAACCATTCCCCTAGCTTGTTTAATTAAAAGAAAGTTAATTATTTTACATTGTCTTGTGTAGAGATTTTTTCAAACAACAAACTTCTAGTTTTTGTCTACTTGATAAGACTGATATTTCGTATTTGCATTGCAATCCTTGAGATCGATATTCGTGAATTAAAAATCACTAAAACTACATCGACAAAATAGTACACTTGCTATTTTCCGATCATATATGTATATATATATATATATATATATATATATATATATATATATATATATATATATATATATATATATATATATATATATATATATATATATATATATATAGATGCACTAATAGAAAATGTATGTTTGGACTATTCTTGAATGCCTTCACAAGTAACAAACTTGTTAGTAGCATAAGTGGGATGAAAATAAATGAAATAGAATTGCCAATAAAATAAACATGGTTAGTAGGCAAGGTATACAAATAAAAATGAAATTAGCATGAACTATGTATAAATATTTTACAATTTAAGAGCCAAATAAACAAGTTAATGTTCAATGTATTTGTGAAAAAATAATCACCATTGCAATTATCATTTCAAACATGTTTAAAATTAAGTAAACTCAACAGTAAACATGATTTTCCAACCCTAAATGCAACAAGAAGTAGAGATTTGAATTGCAATATGAAAAATTATAATCAAATTGAACTTTCAAACCCTATATCAAAACCCGGGCAGCCATAAATCAATTTATTTTACTTGAGATAAAACTATTTTCTCGCTTAAATTCAAACAAAAGAAATAATATGTTGCCCACGATAATTTTTCAGTCAGATTTATACACAAATAAACGCGTCGTTATCGTTACCTTCATCGAAAGTACCCCTAAATATCATTCAACCATAAACTCTACTCGAAATTAAAATGAGAATAACTAATTACACGGTGTCCCAACGGTTTCTCGGCTAGTTTCTATGCGAATGACCGCGGAAACAACATCACCTTCATCGAAACCAAACCAAAATCGCTTCACTCACAATTCCAATTAAAACATAAATAACATGATAACATGGTGCCCTTACAATTTCTGGATTAGAATTACACGCGAGTAACGCGGCTTCATCATCAAACCATCATCGAAACTAAATGAATATCAATCCATCACAAGTTCAGATGAATTAAGACGGACTAACACAACCACAAACCCATACTATTGAGATTTTACAACTCGAAACCTCAAATTTAACACAAATTCAAAACCAAAATTCAAACAAAAATCAGACAGCCTTAAATTATTTACATATTGACATCAAAATGCTTCATATTTTGGGATAAGTTTCTATAGCGCAACAAAGTTTACATCACGATTTTATTTGATTAGCATAGCAGAACAAAAAAATCCAACAGCAACACAAAAGTTACCACGGTTTGAAGAAAACCCAAGAAACAACCAAGTCCAATTATCAGAGCACCCCAATAAGTCTCGCAACAAACTCAATTATGAAAGCAAGAGGAATATAGAGTTACCGAAATGTAGAATTGTTGATCTGAAGATGGAAGTTGCTGGGTTGTGATGAGCTTGTGAAGAAGTGACAGAGGACGAACGTCGAAGGAGTGTGTTGGCGGCATGATTGAGAGAGGAAGACGAAAGTTGAACGGCGGAGCAGAGTAAGGGACGGTGTCGCGACGAAGGGAAGGTTGAAGATGGAGGTTTGTGGCTGTGGCGTTGGGATTGGAGGAGGTTCCAGAAGGATGAAGGGAGACAGTGGATGGAGTATGAAGAAGAGAGGGTTTGTGGTGGAGAAGTTTATGGTGAGCGGCTGAGTTTCGGCGTGGAGGATGAGCAAAACGGTTTGATAGAGGAGACGTGGAGTAAGAAGGGTAGGCGACGTGGGGTGACGAAGACAGGGGAGGGGGTGAGACACGATGAGATTTGAGAGGAGTATTACGGCAGGGAGTAGTGATGGCTGAGTGAAGAGAGGGTATGGCGGTGATGGGGGTTGCGAGGAGAACGATAGGTGGAGGCGGTTGAGTAGCGGAAGAAGAAGATGGTAGCATCTTTTTTTATTTCTGATTTTCTTCCTCCTTTGCGTAACATTATGTAACACACACACACACACACACACACACATATATATATATATATATATATATAATTAGGTTAAAATAATTATGATAATGCCAAAACTAACCCCAATGATTAAATGGGCCACAAAAATGGATTGTCTAAAAAATAACAAACCCAAAAATATTTTTGTTTGAATTTTTTGAAATAAAAAATGGACACCTAAAATTGACAAAAATGATATAAATTCAGACACTAAATTATCCGAAAAAATAAAATGAGTACATTAAAATAAACTAGTCTCATAGATTAAAGAAAAATTATTGAAATGGTTAAAATCAAAATAAAATGATAATAAACTATACCTGACTTTAAAACACTTACGGTTAAAAACGAGACTAAAAAATGTATCAAAAAATTAGAGAGAGCACATTTTCATGATCTACGCGACACGTACATTCATAAAGCAGTGAGTAAAAGGTGAAAACTTGAAATATTTTTCCGTTAATTTTCTGCACAGTGTCGAATTTCTTTTAACAGTCCGTTTATAAAACCGAAATATCGATATAATCGACATATAAACAACTTAAAACGATACAATAAACGGGTAGAGAGATAAATAATGAATGAAGTAAGATAACATGTATTTTACAACTAAAAATGATGCAAATATCATTTGAAACTGACTTTTGGTCAATTTAAATACGATGAAATGATGCAAATGCGATGTGTAAATGATTGTTTTATGTCGATGGCTTTAACAGAATCATATGCAGATGAATGTGAATCCTAAGCCAGATAAAATCGAGATAGGAGGGCAAATTAAATTAAAAATAAATATGGAATGCGAATAAAAAATAAAAAAATGCAAGTAACATTTAAATATGATATAAATAAATGAATGCGAAAACTCAGGGTAAAATTTGGGGTACAACAGCTGCCCCTATTTAAATATCTTTAGCTAGATGATATGAAGATGATTAGGCTTCATATAATTGCAGTAGGAGATAGTTAAATATCAAAAATCCAAAATTTTGCCCTGAGATGCAATGAATATTTTGTGAATGGAATATGACAAGAATGCGTTGAATGCAATACTTTTTTTGACATTTTTTTTTAAAATGATGCATGATACGAGACAGACTCTATGGTAATATGGAAGAACTTGAAACTAGAAATTTGTGGTAGATGATATGACGTGGAAAGACACGCTGGAACAACAAGATATTTCTGGATATCCGTCGGGGTGATAAAGAGTAACCAGTAATACTTGGAAAAAAGGGATAAAACCCTGGAAAGATAAGTGGCGACATCTAAGAATTTCATTGAATGAGATAATAAATCCTCTAGAAAAGACATCAAAACGCGGCTGAAGATACATCAGAGTCATCCAGCAATGGCACCAGACGGAAAGAGACCACGACATCCAATAATCTGTTTTGAATGAAGGGAAAAACTCTTTGGAAAAGACAATCAGATACATCCAAATATGAAGCTACATCAGAGTCTTCCAGCAATGGTACTGGGCGGAAAGAAAACCACTACATCCAATAATCTACTTTGAACGAAGGGAAAAACTCTTTGGAAAAGACAATCAGATACATCCAAATCTGAATCTACATCAGATTCATCCAACAATGGCACTGGGCGGAAAGGAAACCACCACATCCAATAATTTGCTTTGAATGAAGGGAAAAAACTCTCTGAAAAAGACAATCAGATACATCCAAATTTGAAGCTACATCAGAGTCATCAAGCAATGGCACTGGGCGGACAGGAAACCACTACATCCAATAATCTACTTTGAATGAAGGGAAAAACTCTCTTGAAAAGACAATCAGATTCATCCAAATCTGAAGCTACATCAGAGTCATCCAGCAATGGCACTGGGCGGATAGGAAACCACTACATCCAATAATTTACTTTGAATGAAGGGAAAAAACTAGGTATCTAGAAATAGAGTTGGTGAAGACAAAGAGACAAACATCCATGAATCCTCAATACGAAGAACACTGCCAACTCTGCTTGGAAAGAAGACGTTTTGAGAAACACTTCCACCGCACTTGTGAACTGGATCGAAATGATGATCCTTGGAGGAAGGAGTGGAGAGCTGCTTAAGGTTTGCCCCAGATTAGCTGATTGTTGAAGATAAACCGATCATGGTTTCAGTTGAACGTTGATGGAAAAAGACTGATCATGGCTTCAATTCTTGAAATAACTGAGGGAAAGTAGTGCCCTAGTATAAGTCTTGAAAGTGATCTTCCAATTAAAACAATTTTGGGAATGACTTGAACTGAGTAGCAAATCTTGAACTGATTCACAACCGGATCTGAAAGATACTTGCCCCTGATTAGGATCACTGACCATGTTTCTCAATAGTTTGGACTTCCTTGATGAGGAAAACTTGTTTGCAATAAACACACAACCACACAATGAACTAAACTAGGGTTGACTCGCTTGAGAAAAGTGTCCCCAGTGAATTCGCCAAACTATCGTCCCGCGCTATCAAAAAATTAATTTTTAATAATTCAAATATCGACACAAATGAAGTCACCACCGAGATTTATTTATTCCAAGAAGGAAAGGGGAAATATCTAATAAAACCCACGAATAAAGAATAAGACGGTCTACGAGACAAAAAGATGCAGGTTTGGGGGTCGGTTATGCAAGGGGAAGGTATTAGCACCCCTCACATCCTTCGTACTCGATGGTACCCATTTAGTTCAAAGTGTGTTTGTGTGTTAATGTAAAAATTTACGATCTTCTAATGTTTGAAAGGAGAAAATAAGAGAGAAGAAATGTTTTTATTATTTTTGCTCGCCATTAGTCGTAAGACTTAGTGCCTACGTACTCCCTCGTGCAATGGGAAAGTCAGAGCGTCGTAGTTCAGCTAGAAAATGATTATTTATGGATTGATTTTAAATGAAAAGACAAGTCAACATTTTTAAAGGAGAAGACTCGTCTAAACGCCCACACGGTGTGATAAAGAATAAAGGACTACACACCAACATGAGGAAGGGTTTGATAACGCCTCTAGTACTCAAGTGGAAAAGTCGAAAACCATAGGGATAGAGGAAAGAACATCTCAATTATAAATGAATCATGTCTAATCTTGAAAAGGTTTTAAATGTAAAAGGTGCTCGAATGCACAAAAGATTTAAATAAGTTAAGGTTGATTTTATATGTGGGTGAAAAGTACCGAACAATAGGACTAACATCCTACGATTCAAATACTAGAAACCAGAGGAGCTCAATGCTCAACGAGTCGTCTATCATCCCAAAACGTTTTCTTATGAAAAAGGTGAAGTGAAACGAGGTTCACATTATTGAGAGTCTTAAACAATAGGACTAGCATCCAACGATTTAAAGGCTCGGAGTTCATTTTGCACAAGTATTTAAACAATTGGTCTAGCAACCAACGATTTAAATACTTAGAATTTATTATGAAAAGGTTTTGAAAAATTCACTCGACATTGGATCGAGGTTTGAAAAAGAATACTCGACGTTGGATCGAGAAAGTTTATTGAAAGTGTTTTAAATGCTTGGTGAATGGAGAAAGAATGAATCAGGTTCTGATCAACCAAGCCACGAAACTTGATCGATCTCGAGAGAATAGCCAAGCCTACTCTCTACTATGAAACCCTTATGGAAATGAGAATCTTGGTATGTGGACCAAGGCACGAGAGATGGAGGAGAAACAAATAATTACAAACAAATCAATAAATCGAGAAAAGCCCATACATGGTGGCCAACACAAGCCTAAAGCGGTTAAAATACAAGTGTACTAGCAAAGTGGGCTATTCTACTAAGACGACCAATTGGAACAATAGATCGAAATAGGCTCACTGTAAGAAGGCCCAGGATCAAGCGTACATGTGTGGTCATCGCGACGCTTCTAAGCTTTCGAATTACGGGTTTAAAATGATTAATAATTATTAGTTTGACAAGTAATTTTTGGTTTGTGTAAGTGACATTAAATTAAAATAAATAAATGCGAACTAAATAATTATTACAAGTTTTTGTGGGGAGAGGGATACATCGATTATAAATGGGGATTAAGAATAAAATAGAAATAGAAAGCAATAAAATATTTACAACACAACAAGGGAGCGAGATACGTTTTCGAATGGGGATGAAAATAAATTAAAGATAAAACGATAAATTAATTACATTACAACGAGATACAAACAGAAAATCAATACGGAGAAACAAGTATCGATTATTTACCATTGCATCTTATTAGATTAATTAGAATAGATTGTAGAAATTAATTCTAAGAATTCAAATAATATATTTGCGTAATCTTATTTACAAATGAAGATAGCAAAGTAGAATCAAAAGTATTATGTATAACTATATTTATAAATGAATATAGTAAAGTAGAATCAAAAGTATTATGTATAATTATATTTACATTACTAAATATAATGAAAATACTATGTATTTTGTATATTTATAAAATTAAAAAAACATTGATAAATATTAAATTCAAATAGTAACACAACTATAAGTAACAGTATAAAAAAATATATAGATGTACTAATAGAAAATGTATGCTTGGACTATTCTTGAATGCCTTCACAAATAACAAACTTTTTAGTAGCATAAGTTATAAATGAAATAGAATTGCCAAAAATATAAACATGGTTAGTAGGAAGGTATACAAATCGAAATGAAATTAGCATGAACTATGTATAAATATATTACAATATAAGAGCCAAGAAAAGAAGTTAATGTTCAATGTATATGTAAAAAAACAATCAACATTGCAATTATCATTTCAAACATGTTTAAAATTAAGTAAACTCAACAGTAAACATGACTTTCCAACCCAAAATGCAACAAGAAGTAGAGATTTGAATTGCAACATGAAAAATTATAATCGAAATGAACTTTCAAACCCTATATCAAAACCCGAGCAGCCATAAATCAATAGATTTTAATTGAGATAAAACTATTTTCTCGCTTAAATTCAAACAAAAGAAACAATATGTTGCCCACGATAATTTCTCGGTCGGATTTATATACGAATAAACGCGTCGTTATCATTACCTTCATCGAAACTACTCCTAAATATCATTCAACCATAAACTCTACTCAAAATTAAAATGAGAATAACTAATTACACGGTGTCCCAACGGTTTCTCGGCTAGTTTCTACGCGAATAAATGCGGAAACAACATCACCTTCATCGAAACCAAACCAAAATCGCTTCACTCACAATTCCAATTAAAAACTGAATAACACGATAACATGGTGCCCTTACAGTTTCTCGGTTAGAATTACATGCGAGTAACGCGACCTCATCATCAAACCATCATCGAAACTAAACGAATATCAATCCATCACAAGTTTAGATGAATTAAGACGGAATAACACAATCACAAACCATACTATTGATATTTTACAACTCGAAACCTCAAATTTAACACAAATTCAAAACCAAAATTCAAACAAAAATCAGACAGCCTTACATTATTTACATATTGACATCAAAGTTGCTTCATATTTTGAGATAAGTTTCTATAGCGCAACAAAGTTTACATCACGAATTTATTTGATTAGCATAGTAGAACAAAAAATTCCAACAGCAACACAAAAGTAACCACGGTTTTAAGAAAACCCAAGAAATAACCAAGCCCAATTATCAGAGTACCCCAATAAGTCTCGCAGCAAATTCAGTTATGAAAGCAAGAGGAATAGAGATTTACCGAAATGTAGAACTGTTCATCTGAAGATGGCAGTTGCTGGGTTGTGATGAGCTTGTGAAGAAGTGACAGAGGACGAACGTTGAAGGAGTGTGTTGGTGGAAGGATTGAGAGAGGAAGACGAAGGTTGAAAGGCGGAGCGGAGTAAGGGACGATGTCGCGGCAGAGGGAAGGTTGAAGAAGGAGGTTTGTGGCTGTGGCAGTGGGATTGGAGGACGTTCCGGAAGGATGAAGAGAGACAGTAGACGGAGTTTGAAGAAGAGAGGGTTTGTGGTGGAGAAGTTTATGGTGAGCGACTAAGTTTCGGTTTGGAGGATGAGCAGAACGGTTTGATGGAGGAGATGGTGAGTAAGAAGGGTAGGCGCCGAGGGGTGACGAAGACACGGGGTGAGAGACAATGAGATTTGAGAGGAGTATTACGGTAAGGAGTAGCGATGGCTGAGTGAAGATTGGGTATGGCAGTGATGGGGGCTTTGAGGAGAACGATAGGTGGAGGCGGTTGAGTAGCGGAAAAAGAAGATGGTAGCAGCTTTTTTTCTTTCTAATTTTCTTCCGCCCTTGCATAACATTATGTAACACAAACACACACACACGTGTATGTATGTGTATATATATATATATATATATATATATATATATATATATATATATAGATTAGGTTAAAATAATTGTGATAATGCCAAAACTAACCCCCAATGATTAAATGGGCTACAAAAATGGATCGTTTAAAGAATAACAAACCCAAAAGTATTTTTGTTTGAAATAAAAAATGGACACCTAAAATTGTCAGAAATGATATAAATTCAGACACTAAATTATCCGAAAAATAAAATGAGTACATTAAAATAAACTACGGGTCTCAAAGATTAAAGAAAATTTTTTGAAATGGTTAAAATCGAAATAAAATGATAATAAACTATACCCGGCTTTAAAACACTTACGGTTAAAAACGAGACTAAAAAATGTATCGAAAAATTAGAGAGAGCACATTTTCATGATCTACGTGACACGTAGATTCATAAAGTAGTGAGTAAAAGGTGAAAATTTGAAATATTTTTCCGCTAATTTTCTGCACAGTGTCGAATCGTTTTTAACAGTCCATTTATAAAACCGAAATTACGATATCATCGACATATAAAAAACTTAAAACGATGCAATAAACGGGTAGAGAGATAAAAAATGAATGAAGTAAGATAACAAGTATTTTACAACTAAAAACGATGCAAATATCGATTTAAACTGACTTTTGGTCAATTTAAATACGACGAAATGATGCAAATGCGATGTGTAAATGATTGTTTTATGTCGATGGCTTTAATGAAATCATATGCAGATGAATGTGAAGCCTAAGCCAGATAAAATCGAGATAGGAGGGCAAATTAAATTGAAAATAAATATGGAATGCGAATAAAAAATGAAAATTTGCAAGTAATATTTAAATATGATATAAATAAATGAATGTGAAAACTTATGGTAAAATTTGGGGTACAACACATGGCTGTCTCAAATTGTTTTTTGGTTATATCTTACGCGAATGAACGCGACATAGATACTTAAACCTTCACTGAAACTACACAGATCAATTCATTACAATTTCAAGTAACACAAAAAAGTATAATAACAAATATCAGTTTTAATCGAATTAAACCAACTTCGATATAAACTAAATGAAATGCAAACCATACGACCCTATCATCAAATTCCGATACAAGCCAAACATCTACTGTTAAACAACCCCTTTTTAGAAACTTCCTAGCAGAATAACATTCTTAAACAAGAGGATAATGTAATCGAACCGACATTTCCAACAAATTCATTTATAATATCAAACTAAAAAAAAACAGAGTTCCACACAGTTTAGTAATATTAATACAGATTCAACAGTATTAACAATCCAGAACATACATTGCATTTAGATACAAAATAATAAAAATATGAGTTGACAAAATAACCTGCTAAGAGGATTTGACCGAGGGAGTATGTTGGATTGTGTAGGAAGTATGAAGAAGATCTCTTGCTGTGAATAGTTGAGCTCGGATAAGCTTGAAGATAGTGGTGAGGCTGGGACGGACGACGGAGAAGGTGAGGTTGGGTTGCAGGAAGGAGTAGATGGAAATAGGTTGCTGTTTTGCAGAGGGATAAGGAAGGGACGACGAGAGTATGGTTGATGAAGGTTGAAGATGGAAGAGAGTGAGGTTGCGATGGTGAGGATGATGATGGTTGTCGAGGCAGAAGGTTGAAGGGACACGGTGGTGAAGAGAGGAAGGAGACGAGACAGTGACTGGAAGGACGAAGCTGTGTGAGTATGTATGGTGGAAGAGTTGAACAGAGGGTGAAAGTTCCTTTTTTCTCAGATTTTCGTTCCTCCTCTCCCCTGATGTCCTCACAGTAACCCATATATATACAAAAGAAAATTAGGTTTAGATAATTTTTTTAAAATGCCAAAAATGCCCTTCTGATTAAATGGGCCATAAAGATTGGATTTATTGATGAATCTTGAATGTTAGGTCTCTTGGAATTTTGAAGCTCTGGCCGTTAGGAGCAGGAGTTCTGGCCGTTAGGAGTAGAAGTTCGTCATGGGAGGCGGTTCTAGCCGTTAGGAGCGAAGTCCCGCCGTTAGAGCGAGTTCGCCGTTAGTAGCGTAAGCCTTACAGCGTAAGTCTTAGCCGTTAGGAGCAGAAGTTCTGGCCGTTAGGAGTAGAAGTTCTGGATGCACACATCTTGTATAATGAGTTGACGCTTGAAATAATGGAACTTCAGATATTCAACTTTTGAGAATCAAACCTCTTCTTCAGAACAATGTTTACTCTCATAATCGAAAAATCCTGATCCCATGGTTAATGCACAAATTATATGCATGCAATGCACCTATTGATTAAGTGTAAGCCAATTATTTTTTAAAAATGAAGAGGGCAAATTAAATTGAAAATAAATATGGCATGCGTATGAAAGTAAAAATTTAAATATGATGTAAATAAATGAATGTGAAAACTCAGAGTAAAATTTGGGGTACAACATTATGTTGTAAGATGTTGTTCCCAAATATTGCCAAAATGGTTGGCAAGTCAGTAAGAATTGTGTTGCAAGAGTATTGAAAGATTGAGGCATAAGTATTAGATTTAAATCGTGGTTGGGTTGTTGTTGAATTGAAAGATTAGATGCGAATGTTGTGTTAAAGATGGTTGTGTCGGGTGAATTTTCGAGGACGAAAATATCCTAAGTGGGGGAGAATTGTAACGCCCCAAATTTAATTAATTAGTTAATTAAATTATTTAAGGATTTAATTACTAGATTTAGTCGAAATTGGATTTGTCGGTATTATTTTAAGAGGCGTATTTTAGATTATTAAGTTAACGTCAGATTTTAGTCGGTTTAATCAGAGGAATAATATTAAAATAATATTATTTATTTATTTATTGGACTATTTTATTTAATTTGATTAAGTTGGATTGTGGTGTCGCGAAGTAATAGTGAGGTGTGTCTCTTAGGCCCAATAAGAGTTATTTGGATTAATTGGATTAAAAGAAAAGTGAGGGTTACTAGGTTAAGTGGTTTTTGGAAAGTATCAGAACAAAAACCTAAGCATTGTCACGAAACATTTGAAGAGGCAAAACAAGGGTTTTGGAGGAAGAGGCAAGAACAAAGAAAATTTCTAGAGGAATTGATCGTTGATTGCGATGAAAAAACAAAAGGTTGAAAATGAAGAGGGTAAATTTTGGGGTACAACATTACCCCCTGAACTCAGAATCGATAAAAGGTTTTCCCTGTTCTTTTCACCTTTCCTTATTGGATAAAAGAAAAGTCGGTGACGACTCTTGCTAACCGCAAAATTTGTGATAAAACGCAAAACAACCAAGTCAGTTCTCCCATCATGTTACAGAACTGACGAC
Organism: Vicia sativa; assembly: GCA_021764765.1. Taxonomy (NCBI): domain Eukaryota; kingdom Viridiplantae; phylum Streptophyta; class Magnoliopsida; order Fabales; family Fabaceae; genus Vicia; species Vicia sativa. Next base: position 11,080,736 of record CM038793.1, on the reverse strand, counting down.
TCTGCTGGGGAATATACCTAAAGAGGGGTTACCTTAGGGTTCTTAGATCACCTTTACTTGTTTTATTGTTTGACTTGTTTGATTTACTTTAAGGGTTTTGCTTGGGTATTATATTTGTGACGGTCCTACACCCGAATCCAGGTTCCTTAGGTAAGTAGCAATAGATCATCGCGACTGTCCGACGTAGACCGACACGGCTAAAATGATGGGTATTGTTTGTGTGATACTTTGGATATCCTGATGTTACTCAAGTTTAGTTGAGGAAACATTTGGCATCCGCGTGGTGTCATCAACACTAACTAAACTTTTAGAATCCTAATTGACCCATCTTGGCCATTAGAAGGTAGTGAGATAGTCAACTTTGATGTAAACTGAAGTTGGTTGATACTCCATGCTACGCTCATTGAGATTCGACTTTTGGGATATTTCGGTCGACCATTTGGATGCCGTATTGAAATAAAGCCTACGATAAAGATCCGTGATATGAGATTCCTAGAACCCGGTTACTATTATAGGATATGTTGAACCAACTTAAACTTTAGATAAGGGTACCTATCTATAAACCTCATACAAGCCTTAAACCTAGGGCTTTTGTGTGAATTGTTTGTGTTTGCTATTTATTTAAGCATGACATCATAACATCATACCATCATAACATTTTACTAACCATTTCAAGGACCTAGAGATTTATCTTTGCTCTTTGTTGTAGGGTTATGGTTTCCGCTCCCAAGAAAAATATCCGAATCAATTTTGTGGGGATACCTTCTCAACTTAAGGAATTAGTCTAAAAAGTTCATGATCACGCTCAGTTCATAAAGAGGCATGGTTATCTACTCGACTTGGTTATCTCCGATTTTGAAGAAGATATGATGAGCGTCGTATTCCAGTTCTTTGATCTGAAACATCACTGCTTTACCTTCCCAGACTATCAGTTGGTACCTACAATGGAAGAGTTCTCTAAGCTACCTGGGACCATTCTTGATCAGACGCCCTTCACCGGTCTAGAAAAAGTTCTGAAGTCCAATGTCGAATTAGAAGCTACCCTTCAACCCAATAGAATTCGATCCAATATCTCACATAGAAGATGGCAACTTAAATATTCCAAATATGAATATTAATTAATATTTAAAAACCAATCAAAAAGCCCAACTAAATAATTTTAACTAATATAAAATTCTAATTTAACTTAATATTTAAATCATTATTTTAAATATATTTAAATCATTATTTTAAATATTATTTGATACTCAATATAAGTGCACACGAATCCTAATCTTTGCCCTCAAATTCAACACATGCAAATAAAAAATTGCAAAAGGAGAGAATGAGATCAATGAAGTATGTCCACATACATTATAGTAATGGACACGAATGGGTTTAAGTCACCTGATCTTTTCCGCGTTGAAGGCTGAGCATCCAAATCCATTTTTATTTTTAATATTAATCTTTTAAGTATTTAGAATAACTAAAAAAGACATGAAATGTCTCTTAAAAATATACATGAACATATTTTATGTGAATAAATGTTATTAAACTAATAGTAGTCTATATATTTGGGAAATATTATTTTACACAGAATCTAACACTTACACCGTATATAGTAGTAATAAGGATTTGTTTTTCTAATGTTTAAACTCATTATTTTTATTTATTATAACACACAATCATGTGGGACTGTATGTCGATTGCTGTGTCAGCAATGCACAATGGTGTTGGACTTTTGTACTTTTACATGCCCCTTTGTATTAAATATTGATCAGTTAGAAACGGAAACTTTCCATACTACTCCTGATATTAATCTTTTTGGACCACACACCAACACCGTGGGTGTTTGGTAGCAAATTTCAACTCGAACTAGACACTGTATAAACAAACGTTCTCTTTCGTTGAACGTATCAAATCAAACCATGCCTGAAGGAGATACACCAACAAGTACATCTTCATCATCAGAATCAACAAGGTACTTCCATAATTCTAGTCACTACTTGTTCTCTTCATTTCTCTATTGATTCAAAATATAACAAATGGGGGCAACATATGATTTGTAGTATTAAATATTTTTATTTATTTTAACTCAACAATAGAAATACAACCATCTATAATTAGATGGTTAAGCATTTGTTTTTCTTAAAATGCTATTAAGTATTAAGAATAACTAAAAAAAGACATGAAATGTCTCCTAAAAAAATACATGAACATATTTTATTTGAATAAATGTTATTAAACTAATAGTAGTCTCTATATATTTGGGGAAATATTATTTTTACACGGAATCTAACTCTTACACCTTATAGTAATAAGGATTTGCTTTTCTAATGTTTGAACTCATTATTTTTCATTTATTATAACACAAACAATCATGTGGGACCGTATGTCGATTACTGTGTCAGCAATGGTGGTGGATTTTTTGTGCCCATTTGTGCTAAATAATACTTTCCATACTACTCCTGATATTAATCTTGTTGGACCCACACACCAACAACGTGGGTGTTTGGTAACAATTTTCAACTCGAACTAGACACTATATAAACAAACTTTCTCGTTCACTGAACGTATCAAATCAAAGGTTGAGTTAGAAGAACCATGCCTGAAGGAGAAACACCTCAAGTACATCTTCATCATCAGATTCAACAAGGTACATCAATAATTCTAGTCACTAGTTTAATTTCTCTATAGAATCAAAATACTATTATCATTCCTTTACCCTTTGTAGTTTGAAACAAGTTGGAAAATTACTTGCTCAATATTTTGGGCTACTGTTAGCAATAATCGGATTTGCATCAATGAATACATCAAGCAAGGAAACAACTCTGCTAATGAAGGCTTTGGCTTTCATGGTTACTCTTTACTACATGGCTTTGGTGCTGGCCACAGTGATGCAGCTTGACGTGGGACTCATGATGGGTATTTTCTCTATTTCTTGGAACTCTTGTTGCTTTCATAGCTCTGGTGATTATTTCTCCTGTGGTTGCATTCATTTTCTTGGGGTGGTGGATCTTCATGTTGGCTTTGGTGCTTTTGTACTATAAGTATCAAAGAGATCTATCATAGGATTCCAGAAAAGATAAAGTATTTATTTGAAAGGCCGAGTGAAGTTGAGCTGGGTGCCGTCTAGAGAATTTGATTGTATTTCTATTTGTGTATCTTAAGAAGAACAATATGTGTGTTGTATTTTATTATGTCAGTAAGATGAATGTTGTTAATCTGTTCTATAAGTGTTTGTGTTTGTTTCATAAGGGTTTTAGTATTTATTTCATCATGATTGTTCCAACACTAAAATGATATACAAAAGAGTGAGATCAAGTTAGTATTGTTTGTGTTGGCACAAGTGTTTTAATAGTTATTTTATCTTGATTGTTCCAACTCAGAAAGATATAAATTCTTCTTCTTCACCGTCTTACCATGGTTAGGGTTAGAAACTTTGAATTTGGGTTTTTCAAAATAGTCAAAATTGGACAAAACGATGAGTACCATTATACTCAAAACATCAATTTCAATCGATTCATAGTCTCATAATTAATTTATATTGCATATTTCACGATTTGTGATTTGCAGGTGCTATGGCTATGGACGAAATCTGTAGGTAAAGGCTTCAATATTTATTCATTTTTGGAATTTTTTATAAAATGGGTTTGTTTTTTTATTTTATTTTATAAAACATTACAAGAGTGAGAATTAGATCCACCAAGAAACTGGAGTTGCACAAGTGTTTTAATAGTTATTTTATCTTGATTGTTCCAATCCAAAAAGATATAAATTCTTCTTCTTTTCCTCCTTACCATGATTTTTCAAAATAGTCAAAATTGAACAAAACGATGGATACCATTATGCTCAGAACATTAATTTTAATCGATCCATGTATATTGCATATTTTATGATTTGTGATTTGAAAGTGCTATGGCTACGGACGAAATCTGTAGGTAAAGACTTCAATATTTATTTATTTTTGGTATTTTTTATGAAATGGGTTTGTTTTTTTATTTTATTTTATAAAACATTACAAGAGTGGGAATTAGATCCACCAAGAAACTGGAGTTGCACATAAGAAGCCAAAAATAATAGAAGAGAGCTTTCCAAACCATGAAACTGGAGTTGCACAAGTGAAGCCAAAAACAATCAAAAACAATTTTCCAAACCAAGAAACTGAAGTAGCAGTGTAGCACCACTCAAGCCATAAACCTCCCCCACCCTATTAGACTCCATAGATGGAAACAAAAGCACATTTAGGTGAAAATGGAATTCAGTTTCTTCTGCCCAAAACAGGCTGGACAAACAAGAATATCTGCACCTTGAAGCACTTCCCTTCTGCTCAAAGCAAACCTGGTAGGTAACTTATTCAAAAGTACTTTAATCCGTTATTTTATCTTGATTGTTCAAACCTTTAAAACAAATACAAAAGAGTGTGTGCAAGTTACTATTGTTTGTGTTTCAAAAGTGTTTTAATAGTTATTCCATGTTTGATTGTTCTAACCCTAAAATGATATACAAAGGAGTGTTTGCAAGTTATTTGAAGTCCAAAATAAAAGACAAATGGTATATTATATTGGATGTGGCTATAAAGAGTCAAATGGTGGAATATAGGTCATATGGAACAACAGTGCTTTATCATCCATATCACATGATTATAGTATTTAAATCTTTTATTTTCACTAAAAAAAAGAAGCTTATTTGCCACGTGAAAATAACGTGGCAAACATAAAAATCATGTCACAAAACAAAAATAGCGACGTGTTGATTTATGTCGCTGGGGGACAAGTGGCAATGTAGTAGCGACGTGAATCCCATGTCACAAAGTTGTGACGTGGTATTCACGTCGCAACAGTTTTGTATAGGGAACATGAATGCTGACATGTAGCAGCTTTAGTAGCGACGTGATTTTCATGTCACTAATTAGTGACATGAAAATCACGTCTATCAACGTTTTATTTTTAAAAAATTGTTTAGTAATTATTTTTATATTAATTAATTTATCTAATAAAATTTAAATAATAAAATTTATATAATAAAATTTAAATAATAAAATTTAAATAATAAAATTTAAATTTTAAATAATAAAATTTATATAATAAAATTTAAATAATAAAATTTATATAATAAAATTTAAATAATAAAATTTTTATAATAAAATTTATATATTAAAATTATTAGAATAATAGTATTTTATTATATATTCGAATAACAAAATTTTATAAAATAAAGTCATATAATAAAATTGTATATAATTTAATATTTTAAAATGATAAAAATAAATATCTTACATAAATGCAAATTTAAAAACAAAAGAAATAAAATGTTTTCACGGGGCATCTTCACCCGGATAATTATCGAGATCGAAGTCATCAAGTCCATCATCATCCGGCTGTGTATCAGGAACATTCTGATTTCCACCACCTTGCATAAACCTTCTCATCTGCTCCTCCATATCAGATTGCCTCTTCCGCATCATCTCCAACTGCTGCTCCTGCTCTTGCCTCATTGTCGTCATTTGGGCCTCCATTTCGCGTCGACTTGATTGCCAATTGTCTTCTTGTTTCAAGTTGATCCTGTGTCAGATTCGGTTGACGTGACCCTCCCTCTCCATCTCTAAGTCGTTGAAACAGATTACGATCACCAACTCTCAACCCGCCGACCAAATTTTCTCCCGCAAAAAAGCAACCATTAGGCCCTTTTCCATTAACTACTTCATTCCAAATGTAGAAATCAACATCACCATTAAGCGGCTCCCCCTCTGCTGGCCTATATTGAGGATTGTGTTCCAGAAAATTTGCAAGCAATGTCTGATAATCATCCTACACATACATTAAATAATAAAATTAAAAACAAATTTACATATATAAATATATATATATATATATATATATATTAAATTATACTAAATTAATACATGTATATATTAAACTATACTAAATCCAAATATATTAAAAAATTGTCACGTGATTTTCACAAATCAACTTATGAATTGCCACGTGATTTTCACGTGGCTATTTATCAGTTGCCACATAAAAATATTCACGTGGCAATTTATCAGTTGCCACATGATAAGCACGCCACAATTTATAAATTTGATGAATATCCATCGGGCATTCTCAATTCTTTTAACCATCGACAAACCGCTTTAGCTTCTTGGGAAGTCAGACTGAAACAAGCCTTGGGTTTTAATAATTTTCCATTCGGTTGAGGCTTCAACTCCAACTCTCTTCGGTTACACCAAATTCCCATGTCTTGTCTGGCCTTCTCATTATCTTTTGTTTTTCCTGTCACATCCATCACTGTGTTAAATACATTATCAAAAAAAATTCTTCTCAATATGCATAACATCAAGATTATGGCGTAACAAATTATCTTTCAATACTGGATCCCAAAATATACTTCTTTTGTCCAATTGTGGGTGATGCGTATCCTTCAATTCGGCATGCTTTGCCAGTATCGTAAATTTTGGTAGTTCACAAACTTGGTTCCATATAACCCCTGGTGGCAATCGAGGCGGAGGCAAATCTTTCTCTCGTACATCTTTTTTAAAATTTGTCTTGTTTCTTCTATATGGATGATTTGCTGGTAGGAATCTGCGGTGACAGTCAAACCACGAGCTTTTCCCACCTTTATCCAACGTAAATGCTTTGGTGTATCCCATGCAATACGGACAACCCATTTTTCCATGCGTACCCTAACGGACAACATGCCATATCTTTGGAAAGTCATTAACAGTCCACATCAAGGCAGCTCGCAATGTAAAGTTATGTTTACGGGATATATCATAAGTCCATTCTCCAATCCACATCCTCTTCAAATCATCAATTAAAGGTTGTAAGTACACATCAATTCCGGCTTTTGGTGTGGGCTGGAATAACGACGTCAAAACATGTATGGTTTTGTCATGCACATCTCAGGAGGGAGGTTGTAAGGGGTTACAATAACTGGCCAACAAGAATACGCACTTCCCGACGCTTGCACGTATGGGGCAAAACCATCAGAGCATAATCCAAGCCTGACATTTCTAGGTTCTGCAGCAAAATCGGATGTGTCCGATCAAAGTGCTTCCATGCCTCACCATCAGATGGATGTCGCATAGTGCCAGAACTTGTTTGGTTTGTATGATGCCATGTCATTTGACTTGCACTATGCATTGAAGCAAACATTCTTTTTAACCTTGGTATTATAGGAAGATAAAACATGGATTTTTGCTACACTCTCGCAAACTTGATATCTTGGACTATTACAAAACTTACACTCCTCTAACGATCCATCTTGAGTACCAAACTCATTGTCATAAAACAACATGCAACCGTTAATGCAACAGTCAATCTTTCTTACTTTTAAATCCAACTTCGACACCCACTTCTTTGCATCATAATAACTTGTAGGCAAGTTGTCTTTCGTAGCGGTGGAGTCCAACATCATTTTTGCAAAATGTTCCAGACATTGATCAGAAACATTCCAATTTGACTTGGCGGCCAATAATCTCACACACATTGATAGCTTTGAGTCTGACGACCCCTCAAACAACGGCGTATTCATCTCATTCAACAATTGATAAAATCTTTGCGCTTCCTCATTCGGCAACTCTTCCCCGTCAAAATCTTCAGGTTCATCATATGTCACGTTTACACCAAAAGCATCCTCAACCATGTCACCGATCAAATTAAATTTCTCCTCATACTCCATAACCGGTCGACTACTTGAAGCATGCGTGTTGCTAGTCTCTGGTACATTACCTGGTAGTTCTTCACCATTATACGTCCAAACCCAATAATTTTCAATGAATCCCCTTCTATGCAGATGACGTGTTACTTCCTCTGGATCACTAATTATTGGTCTACATTCACATTTAAGACAGGGACACCTAACCCCTCCTTCGCTTCGACAATAGTCCTGAGCAAACGCCCACTTAATAAACCCATCAACTCCTACTATAAAATTAGGTTTAAGTCCACTTCTTCCTGGATATGTTCTATCGTACATCCAACTACGATAATACCGATAATATTCCATACTGCACATTTATACAATCATTGTCTTTTTCTTTAGAGCTATTAATCAACTTAAACGTATATTAATAATTACTATTCTTAAAAATATTAATTTTGTTTAATTAACTATTAAATTTAACTTTAACTACTATAAATAAATATAAATTTTTCTTTTTTATATATATACTAACATATAAATAAATATTCAAATGTAAAATATATAATTTTTTATTATATAACAATAATATCAAAAAACAATAATATAACATATTTACTTTTTATAATATATACAATAATAAAATTAAAAAACAATAATGTAACATATATACTTTTTATTATATATACTCTTTTTAAAATTATGTATTTTATAAATTATTATTTTAATATATATATTTTTTTCATATTTTTAACATATAAATAAAAAACTAAAACTACTATAATATAAATTTTTTTTTAAATTTGTTTTTATATTTATGTGTTAACATATATATTATAATTTTTATAAATGTATATACTAACAAATTTATGTTTTAAATTAGAAACAAAAATTTATATATTGTTAGTTTTTATATTATATTTTTAACATATATTGTTTTAAACTATAGAGTATGAAATATCTCTAATAAATTTTTTGTTATTAGAAAATAAATTTTAATATTGTTTTCTGTTTTTTAAAAATTTTAATTTTCATATATATTCAAATTTTTGTTATTTTACATGTATATACTAACAATTTTTTTTTTTATATATATATATAACATAATATTAAAAAATCTTATATGTATATAACAATAACATTAACAGAATTTTTTATATTTATATAACAATAATATTAACAAATTTTTTTTATATTTTTAATTTCTATTTTTAAAAAAATATTATTTTACTAAACCTAAAACAAAATTTAACATATAATACTAACTTATAATTTTAAATTCATTTTAACTATTAACCTATAATACTAACCTAAAACTAAAATTAACTAAAATATATTTTTAATTCAAATAAACATATATAATACATACAATACTAACCTATATATAATACATATAAAATAAATAAAAAATAAAAAAATACCTCTATATTCTTCAACTTAATTTTCTTCTTCTTCTATGAATCTTCCTTAATCTTCTTCTTCTAACTTCTACAACAAAAAACAAACAAATTTTCTTCAATTTTTTACTACAATAATAAACACCAAATAAACAAAATTCAACTCAAACAACATATAACTACCTTTCTTCTACAACGATTGCTTGCCTCAGTGTAATTTGGGTTGGAAGAAACTTTTTATAATTTGGGTTGGAAGCAATTTTTAACAATGGACTTGGGTTTGGGGGAAGGAAACTGAAACGAAGAAGATGAAGAAAACATTAATCTTTGCCTGCTGCGTGTGTAGTGTAACCGGTGTGTAACTTGAAAATATAAATGCCAAGTAGCGACGTGACTGTCACGTCGCAACCTTGCCACGTGCCAGTCACGTCGCTACACACTCAACGGATATAAACAATTACTCCTCACTCTGCCACACTGTCATCAATCAAGTCATACTTATTTATATTTTTCCCCCTCAAAAGTAGCGATGTGATTCTAACGTCACTATCAAATTTCAAAAACAAATTCATCTCCCTCCAATTAAACGTGTCAGAATTCATTTAATTTTTTTTTTTATATAAAGTGTAGCGACGTGTTAGTCACGTCGCAGCCTATTTTTTCATAAAAATCCCACTGACTTCCCTGTAGTTTTATTTTTTTATTAATAAAATATTTTGTGACGTGGTTATCACGTCGCAACTAGTCTTTTTGACTCACGTGATAACCACGTCGCTAATATAAGTCGCTGGAGGAAGTTTTTCTTGTAGTGTTTAAAAATGAAAATATTAAATTAATTGAAAATTCAAAGTTGATAGTTAGTATAAAATGTTGAGATGAATAAAATTGATAGTTGCGTACTCACTAGATTTGTTAGATTACGTAATAATGAATCAAGAAAACATAGACACTTTATAACTAAATTATAACCGAGCTACAAAGTATCGTGTATTTAAGAAATAAAAAGAATTGATCTTGCATGCCTCTTCATTACCATCGTCAAAGTCTCTAATTTATTCATTTCTTATGATTCAAGAAAAGATAAAATATGCATTTGAAAGGCCAAGTGAAGTTGAGTTGGGTCCTGTCTAGAGAATTTGATTGTATTTGTATATATTAGTATTTGAAATCCTGCATGTTTTTCAAATAGTATCAATATATGCTATTGAAAAACAAACAGAAAATACTAAATTAATTGTATAAATTCAAAGTATTAATAAAATAATTATCGAACCGCTTGACAGTTTGTATAAAATTATATAAAGCATTTATCTACTAGCCTAACAAGATTAGTTAAATTACATAATAGTGAAAGACAAATCACTTATATTTAAATAGTGGTGGAGATTGTCAGAACTTTATGGATGAAAATGGAAAACATAGTTGATTAATCAATGAATATTAATAACCATTTTACAAGTGTAATGCATCCTTCGAGTAATAAAAATAAATAAAATTATTTTTTTCATAAAATTTATTTAATTATAACCGAGCTACAAAGTATCATATTTAAGAAACCAAAATAATTAATTTCAGAAAGTAATTGAAAAAAATAATTAGTTAAATTATATTAGAAGTTGAAGTCAATAAATAGAAATATTTGACGTGGGAGAAAGGATAAACTTTAATTCTGAACCATCCGACAAGGCGAAACTAGCAGGCATGAAAGATGATGGTTTAGAAGAGGCTCGACTGCGTGTACGATGACGAGTCTTTGGGTTTAAAGGGATTTCATTAAATTAACAAAAAAAGATGCCTCTCTAAGATCACTTGAAAGAAATCGACTTAGGTTAAGAAACGAATAAAAGGCCGACATATATCAGAGCAAATATCGATCTAGGGTTGAGAATAGAGGTAATTAAAATACTTCAAGGATATAAAGACTGCATTCCTTGGAATTACAACGAAATGTCTCGATTAAGTAGAGATCTGGTGGAGTTAAAGCTGCCGAAAAAGCCTGGTAAGAAGCCGATCAAGTAAATGTTAAGACGGTTCGCACTAGAAATTATGTGAAAAATAAAAGAGGAAATCGAGAGACTCCTAAGAAGCAGGTTCATAAGGATAACAAGATATGTCGAATGGATTGCAAATATAGTTCTGGTAATTAAAAAACAAAGAAACATTTATGGTTTGCATAGACTTTAGAGATCTAAACGTTGTGACCCTAAAAGACGAGTACCCAATGTATGTCGCTGAAATGTTGGTAGACTCAACAACAAGTTTTTTAGTATCTTAGCATGCTTGATGATTACTATGATTATAACCAATTATTTATTGTAGATAGTGAAGGTTGATAAAACACAAGAAAATGAGGTTTGAATAAGGTTTTCAAAAACTTATTCGTTTAGAAGTTCTTCACACAAATAGTCAAAATAGAATCAATGCAATAGAGGTCTTAGGAATCATTTAAAACAACTTTACAATTGGTCCTAATCATGAAAAATCAGTTGTTGCATAAAATCACATTTATGTGCAGACACATAACATCTGCATTTTGGCAAATTCTGAAAAACTTCAGTATGTGTCGACACATACAATTTATGTGCCGATACATACAACTTATGCGTCGACATATACAATTTGTGTTAGCACATGTACTGCATTATTAAAGCTTTTAGCCATTGTTTTCCATGTGTCGACACATAATTTTTTTATGTCGACACATACTATTTTGTGGGTCATTTTTTTCATAATTTTTTCATTCCGGTGTTACCTTGAAATTTCTTAAGGTATTCAAAAGTACATATTAAATTCAAACGTCTTTGTAAATTAAGGGTCGATCCTTAGAGAATAAGGGTTCTTCAGAAGATTGAAATATGTGACCAAGAAGAATACTAAATCAAGGATGTCGAAAAAGAGGCATGTCGACCAAAGGGACAAAAATGGGGAAATTGGTCGATCCGAACAAAATATTACATAGCGAGGGAGATAGTCGAAGTTGAGCCCAGTCGGTTATAGAGGATTTTTGACTTAGAGGAATTTCATTGCTTTTTTCTCTCGATGAAGGAAAGCATCGAGGTTAGGAGCGGTTTACTATTAGAAGCCAAAAGCGGGAAAAGTTTAAAGTCCAAGATCATGGGCAGTTATTAGAGCTTTGTATTGCTTAAGCGCCAAACAGGTGGCAAAATCTTGTGAAGCGGTTTCTTCAAGTTTCGAACGCCAGCCGTAGATTTTTTTAGGCAGTTACTTTGTAAACATTATAAATAAGTCATTTCAATGTAACATTTAGGGTGTTCACTTGTATACTCAAAGTACTTGCAAAAACTTTGCCCAATTCCGAGCGTTAGGAAGAAAAATTTGCGAAAGTATTTGATGCACGTGAATCACCACCTTTTTTTCAATGCAAAACCTTTACATTTCAGTTATTTTCTTTGAAGCTTTTAACTGCATTCTATTTACTTTTCAGCAATCACTTTGTGTTTTCATGTATGTTGATGCTCTCTTTGTTACAAGTTTCGAGTTGACAAAAGAGTCTTTCGACCCTTATTTCGTTTAGGACATACCTGGATTCACAGCCTTTTATCGGTCACTGGTCACCATAGTAGGTCAAAATATAGTGAATATTCAGATTTGTCAAGTTATTTAAGTGTTTGTCTCTGTCGGTCACGAGTTTCCTGTCGGTCAAACCTGAACTATTGTGTGGAAAGCCGTTGTACTTATTCCATTAGTCTTAGGAAACCGTTTCTTAGGCAAGGATTTCGACATAATCAGTACAATTTCACAAATCTTAGCACATGTCTTAAGATCAACCGGTCGATCTTGCGAGTGACCCTTAGTTTTAGGACTTTGGGAGGACCAATGGTTGTTTACCATTTTCCACAGTAAACATCTAGGACTTCTTTATTTTTCCTAAAAAGATCCAAACTATAAATATATCATTCATGCATCATTTCAACGTGATGATACCATAAAATTAGCATACATTTCTCTTCATCTTCAACCTCCAATCTATGCACACACACTAGCATTACATTATGATGATGTTCCATTGGGTGCCATCTATATGAGGATTGAGATTTTCCAATTAGGTTCTTGTGTAGCCAAAGATATTGGATTGTTATTTGTGGGGTTCTCCGTCCATGAAAACCGCGGGTTTGTCCTCCAAGATCATTGGTTAATTTGGGGGGTTTTCGTGCATGAACGTTCGAGAAGGAATCGTCCATGTGAATCACCTTGGAGTGTTTAAAATATTTGCAAGGAACCTTGGAGTGTTTGAAATATTTTCAAGGAAGTAGCAAGTATTGGAAGATAGAACTTAAGATCTTGTGTTGATATAGTGCAATCGAATTTACTCAAGTGAAATCCCTTGGAGTGTTTGAAATCTTTGCAAGGATCCTTGGAGTGTTTGAAATATTTGCAAGGAAGTAGCTTAGGCAGCGTATAGGTTACATCTATCGGTGCTGGTCTTGATCAAAGATCAAAAAAGGATAAGGGGTTGTATCAACATCAATCTGAGGGTTTGTATAGTTGCTCTGAACACTTCCCATGCAATCATAACTTTGCAAAGTAAGAAATAATCCTAATTCCAAATTTGGAATAGGGGAGATGTATCCATAGAGAGGAAGATTGGTGAACTTCCTAAACAAATCCTTGTGTCGCTATCTATTATCTCTTTACTTATTTTTGTTCACATTACGTAATTTTTCGAATAACACAGTTTAATTGATTGACACGTAAGAATCTTTTTGCAATTGTTTTGTTTAAAATGGTGTATTGATTAACTTATAATAACTTTGATTATAAGTGGTTTTCATATCAACACAACTCAAAAGAAAAATTCTGAAAATTTGAACGCACACCAAGTGTTTGACAAATTGCAATGTTCTATCTATTACTCTCATTTACACTCTATATGCAAATTTATTGAATATGTTGTTTACTCGATCGATTCGTTTTGATGTTCGCTTTGATTGTTAAAGTTTAAATTTCTATGTTGATTAGCTTATAATCACTTTGATTGTAAGGGATTTTTTATATATCAACAAGCTTAAAAGAAATTCCGAAAAATTGATTACATGTCACATGTTCGGTAAATTGTCTAGTTATGTTTTTAATATGATTTAATTGAAAATAGGAAACCATTCTGTTAGATATTAAACAATTAATTAAGATATTATTAGGTAGATTGATTTTATCATTATGTTAATTCCATATGGCTTGTGAGTATCCGAGTTTCCAATTACTAGGTTCGTTGATCTAGGCCAAAAACCTTCTGCTCAACATTGTTTTTCAAATAAGTTTTAAATAACCATTTTGAAAGGTATTTTTATTTAGAGATCTATTTACCCCCTCTAGATCTGGCGATGTAGTCTAACTTAGCCCTCTAATGTATTTTGACTAGACCCTAGTGTCGCACCCCAAAATCCGCCCTCTTCATTTTTTTTTTAAATAATTGGTTTACACTTAATCAATAGGTGCATTGCATGAATATCATTTGTGCATTAACCATGGGATCGGGATTTTCCGATTATGAGATTATACATTGTTTTGAATAAGAGGTTTGATTCTCAAAAGTTGAATATCCGAGGTTCCGTTATTTCAAGCGTCGTCTCAATATACAAGATATGTGCATCTAGATGCTTCTGACTATCTCATGAGAATCGAGGATTTGAGGTTATGATTCCCTATCCTGCAGATATTGATTAAGGTTTTCAAGTAAAAGTGTGTTGTGATCGAATATTTGAGCTTGAAGTGATTCTTTGGCCTTCTATGAGTCTTTAAGTATATGTATACTGCTTATCGATTCACACGATTCATCTGAAAATCAGAACCTCCTAACGGCCAGAACTTATTCTCCTAACGGCCAAAACTTCTGCTCCTAACGGCCAAAACTTCTACTCCTAACGGCCAAAACTTCTGCTCCTAACAAACAGAACTTCTACTCCTAACGGCCAGAACTTCTACTCCTAACGGCCAGAACTTCTGCTCCTACAGCCAGAACTTCTGTTCCTAACGGCCAGAACTTCTGCTCCTAACGGCTAGAACTTCAAAATTCCAAGAGACCTAACATTCAAGATTTATCAATAAGTCAAATTTTTATGGCATTCAATTCAAGCTTCAAAGAGGCAAAATGGTACAAGTGAAGAATGATCTTATTAGTAACATTCTACAACAAGCCTAAGTCGTATTATCTCATGATGTTTCTTGTGATTCCAAGTGTTGTTCACCATTCCTATTGTCAAATGTTCAAAATTGAAGAAATCTATTTTCAAGACCTTTTAGAAGTGTGAGAATAAGAATTGAAGAAATTACACCATACTTTGGTTCAAACAAAACTCATTCATTTCTAGATGTTTTTGTCAAGAAGTATACTGTTCGCGTTAAAAAGTGACGCGCGAGGGAATCAAATCGGAATTCAGATTCTCTGGCTCGAAACGATTTACTCTTTTGATTTTTTTATAAAGATGCCGCGAGCATCAAGCTTTATTATTTTCAACACAAGAAAAATGATTATGAAAAAGGGGAAAGCTGCAATACCCTCAATTGATATGATATGCGTTACGACTAGCGCAAACTAGACGCAACGCATTGGGGAGATTCCGGGCAAGGGGGTTTGTTATATAAAGGGAATAGATGTGGCACCCTAAATATATATAGTTACCTATAGCTTTATATATGAATAGTTTGATATGTTTGTGTGTTTTAATTTGCTATTCTATCGTTGGGAAAGTTTCTCTTTTGGATTTTAAGAAGGGTAGATTATGTGGGATCCTAGGTTTTGTTATTATTGTGCTCGCAAAGATCATTGGGATCCAATGCATACATATCCCTTAACGGGAATCAGAGCATTTGTAGCTCGGATCTAAAGGGAGCTATGGTTTGTTTGGTTTAAGGGAGAAAGAAGTATGCTCTCCAAGGATGAGACCTTGTGCCTACGTATTCTCAAAGGGATGTTGAGAAAGTCAGAGCAATCGTAGTTCCCACTCATGCTAGTGGAAGCAACGGACATTATTTAAGAGACAAAGACAAATGTCATCTTAATGAAATGTATCTAATCTATTTCATCACATACATTTTGAAGGATTGATTGATTGAATCTTTCATCGTAAGTTATAGGTGTTTTGCTTGAGTGTACAAGCGTTACCACTTACGAGTTAAGAAAGATGTTTGAATCTTTTAATTGTAAGCATTATGTGTTTTCCTTGAGTGTACAAGCGTTACCACTTACAGATTAAAAGATGTTTTTGTTTGAAAAGTGTTTGAAAAAGATTTGATTGTATGTGATGTGATAGATGAGATACTTCTTCCATAGAGATGATAAATGTCTAAATCTCTAGGAGAAATTGATTGGATTAGGGGGATGCTTTTAGGAATCCCGGGGGTCCTTGTATTGTTAGCCCAAGAGGAGGCATTCCGACGGTCATCGAGGGTCCTTGTATTGTAAGCCCAAGAGAAGGCATTCCGAGGGTCATCGATGGTCGTTGGATGAAGCTCAAGAGGAAGCTATAGGGTATGGCTGGCTTTAGCTTTAAGAGTGGTTTCACTGGGAAACCATCCTCTTAGGATTTTAAGAGTGATTTCACCAGGAAATCATCCTCTCAGGGTTCTATCCTAGCGTAGGTGATTCTTTGTATTGGAAGCCCAATAGGAGGTTGTTAAGAGATTTCCAGGTCTCTTTCTTGTTTGATGCCAAAGAGAAGGCTAAACTCAATGAGGAGTTCTTTTGAATGAAGCCCAAGAGGAGGCTAACTCAGCAGGGGAGTGATGTCTTATATCAAGCCTAAGCGGAGGCTAAACTCAATAAATGAGTTTTCTTATATGAAGCCTAAGAGGAGGCTAACTCAGTAAATGAGTTATCTTGTATAAAGTCCAAGAGGAGGCTAAAGGGGAACCTAGTTGTTAGGCTAATTGTTACGTTATAACTGAACAGTTATATAAACAAGTGTGTGATGTGTATTCACAAGAGTTTATGAAGGAAATATAAACAAGTGTATAAAACAAGCGTTTAACACAAGTGTAACTTGATTATTTACAAGTTTGAATGTGTACAAGGGAATGAATATATACACGAAGGAGTGATTATGTACAAGGAAATGAATATGTACATAGGAGGGTTGGGACTT
Organism: Vicia sativa; assembly: GCA_021764765.1. Taxonomy (NCBI): domain Eukaryota; kingdom Viridiplantae; phylum Streptophyta; class Magnoliopsida; order Fabales; family Fabaceae; genus Vicia; species Vicia sativa. Next base: position 11,063,614 of record CM038793.1, on the reverse strand, counting down.
ACACCCGTAAGGGAGGCCCATTGGTTTTAAGAGCAGTTTCACCGGGAATAATGCTTCTCTTAATACCAATGGATTTGGTGTATAAACAAGCGAATGAAAACAAACGAACGAAGTTTGTTTATGCTTGAATATTTACAAAGATGATTGAATATGTACAAGGAAAATTTAATATGTACATAAAAAGGATTGGGACTTACACCGTGAGGGAGGCCCATGATCAATTAAGAAATTCGAGGAAAAAAACTGGTTCCGGTTTTATCTTTAAATCGAGTTGATCATGGAAAAAGGTGTGTAAGTTTGTTGAAAAGTTTTTGAAAAGGTTTTGAAAATGATTTTGAAAAGTGAAGTATATTCACAAGAAGTTTTTTGAAAAGATTTGAGTTTGTAAGTTTGAAAGAAAACATTTTTGAAAAGTATTAAGAAATACTTAAAATGCCTCATTTTTGACTTAATAAAAATATAATCAAAAGAAAATATTTTTGTATTTTTTTTACATAATTATAAAATATGTATATTAAATGACAAGTGTGCAAAAAATAATCTCAGAATGAGAAGTTTTGATTAGTTTTTGAAAATGTTGAAGTTTGTTAGAAACTTGAGAAAAAAAGAGTTTTTTGGTCCTAAGGAGGTTTGAACCTTGGACATTTGGCTTAGAAAATGAAGATTTTCCATTGAGCCATTTGTTTGACTTGTCATTTAATTACTTTGTTTAAAAGGAATTGGACTTCTGAAGGGTTTAGAAGTTGGCTTGCTTCTGAAGGATCAGAAGCTAGCTGGCTTCTGGAGCGTGAGAAAGAGCTTCTGGAGCGCTGTGTCAGGCAGTTTCTGGGGCGTGAGAAGGCTTCTGGCTGCAGTTTCTGGGCATGAGAAGGAGCACATTGCTTCTTGAGGAGTTAGAAACATGTTGGAAATCTTGCTTCTAAGGGTATAAACATTAGAAGCTTGAAGCTCTAAGAGATAGAAGTACTAGAAGTACTTCTAGATAGAGTGTAAATGGAGAGCTTCTAGGAGTAGAAGCTTTAAAAGTACTTCTGGAGGGTTGAACCTCAAAAGTGCTTCTGAAGAAGCAAGCTTCAGAAACTTGCTAAGCCTTTTATTAAAAAAAAGGTTCCAGGGGGATTCGAACCCTGGAACTTGAGGCAAAGGAAAGTGTTAAGGCGTGCTGACTTTACCACTGGGGTGGCTATACATCCGTTGTTTTAACTTAAACTACAAATATATATTTTAAGCCCAGATTCAGAAATTGGAAGTTCAACTTCATCTTCTTCGCTGAAGCAGCGCAACATGGCCATGACTCTAAATTCGAAATTCTTCATTTCTTGATCAATTTTAAAAGTTCAAAATACCATTTTGTCTAGATTTTCATCACGATTTTGAACATGTATCTTGTTAAAATTATTAATCAAAGATGAACACGAATTTTATCAATCCCAATTTAAACCCTAACTGAAAAAGTGATTAATTCTTTAAACTCAGTTGATTTTAGTTCAAATTAAAGACCCAGATAGCTTTAGTGATTGAATATCTACATTTTCCTTTTCAATTTTAAAGCTAAAAATGCATGAATGAAGGAATCAAAGTTTGAAAAACTCACCTCTTGGTATAAAATACCAGTTCGAGTTTGGCTACTTCTAGGTGCAAAGTAACAATTGATTTAGCTTCCTTGAACCTCCTTGAGTGTGTTCCTACTCTTAGTTTGTTCTGAAAGTGGCTGGAACTTTCTGACCAAGTCAAGTTGCAAGTTGCTTAATTTGAAAATGGAAGATGGTGATGGAGTTGTTCCAGAACTTGTTTAAGTGTATGGACAGTCTCTATATGTTGTATAGGAGGTGTTTGAAGTGAGAAATCAAGGTTAGCACGAGTAGTTTTCTAGTTTGGCAGTTTTGGCTCAAAGCTTGCACAAATGGAGTTTTGTGTAGAAAATTGTTTTTTAGCTTGTTTCTTGATGGTTTTAAGTTTTAAACTACTTCTAAATGATGTTTAGAACATGTTAGAAACTTAAGTTTGCTCAGATTTTGCAAGGTTTGAAGATTGCAAAATTTCCCTCTTTGAACTTAGAAACTTGGAACTTAAGAAAGAAAGAAGGAAAACTTGATTATGATAGATTTGGAGTGGTTTGAATTTGAAGAAAATGACCTCTTTTTATAGGCCAAGAAATCTGAATGACAAGGCATGGCTATCATTGAGAGAAACTTACAACTTGCTTAAGAGGTAAGAAGGAATCTTTTGCATTTAATGCAAAAGTTACTTTTCTAACCATGGTTAGAAATTTCTCTTTAATTCAATCTCTTCTCATTCATTCAAAACTGATATTTATCAGTTATAATCTACCCCTAGCTAATGACAAAGCTTCTAGAAAGGGAGATTTATGAAAAATGACTTATAATTTTGAAGCATGAACTTGGAATTCCATGGTTTTGGAGCTCTATGTTTCAAAATCAAAAGTATAGCTAGACAAAGTGTTTTTGTAAGTTCTTGGACTTTTTGGAAAGCTTGTAACAAGAGCTACAACTTTCATGTTTTGAGTTTTTTCTGAATCCAAATGGATCTAGGTAAAAAATGGCCTAGAAAGTGAGGAAAAATCATGTTTCTTAACACTTGAAAATTTTTCTAAGTGTTAGAAAGAATTTCAAATCTTGACTTTTTGTTGACTTTTTCACATTTCTTGATTTTTTATAATAATGATGGATTATTTGAAATGTTTTTATGATTGAAAAAGTTTAGTCTTGAAAAAGTTGACCAAAAGTCAAAGTTTGACTTTTTTGAGCAGATGAATTTTCATCAGATGGTTCAGAATTTGTTTGATGAAGAAACATGGATTTTGAAATGTTTTGAATCAAGAAATTAGGTCAATATATTGCATTGAAGATGTTAAGATCAATCTCCAAGCAAATAGGTCGTCCATTGAGCAAAAAGTCAATGATTCACTATCTTCGATCAAAACCCTAATTGGTCGATTCATGATAGATCATGAGAAAAAGTTGATGTTGCCGGAAGACAACTTGTATGGTCTTTCAGATAGGGATTCCCATCTTGTTTCGGGTATTAATCCTGGACCTTCCATTTGGAAAAGATTTGTACGGTCTTTCAGATAGGGTTCCCCGTCTTGCTTCGGGTGTTAATCTCCGACCTTCCATTTGGAAAAGATTTGTACGGTCTTTCAGATTGGGTTTCCCGTCTTGCTTCGGGTGTTAATCTTCGACCATCCATTTGGAAAAGATTTGTACCTGCTGGGGAAAATAAAACCTTGGCAAGATATAGTTAGTTTTATGCAGATTATGATGCATGCGAGCATATGACAATGTGTATGAATGATATATGCACATGTTATGATTTTTATGAATAATATATGAATGTAGATGTTATGGTATTTCAAAACGTATCCATCTTGAAGTAGATGAGAACACCCTGCTGGAGATTTTTAAATTCCGATTGGGGATAAAGTTGTTGAAAACCCTGACTTGGAGGAAAAATAAATGTTTTTGATTCCTCCGATGCACTATCTGACCAAGTTTTGAGTCGAGATATTAATGCTGCTGAAAAGCATAAAAGCTAGGAGGTAATCCGTCGGAGATCTTATGTGTAGACCCTGTTGAGGATAGTAGAAGCTGGGAGACACTTTGCTGGGGATGTTGTGCGTAGATCTTGCTGGGGAGTATCTAAACACTGCCTGGAGACTGATGTAATATGGTAATGCTGAAGGGGGACATAAAGCCGATGAGGCTCGAAGAACCCTTTGAGGTGATGGATCCTCTGATTGGGGAAAGAGAGATGTGGGTTTCTCCTGATGCACTATTTGACCAAGTTTCGAGTCTGGATACTGCTACTGCCGGGGAATGATAATCATTGGGAGACATTCCACTGGGGATAAATATCTCTGTGAGATGAACCGTTACTGCTCGGAGACTGATGTAATAGGGCGAAGCTGATTAAGACCACTGCTCAGGGACTAATGTGATAAAGATCGAAGTGTTGGAACACTAGCAGGAAGAGATTAATACTTCGTCGGAGAAGGTTTGATGGCTCTGTGGGGATTGTACTCTTGTGAAAGTAACCCGCGGGGGACGCATTGGTGACTTTAGTCGTCGTCTCAATTCCTAGAACCTGCAGTAATTATTTTTGTTCGTTCGCTTTTCGTATGTTTGTGAACAGATGTTTATTGTCAAATGCATATAATCATTCAAAGCAATCATTAGACTTTATGTAAACAACAACAATAATGAACACTGTAAAAGAAAGAAATTGTATAATTTTGAAAGGTGGCGTATGGCCAAGTAGTTTGTATACAAGGAAAGTAAAAAGCTATAATTTTGACTATCTCATCTCCTTGCTGTCAATAGAAAGTGAGTGAATTGATTTTCTCCATTTGAATCTTGAATGCTGATAGTAGTAGTCTGTAGGTAGGTGATATGGACGAGACATAGTCGCACGCTTAAATCCCTAACTTTTTCCTAGACGACTGCCCTTTCGGGTTTTCAGTCTAACGGGATACCCTTTTTTGCCCAAGCCGCCTTTGCAGGTTTTCGACTTGTCGGGTGTACATATTTTGTATATATATCCTTAACTTTTGCCCGAACCCTTTTGGTTCGCCAGGATGCCCTTATTTTTGCCTAGTTCAGTTGGCCTAGCGGGTCTCATTCATGCGTAGTATTTTTTGACTATGTCTGTGTTCACTGGGTGTAGGAAGTCTTCGCCATCCATAATGCTAAGTATCATAGCTCCGCCGGAAAATACTGTTTTGACTACAAATGGTCCCTCGTAGGTGGGAGTCCATTTGCCCCTGGGATCACCTTGTGGAAGGATGATACGCTTGACTACTAAATCACCGACTTTATAGACTCGGTGTTTGACTTTCTTGTTGAACGCTCTAATCATTCACTTATGGTAAATTTGTCCATGGAAGATGGATGCGAGCCGCTTTTCGTCAATCAAGTTGATATGGTCAAGCCGAGTCTGGATCCATTCGTCTTCGCATATCTCTGCGTCCTGGAGGACTCTGGTTGAGGGTATCTGAACCTCGATTGGCAGTACTGCTTCTATACCGTATACAAGAGAGAAGGGGGTTTCCCCTGTAGACGTTCGTACTGTAGTGCGGTAACCATGGAGAGCAAATGGCAACATCTCGTGCCAATCCTTGTAAGTCATTGTCATCTTCTGTATGATCTTCTTGATATTCTTATTGGTGGCTTCCACTGCGCCATTCATCTTAGGCCGATATGGAGAAGAGTTCGGATGCTTGATCTTGAACTGCGTGCAGAGTTCGGTGATCATTTTGTTGTTGAGATTAGAACCGTTATCTGTGATAATCCTTTCGGGAGTGCCATACCGACAGATAAGATTATGCTTGATAAATCGAGCCACGACATTCTTGGTAACAGATGCGAACGAGGCTGCTTCTACCCACTTGGTGAAATAGTCAATTGCCACAAGGATGAAACGATGTTCGTTCGAGGCAGTAGGTTTGATTTCTCCGATCATGTCAATGCCCCACATTGAGAAAGGCCAAGGAGCGGTCAGAACGTTCAGCGGTACTGGAGGTACGTGCACTTCGTCTGCAAATATCTGGAATTTGTGGCAAGACCGAGCATAGTAGTGACAATTAGCTTCCATGGTGGACCAATAGTAACCTGTTCTCAGAATCTTCTTAGCCATTGTATGTCCACTGGAGTGGGTACCGAATGCGCCTTCGTGTAATTCTTCCATGATTCGTTCTGCAGTTTTCTGATCTACACAGCGGAGTAAGCACAAGTCGTGGTTGCGCTTGTATAAGATGTCGTTACTGAGAAAGAACTTGGATGAAAATCTTCTCAAGAACTTCTTGTCATTGACAGATGCCCCTGCGGGATATTCCTGAGTCTCAAGATACCTCTTCACTTCGTAGTACCAAGGTTTCTCTTCTGTATCAAGTTCACAACAGTATGCTGGTCGTCAAACTTTTCAATGATGATTTGGGGAGCCTCGTTGTCCCATTTAACCTTGAACATAGATGACATAGTTGCTAATGCGTCTGCCAACTGATTCTCTTCTCGTGGAATATGATCGAAAGTAATCTCTTCGAAGCAAGGGATCAGACTCAGAACATGCTCTCGATATGGAATGAGATTCAGATGTTCCGTATCCCACTCGCCTTTAATCTGACTGATCACCAAAGCTGAGTCTCCGTACACTTGCAAGAATTTGATTCTTAAATCAATAGCAGCTTTGATACCTATGATGCACACTTCGTATTCGGCCATGTTGTTAGTGCAGCTGAAACAAAGTCTGGAGGTGAAAGGCGTATGTCCGCCTGTAGGAGATGTAATGATGGCGCCAATGCCATTGCCAAGTGCGTTTGAGGCTCCATCAAAGACTATGGTACATCGGGATCCTTGTTCAGGTCCTTCGTCTGGTCCTTGTTCTTTGCAATCAGTAACTAACAAAACATCTTCTTCTGGAAATTCGAACTGCATAGACTGATAGTCATCTACGGCTTGATGAGCCAAATGATTAGCACTACACTTCCTTTGATCAATTTCTGAGAAGTATATTGGATGTCGTATTTGGTCAAGATCATTTGCCATCTTGCTATTCTTTCGGAGAGAGCTGGTTTCTCGAATATGTATTTATCGGATCCGTCTTGGAGATCAACAAAGTGATGTGAGTCAACATATACTGTCTTAGTTGGCGAGCAGCCCAAGCCAAAGCGCTGCAAGTTTTCTCGAGCTGTGAGTATCTTGTTTCACAGTCGGTAAACTTTTTGCTAAGGTAGTATATTGCATACTCTTTTCGACCAGACTCGTCATGTTTCCCCAACACGCACCCCATTGAGTTCTCTAATACTGTCAAGTACATGATAAGAGGTCTTTCTTCGGCAGGCGGCATTAGGATAGGAGGATTTTGTAAGTACTCCTTGATTTTTTCAAAAGCGATCTGGAAATCGTCGTTCCATTCCACTACTTAATCGTTCTTCCGTAACTTGAAGATTGGCTCACAAGTAGTGGTTAGATGTGCAATGAATCTGGCAATGTAGTTCAGTCGTCCCAAGAAACCTCTGACTTCCTTCTCGGTGCGGGGATCTGGCATTTATTGAATAGTTTTAACCTTGGCGGGGTCAACTTCAATACCTTTACCACTGACAACAAACCCTAGGAGTTTACCGGGTCTGACTCCAAAGGTGCACTTGTTGGGATTAAGTCTTAATTTGTACTTCTTTAGTCTATCAAACAGTTTCTGCAAATGATCGGGATTTTCTTCTTTAGTCTGTGATCGAGCTATCATGTCGTCGACGTAAACCTCTATCTCGTGATGAATCATGTCATGAAATAATGCCACCATGGCACGTTGATAAGTGGCGCCAGCGTTCTTCAGTTCGAACGACATGACCTTGTAGAAGAATGTGCCCCAGTGTGTAACAAAAGTATTCTTCTCCATGTCTTCAGGAGCCATTTTGATCTGATTGTAATCGGAGAAGCCATCCATGAAGGAGAAAACCTTGTGTTGAGCGGTGTTGTCGACTAGAACATCAATATGAGGAAGTGGAAAATCGTCTTTTAGACTCGCTTTGTTCAAATCTCTGTAATCCACACACATTCGTACTTTGCCATCCTTCTTAGGTACAGGTACCATGTTTGCAACCCACTGTGGATAAGAAGTAACGGCTAATAAATCGGCATTGAACTGCTTCATAACTTCGGCTTTGATTTTCTCTGACATCTCAGGACGCATGCGACGAACCTTCTGTTTCAAAGGGAGAAAACCTTCTTTTGTCGATAATTGGTGTACCACAATGTCAATATCTAGACCTGACATGTCTTCGTAGGACCAAGCAAAAACCTCGATATAGACTCGTAGCATCTGGACCAATGTTTCCTTGAAACTGTTCTCATGACCTGCTCCTATCTTGATCTCTTTTCGGTCTTCGTTAGTACCTAGATTCATAACCTCGACTGGATCTTCGTGTGGCTGTATAAACCGTTCTTCTTGTTGTATAAGTCTGACAAGTTCTCCTGGCACTTCACAATCTTCCTCACCTTCGTCTTCGGCTTGGTAGATAGGATTATCGAAGTCATATTTAGCAATAGCAAAGTTGTTATCAACGAGATTCGGACTGAATCTGCAGTGTATCACGCGGGTGTGTGTAAGAACACATAGCTTTTGAAGGGATGGTAAAAGTAAAGAACGAAAACAAACACTTGAATGCAAAAGTCCAATGATTTTATTGAATGAAAATATGCAAATGACAGATAATAACCCTTACAAACGAGTCGTGATACCCCGGGCAAGGCATTAGGCTTTAAAGTTTATTGTTCAAGGCGTAGAAAACGAAAAGCATAACAGAAAACAAAAAGCAATTACTCTTGTCTAAAGGAGATTGGTATGACATCTTCGGCCTTCCAATTGTTGAGTCCGTTGTCGGGAGTTGGGAAGACCCAGTTGCTGATGTCGAAGTCGTTGTCGTCGTCTTCTATGGCATGAACTCCATTCTTGCTGATGTGGAAGGGAAATGGCTGGAACTTCCGCAGCATATCATCTTCTAACCTTTGGTGGTAAAGCCTAAACCAGTCTTGTCAGATTTGAAAGGAAGATCGGGGAGCTGACCCCAAACAGTACTACTACCTCCTTCTTTAACTGCGGCTTGAGCATCCTTCAGTGAAGCCATCCTAGGCGGAACTTGTGTAACTGCAGGAGTGACAGGAGAGTCAACAGGCATGACAAGGAGTTTCGAAGAATTCCCCTTCCATTTCGAGGTATCGGAATGACTGCAGATGGCTCACCATGTATTCCTCTTCACTGCATACTATAACAACCTTCCCCTTCACTAGGTACTTCAGCTTCTGATGCAAGGTAGAGGTAACAACGCCTGCCCCATGTATCCAAGGGCGTCAGAGTAGGCAAGAGTAAGCTGGACGGATGTCCATGACAAAGAAAGTGGAGTCGAAAATCTGGGAACCGACTTTAACTGGTAGAATGAGCTCTCCAAGTACTGTTCTTTTAGAACCATCAAAAGCTCTTACAATTATATCGCTGGGTTTCAAGACCAAACCCTCAACATCAAGTCGATCGAAAGCACTCTTCGGTAGGATGTTTAGAGCAGAACCGGTATCTACCAAAACATGAGACAATGTAATGCCCTTGCATTCAACAGAGATGTGTAAGGCTTTGTTGTGTTTCCTTTCGACAGAAGTCAAATCAACATCAGAGAAGCCTAGACCGTTGCTGGCAGCTAGGCTAGCAATACAAACTTCAAATTGATCAGTAGTCATGTCTTGCGGTATGTGAGCATTCTTCAGAAACTTCACCAAGGCCTTAGCATGAGCCTTAGAACACAATAGCAGAGCTAGCATGGAGATCTTGGACGGATTTTGTCCCAACTGTTCCACAACATTGTAGTCACTCTTCTTGATGATCTTCAGAATTTCCTCCATCTCTTGCTTGGAGGTGTCTTTAGCAACTTCCTTTGGCACTTCTATATGAGCAGGATGAGTTACAAGTTCTTTCGCTCGCGCTTCGGGAACTGGTTGAATAAATGGAATCGTGAGTGAGATGTCTTTTGGAGAGATCTGGAGAAAACAACATTCAGTTCTTGTCACCTTGCTTGATTCGGTAATGTTGTCAACGTCAGGAATGGTAGCTTCAACTGTGTCTTCAATGGTCAAAGGCTCTTGCTTGACGCCATGATAGTAAACTTCAGCTCCATACTTCCACGGTATAGCCTTGTCAGAGGAGTATGGAACTGCTCTGGGAGAAGTAATGATGAGAGGTTCAACTCTAGGCGCATGATCGGCAAAGGAGATCCTTATTGTGTTTACATCAACATAGTCTTCTGGGAAATCGTCTCCCCATCCGGTCGCCTTAACATTTTCAATAGGAATCTTGTAGCTTTCAGGAACGGTATACTTCACCATGTAATCAAACTTTCCATGGCTTCCCAAGGTATCCCAAACTTCTAATGCGGCTTACATCTTGATCTTGATTCTTAGACATGTCTTCACATTCTCCACGGTGAAGGTTTGAAATAACACTTCTCGGTTATCCATCATGCATTGAATCGCCTTCTCGACCAAGCACATCCGTCCGTCTGCGAACACCAACGACAATTCTTTGGGCATCCTGGATTGACACCGGCCTGCAGCAGATTCTTCTTAACAGTCATCAAAGAAATAGTCAGGTCATTCACATCAAAAACATAAGAGTTCTTGTCAATAGCATTGGAACTTTTTCCGTGGTAAGGCATTGGCGCGTTGATCACATTCGGAGTCTCGACAGAAGGATCAAAATCAATTTCCTTAGCTTCAATCATGTCTTGGATTTTGTTCTTCAGAGCCCAACGGTCTTCGGTGTCATGCCCTGGGCTGTTGGAGTGGTATGCACACTTAGCATTAGGATTGTATTTCGGAGAGGAAGTTTTGATGTGTTGAGGAGGATCCATCAAGGTAATCAGCTCTGCTTTCAACATGTGTTGCAATGCTTGCGACAATGGCATGTTGATCTTCGTAAACTATCTTTGTGGGCGTTAAGTTCTGGCGTTGTTTAGAGGTAGTCTTTGGTGTAGGATTGGAGATCACAACGCCCCCACAGTTGAGTACGATCAGCTTTGACGGCTCTTACGACCATACCGACATTGGCTTTTCTTACCACCAAAGATCTCTTGCGACATTTGATGATGACTCTACACAGATCTTCGCTCTTGATTCCAGCTTCAATGTGTTCTCCTGTCCATATCAGCTCGGTGAATCCGGCTGAAGAATTTCCAATCAGATGATTGAAGAATGGGCCTGTTAATGTTCTCATAAACATATCAACCAATTCCCTATTGGACAAGGACGGTTAAACTCTGCCTGCTAGATCTCTCCATCTCTGAGCATACTCTTTGAATTTCTCATCACGACCCATAGACATGCTCTGTAGTTGCATGCGGGTGGGTGCTAGTTCAGCATTGTACTGGTACTGCTTGTAGAAAGCATCTGTTAAGTCATTCCAGGTATGAATGTGGGTACTCTCTAGCTAATAATACCACTCCAACTGAGCTCCGGATAAACTCTCTTGGAAGTAATGGATCCATAGCTTCCTGTCATCAGTGTGAGGATGGATCTTCTGAACATAGGACTTCAAATGCAGCTTCGGACAAGAAATGCCATCATACTTGGCAAAAGTAGGAACCTTGAACTTACGGGGAATCACCACACCAGGAACTAGACTCAGATCATCAAAATTCAGGCCGGACATCTTCAGATTTTCCACAACATTCAGACGGTTTTCAAGTTGTTTGTATTTGTCATCCTCAAGAGAATACTGCTCGTTCTCATAGTCTTCTTCTCTGTTTTCAGACTCACGCTGGCCTTCTTCATTGTTCTTGATACTTTCATCAGATTCAATGCTCTTGTCTGAGAGTTCTACACGGCTGACCACTCTAGGTCCACCTTTGTGACTTCTTCCCATGTTGAGGACACCGATGACCTTCTTCCTTCTGGTGATGAGCTTTTTCAGGTCTTTCTGGCCTTGGACCAAACTGGTGAACATTTCCTGGAATTGAGCATTCTGAACCTGGAGATCTTTGACAGTCTGTTCAAGAGCCATTTCTGCTAAAATAAATAGTGAGAGAATGAGAAAACCGGTCTTCAATGTACCTGTTATGAAATGTCATGCCATGATATGCGATGTTATGCAATGCAATGCAATGTTTTCAAGGACCTTAGTGTCATACCCCAATTTTTGACCTAATATACCACCTTACATTTGCATCATTGCATAACTAACGATTCGAACGTGTCGGGTATAGCATTCACGGTCAATTTAGGGTTTCATCGATTTTCATCGATTCTTGAGCCAACCAATTAGGGTTTGAGTTTTTCTCCATTTGATCTATCTTGATCAAATCATCACCCTCAATCCTCGGATATCCAATTCTCTCACACAATCAAGGATCGACCAATTAGGGTTTGATCGGGCATGAGTTTTCTCGACTTTTGAGCAAGAAATGACTTTTTGGATAGAGATTGGTCATTATATCTTAGATACAACATCTTGACCTAATTTACGGATTCAAAACATCACAGGGTTCACGAGACTTCATCGATCGATTTGAAGCGTCGATGAAAATTCATCTGCAGAGAAAAGTCAAACTTTGACTTTTGGTCAAAATTTTCAAAACAAAACTTTTTCCATCATCAAAATACTTCAAATGATCCATCATGATCATAAAAAATCAAGAATTTGAAAAAGTCAACAAAAAGTCAAAAGTTTTTATACTTAGAAATTTTTCTAAGTGTTGAAATTTCACATTTTTTCCAAACATCATGCCATTTTTTCACCTAGTTCCAATTTGAATTTGGAAAAACTCAAAACATGAAAGTTGTAGCTTGTGGAAAGATCTTTCCAAAATGTCCAAGAACTCTCAAATCCATGGAGTCTAGCTATGTCTTTGAAATTGAAACAAAAGGCTCCATGAAACTTGATTTTCAAAGATCAAAACATCAATTATAGGTCATTTTTGAGTTTTCTTCACCAAGAAGTAATTCAACCTTGCCACCTTGCCAAAATGAGTCATCAAACTGATAAATATCAGCTTGGAAGATATAATTGAAGATTGGATCAAGTTTGTAAAAATAACACATGGTAAAAAAGGAACCTTCCTTTTCAAAAGCCAAAGGACATTCTTACCCCTTAAGCTTTCTTTGAATCATCCAAATGCCATGGACACTTGCCTAACATTTCAGAGCCTATTGCCTATAAATTGATCACAAATCTAAGAGAAATCAACACCAAAAACAATGCAAAAATCCATGCTTTCATTCTTTTCTTGAAAATCAAGTAACATAGAGCAAAATTGCCAAACTTGCATTTTTGAAATTCAAGTAAAATCATGATGATCTTTGGTGTCAAACATGTCTCATAATCAATATCCAACTTGTTCATAACTTAAAATCAAACTAAAAGCAAGAGAAATCAAATTGCATTTCTATTTTCCAAACTTTCCAAGCGCCATAGCAATCAATTTGGACTTGGGCTTGATTCCTTTGAGTTGTGAGCATCTAACACGATCCATATGCATCATGGGTTGATCGGATCAAGAACAACCACATGTAACATCTTTAACACGATTTCCGGTTTCAATTTTTGAGTGTATGCGGTGAACTTGGATGGCGATCGGATGAATTCATGATGTCGGACCACTCACATAGCTTCCTTACATCTTGTTGGAGCTCACACAATCAAGAAACAACAACTGGAAACACGTTTGCATCGTTTTCGATCCTCACTTTTCCAGGTATACATACGAACTTGGATATCCATATTCTTTGAACCAATTGGAAAAAACTCTTGGCCATTCTCTTTCTGCACCTCTAACGATCATAAACCCTCAATAAAATCAAAGAATCATAAACTGTGCATCATTTAATTTGAAATCTTAGTTTTAGGGTTCATCACGATTTCCAGAAATCAAAACATGCTAGGATGAATATAAATGAAATTAACAACCATGTTCATGTTCGGGATGAAAAACCGATCAAGTTTGATTTTTATATCACTTTATTTGGTTGAGAAACAAAGATTTTGGATTGAAATTGGTAAACTGGAAATCAAAACATAAACCCAGAACTGCGCGCGTGTTCTTGGTGTTCTTCGTTTTTAAATTTTCAAATTATCCAATATTATTTCAACGCGTGTTATGAATCCACTAACACTCCAGCGCACTTGGCTCAGTTGGTTGCTTGCTTGGTCTTAAGTTCTTCCTGCCACGCGTCCCACCTCATGGTCATGGGTTCAAAACCCACCAAGACCATTCTTTTTTACAAACTTGCAATTTTTTCATGTTTTTTATCAAACTTTCACAATTTTTTTTTGACCAATCAAAACTTCTCATTTTGAGATGATTTTTTAAACACTTGTCAATAAATACATCTATTTTGTGATAGTGCAAAAATTTTCAGAAAAAACTTTCATCTGATTAAATTTTAATCGAGCCGAAAACAACGTTCTGAACACTTTTCAAACCTCCTTAAAAGGTGAATTTTTCAAGTTTTCGACTTCCGATTTTTTCCAAAACTTTTCATAAATGAACCTCACATTTCAAAACATTCTCAAAACATTTTCAAAATCATTTTCAAAACTTTTTTCATTAAAACTTACATCTTTTTACCACGATCGATCCAATTTAAAACGATAAAATCAAATTCGTTCTTTCTCGAATTTCTCGATCGATCATGGGCCACCCTTATGGTGTAAGTCCCAATCCTTTATGTACATACTTAGTTTTTACTTGTACATACTCAAATCATCATTGTTAATATTCAAACATAAACAAATTTCTTTCGTTTGTTTCCATTCGTTTGTTTATACACCGATGCCGTTGGTATTGAAAGGAGCATTATTCCCTGTGAAACTGCTTTCAAACTAATGGGCCTCCATCAAGGTGTAAGTCCCATAACATTCTTTTATGTACATAATATTTCTTTGTACATATCAAACTTTTGTCAAATACTTTTTACAAAGTTTCATCTGTACATAATACAGATATTTCTTTTATACTCAATGCAGACAAACTTGATCGTTTGTTTCACATCACTTGTATACTCGAACAAAATAGTCTTTTGTGTACATATTTTCTGTGTACATATCAAATACTTTTCATACAAAACTTCCATCTGTACATAACACAGATACTTTTTACAAATACTCTAACACAGATAAACTTCGATCATCCGTTTCCGTTTCATCTGTATACACACTGAATACCATTGATTTTGAAAGGAGCATTATTCCCTGTGAAACTGTTTTCAAATCAATGGGCCTCTCTTACGGTGTAAGTCCCAACCCTCCTATGTACATCCATCTTTCTGTCTGTACATAAAAACTCGTCCGTGTACATATTCATTTCCTTGTACACAGTTCAAACTTGTAAATAATCAAGTTGCGCTCGTTTTAAACGTTCGTTCACGGACACTTGTTTATATTTCCTTCATAAACTCCTGTGAATACATATCACTCACACACACCTGTTTATACAAATTGTCTAATCATAACATAACAATTAGACTAATCAATAGGTTCCCCACAGTATAGCCTCCGCTTGGGCTTTATACAAGACAATCCATCAGCATGGGTCAGCCTCCGCTTGGGCTTCATACAAGATAACTCATCTCCAACAGAGTTTAGCCTTCTCTTGGGCTTTGTACAAAGAAACTCTCCCCGCAGAGTTAGCCTCCGCTTAGGCTTCATATAAGACAACACTCCCCTGTTGAGTTAGCCTCCTCTTGGGCTTCGTTCAAAAGAACTCCTCATTGAGTTTAGCCTTCTCTTGGGCATCATACAATGAAAGCGGAAATCTCTTATGACCTCTATTGGGCTTCAATACAAAGAATCACCCGTGCTAAGATAGAACCACAGAAAGGATAGTTTCCGGTGAAATCACTTTCAAATTCCCAGTAAAATTTCCGGTGAAATTGCTCTTATTCGAAAAGGATGGTTTCTCGGTGAAATCCCTTTCAATCAAAGCCGGCCATACCCTATAGCTTCCTCTTGAGCTTCATACAAGGACCCTCGATGACCCTCGATGACCCTCGGAATGCCTCCTCTTGGGATAACAATACAAGGACCCACGGGCTTCTTAAAAGCATCCCTTTAATCGATCAATTTCTCCTCGAGATTTAGACATCTATCATCTCTATGGAAGAAGTATCTCATCTATCACATCACATACAGTCAAAACTTTTCAAACTCTTTGCAAACTATTTTCAAACAAAAACATCTATTAATTGTAAGTGGTAATGCTTACTCAAGCAAAACACCCAATACTTCTGTTAAAAGATTCAATCATCTTTTCAAACATCTTTCTTAAACATGTAAGTGGTAAGCGCTTGTACACTCAAGCAAAACACCTAATACTTACGACGAAAGATTTTATCAATCAAACAACTTTCAAAAATATATGTGATGAAATAGATTAGATACATTTTCATTAAGATGACATTTCTGTCCTCTTACTAAAATCCGTTGCTTTCCACTAGCATAAGTGGGAACTACGATTGCTCGACTTTCTCAACATCCTTTTGAGAATACGTGAGCCTGAGGTCTCGTCCTTGCCGAGCAAATTTCTATCTCCTCGGACCAAACAAACCATAGAACCAGATCCGAGCTACAAATGCTGATTCCCACTAGGGATATGTGTGCGGAAGATCCACGGATCTTTGCGAGCACAATAATAACAAACACTAGAATCCCACATAATCTCTTTCTTAAAATCCCAAAGGAGAAACTTTCCCAATCATAGAAATAGCAATTAAAAACACACAACATATCAAACATATTCATATATAAAGCTGTAGATAACTACATATATTTAGGGTGCTCCATCTATTCCTTTATATAACAATCCCCTTACTCGAGAATCTCCCCGATGCGTTGCGTCTAGTTTGCGCTAGTCGTTCGCATATCAATATCAATTGAGGGTATTTGACTTTCCCTTTTTCATAATCATTAAATCATCTTTCTTGTGTTGAAAATAATAAAGCTTGATGCTCATGGCATCTTTATAAACAAATCAAAAGATTTAAATCGTTACGAGCAGAAGATTCAAACTCACGTTCGCATCCTCTAGCGTCACCTTTTGAGCAGGGAAAAATGGCGACTCTGTGGGAATCTGTTGAAACTTTGATTTTCAAAAGAAAAGCGCGTTACTCGCCGAGAGCACCAAGCTTTTTATTTTCAAAAGAAAAGGGGATAAGTTTTGCATATATCATTTTTCTTTATTGTGTGTTTAGCGATTTCACTTGATGGAAAGAAATCCTAACCGGATTTAAGAAACATTTTAAGATCTAGGTGGAGGTATTAATCGTGGCGTTCAATGCTTTCGAAGTTAATATTTCCAGCGATGGAGGTTGTCTTGGGGATATTGTGTTTAGCAAGTAATTGCAATATTTGTATTTTCGAGGAACTTAAGAAGGTGAGTGGATTGTAGAACACATAAACCATCCGGCCATTAGGATGTAGTGCGAGAGATTATTGGTGTAAGCCTAGAGTAATTGTCATGCGATGCTACGATCAGGCGAGTTTCTCTTGAAAATATTATTGGACCATCGAGTATTCAACAAATCCAATAATGTTTTGAAGGGGAGTGTTGAGCCTGTATTATCAGTAGAACCCATTTCACAGATGAATAAGCCCTTAGAACTTAACCACGTTGATTCTTATCATTGGCTTCGTGCTCGTGACTTCGAACGCTTGACCGTGTGTATAACTACTAACCATGTTTGCCGCATTCATGCATTCATTCATTCATTCAAAAAACAAAAAAAAAACTTCATTTTCTCTTTCCATTTCCAAAGAATTTAGAGATTTTTCTTTGTAAAATATTTTAGGTTAGAGTGATGGACGTCAGAGGAAGATTCACCAAAAGATACAGTTTTAGAATTCTTGACGTAGGAAAGTTGAAAGAGTTAGCATCCTTGGTAGAAGATCCCTCGGTTTGAAAAGCTATGGAACTCTTTTAACTCTTACGAGCATAACGTTGATGAAGGACTTCTCAAAACTTTCGTTCGATTCTACGATCCGATCTATCGTTGTTTCACTTTCCACGATTATCGGTTGATGCCTACTTTGGAAGAGTAGCGCATATCTAGGTATCTCGATGTCGGACAAAGTGCCTTTCAATGGTTTGGAAGCCATTCCTAAGTCACAAGTCATTGCAACAATGACTCATTTAAAGAAATCGAGATAGACAAAACCTAACTACGGAGGAAAACTCTTAGGACTGACTTCAAAGTTCCTAATGGAGAAGGCTCTCAAATTCTCGAGGTGGTAGTATGGTAGCCTTTGAAGCTATTTTAGCTTTACTCCTCTATGGATTGGTGTTGTTTCCCAGCGTCCCAAATTTCGTTGATATCAACGCCATAAGGATCTTCGATTGGAAATCTGTTCCCACCACCTTGGTGACACATCGTCTCTATTCATCATAGGAATCGTCGAGGAGGCGGAACTATCGTGTGTTGTGTACCTCTGTTTTCAAATGGATTACCTCACATTTGCCTAAATCTCTATCTTCGCGAAAACAAAGGCAGTGGCATTGGTCGGAAGACTCATGTCTCTTACAAGCAGCGATATCCATTGGTATACCTTGGCAAGCAATGAGATGGAAATCATTGAGCTGGAGAATTTGCCAGCGTACCTCTCATTAGTGCGAGAGGGAATCAACTACAACCGTTTCCTAGCAAAGCGTCAGCTCGGATCGCAAATTCGGTAAACCCTCGGTTTCTGGTGAAAGCTACTTCATCATGAAGGAGAGGATTCCCGGGGTTGAAAGCTAGGATGATCAAAGCTTGGCATCACATCCGAAGGAAAGGAAAAGGTAAGGCAAAGAATTGTGTAGCCATGAAACCTACACTTGGGTAAAGAAAATAGCGAAAGAATTTGAATGCCTTACAGCTTATGAGGATCCCATGTTCTCGATCGCTTCGAATCGACAAATTTTCCGTTAAAGCTGTGGGAGAATACCAAAAGCTTGACCAAGATAAGGTTTGAGAAGAAGCTTTGGAAAGAAAATTCCTCAAGACTAACCTTGAGAATGAGAAGCTCGAAAGCAAGTCAAAGATCATGAAAAGGCTTTACTTCCGGGATGAATGGCTCATGGAGAAAGATGAGAAGATTAGCGGGAAGGATAACGCAATCAGAGATCGTCAAAGAAAGGAAAAGCTCGAAATGACAACAGCGATCCCGCTCCCAACGAGTGGAAGAGAGTCATTAGCAAGCTAAAAGCCGAGAAAGCCAAACTAAAAGCTCACTATGGGAAGGAAATCTTGAAGCTAAAGTTGCATCAAGCCTTTGGATCGTCATCCGACGAAGATGTTTAATTAGTTCAATTTAGTTTGTAATTTTATCATTTATTGTATCATTTGTGTGAGCAATGCTCCAACAAAAAACAATTGTTGTAATCTTCCTTCATTAATCAATAAAATTCGTGTTTTCCATCCAAATATTTGCCAGAAATATCTCGTTTAGCGTAAATTCTTTGGAAATTTCTTTTCTTTACAATCATATTCATGCATTATACTTTGCATTTAAGTCTTTTGTTTAGGGTCTGATACGATTTTCATTTCTCCAGCTTTCCAGCTTTCCAGCTTTCCCAGCTTGAACAGTTCGAACAAATAGAAAGATCGTCAAGCTGTCGCGTCTTAGAGTTTCTCGACTGCGTCCGCAGCCAACTCGAACGTACGATACCAGATCAAAAAGAAGAAAAGTAATGGAGAACTTTGAGCAAGAAAACATTGAACTCCGTAGTACGGTAACTACACTACAAGAAGAAGTGGAGAGACTCACATCCTTGGTCAACTCACTTGCCACAGCGCAAAGTCAACAAGCAGCATCGAGCAGTCAAAACCAAACAACAACTTCAGAGGATACTACTACTCCAGTTTCAGTTGTCGCAGTCAGTAGTTCACCTTTCAGCATGCCAGAGGGCTATCCATGGGGAATGCCTTTTAACTTCGGCATTAGAGTTCGCCAATCGAATTCTCAAACAACCTCGCTTGAAGTACCTACTTTGCAGCAAAACGCTACGTTCACTCCACAACGTGGAATAACTTTTCCACAAGTAACAATGTCGGTTTCTCAATCGATCATGTTGAACTCGCTTCGTAGTGCGCTACATGAGCGAAGAAGTTCATCACCTCAGAAATAACACGAGCGCTCGTGGTTCAATGGAAAATCTCCAGAACAACTCCTCAAATGCGACTTGAGATAAAAGCGATTCGAGGAAAAATTGTTTGGAAGCATCGGATCGTGCTTAGTTCCTCGTGTAAAAATACTGCAAAATTCAAAGTCCACGACTTTGAAAAGTACAAAGGAAACTCCACGCAAAGTCATCTCACGATGTATGCCAGGAAAATGTCTATACAATGAGGATCATCGATTCTTGATCCATTACTTCCAGGATAGTCTCACCGGTGCCGCACTGAAGTGGTATATGGGTTTAGACAGCACGAATATCTAAACATTCAACGACCTAGGCAAAGCCTTTATCCAGCAATACAAATTCAACTTGGATATGGCTCATGAGGGATCAACTCCGCTCCATGTCTCAAAGGAAGAGACATTCAAGGAATATCTTGCACGATGGAGAAATTGCGTCAACCCGCCCTTGGAAGAAAGAGATGACTAAGGTATTCTTGAATACTCTAGGCCCGTTCTATTATGAAGCGAATGATCGCTAAGCGCTCCGGAGACTTCAACGAAATGGTAAGCATGGGAATGCGACTAGAAGAAGGGGTTCGGACGGGACGTCTAACCAAGGAGGTAGGATCTTCTAGTAGTACCAAGAAAGTTGGAACCAGTTTCCCAAGGAAAAAAGAACATGACGTGGGAATGGTGTCCCAAGGGAAACCACGCAAGAATGTCATTCAACAACGACGGTAGCTGCCATAGCACCTCTCATCAACACTGACTCCGGTGCTCCGCAATTTCAACAAAATCAACAAACTCAACGGCCTCGTCAGCGGCTCGTGATATAACAACCAAAATCGAATGCCTCGGGTCACTCGATTCGATCCAATTCAATGACGACACGAACTTTACCTGCTGCGATAGAAAGGAATCTAATACAGACAAGGTTACCACCTCCGGTCCCTGAAAAACTACCATGGTGGTACAAAGCTGACGTATCTTGCCCTTTTCACCAAGGGGCATCAGGCCATGACCTTGAGCATTGCATAGCATTGAAGGCAGAAGTACAAAGATTAGTGAAGGCTAATCTTCTTTCCTTCAGAAACACAAGTCCGAATGTGCAAGCCAATCCACTTCCCAGTCATAGTGGACACTCAGTGAATCTAATGCTAAGGAATACAGATAGGTACCTTGTCACAGATGTAAACTTAATCAGAGGAAACTTAGTGCATCTACACGAGACATACAGTGCAATGAGCGCTTTCGTTAAGCACGACTACTTAGCCTGCAACATTTGCTCCAAGGATATTCAAGGATGTTCCACCATAAGAGCAGATATCCAGCATTTGTTAGACATTGGTGATTTACAAGTTTACTGAAATAGAGATAACCACGACGTAAATACAATAGGGCACTTTCCGCATGAGCTTTTAGTCTCAGATATCAACTCGGAAAATCCCGAAGCA
This sequence comes from Vicia sativa, assembly GCA_021764765.1. Lineage (NCBI taxonomy): Eukaryota > Viridiplantae > Streptophyta > Magnoliopsida > Fabales > Fabaceae > Vicia > Vicia sativa. Next base: position 11,042,516 of record CM038793.1, on the reverse strand, counting down.
AACGTTGTGATCCCTTGTTTCAACATACCCGAGCATGTGGAGATCGCGTACAATGGTTCCAACATTCCAACATCTCCTTTGGTGATTTGCCCACCTGGTCCTGTTCCGTACAGTTCTACCAGAGCAATTCATTACCAGTACAATGCAACCTTGATAAAGGATGGGAAGGAGAAACCCATGCCTACACTTCCAGCTAATGTCAATATAACAGAAATCGGACGAGTAACGCGAAGTGGACGAGTACACGCTCCATTAGCACCAAGATCGCCTCCAGCTCCTGTTGTTAAACAAAACCAAGTTAACATATCTGCTGAGAATCCTGCAACGATTCCCACTGCTAACCCAAGCACAAACATTGGTTCTACTGATGGAACCAACATCAACTCAGACTTTGACGAGATACTGAAACTAATCAAGAAGAGCGAATATCGAGTCGTAGACCAATTAATGCAGACTCCTTCAAAAATTTCAATACTGTCTTTACTCCTCAACTCCGAAGCTCACAGAGAAGCCTTGATGAGAGTACTAGACCAGGCTTATGTGGATCACGATGTGACTACGGACCAATTTGGAGGGATCGTCTCCAACATAACAGCCTGCAATAATCTGAGTTTTAGTAACGAAGAACTTCCGGAAGAAGGGAAAGATCACAACTTTGCCTTGCACATCTCGATGATTTTCGATCGATTCCTATCCAATGTATTGGTGGATCTGGTTCATCTTTAAGCGTAATGCCAAAAGCGGCGCTCGCTCGTTTAGCACAAGGAACGCCAATGAAGTTCAACGACATCATAGTAAGAGCTTTTGATGGATCCGGAAGTCGATTATTGGGAAGTTGATCTCCGGTGTGATTGGCCCACACTTTCAAATTACATTCAAGTTATGGGCGTACCAGTACATACTGATTGCTTACTAGGAAGACCTTGGATCCATGATGCGGGGCGATAACTTCTACTCTCCATTAGAAATTAAAATTCACGATAAATGGAAAGTTGGTGACCATCGGTGAACAAGCTTTACTTGTAAGTCATCTATCGATTTCTCCTTCATCACGCCAATGACATTGAAGCGCGCATCTCCCGGAAAATCCGTTGAAGATGAATCTACTAAAACAGATCATCTATCTCTTCGTATAAAGCGGCACAAATGGTGAAAGATGGCAATACTCGAGGATGGGGACAAGTTATCAAACTGTCGAAATGAAACGAGCCGGACTTGGGTTCATACCCGTATTCTCCAAAGAAAAGCATAAAGATGAAGCACTTTCCCCGATCAAGGAAGTATTTCATAGTGGAGGTTTCTTAAACCCTGTTCCGCAAGAGGTTAATGTTGTAACCATTGAAGAGGATGAAGATGATCCATCGAATCTAAAGAGTGGACACTTATTTGAATAGCCACAGTATGTGTCTCGAGAGGAATCATATGCACCGTGTCAATTCAAAGACATGTCCTATGACAACATGAAAATCCATGATCCTGCTGAAATTTGGGATACCTTGGGAGAACCAAGTGGTAAATTTGACTACATGGTGACATACTCTGCGCCAGAAAGTTCAAAGATCCGGATCGAAGATATCCGACCCACAGGATGGGGTGATGACTTTGAATACCCTAGTCAATCAGAAGAGAATACTCGTCTTCTCAACCTAATCAACAAATCGAGATCCCAAACGAAGATTTTTGTTTCAACACGTCTGTGGATTTCACCAAGCGGATCACGGTTATCACTACATCAACATGATCGCGGCGATCAAAGTATGACTCGAGATACGATGCGGAAGTGTGTCGACAACGAGTCTCTTCACTCGGAAGGCTGGAAGGAACATCCCGATATTCAACACAAAGATCAACAGGAAGTACAAATGCCATCTCTCGTACTTCCCGATCATTAATCAAGAAGATCGCTTTATGACACCAAAGGCAAAGGCCATCGTCCGAGTCTTCAAAGCACCTCGACCCGACAATCAAAGTTTACTCGAGGTTAAACCAAGCGGAAAATTGCAGTACCTCGACTTCCAAGGAGTTCGTCACTATTGGAAACCTGTTGAGGTTAGGACTAATGTTCATAGCTCTAAGTAGTTTATCTTTGCTTTTTGTTTTGAACTCTCGCGTCGCCCAAAGCGAAGAGATGTTTTATAGGGCTTAGCTTTTAAATAATTTCTCTCTGTCTTGCCCAAGACGATTGAGTTTGTATTTTAGGGCCCTGTTCATATTGTGAATCATAAATAAAACGCGTTGTTTTAATTCCACACTCTGTGTTTATTTTCATTTTTTACCCTTTTCTGGAAATGATAATCCTAAAAAACACAGTAAAAAAAAATCTCTCTTCAAAAAAAAAAAAAAAAAAAAAATCAATCAAAAAATAATAAAATTAATCTGCATACACTTTCACAAAAAATTTTTAATCAAAAATAAAATCAAAACATGCAGATTAAACAGATGGACAAATCCATTGAAAGCAATAACTCTACGCTCTCTCTCAACTTTGAGATCCCCTGTGAATTCGCCGAGGAAGAAGTTGAAGAAGAGATCCCAGATGAAATTTCTAGATTGCTAAGGCACGAAGAAAGGATCATTCAGCCTCACAAAGAACCTCTAGAAGCAATCAACTTGAGTTCTGAAGAAGATAAAAAAGAAGTCAATATTGGAGCTTCGCTTGACAACAACGTCAAGGGTAAACTGATCAATCTTCTCAAATAATATGTTGATGTTTTCGCTTGGTCCTACCAGGACATGCCAGGGTTAGATACCAGCATCGTGGAGCATCACTTGCCGTTAAAACTAGAGTGTCCGCCAGTTAAGCAAAAACTGAGAAGAGTTCACCCTGAAATGGCCGAGAAAATCAAAAAGGAAGTTCAAAAACAGCTCGACGCTGGTTTCCTCGTCACTACTGAATATCCTCAATGGCTAGCCAACATAGTGCCTGTCTCCAAAAAGGACGGTAAGGTCCGGATGTGTATTGACTACCGGGACTTGAACAAAGCAAGCCCAAAAGACGACTTCCCACTACCGCATATTGACATGCTAGTGGACAGCACTGCAAAATTCAACGTCTTTTCCTTCATGGATGGTTTCTCTGGCTACAATCAGATCAGAATGACTCCCGAAGACATGGAAAAGACAGCTTTCATCACGCCATGGGGCACTTTCTGCTACAAGGTAATGCCGTTTGGATTAAAGAATGCAGGCGCAACTTACCAAAGGGCAATGACTACTCTCTTTCACGACATGATGCACAAAGAGATCGAAGTCTACGTGGATGATATGATAGCAAAGTCTGATACAGAAGAAGAGCATATAGAATATCTCTTAAAGCTGTTTCAACGACTAAGGAAGTTTCAGCTTCGCCTGAATCCTAACAAATGCACCTTTGGGGTGAGGTCTGGAAAACTTCTAGGTTTCATCGTCAGTCAAAAGGGAATTGAAGTGGACCCTGACAAAGTCAAGGCTATTCAAGAAATGCCTACGCCACGCATAGAAAAGCAAGTAAGAGGATTTCTCAGACGGTTGAATTACATCTCCAGATTTATTTCTCAAACGACTGCTACCTGTGGGCCGATATTCAAGCTTCTCCTCAAAAATCAAGAGGTTGTGTGGACAGAAGACTGCCAAAAAGCATTCGACAATATCAAGGAATACCTGTCAGAACCACCAATACTGATCCCTCCAGTCGAAGGAAGATCCTTAATCCTGTACCTTACCGTACTAGAAGAGTCCATGGGTTGCATACTTGGACAACAAGATGAAACCGGTAAGAAGGAGCATGCCATTTACTATTTGAGTAAAAAGTTCACAGACTGTGAAACTCGTTACTCCATGCTCGAGAAAACATGCTGCGCTTTGGTATGGACTTCAAAACGTCTCCGCCAGTACATGATCAATCACACGACTTGGTTAATCTCCAAAATGGATCCAATCAAGTACGTCTTTGAAAAGCCTGCTTTAACGCAGATGCTATTATCTGAGTATGACATCCAGTACCGCGCCCAGAAAGCGGTCAAAGGAAGCATTCTCGCCGATCATTTGGCTTATCAGCCGCTCAACGAATACCAATCTCTCAAGTTTGACTTCCCAGACGAGGATGTTATGTACTTAAAAATGAAAGATTGTGATGAACCGCTACCCTGAGAAGGACCAGATCCAGAATCTAGATGGGGTTTAGTCTTTGATGGAGCAGTTAACGTTTTTGGCAATGGAATCGGGGCAGTCATCATTACTCCCGAAGGTTCTCATATACCATTTTCTGCCAGGTTGCTATTTGATTGCACCAACAACATCGCAGAATATGAAGCATGCATCATGGGTATCGAAGAAGCCATCGACTTGAGGATTAAGATCCTTGACATATATGGAGACTCAGCCCTTGTGATCAATCAAATTAAAGACAAGTATGAAACTCATCATCTTGGTCTACTTCCTTACAGGGATTATGCGAGACGATTGTTGACTTTTTTCAACAAAGTGGAATTGCATCATATCCCTCGAGATCAGAATCGAATGGCAGACGCCTTGGCCACTCTATCTTCCATGTTCAAAGTCAACAGTTGGAACGATATGCCCAGAATTCGCATCAGACGCCTTGAAAGACCTGCATATATCTTTGCAACTGAAGCAGTCTTTGATGATAAACCGTGGTTCCACGACATCAAACGTTTCCTTCAAACACGAGAGTACCCACTTGGGGCATCGTACAAAGATAAGAAAACTCTGAGGAGGTTTTCTAGGAATTTCTTCCTGAACGAGGATGTGCTATACAAAAGAAACTTCGACATGGTTCTACTCAGATGCGTCGACAGACAAGAAGCAGACCACAATCATCCATGAAGTGCATGAAGGGTCCTTTGGAACCCATTCAAATGGACATGCAATGTCTAGAAAAATCTTGAGAGCAGGATACTATTGGATAACGATGGAATCCGATTGCTGTAAACACATCAAAAGATGTCACAAGTGCTAGATCTACGCAGATAAGATCCATGTGCCACCGACTCTACTCAACGTTCTCTCCTCTCCGTGGCCTTTCTCCATGTGGGGCATTGACATGATCGGGATGATCGAACCAAAAGCGTCCAACGGACATCACTTCATTCTAGTAGCCATTGACTACTTCACCAAATGGGTCGAAGCAGCGTCTTACGCCAACGTCACAAGACAAGTGGTTGTGAGGTTTATCAAGAACAACCTCATTTACCGATATGGAGTTCCAAGTAAGATCATTACTGATAATGGATCGAACTTGAACAACAAAATGATGATGACGTGTGAGGAATTCAAGATCGAGCATCATAACTCGTCTCCTTACCGGCCAAAGATGAACGGCACCGTTGAAGCAGCCAACAAGAACATCAAAAAGATCGTCCAGAAAATGGTCATCACTTACAAAGACTAGCATGAAATGCTGCCATTTGCTCTGCATGGGTACCGTGCTTGATCGCACTTCAACAGGCAACTCCTTTTCTCTAGTATACGGCATGGAAGGTGCTCCCGTGAAGTTGAGATCCCATCAATGAGAGTTCTCATGGAAACCAAGCTATCCGAGGCCGAATGGTGTCAAAGCGATCGACCAACCGAACTTAATTGAAGCGACCGCTCTGTGTCACGGATAACTCTATCAAAGAAGAATGAAAAAGCTTTCGACAAAAGGTCCGACCTCGTGAATTCGAGAAGGCGACCTCGTGCTTAAAAGATTCTATCTTTTCAAGCAGTTCTAGGGGCAAATGGACTCCTAATTACGAAGGCCCATACATCGTCAAAAGAAGCTTTTACGGCGGTGCTATGACTCTCACAACCATGGACGGTGATCAACTCCATCCTATGAATCTTGATGCAGTCAAAATACTTTGTCTAAAAACAAAAGAAACATTTCGGTAAGTCGAAAACCGAAAAGGCGGCAAAATAGCGTCTCGGTGGATTTAAAACCTAAAAGGCGATCGAGGCAAAATTAGAGACAATAAGAAATTATCACGATAGATTGAAAACACGAAAAGGCAATCTAGGCAAAACAAGGATACAAAAATGACAAAATAGCTGATCGATCATATTTTGTCCATATGAAGAATTTTCCATCAACGGATCTTCAATCAACTCTTCTGAAGCAACAAGCACAGTTGGAATTCAAAGTTGTTAGGGATAGTAGTGGTTATTTGCTTTCAATGTAGCCTTTTCCCAATACATTATCATTTCCAACTTTTGTAAATAGTTCATGGAATCACGCATTTGGCTGATTACCATTCTATCAATAAAACTTGAGCTTTGTGCCTTTTGTTTGCAATTCCTACTTTATTCTGTTTTGCAAAATAACGCTTTTTATTGTGAAAATCACTTTTTGAAACAAAAATGTTTTAAATGAATTTTTACTTCAAAATTTTGAAACAAAAGCAAAAATTTTCCTTTGAACTATGAACACGGAAATAACTTCAAACAGTTTCTCCAAGGGTGTTTCAACCTCCGAAAGATAAAACAACTGCTACAGCAATCTTCTCCTCAGCAGAAATCATCAAAGGATGGTATTCTTATTCCAAAAAAAAGAATTTCCAACCAAGTTGCCAATAAAGTGCCTTTCTCAGAAAGTTTAAAGCCTGCAACTCAAAATCTTCATTAGTGAACATCTGCACCATTGCTGCAAATTTCACCAAGTATTTGTTCGAACTGTGACGTGGTCCTTTTCCCAAATACCTCTTTAGTGTCTTTTGTCAAAGTATTGTTAGCATGCATATAACATTCCTGACATTCATACATAATAGCATCATTCATTTGCATTTTTTGCATCTCTCAAAATGTTTGCTTCCAAATCACTGGTTATATATATACTCATACGGAGTATATCATATCCCCGGCAGATTTTCTCCAAACGGAAAAGATACATTTTCCTTTTCCCTGGCAGAATCCCCAACCAGAGAAATGCATTTTCTTCTCTCCACCATATTCCCCAGCTGAGATCATTCCTCATTTGGAACAATGTCTTGATTGATTTTTTTTTTCTTTCCAGTTCATTCCCGGATAGAACTTCGTCTCTAATCAACAAAGCAATAAGCAATAGTCTCATTGTCTGAGCCGCTTATTTTCATTCCTAAACTTGTCATAAAAAGTTTGTTCTTCTCAACAAGGTCAAATCACGACCGTACGAGAAATTCCTCAGCAGTTTGTCTTTCTGTCAAAAAGAAAACCTGTGTCTTCTGATAAAAAATGCCCGCATCTTCTCAAAAAGAGAGATCTTTGGCAAGATTGTATCCAAGAAAAATAGAAGCTCATTTTTGAGTTCTGTTTCTTTCATCTGTCTGTTATTCACAAAGCTGAATACACAGCAAATTTTCTCAAAAGATTTACCTTGTTATAGTTATCACTTTGCTGATAATTGGTAATGTCTTTAAAACTCATTCCAGTTCTGTTTCCACTACTGTCTGTTATTCACAAAGCTGAATATTCAGTAAATTTTCTCAAAAAAGTTACCTTGTTATAGTTATCACTTCGCTGATAATTGGTAACATCTTCAACATTCATTATCATAAATTATCACAAGGCTGATAATTGGTAATATCTTTTTCACTTACCTTAAACATTGTCACAAGGCTGACAGAAGGTAATATCTTTTTCACTTACCTTGTTATGATGTCATGATGTCATGTTTAACAAACTCAAACAAATCACACAATTGCCCTAGGTTTAAGGCTTGCATGAGGTATAGGTGTCTACCCTACCAAAGTTTAGTGGGTTCATCCTATCCTATAATAGTAACCGGGTTCTAGGAATCTCATATCATTGATCTTTCTCGTAGGCTTTATTTCAATACGACTACCAAGTGTACGACCGAAACATCCCGAAAGTCGGATCTTAATGAGCGTAGCATCGAGTATCAACCAACCTTAGTCTGCACCAAAGTCGGCCATCTCACTACTTTCTAATGGCCAAGATGGGTCAATTAGGGTTCTAAACGTTGAGTTAGTGCTGATGACACCACGCAGATGCCAAATACTTTCCTCAACATGAGCATGAGGAGCATCAGGACATCCAAAGTGTTGCACTAACGTAGCCATCATGTTGACCGTTTCGGTATACGCCTAACGGTCGCGAAGATTTATTGCTACTTACCTAAGGAAACCTGGATCTGGGTGTAGGATCCCCCACAAGTATAATACCCAAGCAACCCTTAAGATAAAGCATACAAGTCAAACAAAAAGCAGTAAAGATGATCTAGAAATCCCTAAGGTATTCTCTCTTCAGGTGTCTCCCCGGCAGAGTCGCCAGTTCTGTAATACGGTAGGAGAACTGACTTTTGGAATTTGTTTTGCTTTTGATTGCAAATGTTGCGGATAGAAAGAGTCGCCACCGACTTTTCTTTTATCCAATTAAGGGAAGGTGAAAAGAAAAGAAAAAGACCTTCGTTAGATTCTGAGTAAGGGAGAAGGTTATGAAAAGGGAAGGTATTAGCACCCCTTTCCATCCGTAGTTATCTACGGGCTCTTAGCTGCTTTAGCTCACTTTAAAAAATTGCTTTCTGTGTGTGTGTTTGAAAAATGTTTTTGAAAAGGCATTTCGCTTTGACTTCATAATGATTCACGCTGGAATGTATACGAAGTGTTTGGAAATGTTTCGTTTTGAAAAGTGTTTTAACTTTGACAAAAGTGTGATGTGTGAAAAGTATTTTGATAGAGCAAGCAACTAAAAATCTTATTACCTACTCAGAACGGTCGTTTTCGTGTTATTTTACTTTCCTTTAGAATGGCGCTATCCATACCATTAGTCGGTAGGTAACCCTATTCGTTGGATGTAAAGGGACATTCGAAGGGACATCGGATGGTCATAGAAGGCAACTTGTAGGAGTATCCTAGCACATTCGAAGGGACGATCATCATTTTTCGTAGGCAACAATCGAGGGACGAGATCATGTTTTCGTAGGCCACGTCGAGGGACTATGATTTTTGTATCGAAGGAACTATGATGATATGTTTGCAGGCAACAGTGCTAGGATACCTCTACGTTCGAGGGACTTGACCATTTATTCGAAAGGCAACGAGAGAGAATACTCTAGGGCTGCATGTGTGAAGAGGTGTGTTAAATTCATATATTTTATCTTGTGATTAGAAGTGATCTACATTCGTTTTTATCTTGCCATACACGCCTAGTTACTAGCAGTTTATATGGTGCAGAAAGTAAATTGCAGAAAGTAAAGTGCGGGAAGGTAAATCCTACGCTATTACATTGGTTTGGGGCAGTTACATAATATAGGAGTGCGAAAAGTAAATCCTAATTAAGCTATTACATCCCATGAGCAGTTACATAATATGGAAAAAAGGAAATGCGAGGAAATTAATCCTAACTATTACAACCTGGAAGCATATACATAATAATCGGAAAAGAAAAGAAATTCGCATAAGAGAAAATATGTTAGTAAAAAAGATTTTTGAGTTAGGAATTTTTTTTTTTTAGGTTAGTAATCCTAATTAGATGATAGAACGATTTTTTTGGGAATTTTATGGGTTGATTTTAATAAGGAAAAACAATTAAAAGTCAATTTTATGGTTAATTAACAATTAATTAAAATATGCATGCAAAAATATTAATTTTTATGCCAAAAATTAAATATTTATTTTTCTGTCCTAAATACAAAAAGAAAATATTTTTTTGGTGATTTTTAATGCATTAGAAAATTATTTGAAAAGAAATTAAATTAAGAAGAAAATATGAAAAAAATAAGAAAAAAGAGTTAGTTTTGCAAAGTGGTAAAAAGAAAGTGAGGAGCCAAGGTTCGAACCAAGGACCTCAGAGTCACACGCGCGCGCTGCTTGCAACTGGACCAACCTGCGTGTGGTGTTATTTGAATGAAACAAAAACAATATAAGTGAAATAAGTTCCTGGACCCCAGAACGCGTGCGAAGAACTTCATCTTCTTCTTTTAAATATTTAAACCTTTAGCGACAGTTTTGGTTCGTTGCTAAAGCCTTTACCAACGGATTGTCCGTAGCTAGAACACCTGCAAAAATCAAAATCCAAAATATGCAATATAAATTTGTTATGGGGACATGGATCGATTCGGTTTGGTCCCCTGAACATGCTGGTGTCATTGGTTTCGTCCAATTTTTCCTATTTCGGAAAACCCCAATTGGAGCTTATGAACCCTAATAATGGCAAGTCACGATTCCTGTGTCTAAACTCCAATTAACCTATGCAAAAAGTTTCGAAACTCCATTCTAAACACAAACAAACAATCAAAACATGTTAAATATGCATGAAAATCAAAAATCGAATTTGAGTAAAAGTGTTCAAACCGAAACTGTGATTTCGTGATTCTGCACGTTTGAATGGCTTGTGAGTGTCTGGATCGATTCAGGGGACCTCCAGGAATGTGTTGGAATGCTTAGAATTGATTGAATCGATCTGAAACTAGGGCTGTCAATTGCTTGAATGCCACGAATTTTTTGTAGTTGGGTAGGGTTCTTGGAGGCAAGATTTTTGTCCCTTGTACTTGTGGATGCATTGTGTACTTATAGTAGAGTGAATTAGGTCAAGAATCATGAAGAAATTATATGCCAATCAATGAGAAAATATTTGATTTGGTATGAAACCAAATATTACCTTTTTTGATCAAATCTCATTCAATTCCTTTGCCAATCAATGCAATTTCGAAATTGACAGCTTGTGTGGCTTGCTTGGATCTCAAGAATGAGAGAAAAATCCCATTTGCAATTAATTTTGATTTTCTATCTTTTATTTTAATTAAATTGGCTTTTAAATGATTAAAAATCCAAAATAAATAGAAAATAAAAGATAAATTCGTGGCCTTGGGCTTGGAGGTTCTATATCAGATAAGGAACATGTTTGAACCAAGAAAAGTTAGGCCCATTTGCAAAATGTTGGGTTTTGTCATGTATTTCTCTTTGTGCACCTCCTCAAAAATGCTCAACTTGTGCAAGGTGTATCTTGCTCAATTTTTAACATTTTTGGGTGTTCTTGGACTTTTTAGAAAGCTCAAGATATCCTCTAAACAACCTCTTTGGTTTCATCTTCATTGGAGTTTCCATTCTCATGAACACTTCTTTACAAAAAGTTGACTTTTTGTTGATTTTGAAAAGGACTTGTAATGATTTGATCCATAACTTCTAAATGAAGCATTTTCTGCCCAAGCTTGTGAGACATGAAGTTGTAGAGAATTGAATTCTCTTCAAAATGAGCTGTGGTGGAAAAATTTCTGATAAAGTATGTGAAAGTTATGCCTGGTCAAAGTTCGTTGACTTTTGTCTAAGAAAGCCCAATTTAAAAACTTTGACTTTTGATCAATTCTTGACTTTTCTTGATGAATCATGATCAATCCTTGATCAAATGGTGAATATCACTTCAAAATATGGATTTTGACCAAAAATTATGAAGTTTGACTGTATGTTGACCACAATTGACTTTTTGTCCAATATAACTAATTTTCAACCATCTGAGCAATTGTTTGAGGAAACTTGACTTGCAAGGCTTGAAACTTGACATGGAGATTCTTTGAAGCATATGATGAGGCATGATGGCTAATTGAAGTGGTAGAAGCCCACCTTGGTTTGAGGATAGCCAAACCTTATTTTGGATTGATTGCTTATGAGAGGGTTTGTCTGATCAACCCTTGTGAAATCCTTGAGTATGGATATGTGAAATGTCTTGAGAAGTAAGAGGGCAAATTTTGGGGTATAACACTCATCAAATCATATTTTCATAAATTATGATTCTTATTCACAAAAGGAATAACAACTAAAGAACAACAATAAGACAACATAAATATTCCCCACAGTGCTACGTGTCGGAGGCGACACCGCTCGACTAATAGCAGTTATAATCTTCGTCTTCATAACACGCACGTTACCGGTATAAAGGTAACGGTGTAACAAGTAAAGGGTGAGATACTCCAAAACATATAATTAAAGGCATGATAAAATATATATATATATATATATATATATATATATATATATATATATATAGTTTTGGAATGATAAAAGATATAGGTTAGTAAGTTCATTCCCACACATATCCAAATCTCACTCATTTTACTCGTCATTCTAATGTATAAAATCAACACTTTATCGCCATAACCTCATCGACATAAATCCTCACAACAACACATAAACTTTCATCACCACGAAATCATCACAAGTTAATACGTCACTAATCAACACGGAAATCATAAACAACAACATCAAACAATGCTAATAACATAAACAACAAAACTTTGGAGTATACCTCCCATCATGGTTGCCATCAAGGTCGTCCTGGTTGCCATAGTTTTCAGGCCAATCAAATATAGCAACAAAACATAAACAAAATCATCACAATTTGGCTAAAGCCCATCGTCTCTTTTGGCATAAAAGCCCATCGTCACAAACATCTTCACATCATATTTGCATTAAGCATTTCATTAAGTCAAATCATCGCAAAACTTATCATTTATACTCATTGCATAGTTATCATAAAATTATCACGTCATATTCATTTCATGTTCATCATAAAGATCATCACCAAACAAAACATCATATACCATCGCAATTCCACATAATCCATCAATTAAAACCCAACACCAAACAATTCAAACATAAATATAACCGACTCCATGAGACACGACTATGTTATGCATGTGGTACCCGTCGCTTTGTCCATAATTAGGAACATTTGGCATAAAGCCCATCGTCGCTTGGCATAAAAGCCCTCGTTGCTTGGCATAAAAGCCCTCGTAGTCAATGTAATGTATGTGACTCGACAATAAAAACAACACAACAAAAACATCATCATCGCTCATCAAAATTGACATAAAGTCCACGTTGCCATATGCATCCACATCAAGATAAACATATCATCGCATCGCATGTCATCAAGTATTCGTTAATAAATACACCACCGCAAACACCATGTTTAATCACACCACATCATTATCAATTTATTCACCAAATTCCAAATACGAAAAAAATAGTCAAACACCAATAATCATCGCGAAAGCCATTCCTAATAACAGGCATTAATCATAACCGTCAACATCGCAATCAGATTGTCCATACGTGTCTTAAATCTACTAAAACGCAATCTGATTCAATTTAACCGTAATTTGGCCTATTTCGGGTTGTTTCATAAAAACTCGTAATTTTGAAAAACTAACCTCACCACTACGTTCTACACGTCGAACTTAGCTAGTACGTCAATTTTCGTTGAATTCGGAGCAACTTGCTCCGTCGCCGAAATTACCGAAATCGGAAAATCGGAACATAATCGGGTTCCAAATTTAATCGGCTAACTTATGTCCTAATTATATTTTATTAATACGAACTAGTAGTATGAGGAATTAGGCAAAATAAAAGAAACAGAAACGTACTTATAAAATTGTGCAGGTAAAATTATGCAGAACAGAATACAGATGGAGGCGGGTGCCTTGGAGTGGGGGAAGGCCACCCCTCAAGCTGAGGTGGGTGCCTCCCCCTTGCTTCATTGCCCATCACATCTTCTTCTTCCACGTTCTAAAAACAGGAAGTGTTTGTTTCACAGTTTTACAAATTTGCTTATTTTCTTCATTCTAGCAACTTAATTCTATTAGCCATGGTAATAGAACACCTAGATCAATACTCCTAACTCAACTTTCCTAATTTATTCCAACAATCACACACACAACTCATAAACCACAACATCAATTTTCATCTCAATTCCACAACATATCTATCAAACCCTAACTACAGGAAGTTGAAAATCAAACCCCTTACCTCAAGTGCTTGGATGATTGCAAGATGCTCCAACAAAATCCAAACCTCAAGCTTGCTCTTGCTCTTCTTCTTCTTCCTCCAAAACCTTCTCTTTCTCTCTATGCTTCTATGTTAGGTTTTTGTGTTGTAAATGGAAGAAATGAGGAAATAATGGTTTTATGAAGGATTCTAGTACTAGCCAAGGGTGTACACCCAATCCTAAGAAATTAGTCCTCACACCCCTAATTTATTTTATTAATTAACACCTTAATAATATTTAATAATATTATTAACTCAATTAATTAAAATAATTCCGGGGAATTAAATATCGGTCCGAATAATATTTTACCGAACCGAACGGAATAAAAACCGGACCAAATCGAAACGTCGCCAAATATATTAACAGATATATCGATTAATATAAATATTCTCGTCGCAAAATAAATATCGATCGGTAACTCGAAAATATTAATATAATATAATATTAATTAAAACGGGGCATTACAACAACCCTCACCTTGCCCAATATCATTCTTCATTACGGATCCCTGCATTATCTACTTCCTCTGCGACTTCGTCTACCAACAACCATCAACACCGTATCGCTTCTACATACTTCGTCATTGTCCAAGCAACTCCCACGACCTCTCTGCTGTTCATCCGTCCACAACTCTTGCCTCCATCGTTCAACCATAGGCTCGACTCATCATCTATCTCATACAATTGTCACTGTTTCAACATATTGTAGCGGCTCTTCCATTGTTGGTAAGGCAGCAACCCATTTTTTTCTTCTGTGTTATTAGAATTATGTTGCACATATTGCGCCCTGTTTCTCTATCTGTTTTATGAATACTGTTTTTTTAGTTCTGATGATGAAAATACTATGTTCCTATTATATGTGTTGTCTATGACAAGTTTAGAAAGAAACTTGGTAGTTGGTTGGTAATTGGATGACAATAGCATGTAATATGAGTTTGAATTTGTTAAATTTGAATTGTACTATTAAATTGTGATAAATTATAATGTCAAAGTCATTTTTAGTGTCGGAGTATGTTGGCATTATCGCGTCGGCTACCACTTTGTTTGTATATGATGAAGTTGTTATCATATTTTATTTGAATTCAATTGAAATATACCATGATAATTTGTTCTCGTTTTAATTTTGATTGAAAGTTGTGGTAAATGATGGTTGTGTTAGTTTCGATGAAGGTTTAATGATGATGCCGCATTTATTCGCGTGTAAATCAAACCGAGAGACTATGAGGCAACATGTGTGTTCCTTTATTTTTTAGGAGAAATTGAACGTTAATGTTGGTTTTTACACTTCTTTTGTTGCTATCCTCAATGGAAGTTCAAACCATTTTACTTTTGTTCGAAACTTGTATGATAGCATCACTTTGTCGATCTTAATTGCGAGCAATAGTGATAATTGCTAGTTTTGATGAAGGTTTGATATTGCCACGTTTATCCGTGCAAGATATAATTGAGAAACTATGGAGGCAATATGGGGTTCTTTTCTTTCGCGTGAATTTGATCAAGGACGGTAATTGGTTTTGAATCTGAATCATGTTGAAGTTGTTTTTTATATCATTCGTTTTTCGTTCGCATTTGAGAACTTTTCTGTTGAGTTTTTTAGTGTTATTTCGATTGGTGTAGTTTCTGCCCGAAATTTGTTTTGGTTGACTTAAGCTTGCGTTGGGCTTGATTTTTTATGCTTTAAACTTGAATTGAGTAATGACATGAATCCTTGCCTTTTGCTTTCATTTGTGAATTGAAATCTTTGAATAAACATTTACTTGATTGTTGAATTGTTCATGTTACATCCATGCTAATTTCATTCGATCTTACTCCTTTTCTTACTAACACATGTTCTAATTTATTGTAATTTCATTTCATTTTCATCTCACTTATGCTACTAACAAGTTTGTTATTTGTGAAGACATCCAAGGATTGTTCAAAGCATTCACTATCTGTTAGCACATCTATACTTGCTCATTAGCATTTTAATATTGAATTACTATTTCTATTTAATATTTAGTAATGTATTTATAAGTATGCAAAATACTTAGTATATTATTCTTATATTTAGTAAGGTAAATATAATTACATATTACTTTTGATTTTATACTTTACTATATTCATTTGTAAATAAATAAAGTTATATTGTAATGATCTTTGTGTTGTGATTTCGAACTTTAAATTCAATTTGATTTTCGAACGCGTTTGAACACAAATATGTTGTTTGTCTTCTTAGAGTTGATTCCTACATGAATCTATTCTAAATTTAATTTAATTAAGTGCAATAGTCAATAATCGATACTTGAGCTTTGTAAGCTTTTATGTGTTTTTGGTTTTGCTTGTACCTCATGTGATGTAGGAATTTCTATTCGGCTTTCATCCGATACGTTGAGCTTAGATGATTCTTTACGCCCTTACCTAACATCCCGAGCTTACACGATGTGATTCTACTTCTTATATACACCCATGAGTCTAGCTTCAAAACATGCCATCTCTAAACCCTTACCTCTTTTCAATTATTCTTAATTATTATTTTTTATTACATACGCAAATAAATTTTGTTTTTTATTAAATAACTATTAGTCTAAGGTAATTTTATTCGATATTATTGATTAAACTATTAATTAATTTTATCAAAATAAAATTTTTATTCTAATAATTATTTAAAGGATTTGGACTTGTATTGTGTGCTTAACTATTTACTCGCCTCTTGCATGTTTGTATGAATTATTCACAATTATACACTCCACACACTTGATACATTCGACTTCATTACCTCCTTTTGACTAATATGTCAAATTCCTCAAGGGTCTCATAGTTGAGAATGGGCATGACCATTCTCACAAGGTTAATCGAAGCCCTAGTTTTCATAGCTTAACCATAACCCGAATAAACATTGGTCCATATACCAATTATCCATGCACAAGGGTTTCATAGTTGGGGGGTAGGAGCACCTATCCTCACGAGATTAATTAAGTCCATATACTTGATTAATCATAACCTGATTTAACTTCTCTTGGTCCATATACCAAACATCAAAACACTTTCATAATCAAAGTTCCAAACCTCGATCCAACATCGAGGGATTTTTTTCAAAACTCTTTTTCCATAATAAACTCCGAGTAATTGAATCGTTGGTTGCTAGACCAATTGTTTAAAAACTTGTGCAAAAATGAACTACAAGTATTTAAATCGTTGTCGCTAGACAATTGTTTAAAGACTCATACATAATAAACGTGAACTTTGCTTCACTTCACCTTTGTCATAAGAAAACTTTTTGGGATGATAGACGACTCATTGAGCTTCGGTGCTCCTTTAACTTCTAGTATTTTAATCGTAGGATGCTAGTCCTATTGTTCGGTACTTTTCACCCACCTAAAATCAATTCAACTCACTCAACTCTTTTTTCGCTCATATGCGATTACCAAACTCTTTTCTTACAAAGAGTGTGCAATAGTCATTTCAAATACGAACAAAGACTTAGCTTTTCAAACAAACTAAGCATGTAAAAGTTCAAGCATTTGAAATGTCAAAACGCACAAAACATATCTTCTAAAATCAACACAACCAACTTAAACATTTTCAAGAAGAACTACGGAGTTCTAACTTTCTCATTGCACTAGGGAATACGTAGGCACAAGGTTTTAAAACCGCGACAAACTCAAAATAATAATAAATCAAACCTGTTTCTTCTTTCTCTCTTATAAGATCATAATTAACACTTAAATATGCACGAACTAAACGGTTCCCATCGAGTACAATGGATGTGAGGGGTGCTAATACCTTCCCCTTACATAACCGACTCCCGAATCCATACCTTTTGGTCTCATAGACTGCCTTATCCTTCTTCGCGGGTTTTACCTATATTTCTCGTTCATTGTTTTAAAAATAGATTATGAAAAAACCAGCTATCACAATTACTAAAAAAAGGATTGATTGAGACTTTTTAGGAACCCTTTTATGAAGATTGTTTCTATTTTTGTGGAGAACATTATGAACAGGTTTTTTACCTAAAGATTTTAGTTGATTGAAGAATCCAAGTCAGTCCAAGTCCAACTGCAGAAGCTTATATAAGGAGTCATCCAAGACCTAGTTTCTTAAGCATAGTTTTTATGGTAAAACCGTGTGTAAAATAAGGGTTTGGGTTTTGGTAGTTCTTTACATTATTCGTGTGTTATTTGTACATCCTCACGTATCTTTGATACATTTGAGTTGACTGATTGTAACTTGCTTGTCAAGTGATTGCTTTCACTCGAATCCCAGAGGCAAGATTTGAGTAATGTTCTTGGAGGAAGATTTTAAGCAACTCTAAGTATTGTTCAATGTCGAAGCTCTTAATCAAGACTAAGTATTTTTAATTTTGAAGTGTGTTCTTCTTGTTTTTGATTTCAAGTTAGTGTGATTGTAACTTGTTTATAGACAACCCCTGTGACTGGGGTAGGTCTTTTGTCACCACGGTGATTGGAAGTGGGATGTCGATTTCTCATACTTGGGATAATGCCTAAGTAAAAGTTTCACTTTGTGGGGGATTAAGAGAGAAGTTGTAAACGGGGGAGTTTAGCTTTGAGTTAGCACTACTTATATTGGATTTCCTTCCTTGCTTGGTAGCCCCCATAGAATGTGATTTTCACTGAACTGGGTTAACATATTGTTGTGTTCTTTATTTTCTACAACTTATATTTCTGCTTCGTTGTTATTGTTGTAGTTTTATTATCATATGTTATAACATCTGTTGTGACATTGCTTGTATGTTAAGACATCAGTCCTGATATTCTTGGTGTGTGAGGAAGAATTATAATTCGTATCAGAGCATGGTTACTAGGTGAGATTCAGGGATATATTTTCTGGTACTATGAAGAAAGAAGGAGGTTATACCAACAAACCACCCATGTTTGATGGTTCTAATTATGACTGGTGGAAAGCCCGTATGATAGCCTTTCTAAAAGTTATGGACAACAAAGCTTAGAAGGATGTTCTAAAAGGATGAAAGCATCATGTCGTAAAGATCGTTAGACAAATATGGGAAACAAGTTGAAACCGACACAATCAAAACTAAAGAAGAATTGAACGAAGAGGATGATAACGAAGCCATTGGAAATTCCAAGGATTTAAATGCTCTATTTAATGGAGTAGACAAGAATTTTCAGGTTGATTAATATGTGTACTGTGGTCAAGGAGGCTTCGGAGATTCTCATGACAACTTCTGAAGGTACCTCCAAATTAAAGATTTCAAGGTTTCAGTTTCTCACTTCGAAATTTGAAAACTTAAAGATGAATGATGATGAGAAAATTCAATAATATTAGATGGAAATTCTTGAAATTGCTCATGCATAAAGTGCCTTGGGAGAGAAGATTTTAGAAGAAAATTGGTCAGGAAGATTCTTAGGTCCATGCCTAGGAAATTTGACATGAAGGTCATGACTATTGAAGAAGCTCAGGACATTAACAACATGAGATTTTATGTACTTATTGGGTCACTTATAACGTTTGAATTGGATATTGTTAACAAGGCTGAGAAAAAGAACAAAAGCATAGCTTTTATATCCAATACTGGAGATGACAAAGGTCAAACTGAGTCGTGAAGGGTGTGAAAAACACAAGAAATGAGGGTTTTAATTGGGTTTTCTAAAAAAGGATTTTATGAAAAATAATTCGCAAACAAACTTCAAAGAGTATGATTAAGGAAAGACAATAAAAGACACTTTAGTTTATCCAGGTTCACCTCTAACTAGGCTACTCATGTCCACCCTCCTCAAGTGATTTCGCCTTCAACAAGGACTTAATCCACTAATCTCAACAGATTATAGATGCACGGGCTACCCGCCGGTGGCTAACAACAACCGTCTAAGAGTATACCTAACACATTAGCCTTCTCAAGTATCAGACTACAACCTAGTCACTTGAGGAAATAATCAATTATTAACAGAATTACAATCAACTGTGTTTACAATGTTTGCATCTAAATAAATAGATTAAAACAATTATGATCTCTAATACAAACAATTAGGAACAACTCTTTGTATTGAGAACTCTAAGATTAACACACAAATAATGAGAACCAATTATTTGTGTTTAACCTTTAATATCTCATTAAGAGTACGGTACTTTTTATCGCAAAAATTTTCGGTTAAAATGGTACAAAAGATTTTGATTCTGGCATAATTTTCTTGAAAACATGGGTTTTTACCAATTTTGACGTTCGACCGCGAATTTTCAAGAACGAAGGGGCCAGATGTGCCAGTGACCAAGAATGAAATACCTAATACTCTAAAATTAGTTAATAAAAACAAGAGTCACCATCAACGACACTAATATGATCTATTGTTGTGCACAGGTCAAAAACGAGTAATTAGAAAATTTTGTAGTTAAGGACGACAACTCGAGTATCGTATCTCAAGGACTCTTGGATTATTATTAACCTACTAAAATTGATTTGGAGAGAGGGGTTTAGGTTTTAGATTTAAAAAAATTGATTAAAATACGTGATTAAAATAAGTGATTATTAAATAAAGTTAATCTACTATTCGTTCTCCAACTTAGCATTGATTACATAATTTCCAAGCCCTGAGGCAATTCCATTCCCTTTCGATTACAGTAGCAACAACAAGCGTGATATAAACTAATATATGATTAATGTTCCTAAATCTGAGTTAAGCGAATTGGTAATTGTTGTAGGTTTTCTCCGCAAACAAAGTATTTTTGATTATCGATTCCACAGGGATTGGTGTATGTTATAGTCTTTCAATAGAAAAGTGTGTTTTAAGATGTTGTAACCAAAGGGTTTGTTATCTACTCTACTAGAACCATGAGTTTCCAAACAATAACTAAATTAATTCTTTCAAAGAGAGTTATGGTTTGGATTAAAGAGAGTTTGAGATTGTTTTCAAATTAAGAAGGCATGTCAAGATTAGTTTCATTGATCTAGTTTCATACATATTCATTTAATCAAGTGATGAACATAGTAGATGATTTTTATAAATACATATCCTCTCAACCTTGTAGATTTCCCACCAAGATTGTGAATTCTATCATGTTAATCCTTGCATGATTCCTCACTACAACTATTAACATGATAATCATTAAGTTCAATATTTTGTAAACACTAACACACAAATCTATTCCTAGCATTTGTTTATTAGATGATGAATATCCTAGGTCTACTTTGAAGTATTCTTTTCCAAGCAAAACTCAAAGCATAAAGATGAAGAACAAAGATATTCAACTATATTAATCATCAACCATGTTCATACACAAATGGATTAAAAGAAATACATACTATAAAGATCAACTACCTCTAATCTTGACACAAAAAGAGCTTAGCCACTCATTTCCATGGTTGCTTGCTCTCAAGATTGTTGGTAGAAATGATGAAAATCAAAGATTCAAGAAGGAAAAGCTATGGTGTTCTTACTACTTCTTGCCCTAGATTTTTTACAAAGATGAAAGATAATCATGGTGGAGTGTGTCTTCCTTCCTTTACAAGCCAAAAAGTCAGCTGAAATGATGGGTTGGTGGCTCAAAAGTGAAAGCATGGGTTCTGTCCTTTTTCTGCTTTTTTTGCAGACCGCGCTAAGCCCGGTTAGGCGCGCTGAGCGCGATCATGCTGGCACCGCGCTGAGCGCGACCTGTAGCATGCTTCCTTCTTCCAAAATTATCTTCAAAAAGAATCATCCCTAAAGCTCTTCAAGTGCCCTTGAATCCAAGCTTAGGAGAATTAGTAAATAAATTCCTACAATTAAGAGTGAAATAAGTTAAATAACATATATTAAACAAAACTAGATAAAAACCTAATTACAACAAAATACTAGAATAAATAATACTAATTAATTAAAAAGACATTGTTAAGGACCACAAAATCATGTACAAAATAACTACAATTTGGTCCTTAACAACTCTCCCCAACTTACTTCTTTGTTTGTCCCCAAACACAAGTCAATAATCTTACAAAGCTAGAAGGAACAAAATGCAAGCATGCAAACTCACACAAGGATAATGGTTCAAACTCGACATACCAGGCAAAAGCACACATCAATCGCTTCTTCGAAACACAACATGGCCATGAATTAAGTTCTAAACACAATATATCAAAACATATAACAAAATAAAAGATATGTTCACACTTGAATCACCTAATCATTTCTTCAAAGTTCATGAAGAACAAAATGCATATTCACAAAGGACTAAACACTCTCACTAATAATTATGCACATCCAGAATAATTCATGCGTTCATCGAAACAAGTTAAATGATAAAATGGAAACAAAGATCACTAAGGACTTTCAAGGTTGTAACTTGGCTTAAGTTAGAAACAAAGGATATTTAAGTACAAAGCCATTGAAACGAATCGGGTAAAAGGATATGAAGAGCATTTCACAACTAATTCCCATCTTATTATTTACAACCTCTTTTCTTTTTCACACAATGATCCTCTTCTTTCTTTTTGTTTTCTTTTCATATACATATTTCTTTTCTTCTTTTGTATTTTTTTTTTCTATATTTTTTTTTCTTTCTTTAGGATCATTGTGCCATCAATTCTAGGTTCTTTTTGATCCACCTCCCCAACTTCATTTATATCAATCTTTTTTATCAAGAACATGCTCTTCAAGGGTTAATTAACAAAAGGGTTGGTATTCACAAATAAGAAAAATTTATAGAATGAATTATCATTGAATTTTTCAAAGATTATCAACAACTATTAAGTGGCATACTTAATAATTAGTTGATTTGATACATTCATCCTACAAATACTTTTAAGCTCAAAAGGGTTCACAAGGATTCACTCTCTCACGGGTAATTGAAGCCCTTTTAGAATTGGTGGTTTTTCTCATAATACACAAAAAATTACCTTGACCATCTCTAAGTTTCCAAGTTATCATAAACAAGTAAAGATTAAACATGAATCAAACTAAAAATGCTGAAAGTAAAATAAAAACAGGAAAATAAAAGAAATCATCAATCAGTGGCCTCGAGAATCGAATCTCCAATAGACCCCGAGTCAGAACCGGAACCAGAACAGAACCATCTTCATCATCATCCTCATCTCCCACCTCCTCCTCAACATTTGGCCCGACCCGACCAACACATATCTGTGAGCTGCTGCTCACCCGTGCGAGTGAAATGGTTCACTCCGGGCACTCTAATCTGTAGAGCAAGGTGCTCCATGCTCTCGTGCATAAACATGAATGCTCTCTGATGAGCGAGATGCATCTGCCTGTTCCATTCTTCTGATGGACTAGCAGTGCCGCTGCAGTGCGGCACAGGCAGCAGTATTATCACCAAGGGCCCTACAAAATCGATCACAGTAGTGATCATCAATAACTCCATCAATGGTGAGATGCCCCACAGCAGGAAAGGCAACCTTCACCCTTTTCAGCAAACCCATGATCAGCCCAGGATAGGTGAGAGCACACTTTATATGCTCCCCCTGCAGGTATAACTAAGCGCAACCCTCTTCAACTCATTAGCAATCAGACGGCCAAAATCAATCTGCTCCGCATCGAGCATATACGCAATCAAACCGGCCGTCTCCATGGGTATCGAAGATGTGTGGCTCCGAGGTTTCAGATTGTAAAGAGCCACACACATCATAACTCTGGCACTTGTCTTCATACTGGACCTGTTGAATTTCAAGGGTTGTCCAACACGGTTTAACTCATAGGAATGCCCAGACAAACAGAGTTTACTCCTCAGCATGTTGAAGTCCCAATTACCACGAGCCAGGTGCTCATGGTAGACATCCAGTTGGTCCTACGGGGCTGTCCGGTTGATGCCGAGCTGTTGATTGCGGTGCGAGAGAAAAGCGGTTGCCTCGAACAACAGAAACAAACCTAAACTCTGATCCCTCAGCTGGAATAGCATTTGCGTAGAATTCCCGCACAAGCTCAACATTGACCTTTGTCTGTGGCTCACAAAGAACATCCAAGTTGTAGTTGGAAAGAATAGCATCGATCTCTGAATAGTGACCATGCTCGTGGAGGCGGATGGCGCGCTCAGTCCAGATGTTGCGCTCCTCAAGCTCTTTGTATCGAGCTTCCTGAGCATGTCCCATGAAGCGAGCAGGATCGAGCGGTTGGCCTAGAGGACCCGGGCGTTAAAGGTGGCTAGAGGATCACGAATGTTAATTCGGATTCTCGGCTCAAACGATTTACTATTTTGATTTGTTTATAAAGATGCATGAGCATCAAGCTTTATTATTTTCAACACAAGAAAGATGATTTAATGATTATGAAAAGGGAAAGGCTGAAATACCCTCAATTGATTTGATATGCGTAACGACTAGCGCAAACTAGGCATAGCATTGGGGAGATCGAGTAAGGGGATTGTTATATAAAGGAATAGATGGAGCACCCTAAATATATATAGTTATCTATAGCTTTATATATGAATATGTTTGATATGTTTGTGTGTTTTTTAATTGCTATTTCTATGATTGGGAAAGTTTCTCCTTTGGATTTTAAGAAAGATAGATTATGTAGGATTCTAGGTTTTATTATTATTGTGCTCGCAAAGATCGTGGATCTTCATACATATCCTAGTGGGAATCGGCATTTGTAGCTCGGATCTCTGAGGGATCTATGGTTTGTTTGGTGCGAGAGAAAGAAATTTGCTCGGCAAGGATGAGACCTTGTGCCTCGTATTCTCAAAGGATGTTGAGAAAGTCGGGCAATCGTAGTTCCCACTTATGCTAGTGGAAAGCAGCGAGATGTTAGTAAGAGACAGACAAATGTCATCTTAATGAAAAATGTATCTAATCTATTTCATCACATACATTTTTGAAAGATTTGACTGAGAAAAATCTTTCATCGTAAGTTATAGGTGTTTTGCTTGAGTGTACAAGCGTTACCACTTACATGTTTAAGAAAGATGTTTTGAAAAAAGAGATGATTGAATCTTTTAACTGTAAGCATTGGGTGTTTGGCTTGAGTGTACAAGCGTTACCACTTACAATTAATAGATGTTTTTATTTGAAAATAGTTTGAAAAAGTTTGAAAAAAAGTTTTTTGACTGTATGTGATGTGATAGATGAGATACTTCTTCCATAGAGATGATAGATGTCTAAATCTCGAGGAGAAATTGATTGGATTAAAGGGATGCTTTTAAGAAGCCCATGGGTCCTTGTATTGTAAGCCCAAGAGGAGGCATTCCGAGGGTCATCGAGGGTCCTTGTACAAAGCTCAAGAGGAAGCTATAGGGTATGGCTGGCTTTGTGTTAAAAGGGATTTAACCGGGAAACCATCCTTTTGGAATTTAGAGCAATTTCACCGGGAAATTATACTCTGGGTTCTATCCTAACGCGGGTGAATATTGGAAGCCCAATAGGAGGCTGTTAAGAGATTTCCTATCTCTTTCATTGTATGATGCCCAAGAGAAGGCTAAACTCAATGAGGAGTTCTTTTGAACGAAGCCCAAGAGGAGGCTGACTCAGCAGGGGAGTGTTGTCTTATATGAAGCCTAAGCGGAGGCTAAACTCAGATGAATGAGTTTTCTTATATGAAGCCTAAGAGGAGGCTGATCCATGCTGGGGATGGATTATCTTGTATAAAGCCCAAGCGGAGGCTAAATTCATGCTGGGGAGCCTATTGGTTAGACTAATTGTTATGTTAATAACTGAACAGTTATATAAACAAATATGATATATATTCACAGGAGTTTATGAAGGAAATATAAACAATGCATGACATTTATTTGCGAGAGTTTATGAAGGAAATATAAACAAGTGTCTGTGAAAGCAGTTTCACAGGGAATAATGCTCCTTTCAATACCAATGGTATTGAATTGTATATACAGATGAAACGGAAACGAACGATCGAAGTTTATCCGTGTTTAAGTATTTACAAAAAGTATCTGTGTTATGTACAGATAAAAGTTTGTATAAAAAGAAATTGATATGTACAAGGAAAATATGTATGTACATAAAGAATGTTGGTTTGAATATACACAAGTGAAGTGAAAACAAACGATCGAAGTTTGTTTATACTTGAGTATAAAAAGTATCTGTATTATGTACAGATAAAAATTTGTATGTATTTGAAGACAGTTTGATATGTACAAAGAAATATTATGTACATAAAAGAATGTTATGGGACTTACACCGTGAGGGAGGCCCATTGGTTAAAAGAAGTTTCACTTGGAAGAATTCCTCTCCTAGAACCAATGGATTCGGTGTATAAACAAACGAATGAAAACAAACGAAAGAAATTTGTTTATGTTTGAATATTAACAATGATAATTTGAGTATGTACAAGTAAAATTAAATATGTACATAAAAGGATTGGGACTTACACCGTGAGGGAGGCCCATGATCGATTGAGAAATTCGAGAGAAAACGAATTCGGTTTTATCGTTTAAATCGGATCGATCATGGTAAAAATGATGTAAGTTTGATGAAAAGTTTTGAAAATGGTTTTGAAAGTGTTTTGAAATGTGAAGTTGATTTATGAGAAGTTTTGAAAAGAATCGGAAGTCGAAAACTTGAAAAATTCACCTTAAAAAGGAGGTTTGAAAAAGTGTTCAGAACGTCATTTTCGGCTCGATTAAAATTTAATCAGATGAAAGTTTTTTCTGAAAATTTTTGCACTATCATAAAATAGATGTATTTATTAACAAGTGTTTAAAAAATCACCTCAAAATGAGGAGTTTTGATTGGTCAAAAAAATTGTGAAAGTTTTGTAAAAAAAACATGAAAATATGAAAAGGTTTAAAAAAGAATGGTCCTGATGGGAGTTGAACCCATGACCAAAGGGGTGACCACGTGTCAGAAAGCCTTATGGGCGAGCAAGCTACCACTGAGCCAAACACGTGTTTGTGTTTAGTGGACAATAACACGTGTAAATGAAAGATTGGAATATTTGAATTAAAAAAAAAATCAAGAACACGCGCGAAGCTTGTTCTTCATGTTTGATTTTCAGAATCTATGATCCAAGCTACAATCCTTGTTTCTCAACGAAATTGGATGAAGTAAACATCAAAATTGCTCGATTTTGAACAACGAACATGATGGCATATGTTAATTGTATTTATTTTAAGCCCAGCATGTTTGGATTTCTGGAAACCACGATGAACCCTAGAACTGAGTTTTTCAAATTAAATGACGTATGTTTGATGATTCTTTGATTTTATTGAGGGCTATTGATCGTTATGTGTGCAGAAACAAAACGGCCATGAGGTTTTTTCAATTGATGCAAGGAATCATAGAGTTCGAAGTTGGTGTTCATACCTGTGTAAGTGAGAATCGAAGAAGCTGCAAACGTGTTTCCAGAATGGATTTCTTGATTGTGTGAGCTTTAACGGCCTATATGGAAGCTGTAGGATCACCTTGCTTGCTCAGAGATGCTCTGGATCGTGCTACTCAAGTCCACCTGCACAGACTGAAAATGGAAACTGGATTTTGATGTTAATCGTGTTACAGTTAGTTGCTGATGGTCTGGATCATGTACATGATGTATGGTGGTGATGTTTGAGTGATCACAACACAGTTTGATCAAGCCTAGCTTCAAATTCGAATCATAAGGCAGTTTGGAAAGTTTGAAAAAAATGGAAAGTGAAATCTGATTTTCAGTGGTTCTTGGGTTGATTTTATGATTCAAACATGTTCCATATTGATTATATGTTATGTTAGACACCAAAGTTTTCAAAGTTTCTTCACAAATTTTCAAAATGCAAAGTATCCCAATTATCACTATGTTTCTTGATTTTCAAGTAAGAAGAGTGAAAGCATGATTTTGCATTTGCCTTTGTGTTGTTTTGGACTTGAAATGTGATCCATTTATAGGCCAAAAGATTCTGAAATGTTAGGCAACAAGTACAAGATTTTGGTGATTCAAAGATAGCTTAAGGGGTAAGAAAGACATTTCAAAAGCAAAAGGAAGTTTCCTTTTTTACCATGTGCTATTTTTACAATCTTGATCCAATCCTCAATTATTATCTTCAAGCTGATATTTATCAGTTCAATAATCAAGTTGGCAAGGTTGGATTGCTTCTAGATGAAGAAAACACAAAAATGACCTATAATTGAAGTTTTGACTTTTGAAAAATCAAGTTCATGGAGCCTTATGTTTCAATTTCAAAAGCATAGCTAGACTCCATGGATTTGAGAGTTCTTGGACATTTTGGAAATCTTGTTTCACAAGCTACAACTTTCATGTTTTGAGTTTTTTCCAATTCAAATTGGAACTAGGTAAACAAATGGCATGAAGTTTGGAAAAAATAAGAAATTTTTACACTTAGAAATTTTTCTAAGTATAGAAACTTTTGACTTTTTGTTGACTTTTCCAAATTCTTTGATTTTTTATGATCATGATGGATCATTTGAAGTATTTTGATGATGGAAAAAGTTTTGTTTTGAAAAAGTTGACCAAAAGTCAAAGTTTGACTTTTCTGTGCAGATGAATTTTCATCAGACGTTTCTGAAATTGACTGATGATGTCTGTGAACTTCTGTGATGTTTTGAATCCAAAAATTAGGTCAAGATGTTGTATCTAAGATATTATGACCAATATCCATCCAAAAAAGTCATTTCTTGCTCAAAAAGTCAGAGAATGCCTATGCTCGATCAAAACCCTAATTGGTCGATCCTTGATTGCTCAGTGAGAAAAATGGATATCTGAGGATTGAAAGTTGATGATTTGATCAAGATAGATCAAATGAGGTGAGAAAAACTCAAACCCTAATTGTTTGCCTCTTGAATCAGATGAAAATCTGATTAAACCCTAATTTTGACCTGTGAATGCTACACAGATTAATCTTTCGAATTGTTAGTGATGCAATGATGCAGATGTGAGGTGGTATATTAGGTCAAAAATTGGGGTATGACAAATGCCCCTATTTAAGTTTCTTTAACCTGAGAGATGAAGATGAATATCTTCGTTTTGATAGGTGTAAAGAGACTTAAATATCAGAATACGCAAATTTTGGACCTAAGATACCAAAAGATGCGAATGATGCAAAATGATTGAAAAAGTTTTACCCAGAGGAATATCAAAGAAATGACATGACGGGAAAAAAACTTTGTGAATACGTTCCTGCTGGGGAAAGAATGATTCACAAAAATATGTGAATATCATCTCATTTAGGAAACAAAGAACCTTACATCGACCTTGTGACAATGTTTAAAGTAAGTGAAAATGATATTACCAATTATCAGCCTTGTGATAGTTCATGGTAATGGGTTCTGAAGATATTACCAATTATCAGCAAAATGATAATTATAACAAGGTAGATCTTGAGAAATGATTTGCTACGTATTCAGCTTTGTGAATAACAGACAGATGATGGAAAACAAATTTTAAATGAGTTTTGAAGATATTACCAATTATCAGCAAAGTGATAACTATAAAAAAGGTAAATCTTTGAAAATTACTGTATATTCAGCTTTGTGAATATTAGACAGCGAAAGAAACAGAACTCAAAATGAGTTTCTATTTTTTTTTTTTTTTGGATACAATCTTGCCGAGGATCTTTCTTTTGAGAAGATGCGGGCGTTTTGATTGACAGACATAGGTTTTCTTTTAGACAGAAAGACAACTGTTGAAGATTTTTGAATTGTCGTGATTTTGAGAAGACAAACTTTAGTGACAAGTTGAGGAATGAAAATAAGCGGCTCAAACAATGAGGCTATAGCTTATTGCTTTGTTGATTATAGACAAGGTTCTACCCAAGAATGAACTGGAAAGAAACAATCAATCAAGGCTTTGTTCCAAATAAGGAATGATCTCCACTGGGGAATATGAGAGAAAGGACGTATCTCTTTATTTGGGGATACTCTGCCGGGGAAAACAGAAAATGTATCTTTTCTGTTTGGAAAGAATCTGCTGGGGATATGATATACCCATATGAGTATATATATAACCAGAAGCAAACATTTCGAGAAATGCAAAAATGCATGAATGATGCTATTGTGTATGAATGTCATGAATGTTATATGCATACTAACAATACTTTGACAAAGACACTAAGGAGATATTTGGGAAAAGGACCACGTCACATTTCGAACAAATATTCAGTGAAAATTACAGCAATGGTGCAGACGTTCACTGATGAAGAATTTGAGTTGCTTGTTTTAAACTTTCTGAGAAAGGCATTTCATTAGCAACTTCGTTGGGGATTCTTTTTGGATAAGAATACCGTCCTTTGATGATTTCTGCTGAGGAGAAGGCTGCATGTGATTGTTTTATCCTTGATTGAAACACTCATGGAGGCTGTTGAAGTTCTTTCTGTGTTCTTAGTTCAAAGGAAAATTTTGCTTTTGTTTCAAAATTTTGAAGTAAAAATTCATTTAAAACATTTTAGTTTCAAAAAGTGATTTTCACAATAAAAGCGTTATTTTGCAAAACAAAATAAACAGGAATTGCAAACAAAAGGCACAAGGCTCAAATTTATTGAATAGAATGGTAATCAGCCGAAGGCGTGATTCCATGAACTATTTACAAAAGTTGGAAATGATAATTTTATTGGGAAAGGGCTACATTGAAAGCAAATAACCGCTATTATCCTAACAACTTTGAATTCCAATGTGCATGTTGCTTGAAAGATTTGATTGAAGATTCGTTGATGGAAGATTCTTGATTAATGAAGTATGGTGAGTCTGATTACTTTGTCATTTTGTATCCTTGTTTTGCCTAGATTGCCTTTTCGGTTTTAATCTATCGGATAATTTACATTTATTGTCTCTAATTTTTTCTGGATCGCCTTTTCAGGTTTTCAATCCACCGAGACACTCATTTTTGCCTAAGTCGCCCTTTTCGGGTTTTCGACTTACCGAGCTGTTCTTTTGTTTTATTTTTAGACAAAGTATTTCTTGACTGCATCAGCATTTACAGGATGTGGGAGTCCATCACCATCCATGGTTGTGAGAGTCATAGCACCGCCAGAAAAGCTTCTTTTGACGATGTATGGGCCTTCGTAATTGGGAGTCCATTTGCCCCTAGAATCGGTTGAAAAGGAGAATCTTTTTAAGCACGAGATCACCTTCCCGAATTCACGAGGTCGGACCTTTTTGTCAAGCTTTTTCATTCTTCTTTGATCTGATTGTCCATGACATAGGCGGTCGGCTTTTCTTCAATTAAGTTCGGTTGGTCGTATCGCTTTGACACCATTCGGCCTCGAGATAGCTTTGTTTCCATGAGAACCCTCATTGATGGGATCTCAACTTCTACGGGAACCTTTGCTTCCATGCAGTATACTAGAGAAAAGGTTGCCCTGTTGAAGTGCGCCTTTGATACGATACCCATGCGAGCAAATGGCGACATTCGTTCCGGTCTTTGTAAGTGATGACCATTTTTGGGCGATCTTCTTGATGTTTTTGTTGGCGCTTCAGCGCCGTTCATCTTTGGTAAGGAGATGAGTTATGATGCTTAATCTTGAATTCCTCACGGTTCCTTCATCATTTTGTTGTTCAAGTTTGAACCATTATGCGTAATGATCTTGCTTGGAACTCCATATCGGCAAATGAGGTTGTTCTTGATGAACCTCACAACCACTTGTCTTGTGGCGTTGGCGTAAGGCGCTTGACCCATTTGGTGAAGTAGTCAATGGCTACTAGAATGAAGCGATGTCCGTTGGACACTTTTGGTTCGATCATCCGATCATGTCAATGCCCACATGGAGAAAGGCCACGAGAGAAGAGCGTTGAGTAGAGTCGGTGGCACATGGATCTTATCTGCGTAGATCGGCACTTGTGACATCTTTTGGCGTGTTCTGACAGTTCCATCGTTATCCAATAGTATCCTGCTCTTAAGATTTTTCTGGACATTGCATGCCCGTTTGAATGGGTTCCAAAGGACCCTTCATGCACTTCATGGATGATTGTGTCCGCTTCTTGTGCAATCTAAAGCGAGAACCATGTCGAAGTTTCTTTTGTATAGCACATCCTCATTCAGGAAGAAATTCCTAGAAAGCCTCCTTAGAGTTTTCTTATCTTTGTACGATGCCCCAAGTGGGTACTCTCGTGTTTGAAGGAAACGTTTGATGTCGTGGAACCACGGTTTATCGTCGAAGACTGCTTCAGTTGCGAAGACATATGCAGGTCTTTCAAGGCGTCTGATGTGAATTCTGGGCATATCGTTCCAACTGTTGACTTTGAACATGGAAGATAGAGTGGCCAAGGCGTCTGCCATTCGATTCTGATCTCGAGGGATATGATGCAATTCCACTTTGTTGAAAAAAGTCAACAATCGTCTCGCATAATCCCTGTAAGGAAGTAGACCAAGATGATGAGTTTCATACTTGTCTTTAATTTGATTGATCACAAGGGCTGAGTCTCCATATATGTCAAGGATCTTAATCCTCAAGTCGATGGCTTCTTCGATACCCATGATGCATGCTTCATATTCTGCGATGTTGTTGGTGCAATCAAATAGCAACCTGGCAGAAAATGGTATATGAGAACCTTCGGGAGTAATGATGACTGCCCCGATTCCATTGCCAAAAACGTTAACTGCTCCATCAAAGACTAAACCCCATCTAGATTCTGGATCTGGTCCTTCTCAGGGTAGCGGTTCATCACAATCTTTCATTTTTAAGTACATAACATCCTCGTCTGGGAAGTCAAACTTGAGAGATTGGTATTCGTTGAGCGGCTGATAAGCCAAATGATCGGCGAGAATGCTTCCTTTGACCGCTTTCTGGGCGCGGTACTGGATGTCATACTCAGATAATAGCATCTGCGTTAAAGCAGGCTTTTCAAAGACGTACTTGATTGGATCCATTTTGGAGATTAACCAAGTCGTGTGATTGATCATGTACTGGCGGAGACGTTTTGAAGTCCATACCAAAGCGCAGCATGTTTTCTCGAGCATGGAGTAACGAGTTTCACAGTCTGTGAACTTTTTACTCAAATAGTAAATGGCATGCTCCTTCTTACCGGTTTCATCTTGTTGTCCAAGTATGCAACCCATGGACTCTTCTAGTACGGTAAGGTACAGGATTAAGGATCTTCCTTCGACTGGAGGGATCAGTATTGGTGGTTCTGACAGGTATTCCTTGATATTGTCGAATGCTTTTTGGCAGTCTTCTGTCCACACAACCTCTTGATTTTTGAGGAGAAGCTTGAATATCGGCCCACAGGTAGCAGTCGTTTGAGAAATAAATCTGGAGATGTAATTCAACCGTCTGAGAAATCCTCTTACTTGCTTTTCTATGCGTGGCGTAGGCATTTCTTGAATAGCCTTGACTTTGTCAGGGTCCACTTCAATTCCCTTTTGACTGACGATGAAACCTAGAAGTTTTCCAGACCTCACCCCAAAGGTGCATTTGTTAGGATTCAGGCGAAGCTGAAACT
The DNA here is from genome assembly GCA_021764765.1 of Vicia sativa. Classification (NCBI taxonomy): domain Eukaryota; kingdom Viridiplantae; phylum Streptophyta; class Magnoliopsida; order Fabales; family Fabaceae; genus Vicia; species Vicia sativa. The sequence continues at coordinate 11,009,528 of CM038793.1, read as the reverse complement.
TCCTTAGTCGTTGAAACAGCTTTAAGAGATATTCTATATGCTCTTCTTCTGTATCAGACTTTGCTATCATATCATCCACGTAGACTTCGATCTCTTTGTGCATCATGTCGTGAAAGAGAGTAGTCATTGCCCTTTGGTAAGTTGCGCCTGCATTCTTTAATCCAAATGGCATTACCTTGTAGCAGAAAGTGCCCCATGGCGTGATGAAAGCTGTCTTTTCCATGTCTTCGGGAGCCATTCTGATCTGATTGTAGCCAGAGAAACCATCCATGAAGGAAAAGACGTTGAATTTTGCAGTGCTGTCCACTAGCATGTCAATATGCGGTAGTGGGAAGTCGTCTTTTGGGCTTGCTTTGTTCAAGTCCCGGTAGTCAACACACATCCGGACCTTACCGTCTTTCTTGGAGACAAGTACTATGTTGGCTAGCCATTGAGGATATTCAGTAGTGACGAGGAAACCAGCGTCGAGCTGTTTTTGAACTTCCTTTTTGATTTTCTCGGCCATTTCAGGGTGAACTCTTCTCAGTTTTTGCTTAACTGGCGGACACTCTAGTTTTAACGGCAAGTGATGCTCCACGATGCTGGTATCTAACCCTGGCATGTCCTGGTAGGACCAAGCGAAAACATCAACATATTATTTGAGAAGATTGATCAGTTTACCCTTGACGTTGTTGTCAAGCGAAGCTCCAATATTGACTTCTTTTTTATCTTCTTCAGAACTCAAGTTGATTGCTTCTAGAGGTTCTTTGTGAGGCTGAATGATCCTTTCTTCGTGCCTTAGCAATCTAGAAATTTCATCTGGGATCTCTTCTTCAACTTCTTCCTCGGCGAATTCACAGGGGATCTCAAAGTTGAGAGAGAGCGTAGAGTTATTGCTTTCAATGGATTTGTCCATCTATTTAATCTGCATATTTGATTTATGTTTGATTAATTAACTCTTTATCATTTTTCATCATTTTTTTTTGAAAAAGGTTAATGTGAAAGTGTATGCAGATTTTTGATTGATTTTTTTTATTGTGTTTTTTAGGATTATCATTTCCAAGAAAGGGTAAAAATGAAAATAAACACAAAGTGTGGAATCAAAACAACGCGTTTTATTTATGATTCACAATATGAACAGGGCCCTAAAATACAAACTCATTCGTATTGGGCAAGACAAAGAGAAATTTATTTAAAAGCTAAGCCCTATAAAACATCTCTTCGCTTTGGGCGAAGCGAGAGTTCAAAACAAAAAGCAAAAATAAACTATTTAGAACTAGGAACGTTAGTCCGAACTTCAACAGGTTTCCAATAGTGACGAACTCCTTGGATATCGAAATAATCTGGTAATTTCCCACTTGGTTTAACCCTCGAGTAGACTTTGGTTGCTGGTTTAGCAGGCTTTGAAGACTCTGGATGATGGCCCTTGCCCTTTGTGCTGCTGAAGCAATCTTCTTGATTAACAGATCGGGAAGTACGGGATATAGCATGGGTACTTCCTGTTGATCTCTGTGTTGAATTCTGGGGATGTTCCTTCCAGTCTTCTGAGTGCAGAGACTCGTTGTCGGCGACACTTTCTAGATCGTATCCCGAGTCGTACTCTTGATCTTCAATGATCATGTTGATATAGTGTAGTCAGGATCTGGCTTAACATTTTCCACAGGTGTGTTGAAACAAAGATCTTCATTTGGAACTTCGATCTGCTGATGAGATTGGGAAGACGTATACTCCTCTTCTGGTTGACTAGGATATTCAAAAGAATCTCCCCATCCAGTAGGCTGGATATCTTCGATCCTGATTCTCGAGCTTTCTGGCGCGGTATATTTCACCATGTAGTCGAATTTGCCACTGGGTTCTCCCAAAGTGTCCCAAACTTCAGCGGGGACAAGCGGATTTTCATGTTGCTGCAGAGACATGTCTTTGAATTGATCAGTCGGTGCATATGATTCCTCTTGAGACACATATTCAGGGCTGTTTAAATAAGTGCTCCATCCTTCAGATTCAGAAGGATCGTCTTCATCTTCTTCAATGGTGACAACGTTAACTTCTTGTGGAACAGGGTTTAAGAAACCCCCACTGTGAAATACTTCTTTGATCGGGCGAAGTGTTTCAACCTTTTGCTTGTCTTTGGAGAATACAGGTGTAAACCCAAGTCCGGTCTTTGTTTCGTTCTTGACAGGTTTGATTACTTGTCCCCATCCTTCAGCATTGCCATCTTTCACCATCTGTGCCGCTTCTTTATACGAAGAGATAGATGATCTATTTTTGCTGGTAGATTCATCTTCTGACGGATGTCCTGGGAGATATGTCCCTTCAACGTCATTAGCCTTGATGAAAGAGAAACTGGACAAATGATTTACAAGCAAAGCTTGTTCACCGCTGATGGTCACCAACTTTCCATTTACTGTGAATTTTAATTTCTGATGGAGAGTAGAAGTTACTGCTCCTGCCTCTTGGATCCATGGTCTTCCTAGTAGGCAACTGTAAGTAGCTGGTACGTCCATGATTTGAAATGTGATCTGGAAGGTATGCGGGCCAATGGTCATCGGGAGATTAACTTCCCCAATAACTGACTTCCGTGAGCCGTCAAAGGCTCTCACTACTATGTCGTTGAATTTCATGGGCGTTCCTTTGTAAGCCAAACGAGCTAAAGTCGTCTTCCGCATTACGTTTAAAGATGAGCCGATATCTACCAATACATTTGACAGGGAATCAGATTGGCAAATCATCGAAATATGCAAGGCCAAGTTGTGATCTTTTCCTTCTTCTGGAAGTTTCTCGTCACTGAAACTTAGATTATTGCAGGCTGTTATGTTGGCGATAATACCTCAATGATGCGTAGTCACATCGTGATCTACATAGGCAGTCTAGCACCTTCATTAAAGCTTCTCGATGAGCTTGAGTTGAGGAGTAGAGATAGTATTGAAATCTTGGAGAAGTGCATTAGGCGATCTATGACTCGGTATTCACTCTTCTTGATTAGTTTCAGTATCTCATCAAAATCAGTGTTGACGTTGGCTCTATTAGGAGAGCCAACATTTGTGTTTGGGTTAACAACAGGAACCGTTGCGGGATTCTCGGGAGATATGTTAACTGGATTTTGTTCGACAACAGGAACTGCAGATGGTCTTGGTGGTAACGGAGCGTGTACTCGTCCACTTCGTGTCAGTCTTCCAATTTCTGTTATATTGACATTAGCTGGAAGGATTTGCATGGGTTTCTCCTTTCCATCCTCTATCAGAGTTGCATTGTATTGGTAAGGCGCTTTGGTAGGCTGTATGGAGCAGGACCGGTAAGCAAATCACCAAAGGAGATCTTTGGGATGTTTGAACCATTGTACTCTATCTCCACATGCTTGGGTACATTGAAACAAGGGATGATAACGTTTACTTCGGGATTTTTCGAGTTGATATCTGAGACTAAAAGCTCATGCGGAAAATGCCCTACTGTATTTACGTCATGGTCATCTCTATTTCTGTAGATCTGTAGGTCACCAATGTCTAGCAAATGTTGAATGTCTGCTCTTATGGTGGGACATCCATGAATATTCTTGTAGCAGATGTTGCAAGCTGAGTAATCGTGCTTAGTGAAAGCGCCCATTGCACTGTATGATTCATGGAGATGTACTAAATTTCCTCACGATCGATTCGTCCGTGACGAGATATCTGTCTGTATTCTTTAGTATCAAACTTACTGTATGTCCACTGTGACTGGGAAGCGGATTGGCTTGCACATTCGGACTTGTGTTTGTGAAGGAAAGAAGATTAGTTTTCACTAATCTCTGCACCTCTGCTTTTAATTCTATGCAATGCTCAAGGTCATGGCCTGGTGCCCCTTGGTGAAAAGGGCAAGAAACGTCGGCTTTGTACCACCACGGTAGTTTTTCAGGGACCGGAGGTGGTGATCTTGTCTGTATCAGATTCTTTTCCATTAGCGCAGGGTAAAGTTCTGTATACGCCATTGGAATAGGGTTGAATTGTGTGACCCAAGGCACACGGTTTGGATTGCTAAACTGCTGAGCCTGTTGACGAGGCTGTTGAGTTTGTTGAATTTGTTGAAATTGCGGAGCAATTCCTGTGTTTGGAGTTGTGTTAACGGTAGGTGTTATGGTACACATTTGTTGATTGACATTTTTTCGTGGTTTCCCTCGGGATATCATCCCTATGTCGTGCTCTTTTTTCTTTGGAAAGATAGTCCCAACCTTTCTAGCTCCACTAGAAGATCCTGCTTCCCTGGTTAGGCGTCCGGTTCGAACCCCTTCTTCTAATCGCATTCCCATGCTCACCATCTCGTTGAAATCTCCGGGAGCACTAGCGATCATTCGCTCATAGTAGAATGAGCCTAGAGTATTCAAGAATACCTTAGTCATCTCTTTCTCTTCCAAGGGCGGGTTGACTTGGGTAGCAATTTCCCTCCATTGTTGCGCATATTCCTTGAATGTCTCTCTTTCCTTTTGAGACATGGAGCGGAGTTGATCCCGATCGGGAGCCATATCCAAATTGAACTTGTACTGCTGTACAAAGGCTTCACCTAGGTCATTGAATGTTTGGATATTTGTGCTGTCTAATCCCATGTACCACTTCAGTGCGGCACCGGTGAGACTGTCTTGGAAGTAGTGGATTAACAGTTGGTGATCCTCGTTGTATGTGGACATTTTCCTGGCATACATCGTGAGATGACTTTGTGGACAGGAGTTCCCTTTGTACTTTTCAAAGTCAGGGACTTTGAATTTTGCAGGTATCCTTACGCGAGGAACTAAGCAAAGATCCTGGGCGTTTTTCCCAAATAATTCTTTCCCTCGAATCGTTTTTATCTCAAGCTGCATTTTGAGGAGTTGTTCCTGGAGATTTTCCATCAAGCCACGGGAATTTGTGTTATTTCCTGGAGTATGGTGAACTTCTTCGTCTATGGTAGCGTGCACTACGGAAGTTGAGTTCAACATGATCGGTTGAGAAACCGTCATTGTTACTTGCGGAAGAGTTATTCCACGTTGTGGAGTGAATGTAGCGTTCTGCTGCAAAGTAGGTATTTCAAGCGAGGTTGTTTGAGAAGTCGGTTGGCGAACTCCGATGCCGAAGTTAAAAGGCATTCCCCATGGATAGCCTTCTGGCATGCTGAAAGGTGAACTCTTGATGCGAGGCTGAGTAGTAGTATCCTCTGAAGTTCTTTGCTTGGTTTTGATGCTTTCGATGCTCCTTGTTGACTTTCTTGTTGTGGCAAGTGAGTTGACCAAAGGCGTGAGTCTCTCCACTTCTTCTTGTAGCGTTGTTCTTGTACTCGAAGTTGGCATTCTCTTGTTCAAAATTCTCCATTACTTTTCTTCTTTTTGATCTAGTGTCGTACGTTCGAGTTGGTTGCGGACGCAGTCGAGAAACTCTAAGACGCGACAGCTTGACAATCTTTTCCTATCTGTTCGAGCTGTTCAAGCTGTGTAAGTATGAAACTGTGTAAGTGTCAGACTCTAGACAATAGACTTAAATGCAGAATATGATGCATGAATATGATTGTAAAGAAAAGGAATTTCCAAAGAATTTACGCTAAAAGAGATATTTCTGGCAAATATTTGGATGGAAAAATACAAACTTTATTGATTATTTGAAAGAAGATTACAACAATTGTTTTTTTTTTGGAGCATTGCTCACACAAATGATAAAATAAATGATAAAAATTACAAACTAATTGAACTAATTAAATGTCTTCGTCGGATGAAGATCCAAAGGCTTGATGCAGCTTCAACTTCAGGATTTCCTTTCCATAGTGAGCTTTCAATTCAGCTTTCTCGGCTTTTAGCTTGCTAATGACTCTCTTTCATTCGTTGGGAGCAGGATCGCTGGTTGTCATTTCCTCAAGCTTTTTTTCCTTTCTTTGACGTATCTTTGGATTGCGTTATCCTTCTGGCGAGTGAAATGGTTCACTCCGGGCACTCTAATCTGTAGAGCAAGGTGCTCCATGCTCTCGTGCATAAACATGAATGCTCTCTGATGAGCGAGATGCATCTGCTGTTCCATTCTTCGATGGACTAGCACGAGGAAGTCTGCTGCAGCGGTATAGCATGGGCGATATTATCACCAGGGCCTACAAAATCGATCACGGTGGTGATCATCAATAACTCCATCAATGGTGAGATGCCCCGGCGGGAAAGGCAACCTTAGCCTTTTCCAAACCCATGATCAGCCGGGATAGGTGAGAGCACACTTTATCGCTCCCCACGGAGGTATAACTAAGCGCAACCCTCTTCGACTCATTAGCAATCAGACGGCCAAAATCAATCTGCTCCTCATCGAGCATATACGCAATCAAACCGGCCGTCTCCATGGGTATCGAAGATGTGTGGCTCCGAGGTTTCAGATTGTAAAGAGCCACACACATCATAACTCTGGCACTTGTCTTCATACTGGACCTGTTGAATTTCAAGGGTTGTCCAGCACGGTTTAACTCATAGGAATGCCCAGACAAACAAAGTTTACTCCTCAGCATGTTGAAGTCCCAATTACCACGAGCCAGGTGCTCATGGTAGACATCCAGTTGGTCCTCTGGGGCTGTCCAGTTGATGCCCAGAAAACTGTTGATTACGGTGCGAGAGAAAGAAACTGATTTGCCTCGAACAACAAAAACAAACCTAAACTCTGATCCCTCAGCTGGAATAGCATTTGCGTAGAATTCCCGCACAAGCTCAACATTGACCTTTGTCTGCGGCTCACAAAGAACATCCAAGTTGTAGTTGGAAAGAATAGCATCGATCTCTGAATAGTGACCATGCTCGCAGAGGCGGATGGCGCTCGGTCCGTGTGCGCTCCTCAAGCTCTTTGTATCGAGCCTCCTGAGCATGTCCCATGAAGCGAACAGGATCGAAAGTAGCTGGCCTAGAGGACCCAGCTGTTCGCGTTAAAAGGTGACGCGCTAGAGGATGCGAATGTTAATTCGGATTCTCTGGCTCGAAACGATTTACTCTTTTGATTTGTTTATAAAGATGCCGCGAGCATCAAGCTTTATTATTTTCAACACAAGAAAGATGATTTAATGATTATGAAAAGGGAAAATGAAATACCCTCAATTGATTTGATATGCGTAACGACTAAGCGCAAACTAGGCATAGCATTGGGAGATCGAGTAAGGGGATTGTTATATAAAGGGAATAGATGGAGCACCCTAAATATATATAGTTATCTATAGCTTTATATATGAATATGTTTGATATGTTTGTGTGTTTTTTAATTGCTATTTCTATGATTGGGAAAGTTTCTCCTTTGGATTTTAAGAAAGATAGATTATGTAGGATTCTTGGTTTTATTATTATTGTGCTCGCAAAGATCTGTGGATCTTCTGCATACATATCCCCTAGTGGGAATCAGAGCATTTGTAGCTCGGATCTACAGGGATCTATGGTTTGTTTGGTCTGAGAGAGAAAGAAATTTGCTCGGCAAGGATGAGACCTTGTGCCTACGTATTCTCAAAAGGATGTTGAGAAAGTCAGAGCAATCGTAGTTCCCACTTATGCTAGTGGAAAGCAACGGGATGTTAGTAAGAGACTAACAAATGTCATCTTAATGAAAAATGTATCTAATCTATTTCATCACATACAATTTTGAAAGGTTTGACTGATAAAAATCTTTCATCGTAAGTTATAGGTGTTTTGCTTGAGTGTACAAGCGTTACCACTTATATGTTTAAGAAAGATGTTTTGAAAAAAGAGATGATTGAATCTTTTAACTGTAAGCATTGGGTGTTTGGCTTAAGTGTACAAGCGTTACCACTTACAATTAAGAGATGTTTTTATTTGAAAATAGTTTGAAAAAGTTTGAAAAAAAGTTTTTTGACTGTATGTGATGTGATAGATGAGATACTTCTTCCATAGAGATGATAGATGTCTAAATCTCGAGGAGAAATTGATTGGATTAAAGGGATGCTTTTAAGAAGCCCATGGGTCCTTGTATTGTAAGCCCAGAGGAGGCATTCCGGGTCATCGAGGTCCTTGTACAAAGCTCAAAAGGAAGCTATAGGGTATGGGTGGCTTTGTGTTAAAAGGATTTCAGGAAACCATCCTTTTGGAATTTAGAGCAATTTCACCGGGAAATTATACTCTGGGTTCTATCCTAACGCGGGTGATTCTTTGTATTGGAAGCCCAATAGGAGGCTGTTAAGAGATTTCTTATCTCTTTCATTGTATGATGCCCAAGAGAAGGCTAAACTCAATAAGGAGTTCTTTTGAACGAAGCCCAAGAGGAGACTCGGCGGGGTGTTGTCTTATATGAAGCCTAAGCGGAGGCTAAACTCAGATGAATGAGTTTTCTTATATGAAGCCTAAGAGGAGGCTGATCCATGCTGGGGATGGATTATCTTGTATAAAGCCCAAGCGGAGGCTAAATTCATGCTGGGGAGCCTATTGGTTAGACTAATTGTTATGTTAATAACTAAACAGTTATATAAACAAATATGATATATATTCACAGGAGTTTATGAAGGAAATATAAACAATGCATGACATTTATTTGCGAGAGTTTATGAAGGAAATATAAACAAGTGTCTGTGAAACGAATGTTTAAAAATGAGCGCAACTTGTTTATTTACAAGTTTGAACTGTGTACAAGGAAATGAATATGTACACGAACGAGTATTTATGTACAGACAAAGACGGATGTACATAGGAGGGTTGGGACTTACACCGTAAGGGAGGCCCATTGATTTGAAAGCAGTTTCACAGGGAATAATGCTCCTTTCAATACCAATGGTATTCGATTGTATATACAGATGAAACGGAAACGAACGATCGAAGTTTATCCGTGTTTGAGTATTTACAAAAAGTATCTGTATTATGTACAGATAAAAGTTTGTATAAAAAGAAATTGATATGTACAAGGAAAATATGTATGTACATAAAGAATGTTGGTTTGAATATACATAAGTGAAGTGAAAACAAACGATCGAAGTTTGTTTATACTTGAGTATAAAAAGTATCTGTATTATGTACAGATAAAAATTTGTATGTATTTGAAGACAGTTTGATATGTACAAAGAAATATTATGTACATAAAAGAATGTTATGGGACTTACACCGTGAGGGAGGCCCATTGGTTAAAAGAAGTTTCACTTGGAAGAATTCCTCTCCTAGAACCAATGGATTCGGTCTATAAACAAACGAATGAAAACAAACGAAAGAAATTTGTTTATGTTTGAATATTAACAATGATAATTTGAGTATGTACAAGTAAAATTAAATATGTACATAAAAGGATTGGGACTTACACCGTGAGGGAGGCCCATGATCGATTGAGAAATTCGAGAGAAAACGAATTCGGTTTTATCGTTTAAATCGGATCGATCATGGTAAAAATGATGTAAGTTTGATGAAAAGTTTTGAAAATGGTTTTGAAAGTGTTTTGAAATGTGAAGTTGATTTATGAGAAGTTTTGAAAAGAATCGGAAGTCGAAAACTTGAAAAATTCACCTTAAAAAAGGAGGTTTGAAAAAGTGTTCAGAACGTCATTTTCGGCTCGATTAAAATTTAATCAGATGAAAGTTTTTTCTGAAAATTTTTGCACTATCATAAAATAGATGTATTTATTGACAAGTGTTTAAAAAATCACCTCAAAATGAGGAGTTTTGATTGGTCAAAAAAATTGTGAAAGTTTTGTAAAAAAACATGAAAATATGGAAAGGTTTAAAAAAGAATGGTCCTGATGGGAGTTGAAACCATGACCAAAGGGGTGACCACGTGTCAGAAAGCCTCAAGGGCGAGCAAGCTACCACTGAGCCAAACGCGTGTTTGTGTTTAGTGGACAATAACACGTGTAAATGAAAGATTGGAATATTTGAATTAAAAAAAAAATCAAGAACACGCGCGAAGCTTGTTCTTCATGTTTGATTTTCAGAATCTATGATCCAAGCTACAATCCTTGTTTCTCAACGAAATTGGATGAAGTAAACATCAAAATTGCTCGATTTTGAACAACGAACATGATGGCATATGTTAATTGTATTTATTTTAAGCCCAGCATGTTTGGATTTCTGGAAACCACGATGAACCCTAGAACTGAGTTTTTCAAATTAAATGACGTATGTTTGATGATTCTTTGATTTTATTGAGGGCTATTGATCGTTATGTGTGCAGAAACAAAACGGCCATGAGGTTTTTTCAATTGATGCAAGGAATCATAGAGTTCGAAGTTGGTGTTCATACCTGTGTAAGTGAGAATCGAAGAAGCTGCAAACGTGTTTCCAGAATGGATTTCTTGATTGTGTGAGCTTTAACGGCCTATATGGAAGCTGTAGGATCACCTTGCTTGCTCAGAGATGCTCTGGATCGTGCTACTCAAGTCCACCTGCACAGACTGAAAATGGAAACTGGATTTTGATGTTAATCGTGTTACAGTTAGTTGCTGATGGTCTGGATCATGTACATGATGTATGGTGGTGATGTTTGAGTGATCACAACACAGTTTGATCAAGCCTAGCTTCAAATTCGAATCATAAGGCAGTTTGGAAAGTTTGAAAAAAATGGAAAGTGAAATCTGATTTTCAGTGGTTCTTGGGTTGATTTTATGATTCAAACATGTTCCATATTGATTATATGTTATGTTAGACACCAAAGTTTTCAAAGTTTCTTCACAAATTTTCAAAATGCAAAGTATCCCAATTATCACTATGTTTCTTGATTTTCAAGTAAGAGTGAAAGCATGATTTTGCATTTGCCTTTGTGTTGTTTTGGACTTGAAATGTGATCCATTTATAGGCCAAAAGATTCTGAAATGTTAGGCAACAAGTACAAGCTTTTGGTGATTCAAAGATAGCTTAAGGGGTAAGAAAGACATTTCAAAAGCAAAAGGAAGTTTCCTTTTTTACCATGTGCTATTTTTACAATCTTGATCCAATCCTCAATTATTATCTTCAAGCTGATATTTATCAGTTCAATAATCAAGTTGGCAAGGTTGGATTGCTTCTAGATGAAGAAAACACAAAAATGACCTATAATTGAAGTTTTGACTTTTGAAAAATCAAGTTCATGGAGCCTTATGTTTCAATTTCAAAAGCATAGCTAGACTCCATGGATTTGAGAGTTCTTGGACATTTTGGAAATCTTGTTTCACAAGCTACAACTTTCATGTTTTGAGTTTTTTCCAATTCAAATTGGAACTAGGTGAAAAAATGGCATGAAGTTTGGAAAAAATAAGAAATTTTTACACTTAGAAATTTTTCTAAGTATAGAAACTTTTGACTTTTTGTTGACTTTTCCAAATTCTTTGATTTTTTATGATCATGATGGATCATTTGAAGTATTTTGATGATGGAAAAAGTTTTGTTTTGAAAAAGTTGACCAAAAGTCAAAGTTTGACTTTTCTGTGCAGATGAATTTTCATCAGACGTTTCTGAAATTGACTGATGAAGTCTGTGAACTTCTGTGATGTTTTGAATCCAGAAATTAGGTCAAGATGTTGTATCTAAGATATTATGACCAATCTCCATCCAAAAAAGTCATTTCTTGCTCAAAAAGTCAGAGAATGCCTATGCTCGATCAAAACCCTAATTGGTCGATCCTTGATTGCTCAGTGAGAAAAATGGATATCTGAGGATTGAAAGTTGATGATTTGATCAAGATAGATCAAATGAGGTGAGAAAAACTCAAACCCTAATTGGTTGCCTCTTGAATCAAATGAAAATCTGATGAAACCCTAATTTTGACCTGTGAATGCTACACCCGATTAATGCTGTCTGAATTGTTAGTGATGCAATGATGCAGATGTGAGGTGGTATATTAGGTCAAAAATTGGGGTATGACAACAGCCCCAACAGAGGAAACTCTTTGTCTCTTAGGTGCCATCTGAAAATTCAACACAAAAATCAACAGAAAAGTGACACCGAGGTGTCCATTAGCAAATATTCATGCAAACAGCAGAGCAAATCAACCAACCAAAGCATTACGACTAATCGGAAAACACAAAAACACAGCAGAAGAATTTTCTGAAATTCTGCAGACCGCGCTGAGCGCGCTCTGCGATTTTCAGAAAAAATTCTTCTGCAAAACAGAATTTTTCTCCACACAAACACATCCAATAGCAGCGAAAATACCATCCTAATACTTCTCTATCATCTAAACAACCTAATTCTAAGAGAAAATTCGAAAATTCCTAACCCTAGGTTTTCAAAATCTAACCTAAACATGCAATGTACACGAAATTGAGAGAAGAAAAGCATAGAATACTTACTAGGATGCCTTGGGAGATTGATTTGACAAAGAAATTCACAAAGATTTGAAGATTTTTGGTTGGAGAGTTTTGGGGTTTTGAGAGAATGAAGAATGATGAAGAAAATAGGGAAAAAGGGTGGAAAATAACCCTAACCCCTTTTAAAACTAACCAGGCCACGATTTGGGCCTCCAAAATCTGATTTTTTTGAAAATATTTTTTTTTAAAAAAACCCAGACCGCGCTGAGCGCGACCCCTACCGTGCTCAGCGCGAAAGTTTCTGCCAGATGGGTCAAAGTGCGCTCTGAGCGCGCTAAGCGCGGTCTGCAGAATTTTGATTTTTCAAGAAAACAGCAAAATTGACAGTTGGGGCATGTGTAAATGAGTTCAAGGAAGAATACTTACAATGTTGGGGTGCCTCCCAACAAGCGCTTTGTTTAACGTCGGTAGAGCTCGACGGTTCATGATGATCATTGATCATCAAAGAAGGATTCGGCTATGTTGTGGCTCACCTCTCCACCAACGTACCGTTTCAACCTGCCCATTCACCGTCCATTCTTTTGTTCTTTCAAGATCTTGCAATACAATTGCACCATACTCCTTCACTTCTTTGAATAAAAACGGACCGGACCACTTTGTTTTGAGTTTTCCCAGAAAAAGCCTCATCCGGGAATTGAACAAGAGAACCTTTTTCCCCGGCCTAAATTCCTTGATCTTTAACTTCTTATCATGAGAAACCTTAACTTTTGCTTTGTACCTCCGATTTGAATGGTATGCTCCCTCTCGCATTTCTTCCAATTGAACGAGTTGTATTTTTCGCTTTTCACCCGCCAATGATGGATCGAAATTCAAGAATCGGAGGGCCCATAATGCTTTGTGCTCCATCTCTACCGAGAGGTGACAAGTTTTGCCATACACAACCTGAAACAGGGTTAGTCCAATAGGAGCTTTATAGGCGGTTCGATACGCCCATAAAGCTTCATCTAATTTTTGTGACCAATCTTTTCTAGAGCCCGAAACAGTTTTTTCCAAAATCTTTTTGATTTCTCTATTGGAGACCTCGGCTTGGCCATTCGCTTGAGGGTGATAGGGGGTCGTCACTTTATGCTTTACACCAAATTGTTTCAAAAGCTTTTGTAACAATGCATTACAAAAGTGCGACCCTCCATCACTAATGAGCACCCTAGGCACACCAAATCGAGAAAAAATGTTTCTTTCCAAAAATTTGATAACAATTTTGGCGTCGGCCTTAGGCGAAGCAATGGCCTCCACCCACTTTGATAACGTAATCCACAGCTACAAGAATATATTCATTCGAAAACGAAGATGGAAAAGGACCGACAAAATCAATCCCCCAACAATCAAATACCTCCACTTCCAACATATTGTTCAACGGCATTTCATCTCTTTTTCCTATCCCGTCACTTCTTTGGCATTTGTCACAAGACTTAGCGTGAGCATACGCATCTTTGAATAGCGAAGGCCAATAAAAACCCGATTGTAGGACTTTGGTGGCCGTCCGCATTCCATTATAGTGTCCCCCACAAGGGGAATTGTGACAATGCCAAAGAATGTTTTTGGCCTCTTCATCACTCACACACCTTCTTAGCAATCCATCGCTACTCAACCGGAAAATGTAAGGTTCGTCCCACACATAATACTTAGTATCGGCTAAACATTTCTTCTTCTCATTCCAAGTCAAATCTTCCGGCATTAATCCCGCGGCCTTGTAATTTGCCATGTCGGTAAACCACGGTCGCTCTTGGATTGCAAATAAATTCTCATCCGGGAATTCCTCCTTCACTTCTTTTTCCTTGTCCGTAATTTTCACGTTCACTAAGCGAGACAAATGATCCGCTACCAAATTTTCCGAACCTTTTTTATCACGGACCTCTAAATCAAATTCTTGTAAAAGGAGAATCCATCGGATTAGCCTTTGTTTAGAGTCCGGTTTGGTAAGCAGATATTTTATCACCGAATGATCCATAAAAACCACAACCTTTGAACCAATTAGGTAAGGACAAAACTTTTCCAATGCATATACAATTGCGAGCAACTCTTTTTCAGTTGTTGCATAATTGATTTGAGCATCGTTCAAAACTTTGCTCGCATAATGTATAGCATGAAAGATTTTGTTTTTCCTTTGGCCTAACACGGCTCCCACCGCATAATCACTAGCGTCGCACATTAGTTCAAAATCAAGTTTCCAACTTGGCGCAGTGATTATGGGTGCGTTTATCAAATTCTCCTTCAACTTTTCAAAAGCCAACAAACAATCATTATCAAACAAGAAAGACTTATCTTTGTTGAGCAAGTTGCTCAAAGGTTTGGCTATTTTGGAGAAGTCCTTGATGAATCTTCGATAGAATCCCGCGTGACCCAAAAAGCTCCGAATGCCTTTGACATTGGTAGGTGGGGGAAGCGTCTCGATAACATCAATTTTTGCTTTGTCGACCTCAATTCCTCTTGAAGATATCTTGTGGCCAAGCACAATCCCCTCGGTCACCATAAAGTTGCATTTCTCCCAATTCAAGACCAAGTTGGTTTCCACACACCTCTTCAAGACGGTGTCCAAATTTTCCCAAGCATAAATCAAATGAAGCTCCAAAAACGGAAAAGTCATCCATAAAAACCTCAATTGTTTTCTCAATCAAATCGGCGAATATAGCTTGCATGCACCTTTGAAATGTTGCCGGCGCATTGCATAAGCCAAAAGGCATACGCCTATACGCGAAAATTCCAAACGGACATGTGAAAGCCGTTTTCTCATGATCTTCCGGATTCACCGATATTTGATTGTATCCCGAATAACCATCCAAGAAACAATAGTATTGTTGTCCCGCAAGCCTTTCTAACATTTGATCCATGAACGGAAGAGGAAAATGATCTTTTCTCGTTGCTTTGTTAAGCCTACGGTAATCGATGCACATTCTCCACCCCGTCACTTTTCTTGTTTGCACTAGCTCATCCTTATCATTAGACACAACTGTCAACCCTCCTTTCTTCGGAACCACATGCACCGGGCTCACCCAAGTACTATCTGAAATAGGGTATATCATGCCCGCTTCAAGCATCTTCACTACTTCTTTGCGAACTACCTCCTTCATCACCGGATTCAAACGCCGTTGAGGTTGGGCTACCGGCTTATACTCCTCCTCCATCATAATGTTATGCATACAATAGGCCGGGCTTATGCCTTTCAAATCGGCTAAGACCCAACCAATCACATTTTTGTTCGATTTCAAAACTTCAATTAAGCTTTCCTCCTCCTTCTCCGACAATGTATTACTAATGATTACGGGCTTTTTACCTCCCTCCTCAAGAAACACATACTTCAAATGAGACGGTAGCTCTTTCAACTCAAGTTTTGGTTCTCCATCTTTTAGGTCCTTTTTTAAACTTTCCTCTTCTTCCTCCCAAGGGTGAATTTCCTTGGTAATCTCCATTCCTTCCAAACACTCCTCAATTTCTCGACTATCATCATCATCATTCATTTCTTGTGTTGCTTCCTCAATAACGTCAATCTTGAAACAATATTTCTTATCCATGGGATGCTTCATTGCTTCAAAAAGATTAAAGCAAATCTCTTCATCTTGAACTCTCACCTCCATTAGGCCATCATCAATGTCAATCATCATCCTAGCCGTCTTCATGAATGGTCTTCCAAGAATTAAAGGTGCATCCACATCTTCCTCCATGTCTATTACAACAAAGTCAACCGGAAAAAAGAATTTGTCCACTTTAACCAACAAATCTAAAGCTACACCGTGCGGGCGAGTAATAGACTTGTCCGCCAATTGCAATGTCATTCTTGTGGACTTTAATTCAATCTCCCCCAATCTCTTCACAATGGATAATGGAATCAAATTGATACTTGATCCCAAATCAATTAATCCCTTTCCGACATATACATCCCCAATGGTAACGGGCAAAGTTACACGTCCCGGATCACTTTCTTTCTTCGGAATAGTGCGTTGAATTATTGCACTACAACTTGCATCCACCATTATGGTTTCTTGATCCGTGTACCTCTTCTTTTTCGTCAAGATATCCTTCATGAATTTTGCATATTTGGGCATTTTCTCTAATGCTTCGGTAAATGGAATATTTATTTGCAATTGCTTAAAAATATCCATAAACCTAGCATAGTGCTTTGCATCATCCTTTTTAGAAGGAAGGTGAGGATATGGTAAGCTTCTCAATGGATAAGTTACTTCCTTCTATTTTCCCTTTTTCATTTTCTTCTTTTTCTCCTCTACTTTCTCCTTTTCAACTACACCATTTGGTTTTTCATTTTCAACTAACTCCTCATTTTCAACTAAATCATCCTCCACATCAACATTATCATTCTTTTCAACTACAACCTCCTCATCTTTTTCAACTACCTCTTCCTCCACTATTACTTCTTCATCCTTCTCCACTACTTTCTTTTTTCTTTCAACCACTTTCCTTTTCTCATCACAAACTCTACCACTTCTTGTTGTTATGGCTTTGCAATGCTCCTTAGGATTTGTTTGCGTAGTTGGGGAAAATGATGTCGAAGCACTTTGTTCGGAAAGTTGCTTGGCTAGTTGTCCAACTTGAGTTTCCAAGTTCTTGATAGATGCCTCCGTGCTCTTTTGATTAGCCATGGAGGCTTGCATAAATTGAGCTAGAGTGTCTTGAATGTTGGAAGATCTCACTTGATTTTGAGGTTGGTTTTGTTGTTGAGCTTGATTTTGATTTTGAGTTTGATATGGATTTTGCCTTCCTTGGTTATTGTTATCTTGTCTCCACCCTCCTTGATAACCTTGGTTACCCCTTTGTTGGTAACCTTGGTTTTGATTTTGATAAGGGTAAGGAGCTCGTTGTTGGTACCCTTGGTTGGCCATATAATTCGCCTCCTCATTCTCCGGAGGGCAAAATCCGGTTTTATGATCTCCTTTGCACAATTCACAACAAGCTATTTGGTGAGCTTGCTTATTTGATGTTCCTTGTAACTCCATGATTTGTTGAGGGAGTTTAGCCATTTGTTTTGTCAATTCTTCAACTTGTTTCGCAAACAATTTGTTTTGCGCCACGAGTGCTTCGTGACTTGAACCAATTTCTAAAACTCCCGTTTTCACTTGTACACCTCCTTGATCATGATGAGTTTGGTGATCATTCATGCCCATCTTTTCAATTATTTGGATTGCTTCATATGGTGTTTTTGCCATCAAGGAACCCCCCGCAGTGGCATCCAACAACAATTTGTCATTGTCTCGTCAAAACCATGGCTCGGACACTTCCTTAGCATAGACTTATATCTTTCCCGCGCCCGATTCAAAGGCTCGTTTACTCCTTGTGAAAATACCGATATAGCGGTCTTTGCCTCCATGAAACGTGATTGAGGGAAAAAGCGTTCAAGAAACTTTTCCTCCAAAACATTCCAATTAGTCATTGTCTCTTGCAATTGATCAAGATACCAATCTTTTGCCTTCCCCACTAGAGAATGAGGGAAAAGCCTTTGGAAATATTGTTCTTCTTGGTCTTCCGGAGCACCCGCCGCTCCCGCGATCTCCTAAAACTTGGTAAGGTGAGTGTAAGGATCCTCATGGTCGTGGCCATGAAATGGACTTGCATAGAGAAGTTGAAGCAAGCCCGTTTTCATTTCCGCAACCCTTGCATTTGCTTGTCGGGAAAATTGAGCATTGTGACGAGGGCTATTGACACACGGCCCCCGTGGTGGTGGTGGTGGTGGTTATGGTTGATTCTCCGCCATAGTGGTGACTTCTCCAAACACGGGTGGTGTTGAAGAAGTAGATGCTTCTCCTCTTTCTCCTCTTTCTTGCCTTTGTCGAGCTAGTCTTTTTCGTCTTTTAGCACTACTATTAAGTCTTCTATCCGTCCTTTCAATTTCGGGATCGAAAAGGAGTTGGTCGACCGGAATACTTCCCCGCATAAACTAATTCCTGAAAAAGTCTAGCCACACAAAAGTAACAAAGAGAGATTAGTAGAAAAAGTCTTAAAACACACAACTATTGCTATACTAACAACATCAAACGCCAATCCCCGGCAACGGCGTCATTTTGTTGTAGGTTTTCTCCGCAAACAAAGTATTTTTGATTATCGATTCCACAGGGATTGGTGTATGCTATAGTCTTTCAATAGAAAAGTGTGTTTTAAGATGTTGTAACCAAAGGGTTTGTTATCTACTCTACTAGAACCATGAGTTTCCAAACAATAACTAAATTAATTCTTTCAAAGAGAGTTATGGTTTGGATTAAAGAGAGTTTGAGATTGTTTTCAAATTAAGAAGGCATGTCAAGATTAGTTTCATTGATCTAGTTTCATACATATTCATTTAATCAAGTGATGAACATAGTAGATGATTTTTATAAATACATATCCTCTCAAACTTGTAGATTTCCCACCAAGATTGTGAATGTTATCATGTTAATCCTTGCATGATTCCTCACTACAACTATTAACATGATAATCATTAAGTTCAATATTTGTAAACACTAACACACAAATCTTTTCCTAGCATTTGTTTATTAGAGGATGAATATCCTAGGTCTACTTTGAAGTATTCTTTTCCAAGCAAAACTCAAAGCATAAAGATGAAGAACAAAGATATTCAACTATATTAATCATCAACCATGTTCATACACAAATGGATTAAAAGAAATACATACTATAAAGATCAACTACCTCTAATCTTGACACAAAAGAGCTTAGCCACTCATTTCCATGGTTGCTTGCTCTCAAGATTGTTGGTAGAAATGATGAAAATCAAAGATTCAAGAAGGAAAAGCTATGGTGTTCTTACTACTTCTTGCCCTAGATTTTTTACAAAGATGAAAGATAATCATGGTGGAGTGTGTCTTCCTTCCTTTACAAGCCAAAAAGTCAGCTGAAATGATGGGTTGGTGGCTCAAAAGTGAAAGCATGGGTTCTGTCCTTTTTCTGCTTTTTTTGCAGACCGCGCTAAGCCCGGTTAGGCGCGCTGAGCGCGATCATGCTGGCACCGCGCTGAGCGCGACCTGTAGCATGCTTCCTTCTTCCAAAATTATCTTCAAAAAGAATCATCCCTAAAGCTCTTCAAGTGCCCTTGAATCCAAGCTTAGGAGAATTAGTAAATAAATTCCTACAATTAAGAGTGAAATAAGTTAAATAACATATATTAAACAAAACTAGATAAAAACCTAATTACAACAAAATACTAGAATAAATAATACTAATTAATTAAAAAGACATTGTTAAGGACCACAAAATCATGTACAAAATAACTACAATTTGGTCCTTAACAGTAATGCAAACACGAATTAAGCAAACACGATTACGATTCACATAACATACATCAATCAAAATGAATCAATCATTTTCTATAAAAATATGAAATTGAATTAAGACAACAATGGCAACTGAGTTAAACAATCAGAATTATAGACATAATTGAAAAGGATATGAAATTACTTGGACATTATAATAACCTCTAAGTTAACAGAGATATAGTTACATCAGATTAATCCTTTAGAATTTGTCCTCCATACGATTCATGCTAACCCAATGTATTTTCGTGAATAGTGAATAGTGTTATTGTAGCATCGATATAATACAACAGAAAACATAAAGTAAACAGTCCAATTCTAATTATTTTAACTATTCTTGAACTTCAACTAATTATTTGTGGCTTCTGCACTCAGAACCAGCTTTTAACTTCAACCCAAAATTTGTAGCTCTTTCTCTTAGTTTTCCAACACATATCAGAACGTGCGAAACAATATACCGTAGCTCAAATTCTGGTATGCACAATGAACATGTATCAAATAACTGCCAATGCTGAAAATAGATTACGAAAATAAATTAGGGGCAAAAATAAACTAAATTCTAAAAACACAATAAAATAGTAAAATTAATAAAACAAACTAGAGAAATGCCTAAGTATAATAGTATAATAATGTGCATCAAAATGCATTGATCATCTTCCATTCCATGGGACTTTGCATCACATTTTTCGAGCATGTATAAAATTATTGTTGTTGGTTTTATCAACAATAATCATTGAGTTCAAGTAAAGTTGAAACTTGATTGTCTATTGTCTCCCATCACTGACCGTTGGAGATAGAAATATATCACTACAAGAAAACATCAAATTAGGTGAAAAAATACCCCACAATTGTGTTTAAAAAAATTGGCGGGAAATTCAAAGGTGCAATTACTGAAGCGTCAAAAGGAAATTGAAGTAGTCATATATATAAATACCTCACAAGATTCTTTTATATATGACTGCTTCAGTTTCCTTTTTCTCCATTCCAGAATCACCTTTCATTCTTTATTTCTCTTCCTCTTCAGCATTTCACCCCTTTCCTAACCCCTCAAAATCTCTCAAATCTCTCATTTTTAACACAAATCAAGACCTCAATGAAGTCAAATTTCTTGTTGGATTCGAATTTGCTTTTAATTTTTTCATCAAATCCATTTACTAAGGTGCACGTGAAACAAGTTGTTTGTTATTTTACATTGGGTTGTATGAGCAGATTTAAATTATATGATTTTATTGTGTATAAATTTGTTGAGATAATAGAATACATGTTTACCGTGAGGGTTAGATTTGTGTATAATATTTTAGAAATTTTTTTATGAAATTCGTATGATTTTATTGTGTATAAATTTGTTGAAATTATAGCATATATGTTCATAGTATATGTATATAAAATTTATTTTAGTTTGTTAATAATATGTTTTTAAGTTTGATATAACAAAATTAATATAATAAGTATTTTTTTTTAAAAATCTATTAATAAATAATTTTTTTTTCAAATTTTTGTCATGTGAAATTCACTAAGCAACTTTCGGTCTATTCAAATTTTGTCAGGTAAAATTCACTCCGCACCTTGTTGGTTGTTCTGCTCTGAAATAATTAGGCTCTCCTCAACTATGACACGCGAGTGTTCTGCTCTAAATTCTGGAAAAAGAGTTGCAAGATGAATTTCACCTAGCAACATTGCAAAATGAACTACACTTGTCTAACTTGCGACGTGCTTTTCACCTAGCAATATGTTGCGACTAAGATTTTGCGGGGTGTTTGATCAATCCTGCAATATATATGTTGCAAGATGATATTTACATTTGTGAAATACTTTTCACCTAAAAAGTTGCTCCCTTTTTTTTGTGTGTATAAACTAACTAATCAACAAATCTAGTGATTACGTAACTATCAACTTTATCCATCAACATTTTATACAAACTATCAACTTTGAATTTACAATTAATTTAATATTTTAATTTTTAAAATAAAATAAAATATAATCTATCAACTTTTTCCATTCCACCATTTGCCTTTACACACACAAGCTGGACGTCATGTATACTTTAAGATTAATATACCATTTGTCTATTATGCATTAATAGGGACTTCAAATCCCTTGCAAACACAATCTAGACTTCAAATAACTTGCAAACACTTTTAAAACACGATCAAGATAAAATAACTATTAAAACACAAACAATAATAATAACTTGCAGATTTCTGATGGACATAAATTCAGATGGACAACATTCATCTTACTGACATAATAAAAATACAACACACATATTGTTCTTCTTAAGATACATCAATACAAATACAATCATTTTCTTTAGACAGAACCCAACTCAACTTCACTTGGCCTTTCAAGTAAATGTTTTATCCTTTCTGGAATCATTTCATAGATCTCTTTTGGTACTTATAGTACAATAAAAACAAAGCTGAGATGAATATCAACAAGCCCAAAAAAAGGAAAGCAACCAAAGGAGAAATAATCATCAAAGCTATGAAGGTAACAACAGTTCCAAGTACAAGAAAAGTAACCATCACGAATGGAAAGTGAAGGTGCAACACAGTGCCTAGCATCAAAACCATGTAGAAAAGCGTAACCATGAATGCTAAAGCCATCAGAAGTAGAGTGGTTTCCTTGCTTATTGTATTGATTGATGCAAATCCGAATATAGCAAACAGTAGCCCAAATAATTGGCCAAATAGCTTTCCAACTTCTGTCAACCTACAAAGGGTAGTGAAATGATAAGAATATATATATATATATATATATATATATATATATATATATATATATATATATATATATATATATATATATATATATATATATATATATATATATATATATATATATATATATATATATATATATATATATATATATATATATATATATAGGTTTAATGAATGGATAAATGAAAAGAAGTATTGAGTAGAATTGAAATACCTTGATGAAACAGATGAAGTTGTATTTGCAGCTCTAGCGCCTTCAACCATCATTCTTCTAAGTCAATCTTTGATATAGGCAGCTCAAGGAAAGGTTCAATAATGCTTTGGGTTGGAAGTGAGGAGAAAAAAGAGCTTCTTTGATATTTATATAGATCCGTTAATTAGTACAAACCTTTAAGAACTTGGACAACCTTGTGTTTGTATTATCCATTTTAATATATATAGATATTATATTACTATGTCAAATCATTTTAACAACTACAATTGATTTTTAACAATATACCGACATTTATTGATAACTTATAATATATATTTTGAAATAATAAATTAAAATTACTTATAACATGCAATATATATTTGGATAAATTAGCTGATCATATATTTAGAGAATTACTTTGCCCATCATATATTGTACCCACTATTCTTATACCCTCTAAAATTAATATTAATATTGGCTGATCTTTCTATTATATTATCTAATAAATATTTTTAATTTATTATTTTACAATTTAATATTAATACTAATTTGAATATATGTTATTAACCCTAAACCCATCAAATATTTTGTTTCGTAAGATATAGCATGACTTTTGCAATATATACATGCACCAAAATGATTAATAGAGTATTTTATTTGCCGGGATAAATAAACAAAAGGAAAGAAAAACGTTGACAACTAGACATATTGATGTCATTGGCATGCTCAATCTGGTTGAAAAAGATTTTGGTACAGGAGTTCCAGTGGCGGAGCTATTGAAGAGCACAAGGGGTGCTCACATTTTTACTTTTTTGAGAAAATCCATATAATGTAGCGTGTGCAACAAAAAACCAGAGAGATAGCGAATAGAGAGTGGCTCAAAGAGAATATTAAACTCATATTAAGATAACAATTAAATAACTGACTTGCACTTTTTCTAAATCAATATCTTTTCAAAATTAAAAGACCTAACATCTTTAAACTAACATGATCTAAAGTGAATATCTTTAAGTAAAAACCTCTAAAAAATTTGTTTAATTATTATATTACTATTTGTTTGAATTGAAAATTTTAGTTTTAATATATATTTAGCTTGATTTTTGTTCTTCTTATTTTTGTTTAATTATAAATTAATTAAATGTAACAATTTATGTCTTTTTCTTTAAAAAAAATTAACATTGTAGGTTATAAAATTTTACAAATTTTAATATCAGCCTATCCATAGTAACGCAATTAATTAATGAATTATTGCTTCAATCTATTATTAAATTAAATTTAGATTTGATTGTCTGAAATTTGCTTTATAGTTTATGAGATTAAACATAAAGAATAAAATTTACATAATTTTTAAGTAGTATTTCCTCCTTCTCATAAATGGTGTCTTTTTTATTTTAATATTTTTTAAGAAAATTATTAATTATTTTGATTTCAATAATAAAATAAGTGTTATTTATTAAAATAAATTTATTACTAATAGATAGTAGAGTAATTATATGAATTATAATACAATAAATAAAAATAAATTACTGGAAAGAAATAATAAATATCACAATGGTATTCTAAAGAGATAAATAATTTGAAACAAATTAAAATAGGAAAGAGAACACCTATTCTGAGAAATAGTGAGTATTAACTAGTATATTAAGTTTGTACTAAATTGTTAAATTTTGTTAAATGTTGTTTAAAAATTAATGTGTTAATAATTAATATTATTAATAATTATTAGTGTATTTGGGTTTAGTGGTTTATTTTATAATGGGCTTGTGAGTCAGTGGGCTACAATCTCTTCTCATTCTTAGTAAGTCATCTTATCCATAGAGTTATGGCTATCTATATATATATATATATATATATATATATATATATATGTATATATATATATATATATGTAGCTATGAGAGAGTGTGATTGTATGATGAAAAACTCCTCTTTGTAACAAAACTTCTGAACCATTTCTTCCAGAAGTTCTGGAAATCTTGTTATCATTCCTTTCAGAACTTTTTTTTTTATCATTCTTTCCATTGAGAATGCAAAATAGTCATTAATCTAACATGGTATCAATCGCTGCAGATCCAAACTACCTTTTGTTGTTCATTTCATCATTCTCAAGCGCTTGTTGAGAAGCCGCAACATCTTCTTTTGTGATTCAACAAACTAGGTTTGTTACACGTTCTTGCTCCATTACTTCATAGAAGCTTCATCAATGGATGCATCACCGGAAAACTCAGAGTTTCATCCCTACACGATGACACAATCGTCGCCACTCAGCAATGCGTCCCATCACACAGTGTTTGAGCCCAAACTCTCCATCAATCTGCAAGAGAATAATTTTCTTCTCTGGAATCAACAGGTTGAAGGTATCATTCTTGCTCACAAACTACATCGATTTGTAGTTAATCCTCAAATTCCTCCAATGTTCAAGAACGATGAAGATCGTCGCGCCAATGTTCACTATGATGAATATAAGGCTTGGATTGCTCAAGATCAAGCCTTGTTCATGTGGCTTCTGTTCATAATTTCTGAGTATGTGCTTCCTCGTGTGCTTTCTTGCAAGTATTCATATCAAATCTGGGAGCAGATACACCAGTACTTCACAATGGTCATGAAAGCCATGGTACATCAACTCCGTGTTGAACTGAAAGTCACCAAGAAAGTAAATCGTTCGATCTCTGTGTTTGTGCTTCGCATTCGTGAAATTGCAGATGCACTTCTGAAAGTTGGTGAACCAATCTCTGAGCGCAATCAAATTGACTCTATCTTGCAGGGATTACCAGAGGAATATAATCCATTTATTATGATGGTATATGGCAAGATGGAACTTCCTACACTCTATGAAATTGAGGCACTGTTGTATGTACAAGAAGCTCAACTTGACAAATATCGTCAAGAGCTTTCTCTTGCTAATGCCACAACAAATGTTGCCCAATCTGAAGCCAATTTCAGCTCCAAGACCACAAGAGGTGGTTCTCAGTACCAGCGAGGCAGAAGTAACTCTCGAAGCAGAGGTCGTGGAAAAGTCAGATCTTCTGCATCTGTTGGCAATAGACCAACTTGTAAGCTTTGTGGGAAATATGGCCATGCTGCTATGGACTGCTGGCATCAATATGATGAAAACTTTGAGCCAGCACAATCAAAGAATCAAGCATCTGAGTCCACTGAACAGGTGAAGGATGAGAAGAAATATCCACAGGCCAACTTAGTCCAAGCATCAGCATATCTTACTCATCAAGATGACTTACAGGTCCCAGAAAATTTAGAGACTCAAGCATGGTTTGCAGACTCAGGTGCCACTCATCATCTTACTCATAATAGATCTTTACTACAACATAAACAAAGTTATACTGGTGTCAATAAATTTCTTGTAGGTAATGGCCAAAGATTAAACATTGAGTCTTTTGGCTTAGCTAACATCAATACTTCTTCAATATCTCACACCAACTTAGTCTTGTAGCATTTACTTCATGTACCCAAAATCACTATAAATCTCTTGGCTGTGTCAAAGTTTGCTCAAGATAATAATGTGTTTTTTGAATTCCATGCTAACACCTGTTTCATCAAATCTTAGGTATCTAAGGAGGTTCTTTTAAAAGGATTCCTGGATACTATTGGTCCTATAGCTTCTCCTCCCAGTCAGTGGAATCTCCAGCTGCAAATGTTGTTAGCTTGTCCACCAGAGATCATTCTCAAGTTTTTTCAAATTCTGCGTGTAATAAATTGTCTGTTTGGCATAATAGGTTAGGACATACAAATTCTGTAAATCTCAAGTCTATACTGAAACTCTGTAATATTGCCTCATCCAATAAAGATAATATTGATTGTTGTAGTTCTTGTAATGTTGGCAAATCTCACAGATTGTATGCACCTTTATCCACAACTATTTATATCAAATCCTTTGAACTTGTACATGTTTATTTATGGGGACCATCTCCCATTCCTTCTAGTCAAGGCTATTTGTAGTATATGGCAATCATTGACACTTACACCAAGTACACTTGGGTGTATTTTCTAAAATGAAAATCTGAAGCTTTAAGTTGCTTCACCCAGTTTCTTGCCTATGTTCAAACTCAGTTTCAAGTACCAGTAAAAGTTATTCAGACTGATTTTGGGGGAGAATTTCAACCTCTGAAAAAAATTTGAATGAGAAAGGCATAATTCATAGTTTTACCTGTCCACACACTTCACACCAAATGGCACTGTCGAAAGAAAACATAAAAGCATAGTAGAGATGGGCTTAACAATTTTGGCTCATGATAATATTCCTATTGAATTTTGGGATCACAGCTTTACTCAGGTAGTGTATCTTTTAAATAAACTTCCCACATCTAATTTTCCAGTATTCACATCTCCATTCCATCTCTAATTTTCCTGATTATCAAGGCATAAGAGTTTTTGGCTGTCTTTCTTTCCCTCACCTTAGACCTTTCAATAAGCACAAACTCCAGCTCAGAAGCTCTGTGTGTGTTTATTTAGGTGTATCTCCTCAGCATAAAGGTCACAAGTGTCTTAGTAAAGAAGGCAAGATTTATATCTCAAAGGATGTTGTCTTTGATGAAGCAAAATACCCTTTTACTTCCTTGTTTCCTTCTGGTGGCACGAGTCAGTCAAGCACTTCATGTTCCGATAATGATCTTTCTATGTCTAGATTGATGTTGTACATAAATAGTTTTGAAAATACTGCAGTTAGTCAGTCTAGCCCTGCTCAGTCTTTAGATGTCATAGATCATGCTGTCATTCAAAACAATACTGATAACTCTACACAGCAGCCCTCTGTCATACCCCAAAATTTGCCCTCCATCTTCTCAAGATATCCCATACACTCATGCTCAAGGATTCCTCAAGGGTTGATCAGACAAACCCTCTCCTAGACAATCAACCCAAACTAGGGTTTGGCAATTCTCAGATCAAGATGGATTTCCAACATCTCCAATGGTCATCATGCCTCCTCATATGCTTCAAAGATTCTCCATGTCAAATTTCAAGCCTCACAAGTCAAGTTCCCTCAGACAATTGCTCAGATGGTTGAAAATCAATTGTATTGGACAAAAAGTCAACTGTGGTCAACATACAGTCAAACTTCATAATTTATGGTCAACATCCTCATTTTGAAGTTACATTCATCATTTGATCAAGGGTTGATCATGATTCATCAAGAAAACTCAAGATTTGCTCAAAAGTCAACTTTCCAAATTAGGGTTTCTTGAGGAAAAGTCAACCAAACTTTGACTGAGCATAACTTTTTCATACTTTCTCAGAAAGTTTTCCACCACCTCTTGTTTTGAAGGAAATTCAATTCTCTACAAATTCATGTCTCACAAGAATGTTCAAAAAATGCTTCATTTGGAAGGTATGGATCAAAACATTACAGGTCCTTTTCAAAGTCAACAAAAAGTCAACATTTTGTTTTGAAGATATATTGAGCATGGAAACTCCAATTGAGATGAAACCAAAGAGGTTGGTTAGATGACTCATAGAGCTTTCCAAAACGTCCAAGAACACTCAAAAATGTAAAAATTTGAGCAAGATACACCCTTCACAAGTTGGGCAATTTTGAAGAGATGCACAAAGAGAGATACTTCTAAAAATCAAATTTTTTGCAAATGGGCCTACTTTTTCTTTATCTAAACTTGTTCCTTATACAATTAGGAATATCCAAGCCCAATGCCACGAATTTTTATTTTATTTTTCTATTTAATTTGTATTTTATTCATTTAAATGCAAATTAAATTAAAAAATAAAGTATAAAATCAAAATTAAATGCAAATTTGATTTTTCTCTCTTCCTTGAGATCCAAGCAACTCAATAAAGCCAGAAAATTTCGAAATTTGATTGGATATGGCAAGAATTGATTGAAAATTGATCAAAGAAGAGAAAATTTGATTTGGTACAAAATCAAATATGTTTTGCATTGATTGATGATTGATTCTTTCTCAAATCAGCTCTAATTCCATCTACTATATATATACAACACATGCCACACGAATTAGGGTAGAAAAACTGGCTGGAGAAACCCTATTGAAGTTCAAAAAATCCGTGCTATACAAGCTACTAGCAGCCACAATTCTAGGTCGATTCAATTGATTCCAAGCACTCAAACACATTCCTTGATACCTCCTGAATCGATCCAGACCTTTACATTGTCCAAAAGCATCAAGAATCACGAAATCCGAATTTGGTTTGTTCTTACTTTTTCAAAAATCGAATTCTGTTTATCATGCATTATTAATGTGTTTTGATGATTGTTTTGTGTTTAGAACAAAGTTTGCAAGCTATCTGGGCAATCGAATTGAGTTTTTATGGCCTGAATCGAAATATGCCATTGTTAGGGTTTCTTGAATCGAATTAGGGCTTCCTTAAATTGGTTAAATTGAACCAAACCGATGCCATCAAGATGTTCAGGGGACCGAGGCGAATCGAACCATGGCTTTAGATTTCATTTATATTACTTGTATGTGATTTTTGATTTAGCAGGGGTCATAGCGTCGCTCTGAGGCCGACGCAAAATTCCCAGAATTTGAATTGAAGAAGACGAAGCTTGGCGGGGAGACGAGGCAATCAGGAAGCGACTCTTGTTTGTAAACCACTCGCTCCGATTTTCAAACAGTTGGACGCTGGCTCAGTTGGCAAGGCATGGGGTTGTAAAGCAAGGTCACGGTTCGACTCTCCCGGGACCACTTATTTTACTCTTTTTACAAACTAACACATTTTTCATATTTTCTATTTTCTATTTTACTTAATATTTTCATGCATTTTAATTTCTTTTCAATATTTTTTCTCATGCATTAAAAAACACCAAAAAATATTTTTCTTTTTGCATTATTTCCAGAAAATGTTTATTTAATTTATAAAATTAAAAAAATATTATTTTGCATGCATATTTAATTTAATTGTTAATTTATCATTTAAATCACTTTTAATTAGTTTTTAATTATTAATTTAACTCCAAAAAATCCCAAAAAATTATTTTAGCATATTAATGTTATTTCCAGCATGAAATATTTTTCTCATTTAAAAATTTGCATTTTTACTAACATCTTTCTCTTGATCGATTTCGTCGTATTTTCCGATTTCTTATCTTTTCACAGGTTATCCCGTTTCGGACGATTTCTTTTTACTGTTTTCTTTTTTTTCTCAATTATGTAATTGCTCATGGGATGTAATAGTTTTAATTAGGGCTTTTATTTTCCGCACTCCTATATTATGTAACTGCCCCAAAGCCATGTAATGGAGTAGGAGCCCGTAGATAACTACGGATGGAAAGGGGTGCTAATACCTTCCCTTTTCATAACCTTCTCCCGTACTCAGAATCTAACGAAGGTCTTTTTCTGTTACTTTTGCCTTCCCTTAATTGGATAAAAATAAAAGTCGGTGGCGACTCTTGCTATCCGCACATTTGGATACAAAATCCTACAAAGTCAGTTCACCGTATCACACCGGTTACTATTATAGGACAGGATGAACCAACTCAAACTTTTGGTGGGGTAATCACCTATACCTCATGCAAGCCTTAAACCTAGGCTCATTGTGTGAATTGTTTGTGTGTGCTAAACATGACATCATGACATCATTCGCATTGCATATCATTTCTAACTATTTCAAGGACCTAGGGATTTATCTTTGCTCTGTTTTGTAGGGAATTATGGCTTCTAGAAAGACTATCCGAATCAACTTCATGGGTATACCTTCTCAGCTCAAAGAATTGGTTTCAGAGATTCCCGACCATGCTCAGTTCATCAAAATACATGGTTATCTGCTTGATTTGGTTATCTCCGGTTTTGAAGAAGATATGATGCATGTCCTATTCCAGTTCTTCGATCCGAAACACTATTGCTTTACATTCCCAGATTATCAGTTGGTTCCTACCTTGGAAGAGTTCTCTAAGATACTTGGGGTACCTATTCTTGACCAAATGCCATTCACCGGTTTAGAGAAGGTTCCTAGGTACGAAGACATCGCATCCGCCTTACATCTTAAGCGCTCAGACATTGAAGTCAATTGGGAAACTAGGAGCGGAGTTAAGGGTTTACTTGCTAAGTTCCTAATTAAGAAAGCTCGAGAATTCCTCAAAGTTATGAGTTTCCATGCATTTGAAGACATTGTGGCCTTGCTAATCTATGGTTTGGTTCTATTCCCTAACTCGGATCAATTCATAGATGTCAGCGCCATTAAGTTGTTCCTTACCCGCAATCCAGTGCCTACTTTACTTGGAGACATCCTACATTCTCTCCACACTCGTACTACTAAGAGACAAGGAACTCTCATGTGTTGCATACCATTACTTTCCAGGTGGTTTATTTCGCACCTTCCTCCATCAGTTTTGAATAACGAACAAAGGTTGAGATGGTCTCAAAGGTTAATGTCACTCTCTCATTCAAATATCCATTGGAGTCTTTTCTCTCAAAAGGACTTCACATTCATTGAGCGTTGTGGAGAATTCCCTAATGTGCCACTACTTGGTATAAGGGGAGGTATTACTTACAACCCTTCTCTAGCTCTATGTCAGTTTGGTTTTGCTCGAAGAGATGGTCCACATGATATGCTTCTCCAAGACATTGTGTTCGACTACAATCACGATCTCGAGTGCAAGCGAAAGGTTCATACGCTTGGGGCATGGTTAAGAAGACCGATACCAAGACTTTGGGGCACCAAACTCCATTCCTTGGGAACCTTACCTCAAATGGGTGCGAGCTCGAGCTCAAAACCTCATGATGCCATTCACTTTGTTACCAGAATTATGGAACTGTTGCTATAGGTGGCGTACCCTGTTCTCCATCTTGACATGCCTACCGATTTTGAAGACTTGAAGAGATCACGGATTCACTTAAAGAAGAGAGGGATACCTTTGAAGCTCAGTGCTACGCAAGTGAGAAGAAAGTGCTAGAGTTGACAAAGCTACTTCATGAGGAGCGAAGCATCAATGCCTACCTCAGCACCAAGAGGAAGCGCCCATGGGAGACTTAGAGCTTTAGGATTTATGTGCTTTTCTTTTATTGTTTTGAACTATCTCTTGTACTTAAAAAAAAGAATAAAAAGAGTACTAATAAATGTTTGTTCATTGCTTGTTTAACAAATTTAAATCTCTAAGGTCCTTGAAAACATTGCATTGCATTCGCATAAACATTGCATATCATAGCATAACATTGCATCATAGGTACATTGAAGATTGGCTTTCTCATCCTCTCGCTATTTATTTTAGCAGAAATGGCTCTTGAACATCAAAAGATCTCCGAGCTCGAATGCTCGGTTTAGTGATGTTTACCACTTGGTCCAAGGTCAAGAAGATCGAAGAAGCTCATCAACAAGAAGAAGAAGGTTGTTGGTCTTCTCAACATGGGCCTACAAAGGTGGTCCTAAAGTGGTCGGTCGAATAGAGCTCTCGAAGGAAGTGTCAAGAATGAGGGAGTGTCGAGGGTGATGGCGACGCATGAGCAAAAAAGACTATGATGATGGCCAATACTCGATGAAGATGACAAGTATAAGCAACTTGAAGACCGTTTGAATCTTGTGGAAAACACGAAGATGTCCGGCTTAATTTTGATGATCTAAGTCTTGTCCACAGTGTTGTGATTCCTCCCAATTCAAAGTTCCTACTTTTGCCAAGTATGATGGTATTTCTTGTCCAAGCTACATTTGAAGTCCTATGTTCGATCAACCCCACATGATGAGAAGTTGTGGATGCACTATTTTAAGAGAGTCATCGAACTCAATTGGAGTGGTACTATTAGCTAGAGAATGCCGTATCCGTACTTGGGTGACTTAGCGATGCTTTCTAGACAATATGAGTACAATCTTTGAATTGACACCCACTCGCATGCAACTACGAGCATGTCTATGGGTCGTGATGAGAAGTTCAAGGAGTATGCTCGAAATGGAGATCTAGCGGTGAGTTCAACCACCCTTGTCCAATAGGGAGTTGGTTGATATGTTTATGGGAACAACAGCAGGCCGTTCTTTAATCATCTAATTGGAAATTCTTCACCGGATTCACCGATATTGTGAGGAGAGTATTGAAGGCGGTATCAAGAGTGGGAAGATTCGGTAGAGTCATCCTCAAATGTTGCAAAGAGATCTTTTGGCGGTAAGAAAGAAGCCAATCTTGTATGGTCGGAAAAGCCAAGCCAAGACCGACCGTGCTCAATCTGTGGGCGGTTGTGATCTCGATCCTACATCGACAACCTCGGCGAGATAGCAGCGTAGCGAGCAGCGCCACGAAGGCATTTAAGATCAACATGCCATTGTCATGAAGCCTTGCGACACATGTTAAAGTAGAGTGATTACTTTGAAGGATCCTCCTCGGAGGGTCAACACTTTCTCTCAAGATACAATCCTAACGCTAAGTGTGCTTACCACTCCAATAGCCGAGGCACGACAGCTGTTGGGCTCGAAACAAGATTCAAGATATGATTGAAGCTAAGCAATTAAATTTGATCCTCCTGAGACTCGAATGTGATCAACGCCTATGCCTAACCATGAAAAGAGTACCAATCTTTGTTAGAGGATACTTATGTTTTCAACATAGATGACTTGACCATTCCTCGATGGTATTAAAAGAATTTGCAAGCCGTCAATCCAGATGCCCGAGAATTGTCGTTGGTGCCCATCGGCACGATGGTGTCTTGGTTGAAAAGACGTGTTCGATGCATGATGAATAATCGTGAGATACTATTCTGAAACCACTGCGGTGTGTGAAGATATGTCTAAGTTGAAGATCAAAGATGTGAATGAAACTGCACCATCTGTGTGGGATACCTTGGGGCAGCCAAGTGGTAAGTATGATTACATGGTGAACTACACTGTTCCTGAGAGCTACAAGGTACCTATTGAAGACGTTAAGGCGACCGGATGGGGTGACGATTTCCCAGAAGACTATGCTGATGTTAACACAATAAGGATTTCCTCTGCTGATCCTGTTCCTAGAGTGGCACCTCTTATCGTTACTTCCCCCGGACCAGTTCCGTATCCCTCCGACAAGGCTATCCCTTGGAATTATGGAGCTAATGTTTACTATCATGGCGTCAAGCAAGACCCTCTGACTCTTGAAGATCTTACCGTTGAAGCTACCATTCCTGACGTTGACAATATCACCGGATCAAGTAAGGTGACCAGAACCAGAAGAGTATTCTCTCCAGATATCTCTCCTCCAAAAGACACTGCGACTCCGGCCACAACTACTCAATCTATTCCCAAGCTAGAGGAAAGGACGGTAACTCATCCCCGCACCGTACCAAAGGAAAAGACACCTCAGACAAGAAATGGAAGAAATTCAAGATTATCAAGAAGAGTGACTACAATGTTGTGGAGCAGTTGGGACGAGACTTCCAAGATCTCCATGCTTGCTCGCTCTTGTGCTCGACTCATGCTAACGCCTTGGTGAAGTTTCAAAGAATGCTCATGTGCCGCAAGACACTACTACGATCAATTTGAAGTTTGTATTGCTAGCTTGCAACCTAGGATTCTCGATCTTGATTTGACTCTGTCGGAAAAACACAACAAAGCCTTGCACATCTCGTTGAATGCAAGGGCATTATTTTATCTCATGTTTTGGTGGATACTTACCTCAAAATCCTACCAAAGCGCTTTTGATCGACTTGATGTTGAAGGGTTGGTTACGAGACCCGGTGACATCATTGTGAGAGCTTTGATGGTTCTAAGCAATGCTTGGAGAGCTCATTCACACTGTCAAAGTTGGTTCCCGGACTTTTGACTCCACTTTCTTTGTCATGGACATACGTCCGCTTACTCTTACCTACCGCCCGATACATGGGGCGAACATTCCTACCTTACATCTTAAGTACCGGTGAAAGGGAAAGTCGTTACGGTATGTGGGAAGAAGAATATATGGTCATCTACATCATTCCGATACCTCGAGGTGGAAGGTGAATTCTTGAGACTCCTTGTCAAGCTTTTGAAACAATTCCTAGAGTCATGCTGTTGACTCTCCACTCCGAAGTACGCCCCTAGGATGGCCTCGAAAAGGATGCTCAAGCCTTGAAGAAGGAGGTAGTATTATTTGGGGTCATTCTCCCTTTCATCGACAAACCAATTTCTTCACCATCACATGAACCGGAAAACTCCTACTCTTCCAGTGGAATCCATGCTATAGAACCATGACAACGACCGCAAATGGATCTTCAACTCCGAACAATGGGCTCGAAATTGGAAGACCAAGACGTCATACCAATCTCCTTTACAGGAGTAATTGCTCTTGTTTTATTTTGCTTTTCGCTATGTTTTGAACAATAAACTCTAAAGCCTAGTGCCTTGCTGGCTCATGGCTCGTTGTGAGGTTATTATCTCATTTGCATATTTTCATTCAATAAAATCGTTGGACTTTTGCATTCAATTGTTGTTTGTTTTCTTTTACTTTATCACCCTTCAAAAGCTATGTGTTTCACACACACGTGATACAACTGCGAAATCACTCCGAATCTCGTTGATAACGCTATGCTATTGCTAAATATGACTTCGATAATCCGATCTACCAAGCGAAGACGAAGGTGAGGAAGATTGTGAAGTGCCGGAGAACTTGTCGATTGCTACAAGAAGCGAGTTATCACCACCACCAAGTTGAGGTTGTGAATTTGGATGAAGACAAAAAAGAGATCAAGATAGGAGCGGGTCTTGAGAGCGGTGTTAAAGAAAGGTTGGTTCAGATGCTACGAGACTACATCGAGGTTTTTGCTTGGTCATACGAAGACATGCCAGGTCTAGACATTGATATCGTGGTACACCGATT
This sequence comes from Vicia sativa, assembly GCA_021764765.1. Taxonomy (NCBI): domain Eukaryota; kingdom Viridiplantae; phylum Streptophyta; class Magnoliopsida; order Fabales; family Fabaceae; genus Vicia; species Vicia sativa. The sequence goes on along the minus strand of CM038793.1, from coordinate 10,974,429 downwards.
GCCAACAAAAGAAGGTTTTCTCAGTGAAACAGAAGGTTCGTCGCATGCGTCCTGAGATGTCAGAGAAAATCAAGCCCACAGTTTCCAACAGACATCGTGTTATCCTTGTGGCAATTGATTATTTCACCAAGTGGGTAGAAGCAGCCTCGTTCGCATCTGTTACCAAGAATGTAGTGGCTCGATTCATCAAACATAGTCTTATCTGTCGGTATGGCACCCCCGAAAGGATTTTCACAGATAACGGCTCTAATCTCAACAATAAGATGATCACCGAACTCTGCACGCAGTTCAAGATCAAGCATCACAACTCTTCTCCATATCGGCCTAAGATGAATGGCGTAGTAGAAGCCGCCAACAAGAACATTAAGAAGATTATACAGAAGATGACAGTGAATTACAAGGATTGGCATGAGATGTTACCATTCGCTCTTCATGGTTATCGCACTACAGTACGGACGTCAACAGGAGCAACCCCCTTCTCTCTTGTATACGGTATAGAAGCAGTCCTACCCATTGAGGTTCAGATACCCTCAACCAGAGTCCTCCAGGACGCAGAGTTAGGCGAAGAAGATTGGATTCAGACCCGCCTTGACCAGATTAATTTGATTGATGAGAAACGACTCGCGTCCATCTGCCATGGACAAATCTATCAGAAACAAATGATCAGAGCATTTAACAAGAAGGTCAAGCACCGAGTCTACCAAGTCGGTGATATAGTAGTCAAGCGCATCATTCTTCCACAAGGTGATCCCAGGGGCAAATGGACTCCCACCTATGAGGGGCCATTTGTAGTCAAGACAGTATTTTCCGGCGGAGCTATGATACTTAGCACCATGGATGGTGAAGACTTCCCACACCCTGTGAACGCAGACATAGTCAAAAAATACTACGCATAAAAGAGACCCGCTAGGTCGACTGACCTAGGCAAAAATAAGGGCATCCTGGCGAACCAAAAGGGTTCGGGAAAAATTTAAGGATATATACAAAACATGTACACCCGGCAAGTCGAAAACCTGAAAAGGCGGCTTGGGCAAAAAAGGGTATCCCGGTAGACTGAAAACCCGAAAGGGCGGTCTAGGCAAAAGTTAGGGATTTAAGCGTAAGACTATGTCTCTTCCAGATCACTTACTTCCAGACTACTACAATCAGCATTCAAGATTTAAATGACAACGATCAGTCTACTCACTTTCTACTGACAGCAAGGAGATGAGATAGTTGATATATATGAGTACTAGCATAGTTGGAACTTAACGAGATTGTTTCCGCATAGCTTTTTACTTTTCTTGTGTACAAACTACTTGGCCATACGCCACATTTCAAATAAATGCAAGTTTCTTTCTCTTTACAATTTTTGTTGTTGTTGTTTGCATAAAGTCCCAACGTTTGCTTTGAATGATTATATGCATTTGACAATAAAAATCTATTTGCAAACATGCGAAAAGTGAACATACAAAACATTTTCCCCACAGAGCATGGTCCCCACAGAGGTATCACTCACCACAAACCTTCCCCAACGGAGTAGAGGAAAATCCCCAAGCAGTGATTCCCCTCAACTTAACCGGGTTACACCCGTCTTCGAGCAATAATATGTCATCCACAGCCAACGTATCTATTCCCAGCAGGATATCTCTCAAGCTGTCATACCCCAATTTTTGACCTAATATACCACCTCACATCTGCATCATTGCATCACTAACAATTCAGACAGCATTAATCGGGTGTAGCATTCACAGGTCAAAATTACGGTTTCATCAGATTTTCATCTGATTCAAGAGGCAACCAATTAAGGTTTGAGTTTTTCTCACCTCATTTGATCTATCTTGATCAAATCATCAACTTTCAATCCTCAGATATCCATTTTTCTCACTGATCAATCGAGGATCGACCAATTAGGGTTTTGATCGAGCATAGGCATTCTCTGACTTTTTGAGCAAGAAATGACTTTGTTGGATGGAGATTGGTCATAATATCTTAGATATAACATCTTGACCTAATTTCTGGATTCAAAACATCACAGAAGTTCACAGACTTCATCGATCGATTTCGAGCGTCGATGAAAATTCATCTGCACAGAAAAGTCAAACTTTGACTTTTGGTCAACTTTTTCAAAATAAAACTTTTTCCATCATCAAAATACTTCAAATGATCCATCATGATCATAAAAAATCAAACCAACATTGTTTATGCACATACATATTTTCCTTGTACATATCAATTTCTTTTTATACAAACTTTTATCTGTACATAACACAGATACTTTTTGTAAATACTCAAACACGGATAAACTTCGATCGTTCGTTTCCGTTTCATCTGTATATACACTGAATACCATTGGTATTGAAAGGAGCATTATTCCCGTGAGCGCTTTCAAATCAATGGGCCTCCCTACGTAAGTCCAACCCTCCTATGTACATCCGTCTTTGTCTGTACATAAATACTCGTTCGTGTACATATTCATTTCCTTGTACACAGTTCAAACTTGTAAATAAACAAGTTGCGCTCATTTTTAAACGTTCGTTTCACAGACACTTGTTTATATTTCCTTCATAAACTCTCGCAAATAAACGTCATGCATTGTTTATATTTCCTTCATAAACTCACGTGAATATATATCATATTTGTTTATATAACTGTTCAGTTATTAACATAACAATTAGTCTAACCAATAGGCTCCCTTGAGAGTTTAGCCTCCGCTTGGGCTTTATACAAGATAATCCATCGGCATGGATCGGCCTCCTCTTAGGCTTCATATAAGAAAACTCATTCATCGAGTTTAGCCTCCGCTTAGGCTTCATATAAGACAACACTCCTATTTGAGTCGACCTCCTCTTGGGCTTCGTTCAAAAGAACTCCTCATTGAGTTTAGCCTTCTCTTGGGCATCATACAATGAAAGAGATAGGAAATCTCTTAATGACCTCCTATTGGGCTTCAATACAAAGAATCACCGCGTTAGGATAGAACCAGTATAATTTCCGGTGAAATTGCTCTAAATTCCAAAAGGATGGTTTCCCGGTGAAATCCCTTTTAACACAAAGCCAGCCATACCCTACAGCTTCCTCTTGAGCTTTGTACAAGGACCCTCGATGACCCTCGATGACCCTCGGAATGCCTCCTCTTGGGCTTACAATACAAGGACCCATGGGCTTCTTAAAAGCATCCCTTTAATCCAATCAATTTCTCCTTGAGATTTAGACATCTATCATCTCTATGGAAGAAGTATCTCATCTATCACATCACATACAGTCAAAAAACTTTTTTTCAAACTTTTTCAAACTATTTTTCAAATAAAAACATCTCTTAATTGTAAGTGGTAACGCTTGTACACTCAAGCCAAACACCCAATGCTTACAGTTAAAAGATTCAATCATCTTTTTTTTCAAAACATCTTTCTTAAACATGTAAGTGGTAACGCTTGTACACTCAAGCAAAACACCTATAACTTACGATGAAAGATTTTTATCAGTCAAACCTTTCAAAAATGTATGTGATGAAATAGATTAGATACATTTTTCATTAAGATGACATTTGTCTATCTCTTACTAACATCCCGTTGCTTTCCACTAGCATAAGTGGGAACTACGATTGCTCTGACTTTCTCAACATCCTTTTGAGAATACGTAGGCACAAGGTCTCATCCTTGTCGAGCAAATTTCTTTCTCTCTCAGACCAAACAAACCATAGATCCCTGTAGATCCGAGCTACAAATGCTCTGATTCCCACTAGGGGATATGTATGCAGAAGATCCACAGATCTTTGCGAGCACAATAATAATAAAACCTAGAATCCTACATAATCTATCTTTCTTAAAATTCAAAGGAGAAACTTTCCCAATCATAGAAATAGCAATTAAAAAACACACAAACATATCAAACATATTCATATATAAAGCTATAGATAACTATATATATTTAGGGTGCTCCATCTATTCCCTTTATATAACAATCCCCCTTACTCAGAATCTCCCCAATGCGTTGCGTCTAGTTTGCGCTAGTCGTTACGCATATCAAATCAATTGAGGGTATTTCAGCTTTCCCCTTTTTCATAATCATTAAATCATCTTTCTTGTGTTGAAAATAATAAAGCTTGATGCTCTCGGCATCTTTATAAACAAATCAAAAGAGTAAATCGTTTCGAGCCAGAGAATCCGAATTAACGTTCGCATCCTCTAGCGCGTCACCTTTTAACGCGAACAGGAAAAATGGCGACTCTGCTGGGGAGTACGCTGAAATTTATTGGATTTTGAGAAAAAAAATGCGTTACTCTGCTCAAGAGCATCAAGTTTTTTTGTTTTCAAAAAGAAAAGAAAGGGGATAAGCTTTCATATTATGCATTTATTGTGTGTTTCGCGATTTCATCTGATGGAAAGAAATCTAACCAGTTTAAGAAACATTTTTAAGATCTAGGTGGAGGTATTAATACGTGAGAAGTTCAATGCTTACGAAGTTAATATCTCCCGCTCAGTGGAGGTTGTCTTGAGGGTATTGTGTTTAGCAAGTAATTGCGAAGACATTTTTCTTTCAAGGGAACTCGAGGAAATCGAGTGGGCTGTAGAACACATAACCCATCCGGCCATTTAGGATGTAGTCGAGATTATTGGTGTAAGCCTAGAGTAATTGTCATGCGAGACTACGATCAAAGAGTTTCTCTTGAAAAGTATTATTGGACCATCGGTATTCAACAAATTTGATAATATTTCAAAGAGGTGTTGAGCTATTATCGAGAAACCGTTTCACGGATGAATAAGCCCATAGAACTTACCCACGTTGATTCTTATCGTTGGCTTCATGCTCGTGACTTGAGCGCTTGACCGTGTGTTAACTACTAACCATGTTTGCTGCATTCATGCATTCATTCATTCATTCAAAAAAAAACTTCATTTCTCTTCCCATTTCCAAAGAATTTAGAGATTTTTCTTTGTAAAATATTTTAGGTTAGAGTGATGGGCGTCGGAGGAAGATTCACCAAGATATAGTTTTAGAATTCTGATGTAGGAAAGTTAAAGAGTTAGCATCCTTGGTAGAAGATCCCTCGGTTTCGAAAACGCTATGGAACTCTTTTAACTCTTCGCGCTAACGTCGATGAAGGACTTCTCAAAACTTTCGTTCGATTCTCGATCCGCCTATCATTGTTTCACCTTCGATTATCAGTTGATGCCTACTTTAGAAGAGTATGCGCATATTCTAGGTATCTCAGTATCGGACAAAGTGCCTTTCAATGGTTTGGAAGCCATTCCTAAGTCACCAGTCATTGCAGCGATGACTTATTTAAAGAAATGAGATAGACAAAACCTAACTACAGAGGAAAACTCTTAGGACTAACTTCAAAGTTCCTAATGGAGAAGGCTCTCAAATTCTCTGAAGCTGGTAGTATGGTAGCCTTTGAAGCTATTTTAGCTTTACTTCTCTATAGATTGGTATTGTTTCTCAACGTCCCAAATTTCGTTGATATCAACGCCATAAGGATCTTTCTAATTGGAAATCCCGTTCCCACTCTGCTTGGTGACACGTACGTCTCCATTCATCATAGGAATCGTCAAGGAGACGGAACTATCGTGTGTTGTGTACCTCTGTTTTTCAAATGGATTACCTCACACTTGCCTAAATCTCCTATCTTCCGCGAAAACAAAGATGAGTGGCATTGGTCCAGAAGACTCATGTCTCTTACAAGCATTTATATCCATTGGTATACTTTGGCAAACAATGAGATGGAAATCATTGAGGCTGTGGAGAATTTGCCAACGTACCTCTCATCCAGTGCGAAAGGAGGAATCAACTACAACCCATTCTGGCGAGGCGTCGCTCGGATACGCAAACTCGGTAAACCTCTTGGATTTCTGGTGAGAGCTATTTCTACCATGAAGGAGAGGATTCCGAGATTGAAAGCTAGGATGATCAAAGGCATCACATCCGAAGGAAAGAAAAGGTAAGGCAAAGAATTGTGTAGCCATGAAACCTACACTTCTTGGGTAAAAAAGCAAAAGAATTTTGAATGCCTTACGCTTATGAGGGATCCCATGTTCTCAATCGCTTCAAATCAACAAATTTTCCCGTCGAAGTGGAGAATACCAAGAAGCCTTGACCAAGATAAGGTTCGAGAAAAGCTTTGGAAAACAAATTCCTTAAGGCTAACCTTGAGAATGAGAAGATCAAGAAGCAAGTCAAAGAGCATGAAAAGCGCTTTACTTCGGGATGAATGACTCATGGAGAAAGATGAGAAGATTCGCGGAAGGATAACGCAATCAAAGATACGTCAAAGAAAGGAAAAAAAGCTTGAGGAAATGACAACCGTCTTACTTCGAATGGAAGAGTCATCATTGGCAAGAAAAATGAATTGAAAGCTCACTATGGAAAGGAAATCCTGAAGTTGAAGCTGCATCAAGCCTTTGGATCTTCATCCGACGAAGACATTTAATTAGTTCAATTAGTTTGTAATTTTTATCATTTATTTTATCATTTGTGTGAGCAATGCTCCAAAAAAAAAACAATTGTTGTAATCTTCTTTCAAATAATCAATAAAGTTTGTGTTTTTCCATCCAAATATTTGCCAGAAATATCTCTTTTAGCGTAAATTCTTTGGAAATTCCTTTTCTTTACAATCATATGCATCATATTCTGCATTTAAGTCTATTGTCTAGAGTCTGACACTTACACAGTTTCATACTTACACAGCTTGAACAGCTCGAATAGTTTGAACAGATAGGAAAAGATTGTCAAGCTGTCGCGTCTTAGAGTTTCTCATTGCGTCCGACCAACTCGAACGTCAACACTAGATCAAAAAGAAGAAAAGTAATGGAGAGTTTTGAACAAGAGAATGCTGAACTTCGTAGTACAGTAACAACGCTACAAGAAGAAGTGGAGAGACTCACGTCTTTGGTCAACTCACTTGCCACAGCGCAAAGTCAACAAGACATCGAGCAGTCAAAACAAGGCAACCGAGAGGATACTACTACTCCGGTCTCGGTACACATGATCGATGGTTCACCTTCGGCATGCGGAAAGGTTATCCATAGGGAATGCCTTTTAACCGGCATCGAGTTCGCCAACCGACTTCTCGAAACAACCTCGCTTGAAATACCTACTTTGCGAGCGCTACATTCACTCCACGTGGAATAACTCTTCCATGCAACAATAGCGGTTTCTCAACCGATCATGTTGAACTCAACTTCCGTAGTGCATGCTACCACAGCAGAAGAAGTTCACCATACTCCGAAAATAACACAAATTCCGTGGCTTGATGGAAAATCTCCGAAACAACTCCTCAAAATGCGACTTGAGATAAAAGCGATTCGAGGGAAAGAATTATTTGGGGCTTGGATCTTTGTGTAGTTCCTCGCGTAAGGATACTGCAAAATTCAAAGTCACGACTTTGAAAAGTACAAAGGAACTCCACATCACAAAGTCATCTCACGATGTATGCCGGAAAATGTCCATATACAACGAGGATCACCAGTAATCCACTACTTCCAAGACAGTCTCACCGGTGCCGCCTTTGAAGTGGTACATGGGATTAGACAGCACAAATATCCAAACATTCAATGACCTAGGTGAAGCCTTTGTACAGTGATACAAGTTCAATTTGGATATGGCTCCGATCGGGATCAACTCCGCTCCATGTCTCAAAAGGAAGAGACATTCAAGGAATATCTTGACGATGGAGGGAAATTGCTGCCCAAGTCAACCCGCCCTTGGAAGAGAAAGAGATGACTAAGGTATTCTTGAATACTCTAGGCTCATTCTACTATGAGCGAATGATCGCTAGTGCTCCCGGAGATTTCAACGAAATGGTAAGCATGGGAATGCGATTAGAAGAGGGGTTGAACGTCTAACGAAAACGAGATCTTCTAGTGGAGCTAGAAAGGTTGGGACTAGCTTTCCAAAGAAAAAAGAGCACGACATAGGGATGATATCCCGAGGGAAACCATGAAAAAATGTCAATCAACAGTGACAAGTAGCTGCCATAGCACCCGTTGTTAACACAACTCCAAACACAGGAATTGCTCCGCAATTTCAGCAAATTCAACAAACTCAACAGCCTCGTCAATAGGCTTTGTAGTTTAGCAATCCAAACCGTGTGCCTCGGGTCACACAATTCGACCCTATTCCAATGACGTATACAGAACTTTACCCTGCGCTAATGGAAAAGAATCTGATACAGACAAGATCACCACCTCCGGTCCTTGAAAAACTACCGTGGTGGTACAAAGCCGACGTTTCTTGCCCTTTTCACCAAGGGGCACCAGGCCATGACCTTGAGCATTGCATAGCATTAAAAGCGAGTGCGTAAAACTAATCTTCTTTCCTTCAGAAACACACGTCCGAATGTGCAAGCCAATCCGCTTCCCAGTCACAGTGGACATACAATAAGTTTGATACTAAAGAATACAGACAGATATCTCGTCACGGACGTAAATCTGATCAGAGGGAACTTAGTACATCTCCACGAAGCATACAGTGCAATGGGCGATTTCACCAAGCACGATTACTCAGCTTGCAATATCTTCTACAAGAATATTCATGGATGTCCCACCATAAGAGCGAACATTCAACATTTGCTGAACATTGGTGACCTACAATCTGAAAATAGAGATGACCATGACGTAATACTGTAGGGCATTTTCGCATGAGCTTTTAGTCTCGATATCAACTCGGAAAATCCAAGTAAACGTTATCATCCCTTGTTTCAATGTACCCAAGCATGTGGAGATAGAGTACAATGGTTCAAACATCCCAGCATCTCCTTTGGTGATTTGCTTACCTGGTCATGTTCCATACAGTTCTACCAAAGCAATTCCTTACCAATACAATGCAACTCGATAGGGATGGAAAGGAGAAACCCATACCAATCCTTCCATTAATGTCAATATAACGAAAACGAGTGACACGGTGGCAGTACGCTCCGTTACCACCAAGACCGCTGCGGTTCATTGTCGAACAAAATCCGATTAACATATCTTCCGAATCCACCGCTGTTCACCCAACACAAATATTGGTTCTCTGATAGAGCCGCGTCAACATTGATTTTGATGAGATCAAACTAATCAAGAATAGTGAATACCGAGTCATAGATCAGCTAATGCAAACTCCCTCCAAGATTTCAATACTATCTCTACTCCTCAACTCCGAAGCTCATCGAGAAGCTTTAATGAAGGTGCTAGACCAAGCCTATGTAGATCACGATGTGACTACGAGACCATTTAAATATTGCCAAACATAACAACACAATAATCTAAGTTTCAGTGATGAGGAACTTCCAGAAGAAGGAAAAGATCACAACTTGGCCTTGCATATTTCGATGATTTGCCAATCTGATTCCCTGTCAAATGTATTGGTAGATACGCTCATCTTTAAGCGTAATGCAAACGACTTTAGCTCGTTTGGCTTACAAAGGAACGCCCATGAAATTCAACGACATAGTAGTGAGAGCCTTTGACTCACGGAATCGGGAAAATTAATCTCCGATGACCATTGGCCCGCATACCTTCGGATCACATTTCAAATCATGGGCGTACAACTACTTATAGTTGCCTACTAGGAAGACCATGGATCCATGAGCGAAAGCGGTACCTACTCTCCATTAAAATTCAGAAATGGAAAGTTGGTGACCATCGGTGAACAAGCTTTGCTTGTAAATCATTTGTCCATTTCTCATCATCACGGCGTTGAAGGGACATATCTCCCGGGACATCCGTTAGAAGATGAATCTACCGCAAAAATCATCTATCTCTTACATAGCGCCGAATGGTGAAAGATGGCAATCTTTGAAGGATGGGGACAAGTAATCAAACACATCAAGAACGAAACAAAGACGGACTTGGGTTTACATATTCTCAAAGACAAGCAAAGGTTGAAGCACTTCGCCCGATCAAAGAAGTATTTCACGGTGGGGTTTCTTAAACCTGTTCCACAAGAAGTTAACGTTGTCACCATTGAAGAAGATGAAGCGATCCTTCAATCAAAATGAAGCACTTATTTAAAGCCACGACGAATATGTGTCTCAAGAGGAATCATATGCACCGACCATCAATTCAAAGACTCTGCGCAACATGAAAATCCGCTTTGTCCCGCGAAGTTTGGGACACTTTTGGAGAACCCAGTGGCAAATTCGACTACATGGTGAAATATACCGCGCCAGAAAGCTCGAGAATCAGGATCGAAGATATCTAGCCTACTGGATGGGGAGATTCTTTTGAATATCCTAGTCAACCAGAAGAGGAGTATACGTCTTCCCAATCTCATCAGCAGATCGAAGTTCCAAATGAAGATCTCTGTTTCAACACACCTGTGGAAAATGTTAAGCCAGATCCTGACTACCACTATATCAACATGATCATTGAAGATCAAGAGTACGACTCGGGATACGATCTAGAAAGTGTCACCGACAACGAGTCTCTGCACTCAGAAGACTGGAAGGAACATCCCCAGAATTCAACACAGAGATCAACAGGAAGTACCCATACTATATCCGTACTTCGATCTGTTAATCAAGAAGATCGCTTGACACAAAGGGCAAGGCCATCATCCAGTCATCAAAGCCTGCTAAACCAGCAACCAAAGTCTACTCGAGGGTTAAACCAAGTGGGAAATTACCAGATTATTTCGATATCCAAGGAGTTCGTCACTATTGGAAACCTGTTGAAGTTCGGACTAACGTTCCTAGTTCTAAATAGTTTATTTTTGCTTTTTGTTTTGAACTCTCGCTTCGCCCAAAGCGAAGAGATGTTTTATAGGGCTTAGCTTTTAAATAAATTTCTCTTTGTCTTGCCCAATACGAATGAGTTTGTATTTTAGGGTCCCTGTTCATATTGTGAATCATAAATAAAACGCGTTGTTTTGATTCCACACTTTGTGTTTATTTTCATTTTTACCCTTTCTTGGAAATGATAATCCTAAAAAACACAATAAAAAAAATCAATCAAAAAACTGCATACACTTTCACATTAACCTTTTTCAAAAAAAAATGATGAAAAATGATAAAGAGTTAATTAATCAAACATAAATCAAATATGCAGATTAAACAGATTGACAAATCCATTGAAAGCAATAACTCTACGCTCTCTCTCAACTTTGAGATCCCCTGTGAATTCGCCGAGGAAGAAGTTGAAGAAGAGATCCCAGATGAAATTTATAGATTGCTAAGGCACGAAGAAAGGATCATTCAGCCTCACAAAGAACCTCTAGAAGCAATCAACTTGGGTTCTGAAGAAGATAAAAAAGAAGTCAATATTGGAGCTTCGCTTGACAACAACGTCAAGGGTAAACTGATCAATCTTCTCAAAGAATATGTTGATGTTTTCGCTTGGTCCTACCAGGACATGCCAGGGTTAGATACCAGCATCGTGGAGCATCACTTGCCGTTAAAACCAGAGTGTCCGATTAAGCAAAAGCGAGAAGAGTTCACCACGAAATGGCAGAAAATCAAAAGGAAGTTCAAAAACATTTCGTATTTGGTTTCCTCGTCACTACTGAATATCCTCAATGGCTAGCCAACATAGTGCCTGTCTCCAAAAAGGACGGTAAGGTCCGGATGTGTATTGACTACCGGGACTTGAACAAAGCAAGCCCAAAAGACGACTTCCCACTACCGCATATTGACATGCTAGTGGACAGACCTTTAAAAATTCAACGTCTTTTCCTTCATGGATGGTTTCTCGGCTACAATCGGATCGAGAATGGCTCCGAAGACATGGAAAAGACTTTCATCACGCCATGGGGCACTTTACGCTACAAGGTAATGCCGTTTGGATTAAAGAATGCGGTATGACTTACCAAAGGGCAATGACTACTCTCTTTCACGACATGATGCACAAAGAGATCGAAGTCTACGTGGATGATATGATAGCAAAGTCTGATACAGAAGAAGAGCATATAGAATATCTCTTAAAAGCTGTTTCAACGACTAAGGAAGTTTCAGCTTCTCCTGAATCCTAACAAATGCACCTTTGGGGTGAGGTCTGGAAAACTTCTAGGTTTCATCGTCAGTCAAAAGGGAATTGAAGTGGACCCTGACAAAGTCAAGGCTATTCAAGAAATGCCTACGCCACGCATACGAGAAAAGCAAGTAAGAGATTTCTCGGACGGTTGAATTACATCTCGGTTATTTCTCAAATGGCGCTACACATGGGCGATCTTCAAACTTCTCCGCAAAGATCAAAAGGTTGTGTGGACAGACGATTGCCAAAAAGCATTCGACAGTATCAAGGAATACCTGTCAGAACCACCAATACTGATCCCTCCAGTCGAAGGAAGACCCTTAATCCTGTACCTTACCGTACTAGAAGAGTCCATGGGCTGCGTACTTGGACAACAAGATGAAACCGGTAAGAAGGAGCATGCCATTTACTATTTGAGTAAAAAGTTCACAGACTGTGAAACTCGTTACTCCATGCTCGAGAAAACATGATGCGCTTTGGTATGGACTTCAAGACGTCTCCGCCAGTACATGATCAATCACACGACTTGGTTAATCTCCAAAATGGATCCAATCAAGTATGTCTTTGAAAAGCCTGCTTTAACGGGAAGAATTGCTCGATGGCAGATGCTATTATCTGAGTATGACATCCAGTACCGCGCCCAGAAAGCGGTCAAAGGAAGCATTCTCACCGATCACTTGGCTTATCAGCCGCTCAACGAATACCAATCTCTCAAGTTTGACTTCCCAGACGAGGATGTTATGTACTTAAAAATGAAAGATTGTGATGAACCGCTACCCGGAGAAGGACCAGATCCAGAATCTAGATAGGGTTTAGTCTTTGATGGAGCAGTTAACGTTTTTGGCAATGGAATCGGGGCAGTCATCATTACTCCCGAAGGTTCTCATATACCATTTTCTGCCAGGTTGCTATTTGATTGCACCAACAACACCGCAGAATATGAAGCATGCATCATGGGTATCGAAAAAGCCATCGACTTGAGGATTAAGATCCTTGACATATATGGAGACTCAGCCCTTGTGATCAATCAAATTAAAGACAAGTATGAAACTCATCATCTTGGTCTACTTCCTTACATGGATTATGCGAGACGATTGTTGACTTTCTTCAACGAAGTAGAACTGCATCATATCCCTCGAGATCAGAATCGAATGGCAGACGCCTTGGCTACTCTATCTTCCATTTTCAAAGTCAACAGTTGGAACGATATGCCCGAGTCGCATCGAGGCGCCTTGAAAGACTGCGTATGTCTTCGGCGAAGCGGTCTTGACGATAAACCGTGGTTCCACGACATCAAACGTTTCCTTCAAACACGAGAGTACCCACTTGGGGCATCGTACAAAGATAAGAAAACTCTAAGGAGGCTTTCTAGGAATTTCTTCCTGAACGAGGATGTGCTATACAAAAGAAACTTCGGCATGGTTCTGCTTAGATGCGTCGACAGACAAGAAGCGGACACAATCATCCATGAAGTGCATGAAGGGTCCTTTGGAACCCATTCAAACGGGCATGCAATGTCCAGAAAAATCTTAAGAGCAGGATACTATTGGATAACAATGGAATCTGATTGCTGTAAACACGTCAAAAGATGTCACAAGTGCGGATCTCACGGATAAGATCCATGTGCCACCGACTCTACTCAACGTTCTCTCTTCTCCGTGGCCTTTCTCCATGTGGGGCATTGACATGATCGGGATGATCGAACCAAAAGCGTCCAACGGACATCGCTTCATTCTAGTAGCCATTGACTACTTCACCAAATGGTTCAAAGCAGCGTCTTACGCCAACGTTACTAGACAAGTGGTTGTGAGGTTCATCAAGAACAACCTCATTTGCCGATATGGAGTTCCAAGCAAGATCATTACAGACAATGGATCGAACTTGAACAACAAAATGATGAAAGAATTGTGTGAGGAATTCAAGATCGAGCATCATAACTCATCTCCTTACCGGCCAAAGATGAACGGCGCCGTTGAAGCAGCCAACAAGAACATCAAAAATATTGTCCAGAAAATGGTTATCACCTACAAAGACGCGAAATCGCCATTTGCTCGCATGGGTATCGTGCTTGATCGCACTTCAAACAACTCCTTTCTCTCTAGTATACGGCATGGGCGATTGCTCCCGTAGAAGGAGATCCCATCAATGAGAGTTCTCATGGAAACAAAGCTATCGAGGCGAATGGTGTCAAAGCGGATCGACCAGTGAACTTAATTGAAGAAAAGCGCTGATCGCTCTATGTCACGGACAACTCTATCAAAGAAGGATGAAAGCTTTTGACAAAAGGTCCGACCTCGTGAATTAGGAAGGTGACCTCGTGCTTAAAAGATTACATCTTTTCAACGATTCTAGGGGCAAATGGACTCCCAATTACGAAGGCCCATACATCGTCAAAAGAAGCTTTTACGGCGGTGTTATGACTCTCACAACCATGGATGGTGATGAACTCCCACATCACAGTAATCTTGATGTCAAGAAATACTTTGTCTAAAAATAAAAAAAAAACATTCGGTAAGTCGAAAACCGAAAAGGCGACTTAGGCAAAAATGAGCGTCTCGGTGGATTAAAAAGCGAAAAGCGATCCGAGCAAAAATTAGAGACAATAAGCGAAATTATCACGATAGATTAAAAACACGAAAAGGCAATCTAGGCAAAAACAAGGATACAAAAATGACAAAATAGCTTTCGTCCATTCAAAGAATCTTCCATCAACGGATCTTCAATCAAATCTTACGGCAACATGCACGGTTGGAATTCAAAGTTCTTAGGGATAATAAGCGGTTATTTGCTTTCAATGTAGCCCTTTCCCAATAAAATTATCATTTCCAACTTTTGTAAATAGTTCATGGAATCACGCCTTGGTGATTACCATTCTATTCAATAAATTTGAGCCTTGTGCCTCTTGTTTGCAATTCTGTTTATTTTGTTTTGCAAAATAACGCTTTTATTAAAAATCACTTTTGAAACTAAAATGTTTTAAATGAATTTTACTTCAAAATTTTGAAACAAAAGCAAAAATTTTCCTTTGAACTAAGAACACGAAAAGAACTTCAGTTTCTCCATGAGTGTTTCAATCTCAGAAGATAAAACAAGCTACAGCAGTCTTCTCCTCAGAGAATCATCAAAGGCGGTATTCTTATCCAAAAAATCCCAGAAGTTGCTAATGAAATGCCTTTCTCGGAAAGTTTAAAACAAGCAACTCAAATGCTTCATCGGTGAACGCGCACCATTCTTTGTAATTTTCACTGAATATTTATTCGCGTGGCGGTCCTTTTCCCAAATATCTCCTTAGTGTCTTTGTCAAAGTATTGTTAGTATGCATATAACATTCATGACATTCATACACAATAGCATCATTCATGCATTTTTGCATTTCTCGAAATGTTTGCTTCTGGTTATATATATACTCATATGGGTATATCATATCCCCAGCAGATTCTTTCCAAACAGAAAAGATACATTTTCTGTTTTCCCCGGCATAGTATCCCCAAATAAAGAGATACGTCCTTTCTCTCGTATTCCCCAGTGGAGATCATTCCTTATTTGGAACAAAGCCTTGATTGATTGTTTCTTTCCAGTTCATTCCTGGGTAGAACCTTGTCTATAATCAACAAAGCAATAAGCTATAGCCTCATTGTCTGAGCCGCTTATTTTCATTCCTCAACTTGTCACTAAATTTTGTCTTCTCAACAAAGCCAAAATCACGACAATTCAAAAATCTTCAACAGTTGTCTTTCTGTCTAAAAGAAAACATGTGTCTGTCAATCAAAACGCCCGCATCTTCTCAAAAAGAAAGATCCTCGGCAAGATTGTATCCAAAAAAAAAATAATAGAAACTCATTTTGAGTTCTGTTTCTTTCGCTGTCTAATATTCACAAAGCTGAATATACAGTAATTTTCAAAGATTTACCTTGTTATAGTTATCACTTTGCTGATAATTGGTAATATCTTCAAAACTCATTTAAAATTTGTTTTCCATCATCTGTCTGTTATTCACAAAGCTGAACACGCAGCAACTCATTTCTCAAGATCTACCTTGTTATAATTATCATTTTGCTGATAATTGATAATATCTTCAGAACCCATTACCATGAACTATCACAAGGCTGATAATTGGTAATATCATTTTCACTTACCTTAAACATTATCACAAGGCTGACAGAAGGTAATTTCTTTGTTTCCCGAAATGAGACAGATATTCACATATTTTTGTGAATCATTCTTTCCCCAGCAGGAACGTATTCACAAAGTTTTTTTCCCGTCATGTCATTTCTTTGATATTCCTCTGGGTAAAACTTTTTCAATCATTTTCCATCATTCGCATCTTTTGGTATCTTAGGTCCAAAATTTGCGTATTCTGATATTTAAGTCTCTTTACACCTATCAAAACGAAGATATTCATCTTCATCTCTCAGGTTAAAGAAACTTAAATAGGGGCATCTGTCATACCCCAATTTTTGACCTAATATACCACCTCACATCTGCATCATTGCATCACTAACAATTCAGACAACATTAATCGGGTGTAGCATTCACAGGTCAAAATTAGGGTTTCATCTGATTCAAGAGGCAACCAATTAGGGTTTGATTTTTTCTCACCTCATTTGATCTATCTTGATCAAATCATCAACTTTCAATCCTCAGATATCCATTTTTCTCACTGATCAATCGATGATCGACCAATTAGGGTTTTGATCGAGCATAGGCATTCTCTGACTTTTTGAGCAAGAAATGACTTTGTTGGATGGAGATTGGTCATAATATCTTAGATACAACATCTTGACCTAATTTCTGGATTCAAAACATCACGAGTTCACGGACTTCATCGATCAACTTGAAAGCGTCGATGAAAATTCATTTGCCGAGAAAAGTCAAACTTTGACTTTTGGTCAACTTTCAAAACAAAACTTTTCCATCATCAAAATACTTCAAATGATCCATCATGATCATAAAAAATCAAAGAATTTGGAAAAGTCAACAAAAAGTCAAAAGTTTTCATACTTAGAAAAATTTCTAAGTGTTGAAATTTCTTATTTT
Source organism: Vicia sativa (assembly GCA_021764765.1). NCBI lineage: Eukaryota > Viridiplantae > Streptophyta > Magnoliopsida > Fabales > Fabaceae > Vicia > Vicia sativa. The sequence continues at coordinate 10,957,462 of CM038793.1, read as the reverse complement.
TTCCAAACTTCATGCCATTTTTTCACCTAGTTCCATTTTGAATTGGAAAAAACTCAAAACATGAAAGTTGTAGCTTGTGAAACAAGCTTTCCAAAATGTCCAAGAACTCTCAAATCCATGGAGTCTAGCTATGCTTTTGAAATTGAAACATAAGGCTCCATGAACTTGATTTTTCAAAAGTCAAAACTTCAATTATAGGTCATTTTTGTGTTTTCTTCATCTAGAAGCAATCCAACCTTGCCAACTTGATTATTGAACTGATAAATATCAGCTTGAATATGATAATTGAGGATTGGATCAAGATTGTAAAAATAGCACATGGTAAAAAAGGAAACTTATTTTTGCTTTTGAAATGTCTTTCTTACCCCTTAAGCTATCTTTGAATCACCAAAAACTTGTACTTGTTGCCTAACATTTCAGAATCTTTTGGCCTATAAATGGATCACATTTCAAGTCCAAAACGACACCAAAGGAATGCAAGTTCATGCTTTCACTTTCCATCTTTGAAATTTCAAGAAACATATGTCAAATTGCCAAAACTTGCATTTTTGAAAATTGATGAAAAACATGATAAACTTTGGTGTCAAACATGCTTCAATATCAACATAAAACTTGTTTAGAACTTAATATCATAACAAGAACAAGCAAAAATCAGATTTCACTTTCCATTTTTTCAAACTTTCCAAACTTCCTAAACAATCGAATCCATAGCTTGGCTTGATTAAACTGTGTTCTAATCACTCAAACATCATCACCATACTCCATGGACATGAGGCAGCAGACCATTAATCTTGAACTGTAACACTCTTAACCCAGGATTCGAAGTTCAATTTTGTGTCTATGCAGGTGGACTTGACTTGAGAGTTCCAGCTCGATTCAAGGAGTGCAGACCATCCCTACAGCTTCCCCTAGCATCCGTTGAAGCTCACCCAATCCTCAAACAAGTTCTAGAAACGCGCAATCATCATCTTCGATCTCAACCTGAACAGGTATGAACACCAACTTCGAACTCTATGATTCCTTGCATCAATTGAAAAAAACTCATGGCCGTTTTGTTTCTGCACACATAACGATCAATAGCCCTCAATAAAATCAAAGAATCATCAAACATACGTCATTTAATTTGAAAAACTCAGTTCTAGGGTTCATCGTGGTTTCCAGAAATCCAAACATGCTGGGCTTAAAATAAATACAATTAACATATGCCATCATGTTCGTTGTTCAAAATCGAGCAATTTTGATGTTTACTTCATCCAATTTCGTTGAGAAACAAGGATTGTAGCTGGGTTTGAGAATTCTGAAAATCAAACCTGAAGAACAAGCTTCGCGCGTGTTCTTGATTTTTTTTAAATTCAAATATTCCAATCTTTCATTTACACGTGCTATTGTCCACTAAACACAAACACGCGTTTGGCTCAGTGGTAGCTTGCTCGCCCTTAAGGCTTTCTGACACGTGGTCACCCCTTTGGTCATGGGTTCAACTCCCATCAGGACCATTCTTTTTCATATTTTCATGTTTTTTTACAAATCTTTCACAATTTTTTTGACCAATCAAAACTCCTCATTTTGAGGTGATTTTTTAAGCACTTGTCAATAAATACATCTATTTTATGATAGTGCAAAAATTTTCAGAAAAAAACTTTCATCTGATTAAATTTTAATCGAGCCGAAAATGACGTTCTGAGCACTTTTTCAAAACACTTTAAAAGGTGAATTTTTTCAAGTTTTCGACTTCCGATTCTTTCCAAAACCTCTCATAAATCAATCTCACATTTCAAAATACTTTCAAAACCATTTTTCAAAACTTTTAATCAAACTTACATCATTTTTACCATGATCGATCCGATTTAAACGATAAAACTGAATTCGTTTTCTCTCGAATTTCTCAATCGATCATGGGCCTCCCTTACTGTTTAAGTCCCAATCCTTTTATGTACATATTTAATTTTACTTGTACATACTCAAATTATCATTGTTAATATTCAAACATAAACAAATTTCTTTCGTTTGTTTTCATTCGTTTGTTTATACACCAAATCCATTGGTTCTAGGAGAGGAATTCTTCCCAGTGAAACTTCTTTTAACCAATGGGCCTCCCTCACGGTGTAAGTCCCATAACATTCTTTTATGTACATAATATTTCTTTGTACATATCAAACTGTCTTCAAATACATACAAATTTTTATCTGTACATAATACAGATACTTTTTATACTCAAGTATAAACAAACTTCGATCGTTTGTTTTCACTTCACTTGTGTATATTCAAACCAACATTCTTGATGTACATACATATTTTCCTTGTACATATCAATTTCTTTTTATACAAACTTTTATCTGTACATAACACAGATACTTTTTGTAAATACTCAAACACGGATAAACTTCGATCGTTCGTTTCTGTTTCATCTGTATATACACTGAATACCATTGGTATTGAAAGGAGCATTATTCCCTGTGAAACTGCTTTCAAATCAATGGGCCTCCCTTACGGTGTAAGTCCCAACCCTCCTATGTACATCCATATTTGTCTGTACATAAATACTCGTTCGTGTACATATTCATTTCCTTGTACACAGTTCAAACTTGTAAATAAACAAGTTGCGCTCGTTTTTTAAACGTTCGTTTCACAGACACTTGTTTATATTTCCTTCATAAACTCTCGCAAATAAACGTCATGCATTGTTTATATTTCCTTCATAAACTCCTGTGAATATATATCATATTTGTTTATATAACTGTTCAGTTATTAACATAACAATTAGTCTAACCAATAGGCTCCCCACAGAGTTTAGCCTCTGCTTGGGCTTTATACAAGATAATCCATCCCCAGCATGGATCAGCCTCCTCTTAGGCTTCATATAAGAAAACTCATTCATCTGAGTTTAGCCTCCGCTTAGGCTTCATATAAGACAACACTCCCCTGCTGAGTCAGCCTCCTCTTGGGCTTCGTTCAAAAGAACTCCTCATTGAGCTTAGCCTTCTCTTGGGCATCATACAATGAAAGAGATAGGAAATCTCTTAACAGCCTCCAATTGGGCTTCCAATACAAAGAATCACCCGCGTTAGGATAGAACCCAGAGTATAATTTCCGGTGAAATTGCTCTAAATTCAAAAGGATGGTTTCCTGAAATCCTTTTAACACAAAGCCAGCCATACCCTATAGCTTCCGCTTGAGCTTTGTACAAGGACCCTCGATGACCCTCGGAATGCCACCTCTTGGGCTTACAATACAAGGACCCACGGGCTTCTTAAAAGCATCCCTTTAATCCAATCAATTTCTCCTCGAGATTTAGACATCTATCATCTCTATGGAAGAAGTATCTCATCTATCACATCACATACATCAAAAACTTTTTCAAACTTTTCAAACTATTTTCAAATAAAACATCTCTTAATTGTAAGTGGTAACGCTTGTACACTCAAGCCAAACACCCAATGCTTACAAAAGATTCAATCATCTTTTTTCAAAACATCTTTCTTAAACATGTAAGTGGTAACGCTTGTACACTCAAGCAAAACACCTATAACTTACGATGAAAGATTTTATCAGTCAAACCTTTCAAAAATATGTGATGAAATAGATTAGATACATTTTTCATTAAGATGACATTTGTCTCTCTTACTAACATCCGTTGCTTTCCACTAGCATAAGTGGAACTACGATTGCTCGACTTTCTCAACATCCTTTTGAGAATACGTGAGCACAAGGTCTCATCCTTGTCGAGCAAATTTCTTTCTCTCTCAGACCAAACAAACCATAGATCCCTGTAGATCCGAGCTACAAATGCTCTGATTCCCACTAGGGGATATGTATGCAGAAGATCCACAGATCTTTGCGAGCACAATACTAATAAAACCTAGAATCCTACATAATCTATCTTTCTTAAAATCCAAAGGAAAACTTTCCCAATCATAGAAATAGCAATTAAAAAACACACAAACATATCAAACATATTCATATATAAAGCTATAGATAACTATATATATTTAGGGTGCTCCGTCTATTCCCTTTATATAACAATCCCCCTTACTCAGAATCTCCCCAATGCGTTGCGTCTAGTTTGCGCTAGTCTTTACGCATATGTTGTTAGCTTGTCCACCAGAGATCATTCTCAAGTTTTTTCAAATTCTGCGTGTAATAAATTGTCTGTTTGGCATAATAGGTTAGGACATACAAATTCTGTAAATCTCAAGTCTATACTGAAACTCTGTAATATTGCCTCATCCAATAAAGATAATATTGATTGTTGTAGTTCTTGTAATGTTGGCAAATCCCACAGATTGTATGCACCTTTATCCACAACTATTTATATCAAATCCTTTGAACTTGTACATGTTTATTTATGGGGACCATCTCCCATTCCTTCTAGTCAAGGCTATTTGTAGTATATGGCAATTATTGACACTTACACCAAGTACACTTGGGTGTATTTTCTAAAATGAAAATCTGAAGCTTTAAGTTGCTTCACCCAGTTTCTTGCCTATGTTCAAACTCAGTTTCAAGTACCAGTAAAAGTTGTTCAGACTGATTTTGGGGGAGAATTTCAACCTCTAAAAAAAATTTGAATGAGAAAGGCATAATTCATAGTTTTACATGTCCACACACTTCACACCAAATGGCACTGTCGAAAGAAAACATAAAAGCATAGTAGAGATGGGCTTAACAATTTTGGCTCATGATAATATTCCTATTGAATTTTGGGATCACAGCTTTACTCAGGTAGTGTATCTTTTAAATAAACTTCCCACATCTAATTTTCCAGTATTCACATCTCCATTTCATGCTCTATTTAACACCATTCCTGATTATCAAGGCATAAGAGTTTTTGGCTGTCTTTCTTTCCCTCACCTTAGACCTTTCAATAAGCACAAACTCCAGCTCAGAAGCTCTGTGTGTGTTTATTTAGGTGTATCTCCTCAGCATAAAGGTCACAAGTGTCTTAGTAAAGAAGGCAAGATTTATATCTCAAAGGATGTTGTCTTTGATGAAGCAAAATACCCTTTTACTTCCTTTTTCCTTCGGTGGCACGAGTCGGTCAAGCACTTCATGTTCGATAATGATCTTTCTATGTCTAGATTGATGTTGTACATAAATAGTTTTGAAAATCTGCGGTTAGTCTATGGTCTTTAGATGTCATAGATCATCTGTCATTCAAAACAATCTGATAACCCTACACAGCAGCCTCATCATACCCCAAAATTTGCCCTCCATCTTCTCAAGACATCCCATACACTCATGCTCAAGGATTCCTCAAGGGTTGATCAGACAAACCCTCTCCTAGACAATCAACCCAAACTAGGGTTTGGCAATTCTCAGATCAAGATGGATTTCCAACATCTCCAATGGTCATCATGCCTCCTCATATGCTTCAAAGATTCTCCATGTCAAATTTCAAGCCTCACAAGTCAAGTTTCCTCAGACAATTGCTCAGATGGTTGAAAATCAGTTGTATTGGACAAAAGTCAATGTGGTCAACATACATCAAACTTCATAATTTTTGGTCAACATCCTCATTTTGAAGTTACATTCATCATTTGATCAAGGGTTGATCATGATTCATCAAGAAAACTCAAGATTTGCTCAAAAGTCAACTTTCCAAATTAGGGTTTCTTGAGGAAAAGTCAACCAAACTTTGACTGAGCATAACTTTTTCATACTTTCTCAGAAAGTTTTCCACCACCTCTTGTTTTGAAGGAAATTCAATTCTCTACAAATTCATGTCTCACAAGAATGTTCAAAAAATGCTTCATTTGGAAGGTATGGATCAAAACATTACAGGTCCTTTTCAAAGTCAACAAAAAGTCAACATTTTGTTTTGAAGATATATTGAGCATGGAAACTCCAATTGAGATGAAACCAAAGAGGTTGGTTAGATGACTCATAGAGCTTTCCAAAACGTCCAAGAACACTCAAAAATGTAAAAATTTGAGCAAGATACACCCTTCACAAGTTGGGCAATTTTGAAGAGATGCACAAAGAGAGATACTTCTAAAAATCAAAATTTTTGCAAATGGGCCTACTTTTTCTTTATCTAAACTTGTTCCTTATACAATTAGGAATATCCAAGCCCAATGCCACGAATTTTTATTTTATTTTTCTATTTAATTTGTATTTTATTCATTTAAATGCAAATTAAATTCAAAAATAAAGTATAAAATCAAAATTAAATGCAAATTTGATTTTTCTCTCTTCCTTGAGATCCAAGCAACTCAATAAAGCCAGAAAATTTCGAAATTTGATTGGATATGGCAAGAATTGATTGAAAATTGATCAAAGAAGAGAAAATTTGATTTGGTACAAAATCAAATATGTTTTGCATTGATTGATGATTGATTCTTTCTCAAATCAGCTCTAATTCCATCTACTATATATATACAACACATGCCACACGAATTAGGGTAGAAAAACTGGCTGGAGAAACCCTATTGAAGTTCAAAAAATCCGTGCTATACAAGCTACTAGCAGCCACAGTTCTAGGTCGATTCAATTGATTCCAAGCACTCAAACACATTCCTTGATACCTCCTGAATCGATCCAGACCTTTACATTGTCCAAAAGCATCAAGAATCACGAAATCCGAATTTGGTTTGTTCTTACTTTTTCAAAAATCGAATTCTGTTTATCATGCATTATTAATGTGTTTTGATGATTGTTTTGTGTTTAGAACAAAGTTTGCAAGCTATCTGGGCAATCGAATCGAGTTTTTATGGCCTGAATCGAAATATGCCATTGTTAGGGTTTCTTGAATCGAATTAGGGCTTCCTTAAATTGGTTAAATTGAACCAAACCGATGCCATCAGGATGTTCAGGGGACCGAGGCGAATCGAACCATGGCTTTAGATTTCATTTATATTACTTGTATGTGATTTTTGATTTAGCAGGGGTCATAGCGTCGCTCTGAGGCCGACGCAAAATTCCCAGAATTTGAATTGAAGAAGACGAAGCTTGGCGCGAGACGAGGCAATCAGGAAGCGACTCTTGTTTGTAAACCACTCGCTCCGATTTTCAAACAGTTGGACACTGGCTCAGTTGGCAAGGCATGGGGGTTGTGAAAGCAAGGTCACTGGTTCGACTCTCCCCAGGACCACTTATTTTTACTCTTTTTACAAACTAACACATTTTTCATATTTTCTATTTTCTATTTTATTTAATATTTTCATGCATTTTAATTTCTTTTCAATATTTTTTCTCATGCATTAAAAAACACCAAAAAATATTTTTCTTTTTGCATTATTTCCAGAAAATGTTTATTTAATTTATAAAATTAAAAAAATATTATTTTGCATGCATATTTAATTTAATTGTTAATTTATCATTTAAATCACTTTTAATTAGGTTTTAATTATTAAATTAACTCCAAAAAATCCCAAAAAATTATTTTAGCATATTAATGTTATTTCCAGCATGAAATATTTTTCTCATTTAAAAATTTGCATTTTTACTAACATCTTTCTCTTGATCGATTTCGTCGTATTTTCCGATTTCTTATCTTTTCACAGGTTATCCCGTTTCGGACGATTTCTTTTTACTGTTTTCTTTTTTTTCTCAATTATGTAATTGCTCATGGGATGTAATAGTTTTAATTAGGGCTTTTATTTTCCGCACTCCTATATTATGTAACTGCCCCAAAGCCATGTAATGGCGTAGGATTTACTTTCTGCACTTTACTTTCCGCAATTTAATTTCCGCACCCTATAAACTGCTAGTAATTAGGCGTGTATGGCAAGATAAAATTGGACATAGATCACTCATAATTCCAAGATAACATATCTGAATTCGACACGCTCTTTTCACACATGCACCCCTTAGGCTAATTCTCTCTCGTTGCCTTTACGAATTCAAATGGTCATGTCCCTCGAACGTAGAGGTATTCTAGCACCGTTGCCTTCAAAACAAATCATCATAGTCCCTTCGATACAAAGATCATAAGACCCACGTTGTCGCCTCCGAATACATGATCTTGACCCTCGATTGTCGCCTACGAAAAATGATGATAGTCCCTTCGAATGTGCTAGGATACTTCCTACAAGTTACTTTCTATGACCATCCGATGTCCCTTCGAATGTCCCGCTTACATCCAACGAAAAGGGTTACCTACCAACTAATGGTATGGATAGCACTATTCTAAAGGAAAGTAAAATAACACGAAAATGACCATTCTGAGTAGGTAATAAGACTTTTAGTTGCTTGCTCTATCAAAATACTTTTTGCACCACACACTTTTTGTCAAAGTTCAAACTCTTTTCAAAATGAAACATTTCCGAACACTTTGTATACATTCCTACATGAATCATTACAAAGTCAAAGCGAAATGTCTTTTCAAAACATTTTTAAACACACAGAAAGCACAGTTTTAAAGCGATCTAAGAGCAAGTAAGAGCCCGTAGATAACTACGGATGGAAAGGGGTGCTAATACCTTCCCTTTTCATAACCTTCTCCCTTACTCAGAATCTAACGAAGGTTTTTTCCTGTTCTTTTCACCTTCCCTTAATTGGATAAAAGAAAAGCCGGTGGCAACTCTTGCTATCCGCACATTTGCGATACAAAAATCCACAAAGTCAGTTCACCGTGTTACACCAACGAAGGGATTTAGAAGAGGAAGTCATATGCTATGAATGTAATAAACCTGGGCATTACAAAAATGACTATCCTAAGCTCAGAAAAGAAATAAACCCAAAGAAGGTTTTCAAAGCTAAAAAAAGGCTAATGGAAACATGGGATGATTCAGATTCAGAAGAAGTCGATTCTGATGAAGAATATGCCAATGTGGCTCTTGTGATGGAGACCAACACCAGTGGATCAGTATCAGAAGATGAACTGCTTCTTGATGAAGAGTCAAACTCTGATGAAGACGATGATGTACTTTCTTCTCTTTCTCGTTCGGAATTAGAATTAGGATTAGCTGAACTCATGAAAAGGTATCAGCTTCTTCTAAGTAAGCACAAAGATCTGAAAAAGACCTTCGTGACCGCCTCTGAAACTTCCAAGAAGAGTGAGCCAAATATTTTAACTTTAAATGAAAAATTATTTTCGTAAGAAAGAACAAATACTGCTCTTAAAAGTAAGGTTTCTAAATTAGAAGAAGAGATTAAATTTAGCATATCTGCCTCTGATGAAGCTGAGAGATATGATAGAGCCTTTCAACACTTTCTTGTTGAGAGTTTAGATAGAAGAAAATTGGCTTTGATGATCTATGGAGTCAGTAGAAATGGAAGTAGAGGTTTAGGATACTCTGGACCACCCAAGCTAATGGACGAGCCTAAAGGTCTAAAAATAATACCTCTATTTGAACAATTCGTGCTTGCCGGCACTAAAATAGAATGTTAAAAAGTAGAAGAATTAGATACTGATGCATCACAGAAAGATGGTTCTAAACCAAAGTATAATGTATGAATTCCATACAATTACAATACTTCACAAACATCCAAAGGTGTAAAGACCTCTGGAAAGACTAACAAGAAAAGACCCAAAGTATGGGTACCAAAAGATCAAATTGTCTATGTTACAGATATTTTAGACAATGCCTCTGAAACACCAATCATTTCTCCGGGAGAATGGATGCTTACCACACTTACTGGGAAGAAGATCTATGTTCCAAGATTTGCAACTTAAATCCAGGAGGCATCATAAATCGTCCAAACAAGCTGGTTTTGAAAGAAGTTTTAAAAGTCAGAAAGCAAAAGTCTTCAGAATCAACAGTGTAACTTTCCTATTTTCTATATTATTTTATTTGCTCTAAAATCTCAATCATCAGAAGAGACTCCGGTCAGAAGTGTCTTTGATCAGAGGGAAACCTTTTGGTTCTCCAGATTTCGAGAATATCAAGCGTATCTCTTAGTAAGTGCAATGATTAACGCGTGTAACCTCTATGTTATCCTTAATCATAACACGTCATCTAAGCTAGATAATAAACAGTACACTAATTCTGAAGATTTGATCTATCATGATTACTTTCATTAATTTCTCCCAAAAATGTGTCAATTTTTTATTATTTTTTTAATGTTCTCAATTTTTTTTATTTCGTTATAAATAGTCATAAAGGTTTTCTTTAACCATTCATTCATCTCTTCTTACTCTCTTTAAAACCCTAAATCCTAAATCCCTCTTCTTTCAAAAACCTCCAAAAGTCCCCTTCCGCAAATTCTCCCTTCTCATCTCTTTGAAAAGTCATGATGACTATTGCTCAACAAGAGGCCGTTAACTTTGCTCAGGAATTAGAACAAGCTTCTAATCCTAACTCGTCCGTAAGGGCTTCATCGTCAGTAACAATGACAACTCCTGCTACCTCATCTCTGGCGGTTAAATCATCCTCTACTCAATTATCCTTATCAATGAATCATCCATCATCTTCATCTTCTCCAGAAATGTTTCAGGAAAATAACATCATAAATAATTCTCTTCAAACCCATTGCAACGTAGAGTTCAAAGAACTATTGGTTCTAAAAGAACTGATTGTTGACTTCAAAAATATGGCGGAAAATGGATGCGACATTCAAGATCAGTTAAAAGCTCAAGGATGGAAAAAATAATTTAATAAGCTTCAATGCCCTGTTTATGGAGATTTGGTTAAAGAGTTTTGGAGAATTGATTGTGATGATTTCTTCATTCTCTCTCATGTTCTCGGACAAAATATCATCATTACAGAAGAATACATTGCAACTCTTCTGGGTTTGGAGTTTCGCCAAGGGAAAATAGTCTATGGATTGGAACCTCTGCGAAAGTCTGTTAGAAATTGCATCAATCCTCTTCTATTTAAAGATTTCTCACCAACAAAGAAAAGTTCAAAAGTAAAGATCTTCACAATCCTCTTAGGGCACGGCATAAGATCAATCTAAACTGCATCAACCCTAGGCTTCCATCAAGATCTTATGATTATTTCAATGTAAATCAGAAGTTCATGCTATACTATTTGCTGACCAAGCAAAAGATAAATCTTCCTCTAATCTTGTTCAACTACTTGAGGGATTCCATCACGGAAAAAAGAAATATTGCACTTCCAGCTAAAAAGATCTCTACCTATATTCCTTGTGGACGACTTCTGACAGATATTCTCGTTGAAAGTGGTTGGTAAAATTCTTAGTTGATGAAGCCAAATGTACAGATGATTTATCACCAACATTCGGAAATCACTTCAATGCACAAACTCTGGAGAATAAGAAAATGATTAAAGAGGTTGTTGTAGAACCTGGTGTTGTACCCCAATTTTTGCCCCTAAGATTCTCTAATACTTTATAGCATTGCATTGTACAAAGATCACAAATAGTCTCTCCCTCTCTTTTTCCTATATTTGGGTTTGCTCTTGGGAGATCACCAAGCACCTTTTAATGTGTGTGGTAATTGATACTTGGCTAAAAATGATATATGTACACTTTCCTCTCTAAATGTTGTAGGTGAATGGTGCACAAGTTTCTTATTCAAGGAGTCAATAGGTTCATGTGTTTATTTCCATGCATTCTCTCCTCAATTCTTAAGATTTTGAAAGCATTGTCTCTCATTGAAATGAGTATTCCAAGAGTATTCATTAATAAGGTCTATAAAATAATTATCGAGCAAGTTGATAGTTAATATAAAATTATGGTTGCTTCATTGATGAAAATGGAAAAATCTTTTTTAATCAACAAAATATTAATAACCATTTCACAAATGTATAGCATCTTGCGAGTAATAAATGATTATGTATAAAAATTTATTAATTATAAGTAAGAGTATCGTATTTTTCTTTTTTACAAAAATAAAGTTGACTCATATCATTAAACAAATGGAAATTGATACAAGGAGGTACATCATTAACGATAATACGTCTAGATCAAGAATTGACCTCCTTCACTAACGAGTCGACAACCATATTTATTTGATGCCTAATAAACTTAACCTCAAAGTTGGAAATAAGACTCAATAAAATTTTGACAGACTGAATAATAATACTAAATTCAGAATTGCCGGTGGTAATAGAATTAATGCCTTAGACCAAAAGTTGAGAGTCACTCTAAAAGATGACATTATTCAGGTTCATGGAAACAATATATTGGAAAGCCTCTTTCAGAGCTAGGGCTTCAGCATCGATAGGAGACATAAAATCCATATCTCAAGCAACACTTGCATTGATGAATCTTCTCTGGTTATCTCGAAGACACCAACCCTTATTGGCGGTGCAATGGTTTTTATTAAAGTCGACATCAATATTACATTTCACCCACCCTGCCCCTGGATGGGACCAAACAACCAGATACTGAGGTCCATTAATCGAATCTGGGATATCACGGGCATCATACCAATTAATCCAATTATAATGCGCTTGCATACTTAGCCTGGCGAGATCCTCCCTATCATTATTCCAAACAAAATTATTCTGATTCTTCCAAAGCCCCTATAACAACACAATGAATCTCCCCGCAACTTTTCTATCTTCTTTACTGCAAATATCAAGAATGAGAGATTTAGAATCATTAAAGGTTTGTCAACGGTGATCAATGAAGGTGGACAAATAGGCTTCCTTCCAACACTAAATAGTAGTGCTACAGTAAAAAAATATATGCCAATCATCCTCGTGTTCCTTCATATCGCACACAGGACAAGACAACGGATACTTAACATAATGATGCCTAAGTCTACTGCGCGACGGCGGGCACCCTCTACAAATTCTCCAAAGAAGGTGTTTAACTCTAGGCGGAGCCATGATACTCCACAAGCTATCCCAATTACCTTCCACTTTACTGTTAGGTTGCTGAACATGAGAATTCCTCCAAAGTCTATAACTCGTACAAACAATATACTCCCCAGTATTCTCTTCATTCCAAACCAGCTCATCCTCAATAAAAGGAACATTCATGATCTCTTTAGATACTACATGATCAAACAAGGAATTAATAAATTGAGTATCCCATTATTTAATATTAGGCAATAGAAGATCTTGAACAAAAAGATTATACACGTCTTGTGTAACACCCCTTTCTAAACCCCAAATAAATATAATATATATCTGAGTAAAATAGCATGCATACATACAAAGGGTGTCACATGTCGTTTTCCACACAATAGAAAACCAACAATACAAATTCAACATGCACCTGGTCATAAATCATAACACATATTTAAACTACATGCTTCATCATATTATGCATATCACAGCAGAATACTTCTTTTCTTAGATAATATCAATGATTATATCTCATACTATAATCATAGAACAACATAACAATGAATTCATAACATAATCAAGTCATATGAATCCAAACATCGGCACCAAGGGCACGTCACATGTTATCTCATAATGCGAATCAAATCAAATGAGAGTACATAACAATATCGCACAACAAACATGAGTTCAAATAATCCCCATATTACTTGACCAGAGCAATGACTCACTACCTAGGTAAAACGGATAAACTAAGTTAAACTCTTCAACTAGTCTCGTGTGAAGCACCACTATCCTCGAAACCTGTACGAAGTCGCATAGAATATCACATACAACATAAGGGTGAGAATTCAAGTCATTATGAATACATATAATATAAACAAGGTATATAACACACCTACATACAAGAATTCATAACACTTCATATAGTTGTCTATATAACATGACATTACTATTTCAAGTACCAACACAATTATGTCCAAGAATTTCAAGTATAGCAATTCATACAATTATTGCATATAACACAATCATCACATACATTTAAGCATTCCAAGCAAACCATCACATAACAACAAATGTGACTCCAATGTAATTAATGCGACTCATACATGTGGTACCATCGTGAACATCAAACACACATCGCTCCCAATTCATTTATCTTAGAAGCCACGCTCCAGATCTGGACAAGACCAAAGCCACCAAATGTGAACACATAGTTCACCGCTTATGTTTCCACTCAAGGATCAAAGAAATCATCCGGAGTTCAAATATCCCCACGTATGCATGTGCAATTAATCCACAACATATGCATTATGATTTTCCACCAATCTTAATTATCCAAACATATCACAATAATTCAACACCTTAAATTATCCACCTTTGCACAAACAAACATATATCATGGTATCACCAACATTAAAACAATACACATAATATTCACCATCATCACACACCTTACAAATAACATATAACATCTTCATCATCACAAAATCAAAAATAGCATTTAGCATCGATATTAACTCATGTTATTCGTATTTCACCAATTTCATGACATAAATATACATATTCACATTTCATTATACACAAATCACATAATGATTCAATCATCCAATGCCAGCAAACCTAATTTTATCTTATAGGTTATCATCCAATGCCAACAAACCTAGTCCTATCATGAGCTATAAGTTGTCTTGAAGCATAAGCTACCAGTTGCTTATTCTGCATCAACACACATCCTAAATCCATCAAATAAGCATCACAATACACCACAAATGGTTATGCCAGATTAGGCAAAATCAAAATAGGAGCGGTTGTCAACCTTCTCTTAAGTTCTTGAAAATTATCTTCACACTACGAAGTCTAAATAAAAGCTTGACCTTTCCTAGCCAATTGCGTCAAAGGTAATGCCAAATTAGAAAAAACTTCAATGAACTTCCGATAATAACCAACCAAACCAAGAAAACTTCTAATATCAAAAACAAATTTCGAAGCTTCCCATTGAGATACAGCCTCAATATTCGTCGGATCCACAGAAATACCACCACTAGAAATCACACGACCAAGTTTTATACCCCAAAATTTTCCCTCCCACTTCAAGGTCAAGATACATCTCCATGCTTAAGAACTACTCAAGGGTTGATTAGACAAACTCTCTCTTAAGCAATCAACCCATAACTAGGGTTTCGTTTCTTTTAAGGAAAACGTGATTTTTAATGGCTCAAGTGGATATTATGCCTCCTCATATGCTTCAAATTATCACCATGTCAAGTTTCAAGCCTCATGGCCCAAGTTTGCTCAATCAATTGCTCAAATGGTTGAAAATCAAGTGTATTAGACAAAAGTCAATTGTGGTCAACATACAGTAAAACTTCAGCATGTTTGGTCAACATCAATATTTTGAATTCACATTCGTCATTTGATCAAGGGTTGATCATGTTTCATCAAGAAAACTCAAGAATTCACCAAAAGTCAAAAGTTGCTAAATTAGGGTTTCTTAAGGGAAAGTCAACAGAACTTTGAACATGCATAACTTTCACATAATCCATTGTAAATTTCTCAACCAACGCTTATTTTGAAGGAAATTCGTTTATCAATAACTTTGTATATCTTAGCTCAAGTCCAAAAATACTTCATTTGAGAGATATGAGGCAAGACATTATAGGTCCTTTCAAAAGTCAACAAAAAGTCATCTTTTCTCAAAGAAGTGTACATGAACATGGAAGCTTCAATGAAGATGAAACTAAAAAGAGCTCTTAGAGGACATCTTAAGCTTTCTAAAAAGACCAAGATCAGCCTCAAATGTTGAAAATTGAGCAAGATATAGTTTGTGCAAGTTTGGCAATTTTGAAGAAGTGCATGAAGAGAAGTATTGAGCAAACTTAAATTTTTTCCAAATGGGCCTATTTTTTCATGATTTGAACATGTTTATAACATGGTCCATGACTTCTAAGCCCAGCTACACGCCCTCCTACTATTTTTTTTTTGTGAATTAAGTCATTTAAATTTAATTTTAATTAAAATAAAATGCAAGGGAAGATTTCAAGGCGTGTGGGCTTGAATGGTGAGTTCCTTGAGGTCCAAGTGAGTCCAAGAAAGCTGGAAAAAAACGCATGGAATTGATTGGAATGAGATTGAGAAAAAAAGAAAGATTTGATGCAAATTTTCAATCAAATATTCTCTCATCAAAGGCAATATATTTTCCTAAAATGCTTGACCTAATTCACTCTTTATAAATACAAGATTGTGACCATCCACAAAGAACACGGATTGCTGCCTTAAGAACCCTAGGAAAATTCTTCAAAACTTCAAAGTTTTAGGGCAAACTCAAAGTCAATTTTCCAGTCACTTTCAATCGAAACCAAGCACCTATTCACTCTCCTAAGATGTCCAGCAATCGATACAGGTCCTTGCACAAGTTCAAAGCATTCAGAATTCGCTTCCCTAAGTGCACCGGTTTGGTAAAGGTTTTTGAATTTCAAACTCTTAATCCACGCCATTTAAACTGTTTCGATGCATGTATATGTGTTTATACTGATGTTTGTGAATGTTTAGATCCATCGTTTGTGAGATTTAACGCAGGAATCATGTTATTCCATTGTTAGGGCATAAAGAACCGCATGCTTCGAACCCATCGATACATGGATTTTTAGGACAAACTCAGGCCACAAATTGACTCACAACCCTCGAATTAGGGGGGTAGGGTCCTTCGTTTCCATTTATTTGTGTCATTTTGCAGGTTTGGATTTGGAGTGGTCGGAGAAGACGACCAGAATTCATCTTCGACGTCTTTAACCTTGGGTCAACCGGCAAGGGCAGGCATGACGTTATGTGATTCGTCCATTCAAACAACCTTGGGTCCCACGCGCGTGTATTTTGAAAATCTGATTTCATGAACTCAATTTCACTTACATATTTATGAATGTGTTAATATTATTGGATGTATCACCACCCCAGCGGTTAACTATGCGCGCGCTAGTCCTCTCACTCTCCCAAGGCACGAGTTCGATCCCTGCCTTTTGCACTTTTTTTCAATTATTCTGATTTTTACAGGTTTACACACATATGCTTTTGGAGGCAATGTTCTAACACCATAGGCAAGTGGTGTAGTGGCGAAATTTTGAACCAATGACCTAAGGGTCACGAGTTCAACACCTTCCAGGGCGAAATCTAATTTTTTCTACTTGTTTTCTTAACATTTTCTAATTTCTTTTGATTTTCAACTTATTTTTAATTCTTTTTCAAAATTATTTTCACTATTATAAAAAATCCTAAAATATTTTCTTTTTTAGATTTAGGTCAATAAAATGTTAAATTAATTTTTGACACAAAAGATATTTTATTTATCATTTAAAACCAATCACAAAAACACCAAAAATATTTTTCTTTTAGTAATTAGGATTTATAATGTTCTCATAATGTTTGAAATAATTTTCTCGTTATTTATTTATTTTGTTTCGTATTTAAATATTAGAAATCGATGTATAGGTTGCAAGGTTATTTTTGTAATAACGTAGACCTTTATTTTCTCGCATTTTTCTCTCTATTTTGTAACTGCTCATGGGATGTAATAGCCTAGATTAATTTACTCTCCCACACCTCATATTATGTAACTGCCCCAAAGCCATGTAATAGCGTAAGACCTTTACCTTTCTGCAATTTACTTATATATATATATATATATATATATATATATATATATATATATATATATATATATATATATATATATATATTAGATGTATGATAATTGGTGTTTGTATGACAAGATCTAAAACCAATTTTAGATAACCCTAATCAAGATAAAATATCTGAATTGAATCAATTGCACACTTACACCTGTAGGGTATCCGCTCTTGTTGCCTTACGAAATAAATGGTCATGCCCCTTGAACGTAGGGATATCTTAGCAAAGTTGCCTACAAATAACCTCATGATAGTCCCTTCGATATAAAGATCATAGTCCCTCAATGATCCTCGATGTTCCCTACGAATATATGATCTTGTCCCTCGGTTGTTGCCTACATCGGTACCAAGACCACATCACATGTTATCTCACAATACGAATCAAATCAAATGAGAGTACATAACAATATCTCATAACAAACATGAGTTCAAATAACCTTCGTGTTACATGAACAGAGCAATGACTCACTACCTAGGTAAAATGAATAAACTGAGTTAAACTCTTCAACTAGTCTCATTTGAAGCACCACTATCCTCGGAACATGCAGGATGTCGCATAGAACCACTACAAGAAATTTAGTGTTTTACGACACAAAAATTGCGACAGTTACTTGATAACTGTCGTAATTGGCATATAGAGACAACGGTTACGACGATTGACACCAACCGTCCCTAAAATTCATGTTACGAAGGTAAAATTAACCGCCCTAATATTGTTGTTACGACGGTAAATCAACTGTCGTCCCTATTAACCTTTCTTCACACGGATTTCTCACCAAAAGCTATGTCACGACGGTAAAAACCGACCTAAAACTCATTTCACGACTGTAAAACACCCTTCGCGCCTCTTAACTTTCATCATCACCAAAATCTATGTCACGGCGGTAAAATTAACTACCCTAAAACGCATTCCACGACGGTAAAACAACCGTCGCGTCCAAAAGTTGAAAAAAATATCCAACCGTCTAAGTACTTTAACGGAGCTGAATCTCACTTCTCACATTTTCAAGCCACACCACTTCGCAAATCACGATTCCGAGACCATTCATCACATATTCCTTCCCCCTTTCATCCAGAAACCCTAAAACCTAAACATCAATTTGTGAAATCCTTCCTCTTTCAAACCCTTACAAGAAATTGTTTCACAGTTTCCTTCATCATTCAAACCCTTATTTCACAAAATTATTCCTATTTCAAACCCTTATCTTTTCGCTTTAATCATCGATTCTCAATCTCTGAAATTTGTTGTGTTCTCTATATTTTCATCTATCAATTGAGATTTGGTCTCAAGTCCCTAAACCCTCTATAATTTTCAATGAATAACGAAAATCCCACATTTTTTCCGATTTTGTGACCCAGTTACGGATAGGTTTTCTAGTGTTTAGATTGTAAACAAAAAAACATGATTGTAAATAAAATACATCGATTGTTTCAGACCCTAATGTCATCAGTTTTTGTATAATGGAAATCATTACAGGCCCCTTTAGGAATATAGTGAGAAACCTACCTTGTCAAATGATTGTTTCTATTGTACAACCACAAGGTGCTTCAGATACTCCCTGGCCTATATTGAACTTTAATCTACTAATCTAGAATTTTGTTTAGATATTAATATTATAAGATTTAGCAGGTTGAAAATGAGATTTATTTTTTTGAATATTAGGTTTCCTATAAGAGAAATTTCTAAGAAACCTGATGGAAAGGCAACTAATGATAAGGGATTTATGGACGTGAAGAGAAAGAAACTAGGTGTTGCTATTGAGACTCATTGGGAGCTACATTTCTTCAAGGTATAAGTTACACCAATATTCACTAAAAGACTGCAAATGCAACTTCTTTTAAACTAATTTATTTCAAGTGGGTTTATTAATAATACTAAAATGGTAATTTACTTGCCATGTGATATTAGTTCCCGGTGTTTTGTATCTATAAGGATACCAATCTAATTACATCAGTGATATATGCAAGGCAAAATGGAATGATTACATAGAAGAAGAAAAAAAGAGATTTTATCTCAATAAATTAGAAAATGTGAAGTAGTTTGGTTTTTTATAACATGTCTTTTGTTTCCATTTGTTTGTTTTATGAATAATTAGAAAAGTACTCTTTGTTTTCATCTTCTCTGAAATAAAATATTTGGCTTAACAATTGCAATTCAATTTCTACACGTGGTATTCATTTGTCACTTTGTTTCTTCTTAGCTCAGCTTCCTTTCATGACAGGTTCATTTTCCTGTCATTTTCCTTTGAGGATAGGAAAATGATTGTGAAATTCAGCAAGTCTAATAATAAGCTAATGAATTTCTCGTAATAATCATTATGTATATAGTTGTAAAATAAATTATTTTGTCTATAGTTACTTGCATAATTAATTCGCTGTGCCACTGAGTATGAACCATACTATCAGTTAGTATAGACAACCTTTAGGACACATTTTATTTGAAATTTTATGCCACTGTTTGTGACAATCATTTATTACAATTGATTGGTTTACGAATGGTCATTGTCTCCTGAATAGTGATTATTATTTATATAAAATTTCACAAATAAAATTTTATGGCACTCTTTGTGTAATTTTGTGCCACTGTTTATGAAATTTTATTTGAAATTTTGTGCCTCTGTTTGTGTAATTTTGTGCCACTATTTGTTTAATACAAGCTGATGTGAAAGAGGATATATTGAGTGAATTAGTTTTTTTACTCTGGAATTTGAAAGACCTTTGTCTTGAAGGAACTCTATCACTAGAGTAGAGCTTATGAACCTTGTTCACATAAAATCTATGTAAGCACTTTTTTCTGTTGCGTACTATATGTGCACTGTCTTAAGAGGTTCCTTAATTTTTTTCTTCAAATTTTACTATGCAATATTTTAAGGAACCACTCTTTCTGTGGGACCACCTGAAGAAATTGTAGGCTATAAAGAATTGGAGATTTGGGATTTGGGATATAACAAATTAACAACTTCAGTGGACATCTAGATGCTAAACTGGACATAATATCTCATCACTAGCAATTCTTCAAGATAATATTCTTACTACAGTTCAATTTTTATTACTTGATTCGTTTTAAAATAACCATCATCTAAGCATATACTCATTTTCTTCTTGTTACAGTTTGCTAGACAACAATGACAAAGCTCCCGGATTGGATGGTTTTGGTACTTGTTTCTACAAAAAGGCATGGCAGATTATTAAAGTGGATGTGATCAAAGCAGTTTAAGATTTTTTCCAAAACAATCGTATTTACAAAGCTGTGAATTATTCGATTGTGACTTTGATTCCAAAGCATAGTGGTGCGAAAGATATTAAGAATTATAGACCGATTGTTTGTTGTAGTACCATGTACAAAATCATCTCAAAGGTGTTGGCTAATCGGTTTAGCAAGGTTCTGGGTGTGATAATTGGAGATAACCAGACAGTTTTCATAAAAGGGCAAAAAATCCATAATCATATTCTCCTCACCTACGAATTGATCAGGGGATACGAAAAGAAAAATATCTCACCAAGATGTCTATTACAAATGGATATTCAAAAAGCGTACGATACCGTGGATTGGATTACTTTAGAGAAGATTCTGTTGGAAGTTGGCTGTCCTCGGCAGTTTACTGATTGGGTCATGACGGCGGTGTTTTGTACAGATTCACCGTAAATGGAAACCTATATGATATTGTGGAAGCGAAACGGGGCCTTCGGCAGGGTGACCCTATGTTACCCATGTTGTTCATCATCGTGATGGAGAGTTTGAACAGATACCTTCACCAGATGCATAAAAATAGGAACTTTAATTATCATCCTAAATGCGAAAAGTTGGAAAGTACAAACTTGTGTTTCGTAGATGATTTACTCAAGTTTTCTAGAGGTGACAAAACATCTGTGGATTTAATGATGGCAGCATATGGAAAATTCTCAAATGCAACGGGTTTGGTTGTCAATCCTAATAAATGTCATCTTTACTGTGTGGGGACTAGTGAAGAGATAAAAAAAAGAGATTTGCAAAGCTACTGGTTTTCAAGAAGGTCGATTGTCGTTTAAATACTCGGGTATTCTGGTGACAGGTAAAAGACTTCCTATCAGCAAATACTCTCCATTGATAGATAAGATTGTGGCCAAAATTAAGCATTGGACAGCGCGACTGCTTACGTATGCAGGAAGACTACAACTTATAAAAAGTGTTTTATTTGTTGTAACCAACTACTGGTTGAATTGTTTCCCTATCCCAAAAACTGTCATTCAGAAGATTGAAGCAATTTGTCGAATTTTCCTATGGACAGGCGGATTTGAGGGTAGTCATAAAGTACTTGTAGCTTGGAAACGAATTTGTAGCCCCATTAGCCATGGCGGTTTAGGTGTGATAGATATTGAAGTGTGGAACAAAACAATATTATTGAAGCTTCTATGGAATTTAAGCGGTAAAGAGGATTGTTTATGGGTAAGGTGGATACAGGCTTATTATGTGAAAACCAATGGGCTGATGGATATCCATTGTAATAATAATTATTCTTGGATGTTTAAAGCTATTCTTAACCAGTGAGATGAAATTAGAGAAATGGGTAATTTGGAAGAAATAATGAAAGAGGAAAAGTTTAACATGGGTAATATCTATAGGAAGCTTCGAGATTTTGGGGAGAAGATAGAGTGGAAGACGTTACTATACGGTAATAATGCTAGACCCCGAGCTAACTTTATCCTGTGACTTGTCTGTCATGGTAGATTGGCAACCAAGGATAGATTGTATAGGTTTGGTATGATTGATAACTCCGATTGTTGCTTTTGTGGAAAAGAGGAATCAGTGAAACATCTATTCTTTGAGTGTCTAACTATGAAGAAAATATGGTTGGAAGTTCTAGATTGGGCTCAAATATCCCATACTCCGGGGGAGTGGTTAGAGGAAATTATGTGGTTAACGCAATAGACGAAAGGGAAGGGAGTGAAAGTAGCTATCATTAAAATGGCAATATCGGAAACACTATATGAACTTTGGAAGATTAGGAATAATAAAAGCTTCGGGGAAAATATTGATATCACAGGTATATGAAAGAGGATTATAGATACTTTGGTGTATAAAGGGTGGAATAAAAAGAAACTCAGACCTTACATTGCATTCCTTTTGATGTAGGAGATATAGTTTTTTTCTTTATAGATTGTTGACTTTTATCAGTCATTGGAATTGTAATTGGACAGTGTAATAGCTAGATCCCTGGTTTAGATCACTTGTTTCTTAGTGTTTTTTGAATTAATTAAGTAAATTTATATTTAAAAAAATGATCACCTTGCTGGGAGCCATTTAATAAGCCAGTGAAGGCAATCAATTGGTTACTCCCATCACAAATATTGTCTTGGTATGAATCTGTATTAATTTCATCGTTTTCTATCTTCTAGACATGTAAGTTGATTTTCTTACTGTATCGTATTTAGGGGAGGCAGTAGCTGAAGGTTTCAAGTATTATAGGGAGAATCAAGTTTGGGTGTGAGGCTTATACTCGATCGAATCTGAGCAGACAATAGAAGGGAAGGAGTTGTGGAATGATATCCGTTCAGTATTGCAGGGTGTTTAATTGGTTCAGTAGATTTCTTTCTACATATTACTTCTCTTGTTAACTCTACAGCTATTGTAGCAAGGGTTCAATCATTTAAGCTACCAATATATGTAGAAATATTCAACAATGACTTTGTATCTCAAGAATGGATGACATCAACTGGTTAGAAGTCGTCAGGTGTCTGTATCTATGTAGAATTATCTTGTGCAAGTTGTTTTTTTATTTGCCTTTTTTAGTTGTCATGGAAATTTATTTATCAACAAGCTTTTAGAGCATCATTATTTTTTTCTTTATTTAGTTCAATGTAA
The DNA here is from genome assembly GCA_021764765.1 of Vicia sativa. Classification (NCBI taxonomy): domain Eukaryota; kingdom Viridiplantae; phylum Streptophyta; class Magnoliopsida; order Fabales; family Fabaceae; genus Vicia; species Vicia sativa. The sequence goes on along the minus strand of CM038793.1, from coordinate 10,934,300 downwards.
AAAATTAATGATTGTACTAGAGAGACAAAATGAAAGTTATTGATGTTTGTTATTCTGTTTTCTATATAAATTAATCATTTTAGTGGGGTTATAACCCCTTGTAGGTTGTTTTAAACCGTCACAATTAGCATTACAAACGAAACAACAAATAAAAGTCACGTCGGTTTAAACCGTCACAATCTACAATGAAAAAAACAGCAAACGAAAATTCACGCCGCAATTAACAATGAAAATAAAAACCACACAGAAATTCATGACGGTTAAAAACCGTCGCCGAAGTAAGCTTATGTCAGTTCCTTACCCGTCGTGAGTAAGAACGACGATTTTAATACCCGTCGTGAAACAGCCAGGGGACACACGTTTCTGCGACGATACAACAACCGTCGTAGATAGTAAATTTTTGAGGTTTTAACCGTCGTAACCTGACAAAATAACCGTTGCAAACTGCCAATTTTCTTGTAGTGAACATCACATACAATAGAAGGGTGAGAATTCAAGTCATTATGAATACATATAATATAAACAAGGTATATAACACACCTACGTACAAGAATTCATCACACTTCATATAGTTGTCTATACAACATGACATTACTATTTCAAGTACCAACACAATTATATCCAAGCATTTCAAGTATAACAATTCATACAATTATTGCATATAGCACAATCATCACATACATTTACGCATTCCAAGCAAACCATCATATAACAACAAATATGACTTCAATGCAATTAATGCGACTCATGCATGTGGTACCATCATGAACATCAAGCTCACCTCGCTTCCAATTCATTTATCTAAGATTTAGAGCCACGCTCCAGATCCGGACAATACCAAAGCCATCAAATGTGAACACATAGTTCACCACTTATGTTTCCGCTAAAGGATCAAAACAATCACCTGGAGTTCAAATCTCCCCTTGTATGCATGTTCAATTAATCCACAACATATGCAATTAAGATTTTTCACCAATCTTAATTATCTAAGCATATCACAATAATTCAACACCTTAAATTATCCACCTTTGCACAAACAAACATATATCATAGTATCACCAACAACAAAACAATACACATAGTATTCACCATTATCACACACCTTACAAATAACATATAGCATCTTCACAAAATTACAAATAGCATTTAGCAACGATATTAACTCATGTTATTCGTATTTCATCAATTTCATGACATACATATACATATTCACATGTCATTATACACAAATCATATAATGATTCGGTCATCCAATCCAACAAACCTAGTTCTATCTTATAGGTTATCTCATTATCTTTCTAACGATTCAAACGACGCCTAAAATGGAGTTACGGTTAAAAAGTTATTGTTGTTACAAAATTTTTAGAAAATGCTATTTGGTTCAACGCAACACAACCCTTTGGTCGATGCAAAATATGAGTTGACGCAAGTCCTATTTGCGTCGATGCAAACTCCCTTGACATCCTTTCTCTGCCTTTCAGGTTGTTATGCGCCGACCCACCCATATTCTTGCGACGACTCAACTTTCTAAAATGGTGTTTTATGTATGTTTTTCTTAAAATTAACACGAATTTTCTTCTAGTAAACACCCTATTTCATCGTCAATAATTATTCCTATCAATTTTAGCAACAACCTACCATTCTAACATGATAGTACTCATTCTACTCCGTTCACCACATAAATTTCTACCAATTTTATTGGTTCCTACACAAACCCTAACATATGAGATTCTTAGATCTAGAAATTGAAATCAACAACAAAACCTATTATGTTACTACCCATTACATACCATACATACCCATAATAATAAGGATTCTCCCCCTTACCTCTTGAAGATTCCACTTCTAGGGTTTCTTCCTTTTTTCCTCTTTCTCCCCTTCTCTTCTCTTCTCTTCTCTTGAGCTTTTCTCATCTTCTCTTATTTTTTCACAAATGAAACTCTGATTCTAATTCCCTTACTAACTAGTATAATTTAACTAACGGACTTACTTGCACACACCTCCTTATTACTTATATTCATCATAGTTAGGCTCAATAGCTTATTTCTACTATCACACTTAATGACCCAATTACCCCAAATTAGTCACATAAACACAAAACCATACAATTTAATTAATTACCATATCATATAATAATTCATTAAAATAATATAATAATATAATAATTAATTAAATACTATTTAATAAAAATCGGAATGTTACACCTTGAGGGAAAGAACCAACTAGACGGAAATCTTTACTCCCACAAATCCAAGGCTCGTGAAGGACATTAATATTACTCCAGTTACTAATTAATACTCCACCTACATCCCAAAGACAAGACATCATTAGCTTTCCAAAGACTCCTCCACAAATAACTCGGATTAGAACCAATCTTAGTATCCAAAAAAGAAGAATTAGTAAAGTACCTTGCTTTGAAGAATCTGGATTCTATGGACAGGGGTTTTGTAAACAACTTCCACCCAAACCTCCGTCACTCTTAAAGCACACCAATTTATCCCACGTCATCCAACGGATTCCCCTATTACTACCACTACCTCCCTACCAAAAGGAATTCAATATCTTCTCTATGTCGCTTACCACCGTATCAGGAATAACGTAGACACTCATGGTGTAAGAAGGAATAAATTGTAGGACAGATTTAATCATCACCTCATTACCAGCCTTTAACAACGATCGACCCCCCAAGAATCAATTCTCTTCAAAATACGATCCTTTATAAATGTAAAATTCTCATTTTTACTACGACCAATCATCGAGGACAAACCCAAATATGAACTTGTTCCAAGAACATGACGAACACCCATGATATTAGAAATATCCTCTTGGGTCGGGATACTAAGATTACGACTAAAGAAAACCTTTAACTTAGTCATATAGAATCAGGAATATATTTTTATGGATTTTATTTTCTAAGAAGTGGTCAAAAATTGCTCCAAAACGTGCAAGGTATCATAGAAAAATCACTTTTAAACATATTTGATAAAAAGCGATTAAAAAATCACGGGAATCAATTAACAAAAATCCACAAAAAATATCAAAAAATTTCTAAGACACTTAAAGAGTCAGGAATGTATTTTCTTAATATTTTTTACAAGTCAAAAAGATTAAGTTTCAAGTCAAAATTGAACATATATCAAGATTCATGTAAGGCAGAAATATGTGGTGCATTGCTAAATTTCTAAATGAGCCGAATTTAGTCCAGTGCCTCTTTTGGCCCATCAAATGCGGGATACGGATAGGAATTGCGCCAAGCCAAATCTCCATTGTCCAAACAAAAAAACTTAATTATCCAGATTTTGCTAATTATTGTTATAGCATGTCAAGTTTTTTTTTATTCTATGTGATACATAATCAATTGGTCACACTTCTCTTAATCACTACGTGACAAGAATTTTCTCTCAGCCAATCGTGATTCAACACTCTCTTATATTAAACATACAAACTAAATAAAAAAAATTCTAAATAATAAAAAAACGTGCATGATCATTTAGCATGTATGGCTGATGACATCTTCTTTTTGAAGTATGTTTCTAACAATTATAAGTTCGCAAGTTTCTGATTACGAATGAGTGAGATAGAGAGTTGATAACATGGCTTGATGAACACACATTCTCAAAAGACTTAAAAAAAATTTTAAATACTAAGATTACTTACAAAGCAAGAAATATTGTTTTTAACGGATTCTTCCGAATTTTCTCAACAAATGATCATATTTTTTCATATATCGACTTTTGATAATTTTGATCAAAAATCTCACTTTGTCAACCTTTGACTTTTTGTTGACTTTTCATCACGCACACATGAATCTCTTCTTATCCAAACGTTCTCGATTTTCTGATGAAACATGTGGATCAATAAACCATGTGCAGACACCTTAAGACTCAAAAAAGGCTAGGGAATCATCTTGTGCTTGAAGAATCAGTTATAACACACCATTGATCAAGAACCCTAATTGGTAGCCACAATATACGAAGAGTTGATCAGAGCTTCAAGCCCTAATACCTTTGAGATAGTCTGGAAAATTCTTGTACACACACATCTTGTGCATTAAAAGGACGTTTGTGATAATGAGAATTATATTCAACTCTTGTGAATTTCTTTTGAGTTATATACACTCGCACAATCAAAAAGATCTCGATCCCATGATTAATGCGCCAATGGTATGTATGCAATGCACCTTTCGATTAAGTGTAAGCCAATTGTTTATAAAAAATAAATAGGACGAATTTTGGGGTACAACACATGTATGAGTTTGGTGTTGATGTTGTCAGGTTCAGAGATGGAACTAGTGGTGTGTCGCATGATCTGGAGATGTGACCAGTGATGAGATTATTTTTGTAACATACCTATGATCTTCTAAAACTTTGGTACCACATGCATATAGAGTCGAGGAGTTGAACCACATATAGACATACTTGTGTTGCGAATTGATTGTCGTTGTGATGTGTTAATAATCAATTGTTGATGATTATTATTATTGATATCTATCCTAGCATTATTTTGCACCACTTGCATATTTCAAGCATAATCTCACCCTTATTTGCTTGTTGTGTTGGCTTTATGTCTATTATGCAGATACTCAGGTAGAGACTGATAAGCCTTAGATGTTGTTGTGTGGAAGACGACTCGTGCTTTCATTGTTTATTATTTTCTGGGTTCTATTTAGTACTTGGTGTCGCTTTGATAGTGTAACATTGGAGATAGGGTCGTTATTTCCTTATTTTTAAATTGTTATGAAACTAATATGGTATTCAATTTGAAGCTAACTCTATTGGAGACTAGGAAGTGGTGTTTAAATTGGTTTATAAATTATGTTACATTGTGTTTGAGTTACGGAAATATTTTATATATGCTGAGAACATGTGTGTGGGGGAATTAAGGTGTTACATTTGACATTTGCTCATCTGCTTGAACGCGTCATGCGGCAGTTCACCTACATGCATTACATTCTCATTGATACTTTTATGATTAATCATTCCACCATGACACATAAAGTTAAGGATGTTATATTTGATGATTATCTTAATTATATAGTACCAGAAAAGGCATCGGGTACTATAGCTGAGAGAGACTAGAACTACGTAGACTGTTACATCAGATGGTTCTTCATAGTGTAACATCCTTATATGGTACATGATGCTCTAGGAGATCCATTGAGGCCAATTCATCAAGAGATACTAGAGGAGGAGCATGCTAGGACAACTCACATTGTTGATGTGTTGCCTAAATATCATTGTATAATGCAGATTAGGAAAACATATATAGACAAAGAACTCTTTTCAGATGACTCTGAAGCGAAGAACGTTGTAGATGTCATGATGGCGAAAGCTCGGGAGACATACAATAGTATATGAGAAAATATGTAGGAAAAGGGAGTCACGAGGGCGAGTGTGAGTCTGTCATATATAATAAATATATATAATTGTGTTTCAAATAATATTTAACCATTATGGCATATAAATTTCTGAAAATATTAATGAAAAACATAATGGAATGATATTGAACAATTTACAAAAATATATAAACAAAATGAATATTAAAATTTTCTATAATCGGATCAATATTGATGTATTTATTTTTATTATAGAATTAGTTTGTAGAGTTTAATGCGTTAGTGTAAAAAAAAATTATACGATCGTCCAATAAAAAATCATAAATTTGTAAAATTACTTACTTTTTTTTTTAAAATTATCAACAGAACGCTGTGGATTACACATCGTTCATTGCATGACGGTAGATGCATCTTGAATTTCTCTTCCATCTTTCAAGAGCCAAAATACATGATTTATTATCAATTAATGTGTTTTTCAATTTTATTAATTTTATTAGTATTTTTATATTATCCTTATTAAAAAAATATGTTTTCAATTCATGTTTTTAATTTCATTAATAAAAGAAAAATTTTAAACTTATACAAGTTTTCAATAATTTATTTATAAATTTTCTAATAATTTTAATATAAATGTAAACAAAAACAAATTATCTTTTTCAATATATTATTAATAAATTTTCTACTAAGTTTAATATAAATGTAAACAAAAACAAATTATCTTATTACAGTGGAGAAAATATGACAAAAAGAATTTATTGATGAGTGAATGTTAGAAATAACAATTTGGGTCTCATGCCCATTATTTTGATCTGACCCGTTTTGCTCTTCTCACTACCAATTGTTGCTGAAACCCTAGCAGTTTGGTGTGTTGATGCAAACGTAAAATCTCTCTTCTCAAACCAAATATCTTGTTAACACGTGTTATGTTTATGCATGCATACTAGTCATGACTGATATCCAAAAAGTACATTCTTATATTCCTCAACCTTCTTCCAAGGTAATATATATTTTTTATTTTTTTATTATTCAGTTACTTCAAATATTAGTTAATATCTATAAACTAACTTTAAGTCTACGTGTATTTTTTTTATTACTTGTATTTCTTATTATTAAATCAAGTGATCAATAGTTAGCTGGTCCAGTGATAATTGATGGTTAGATCTCTATAATTGTGATTGGGAGTGGATTAATCTATTTGATGTCAGAATTAACTCTGAACTGGACTATATCGGTGGTGATATAGACACCAATTTTGATCTAGCATTTTGATTTTAGTTTTAGTTTGAATAACTATGACAATTGAAGGTTTAGTTCCAATTTGATTTTTGTGTTCAGCAGGAGAAAGAGTCTCTTTCAGAAGATGATATGGAAAAGGGTTTTGGTTGGATTTTTGCATATTTATATATAAATGCTTTAATTCAAACAATACTTAAACTTTGATACAACTTGAACATTAAATATATACATAATTTAATGGTTGGTATATCCTTAACAAACCTACATATTCAATGCTAAAAAACAACAATATGAACTTCTTATCTCTATCTTCTACGTATATATATGCATCTATACCTGAAACAAAACCAACAAATACAATCAAAACCAGCATATATAAATCTAACACAAATGATCAAGAATCCGTTATAATATTCCCAAATATTCATACCAGGATAAAAAAAACATTAATATAACTAATCTTCCACATAACAACAACAACATTGCAACACAATTTACCACATTTACAATTAAAATTTCTCAAATTCATACTATGATACAGACAAAATTAATCTTCGATCCGTATAACAACAACAATATTACAACACAATTTACCACCTAATAACGACATAGTAGCTAATTAAAAATAAAACTTATATATACTCAAAATTGTCAATACCTTATACAATTTTCAACTCAATGATGAATTAACACCAATCGTCCTTAATTTCATCCATTTGATCTTTAGAGTAAGTAGAAGTCTTGAATTCATCAAAATACTACATAATATAAAATAATATGATTTAGTTAAAACTATTTAATTAGATGAAATATGTGTGAAATAATAAAATATATAGAAATCCATATCATGGTTGGAATATCTATTTGATTCGAAAGAATAATCTCTTTCATAAACCTCAAGATGAAATAACCGCAATCTATACCATTGCGTTGACGAGGAAACTACACATTGAAAAAATATACGAATATATATATTAACTTGTGTTATCAAGTAGCATTGATCACTAATATAATCAAAATTTAATTGTGAAAATATACATGCACTCTAATCTATGTTATGTTGTTTCATTTACTCTTTGGTACTTTAACACCTCTTTGTGATCGAAAAATTTGTATAATTCTGACAAAACATAAATGAATATTTAGAACAATCTCACATAAATAAACAAATAAATAAACGAGTATTTAGAATAATCTCACAAATATTTTGAACAATCTCACTTACGTATCAACCGTCGACTTCAAATGTTCGTATTTTGTCCAATCACCTTCTAACGAATATGTTCAAAACAAAACGGGAATGCTATGACTCGATTCAAATTCACCAATAACAATCACATAATCAATGCTATGACTCGATTCAAATTCGAAACATGAGAAATCAAGTTTTTAAACAAACTTGTAAGCCTCTAACCAAAAATCAGTCACAACTACGAACAAACTCAAGGTGCGCATACATCAGATATGCTATACAAAACAGAGGTAGACCTAGACTAATCATGTCACATAAAAATCAAATGCAAAGAATTAATACCATCACCCTTTTTATCCAAAAAAAATATGATTACTAAATCCAGTTGCATACCAACTGAAATATTAACAAAATCAGTCCACCATCATCATAACATACATGAAACGGTCCCACAATTGAGCATACATTCCATATCCATGACAAGCCAAGGCAAACATCATAAACAAAAACCTATACATAGTGCATACCATGACATTTACATTACAGAATACCTCGTTCAAACATAAGGATAGCCAAACAAGTTAATATTCAATGTACTTGAAAAAAATCATCATTATATCACTAACTAACACTATTTTCAAAAATTCAGAGATTAAAAAAACAACTCATGCTTCAAAATAACCACATCCTCAATTTCAATACTCAACATGGTATATACAACAAAGTAATAATGCATAGACAAAACGTTCAGATTGAAAGTGAAGAAATTACCAATCAAGAAGTTGTTGGTGTTGTTCGGTGAAGTTAACGTAAGGAAGTTGCAGAACAGAGGTGATGATGAGCGACGATTGCTGGAGGTGGTGACGAAGACAGGTTCGAAAATACAAGGTGATGATGAGCGATGGTTGCCAGAGGTGGTGACGGAGATGGGTTCAAAAATACATAAGAAGTACGGTTGCCAGAGGTGGTGACGGAGACGGGTGCAAAAATGATGATGGAGGTGAAAGGTGTTTCTAGTGTGGCGAGGAGTGATGGGTTTAGGGATGAAGAAGAAAGCGTTTAGGGTTTAGGGATTCTGTTAAAAATAACGAAATGATTAAGGATTATGTAATTCTGTTTTACTTTTTATAAATTAAAGGCCTTAGGCAGTGGTACTTCAAGAAGCGCTGTCTAAGGGGAGCCTCTAGCAGCACTTTCCTACAACACTATCTAAGGGGGGCCTCTAGCAGCGCTTTCTTAATATCCTTAGACAATTATTTTTTAAAGCATTTTCTAAGGAGGGCCTTTAGCAGTGCTTTTGCAAAGCATTTTCTAAAGTGTGCCTTACGCAACGCTTTTTAGAAGTGTTGTCTAAAGGTAACCCTTAGACAACGCTTTTGCTGAAACTATTTTAATAAATTATGTGTTTATTTTTATTTTAGCTTATGGCAGCGCTTTCAGGAACAAGTGTTGTCTAAAGTGCGTTGTCTTTTTTTTATTTTTGGCGTAGTCCGCTCAAAATTGTTTTTCAAATAAGTTTTCAATAGCCATTTTTGAAAGGTGATTTTTAATTGGGGATCTATTCACCCCCTCTAGATAAGTCGCTGTACTCTAACAAAAAAAATAGAAAACAGAAAACTAAAATAACACTCTGTAATTGATTACGCATATTGGCGTAATCGATTATGCCTTCAAAAAAATGCCTTTCTCAATTTCTAGAACAACTTATTTTTAAATTTATTTTCAACGCAATGCTTCAAGGTCCACATTCTGCTCATTATCACTTTTGGACAACTGCAACCTTGTTTTAGCTGGTGTATTGGCATCATTACAATGATTCATATAAAACCTTTTCAAGATCTCAAGTGCATACTTCCTTTGGTGCACGAGCATTCCCATTTTTCACTTATGAAACTCTATGCCAAGGAAGTTTGTCATAGTGTCAAGGTCACTCATTTCAAACTCCTTCATCAGTTCACCTTTGAAATTTAAAATACCCAGTTCATTGTTGCCTATGATCAACAAGTCATCAACATATAATCAAAGTATGATCACATCTTTGCTTGTATCCGTTTTAACATAAACACCATGTTCAGACACACATTATTGATAAGCTTGAATAAAGCTTCAAACTAGAGGACAAGGCAACTTACTGGCTTGAATGAAGCTTCAAACTGGAGGATGAGGCAGATCACTGGCTCTTACACACTGCTCATTGTACCTTTCATTCCAACTAATACATTTAATTTGTTTTTTTTAATAATTTGTACTTACATATTCTCTGATTTGTGTTTCAGAGTTGGATAATCTCTCACTTCCACCACATTCATGGTTTCAAGCGTGATATGGCTTATACTAACGACATGCCGAGGGCTGCAAAGTATATCCTCCACAAAGGGAACCATAAAGTTCTGCCTTACCAGGTGTATCTTGATCGTACTAATCATGAAGATATCAAATGGATGACATTCGAGGATTACATAGATGTTGTCTCATTCGACCCCGTTTCATTGTACTCCGGGTGGCTAGCATCTGGGTCAAATCTTATGGTCAGGTATCTTCTAGAGCGGTGCATCCGGTAGTTTGGCTATGTGCAAAAGATATCGAGATCTCCTTTTCAGGTTGCTTCTGACACCCTTGTCCGTCGGGAACTCATTAGCATCTTCTAGGATTGAAATAATCATTTAGAGTATCGGATGATTCCGACATCCTGGAGTTTACATCATGAAGAGGGATACGTGACATGGTTCTTTAACGTGTCAAACCCTATCATGACACCGGATGGTCCATAATGTCCACCTAAACCAGCTCATGAGGAGTTCTTGGAGAACCATCAGGCCGAGGATGACCATGTCACTGATCTCTTGCCGATCTGTCAACGAATATACCTATTTGGGCATGAGGCATTGGATTTCAAGATTATTGAGAGAGGGGGTCCTGAGGCGGTTTCCAACGTTGGGAGGAAGGTTACATAGGCATCTAGTGCGGCGCAATATATGAGGCAGAGGAGGTCACATGGGGTTAAGATTAGGCATACGCAATAGCAGTGACCTATGTTATGTTTTTTTACTGATGTAATATTTTGATATTACACACTTTCTAAACGACTTATGTACTATATTATGTTTCTCTATTTACGAACATTTAATCTAATTGTTATGTCTGCATTGTTATGTTCGTTTCATTTTTCGACCAAATCAAATAATTTTATGTTTGTCTGTTTGTCCGTTTATTAGGTAGAGGTAATGGTGATGCCTTAAACAAAAAATGACACAAATAGAGGTAGTTTCATATATGCATATCTGAAACATTTGTTGACACAATCGCAGGTGGTTTCAGATATACATATCTGAAACTACCTCTAGAATTTTAATTCTAACATTTAAGTATTAAAACGTAGAAAATTGGTGTCTTCAGATGTGTATATTCGAAATATGCTGAGAGGTGCATTCAATATGTATATCCAAAAGATATTTTCAAATTTTTAAAGGTGTAAATCAATACTACTAGATATACAAAGAAATTCTCTTACATCAAGGACTCATATTCAATACCTATGTTTTCTAGTTTTATTTTTTTGTCCTATTCCAAAAAGGGTGCTGATTTGATTGCTAGAGTTTTTCCACCTCTTATTCGGTTATTAAGAGCGAATTTGAGTTAGTCAAAAAAAAAAAAAAACGAATTTGAGAGTTATAGAGCAAATCTTGTAAACGTTTTACTACAACTAATATCATGTTTGGAAATGCATTTGGAGGCCAGCAAAGTGATGTGATGTTGCACCAAAACATATATACCTTCTGTTACAGTTTTGCAGGAAAACTTGTTTGGCAATTTGAAATTGATTTGAAGAAGTGATGTTGCAATCATTGTCTATATTATTTATTTATGATGCTACCGATAAGAAACCAATATTCTACATTTAACTTACATTTCCCTCATCCTTACCCCACTACTTTAATGCTCAAGAACAATATCAACAAGAACATTCTTTTTATTCTTAATACGAATAAATAAATAAATAGATAAATAAATAAATATTTTCCGCCTGATTTATGTTTCTAATCCATGCAAGGTTTAAAAGAGCGGAATCTATATTAAACCTAACATGGCTTCTAAACCACCAACATTTTTTAAACTACTTTTTCTTTCCATTAGATGTTTAAGAATTATATATAGGATAAGATGTACAGTATGTATGGTATTGTCTCCTCTGCTCAGCTTTGACAATTTACAAACACATGTTCTATTTGTTTTTTCTTTTGGAAAATGTTCTATTTGTTTTTTTATTTGGAATATGATATTTATTTGTTTCTTATAAATATTATATGGGGTTTCTTTTTGTTAATTTTTATGAAAATATATTTAAATTTAATACTTCTTTTAAAAGTTTAGGTACATATTTATTATTAAATTTATTAAATTTTTAATTTTAATAAGATTAAATATATTTGTTACTAATTAACATTAATTTTTTTACTTATACTTTTTTTTAAAAAAAAAAGAATATGCTGCTAATATATTATGGATTAGTAGATGTTAAAGTTGGTGCTATAATTACAAAATTAAATAATATTTTGTTTAAGTATTCTTTTTCGATTTTATCAAAATATTTGAATTTGTATTTGATATTTAAATTGAACATAAAATTTTATTTGAGTTTTTTTAGTTTTTATTTTATTTTTTGCAATATTTTAATGGTAATTATTATGAGTTTTACAATTTTTTGTTTAGTTTATTTGAACCCATATATGATTTATTTTCACTTTATATAAATTGTGTATAAGTTTTGTTAAAACATTGTGTATAAGTTAAATGTGATTAGATATATCGGTGAATAAATTAATTTAAATCAATTTAAAAGTTAGACATATTTAAATACTATTTTTTTTCAAAATAATAAGAAAGTAATTAAAGACCGTTAGCAACAGCAAAAACAACTTAGATAAACACAAACATAAGATTTGATTTTACAAACAACCAATTATATTTTTTAATTAATTAAAAAATATAAATACAATATCTCCTTCATAATCACAACCATCACATGATACTAATTTAAAAAATAAATAAATTTTAAATAAATTAAATATTTTTTTTATTCTTATTAGTTCTTTGTAACAATAAAGATTAGATTTAAACTTTTGTCAGCAACAACATATGATATTTAAAAATCAATCGAAGACGACAACGAAGCAGCAACCAAATTTAAATTCATTGAAAGTGAAAGATGAAAGATGGAACACTGAGGAAACCCCACAATACAAAGACAAAAGTCACATAGTACATAGAGTGCTAAGAAAAGAGAGAAAAAAACACACAACAAAAAATAAAAGAGGTACAATAAGGTAGAGAACCACTAAGCTACCGATGTTTTGGATACTATCGAGTTCGATTCTTGATTGAAACAAGACGGCACTATGTGGATCGGAACTCGCTAAACACAACAAAAAATATGCCAAAAAGAAAAAACAAGAAAATAAGGTTATGAAAAACAATAGAAATTCCATACAAGACATAGATATTTTTTAATAGATAATCTGAAATCTTGAAGTGATGAATTCTGTTACTCTCAACCTCTTGTTTGCTGAAATCACCACGGGTTATATATGCATGATATTTTCCAAAATTAAATGCTTTATACTTTGCAGGATTTTCTTCACTCACTAGCTCTTCTGCTGGCTTCACCATGATATGATGGAAGAATGGATAGGAAAACCTTTCTTTTTTTGAGTTTACTACGACTCTATGTTCCACAGCATCATACTTGTTTGTTATTGCTCCAAACCTAATAATGTTGAAACATTTGAATCAATGTTAGAAATATCAATAATTATTTTTTCGTCTAATTTGAATTTGAGTTTTATCTATAAAGATTACAGTAATAAATTTATAACAATTGCATTAACCATTCTGACAAAATAACTTATAAAGTATATTTTATCCTAATTTTATCCTAAAGTATATCTCACATGTACAAATGAATCTATATATTAATTTTGTCAACAAATCCAATATTGTGAGGTTTTTTTAATGGTAAAATATCTTGCTCACTAACAATAATATATAGATTCATTAAATTGTAAAAAAAATTTATACTAAACTAAAATAACCATAGAAAGTTTCAATCTACATACACTCTAGAGTTAAGTTATTTACAGTTTACAAAAATTAAGTTATTTAATTCATAATTCTATGTTCTAATTTTAAAAATAAATTTTATGTGTCCTAATTCAATATTAAAAGTGCTTTGTCGATATGGTATTGTTGGAACAACGTACCTGAAAAATTTCACCCAAATTTACTACAAATGCTCCAAAAATAGGTTTAACTCCTACCCAATTTCCAAATGATTTTCTCTTAATTTGTAAGCCTCTAATATCATCTTGTGCAAGCACATTCAAGACATTCGAATCCAGGTGAGGACCAACACCAAGTGCTAAATCAGGAAAAGGACATGGAGGATATCGATTGAGCCTCACAAGACTTAGTTGGTTCTTGAAGCAGTCATGAAATTTGTTTTTAGAAAGACCTAAACTCAATGAAATTAACTCCCAACAACTTGTAAGATAGCTTTTCTAATTCTCTAGCATACTCCTCCATTGTTTCCCTAAAATGAAAAAAAACATAATGATCGTTTTTTGTTGCATTAATTTAAAACTTTCCCACTTGAATTTAAATTCAACATAATTTTTAAAAGACTTCAATATCTATGGATTTAAAAAAGCAAAATAGATACTTTTTACCACCTTAACTCTCCCCCTATCAAAATGGATAGGAGCAATTGGTACTCCTATCGACCTACAAAACCCTTCTAAACAAATTTCTTTTGTGAAAAATATCAATGGATTGAAGAACTAAAATCCACACAAAGTCAAATATTATAAGTTATTTATAAAAAAAATAAGTTATTATTACTTTTTGAGTCAAATGAGATTGAATTTCTTATAAGATATCATGAACTCCTCCAAAATTTAACAAGGTAAAATCATAATAAATAATGGTGGGAACCAATAATATATTCAAAATTGAAAAAAAACATATTAATAGCTATTTATCATTTGCAATATAGACGAGTTTTAATTTACCTTCTTTAAAAATATTTTTATTTTATTTTCTGTAATTTTTGAATACCTCCTATGCGTGTAAAAATCGGGGATAAATTAAAACATATATATTTTACAAGAGGATAATTTTTCTACACAAAAAACAAAAAACTTAATAAAATTTTTACATTTCAAATGGAGGATTTAACATTTTTTTTATAAAAATAAATTAAAACTCGCATATATATTGCACGCGATAAATAACTATTAACACAGAATAAAAAGACCAAAAACTTGATTGTAAAACGGAGGGATACAAACTAATCTTTGATAAAATAGAACAACCATAACTTCTTAAAACACAAGAAAGAATTTTAAAAGCTAATTTATAAATTATTTGATAAAAGAAAGAATACCTAAAATGGGGAAGAGATTGTGGCCACTGATTTTTTAGAGTCCAAAGGTCTATGTTATTTGGCTCTTGAGAAGAAGGAACTTGTACTGCATCCTGAATAAGATAATCAAAAACCTCTTTCCAATCCTTTGTGTTCTTAGTGTGTTCAGCATCATGATACCCCATTGCATTAAATTCATCTCTTTTCACTTTCTTCTTCTCCTCCATGCTTAGCTCAAAAAGTTTCTTGGCCTCATTTTCCACCTTTACGATAACATCAGATGGAACCCCATGATTGGATTTTCATCATCATTAACAAAATTAGATAATATGGGACGGTGTTTTTCAGATACTAAGTAAGCTGGATCTATGTCTTCCATGTTTTGAATATTTTGGCTCAAGTTCCATGTAAGATGACAAAGGTGATTTTGCCACCTATTTATTGCACATGTTGGTAATATTTATCAATATAAAGCTATATTATAAGTTCTATGTCAAACAAGTACTTCATCATTCAACAAAATACTAATTATTACAAATTTTATTTATTTATTTTATTTATGTAATTAAAAGTTCATAAGAAAAATTGTGACCTTCTAACTAATTTATTAACTAGATTAAGCCCGCGCGATACGCTGCTGTAAATTAACTTATTTATTTTTTATTGTTTTAAATATATTAAGAGTTGGTTTTCAGAAGATATGATTAATAAATTTATATTATAAACTTTTTTTTGTGAATTATAATAAGGACACTAATATAAATTAATTAAATAGACAAATATACATTTCATTTGAAGAAAAATACATGCGTGTAAATTGATAGTGATATCCGTAATTTAGGTTTGTTAATTTACATATCTAAAAAGTGTTTTTGTTTTGTTTTGTTTTGATTTTCATGTTTTTTTGCACTTATCTTTTATTTAGATATTTTACTTTAATTTGTAAAATAAATGTATTTAATTTTAATGTTAAATGAAATTAAAAATTTATTTATAATTATTATCAAATAAAACTTTCAATAACTTTTTAAAATTTGTCTATTTTGTCGAATTTTATAAGATTGTTGTATAGTATATTATATTTTAATATCAACTTAAACTGACTTATATTTGAAAATTGTGTAAAAACTATTTTAAGGTTAAAAACATTTATTTTAATTGTTATTTTTATTGCTATAATTTTAGGAAAACAAAAAACATTTTATATTGTTTGGAATTTTACATATCTTTTTATTTTTGAAAATTGAGATAAATATTCTTAAGATGAGAAAATATACATAGTCGGAGTAATGATTGACTTTAGACCATTTTGTCCAAACTAAGATAAAAATATTTTATTGTGTTTGAATTCTCTTATATCTTTTGTGTAGTATTTTGTTATCTGTCATTAGTTTATTATTTGATATTATATAAAAAAATATATGGTAGTAAAGTATATAGACACCGTAAATTGTTTTTTTACATACTATATTATATTTTAAATAAATTTAAGATGATTTATACTTGAAAATTATGTAGGACTACTTTAATATTAAAAAATCTATTTCAAGTGTTACGTTTATTGCTATAATTTCAGGAAAATAATTTTTGTTTATTGTTTTTAATATTCCACATCTCTTTTATATTCAAAATATTTTTTTGTACTTATCTTTTATTTAGATATTTTACGTTAATTTATTAAATAAAATTAAAATTTTATTTATAATTATTATCAAAAATAAAACTTTTAATAATTTTATAAAATTTATATCTATTTTGTCAAACTTTATAAGATTGTTGTATGTTATATAATTTTTAAGACCAACTTAAAGGGACTTATGTTTGAAAATTGTATAAGAACTATTTTAAAATTAATAACATTTATTTCAAGTGTTATTTTTATTGTTATAATTTCAAGAAAACAAAAAATATTTTATTGTGATTGTATTTTGACATCTCTTTTATTTTTTAAATTTGAGAGAAATATTTTCAATAAGGGAATATACATAAATGGAGTAATGATTGGATTGTTAGACCATTTTGTCCAAAATAAGATAGAAATATTTTATTGTGTGTGAATTCCCGTATCTCTTTTGTGTGGTACTTTGTTAAATATTTGTATAAATAAATGAATTAAGTAGTAAATATTTTTATTCTTAATTGATTTTTTTATTTTAAATATGAATAAAATATAAATAATGTATTTTTTTAATTTTTATATTATCATAATTATAGTGTATTAGTTATAATTTTAATAATTATTAAGATTAAATTTTTTGAATTAAAATAAAAAATGAATAGTTTTATGAGTTATTTATTTATTTATTTATTTATGATTGGAATTAAAATAGGAATATGAAGAGTATTATTATGCTTAACTATATTTTTGGTCCCTCTATTTTCTGTGATTCATAAAATTGGTCCCCCTATTTTAAATTTAAATAGTTTTGGTCCCTATTTTATATTTAAACAATTTTGGTATCACTCTCATACTTTTGTACTTAAAATTAACAATATTTTCACTTTTTAAACGATAAATTATCGTATCTAAACATATTATTGAACTTTGTAGATAAAAATATAAGTTAAAAGAAGTATTTTCTATGAAAAATATGAAAGGGAACTAAAATTGTTTAAATCTAAAATAGGGGAACCATTGAATTTAAAATAGGGAGAATGATTTCGTGAATCAGACAAAATGTAACATCCCTATCTTATTGGTATGATTATATATTTATATACAATCATATTTAGAAAATCATTAACAGAAATAATTGGTGTAGTTGGACTCTAAGGAGAGTGGTTAGAAACCAATCAAATGGCAAGCTTGTAAATAGATCATAGTTGGAGGGCATTTTGAATATTAAATACAAATTGCATGTAACATAATGACATGTTTGGTGGGCTGGTCATTACAAGTCATATACTTGCCAAGAAAATGGAGAGAGAGAAGAGAAAGAAAGGTTATGTTCATCTTCAGCATCTTCATTTTCATACTCCATGAGCAGCCTCCACTAATCAGGTCATAACCTTCTGGTCGTAGCTCCGATTCAGGTAATTCCAGACTTTTTAGAAAGCTTACGAAATTATCTTCAATTTGGTATATTAATTTGTCTAAATAGCTTATGTATTGATGGATAAAAACGCGTTTGAAGATTGGAGATTCTTGCTGGAAATTGGAGAAAAGTGACTACGGAATTCATGGTGATGGAAGCCAAAGTTTGAGCAAGATAATGATGTTATGGCAGAAAGAATGTCATTTTAACCTTGTTAGATGCAAGGTGAGTCTCATATATAGAGACTTGGGGGAAAAATAGGTTTTATGAAAAGATTTGGGAATTTGGGGTTTTGAGAGTAATTGATGATGCATGCTTACTTTTAATGATGTTTAGTATGGTCTTATGTTGTTTTTCATATTGGACTGTCATGGGTGATGGATTGGAAGTGGTAGAATGGAGTTAGAAATCCCCATGATAGTTCTTTCAAAAACTGGTTTTTCTAATTTTCGCCAACCGCGCTAGCGGTCGGGGCCGCACTCATCGCGCTCCACTGTAACTTGAAAAATTAAGATTTTACAGGGGACGCTCAGCGGCGTGACCCCGCTTAGCGGTCCCTTATGCAGAACCATATATTTTTCCAGAAAGTGCAGAATGGTTCCTACTTCAGAATCATTTGCCCTAAACACCTTTGAATCGATACTACCCATCATTAGGTGATTAATGTATGGTTAATTGTACCTTAAATAATCGCACGGGTCGATTATGTCGAACATATGTTATGATGGAAATTATGATTAAATTACAAGCAATAAATATGAACTAATGACCATTGTGTCTCTTTGTGTTTTGAATATAATTCAATGAACTTTTGGCACGTGTGATGCTTGTGAATCTTGTTTTCCCATCATTCTGATAGAATGTTCGAATGTTTGGTTTTGTGAACCTAATTTGGTTGAATATGCGCGAATCGGAGTAGAACTGTACTACTAGGATAGTAAATCCTGTTTACCCACTATGTGGATGCACCATTGGTAGCCCGAATGGCAGTTTGTGATATATCTTTATACCATGATATATTTTGGCTTTTATGCCTCTTGTATATACATGTTTTATCCATATATTTTGTGTTACCTGAGCTACCATTGCAGTGTATTTATGGGGGTCTTTTATGGCATTTTCCCCATTTTCCGTAACACACTAGCGTGATTGGTATTGGTAAATGTGACGCCATGTAGGCAATGTCACCATAGATTACTTACCATCTAATGACGCCAAATAGGCAATGTCATTAGGCTTTCGCCCGGTGAGCTTGTGCATCAAGAAGGCGTATTGCATTTGCCATAACACACCGGCGTATAAAGATGAATGTCATTGCAATGTGCTCTAAAGGGTCTTTCATGGTGTTTTCCTCGCTTGCCGTAACACATTAGCGTGCTTGGCGATGAAGTTGTGACGCCACTTAGGCAATGTCACGGCGATAACTCATCTCATGTGGAATTTCATGTAGGAATGATCCAATTTCATTAAGTGGTGTGCTTATGCAAGTCTCTTGACATATATGCACACTCGAGTACTCACCGAGGGTACGCGACGGAGATAGCATAGTTAGATGGGTATAACTCCGTGATTCCTCACATATGGATGTGGGTTTGCATATTGTGTATTATGTTGCTTGTGTGTTGTACTGTCACCCCATTGGTTAGTCATGGGACTTTCATTGGTGGTGTTACTCCTTATTTGTATTTGCTCCTAGCCGTGAGGCAATAACCCGAATTCTAGGTGAATTCGTATTCATGCATGCACCCATTAGAACCGAGTGAACCCCCTAAGATAGGGAGGCTCACCGAGATTTAGTAATCTCACCCCATTCCAATTATTATTTTTTCAGGTTCTTTGAGTCAGGATCGTGGCAAGGGTAATATGGTTTAGCTTGTGACGATGTTTCTCGGTGATGATCTTTATCTTCTTTATCTTTGCGCTTGTCTATCTGGATGATGTATTAGTAGCTATGGATTTGTATTATTTTGACCATGACTATTTTGGCGAAAGTTTGTAATTGTACTAATACTCTCCTTTATTTTCCGCTGCTTATGTATGAATTCGGTTACCATTTAATTTCATACACGTATTATCTTAGGCAATGATATGTGGGGTGTTACACAAAATAAGGTGACCAGAACAGTAATTTAGTCTATAAATTAGTGGATTTCTTAATTCACCTTATGTGTTTCTTACACACCACCGAAATTCCAAAAATACCCCTAAGAACTGAAAATATACTTCTGATACGCATCATTTCATTTATTTTTTCAAATTTTTTCTAAAAATACACTTCCGGTATAAAATCGGAAGTATACTTACGGTTTTCAATACTTGCTACTTGCTATCTACCTTGTTGCATTCTTGGGAGAAAAAACATGTCTTTTATTCAAAAACTAGTGGATCTGACACAACACTCACTTCTATGAGTTTCTGAGTATTGTTTTTCTTCAATAATTATGAAATCTTCCAACCCTTTTGAGTGTTAAGGTTTTGTTTCACAAAAATGGCTCCATATTTAGATTTTTCTAAGTGGGATTGGGTTAAAGAAGCTTTAAATTCAACTTCATCTTCAAAGAAATGTAACCCCGTTGTTGTTACTATGGAGAATCCAAATTACTTGGTGCTTGAAATAAATGGTCCTGATTCAGTTTTCAACCAGTTAACAAAGATATAACCAAAAATGCTAAACAATTCACATGGGTTTTGCTTCTCAAAGCTCATAAAGTTGTAAGTTATGTTGCTTGGATTGGAAACTCTCTCTGTTCTTTGCTAAGTTCGGTCACAAAAAGACTGTTTTTTTGGTGCTGTGGAGAGTGATGAGAGTGATAACTATTAATACTCCACGAGATAGCAAGTAGCAACTATTAAAAACCAGAAATGTACTTCTGATTTTATATCGGAAGTGCATTTCTAGAAATTTTTTGAAAAAATGAATAGAGTGGTGTGCACCGGAAATATATTTCCGGTTTTTATGAGTATTTTTGAAATTTCACGTGGTGTGTAAGAATATTATGGGGTGGATTAAGAAATCCACATAAATTATATCAACCTTAATATATTATAAGAATATCAATTTTATTTGTAATTAAAAAATTTGTGAGATTGATCCATAAACTTTTAACTAGCGTTTGGTCTAGGATTGTCATCATGACAACCTTAAATTTATATTCGATAGATTATCACTTTTTCATTTTTTTTATTACAATCAAATTAAAGCGTTAAATTTTACTTTTTATTAGAGGTTGTAAAATATCTGATTATGGGGTCTAAATTCATAACCAAACTCAAATTATTTTAGATAATCGAACATCATTTTAAATACGTAAATATTGTTAAGTGGTTGGTAACCACTTTATTCTTAAATGGTTTGATTATTGATGCATATTTTATTTGTGGATCTGGTTATAATTTGATGTTTATCCAAAAACTTAAAATAAATAAAAAATTCAACTAATTTTAAAATTGATTAATTATTTTATTTGATTTAAATTTAATGAATTCTAACAATTAACAATTATTTTTATTTTATGTTTAAATCTTTTTTAAATCAGAAGTTGTAATTTATGAAAATAACTTGGTTCTATAATTATTTTCACTACGTCAAAATTGATTTTTTGTATCGCCTAACTTAATAGCACTTTTAAAAAATGTACTATTAAAAAGAAAAATATATATTTATAGTAGCACTTTAGTATTGGAGGTTATTATAAAATACAGACAAAGTGATTTTGATAGCTCATGCAAAGGACTAAAGCAGTTACTTTTTTTTGTTCGTGAAGTGTGGTTTCTACTTGGTGCTGTTTTGTTGTTCTGTCTTGTTTTATTTTAGTGTTTTGTTTAGAGAATGTGACTGTTTGCATTGGGATTTAGATCAAAGTAGTCTTAGTTGGAATGCATGCATCTACAAATTTGACTATGAAAATACCCTCTTTTTTTTTTTAGTACAATAAATGCACTCTATATATGTTATGATTTTTGTAAACAAGTAGATTTGATTTAAAATGTCATTTGGTATTTATGGATTATAATTTCTATGCAGTGAGTAACTTAAATTGATATTTAGTATTGAATTGAATGTAACTTTTTATATTTGTACACTAAAAGAATGACTTTGTGTACTGCAAAAAAAAGTGTACTACAATAACATTTTATATAGGGTGATATTAATCAAAAATCCTATAATAGCATTTTTAAGAGAAAATGCTAACAAACAACCTCTATTTATTAGCGCTTTGTTTGAAAGTGCTATAAAACATGAGCTTTATAAATGCGCTTTATTTGAAAGTTCTATCAAACATATGTTATATAATACCGTTTTGTTTGAAAGTGCTTTCAAAATCAAATAAAAAATATGTATTATAAGCGCAAAATGTCCACTTCAGTAGCGTTTAAAGAAAAACGCTATTAAAATTGATATTTTAATAGAGCTTTTAAAATGCTATTAAAGTTGTTTAAAACTAAAATAAAAATATTATGATATAAAAAATTCTCTAAAGATTTTATTTTAAGCAAACACCGGATTTTGTTTATTTATAAATAAAAATTGCTCTATTTAATATTTTTATT
The DNA here is from genome assembly GCA_021764765.1 of Vicia sativa. Taxonomy (NCBI): domain Eukaryota; kingdom Viridiplantae; phylum Streptophyta; class Magnoliopsida; order Fabales; family Fabaceae; genus Vicia; species Vicia sativa. The sequence continues at coordinate 10,911,534 of CM038793.1, read as the reverse complement.
GTTGAAAATTCACTAAAATTTATAGAAATTTTTTATCAATCTCTATAAACAAGATTGTTATCACCACACAATAACGATGAAAAGAAAAAAATTAAAAAAAGAAAAGAGATTAGGGTTTATGTAGAGTTTCTCTCTGTCCACAAACTATAGAAAAATTTTATTCACTTTACAATTGTAAATTTTGTGAATATTCAATGAGTTGATTACAAAAATATGATTACTCCTTCTATTTATAGTTTTGGGTTAGCATGCTCTCCAAGGCAAAGTCGGAAACACAAAAAGCCCAAAATACCTATTTTGAATCTAACACAACTTGAGACACTTCAACGGACTAATTAATTCAACATACATACTTAGACTATTTCGACACACCTTGCTTTCGAACAACAACCTACTTTGATACACCGTGTATCGAGCAATAATTTATTTCGATAGAAGGAATTACACTTTAACACTCGTTAATCTCGTCATACTCTGTAGAATCATTTTTTCAAAAGCTATTAAAACTTAGATAATGTATTTTAGATATTGAGTTGTCTCTCAAATATCTATGTCTCTCAAATACCAGTAGTTTATCAATATGATTGTAGATATCATTGAAATTCATGGCTAAAGTAATTGGAATAACACTTTATCCTTCAATGACAATAAGAACAACATCAATAATAAGCTCAATAAGAAAATAAATATAAATTGGAAACAAATCACCTGCAATGGTTCAGAATTAATAAAAAATAAATGATTGGAAATTGTTTGTTTCGAAAAAAGATAAAAATGTAAATAAATGGTTGAGATGAGAGCTAAATAAGCAGCATCAACAAAAGAGTTGGAGAGAATCCAGGTCCATATACATTACCTATTGTTAAATCAACTTCAATCTAACTAATTTAGGCTCTGTTTGGACAAATAAATAATTTAAACTTTTTTCAAACAAAACCCACAAATTTTGAAAATGATACAAATAACTAAAAAATAGTATTAACATTTTGTTTTAAAATAATAATAACTTAAAACAAACATACACATAAGAGTTATGAGACATATCAATGTAGTCGGCAAAAGTATGATTTGGTACAAAATAGTGTTAGTTAAAACATAATATATAGCAAATTAAATTAAACAAAATTTTCATTTTATTTAAAGAATGAGGAATTTAGAATTTCCAAATCTCTACATATCTTTTGAATAGGTTCAAATCACAATGGTAGTGTAAAGATGTTAGGAAGTTGATTTTTAGTGTCAACGGATTCAAAAACAACACACCCCTTTTTTAACACGATCTTTAAGTAAATGGTGTTGGATCTCTATGTGTTTAGTTCGTGAATGAAGTACCGAGTTCTTAGTAGGCTAATCACATTAGTACTATCGCACTTAATTGAAATACAATCAAGTTTTAAATCATAGTCTAGAAATGATAGCTTTAGCCATAAGACTTGTGCACAACAACTAGCAACGACTACATATTTAATATCAACGGTAGAAATAGAAACGCTATGTTGCTTCTTACTGGGCCAAGAAGCTAAACAACTTCCAAATAAGTGACAAGTACCAGCAGTACTTCTCCTATCTGTCTTGCACCCCACAAAATCGAAATCAAAATAATTTTACGATCTTAAAGTGGAGTTCCTTAGATGATACTTTTTATGATTAAGTGTTGTTTCTATGAATTACTTCCTCTAAGTCATTTTATCAAAAATATTTTTCCCAAATTAAAAATTATTTTATAATTTTAATTGGGTTAAATATGTTTTTAGTCCTTATAAAATAACGAAAAATGACTTTTAGTCCCTATAAAAAAACTTCAAGTTTTAATCCCTATAAAATTACTTTTGCATGCAGTTTTAGTCCCTCTACAGGGACTAAAATTGCGTGCAAAAGTGATTTTATAGGGACTAAAACTCGAAGTTTTTTTATAAAGACTAAATGTCAAAATTGAGATATTTATAGGGACCAAAAACATATTTAACCCATTTTAATATAACATTAATGACTTTTTTTTGGGTACTATCAACTAATTACGTATTATTTTTCATTCTTTCACTTCTTTTAATTAATCTCTCCTGCCTTATTAATTAAAGGCAATTTTATAAACACATACTTAATTTCTCATTCTCATATAAAAATGAATATAGTGGGACACACTTTTTTTTAATTTTAATAAACTACTAATATAGAAAATTAAAATAAAAGAGTACAAAATATTGAGGGGGCTAAACCAGACTAAGTGAAATCATATCACAAGTAATAGATATTCTAAACAGAATAAACCTATTACAACAATGGTCAAAAAAAGTAAAATACACACAACACAAACACTACCTAGCGAACCTGATTACAAGAAAACTAGATAGTAAAAGAAAAGATGTTGTATGGATCTTCACAACTTAAAGTAATAATGAATGAATTGACCGCCAACACGAACCAAATCACATACCAACAATTTTCCATGATAAATCACATAAAACATAAAAGCTCTTTCAAACTAAACAACCTATATCACCAGCAAATCAGCGACAAGGATGTAAAGCATAACAAAATTGTTGTTGTGGTAGCGTCAACTTAAACGCTTTGATAACTGTAAATTTCAACAAATATGAATCAAATCAGAAATCAAAAGCAAGACACACTACCACTATCACGAAATCGGAACTCACAACAGAGAAGATGAGGCTTAAAAGCATCAAAAACTGCGTCGGAGAAGGAGATGAGAGAACCCTATATTCATCCACCCACGGTGGTGAGTGAATTCTCCACCCACGAACCAAAATCCAGTGAAGACTCAACTGGAAAAAACAAAATACCACGACTCCAGATCAGAAGAAAACAATATTTTGTCATGAGTATTGTAACCTCAAGACCTCAATACTAGATCCAACAAAATCGGATCTGAAAAGGCTTGAAACGAATCTGAAACTGAAACGGTAACACAAATCCAACCCCAAACCACAACCTTCTTTCATGTCTATCCGGAAACTATCACCGACACATAAGGAACAAAACCATTGACAATGATGAATCTCCTAAAACAAACGTCGTGGGAGAGGAGACCGAACAAACAAAGGAGATAAAGAACAATGTTTAACTGGACTTGAAAAAGTCGTGACAGACCACCGGCGCATTCTGGAAACCATCCAGCCCACTTTATGGCTACATCAGAGCGGAATAGTTTGGATGTTTGGGAGAGGAACGACGTCAAGTTTTAGAGAAAATGCAGAGAAAAATTAGAAGAGATGGAGGAAGTAAAAACCTAATATCGTGGAGATAAGCTAAAATTTAAAAGTAGTACAAATTTGATTGATAAATCAACACTAATACTTATTTGATCATGTCCTCTCTAGTACATTTCATTGAAAGGTGATATTATAGTTTTAAATATAGGTACGAATCAAACAGTTGAATCGATGAAACCAGGAATTAAAAGGATCAATGATATGGTCTGATAATTTGATCAAATAAGTTAACGAACCAATGAGAACTAGCAAGATTCAGTCAAAATCTGTAAAAAAATCAATGAATTGACCGTTTTCAAAAATTGGCAGATTAAATGCGTGCTTATTCCTATTTTTAATATCTCATAGTACATTAATAAAGTAAAATTTTATTCATATTTTTCTCTTGTCTTTTGTTGTATATTATTTTTAATCATCATATTAAAATTGTGTATGTAATAAATGAAAAATCTATATCTATATAATATATTAAAGGACTAATAGCTATTTATTCCCCTGTAATATAGGTGAGTTTTGATTTACCCCTTTTTTTTAAAAAAAGTTTGATCACCCCCTTAAAATGTTAAAATTCTAAGTCTTTTGCCCCCTAGGTGTAAAAATTAATATATATTTTTGATTTATCACCCTGATTTTTACTCGCTTAAGGGGGTCCCCAAAAATTATAGGAGAGTAATTAAAAAAAATATTTTTAAAGCGGGGTAAATCAAAACTCGTCTATATTGCAGGGGTAAATATCTATTAACCCAATTAAAAAATATGGCCTCCATATTTTGAGAATTAGGAGATTTAAAATTTTTTTCTTTCTTCCATTTTTGTTTTACAATAATAATTATGCTTTTAAATGGGCTTTTAATTTACTTTCGGATCCATTTAGTGTTAAACCCCTCTCATTTTTCTTAAATCCTTTTGCTTTTATTTATTTATTTTATTTAGCTAGCTCACTTTAAATAGTTTATTATATTTTATTTTCTAGTTTAATTAATTCTAAAATTCACAAAATACATGGTTCTTTAGTTTAAGTAAAATTAGCTAACCAATCAAACTTGATATTTTTCTACTAATTTAATTCAAATGAAACATTATTTTTAGAACAAGGATTGTAGAAGTATTTTGAAAATTAACTGCGAACTACGTCTACGATTACACCATTTTCAAACTCAGACAAGGTTCAAGGATAACTCGAAAGTATTTAAACAATCCTATAAAAAAAGCTAACCTAACACATACGAACTTGTTGTACCCCAAAATTTACCCTCTTCTTTCTTGTATTTCTGGCTTATAATTCGATTGCATAAACATACATGTAGTCGCATGCATAGCATTGATCATGAGGTTATCAGGTTCAAGCTATCCCAAGTGGTGGAAGAAGTGGCGCGTTTCGATTATCTTAGATCACTTTAGAGGCCATTTCACCAAACAAAAAGAACTTATTCGCTTATTTCTCAGTAAAGTGAATTTTGAGTTTTGGGCGCATTTTAAGCACTCCAGAAGGTGTATCTCTCAGCTCTTCGGGCATTTTCTAATGAATTTTGACCAGCAAGTCCCTTTCATTATTATCTATAACTTTCATTTGAAATCCGGAAGCAGATTATGTGAGGAAAGTCCCCGGAAAATTGATCTCTCCAGTGGATTAAACTGATTTTTAGTGTTGAATTGTGCGTTCTTCCCACTAAATAATTCGTATCTCCTAGAAGCAAACTCGAAACTGAACGGGATCCATTTCGAAAATTATGTATTGAAGCCCTCTACAACTTTCATTTACAACTCAGAAGCTGATTCCTCACCAATCAATACCATAATTTTATTCTTTGGAGTTGATTTTGAGCTGAACCGAACAATTTTCATCTGATACGCGAACTTTGAAAAATCATATCTCGCTCGTTTTTTATCGAAAGAAGATGGGACCAGTGCCAAAAGTTCACAAATTTCGTTAAATTCAATTGTCTCAGAAATACTCATTTGCAAATTTTGATCAGAAGGCCCTCATTCGAGGCATTTTCTCCGAAGAGCGCAAATAAAATTCTGCATGTGTCAGTAACCTGAAAACCGTGCTGAAATTTCTAAAATTCATTTCGCCTTGACCATTCACCCGATCGAGTTGAAATTTTGATTCACACAAGCAAAATCGCATTTCGGACACTTTTAGTTTACATTCCGACTTCAAATTCCACACGGATTTGGCTGTGTTGGATTAATTATGAAAATTATTCGGATAATCATGATTTGGGCTTGATTATGGATCTAAGGCACTCTTAGGCCCAACTCCTAAAACTATAAATAGATTTTTGCCTTCACAATTTATAACAACACAATCATTTGCTTAATTTTCACCATAAATCACTCTCTAATTCTCTCTCAAACAAAAGCAAAAACTCAAGAACAAATTTCAAACTTCAACTTTCCCTCCAAGCCACCACCACAAGCCGCCACCGGACCTCTATCTGACAACTGTCACCACCACAGACCGCACTAAGCGTGCCTGTTATACCCCAAAATTTGCCCTCCTACTTCTCAAGACAATTCACATCTCCATACTTAAGGATTTCACAAGGGTTGACCAGACAAACCCTCTTCTAAGCAATCAATCCAAACTAGGGTTTTGATTCTCTCAAGTCAGAATGAATTTCCAAGGCTCCAAGTGGTCATCATACCTCATCATATGCTTCAAGGGATCACTATGTCAAGTTTCAATCCTTACAAGTCAAATTTGCTCATCTAATTGCTCAGATGGTTGAAAATCAGTTGTATTGGATAGAAAGTCAACTGTGGTCAACATACAGTCAACCTTCATAATTTTTGGTCAACATCAATATTTTGAAGTAATATTCATCATTTGATCAAGGGTTGACCATGATTCCTCAAGGAAAGTCAAGATTTGATCAAAAGTCAAAGTTTCTAAATTAGGGTTTTTCAGACAAAAGTCAACAGAACTTTGACCAAGAATAACTTTCACATACTTAATCAGAAATTTTTCCAACAAAGCTCATTTTGAAGAGAATTCAATTCTCTACAACTTCATGTGTTACAAGCTTTGGCCAAAAATGCATCATTTCAGAGTTATGGATCAAAATATTACAGGTTCTTTTAAAAGTCAACAAAAAGTCATCTTTTTGCAAAGAAGTGTTCATGAACATGGAAACTTCAATGAAGATGAAACCAAAAGGAGTGTTTAAAGGATATATTGAGCTTTCTAAAAAGTCCAAGAACACCCAAAAATGATGAAAATTGAGCAAAATAAAAGTTTTGCAAGTTGAGCATTTTTTAGGAGGTGCATGAAGAGAAATACTTTGAAAAATCAAGTTTTTTTTCTAAATGGGCCTAGGATTTCTTGATTCAAACTTGTTTCTAATCTTAATTAGAACCTCCAAGCCCAATTCCACGCCCTTGTACTCTTTATTTTATTTATTTTGTGTTTTTATTCATTAAAATTCAAACTAATTAAAATAAAAGATATAAAATCAAAATATTAAGTGCAAGGATTATTTTTCAACATTCTTGAGGTCCAAGCAAGCCATGGAAGCTGATAATTTCGAAATTATTGAGATTGGCAAGAGACTTGATGGAAATTTGTTCAAAAAGGAAAGATTTGATGAAAATTCCAAATCAAGTATTCTTGCATTCAAGGCAATATATTTTCCAATTATGCTTGATCTAATTCACTCTACTATATATACATAACAAGATCAGACCACAGGGGGAGGATTGGCTGCACTAGAAAACCCTACGCAAACTTCTCTAACTTTTCAAGTTTTAGGGCAAACACGAACCACATTCTTCAACCGTCACAAAGGCGTTTCAAGCATTCCATCATCTTCCTGAGGTTTCCAGGAGGCAATCCCAAGCCTTACACAAGCCAAAACGTGCCCAAAACGTGCCAACCAAGTTGCACCACTTTGGTAAAATTCGTGAAATTCAAACTTTTAATTCATGCTGTTTAAAAGGATTCGATTTACACATTCATGCTTATATTGATGTTTGTGATTTTTTAGAACCATCGTGCATGAGTTTTTATGCAGGAATCATGATACACCATTGGTAGGGCACGAAGCTTCTGCTTCATCGTATCCTTATTTCCAGGACGATTTAGACCAAACCAAGGCCACCACTGAACTTGCAACCCTCGATTTAGAGGGGGAGGGTCCTTTTGTTTGAATTTATTTTCATTATTTATGCAGGTTCTATTGGCTGATTTGAACATTTTGGGCCATGCACGTATGTAACATATATGGTTTCCCAGAAGTTCTGGTAGAAGCACCAACACAGGTAACCAGAAGTTTTGGAAAAAACAGACGATCCAAAAGTTCTAAGAAAAACTGACCCTACAGAAGTTTTGGAAACAATGGACTCACTTATATATTTATGAATATGCTATAATTCATGGATGTATCACCGCCCCAGCAGTTCAACATGCGCGTACTAAGTCATTCTCTCAAGGGCACGAGTTCGAACCCTGCCTTTTGCCAATTTTTCTAACGTCTTTTGATTTTATACAAGTAACACATCCAATTTCCAGAAGTTCTGGAAAGAGCGTCATACAGATTTTCCAGAAGTTTTGGAAAAAGCATCATACAGATTTTCCAGAAGTTCTGGAAAGAGCATCATACAGATTTTCCAAAAGTTCTGGAAAGAGCATGATACAGGTTTTCCAGAAGTTCTGGAAAGAGCAATTATACAGGTTTTCCAGAAGTTCTGGAAAGAATAATAGCGCGGTCCCTAGAAGTTCAAGCAAGGAACGATGACCCAACTTCAAGAAGTTCTAGAAGCGAGTGAGCTAGAAGTTCTACGTCAAAACGCATCAGAAGTTCTGACAAAAAAATAAAAAAATTCTTTTTTTTAATTAAAATTAATTAATTAAAATTAGGCTTTTTACTAAAATCAATCTTCAAAAAAACAAAAATAATTCTTTCGCATTTATAATTCTAGAAAAGATGTATAGGTCGCAAGGTATTTTTCCATGTAATAGCGTAGATTTACATTTCTGCCTTTACTTTCCGCACTCCTATATTATGTATCTACCCCAAAGCCATGTAATAGTCTAGGATTTACTTTCCTACACTTTTACTTTCTGCACCTCTATTATTCTGTACATATTTAACTGCTAGTAAATAGGATTATATGGCAAGATAAAATCAACCCTAGATTACCTCTAATTCAAGACTAATATATCTGAATACAACACACTTTTGCACTAACTCACACCTTAGGGTATCCTCTCTTGTTGCCTTACGAACAAAACATGGTCATGTCCGTCAAACGTAGGGGTATCTTAGCATAATTTCCTACAAACAATATCATCACAGTCCCTTCGAATCAGAGATCATAGTCCCTCGATGACCCTCGATTGTTGCCTACGAATACATGATCTCGTCCCTCGGTTGTTACCTATGAAAAGTGATGATCATCCTTACGAATATGCTAAGGTATCCCTACATGTTGCCTTCTATGACCATACGATGACCCTATGAACGTCCCTTTACATCCAACGAATAAGATTACCTACCAACTAATGGTATGGATAGCCTTATTCTAAAGGAAGTAAAATAACATGGAAACGGCCATTCTGAGTAGATAGACTCTTAACTGTTTTCTCTATCAAAATACTCTTTACACCTCACACTTACTTTAAAAAAATCTTTTCAAACACTTTGTATACATTCCAGCGTGAATCATTACAAAGTTAAATACTTTTTCAAAATAAAACATTTCCAAACACTTCGTATACATTCCATCGAGAATCATTACGAAGTCATAGAGAAATGCCTTTCAAAAACATCTTTTCAAACAGACACACAGAAAGCAAATTTCAAAGTCAGCTAAGAAATTAAGAGCCCGTAGATAACTACGGATGGAAAGGGTGCTAATACCTTCCCTTTTCATAACTGCCTCCTGTACTCAGAATCTAACGAAGGTCTTTTCCTGTTCTTTTCGCCTTCCCTTAATTGGATAAAAGAAAAGCCGGTGGCGAATCTTGCTATCCGCAACATTTGTGATAAAACGCAAAACAAACAAGTAAGTTATCCCACCGTGTTACAGCTCCTCACCGCGCTAAGCGCGCCCTGCAATTTCTCATTTTTTCATCGCAACTTTCTCTCATTGGATCTTGCTCCTCTTCTCCTTGTTCTGTTCGAATATGACCTAGAAGGAAATGTTTCCTCTTGATTTCTATTCAATTTCAAGATTCAAGCATTTCTTCTTCATCTTCTTCAATTCTCCATTAAATACTTCAAGTTTCTTCAAGAATTCACGGTTGATTTCAAGGATTATCATCAACTCGGTGCTGATTTGGTATTTTCTTTGAAGAGTTCAAGGAATTCCTCTTCAATTTGATTCAAACTTCAAGTTCAATACTTGAAGTTTTCCTGAGTATTTCATTAGCTTGCAGTGCACTTCGGATTCTATATCTGTTTTGTAGTTTCTACACCATTTACAGTATTCTCTTACAGCTTTCTTAGATATTATGAGAAGTAGGGTTTTCCAGCTTTCTTTTGCCATGAGAAGTAGGAATAGAGATGCATGATGGGGCTTCCGTAGTTGGAGCATGTTCAGGAACCCCTCTAGTTTATTTAAAGACCCGTTTAGGCGCTTCTGCTTGCTAATTGTGTTTGGTTTGTTTAAAGTCCTCATCCGTGCACATGGAGGCGCTTTTCATTGTGTTTACAATTGTGCTTGCATAGGTCAGAAGTGGTTAAGACACCCGACGTGACACCACCAAGCGAAGTCCCGCTTTCTATATTTCCTGCTATCTTGTCATGATATATGGGCAAGCGAAAAGGGTCGGCAGTCGTCCCCCGTAGTTTTAGTCCGTGTCTTGTATGGTGCACGCGAATCGTGTTACTATTCCTATCGAGTGGATTACAAAAGCGGCCAAAATTCCCTATTCTGACTCTCCACTCATTCCTAGGGTTTGCATTCACTGCAGAACTTGCATCATTTTCTTTGTAGGCTATGCCTATAATTGCTTGACATTTGTTTACACATTGCATTTCTTGTGTGCTTCTGCCGAAGCACTTGATTGCTTCATCTCTTTGCATCCCTTGGTTCTACAACCAAGACGGATATAGGATAGCTTTCCCGTAAGGCCGCTCAGTTAGGATAGTTCTCGAGCCTAGACATTAGGGTTTACATCCTTTGCATGTTGACATAGGTAGAGATTCCCTTACATCCTCAACCATAGGACTAATCTTCACATGACAACATTAGGGATATTACTAGTTTAGTCTCCCTTTTGTTTTGCTTGTTTCTTTTTGCATCCTTGCATATAATTAAAACCAAATCTTGCTTTCTTTTTCTCTTGAAAACAAAAACATTTAACAATGGCTTGAACTCCTTTCTCAAGGTAAAAGCAACCAACCAAGACAAAAAAAATTCGCCTTTGCGCGCTTTTCTTTTGTGTTTAAAACCTTTTTCATCAGTAAAAAAAACACAAAACCCACCAAAACAAGTGAGCCGAACTATGACGCTCTGACTTTCCCATTGCACGCAGGATTACGTAGGCATCTTGTCATGGGGCTCGATCGAGCACAACTTGTAAATACTTCCTTCTTTTTCCCGTGGTTTCTTTATTTTCTCTTTTCTTTTGCATGCATTGTAGCATTTGAGCATAGATAGATATAACACACCCTTTATCTAGAAAATAGAAGTAGATACCATAGAGTACTACGGGCGTGTAGGGTTCTAATTCCTTCTCCTCGCGTAACTAACTCCCTTACCTGGATTCTCTCGATCTCTCGGTCGTAGGACCGGGATTTCTTCCCTTCAGGTTTACTCGATGTTTTCCTTTCTCCGTCGTAAGATAAAAGATGTTCGATGGCAACTCCATTGATACACCCCTATCAGTTGGAAGTTCATCCGGGTGGTTTCAGCTGGAGACCCCACTGGGGACAGTTGACCTATTGTTGGTCCGTCCAGGAGTTGGTCCTAGCTTTTATTTTCATGTCTATTGGGTGTTTATCTATTTACTCGCTTTATCACATCATTCTTTATATGTTGTGAATTGCATTCAATATGGCATCTTTATCGCTTTTATATATCCTGTATATGGGCTGCTGCTATACTGGTTGATCTCTTGTTTGGGTGGGAGTTACATGAGGTAAAAGGCCCCCTATCCCTCGCAGTGACATATAGGCTAGATGGATGTTCATATCGAATCTTGCATCCCATGGTGCGTGTGAGGAGGCATGAAGTACCAAACTCAAACGAGATTCGATTGACGGTGCTTTCGCCCTACACCCTATTGTGTAGTTAGCGAAGTACTCGATAAAGGATCATCGACTCTGTTTATCATTAGGGACCCCGTTGTGTCTAGAATTACCCTGTGAGTTTGGGCAGGATATCACTACTACAGGTACTGATGGTGACCATTGGTGACTTGTTATTGATGGTGACTTGGTATTTTCCTGGTATTTTCTATGGAGTTCCAGTTTGACGTCGGACCTTTGACCCTGTGATACTCAGATTTGGTTTCTACATGATATCTCGATTGGGTGTTAAGCCTTTTGACCTTATTACATTTGTTTGTGATTTCAGTACAACAGTGGTTTAATATACAGAAGATATGTTTCTAAAGCATTGCATTCATAAAAACTTTTAATTTGCATATTTTGACATGCATATTTGTTTATTTCCAGGATTTCTCTAGCCTTTGAGTCTAGTTGGTGGGTCGTTTTGGAAGATGGATACTGAAAAGAAGAACAATCATAGACGTCATCCAGTGTACAAATTTCCCACACCTGCTCTTGAGAATCTTCTCTTATTGGCTAATAAGTCTGCACCTGAGAATGTTGGCACGTTTACCAAGGATTATGGAAGAATTCTGACATGGTTGAAATCTTCTTTAACTGAGTATCAGAAGGACGGGCTCCAGGCCCTTTTCCAATTTTATGACCGCCAATTGAGGTGTTTTGTATTCCGTGATTACTTGTTAATACCGACATTGGAAGAGTATTCTAGTATTTTGGACATTCATATTTTGCATCAAGTGCCTTTCCATGCCTCTATGGAGAGACCAAATGATGATCAAATCACCAAAGCTCTTCATTTGGAGAAATCTGTGGTGTCCTCTAATATTGCGAGCAAGGGGGCCGTGAGAGGTTTTCATTTGGGTTTTCTGCTGTAGAAAGGTAATGCAAAAATTTTCAAGAAAGATTGGAAGAGTTTTAACGCTATTCTAGCTTGATGCATCTATGGGATGTGTTTATTTCCAAATGAGCCCAAGTTTGTTGACATGAATGCTATTTCCATTTTCATCCAGCGGGAATCCTATTCCAACCCTTTTGGGAGATGTTTATAATTCCATACAGTCCAGAAGCTTTAAGGGGAAAGGTGGAATTGTAAACTATTGTGTGCCATTGTTATACCATTTGTTTCAGGGTTTTCTTCCCCGTAGTGGTTCTTTTACTGACACCCAGTGTAATACGGTAGGAGAACTGACTTTGGAATTTGTTTTGCTTTTTATCGCAAATGTTGCGGATAGCAAGAGTCGCCACCGACTTTTCTTTTATCCAATTAAGGGAAGGTGAAAAGAACAGAAAAAGATCTTCGTTAGATTCTGAGTAAGGGAGAAGGTTATGAAAAGGGAAGGTATTAGCACCCCTTTCCATCCGTAGTTTTCTACGGGCTCTTAGTTGCTTTTAGCTCACATTAAGAATTTGCTTTCTGTGTGTGCGTTTGAAAAAATGTTTTGAAAAGGCATTTCGCTTTGACTTCGTAATGATTCACGCTGGAATGTATACGAAGTGTTTGGAAATGTTTCGTTTTTGAAAAATGTTTTAACTTTGACAAAAGTGTGAGGTGTAAAAAGTATTTTGATAGAGCAAGCAACTAAAAGTCTTATTACCTACTCAGAATGGTCGTTTTCGTGTTATTTTGCTTTCCTTTAGAATAGTGCTATCCATACCATTAGTTGGTAGGTAACCCTATTCGTTGGATGTAAAAGGGACATTCGAAAGGGACATTGGATGGTCATAGAAAGCAACTTGTAGGAGTATCCTAGCAGATTCGAAGGGACGATCATCACTTTTCGTACGCAACAATCGAGGGACTAGATCATGTATTCGTAGGCCACATCGAGGAACTATGATCTTTGATTCGAAGGGACTATGATGATATATTTGTAGGCGACGGTGCTAGGATACCTCTACGTTCGAGGGACTTGACCATTTATTCGAAAGGCAACGAGAGAGAATAGCCTAGGGGGTGCATGTGTGAAGAGAGTGTGTTAAATTCAGATATATTATCTTGAAATTAGAAGTGATCTATGTTCGTTTTTATCTTGCCATACACGCCTAGTTACTAGCAGCTTATAGGATGCAGAAAGTAAATTGCGCAAAGTAAAGTGCAGAAAGTAAATTCTACGCTATTACATGGCTTTGGGGCAGTTACATAATGTAGGAGCACGGAAAGTAAATCCTAATTAAGCTATTACATTCCATGAGCAGTTACATAATATTGGAAACAAGAATGCGAAAAAATAAATCCTAACTATTACAACCTGGAGGCAGATACATAATAATCGGAAGAAAAAAGAAATTCGCATAAGAGAAAAATAACGTTAGTAAAAAAGATTTTTGAGTTAGGAAAAAGTTTTTAGGTTAGTAATCCTAAGTAGATGATAAAATAATTTTTTGGGAATTTTCTGGATTGGTTTTAGTGAGAAAAAGTAATTAAAAGTCAATTTTATGGTTAATTAACAATTAATTAAAATATGCATGCAAAAATATTAATTTTTATGCCAAAAATTAAATAAACATTTTTCTGACCTAAATGCAAAAAGAAAATATTTTTTGGTGATTTTTTAATGCATGAGAAAATTGTTTAAAGAAATTAAATTAAATGAGAAAAATATGAAAAGAAATAGAAAATTGTTAGTTTTGCAAAAGTGTAAAAAATATTTGTGGCAGCCACGGTTCGAACCAGGGACCTCCTTCCCACACGCGCGCTGCTTTACCACTGAGCCAAGCTGCATATTGTGTTAGTGATATGAAACAAAAACAATATAAGCAAAATAACTACCTGGACCACAGAACGCGCGCGAAGAACTTCATCTTCTTCGTTCAAATATTTGAACTTTTACCTATGGACACGATCCGTAGCAAAAGCCAATAGCGACGGTTTTGCCTGTCACTATAGTACCTGCGAATTTCCAAAACACGATACAAGCAATATAAATTCATGATGAAGCCATGGTTCGATTACAAATTGGTCCCTGAGTTCAGTGGTACCGGTCGTTTGGTCCAATTTTTCCTATTTCAGAAAACCCCAATTAGAGCTTATGAACCCTAACCATGGTGAATTCTGATTCCGGTGTCTAAACTCCAATTAACCTATGCAGAAAGTTTCGAAACTCCATTCTAAACACAAACAAACAATCAAAACATGTTAAATATGCATGAAAATCAAAAATCGAATTTGAGTAAAAGTGTTCAAACCGAAACTGTGATTTTGTGATTCTGCACGTTTAAATGGCTTGTGAGTATCTGGATCGATTCAGGGGACCTCCAGGAATGTGTTGGAATGCTTAGAATTGTTTGAATCCATGCAAAACCAGGGCTGCCAATTGCTTGAGTAACACAGTTTTTTTGAAGTTGGGTAGGGTTCTTAAAGGCAAGAATTTCGTCCTCTGTACTTGTGAAGTGATTGTGTACTTATAGTGGAAGGATTTAGGTCAAGAATCATGAAGAAATTATATGCTAATCAATGAGAAAATATTTGATTTGGTATGAAACCAAATATTGCCTTTTTTGATCAAATCTCATTCAATTCCTTTGCCAATCAATGCAATTTCGAAATTGACAACTTGTTTGGCTTGATTGGACCTCAAGAATGAGAGAAAAATCCAATTTGCAATTAATTTTGATTTTCTATCTTTTATTTTAATTAAATTGGCTTTTAAATGATTAAAAATCCAAAATAAATAGAAAATAAAAGATAAATTTGTGGCCTTGGGCTTGGATGTTCCAAATCAGCTAAGGAACATGTTTGAACTAAGAAAAGTTAGGCCCATTTGTAAAATTTTGGGTTTTGTCAAGTATTTCTCTTTTTGCACCTCCTCAAAAATGCTCAACTTGTGCAAGGTGTATCTTGCTTAATTCTTAACATTTTTGGGTGTTCTTGGACTTTTTAGAAATCTCAATATGTCCTCTAAATAACCTCTTTGGTTTCATCTCAATTGAAGTTTCCATGCTCATGAATACTCCTTTACAAAAAGTTGACTTTTTGTTGACTTTGAAAAGGACCTGTAATATTTTGACCCATATCTTCCAAATGAAGCATTTTCTGCCCAAGCTTGTGAGACATGAAGTTGTAGAGAATTGAATTCTCTTCAAAAGGAGCTGTGGTGGAAGAATTTTTGATAAAGTATGTGAAAGTTATGCCTGGTCAAAGTTCTGTTGACTTTTGTCTAAGAAAGCCCAATTTAGAAACTTTGACTTTTGATCAATTCTTGACTTTTCTTGATGAATCATGATCAACCCTTGATCAAATGATGAATATAACTTCAAAATATTGATGTTGACCAAAAATTATGAAGTTTGACCGTATGTTGATTACAGTTGACTTTTTGTCCAATACAACTGATTTTCAACCATCTGAGCAATTGTCTAAGGAAATTTGACTTGTAAGGTTTGAAACTTGACATGGAGATCCTTTGAAGCATATGATGAGGCATGATGGCCACTGTAAGTTTTGGAGGCTCACCTGGATTTGAGGATAGCCAAACCCTAGTTTGGGTTGATTACTTAGGAGAGGGTTTGTCTGGTCAACCCCTGTGAAATCCTTGAGCATGGACATGAGAAATGTCTTGAGAAGTAGGAGGGAAAATTTTGGGGTATGACACTCAGCATACTATGAGGTGGGTTCCAAGATTGATGGGTCTCACGTCTCAAAATATCGGGTGGAATCGACGCGAAATATCCAAGGCTGAAAGTGAGAAGATCATCATCAGTTGCGGAGACTTCCCTAATGTCCCTCTTATGGGCATAAGGGGGTGTAAACTATAATCCGACTCTCGCCTTGAGGCAATTGGGTTATGCTTTGATGGGACCTCCTGATGTGAGTTTCGTATGTGAAACTCTATACTATGATGTGCCTGATGTTATCGGGATAATGACTAAGGTTGTTCAAGCATGGAAAAGCATCCGCCTTGAAGGAGGACAATATTTTGGCAAGAAAGATCCCACGAAATATGCTTCCTACATCCAGTGGATTAAGGAGAGGAATGGCGATCGTCGGTGGCCTTCCATTACCAGAGCTGCAACTTTTTATCCTCAAGAGTTAGTTCCAAATGTTGTCTCAAAAGGAGATTATGAGCGGGTGCGTGCTCAGAATCTCCTTTTGCTTGAAGAGAAGGAAACACTAGTAGTGAATTGTCTTGTTGCCACTCAAACAAAGAATCAATTGGCTCATTAGCTTAAGTATTTCAAAGGAGAAGCATCTGATTCAACAAGGAAGAGGCCTAGAGTCGAAGATTTCTCTATTCCCATAGAAGAGTACAAGAAAGTTGTTGTCGGTTGGGAAAAGAAATACGAGCAAAAAAGTCGAGATTGTGAGACCCTTAGGACTTCTAAAGAAAATGTGGAAAAGAAGTACAAGGCTCAAATCGAGAACTTGAAGAAGCAAATACATAATCAGAAGTTGGAGTATGAATCTCGTATCCAAAAGAAAGAAGCCTGACTATCCCTTGCCGTTGGAGAGTTGGAACGTCTCAAGACTCAGATGGGAATTCAAGATGCCGAAGGATTTCCTATGTCAGATTTTTAGATAGAGGCCAATGTGATTAGTCTGGTTAACGTACCTAGTCTTTGCTTCCGCTTGCGTGTCAGCTCTCCCCTAGCATTGTGGATTGAATTGGATAGAGGCCAATTCTCTTTGGGTCAGGATTACACCTGTACCTGTCGTCGTAGAATTCAACATTTATTCTGTGCTCTCTCATGTTGTGGCCCACTTCTTCCTGGCGCAACATATCCCTTTCTCTAGTGAGGCTCATTGGAAGTTTAAAA
The DNA here is from genome assembly GCA_021764765.1 of Vicia sativa. Classification (NCBI taxonomy): domain Eukaryota; kingdom Viridiplantae; phylum Streptophyta; class Magnoliopsida; order Fabales; family Fabaceae; genus Vicia; species Vicia sativa. The sequence continues at coordinate 10,894,310 of CM038793.1, read as the reverse complement.
GTCCACACTCATCTTTTGACACAGCTTTTAGGATTCAGAGCGTAAATTTTTGAGTTCATTTCTTGTATTCAATTACCTCACATCTTATCGCACGAAAGGAAGACGCCAACCTTGCTCCCAAGTTCGAGGATGATTGAATATGGGTAGCTGTTGTACCCCAAATTTATCCTTTTCTTTCTTGTATTTTTGGCTTATAATTCGATTGCATAAACATACATGTAGTCGCATGCATAGCATTGATCATGAGGTTACCAGGTTCAAGCTATCCCAAGTGGTGGAAGAAGTGGCGCGTTTCGGTTATCTCAGATCACTTTAGAAGACGTTTCGCCAAACAAAAATAATTTATTCACTTATTTCTCAATAAAGTGAATTTTGAGTTTCAGGCGTTTGGGCACCTGTGATCTCTCACTGTATTTTATGATGATTTTTTACCAGAAAGTCCCTTCCACTATTATTTATAACTATCATTTGAAAGCCGGAAGCAGATTATGTGAGGAAAGTCCCCGAAAAATTGATCTCTCCAGTGGATTAAACTGATTTTTAGTGCTGAACCGTGCGTTCTGCCCACTAAATAGTTCGTGTCTCCTAGCCAGAAACTCAAAACTGAACAGGGTCGATTTCTAAAATTCTGTATTGAAGACCTCTACAACTTTCATTTGTAACTCAGGAGCAGATTCCTCACCAATCAATACCAGAATTTTATTCTTTGGAGTTGATTTTGAGCTGAATCGAGCAATTTTCATCTGATACGCGAACTTCGAAAAATCATATCTCACTCGATTTTTATCGAAACAAGGTGGGACTAGTGCCTAAAGTTCACAAGTTTTATTAGCTTCAATTGTCTCAGAAATACTCATTTGCAAATTTTGATCAGAAGGCCCTCAACCAAGGCATTTTCTCCGAAGAGCGCAAATAAAATTCTACATGTGTTAGTAACCTAAAAACCGTGCTGAAACTTCTAAAATTCATTTCTCCTTGACCGTTCACCCGATCGAGTCAATATTTTGATTCACGCAAGCAAAATCACATTCCGGACACTTTTCGTTTACATTCCGCCACCGGACCTCTGATAACGTCACCATCGACGCGCTACGCGATTCTCATTTTTCATCGCTTTCTCTCATAGGATCTTGCTCCTCTTATCCTTTTTTTGTTTGAATCTGACCTAGAAGGAATTGTTTCCTCTTGATTTCTCTTTAATTTCAAGATTCAAGCATTTCTTCTTCATCTTCTTCAATTCTCCATTGAAGACTTCAAGTTGCTTCAAGAATTCACGGTTGATTTCAAGAATTATCATCAATTCGGTGCTGATTTGGTATTTTCTTTGAAGAGCACAAGGAATTCCTCTTCCATTGGATTAAAACTTCAAGTTCAATACTTGAAGTTTTCTAGAGTATTTCATTAGCTTGCAGTGCACTTCGGATTCTATATCCGTTTGGTAGTTTCTACATCATTTACCGCATTCTCTTACATCTTTCCTAGATATCATGAGAAGTAGGGCTTTACAGCTTTCTTTTGCCATGAGAAGTAGGAATAGAGATGCATGATGGGGCTTCCGTAGTTGGAGCATGTTCAGGAACCCCTCTGGTTTATTTCAAGACCCGTTTAGGGCGCTTCTGTTTGCTAATTGTGTTTGGTTTGTTTAAAGTCCTCATCCGTGCACAGGGAGGCGCTTTTCATTATGTTTACAATTGTGCTTGCATAGGTCAGAAGTGGTTAGGACACCCGACGTGGCACCACCAAGGGAAGTCCCGCTTTTTTATATTTCTTGCTATTGAGTCATGATATATGGGCAAGCGGAAAGGGTCGGCAGTCGTACCCCTCAGTTCTAGTCCGTGTTTTGTATGGTGCACGTGAATCGTGTTTCTATTCCTATCGATTCAATTACAAAAGTGGTCAGAGTTCCCTATTCTGACTCTCCACTCATTTCTGGGGTTCGCATTCACTACAGAACTCACTTCATTTGCTCTGTAGGCTATGCCTGCAATTGTTTGACATTTGTTTGCGCATTACATTGCTTGTGTGCTTCTGCCGAAGCACTTGATTGCTTCATCCCTTTGCATCCCTTGGTTCTACAACCAAGACGGATTTAGGATGGCTTTCCCGTAGGGCCGCTCAATTAGGATAGTTCTCGAGCCTAGACATTATGGTTTACATCCTTTGCATGTTGACATAGGTAGAGATTCCCTTACATACTCAACCATTGGATCAATCTTTGCATGACAATATTAGGTCTATTACTAGTTTTGTCTCTCTTTTGTTTTGCTTGTTTCTTGTTGCATCCTTGCATGTAATTAAAACTAAAACTTGCTTTCTTTTTCTGTTGAAAACAAAAAAATTTAATAATGGTTTAAACTCCTTTATCAAGGTAAAAGCAACCAACCAAGATAAACTCTTTTCGCCTTTACACGCTTTTCATTTGTGTTTAAAACCTTTTTTATAAGTAATGAAACACAAAACCCACCAAAACAAGTGAGCCGAACTACGACGCTCTGACTTTCCCATTGCACGCGGGAATACGTAGGCATCTTGTCACGGGGCTTGATCGAGCACAACTTGTAAATACTTCTTTGTTTTCCCCGTGGTTTCTTTATTTTCTCTTCTCTTTTGAATGCATAGTAGAGTTTGAGCATAGATAGATATAACACACTCTTTAACTAGAAAATAGAAGTGGATACCGTACAGTACTACAGGCGTGTGGGGTGCTAATCCCTTCCCCTCGCATAACTAACTCCCTTACCTAGATTCTCTCGATCTCTCGGTCGTAGGACCGCGATTTATCCCCTTTAGGTTTACTCGATGTTTTCCTTTCTCCATCGTGAGATAAAATACGTTCGATGGCGACTCCATTGATACACCCTTATTAGTCGGAAGTTCAGCCGGGTGGTTTCAGAACTACGAGACTCTGATTCCTCTTTGCTCCCCTGAGGATACGTAGGCATAGGTAGAAACCTGGCGAGCTAATAATTAAAATATACTTTCTTTTTTCTATAAATAATAAATAAAATAAAATTAGGCATTAGATAGATGGAAAACTTTAGTAAACACACCATATCCTAAAATTAGAGAAGGTTCCCCTTGAATACAAGGGAAGTGAGGGATTCCTAACATCTTCCCCTTCCTTAATTGACTCCTGAGCTCTTAACTTAGTTACAACGACCGCCTTATCTGTATAATTAGGGTTTTCCCATTAGATTTCCCGTACTTAGGACAAATAAATAATGATGGCGACTTCATTAATCTTCCCAAGTATTACAGCTGGCGACTCCACTGGGGACTACCCCTAAAGAGGGTCTTTCCTATTCTCTAATTTTAGGTTTCTTGTGTTATTTTTGTGTGTTTTGATTTGTTTATATCTTTTGTTTTATTCCATATTTTATATACTTTATTTTATTGTTATTATTCATATCGTCAATTTATTCATATTATATATACATTTGTGGGAATTCTATATGTGGGGCTCTACACCCGAGCCTCATAAAAACCTTAACAATGCGGGATTGCCTAATATGGGCCAAGGGATTTTTACACCCCTATGAGTTTCATACCAATAATTTTGCTCATAGTGGGTCAATTCAACACAGATGTACTAAGATGGCTAGACCTTCTTAAGGACGAATTTTGGATTTGACCAATGACTCTGAAAATCTCATCCAAAATCTTGAAATAGAGACTTTGTATGGCCTACGAGACAAAAGTCTCACTAGGTCTATGCAAAGGCTCCGCCTAAGGGAAACCCTTAGGTGTTTATTTCAAAATACCCTCAAGGTTAACTACCCTTGTAAGGGGGCAGGTATAATAAACTTAGACTTTTTCATAAGGACATTCCCGTTAAGTTATCTTATTATCATATATCTTTTTGTTGGTGGGATCTTATTGCAAATATAATGACGAACCTTAGAATAAGGACTGTCAATTGGCCAAGGGGGTTTAACATCCCTACGAGTTTTTGCGACAATTTCGGTAGAGTAGATCGAGTTACGGGAAATATCTTTTAGAGGGCTAGACTCTCTTGGAGGTAGAACTTTTGAATTTTACCTAAAAGTCACGGTCTACGTAAAGGCTCCGATTAAGGGAGGCCCTTGTGCCTTTACCCTTTTGTATTTTCCATGATACCCTAGGAAAGCCACCCTTGGGGAAGGTTAGAATACCCGTAGGACAAACTTATGAATCCATGTACTAAGGATACCTTTTATAATCTCATTTTCACTATCCCTAAACCCGCAAGGGTTACCATTGGTATACAATCCCTAGCTTGTAGTGATTCCTCTTTGTCTATCATTATCCACAATCCTTAAGGAGTTCCTGTTTGTCTTAATCTCTGAGTCAGTATAGGTTTCGGTAGGAGTGTCGTAACCCCTAGCTCGTAGGGGTATCCTATTAAACTATCATCCGTATGACTTTTCCTTGTCCCTTTCATAATTCGTATAGGGTGTCCTAATGTATATCTTCGTCCTTATACCACATTGCATTGCATTCTCCATGAACGTTTTTAGCATATCCGAAAAACTAAACTATTTTTCATACCCATGCATTTGCATACATACAATTGCATATCATTAAATACATTTGGATATCTAATTTCACTTTCGACCATTATCCAACTATCATCTGCTAGCATGTTTCCTGGTACTCGCAAATGAACTAAAAAGCTATGGAGAAACTCAAGATATACAAGTCTTATTGGAGAGAGAAGGAAGCCCTTCACCATGACAACTACAGACCTATAAAATGCCTCAAATATAATTATCATTGGTGATTCTGCTACATCAAGAGCAACGACCCTATCAACATAATAGATATGCCCAAGCAAAGACAAGGGTGACCCCCATACTTATACAAGTCAAAGAACTAAGAAGTATATCTCCTAAAGTCAAGTGGATCAACAAAGAAGCTCTTCCAGAGGATCATTAAACTTTATCAATTTCAAGTTGTAATTTCCTAGTTTCTAAGTTGTATTTGGTGTAAACTTATATCTTAGCATCAGTAATTCTAATAAAATAATCATGCATGCTTTTGAAATTGATCCATTCGTATTCATTCTTCTATCACTTTCCGTAAATAATCAAACTCTTCTCATCCATTCTCATTTTTCAACTTTAACAAACTTGGAGGGATAATGATGTAAACTAAATAATTGAATTTTGATAAACGTATGCTTTCAATGGTAAGACCGAGATGATAATGTAAGGCATTGTTTCAATTCCTAAATAGTGGAGAAATAAGGAGTTAATCCATAGTTACCCCCCTCGAGCCAAGAGTTGGAGTTTTGTTCTATTTTCTAAAAAAACCTTAATTTTTAACTAGGGGCAGGGTAAATTTCAATTAATTCGACGATGCATTCAAATCCCAAGAGAATCGGGCCATGTAAGAAAAGGTTTAAGCATATATCCTTCCTCATTACACCATTGAGGAAATAATCTAAGCAAAGGTTCGAGCACATCATTCTTCCTTGATACATCATTGAGGAAACAATATAAGCAAATTCACAATATCTTCTTCCTCAGTACATCATCCAAGATTGAGGAAACGATGAAGACGAAGCTTACAAATTTAACATGGTAGTCACAAATTTTCAAAGTAAAAAAAAATTCAAAAGGAGAAAGCCCTCTAAGTCAAAGAAAAAAAATTGACTTAGGCAAAAGTTAGGGTATCCCGATGGACCAAAATTCAAAGGAATTAGTCCATGCAAAAGTAAGGGATTGGAAATAAATAAATTGGAGAGCAATCTTGTGAATTCCACCCCAAGAATCATCAAGGCTTCTCATCAATGCTTGGATATTATCGACTCTTGGATCTTATCAATTCTTTTCATCGGTGCTTGAACTTTATCTACGCTTATCATCATCTGCGCGACTACGAGATTTCTCTTGGAAATTGAACATATGTATTGCATTAATTGAATTTAGGATTGAAGAACATCAAGGATAATGGGTGGGTTTAAATAAATTTTGAGCCTTATATCCTTAATTTCTTAAGCCATGAACCATGGCCACGATACAACCTTCAAAAGTCCTAATTGAAGTGAGTTTAACTATGAAATCATACTCGGCGAAATTTGTGCTAAACTGACTCCTATGTTTGTTAAAATTATTACTAACCACTTTGCTTCTTAGAATCTCCATCTCTAATCATCCATATATATTCCATACTAAAATTCTATTTCAAAACTTGCATGTGCATCACTAAAGAATTACTTTTCAAAAATGTATATTTTTATCTACGAATCAAATACTTAGCATCAAGGAGATTTCAAAAAAAATTTGGTTTAAAAAACGATCCATTTCAAAATGCTCCTGACTAGGGACAGATCATATCAAGAAGCTCTTAACTAGGGGCATATTCAAATTATCATAGAGGTATTATCATCATAATGTCCTAGTGACTAAGGAGGAATTTTTCTAACATACAATCAACTTGGATTACATTTCAAAATGGAGCTCAATCAGGGGCATACCTTTCGAAGATTCAAATTCTAGGGAATTCCTTAAACCAAGTCCATATCACGACATAATGGTATCCAAGTTCATCTTCCTGCGTGTAGAATTCAAAGTTTCCTTTCAAGAAATTTCAAGAGAAAACTTTTCAAGGATTTAAATCTTGGGGAAAATCTATATCAAGTTCATGGTGAGGTCCAAGTTCTTTCTAAGGGTACTTCTTCTAGATCTTGGATATTAGGGGCATACCTTTCCATATTCAAATGTAGGGAGCAAAACACTACGAGGCTCGATCAATAGGAGATGGATTCAAAAAGAAGTTCATCAAGGACATAATTTTTCAAAGTTTAAGATAGTAGGGTTATTCATACAATGATCAAACTACTTCTGAAGTCATGTCAAGAAGAAACTCTCCAAGACCCTACCAACAAATTAGGGAAAGAAAGACGATGAAGGGGAAATCTCTCCTCATGCTTTCACTACCCCCTAGTGAAATTCTCTCCTACATCAGTAATCTTCGATTTAGAAACGAGTATCGGGAAATAATGTTAGCATAACATCCTACCATCTTGTAACAAGAAACCTTGTTACATAGGCAACCTTTCTGCGGCTTAGCTATCTGCGATCCATTATAAGGTCATCTATCAAAAACATTTGCAAAACATATGGTGCATGTACATACGAAATACTAGGTGCATATAAAAAATAAATACATTTTAGATATCATATCAATTTAGGGCATTGAGCATATACATGTGCATTGCATCTTCAAACCTACTTTGGTTAAAATTTTCTACGAACTATCTTGGGGCCTATTGTGAACTAGCTTATCTACGTAGAACAAACAAACACCTTGGTTGAGAACAGACACAACCGGTAAACTTCGGTCTTATCTATGGTTTAGTTATCTAACATTCAATTATCAAATTTAAACTTTTCAAATTCAAACCTTTCAACATTCAACTTCATTTTGTTATGAAGCCTTGGTTGAGAACAGACACAACTAACATTCATCAGCGAAACTTCGGTTTCAATCTTCAAACCGTACACCCTTGGTTCAAAATTCTAAAAATTTAGTTATCAAATTCAAACATAAAACTTCCAAAACCCATATTATTTATCCCCTAGGTTGTGATAATTATACGAATCTGCGATTTTTCTATCTCATAGGTTGTGATAGATACACAAATCTGCAGTATAGTTCGTTGTGTCAGTCTCGAAGCAACAACGAATGATTTAACCCGTATCATTTACTCCCTAAGATGTAGTCAATGAACGGAATCTACGATGTGACTTATCGCATCAGTCTCTTAGAAGCAATAGGTCGAAATTTTTATTATATATCCCCTAGGTTATGATAGTTATACGAATCTGTGATTTTTCTATCCCCTAGGTTGTGATAGATACACAAATATGTAGTATAGTTTGTTGTGTCAGTCTCGAAGAAACAACGAAGCATTTAACCCGTATCATTTACTCCCTAGGATGTAGTCAATGAACGGAATCTACTAAGTGACTTAGCGCGTTAGTCTCTTAGTAGCAAAAGGTCAAAATTTGTATTATCTATCCCCTAGGTTGTGATGGTTATACGAATTTGTGATTTTTCTATCCCCTAGGTTGTGATAGATACACAAATATGCAGTATAGTTCGTTGTGTTAGTCTTGAAGCAACAACGAATGATTTAACCTGTATCATTTACTCCCTGGATTCTAGTCGATGTATGAAATCTACGATGTGACTTAGCGCGTCAGTCTCTTAGAAGCAATGGGTCGTTTGTTCCAAATATGTGATGTATACCCCCTAGGTTGTGGTAGACATCCGAATGAGCAACATAGTTCAGTGTGTCAGTCTTTAAGCTGCAGTGAATTATCAAGTAAATGTATTTATCCTCTAGGTCGTGATAAGTACACTAACAATATCCTACTATGTTAATCTCTATGCATTAGTAAGATACTTTCAACCCGTATCATTTGCTCCCTAGGTTGTAGTAGATATACGAAAATTACAATATAACTCATTGCGTTAGTCTCGAAGCAGCAATAGGTTATCTGGCCCTCTGTGATATAATTCATTGTGTTAGTCTCCATGCGACAATGGATTATCAAATTCTGTTATTCATCCCCTAGGTTGCGATGAATATAAGAAATATGTGTTATAAGCTTGCTATGTTAGTCTCGAAGCGTTAGTGGGTCAAATTTTCAAATGGGTATTATTTACTCAATAACTACGATATAGCTTGTTGCATCAGTCTCAATGCACCAATAAGTTATCAATCTTTCAAAGCTTGTGTAAATTATCTCCTAGGCTACGGTAATTACACAAAATCTACAACTACTTTTTCTAGGTGTTGACGAGTTATTTGCGTCGTCGTATCTAGGTCTATTATACTTTTTACTCGGGCATCAGTGGGTTAATTGCGTCATCCTTACCTATTTACTTTGTACTCTTGGGGACGTTGTACAGTGTATCCTTATCTAGCCAATCGTTGGTCAAATTTTGGGGTCTTCTATTATTTAATAACCCTCTGATTCGAATGTGTGAGATCTCCGTATTCTCACATCATTCAATCGAAGAGTAATTAAATAGGGGCAACTGTCATACCCTAAATTTTCCCGCCCTATTTCTAACTGTTAAATTTGTGTTTTGTAAAAATTTTAGTGACTTTTTAACACTAATTTATTTTTTTTATTAAAAAAAATATAAAAAATTATTTGTTTGAAATAACAAATATGCCACCATCCTTAAATCTCTGCTACTTTTATTTTGAATAATTAAGATAACACAGTTGATAAGAGAGCATTAGTAAGAATATTGAGTATAAGGTTATGGGTTCAATTCTCATTGAGCTATTTTTTATATTCTATTTTTTGTGTTTTTTCACTTAAAAAGGAGAAAAAAAGTCATTTTTTGGTTATTTAATTATTATTTTCGTTTTTTATTTTAAGGCAATTTAAAAATTATTTTTTTATTTTTTTCAATATTTCATTTTATGTACTTAAGAGACAGATCTGGAAAAATAAATAAAAACTCTTAGCTCAAATCTTTATTAATTAGAAAATCAATTTTATTATTTAGGAAAAAGCACAAATAAGACTAGATACATAATCTTGCTCACCAAGTTATGAATCAAATCCCAATCAATAATAAATTTTAAGAATTATACCAAAAATATGTTAATCTTATTTAATTTTTTTTGTTCTAATTTTCTTCTATAAAAGCCTTTCAGTTTTACACTGTTGAGGCTTCCACAATTCTAACAATTCACCAACATATCAAAGAATTCTTACTAGTCTTTTTTTCAAAACACTTTTTCTGTCAACTTAGTCAAGCCCTTTTGTGCTACACAATGGAGGAAATTTTAGTCGAACCCTTTTGTTCTACACGATGGAGGCCAACAATTTTCCATCCACAGTTTTTTCCACGGTTCTCACACTAAGAACAATCTCATCAACAACCCGATTATCACAATTCTGTGAATTTCACTCACGCTTTGGTTTTTCTTTTAACGAATTTCTTGTTTTCAAAAAATCTCTTTTATTATTGGTATTTTTACGTTTCTGTCCGATGATTGTCATACGAGGCCTTCTAGTATATTAATTTTGTGTTGTTATAATTGATTTGTTTCTTTTACCATGATAGCTATCAAACGGTACTAATAATTTTTGTAACACCGTTGCAGAAAAGAAACACAAAATTCACCATACATGTACATATTTTTTAGCACATAATTATTAAATATGCTTACTAACAATACAATTTTAACAACAAAATCTTCTTTACTTTTTCACGTTTTCTGACACCATTATCTTTACTTACTTATACAACCTGCTAAACATTCAATTTACTATCCACTATAATTCACAAGTTTTATTCATTATCTCTGACACAAAAAAAAAAATATTAATAATAAGTTTTCAATTCTTGTATAGACTTTTTTTTCGTTTCATCACAGGAAAAAGAAGAATAAGAGTGAAGTCTTCCCTCTCACTCTCCCCACCGCTCAGATCTGCGTCGCAACACACAACTGATGCAGGAAAAACAACATGCCACCGTCCAGAATCAACACCGGCTATGAGCAGGCCGTAATCACATGCAACTTCACGCCTTGACGCCACTCGCGGATCTGTCCACCACCGTGAGCACAGATCGACCTCGCGTCCACAAAGCCAAACTTACAGGTTCCACCGTCTTTCTATTTTCTTCATATTGTTGTTGATTATTTGATATACTTGTTGGTTCTTCATATTTTCTGAGATATTTGTTTACACTCTTACTCTATTTCTAATATTTGGCCTTTTGTTATTTTAATAAATTAATCATGCCACGTGTTAATCATATATTGGTAACATGAATTTTAAAAGTCAAATAAGGCTAAATGATGCATTTTTCTGGAAAAAAAATGATAGAATGATCCACCGCCTCGGAGTTGTTGTTATTATTATTTTTTAAAATATTTTTTAATAAGGTAATGAATGTTAGTTTTAGGTTAATCGTAGAGTGACAACAATTTGAAGGCTTGGAAAACGCTTAGAAGGGGGTTGAATAAATTTTTCTTACTTTTAGACTCTTTAATCCAAACAACAAATAAAATACTCAAGTATTTTTATCCTGGTTTGTGATTTCACCTTTACTTCAGTCCACCCGCCAAGGTGATATAATCAACGATTACAGTACCCAACTTGTGTGACTAACTTCTCTCACTAGTCCTAACCCTCTCAAGAACACTGACCCAACTGTCTTTATCAAGGAACAAACCGCACAACCACCGTTGTGACTAACACCTCTAAGACTCAATTAGTCCTAGCCCTCTCAAGAATTCTAGGTCTACTTTTGGAATGGATTTTGCAAGTTGCTAGAAGATGTTGTTCGTACAGAACGCTTCTTGTGAAAGTTGTTGAATAATTATTTTGTTGAATGTTGTTGTACAGAACTTGCGTAAGCTATTTGAGAATTGTTGTTTTGCTTCTTTGAAAATGAATCCTTAAATAACGCTTTCAGAATCTGACCGTTGCTAGTAGCGTGCATTGAATGATGGAAAATGTAATAATGACTTTACTGGAAAATGCATTAGAACTCTGATAGTTACTTGGTTTGTTATAGTTTTCATGTCATCGTGTTGTTGTTTGTCGGTACTTACCTATTTTTGATAGTTTGATTTCAACTGTTTTGATTTGTTGACATGTATAGCGTCAAAAAGTATTTTCTATAACTTATAACTATTGTATGATAAGAAAAAGAAAATTATATATCTGTGTATGTAATCTGTGTTACTCGCTTTACGACTATTTTTCATTCTATAAGAGAGACTATGAAGAGTACAAAGTCAAATCTGAATGATGAGAGGATTACTCATATATTGTTTATCATTGTCTAGTTTTTCTCAGACATAGTGGCCGGTGCCCATGACTTAGAAGGAAATAAACTTCCATGGTTGCTCTATGTTTCAAGAGAGAAAAGGCTAAGTTACACCAACCATAAAAAAGTTGGTGCTGAAAATGCACTAGTAAAATCAATAAATACTAAGAATACAAATTTATATAAGCTCATCCAGATTTTGTTGTGCTTAATGCTTATTTCGATTAATATAGCCGAGGGTGTCTGGTGTTCTCACAAATACTCCCTACATTCTCAGTCTTGATTGTGATCATTATGTTAGCAATAAAAAGGTTGTACGATAAGCGATGTGTTTTCTAACTAAATAATTTTACATGAGAGAATGTTACTAATAAACACTAAAAATGGACAGGGTGTTAGAATTACTTTTTTGGAATCAAGAAGTATATGGATGGAGCTTACACTTTTTCATATCCTCTGATTTGATTGTATATACGCTAGTAATATTTTGTAGGGCAATCTTTCCTGAAATTGGAGATAGACAATGGTTTTTCTATCAGAGATAGGAAATATTCTAACGGTGCAAGATCTATTCGAGTAACATGGCATGACTACCGAAAAACTATAGGAAAATATTGTAATGTGATATTCAATTATCAGTCAGTTGTAGTGAAAAAGACACTAGTATTATCTTAAACTAACTATTTTTATTAAAACTAATGTTTCTGTTAACCATCACCTTCAATTAATTATTTAGTAACTATTATATTTTTATAAATTTATTATCAGAGTTATCATGCACTTTACAAGATTTTTAAGAAGAGCAGTGTTATTTTGACACCAAGTATTTACAACGTATATATTATTTATCGAATTTATACGACGAACAGTGTATTTCTTTCAAAATAATATTATTACATAAAAATTTTAAATTTATTTATTTTTAAAATTTATTTTATAACACAAATATATAGTTTTGTCATTAACCAACTTCACAATTGTATTAATCACAAAAATATATGTCATAAATCAATTATTTTACTTATAATTCGTTAATCATTTCCACTGTTTTATTAACCAATAAAATACATAGTATTAACCATGTTCTGACACTAAATTATAAATGTATTAACCAATTTTTATACTCTATTAACCAATTTTATTTTACTATTTAATTTTTTTTTTATGTTTGACAACTTACTAGCCAAATTATGAACTGTATTAATCAATTTTATACAACCTATTAACCAAAATCTGAACAATATACATATTAACTTTTTTATGTCAAAATATATATTGACCAATCTTTAAACTATATTAAGTAAGTTTTAATATTTCATTAACCAAAATAATTTTTTTTAAAAAGAAAAAAAAATTAAAAATTAAAAATAATAATAAAAATATTGTTCACGTATTTGTGAACAGTAATTTAGATGTGAAGGTTTAGTGTCAAAATAACATTACTCTTTCAAAAAAATGTGATCTGATTTCTAATATTAATGGTGAACAATATGGTGCACCAAAAGAAGAATGAACATATGGCTATGTTGTAGATTTTAATGTAAATTCGGATGTTATTTAGTGAACAATAATATGGGCATGCAAATAAACTAAAAGAGTTCTCTTCTGTTTTCCCTTGCTTTTACATCTATGGTTATTAGGGGGCCATTGTGATGGATAACTACATGTTTATGTATTTGAAGTTTAGACAAGTGAAAAAAAATACTCGAGTGAAAGTTGTTGCTTCATATAATGGAGTTTGGGGAGTATTATTACTCGAGAATGAATGAACTATGAGTTAACGAAGTGGCTGCTTTTATTGACTTTAATAATTTGCTTAGAGCATCTTTGACGGGATGAACAATAAACAACCAAAGTGGGTAATTAAAATTGGACAAAATCGCCACATAGGATTCAAATCTATTATTTTTTACTTTAGTAATAGTTGTTTATAAACAAGTCAAACTGTACTTAATATCAACTATAAATTATAAAGTAATTACTATTATTGTCTAAAAATAAATTAGACTACACATTAAATAAAATAGTAATTAATAAAATAATCTTATTATTTTTTTATTGACTAATGAAAATCAAAATTTTTATCAATTGTCAACTCCATCTCATTTGCAATGTTTTCTCTCTCTTTTTTTCCTTTTTCAAAATAAAAAAAAAAAAACTCTAATTCTTTCTTTGGTCTCTTGGAATGAGTAACATATATGTTATTTGTAATATTAGATGAATCCTATAAAAATTCATGTTTTCTTTTCAAATGAAATAATATAATTAGCATGTGAAAATATTCATTTAAGATTATGAATATTAAATGATGCATCATTGTTCATCATCTGCAAATATATTATTTATTTAATTTTGTATTTAAGACATATTTTATCTATTCTATTTATTTATTCACTAAAAATATTAAGTAACCTCTTATTTCGCTTACTACTTTAGGAATATCAAGATTAGACCACTGCTAGAGAAAGAGCCCTTGTCTTTGGCGCCTAGTCATCAAGTGGTCATCAATAAAAATCAATTCTTTCCCTTTCTTAAATTCGATACTGTGTATCTTAATTATAATTAGTAAAATTTTAGACATAATTATTTCTTATTCACAATTTGAAAGACTTTCTAAAAAATCTTGAAAGTGTCTGCATCAATTCTAAAATCAATTTCTTTTCATTAATTTTTTTTATAAGCAGTATTTGGTATAAAATAACTAAAACCATTACAAATTATGTACAAACAACAGCAACGTCAAAACAACCTGCAACCCCAACACTCCTACACCAATCACCTATTCCCACAAACATCAGCAGCACCATCTGCAAACAACAATAGTACAAAAAACTCTAACATAAAACAAAAAAAAATCAACGAACTAAACCTATCCTAGTTACAGAAAATCAAGAGGGTACTGACACCATTTATAGAACGTACACAAAACCTTCTCTTTAACACCTATTTCTAACCACCACTAAGTGTACATTTTAATGTTGTGAATTATTTCCTCTACATCCACAACAACATTTTTAAATATACTCGCATTCCTATTATGCCAAATACACCAGCAACCCGTTAGTCATATCACCCCAGCCCGATTCTTTGAATTTCTATCTGTTAACGAATCCACCATTAGTAGAAAATGCTCACTACATAATAATGATATACTATAATCTATACCCAACCACACCATTAAACTCCGCCACACTCTCTTCAGAATCGAACATGATGCAAAAATGTGATTCGCTGTTTCCCCCGTATTGCATCCGAACACACATAAAGCGCCCTCATCATTTGGTATTATACCCCTATAAGCCAATTGGGAGCAAGTTGGTAGCCTATCATATAACAATCTCTATCCGGAAATCTTGATCTTTGAGGGAAGGAATGCCTTCCAAATAATATTGAATGCTCTTTTCTCCTCCTCCCCCAACACACCAACCAGTGGATACCTACAAAGAATAACATAATAGGATGTCACGGAGAATTTCGAATCAGCACCCTCTGGCCACACGAAGATGTCACTATTATGTTTCTCTAACTTTATGTCTTCAAGAATCACCCTCAACTCTTCCAGTTCTGCCGCTGCAGCCTCGGGCAGCAACGATACTCCTCCACCCAATTCCCACTTCCAATTATATTCATCCCAACGTCCCATATCCCTTACCCTCCTCTCTGGATTAGGTACATGTTCAAACAGTGTAGGAAAAATGGATTTCAACGGGCTATGCCCACACCAGTGCCCATACCAAAATGGAGTGGATATACCATCACCAATTCTAACCGAAATCTGCTGCTAAAAATCTTTAATGCCAGCTAGATCTCCAATTCCCATAATATCTCTCCAACATATCGATTCCAATTTCTTGTTTGTAATCCTTATTTTAAACATAATTATGTCTAATATATTATCGTATCTCGCTTTCAGCATGTCCTTCCAAACGCCTCTTCCTCCGAAACCAACCTCCACAACCATTTGGATATCGAATCCTTGTTAAACAAACCCACATCCTTGATACCTAAACATCCCTTTTCTTTTAATTTGCAGACTGTTTTCCAACTAATCCACGACACTCCTCTGTTAGATTCGGAATTATGCCACAGGAAGTTCCTTTAGAGCCTAATGATTTGCTGTGAAACTTTAACAGGTAATTTAAACAAGGACATTTGAAACACTGGCATAGTTGTTATAACTGAATTGATTAATTCTACCCTCCCACCTATAGACAACAATCTCTCAACCCAAGAAGACAATTTGGCTTTCATCTTCTCCATCACCGGCTTCCAAAACTCAACCCTTCTTTGATTACCCCCAACTAATATCCCCAAGAACCTAAATGGCAACGATGAGATTCTGCACGAAAGGAAATGGCTGGTTGCTTCCATGAACTCCCTACCAACACCAATACCAAATAATTTACTTTTCCACATATTTACTCTTAACACTAAAATCATTTCAAAGCCTCTCAATAGTGTTTTGATTGCCCACAGATTCTCCCGCGTTCCTTCACCTACTAGTATTGTATCATCGACATATTGTAAAAGGTTAAAGACAACATCCTCCTGCATTTTAAACCCTTTAAATATGCCTAGCTCCATTGACTTATCCACCATCCGTTCCAATCATTCCGCCACAATTGTAAATAAATAGGGAGAAAGAGGGTCTCTCTGTCTTAATCCTCGACTTACTTTGAACTCCTCCGACGGACTTCCATTTATAAGAACTGAGATATTACTGTTAAAAATTTCTACTTCCATCCATGACATCCTTTTAGTTCCGAAACCCATTAGAGACATCATGTGCCTCAAGAAATCCCATTCCACGCAGTCATATGCCTGCGCGAAATCCACTTTAAAAAGCATGCAACTTTTCTTTTCTCTAATTGTGCAATCAATAATCTCATTTGTGATAACCACCCCATCCAAAATCTGTCTCTCCGGGATAAATATCGTCTGGGACTTAGACACTAATTTACCAATTACCTTACACAATCTTCCAGCCAATAATTTAGATATTACCTTATAAATGCAGCCAATTAGACAGATGGGCCGGTATTCCTTAAAACCATCTGGACCCGAGCTTTTATCCCGGTCACAATCAAACACAACCTGCGTAATTTCCTCTCTAGAAACCCATTCTTCCAAATGTTCCTTTCTGATTCAGGCAGTTTGTTAAACCCCATATCAGCAAACTTCAGCCTTGGATAATTGTTACTCCGGAATTTGCTATGAAAAAAGGACTTTTCAGTAATTAACAAAATAATATTCAACTTTTTTAACTTTTCACTAATCATACATAAAATTACATTTTTATTGATCTAAATAAAATTACATTTTTCCCTTCAACCAAACCTTAAACACCATCTCTTATAACATTATATTCCCACAATTATTTAATAATTAAAAAACTCATTTCAAATTACATACATATATTTAAATTAAATTTATATCATGTTATTATTTATTCACGGATCACTATCAACACTATTTTCTTAATTATGTCTTTATTTTTATAAAAAAAATTCATCTCACAATTACTTTTTTCTTCCTTTTGTATGATTTTAAAAAAATTAAATCTATAAGATTATTGTTTATTTTATAAATAAGTAAATCATTTCAAATTTTATATTTATATCTATAACTTTACATTTATATTTGCAACAAAAAAATTCTATAATTATTTTATATTTTATATTTATGTATTTTTTTATATATGATTATTTATTATATTTAAGTTTCTATATTAATTATTTATTTTAACTTTAATTACATTATATTTACTATATCTAAATATATTTAATTATATTTATGTTTTTTTCATATGATTAAATTCATAATAATTTACATCTTAATTATGCAAATATTCATAACTTTTTTATTTATATTATTCATATTATTTAAAAAAATACTATATTAGAAGAAAAAAATCACTCGTACTGAAGCACGGGTCTCTAACTAATTTTAAGAGAGATGTTATATCTAAATTTGACATTCACATCGAATTTACATACAGTACATTCCATCTTTTTCTTTATTTTATTATTTTCATATGTTTTAGAATTTGGGTTCCACACAAAATAAAGCTTAATACGGTGTAAAGTAATACAGTGTAAGAATGCAATGTAACTATAGCATATCTCATATTTTAATCAGTTTGTATCCAATTAACATTTGATATGAATAAAATATTAATATATTTGATACATAATATGTTATGCCGTTAAGTATAAAATAAAATGATGTGATGTGAGACCTAACATTTGATATATAATATGTTAGGCCGTTAAGTATAAAAATATTCTAGGTTTAAGATGGTTAACCAAGTGAATTAAGGAAGTGGGTGGTGGGAGTGTCATATTAGTACACACAAAAACTATTTGCTGGGACCACTTTTGTGGGATTTAGAATTTGAGGAGATGTAGTGAAGATGGCGTGATTCAAATCCTAATAATTTTTAATTAATTATTTCCTGAAAGTTACTTTGTAAAATCAATTCTTTCCCTTTCTTAACTTTGATACTGTGTATCTTAGTTATAATTAATAAAATTTTACACATAATTATTTATTTTTCGCAAAATTCAATACATTTGTGAAGTAATAAAGATGTCTAGGATTTCTTGACCTAAATAATTTAATAGTAAAAATATGATACTATAAGAATCTTATATAAATTTTAATACAATTTTTACGTGTATTACTAATAGTAAAAATAGTTTTTAATATTACCATAACTTTATTTATAAATGATAAGAAATTATAAAATACTGTTTATACATATTATAGGGGCAACTACAAGATGGTCAAGAAAGGACACTATAATTGAAAGACTTTCTAAAAAATCTTGAAAGTGTCTACACCAATTCTAAAATCAATTTCTTTTCATTAGTTTTTTTTATAAGCACCATTTGATATAAAATAACTAAAACCATTACAAATTATGTACAAACAACAGCAGCATCAAAACAACTGTAACATCCCACCCCAACACTCCTACACTAATCACATATCAAGGCTAAGAAGGATGCAGACATTGCCCTAGGTAAATGCAGCCAATTATATTACCTTATAAATGCAGCCAATTATATTAGATGGGTGTTTACGGTGATTTCTCGTAAACAACCGCTAGTCTTTCAAACTATCAAATAAACTTAATTACTGTTATTCAATTTCTTTGATAACTTGCAGGATCGACTAGATTGATCCTATGGGACATAGTCATTCAGCTAAACCTGATTATAAAACTGGTATTCATATTTAAAACTTATAATTAAAGTGTTTCAAAGACATCCAATCCACTTTGATTACCATACTAAATGATTCAAAGGATAATTTTTATATGATATAAGGAATGTTCATCAGAAAAGCAAAAAGACTTCAGATTGGGTAAATGGCAAGATTAAATGTGTGAATGTAAAAATTGCTGAATGTTTAAAGGATTCGAATATAAGGAAAAACGTTTGAATGCAGAAGTAAATAAATGACTCTGAATGTAAAAGCTTTAATGTAAAAGCATGAATGTAAAAATGTTTGAAGCATAAATGAAATGAAAATGAGAGACAAACTGGAAAATGTAAAGAGTTCTCATTGAAATGTAAATGTTGGTGTTATCATACGTACATCTTTCAAGCATTTGTTTCCCTATCCATGCGGTATTTTGAATGTTTACTGAATTTGTACAACAGATATGACACACGAAATCCTAACACTAAGACTTCTATTTATACTATTTCGACCATAACGGTCCTGCTATTAGAATCTGCCACGTTCGACACATGCAGAGTATCACTTCCTTCTAGCCTCCACGCGTCTTCGAATGCTCCAGCGCTTATGTATTTGAATTTTCCAATATCCCGCTCATATTTGAATTTCAAACGCCTTGGAACCTTTGCTTCGAATTCGTTTCAAAGACCACTTTCAAAACAACCTTCACAGATATAATCTCATCGCTATTTCGAAATCCTTTTAAATGTACACTTCACAACTAACATTCGAAACCTTGAGCTTAATATCTCCACTCGAAAAACAGTCTCTTCTATGCCAAACCATAAAACCTGCTTTATTCCAACAAAGCCCAATCATTTCATTTCGAATCACAATATCAAAATCTTCAGCCAACAAAATGCCCCTTTAAAATATGTATTTCGAACCCTTTGAGAAATACTTATTTTAAATAAATTCACAAGATTTTGATAAGACTTTTGAGTAATCATGACATTTACTGTGCATGACTTCAACCACGTCAATCAAGACGCCTCCTTGAATACTTAACCGTTTGAACCAGTTATCACAGGATGGTGCGGTTTTAAAAATAATGATTATTATTAATCATTCTCATTACCAGCATTAGATTTTACGCCACCTCTCCTTGAATCCAACCAACACATTCCACGTACCCTGGTCTCACTTAGTGAGTGTTTAAACTTCCACACTCTCTTATAAATTTCATCATTTTAGTCTTTTCTTCTTTTTTTCAAAAAATTCTGAAACGTCTTCTTCTTTTTCCTTGCACTAAACCCTAAAACCTCCAACAATCTCAACAATGTCTTCATCAACATCATCTCAACTGAAGAAATCATCAAAGAAGAAGACCAAGAACAACATGGAAACTGTCATGGAGAGCAAGGTGGGTACTTACCAGAATCAATCTGTACTCATTCCTCAAACGATCTCCAAAGAGAAAGAAATGTTGTACGCTTCTCAGGTATTAATCCCTACTAATGTTGCTGGAAAAAGGTTTGCCTTAATGGGTCCTTTAACTGTTTTTGAAATTCTAAAAGATGCTAGGAAAATCTTTCCCGTTTGTTATAAATTCAAACCCTTATTCAACAAAATGGATGCCCCTAAGGTAGGAACTGAAAACATAAGTGAATCGTCTGATTCGAAAACCACTGAAACTCCAGTCTCACCTCCAAAAGATCCCTTTATCTTAGATTATGTCAAAAGCAATTTCAAACCATTTCGATCCTGTCCCACTTCAGATGTAGCATATCAAAACTGGCTCACTAAAGTAGAAGCCAAAAAATCCCAGCAATGGGAGGAATTAGGAATTTACAATCTGATTAAACTGTCGAAACCAGGCTTTACTTATACTCACCCACTGCTATTTGCTTCATTGTACTTCTGGGATAGCACCTATAACACTTTCCATCTTCCTGGCGGAATGATAACACCCACTTTCTTTGATATAGCTGCCATCACTGGTCTTTCACCAGTGGGGGAAACTTATATCCCTGATAACGAAGAACACTCTAGCATCATTGACTTCGATGTCAAACTAGCTATCTTTTCAAAATTCATCAGCCATTATCATACTGAAGGGGATAGTGTCTCAGACGTAGAACACATTGCTTTCCTTACCTTGTGGCTGTCACGATATGTGTTCTGTAGCAGATCCCTGCAAGTAGCAAGTAGGTTCATTCTCTTAGCCAGGGATTTCCATGAAAATAGGAGAGTCTGCCTGAGCGAACTGCTACTTGTCGATCTTTATGAAAGCTTATGGTCAGCAGTCTCCAGTTTAAAATCCCATACTCCAAAGAATATTCTTCTAGCTGGACCCTTTTGGTTGCTTCAGTTATGGCTCAATGCCATGTTCGAATCTTCTTTATCAACTGCTGATACTATCGTCGAACAAGATCCAGAAATAGCCTGATAGAATCATTGAAGGCACAAGGCTTCAAAAGCTTACCCCAAATGATGACAAAGATGATTTCAAAATCCTTTTCTCTAAATACATCATTATCTTCTCAAAAAGACACAAATTCGAAGAGTCCATGGCACCTTTTGCTCCAAGGACTTGTGGACCATCATGGTTCACAATATCTCTCTCAGAAGCTGTCAAGAGCAAAGAGATACAGGACATTTGGAAAGCATTTCTTCTCCCTAGGTTAATTTCCTCAAGAATTACTCCCTCAAAGAATCAGATTTTCCTCCTTGCTTATCAACCCAACTTCATCTCTCAACAATTTGGACTGTGCCAATTAATTCCTGAACCTTTGTTCCAAACTCAAAGTGCCACAACCTCAGGCGGAACGTTCAAAGCAAGAGAGGCCAAGTTACAACTGGAGCAATATCAAGATTTTGCTCAATTCGAGCTTTTACCTTTCGAGCCAACATACTTCCCAGCAAAAGGATTTCTTGAATGGTGGACTAAGTTCTACCAAACATATATGTTTGACACACTCACCATTCAACAAAAGCTAACTGACGCGTTCAATGTGCAGGTACACTCCAAGAAAGGTATGTTCACTCACGCTAAAGAAATTAGGGCTTTTCAAAATTATTTCGAAACCACTTATGATCCCACACGCTTGGAAACCACTGTACATCGAGCGACCGAAACCTTGAAGGAAACATTTAAAGAAAAAATTTCTAAGTTCAAACTTCCTTCAGGGTTGTCACCTGAGGATAGGTATAGGTTGGCACTCGAAATGCATCCACCTAAATTTCCTAGATTGCCTACCTCAGAACTGGCTCTGGCTTGGTTTCCTTCATACCCTTGGTGGTTGACTTGCAAAGAAATGTTCAAATACCAATCTCGAAAGAAACTAAATCCATCTGAGACTGTGACATGGGCTCGTTACTGGCTTCATAATTTCCCAGGACATCTTCGCTATGACCTTCCTGCCATTTCGATTACATCTAATCAAGGCACAGGTGCGAATGCTTGGGAAAATTCCAACTGTATCCTAATTCCTTTATCTTTAAAATTTTACTTTAATTGTTTCATTTTTCAGCCATCAGGATAAAAAATGTTGCTTCGAAGACCAAAGAAGGAAGTACTTCTCAGCAAGCCATTGAAGGTAATGATGATGTAACTCCAACAATACCAACAACAACAACAACACCGATAGCAGATGTTTCAATTCCAAAGGTAATCAACTAACCCTGTTGTTTCGAATAGATCGAAGTTTATGATTTAGATCTAACTTATGTTTAAACCTTTCAGACTTGCAAACTTCCACCAATTACTCCTAAGAGAAAGAAACAAGATTCCACTGAAGAGAACCTCAAGACTGGTAAAAATCTTCCAACAGCTTCTAAGAAGAAGCAAAAGAAAGAAAGCTCTAAAGACCCTGAGCCTACTAGCGTTTCTGGACTTGATTCCAGAGACGTTGCTCCCTCAACAACATCCAAAACTCCACCTTCGACCTCCAATGTAATATTGGAACATATTGACAGTAACATTTCTTCTGAGAATCTACAGGTAATTTTAAATTCGAATTCCTAGCAAAAATAGTCATTCATACCTTGGTACATATTTTTAACTTTTCTTTGTTCATGCAGGATACTTCGAACCCGAATCCCACTGCTTCAACCCTCCAACAGGGACTGTTGCTCCAATCACTTCCTCTCCTCATGGGGACTCTAGCAACTTCGTGCAAAACAAAGGGTCTTCCAACATGGTGGCTCCGATTGGGACTTTGGAGGCACAAGATGATCAAGGCACTTCACCTCCGTTGAAGGAAGCAAACGAAGAATCACCCCACAAATCTTCAGAAAATCCACCAAAAACTTCCCTTTCGAAATCTTCTCTCGAAGCTCCTCAAGAGAGTCCAAAAGACACTCATGCTGAAGACAAGACTGAATCACCTCAAGAGAGTGAAGGAACTGCAGAGGAAGGATCTGAGGAAAACGAAACCCAAAGCGGTTCTGCTGATGAAACGGAGTCTGATACTAATAGCAGCGAGACCAATACTATCGAAGTGGTGGATCTGGTCGACGACGGAGAAAATAATGAGCAAGACAAAGATGAAGAGGGTGGTGGTAAGACTAATGAGCCTATGGAGGTCGAAACGGACGCGACTCCTTTGAACAAAGAACTTCCCCAAACTTCCCAACCTCGACTACCTGAAGAAGAATTAGCTCTCCTAAAACGCAATGACCCAATTGGGTATATGAAAGCTAAATTGGCCCAAAAGGATATCCCTTTTACTAGGGTTGGCACTGGTTCGACTACCAACACATTGTCCCCAGATGCTCGAGCTATACTCCTTCACAAAGTCAGGAAGACAATCCTCGATGTAGATTTGTTCGAAGTTCTTAAGAAGGATAGCACTGCTTGCTATGCCATAAAGGAGCTTCTCACTCAAGTCAACTTCGCAGCTTGCCCCTTGCCAGTTAGCACTATATTGTTCGACCTCCAAGTGTTATTGGATGATGTGACTGGATGTCTCTTACAAGATGAGTTAACTGCTGCTAAAGTTCAGGAGAAATGAAATGCCATGGATGCTACTTACGAGCGTGCTTTGAAACTTTCCAAAGAGGCTGAAGACCAAGCAACACGCTTTAATCAGGCGAAGGCTGATTATGAAGTTCGAGCGCGGTCTATTCTCTTTTGGGAAGGACAAATTCAAGAACTCCAGCGAAAGGTCAAAGAAGCTCAACAACAACAACTGGCTTACGAAACTGACAACGCTGGGAGCCAATTCGAAGAGCTTCTTAGCAAAGGCCTTTCTGAAACCGAAGCAGCAGAGCGCATCAAAGGAGAAGTAACTACACTAGAAGGAGCGAGACGTTATTCCCAGCAAAGACTTGAGTCCTTTAAAAGCACCTTTGCAAGATTGAGAAACAACGTGTATTTTTAAGTCTTTGTTTATTTGAATTAATTCGAATCTTGGTTTGTAATATCGGAACAACGCCATTTTGGCAATGTATTACCATTTTGGCATTCCCTTATAATTATTTCAACTAAGTGGCTATTATTCGAATCTCCTGCAGGCGAGGTCTATATTTTTTAAATATTTTCCATTAACCCTTAAGATTCGTTTGTCATCCACTAACTCTTCGATTTCATACGCATTGTTTGAGAATATCTTTAGTATTCGAAAGGGTCCCTCCCAATGAGGTGACCATTTACCTAATGTTTTGTTTTTCTTGTCCATGGGCAATATGACTTTCCAGACTAAGTCATTAACAGTGAATGTTTTTCCTTTCACCCTTTTTATTGTATGCCCTGGCTAGTCTTTCCTTTTGCCTCACTAGGATTTCCAATGCATGCAGTCTAACTTCGTCTAACTCAACTAACTCATTCATCATCATCTCCCAATACAATGCAGATGGGATCTCATTTTGCCTTTGAATTTGAACTGATTGCAGATGAATTTCCACTGGTAAAACTGCATCATGGCCAAATGTTAGTTGGAAAGGTGTGGTGTTAGTAGCTTCTTTAGGAGATGTTCTACAAGCCCATAGTATTTGGTCCAGAGTCTTGTGCCAATTCCTTGGCCTTTTACCAACATGTTTTTTAATTAAACCTATTATCACTTTGTTTGCTGCTTCGACCTGACCATTTGCTTGAGCATAATATGGTGTTGATGTTAATGATTTAAAACCCATCTCTTGAGCAAATTCCTGCATCTTTCTACCAGTAAACACAGAACCTTGGTCTGTGGTTATACTCTCTGGTAATCCAAACCTATAAATTATCTATCTCTGTATGAACTCAATAATAGCCTCTTGATAAGCAACTATTAATGGTATTGCTTCGATTCATTTAGTAAAATAATCAATTCCTACTAAGATATATTTCTGTCCTTTAGACGAAGCAGGATTGATTTCTCCTATTAAATCTAATGCCCATCCTCTAAAGGGCCATGGTTTAATGATCGAATGTAACTCGCTTGCAGGAGCATGTTGAATTCCTGCATGTTTCTGGCATTCTTCACACCCTTTAGCAAAATCTATACAATCTTTGAGCATGCTGGGCCAATACATGCCATATCAAGAATAACAACCATTTCATTTTATGGCCTGCTTGATGTGCCCCACATGCCCCATTGTGGACTTCTGATAATGCTAAGTATGCCTCACTTTCTCCTAGGCACTTCAGTAATACGCCTTCCTGGGTCTTCTTGAACAATTCATTTCCCATGAGGACGTATGATAATGCTCTATATTTTATCTTCCTATCAACATTCAATGTTGGATTTTTTAAATAATTCACAATCGGACTTCGCCAATTTGCATCTGCCAAGGTGCCTATGGCTAATACTTCGAATCCCTGCTTGTCAGCACATCCTAACTTTATATTTTCTAAGTCTGATGGTACGAGTCTAGTAGCCATAACCCTTCCTCTTAATTCGACCAAATCTTCGAATTTTTTGGTGGGAACTTTATATCCTGAAGCCAATTGTGCTAGGTCATTTGCCTCTTGATTTTCTATTCTTGGTATATGTTTAATATCCATGTATTCGAATTTTTTGAGTAGCCTATTAACTATGACGAAATACGTAATCAAATTGTCTTTTATGCATTTGTATTCCTTTGTGATTTGCTTGACCACTAACTCCGAGTCTCCTTTGATTTCGACTCTAGTTTCCCCCAATTCCAACAAAGCTTCAAGTCCAACAATAAGCGCTTCATACTCAGCTTCGTTGTTCGAGCAACGAGGACCGTCTAACTTATACTTGAATTTTGTTGGAATTCCTTCAGGAGAAATTATAAGAACTCCAACACCGCTACCATCTTTGTGGGTCGAACCATCAAAGTATAATTTCCAAGGTTTCATTTCAACGTAACTCATGACAGTCTCTTCGAGCAGTGAATGATCAACAATGAAATCAGAAATTACTTGACCTTTCACAACACTTAAGGGCATGAAGGTCAAAGAATACTCTGTCAAGGCCAAAGCCCATTTACCAATTTTGCTATGCATTATTGGTTTCGAAAGCTTGTGTTTGATAACATCTAAATGAGATGAAACATAAACATCAACAGGCTTTATATAATACTTAAGTTTCATACAAGAGAAATACAAACAGAGACATAGCTTTTCTATGTTGCTGTATCTGGTTTCTGCATCATTCAACACCCTACTTAAATAGTATATGGCTCTTTCGATGCCATTGTTATCTTCTTGTGCTAACATACTACCTATGGTGACTTCAGAGGCAGATATATACAGTCTCATGGGCTTTCCCCATGAAGGTGGAGACAAGATAGAAGGCTGAGTGAGATATCTTTTTATATTGTCAAACGCCTCTTGATGTGCTTCGTTCCATTCGAAGGCTTGTCCTTGCTTTAAATGAAGTAACAGAGAGAAAGCCTGAGTTCTTCCACTTAAATTCGAAATGAACCTTCTTAAAAAGTTAATTTTCCCTAGCAAAGATTGCAACTCCCTTTTTGATGTAGGTGCTTTCGTCTCCATAATGGCTTTGGTCTTGTTTTGGTTGATCTCGATACCTTTCTTATGAACCACAAAACCAAGGAAATCTCCAGCCTGCACAAAAAATGCACACTTGAGGGGGTTCATTTTTAAACCATGTTTTCTCATTCTTTCGAATGATTGGCTCAAATGATGCAAATGGGTTTCTGCATATATTGATTTGATGACTATATCATCAATGTACACCTGCATAAAAGTCTCAATGAAATCATGAAAGATCGATTTCATTGCCCTTTGATAAGTTGCCCCAGCGTTTTTTAAACCAAAAGGCATCACTACCCATTCGTAGGTGCCTAAGGCGCCTGGACAACGAAATGTTGTCTTAGAAACATCTTCTTCAGCAATGAAGATCTGGTTATAGCCAGAGTATCCATCTAACATACTTAAATATTCGAATCCTGCAGCAGAGTCTATTAACATTTCTGCCACAGGCATGAAGTACTCATCTTTGGGGATAGCAGTATTTAAATCCCTAAAATCTATGCAAATTCTCAGAGAGCTATTTTTCTTAATAACAGGTACTATATTTGCTAACCATTTGACATACCTTATGGTCCTGATGAATCTGCAGCGCAACAACCTTTCAATTTCAACTTTAATCTTTGTGAGAACTGCTGGTGCGAACCTTCTAGGGGTCTGCTTGATGGGCTTCTTACCATCCTTGATTGGAAGTCTGTGTTCAACTAACTCCCTCTTTAAACCAGGTATTTCATCATAGTCCCACGCGAAACAATCTTTATTTTTTCTAAGAACTTCGATCACTTTCTGCTTGAGGCTTGGATTGAGTTTTGTGCTCACGTAAGTTATTCTTTGTGTGTTTTCATCTCTCAAGTTCACCTCTTCGAGTGGATCCTGCGCTAACATTTTAGCACCTGAGTCTGTGGGGTCCTTCTCGAAGCCTAAAGGTCCTCTATCATAGATGGCATCTAGCCTTTGATCTTTTTCAACTATTTCTTGTTCTTCAAAGGGTGCGCCTTTCGAGCCATCCCCATCTATTTTGTTTACTTCTGCAGCCATACTATCTACTTCAGCTTCTAAGGCCGCTTTCCATTCGTTCTCGGCCATGTAGGCCGAAATCTTTTTGAAGAAGGAGGACTCAATCATGGGCAGGACTATCGAATTCCCAGCCTGCTGGCTGTCTCTGTGCAGCGCCTTCGACTTCTCCATCTCCCTTGATTATCCTTCTATCCCAATACATTCCATCATGGCGAAGGGTCATGTAATAATGCGCGTTCCTGGTTTCATTGATCTCATCATTTGGGGTACAAGGAGCAATTTTGGCTAAGTGTTTGTCATAGTGTCTCTTATCAACTAGGTTGACTGCTGTCATGAAATAGCTTTGATCTGCTTCGATGTTCTCAACAATGCCATCCTCTCTCCATAATACTAACCTCTGATGCATCAACGAGGGAACTGCTCCAACGCCATGGATCCATTCTCTACCCAACAACCAATTGTAGTTGGCTTTAGCTTCGATTACCATGAACATAGTGGGTCTACAGCTTGATCCTACAGTCAAATCCACTTGGATTACCCCCAATGTCTGACCCACTTTACCTTCATAGTTTGATAGTACCATATTATGTGGTTTTATGTCAGCATCCTGTATCCCTAACTTCTTCAGCATGAAATGAGGCATCAAGTTCACTGCAGCGCCTCCATCCACCAGGACTTTGTTTACACCATGTGTACCAACTTTTGCTCGAATGAACAGTGGCTTTAGGTGATTTTGCATGGATGGTTCTGGGTGCTCGAAGAAGGCATTCTGCTCTTCGACAGCTCCATTATCCATCACGTAATAGCATACGAGCCTATGTTTCATCAAATCTATTGCATCATCCTCCTCATGCTCTCCGACTTCGGTCTCTTGCCCAAATTTGCAAGCCAACACAGATACTACATTGCAGTTGATGTTGAGTGAAGATTCCCCTTCTGATTCGAAATTGTCAGTCAGCATATCCTCATCCTCCTCTGGACCTAGCGTGTATTCCTTTGATTCGTTTTGCTTTGTTTTAGAGAAAAGTTTCCTGCTAACTGGAGGTTTGCCCCCAGGTTAATTGTTTGGTGCAGGTTTGTTGGTACTCGATTCCTCTTTGTCCTTGCTCGAAGCCACTCCCTTGTTAATCATAGCTTCCCTCTCAGTTTTTCGAACCCTTTGTTGCCTGCGCCATTGTGATCTTGACATGGGATGCTTTCCCTTGTGGTTTTCCAACCTCACTTCTTCCCTTTTCGCCATATTGAACTGCCTTCTATACGTCATGGCATGGTGTGTATTTCGTTCATTATTCCTCCACTTGTCTCTCCCCTTGTCAGCCCTAACTTGTAGCCATTTGTCTGTTGGTACCTCAGCAGGAACTTTGAATGTTACCCTTCGAGCGCCTCTAGGATAAGGGTTGTCAGGCCTCCGTTGGGTGTAATTGTTCTCGAAACGTTGGCCCATCTGACCAGTTTCTCTGTGGTTCCAACATGGGGCGAAAGGGACTGTTTCGAAGGTTTCAGCCATGTTTTGATCATATACCGCAGAACACCTTGGACACACTAGGCATTTGGTTGCCCCCTTGTGACAACGAACCAAGAAACCCAAAAGACTTTCTCCAGCCTTAGGGTAGCATCTGAACAGCTGGTTATCCTGGCGCCAGTTTACGCCTGTTCGCGCCCCTTTGCCTTTTTTCAAAGTCTGCAGCAATTCTCTGGTTACAAATGATGCTGCATCTAGGACATAACATCATTACAACATTTTCTTTGTGGCATAGCATGAGGTAATCTTTGAGACTGGTATCCCTAGCATCATTGTCTTCCATCTTGTATTTTTCTTTCGCCAAGTACCTTTCCATCTCCTTCATTTCGGAACAAGGTTGCTCCATATCGACCATGTTAACATCCACATCTTCTCCTTTGATATCAGCATCTCCCCATCCTGTAGGTTTGATATCTTCGATTGAGGTCTTTGAGCTTTCTGGGGCAGAATACTTCACCATGTAATCGAACTTTCCGCTGGGCTCCCCCAAGGTATCCCATATTTCTTTCTGAGGAAGAACTGGCAGTGTGATATGTACTTTCTCCAATTTTCGCCTCAGGCTTTCAGTAGCCTGTGTCAAATTTTGTTTTTGGTTCTCCTGGCCTTCAGTAGCCTGGATCTCTTTCGAAGCCACCGAAGGAACCACTTCGATTGAAGCTTCTTGTTTCTTATGGAAATCCTCAGTAACTTCCTTTTCGATTTTAGCTAACACATAGTATTCATTTTCAGTGTTTTCCTCTTCTGATGGAGTGTCACCTTCATTCGCTCCAACCATATTTATTTCTCCAATGTATGCAGGTTCAGAGTAATTGGTGTCAGCAACATCTAAAGGGTCATCATCTACTTTCATCCTTGGCTTGTCAGCAAACTTTAATCTACCATCCTTGATTGCATTTTGAATCAGATCCCTGAAAAGAAAATATTGTGAGGTTTTGTGGCCTAAGAAACTGTGATACTTACAAAACCCCCTTTTCTTTCTTTGATCTAAAGGTGGTAATTTAACATTAGATGGCACTATTAGTTGGCCATCTTTGACAAGCAAATCAAAAATCTCATCACATTTTGTTACGTCGAAGGTATACACCTTCTTTGGGAACTTGTCACTTTTCTCATTTTCAATAATTTCTTTCCCTTTTGTGGGAACTAATAACTTACAAGAGTAAGGTGGAGCCTGTTTTAATTCAACGAGATCAATTTTGACCACTTCGAATTCAGGGTAATCTCCTACTTCCTCAGTTTTGACATAGGAAACCCTCTCTTTCTTGTTATTTTTAAAAACCCTGGCTTTCTCGACCTTTAGTCTTTCGACTTGTCGAACCCTGTCTGCTAATTAGGCCATATCCCTCAAGTATTGTGTATCTAATTTCTTTCGAATGGAGTAGTCTAGGCCACCGGCAGCCATTTCGACTAACTCATGTTCAGGAACTACTGTGAAACATCTAGACTTCAAAAGTCTGAACCTATTCAGATAATCATCTATAGGTTCAGTAAACTTCCTCTTAACACTGGCTAGCTCTTTCAGACTTATTTTAGATTGTCCCATGTAGAATTGTTCATGGAATAATCTCTCCAAAAGATTCCAAGTATCTATGGATCCGGGAGGCAATGTGGTGAACCATGTGAAAGCATTCTTAGATAGGGAACTTGGAAAATATTTAATCCTAAGGTTCTCATTATTTGCTATATCTCCCGCTTCGGTCAGATATCTGACTATGTGTTCGACTGTTGACTCATTGGTGTCTCCAGCAAACTTTGTAAATTTAGGGACCTTATATCCCCTTGGTAAATCAGTGTGCATTACATAATCCACTATGGGGGAAGAAAAGTTTGGCCTTCTAATTCCTGTGTTAAGACCGTTTTGAGCCATAATCCTTTCTATCATGGTGGTTAAATTATTTTCTGCCAACATGTTGTCATTTCGAATTCTATGAATGACTTCATTAGCATCTTGGTTTTGACCCACCATGACAACTCCTCTAGGTTGTTCTTCTCGAAACTCTAGGACTTCTAACCTTTCGACCCTTGCCCCTGGTTCTATAACTCCCCTTTGTGGTTCCTCTCGAATCACTGGGGCATCTAACCTTTGTGCCCTTGCCCCCAAATTAACCCCTTCTCTGGCTGGTCTATAAGGTGGGTCATCAACAACTTGTTCTATGATGGGTATGTTTGCTCGAACCAACGCCTGATTCTGTCTACGCCTTTCTGGCGGAGCGAAAAAATCTGCTATTCGGCTCATGTTGTCCGCGTTTTCCCTATTGGTTACAGTTACATTTTGTACTATTGGGGCAAATATTTCTTGCATAGTCTGCGCTAATACTCCTATCATATTATGGTTACTATCATCCATTAATTGTCTAAAGGCAATATGATTTTCTGTAGTTAAGATAGGCAGTGTACTATGACCTACTGAACCTTGGGTATTTGTCATAAATTGGTTGGCCCCAGATCCAGACCCAAATTGTGGTGAAGAATTCGATGTGGAATTGTGCAAACCCGCCATAAAAGATGTTGGCATCCCATAAGAGGGATTTCTGGGTCTATTGCCATCGAAACCAGGTGGTCTAGTTGGTGGAGGGGTGGCGAAATGGGCTTGTGTCCCTGATGGTGGGACAAATCCCACAGGATAACCAGTGGTCCCTGTATTTCCTAGGGTCGAACTGTTGGTTGTCATGCCACTTGCTCCATTTGTGGCCACACTACTGGTAGAAGATGCAACAGACTGTGCATTTAAAGGGATCGCGCTAGACGTCCCCATCGAAACAGACGTATTGGTGCCTGTTCCATGTGGGGCATGTTGTTCCCCTTGTTGATTACTTAGATTAGACATCCTATTACTACGTTTTCTTCTGGGTATATGTGGATTACTGGCTTTTATTTTGTCACTTCTAAGGTTCATATACCAACGCGTATTCGAAATTTACAATCTTGATACAAGGTTTCTAATATGACACTGTCCCACTGGGCGTGCCAATTTGTTTACGGTGATTTCTCGTAAACAACCGCTAGTCTTCCAAACTATCAAATAAACTTAATTACTGTTATTCAATTTCTCTGGTAACTTGCAGGATCGACTAGATTGATCCTATGGGACATAGTCATTCGGCTAAACCTGATTGTAAAACTGGTATTCATATTTAAAACTTATAATTAAAGTGTTTCAAAGACATCCAATCCACTTTGATTACCATACTAAATGATTCGAAGGATAATTTTTATATGATATAAGGAATGTTCATCAGAAAAGTAAAAAGACTTCAGATTGGGTAAATGGCAAGATTAAATGTGTGAATGTAAAAATTGCTGAATGTTTAAAGGATTCGAATATAAGGAAAAACGTTTGAATGCAGAAGTAAATAAATGACTCTGAATGTAAAAGCTTTAATGTAAAGGCATGAATGTAAAAATGTTTGAAGCATAAATGAAATGAAAATGAGAGACAAACTGGAAAATGTAAAGAGTTTTCATTGAAATGTAAATGTTGGTGTTATCATACGTACATCTTTCAAGCATTTGTTTCCCTATCCATGCGGTATTTTGAATGTTTACTGAATTTGTACAACAGATATGACACACGAAATCCTAACACTAAGACTTCTATTTATACTATTTCGACCATAACGGTCCTGCTATTAGAATCTGCCACGTTCGACACATGCAGAGTATCACTTCCTTCTAGCCTCCACGCGTCTTCGAATGCTCCAGCGCTTATGTATTTGAATTTTCCAATATCCCGCTCATATTTGAATTTCAAACGCCTTGGAACCTTTGCTTCGAATTCGTTTCAAAGACCACTTTCAAAACAACCTTCACAGATATAATCTCATCGCTATTTCGAAATCCTTTTAAATGTACACTTCACAACTAACATTCGAAACCTTGAGCTTAATATCTCCACTCGAAAAACAGTCTCTTCTATGCCAAACCATAAAACTTGCTTTATTCCAACAAAGCCCAATCATTTCATTTCGAATCACAATATCAAAATCTTCAGCCAACAATGGGCCGGTATTCCTTCAAATCCTACGAATTCTACACGTTTTGTATCAAGGCTAAGAAGGATGCAGACATTGCCCTAGGTAACCTTGAATTTTCCCAAAATTCTTGAACACAACTAACTACATATTCACCTACCACCTCCCAACAAGTCTTCAAAAATTTTATGTTAAAACCATCTGGACCCGAGCTTTATCCCCGTCACAATCAAACACGACCTGCGTAATTTCCTCTCTAGAAAACCATTCTTCCAAACCGTTCCTTTCTGATTCAGGCAGTTTGTTAAACCCCATATCAGCAAACTTCAGCCTTGGATAATTGTTACTCCGGAATTTGCTATGAAAAAAGGACTTTTCAGTAATTAACAAAATAATATTCAACTTTTTTAACTTTTCACTAATCATACATAAAATTACATTTTTATTGATCTAAATAAAATTACATTTTTCCCTTCAACCAAACCTTAAACACCATCTCTTATAACATTATATTCCCACAATTATTTAATAATTAAAAAACTCATTTCAAATTACATACATATATTTAAATTAAATTTATATCATGTTATTATTTATTCACGGATCACTATCAACACTATTTTCTTAATTATGTCTTTATTTTTATAAAAAAAATTCATCTCACAATTACTTTTTTCTTCCTTTTGTATGATTTTAAAAAAATTAAATCTATAAGATTATTGTTTATTTTATAAATAAGTAAATCATTTCAAATTTTATATTTATATCTATAACTTTACATTTATATTTGCAACAAAAAAATTCTATAATTATTTTATATTTTATATTTATGTATTTTTTTATATATGATTATTTATTATATTTAAGTTTCTATATTAATTATTTATTTTAACTTTAATTACATTATATTTACTATATCTAAATATATTTAATTATATTTATGTTTTTTTCATATGATTAAATTCATAATAATTTACATCTTAATTATGCAAATATTCATAACTTTTTTATTTATATTATTCATATTATTTAAAAAAATACTATATTAGAAGAAAAAAATCACTCGTACGGAAGCACGGGTCTCTAACTAATTTTAAGAGAGATGTTATATCTAAATTTGACATTCACATCGAATTTACATACAGTACATTCCATCTTTTTCTTTATTTTATTATTTTCATATGTTTTAGAATTTGGGTTCCACACAAAATAAAGCTTAATACGGTGTAAAGTAATACAGTGTAAGAATGCAATGTAACTATAGCATATCTCATATTTTAATCAGTTTGTATCCAATTAACATTTGATATGAATAAAATATTAATATATTTGATACATAATATGTTATGCCGTTAAGTATAAAATAAAATGATGTGATGTGAGACCTAACATTTGATATATAATATGTTAGGCCGTTAAGTATAAAAATATTCTAGGTTTAAGATGGTTAACCAAGTGAATTAAGGAAGTGGGTGGTGGGAGTGTCATATTAGTACACACAAAAACTATTTGCTGGGACCACTTTTGTGGGATTTAGAATTTGAGGAGATGTAGTGAAGATGGCGTGATTCAAATCCTAATAATTTTTAATTAATTATTTCCTGAAAGTTACTTTGTAAAATCAATTCTTTCCCTTTCTTAACTTTGATACTGTGTATCTTAGTTATAATTAATAAAATTTTACACATAATTATTTATTTTTCGCAAAATTCAATACATTTGTGAAGTAATAAAGATGTCTAGGATTTCTTGACCTAAATAATTTAATAGTAAAAATATGATACTATAAGAATCTTATATAAATTTTAATACAATTTTTACGTGTATTACTAATAGTAAAAATAGTTTTTAATATTACCATAACTTTATTTATAAATGATAAGAAATTATAAAATACTGTTTATACATATTATAGGGGCAACTACAAGATGGTCAAGAAAGGACACTATAATTGAAAGACTTTCTAAAAAATCTTGAAAGTGTCTACACCAATTCTAAAATCAATTTCTTTTCATTAGTTTTTTTTATAAGCACCATTTGATATAAAATAACTAAAACCATTACAAATTATGTACAAACAACAGCAGCATCAAAACAACTGTAACATCCCACCCCAACACTCCTACACTAATCACATATCAAGGCTAAGAAGGATGCAGACATTGCCCTAGGTAAATGCAGCCAATTATATTACCTTATAAATGCAGCCAATTATATTAGATGGGTGTTTACGGTGATTTCTCGTAAACAACCGCTAGTCTTTCAAACTATCAAATAAACTTAATTACTGTTATTCAATTTCTTTGATAACTTGCAGGATCGACTAGATTGATCCTATGGGACATAGTCATTCAGCTAAACCTGATTATAAAACTGGTATTCATATTTAAAACTTATAATTAAAGTGTTTCAAAGACATCCAATCCACTTTGATTACCATACTAAATGATTCAAAGGATAATTTTTATATGATATAAGGAATGTTCATCAGAAAAGCAAAAAGACTTCAGATTGGGTAAATGGCAAGATTAAATGTGTGAATGTAAAAATTGCTGAATGTTTAAAGGATTCGAATATAAGGAAAAACGTTTGAATGCAGAAGTAAATAAATGACTCTGAATGTAAAAGCTTTAATGTAAAAGCATGAATGTAAAAATGTTTGAAGCATAAATGAAATGAAAATGAGAGACAAACTGGAAAATGTAAAGAGTTTTCATTGAAATGTAAATGTTGGTGTTATCATACGTACATCTTTCGAGCATTCGTTTCCCTATCCATGCGGTATTTTGAATGTTTACTGAATTTGTACAACAGATATGACACACGAAATCCTAACACTAAGACTTCTATTTATACTATTTCGACCATAACGGTCTTGCTATCAGAATCTGCCACGTTCGACACATGCAGAGTATCACTTCCTTCTAGCCTCCACGCGTCTTCGAATGCTCCAGCGCTTATGTATTTGAATTTTCCAATATCCCGCTCATATTTGAATTTCAAACGCCTTGTAACCTTTGCTTCGAATTCGTTTCAAAGACCACTTTCAAAACAACCTTCACAGATATAATCTCATCGCTACTTCGAAATCCTTTTAAATGCACACTTCACAACTAACATTCGAAACCTTGAGCTTAATATCTCCACTCGAAAAACAGTCTCTTCTATGCCAAACCATAAAACTTGCTTTATTCCAACAAAGCCCAATCATTTCATTTCGAATCACAATATCAAAATCTTCAGCCAACAATGGGCCGGTATTCCTTCAAATCCTACGAATTCTACACGTTTTGTATCAAGGCTAAGAAGGATGCAGACATTGCCCTAGGTAACCTTGAATTTTCCCAAAATTCTTGAACACAACTAACTACATATTCACCTACCACCTCCCAACAAGTCTTCAAAAATTTTATGTTAAAACCATCTGGACCCGAGCTTTATCCCCGTCACAATCAAACACGACCTGCGTAATTTCCTCTCTAGAAAACCATTCTTCCAAACCGTTCCTTTCTGATTCAGGCAGTTTGTTAAACCCCATATCAGCAAACTTCAGTAAACCTCCCCCACCTCCTCTACTAGACCCCGATCTGTTTGTATGGTCACAATTGTGTTTTTCCTACTTCTAACTTTCATCAACGAATAAAAATACCTTGAATTTCTATCTCCTTCCGCTATCCACCTACTCCTAGATTTCTATTTAAGCATGTTTTCCTTTAGATGGAGCTTCTTCCAAATCTCAAATTGACATTTCTTTCTTTTTGAAATATCCTCTTCCAAATCTCAAATTGACATTTCTTTCTTTTTGAAATATCCTCCTGCTCTGCCGGCTGCCTCAAAAAAACTTCATCAATTTCCAAATGATTCATACAATCCACCTCTTCTTTTCATTAGTTATAATTCATAAAATTTTATACATAATTATTTATTATTCAGCAAAATTCAATACATTTGTGAAATGGTTATTAGTATTGTGTTGATTAATCAACGATTTTTTCCATTTTCATCCATGAAACAATTCATAATTTTTATATTAACTATCAAATTGCTCGATAATTATTTTATTGTTACTTTGAATATATAATTAATTTAATTTTTCATTACTTAAATAAAATAGAACATAATGATTTAAACATTATGACCATATTAGGGCTCATATTGGTCATAAAGATTCCACTGTATGACAGCCGTAAACATTATGACCATGACATGGGATTATGTGTGTGAATATAATGGCAAAAAGCTTACTAAATTAACGACATTTGAATTAAGATAATGTTTCAAAACACATTATATAACACTTAATATATATGATTTAGTGTGGGGCCATTACATAACATCTTCTTAATTTATAACACTTAATATATATTATTTAGTATGGGGCCATTACATAACATCTTAATTTATAACACTTAATCTATATTATTTCTATACTGCATAATATTATAATGATATTGGTGGGGGCATAGGCCATCCCTTTGTACCATATATCTCCATCCCTGGACTTAACATAGAGTATAAGAGATACTCATACCCCATTAAATTACAATCCAATTAACTTAAAACAATACAAGATGATAAATAAAAAAACTTAAGACTTTCAATATAAATTGTTCCCAAGATACATAAATTCAAATATGATCAATTTTTCTAGACAGGAAGCAACTCAATTCCTGGCAACTCCAAGTTATAATCCGAGATCTCAACATTATCACCACGTGGTCCTTCATATAAATTTTTGATCATTTTCGGAATAATTGGATAGATAGTTTCTTTATATTTATAGCACAACGCCACCGAAAATAAGATGAAAGTCATCAAGCCCAATAAAATGAAAGCAACCGTATGAGAAATAAGCATGAGAGCTATGAAAGCAACAGCAGTTCCAAGTAAGAGAAAAGTACCCATCACGAGTGCAACTTCAAGCTGCAACACTGTGACTATCACCCTAGCCATGTAGTAAAGGGTAACCAGGAAAGCCAAAACCCTAATTAGTAGGGTTTTTTCCTTGCTTGTGGTATTGACTAATTCAAATCCGATTATAGCGAACAAAAGTGCAAATAATTCGCGAAATTGTTTTCCAACTTCGTTCATCCTGCAAAGGGTAGTGAAAATGAAATGATAAGAATATATATTATAGGTTGAATGAATAGAGAAATGAAAGAGAACAAATAATAAAAGTTTGGGTCTTGCTAATCCGGGCACTACTTAACCAATTCAAAAAAAGAAAAGAAAATATTTTATAAAAGTTTAATCATTTCAATTTACAAGACATTAAGTACGCATATTTTTAATTTTTTTATTATTTTAAAATCTAAAAGAGTGTCCTATACACTGGTTTGAATACCCCTAAAAATTTTAGTAGTTTTTTTTTTATAAATAGAAATATCTTATTAAAGAGAGTACATGGGATGTTTAACCCATAGTTACAATAAAAAAAAATCGACAAAATTTAAAAGAGTGCCCTAAAGACATCACTTGTTAGGATATCTTTAAAAGTTTTAGTAATTTTTTTATAAGTAAAAGGATTTTATTAAAGAGCACAAGGGATGTTTAATCCATAATTACGATAACAAAAATCGAAAAAAGACATCCACTCGGAACAACCAACAACAACAAAAAAAAATCCACCTAAAAACATCAAATTAAGGTTTCTCTCAAATTGACACACCACACCAACCAAAACAACCAAGAGTGAATTGAAGTAAGCATCATTCTTCTAACGAATGGTTTAATGTTTGAGTTTTAGGTTTAAGAGAAAATGATAGCTTCTATTTATAGTGATTTTAGGTCCCTTAAGTAAAAAATTATAACAAGAATTTTTTAGTTTTTCTTTTGTAAATATTGTTATTTAATATATTTTTTATAACCAACATGATTTATGGAGGCAAGTAATAGGTATTTGTTATGTAGATCTAGCTAGATTTGTTGTGATCTCTCGCAATCATTTTTATGTTCCATGTATTACTTTAACATTTATTTTGACCGCAAACTACTACACAGTATCTTGTTACTTTTTGATCTTGTTATATTTAGGTCTAGTTAAGAGGGTTTTACAAGACTTTATAATGGGGGAAAAGATTCGTTAACTTTGAAATATGGTATTTTTGCTAAACCAATATTCTTCTCTGTTAATTATGTACTCGAGTCTGGTTGTGAGGTGACAAGAAACCCATATTCTCATTTGTTTGAAGAGTTTAACAAATTATAATTAGT
Source organism: Vicia sativa (assembly GCA_021764765.1). Lineage (NCBI taxonomy): Eukaryota > Viridiplantae > Streptophyta > Magnoliopsida > Fabales > Fabaceae > Vicia > Vicia sativa. The sequence continues at coordinate 10,854,667 of CM038793.1, read as the reverse complement.
TATTTTTTAAATTTGAAAATATAATTTACTCATCAAGTTTTAAAGATTTATTTTCATGTTAAAAAGTGAGAAAGAATCTTACATTTTTATGGAATAAGAGATAATTAACAATAAGTACTCACTTCTATATTATTTTAATATCTTAATATTTAATTTAAAAATTCCAAAATTATAAATAAAATAAAAGAAATTAAATTCACAACAATAACATTCTTAAAAATAATATTTTTTCATCCTTGTGAATTTAATCCATCGAACAAACAATACTCTCATAATTAAAACTTTCTTAAGTAAATAATTTAAGAAATTAATTATCATGCACAATTAATAAAAAGTTTTACACTCTTAATATATCATAACTACCTATAAATGTTAATGTATTAATAATTAAAATTAAAATCAAACTTAATTTAAAATTTAACATTATTATTAGCTGACGCTATAAAATTTTTTTACACTATGATTGCATTCTAATTAAATTCATAATTTAATACTTCAAACACATAATATAATAAAATAATAATACGAATAAAATCTTATTTATTTTTCAGATATTCATTTTCATAAAATATTTTAATGATATATGCAGTTATTATCATAATATTTAACTTTAAACTTAATATGTAAGTATACATGTTAACATTTCATTTGGTCAAGTGAGCATCAAAGGGTCAAATTGCATATCTTACATCAAAATTCTTGATGGCCTACTTCATAAATTTTAAAAAGGAACGAGAAACCATTTTTGTAACAGGAAAGTCAAACATAAAATTCTTCGAGGTAATTCAAGTGAGCATCAAAGGGTCGAATTGCATATCTTTCATCAAAATTCTTGACAGTACTTTATTAAATTTCAAAAGGAAAACCATTTTTTCAACAGGAAAGAGAAACCTACAATTCGTCGGTGGTAACCGGAAGAACAGGAAATAATAAGAATGCTACAAACAAATTTATTTAAAAAGAAAATTTAAAAATTGAAAGTGATATTTATAATTTAGATTTATAAATTTAAATATTTACAAAATTGTTTTTTTTGTTTGTTTTCCAACTTCGTTCATCCTGCAAAGGGTAGTGAAAATGAAATGATAAGAATATATATTATAGGTTGAATGAATAGAGAAATGAAAGAGAACAAATAATAAAAGTAAAAGGATCTTATTAAAGCAGCATCCGGAACAACCAACAACAACAAAAAAATTCCACCTAAAAACATCAAACGAAAGTTTCTCTAGAATCGACACACCACTCCAACCAAAACAACCGAGTGAATTGAAGTACTACCTTGTTGAATATGATGAAGTTGTATTTGCAGGTGTATGTACTTCATGCATCATTCTTCTGACTCAACCTTTTATTTGATAAGCTCAACGAATGGTTTATTGTTGAGTTTTGGGTTCTATTTATAATGATTTTATGTCGATAAGTAAAAAAATTTGACGAGATTTTTTAGTTTTTCTTTTTTAAATATTATTATTTAATATATTATTTTCATAACCAACATGATATATAGGGATGCTTGTCAAAAGAAAAATAAAATGATAGGCATGTCATAGGTATTTGTTATTGGGAGTATGGATTTTGGATTCTGCGCAAAACTCCAGATTAAATAACATTCTAAACTATTGAATAATTTTCAGTATCTACTGATCTAAAATAAGTTTTCTAAACTAAAAAAGACTTTTGAATAATTAACAAAATAGCATTCAACTTTTCATTAACATCACTAAGTATTTCATTTTTAACTTTTCATTAACATCACTAAGTATTTCATTTTTATTGGTCTAAATGAAAATACTTGTTTCCCTAATATTATTCCCTAATATTATTTTAATTATGAAAATGAACCTGCTTCAATATGTCTTTGATTGAAATTTCAAGAGACACTAGAGTTGTTTATATAATACGGATAACGCGTGTTAGTCAAATTCTATTACTATAGGTCGCTTTCATGAGCTAGTGTAAGAATACCATGTCCTACACACTGGACTGGCCTACACATTAATCTCTTTTACATATATTCATCAAGTTTTATAGATTTATTTTTATGTTAAAGGGTGGGAAAGAATCTTACATTTTTATGGAATAAAAGATAATTAAGTATAACTACTAACTCCTATATTATTTTAATATTTTAATATCTATTTTTAAATTTTAAAAATTATAACATAAATAAAATTTCAAAATAATGGAAATCAAACTCTAACAATAATATTCTTAAAAATGACATTTATTTTAGAAATTGTAAATTTAATCATCAAACAAACAATATGGTTATTCTTTCATCTTCCTTGTTTCCATTGTTGTGTTCTAGTTCAAATTTGGTTACCAAGAAAAAACACTGTTGAAAGTAACGGAGTTGTAAGCATACTTTACTTTTTTCTACAGCAATCAAAATGATAGAAAATTCATGAGTTATTGAGCTTATGATAGATCAAAATGACAGAAAATCCATTTAATGGATTTGATATGCCAATGTTGATCTTCATAATATTCTCAAAATTAACTATTTGCATAGCATATCTCCATAAAATTGCATATTGCTTGTCTGCATCTCCTTCAATTATCTTCTTTGCTATCAACTTAGCCTTCTATGCCCTAGTCACAATAATCCCCACAGAGTAATTATGTCTCATTTCTTGAATAATATCACAAATTCTAATTGTCTCAGATGTTTGCATTTTCTTCACAACTGCCTTGGCCATTTGCATATCTATTATCCAAAACCCTCCAACTCCCTAATCATCACAACCATCTATTTCTACCATCTAATTGACACACATAACACTCCTTACTATGACTTCTATATTAGAAACATCATGCTCCAAATAAATTTTCTTATCTACTTAGGAGGCATAGGCATACACAGCAAAATCGTATGCAACGTCATTATTCTAAATCAAAATAAACTTTTAGTTTATTTCAAGAATTTTGGTTCACGTTCTGTATGTTCCTTCGTTATAACCCCACACATTCACCAACTTATGAATATCACTCATAGACCACTTATCAAGAAGTTGCCTAGACGTTATGGTAGAAACATCATCCATGTATATCATATTACCATCATTCAACACAACAAATTCACGTCCATGGTGAAATACATCATTAAACACTTCCATGTTCAGAAAACAAACATGTGACATTTGCGATTTGTCTACTTCTTTGTTCTTCATGATGGAAAAACGTGTTTTGCTTCATGCTCACCGTCTTTGCTCCATTGTGAAATTCCTCTTCTCTTCTTTCTAATTTGAGATGAACTCAGCCTTAGATTTTGTTGTGGGGGGAGTGATCGGTCACCATTTCTACATATTCTCCATCACGCATTCGGTACAAGTCGGTCAATTTGTTAACACTTTAGCCTATATTTTAGCTTTTCTTTTTAGTATTCCATGTTTCGTTATTTATAGTATTGTTTTTGCAAGTTGTTTAAGTTTACATTGTTTAGGTGCTTTTGATCTCTTGGTGTGGTAGTGTTGATGTTTTCACGTGTACGAGATTTGTCCATAGAGCTGGAGTGATCGAGTATAAGTCGGGAGCGCACGTTTGCAAAATTAGGGGCCAAACACGGGCTGCCGTGTCACTTGACACGATCTATGTTAAGAGGATGACAAAAGCATGGAAAGGAGGCTTCAGAGGGATTGACACGATCCGTGTCACCCCTAACACGACCCATGGTGGCATGAGCGAACAAATTATCATACTTTCTATTTTTGAAGGCTTTTCTAGGATTAAGGGCGTTTTTGACTTTTCGGAAGGCTAAAAAGAAACTTGAGACTATTTACACTATGACTGAGAAGAAAGACGGGAATTTTGGGGAGAATGAAGCATTTTTGTTGACACGAAGAAGAAGATTGGAGGTTCAAGGTTTTAGGGACAAAGATTCTTTCATCAGCGGAAGCAATTGAAGATCGAAGAAACAAATAGTTTGTAATGTCTACCTTTTTATTCTGTACAATGTTTCTTTTAAAACATATGAGTAGTTGTTATATCCCAAAATTTTCCCTCCTATTTCTCAAGTCAATTCACATCTCCATACTAAAAGAATTTCTCAAGGGTTGACCAGATGAGCCTTCTCCTAAGCAATTAACCCCACAACTAGGGTTTTGTTTCTCTCAAGTCAAAGATGGTTTCTATTGCCTCAAGTGATCATCATACCTCCTCATATGTCTTAAGTTATCACCATGTCAAGTTTCAAGCCTCACAACTCAAGTTTGCTCAATCAATTGCTCAGATGATTGAGAATCAGTTGTATTGGACAAAAAAGTCAACTGTGGTCAACATATGGTCAAACTTCATTTTTTTGTCAACATCAAGGTTTTGAATTCACATTCATCATTTGATCAAGGGTTGATTATGATTCATCAAGAAAACTCATGATTTGATCAAAAGTCAAAGTTTTTAAATTAGGGTTTCTTGATAAAAAGTTAACAAAACTTTGACAAGGCATAACTTTCACATACTTTATCAAAAATTTTCCACCAAGGCTCTTTTTGAAGAGAATTCAATTCTCTACAACTTTGTGTCTCACAAGCTTTGGCCAAAAATGCTTCATTTGAGAGTTATAGATCAAGACATTATAGGTCCATCTAAAAGTCAACAAAAAGTCATCTTTTTCAAAAGAAGTGTAGATGAACATGGAAAATTAAATGAATATGAAACCAAAATGAGTGTTTAGAGGACATCTTGAGCTTTCTAAAAAGTACAATAACACTTCAAAATGTTTAAAATTGAGCAAGTTACAATTTGTGCAAGTTTAGCATTTTTCAAGATGTGCATGAAGAGAAATACTAAGAAAATTCAATTTTTTTTCCAAATGGGCCATGGTTTTTATAGTTTTGACTTATTTCTAAGATATTACATGACTTCTAATCTGACTTGCACTCCTCCCTTTAATTTATTTTATTTATTTTGGAATTTATTCATTTAAATCCAATTTTAATTAAAATAAAATACTAAAAATCAAATTGATGAATGCAAGCTGTAAAATCAAGTTCCTTGAAGTCCAAGATACTCAGTAAAAGCTGGAAATTTTGAAATATCATTGATTGACAAGATATTGAACACGATTGAATCCAAAAAAGGAAATATTTAGTGCAAATGCTCAATCAAATATCATTGCATTCAAGGCTTGATTCTTGGTCAGAATTGTTGACCTAAATCCATCTACTATATATGCACATTCCTCCTCAAAACATCAACACTTCCTCTCCGAGATACAATCCTAATGCTAAGTGTGCTTACCACTCCAACAGCCCAGGGCACGACACCGACGACTGTTGGGCTTTGAAGAACAAGATCCAAGACATGATTGAAGCTAAGGAAATTGAGTTTGATGCTCCTGTCGAGACTCTGAATATGATCAATGCACCTATGCCTAACCACGACAAACGTTCCAATACTATTGACAAGAATTCTTATGTTTTTGATGTGAATGATTTAACTATTCCTCTGATGACTGTTAAGAGGAATCTGCTGCAAGCCGGTGTCAATCCAGGATGCCCAGAGAATTGCCGTTGGTGCCCACATGCACCTGACAGATGTGCTTGGTTGAGAAGACGTATTCAGTGCATGATGGATAACCGCGAAGTGCTATTTCTGAAACCATCACCTATGGAGAATATGTGTGAAGAAATGTCTAAGAATCTGAAGATCGAAGATGTGAGCGAAGCCGTACCAGAAGTCTGGGATACCTTGGGGCAGCCAAGTGGAAAGTTTGATTACATGGTGAAGTATACTGTTCCTGAAAGTTACAAGATTCCTATTGAAGATGTTAAAGAAACCGGATGGGGAGACGATTTCCCAGAAGACTATGCTGATGTAAACACAATAAGGATCTCCTCTGCCGATCCTGTGCCTAGAGTGGCACCTCTCATCATTACTTCTCCCAGACCAGTTCCATACTCCTCTAACAAAGATATACCATGGAACTATGGAGCCGAAGTTTACTATCATGGCGTCAAGCAAGACCCTTTGACCATTGAGGACATTACAATTGAAGCTACCATTGACAACATCACCGGATCTAGTAAGGTGACCAGAACCGAAAGAGTGTTTTCTCCAGAAATCTCTCCTCCCAAAGACACTACGACTCCAGCTCGCATTCCAGCTATCAAACCAGTTCCCGAAACTAGGGGAAAAGAACCAGTGACTCATCCTGCTCAGACAGAAGTACCAAAGGAAGTTGCTGAAGATACCTCCAAGCAAGAAATGGAGGAAATTCTGAAGATCATCAAGAAGAGTGACTACAATGTTGTGGAACAGTTGGGACAGACTTCGTCCAAGATATCCATGCTTGCTTTGTTATTGTGCTCTGAGGCTCATGCTAAGGCCTTAGTGAAGTTTCTGAAGAATGCTCATATACCGCAAGACACTACTACTGATCAATTTGAAGTTTGTATTGCTATAAAACCAGTTCCTGAAACTAGGGGAAAAGAACCAGTGACTCATCCTGCTCAAACAAAAGTACCAAAGGAAGTTGCTGAAGATACCTCCAAGCAAGAAATGGAGGAAATTCTGAAGATCATCAAGAAGAGTGACTACAATAATGTGGAACAGTTGGGACAGACTCCGTCAAAGATATCAATGCTTGCTCTGTTATTGTGCTCTGAGGCTCATGCTAAGGCCTTAGTGAAGTTTCTGAAGAATGCTCATATACCGCTAGACACTACTACTGATCAATTTGAAGTTTGTATTACTAGCCTGGCTGCCAGCAATGGGCTAGACTTCTCTGATGCTGATTTGACTCCTGCTGGAAGAATACACAACAAAGCCTTGCACATCTCTGTTGAATGCAAGGGCACTACATTGTCTCATGTTTTGGTAGATACCAGTTCTGCTCTGAATATCCTACCGAAGAGTGCTTTCGACCGACTTGATGTTGAAGGATTGGTCTTGAAGCCCAATGACATAATTGTGAGAGCTTTTGATGGTTCTAAATGAACAGTACTTGGAGAGCTCATCCTACCAGTTAAAGTCGGTTCCCAGACTTTCGACTCCACTTTCTTTGTCATGGACATCCGTCCAGCTCACTCTTGCCTACTTGGACGCCCTTGGATACATGGGGCAGGCGCTGTTACCTCTACCTTGCATCAGAAGCTGAAGTACCCAGTGAAGGGGAGGGTTGTTACAGTATGCGGTGAGGAGGAATATATGGTGAGTCATCTGCAGTCATTCCGATACCTCGAGATGGAAGGTGAATTCTTCGAGACTCCCTATCAAGCCTTCAAAACAGTTCCAAGAGTCATGTCTGTTGACTCTCCTGTCACGCCTGAAGTTACACAAGTTCGGCCTAGGATGGCATCACTGAAGGATGCTCAAGCCGCAGTTGAAGAAGGAGGTAGTACTATTTGGGGTCAGCTCCCTGATCTTCCTTTCAAATTTGACAAGACTGGTTTAGGCTTCACTACCAAAGGTCAGAAGATGATACGCCGCGAACGTGCCGGCAAACTTCCTTTCCGCATCAGCAAAGATGAAGTTCATGCTATAGAAGACGACGACAGCGACTTCGACATCAGCAAGTGGATCTTCCCAACTCCCGACAAAAGACTCGGCAATTGGAAGACCGAAGACGTCATACCAATCTCCTTTAGACAGGAAATCACTCCGAATCTCTAACAGCTATGCTATTGCTAAATATGACTTTGATAATCCGATCTACCAAGCCGAAGACGAAGGTGAGGAAGATTGTGAAGTTCCAGGAGAACTTGTCGATCGCACAAAGAAGAAGAATGTTATACAACCACACGAAGAGCCAGTTGAGGTTGTGAATTTGGGTACTAATGAAGACAGAAAAGAGATCAAGATAGGAACAGGTCTTGAGAGCAGTGTCAAAGAAAGATTAGTTCAGATGCTACGAGACTATATCAAGGTTTTTGCTTGGTCATACGAAGACATTCCAGGTCTAGACATTGACATTGTGGTACACCGGTTACCGATGAAAGAAGGTTTTCTCCCAGTAAAACAGAAGGTTCGTCGCATGTGTCCTGAGATGTCTGAGAAAATCAAAGCCGAGGTCATGAAGCAGTTCAATGTCGGTTTCTTAGCCGTTACATCTTATCCACAGTGGGTTGCAAATGTGGTGCCTGTACCTAAGAAGTATGGTAAAGTATGAATGTGTGTGGATTACAGAGATTTGAATAGAGCGAGTCCGAAAGACGATTTTCCACTTCCTCATATTGATGTTATAGTCGACAACACTGCTTAACACAAAGTTTTCTCCTTCATGGATGGTTTCTCCGGTTACAACCAGATCAAAATGGCTCCTGACGACATGGAGAAAACTACTTTCGTTACACAGTGGGGCACTTTCTGCTACAAGGTCATGCCGTTCGGACTGAAGAACGTTGGCGCCACTTATCAATGTTCCATGGTGGGATTATTTCATGACATGACCCATCACGAGATAGAGGTCTACGTCGACGACATGATAGCTCGATCACAGACTGAAGAGGAACATCTCGATCATTTGCGGAAACTGTTTGATAGACTGAAGAAGTACAAACTGAGACTTAATCCTAACAAGTGCACCTTTGGAGTCAGGTCCGGTAAGCTCCTAGGGTTTGTTGTTAGTGGTAGAGGTATTGAAGCTGACCCCGCCAAGGTTAAAGCTATCCATTTCAGTGCCCCGCACCGAGAAAGAAGTCAGAGGTTTCTTGGGACGATTGAACTACATTGCCAGATTCATTGCACATCTAACTGCTACTTGTGAGCCAATCTTCAAGTTACTAAAGAAAGATCAAGTAGTAGAATTGAATGATGATTGTCAGATCGCTTTTGACAAAATCAAGGAGTACTTACAGAATCCTCCTATCCTGATGCCCCCCGCCGAAGGAAGACCTCTTATCATGTACTTGACAGTGTTAGAGAATTCAATGGGGTGTGTGTTGGGGAAACATGACGAGTCTGGTCGAAAAGAGTATGCAATATACTACCTTAGCAAAAAGTTTACCGACTGTGAAACAAGATACTCATAGCTCGAGAAAACTTGCAGCGCTTTCATCGTCACCGACTAAGACAAGATATGTTGACTCACACTACCTTGTTGATCTCCAAGATGGATCCGATAAAATACATATTCGAGAAACCAGCTCTCTCCGTAAGAATAGCAAGATGGAAAATGATCTTGACCGAATACGACATCCAATATACTTCTCAGAAAGCAATCAAAGGAAGTGTAGTAGCCGATCATTTGGCTCATCAAGCCGTAGATGACTATCAGTTTATGCAGTTCAAGTTTCCAGACGAAGATGTTTTGTTAGTTATCGATTATGAAGAACCGTGCCCCATTTAAGGACCTGAACAAGGATCTCGATGGACCATGGTCTTTGATGGAGCCTCAAACGCACTTGACAATGGCATTGGCGCCATCATTACATCTCCTACAGGAGGACATACGCCTTTCACCGCTAGATTATGTTTCAGGTGCACTAACAACATGGCCGAATACGAAGCGTGCATCATGGGAATTAAAGCTACTATGGACTTAAGAATCAAATTCTTGCAAGTGTATGGAGACTCAGCTTTAGTGATCAGTCAGATAAAAGGCGAGTGAGATACGAAGCATCCGAATCTCATTCCATATCGAGAGCATGTATTGAGCTTGATCCCCTACTTTGAAGAGATCACTTTTGATCATATTCCACGAGAAGAGAATCAGTTGGCAGACGCATTAGCTACTATGTCATCTATGTTCAAGGTCAAATGGGACAACGAGGCCCCCTAAATCATCATCGAAAAGTTTGACGAACCAACATACTGTTGTGAACTTGATACAGAAGAGAAACCTTGGTTCTACGAAGTGAAGAGGTTTCTCGAGACTCGGGAATATCCTGCAGGGGCATCTATCAACGACAAGAAGTTCTTGAGAAGATTTGCATCCAAATTCATTCTCAGCAACGACATCTTATACAAGCGCAATCACGATTTGTGCTTACTCCGCTGTGTAGATCAGAAAACTGCGGAACGTATCATGGAAGAATTACACGAAGGCGCATTTGGTACCCACTCCAGTGGACATACCATAGCTAAGAATATTCTGAGAACAGGTTAGTATTGGTCCACCATGGAAGCTGATTGTCACCGCTATGCTCGATCTTGTCACAAATGCCAGATATATGCAGATAAAGTGCACGTACCTCCAGTACCGCTGAATGTTTTAACCGCTCCTTGGCCTTTCGTAATGTGGGGCATTGACATGATTGGAGAAATCAAGCCTACTGCCTCCAACGGACATTGTTTCATTCTTGTGGCAATTGACTATTTCACCAAATGGGTAGAAGCAGCCTCGTTCGCATCTGTTACCAAGAATGTTGTGGCTCGATTCATAAAGCATAATCTTATCTGTCGGTACGACACTCCCAAAAGGATTATCACAGATAACGGTACCAATCTCAATAACAAAATGATCATCGAACTCTACACGCAGTTCAAGATTAAGCATCACAACTCTTCTCCATATCGGCCTAAGATGAATGGCGCAGTGGAAGCCGCCAACAAGAATGTCAAGAAGATCATACAGAAGATGACAGTGACTTACAAGGATTGGCATGAGATGTTGCCATTTTCTCTCCATGGTTATGTCACTACAACACGAACATCCACAGGGGCAACCCCCTTCTCTCTTTTATACGTTATGGAAGCGGTCCTTCCAATCAAGGTTTAGATACCCTCAACCAGAGTCCTCCAGGACGTAGAGTTAGACGAAGACGAATGGGTCCAGACTCGCCTCGACCAGATTAACTTGATCGTTGAGAAGCGACTCGCATCCATATTCCATGGACAGATCTATCAAAAGCGAATGATCAACGCATTTAACAAGAAAGTCAAACACCGAGTCTATAAGGTCGGTGATCTAGTAGTCAAGCGCATCATTCTTCCACAAGGTGATCCCAGGGGCAAATGGACTCCCACCTACGAGGGACCGTTTGTAGTCAAAACAGTATTTTCCGGCGGAGCTATGATACTTAGCACCATGGATGGCGAAGACTTCCCACACCCTGTGAACATGGACATAGTCAAAAAATACTATGCATGAATGAGACTCTCTAGGTCGACCGGCCTAGGCAAAAATAAGGGCATCTTGGAGAACCAAAAGGTTCAGGCAATAGTTAAGGATATATACAAAACATGTACACCCGCCAAGTCAAAAACCTACAAAAGCGGCTTGGGCAAAATAGGGCATCCCGGTAGACTGAAAACCCGAAAGGGCCGTCTAGGCAAAAGTCAGGGATTTAAGCATATGACTATGTCTCGTACAGACTACAGACTACTATCAACGTTCAAGATTCAAATGGCGAAAATCAATTCATTCACTTTCTACTGACAGCAAGGAGATGAGATAGTCGAAATATATGAGCACTAGCATAGTTGAAACTCGACGAGATTGTTCCCGCATAGCTTTTACTTTCATTGTATACAAACTGCTTGGCCATACGCCACCTTTCAAATTAATACAAGTCCTTTATTTACAAAGTTCGCTATTGTTGTTTTTGCATAAAGTCCAATGATTGCTTTGAATGATTATATGCATTTGACAATAAATATCTGTTTACAAATATATGAAAAGCGAACATACGAAAGTAATTACTACAGGTTCTAGGAATTGAGATGACGACTAAAGTCACCAATGCATTCCCCGCATGTTACTTCCACAAAAGTACACTCCCCATAGAGCCGTCGCTCTCTGCAAACCTTCTCCGACGAAGTACAAATTTCCTTCCACAAGTGTTCCAACACTCCAAGTTTCATCACGTCAGTCCCTTAGCAGTGATCCCAATTAGCTTGACCTTGTTATATCTATCTCCAACCAGTAACAATTCATGTCGCATACGCAGAGATATTTCATCCCCGACGGAATATTTCTTAACGATGGTTATTCCTCGACAGCAGCAATATCCAGAGTCGAAACTTGGTCAGATAGTGCATCGGAGGAAACCTACATCTCTTATTCTCCAGCCAGAGGTTTCGACAAGCTTCGGATCCTTCGAGCCTCGTCTCACAGCAACAATCAGGTGCTCCCCCAGCAAGATCTACGCACAAGATCCCCAGCGGAGTATCTCCCAACTTTTATTATTCCCAACATCATTAACATCTAGGCTCGACACGTGGTCAGATAGTGCATCGGAGGAATCAAAGGCATCTCTTCTTCCTCCGAGTCAGGGTTTTCAACGATTTCATCCCCGAGAGGAATCAAAGATCCCCAACAGGGTGTTCACATCTTCTTCAAGATGGATATATTTTGAAATACCGCAACATCTACATTCATACATTATTCATAAAAAAATCATGACATATGCATATATTATTCATGTACCTGCCTATATTATTCATAAAAAATCATACAAGTTGCCTCCCAGCAACAGGCATTGGATCAACGCCCAAAGCAAGACGGGAAAGCTAGCCACATAATGCCAAATACCTGCCTCAGAATAATCAAGGCGAAGATTTATTTTGACTCTCTCTTATTATCAATAGTGACTACAGAGTCTAGCGTACGACTCAGTTGCCCTGGATGGCATCTTAAGCCCATCTCCGACAACTTGTTGATACCTCTCTCCACCTTCAGAATGCTGCGTATTTGGTTAAAAACCAATACAAACCAATAACTTCATTCAAAGACGAGCGCGAAGTCTAACGTACGACTCTCTATGGATGGCATCTTAAGCCCATCTTCGTGCTCCCTTCTACCTTCAGGAATATCTACAGAGCTTAACGTACGGCTCGTTCCCCAGCATCAGTCTCTCCGAATGGCATCTTAAGCCCATCTCCGACGATTCTCCTATACAAGCAACGTTCTTGAGTCTAACGTACGACTCATTCCCCCAGTAAAGTCGACAATTTCTCCAAATGGCATCTGTAAGCCCATTCCCGTACATCATTAATCAACAGTGAGTGCAAATTTTCAGGTGTACTCGAGTGTTCAATCATCTTCTACCTTCAGGTCACGAAAGGCAAGCATGTCAATCTAACCCCTCAAGTACAAGAAGATTGAATAGGGGCAGCTGTCATACCCCAAAATTTGCCCTCTTACTTCTCAAGATATTTCACATATCCATGCTCAAGGATTTCACAAGGGTTGACCAGACAAACCCTCTCCTAAGAAATCAACCCAAACTAGGGTTTGGCTATCCTCAAGCCAGGGTGAGCCTCCAACACTTCCAGTGGCCATCATGCCTCATCATATGCTTCAAAGAATCTCCATGTCAAGTTTCAAGCCTATCAAGTCAAGTTTCCTCAAACAATTGCTCAGATGGTTGAAAATCAGTTGTATTGGACAAAAAGTCAATTGTGGCCAACATACAGTCAAACTTCATAATTTTTGGTCAACCTCCATATTTTGAAGTGATATTCATCATTTGATCAAGGGTTGATCATGATTCATCAAGTAAAGTCATGAATTGATCAAAAGTTAAAGTTTCCAAATTGGGCTTTCTTAGACAAAAAGTCAACAGAACTTTGACCAGGCATAAATTTCACATACTTTATCAGAAAATTTTCCACCACCTCATGTCTCACAATCTTGGTCATAAAATGCTTCATTTGGAAGGTATAGATCAAAACATTACAGGTTCTTTTCAAAGTCAACAAAAAGTCAACTTTTTGTAAAGAAGTGTTATTGAGCATGGAAACTTCAATTGAGATGAAACTAAAGAGGTTGTTTAGAGGACATCTTGATCTTTCTAAAAAGTCTAAGAACACCCAAAAATGTTAAAAATTGAGCAAGATACACCTTGCACAAGTTGAGCATTTTTGAAGAGGTGCACAAAGAGAAATACTTGACAAAATCCAAAATTTTGCAAATGGGCCTAACTTTTCTTAGTTCAAACTTGTTCCTCAGCTGAATTGGAACCTCCAAGCCCAAGGCCACGAATTTATCTTTTATTTTTCTATTTATTTTGGATTTTAATCATTTAAAAGCCAACTTAATTAAAATAAAAGATAGAAAATCAAAATTAAATGCAAATTGGATTTTTCTCTCATTCTTGAGGTCCAAGCAAGCCATACAAGTTGTCAATTTCAAAATTGCATTGATTGGCAAAGGAATTGAATGAGATTTGATCAAAAAAGGCAATATTTGGTTTTATACCAAATCAAATATTTTCTCATTGATTGGCATATAATTTCTTCATGATTCTTGACCTAAATCCATTCACTATAAGTACACAATGCATTCACATGACAAGAGGACGGAATTCTGACCTCTAAGAACCCTAACAAAGCTCAAAATAACCGTGCATTGCAAGCTATTGGCAACCCTAGTTTCAGATCGATTCAGACAATTCTAAGCATTCCAATACATTCCTGGAGGTTCACTGATTCGTTCCAGATACTCACAAGCCATCAACAAGCCCAGAATCACGAAATCATAGTTTCGGTTTGGTTCAAAACTTTCAAAATCGATTTTGATTATTCATGCATATTTAACATGTTTTGATTGTTTGTTTGTGTTTAGAATGGAGTTTCGAAACTTTCTACATTGGTTAATTGTGTTTTGAGTACAGGAATCACGAGATGCCATGGATAGGGTTCATAGCTCAGATTTAGGGCTTTGCGTTCTAGGCAAAATTAGGAGAAACTAAGACCGCCATCATGCTCAGGAGATCGATTCCAATCGATCTATGGTCTCATAATTAATTTCCTTTATGTATTATGAATTTTATAATTTGCAGGATTTGTAGCTACGGAAAAGAGTCGTCGCTATAGGCTTTAGCTACAAATAAAAACCGTAGGTAAAAGCCTGGGTTTAAAATTTCAAACGAGGAAGACGATGAAGCTTGGCGCGGTTTTTTGATTCTCAGAATTCAATTTCCTTTATAATTATTTCATCCCATATGACTAACACCAAGTGCAGGTTGGCCCAGTTGTAGGCAGCGCGCGTGTTGAAGGAAAAAGCTTGGCTTCGATCCCTGGCAATGTCAAATTCTTTTTTAACACTTTACAAACTAACACCTTTTTCTATTTTCTTATTTAATTTAATTTCTTTTCAAACAATTTTCTCATGCATTAAAAATCACCAAAAAATATTTTTTTTTGCATTTAGGTCAGAAAAATGTTTATTTAATTTTTGACATAAAAATTAATATTTTTGCATGCATATTTTCATTAATTGTTAATTAACCATAAAATTGACTTTTAATTGCTTTTCTTCATCAAAACCAATCCAGAAAATTCCCAAAAAAATATTTTATCATCTGATTAGGATTACTAACCTAAAATCTTTTTTCCAACTAAAAAATCTTTTTTTTACTAACATATTTTCCCTTATGTGAAATCTTTTCTTTTCCGATTATTATGTATCTGCTTACAGGTTGTAATAGTTAGTGTAAGTGTATTTATGTTGGCATTAATTTTTGATAAAACTAGGATATGACAATGTCTTGACTGATGTCATGACATTCAGAGTTGAAGATAAATTCTACAAAAGAAGAATGATTCAAGTACAGCTCAGACTGGAAGATTAACTGATGTGCTGGAATTCTGCAGAAGAATGACTGATGTCATAACCAATGTTATGACATTCTGTGTGACATTTACTGTTCTGCAGATTCACTTTTCCTGAGACTTTTCAGGATTTTTGTTGAGCTGTTTTTATTATGATTCATGTAATTGGATCACATGCTCACGTGGCTATGTGGTTAATCTTAGTTAACCCTAAATTGGTTTGTTAAAAAGACCAAGTCTTTAGGTTAAATTAAGTGAACCCTAGCTATTATTATGGAAGCCCAAAACTGAAGTTCCAGGACTGCTTCTATAATAGAAAAGAAACCCTTACTTTGTGGCTGCGCTTTTTGGACTGTATTGAAGATTTAGCAGTTTGGTAATTGTGTATTCTAGTTACTCTTGTGAGCCAAGCAATTATCAATTGATAAGTGCCTTGGACTAGGATTTGGTTGTAAGGGTTGTTTTATCACTCAAAGCTTTGAAGCACGAGTGTTGTGTCTCTTGTTTAAAGCTTTGAAGCAAAATCAAGTTTCTTTATTGAAGAGTGTCTTCACAATTCAATTAATCAATAGGTTGATATCACTGCTGTGATTGAGGGGGAGTGAGTAGGAACTCAGGTCTAAGTTGGACTTAGATTGAAGTTGCATTGGGTAGGTTTTAAATGAAGGAGATAAACTGGTTGATTTATTCCTGAATTAATTCTACTAATAGTGAATTTCCTCCCTGGCTTGGTAGCCCCCAGATGTAGGTGTAGTTACACACTGAACTGGGTAAACAATTGATTATGTTCTTTATCGCTTAAATTAATCGTGAATTGTTAACAGTGTCGACATCGTCATAACATTCTCGTGACATCACGATCCGCTGCCGTGATTTCAATTGGCATCGAGGTGCACCGCCTGTTATTTCTGGGTGAGATCTAGGGATATTAATTTCTGGCGTTATGGACAAGGAGTAGACCACCTATTTTGGATGGATCTAACTATGATTACTGGAAACCTCATATGGTTGCATTTTTAAAGTCACTGGATAACAAGGCTTGGAGAGCTGCTAACAGAGGATGGAAACATCCGACCAAGCTTGAGAAAGATGGGACTACTAGTCTGAAACTTGAGGAAGAATGTAGCAAAGAAGAAGAAGAGCTAGTACTTGGCAACTCTAAAGCATTGAATGCCTTATTCAATGGAATTGACAGAAATATTTTTCAGACTTGTACATCAGTGTGATCTGGCCAAGGATGTTTGGGACACTCTCAAAACCATTCATGAGGGTACATCCAAGGTGAAAATGTCAAGACTTCAGATGCTCACTACCAAATTTGAGAATCTGAAGATGAGGGAAGATGAAACCATTCATGAATTCCACATCATCTTGGAGATTGCCAACACCTCAGGAGCATTGGGAGAGAAAATGTCAGAAGAAAAGCTAGTGAGAAAGATTGTCAGATCCTTGCCTAAGAGGTTTGCAATGAAGGTGACTGCTATAGAGGAAGCTCAAGATATCTACAGTTTGAAGGTTGATGAACTCATTGGATCACTTCAGACATTTGAGATGGGGATCAGTGACAATGTTGACAAGAAAAACAAGAGCATAGCCCTTGTATCCAATACTGAAGATGAAAGCAAGAAAGATGATGAAGAGAAGATCTTAGAAGCAATAGTTATGCTTGGGAGGCAGTTCAACAAACTCATCAAGAGAATTGACCCAAAGTCAAGGCCCAATGTCAAGAACATCCCATCTGACATTAGCAGATCTTATGACTCCAACAGAAGATCCAAGTCTGAAGAAAAGGGAAGTCAAAGCAAAGGAATTCAGTGCCATAGATGTGAAGGATATGGGCACATTCGAGCTGAATGTCCTACCTTTCTAAAGAAGCAAAAGAAAGGAATGGTTGTCACTTGGTCTGATGCTGATTCAGGAAGTGACTCTGAAGAAGAATCTACGAAACTTGTTACTGCTCTCTCTGGAGTTTGTAACTCTGATAATGATTCTAGTGATGAGGAAGTGACATTTGAAGAGCTTGCTGAAACTTACAAGAAGCTGTGTATCAGAAGTGCTGAAGTATGTCAACAAAATGAGAAACAGAAAAAGCTAATTGTGAAGTTGGAGGCTGAGAATGTGAAGTTGGAGGCTGAGAAGAAGGAAAACATTGCCACTATAAGCCATCTCAATAGTGAAATTATGGTGTTGAACTCCAAACTTGATCAGATGACTAAGTCTATCAAGATGCTGACAACTGGAACTGATAAGTTGGAGGAAATTCTTCAGTTTGGACAAAATGCAGGAAATATGCATGGTCTAGGATATGTGGCTGCAAAGAAACCTGCTGGTGACAAGAAGAAGAACAGGCCTGGCAAACCAATGTCAAGGCAGATGTCACAACATAAGGCAGGAAATGTGTCTGGTTCAGGATATGTGGCTGCAAAGAAATTTGCTGATAACAAGAAGAAGAACAGACCTAATAAACCAATGTCAAAGCAGATGTCACAACATTGGGCTCAACATCAAGATCAGAGAAACATGAAGAAAAAGTTTCAAAGATGGAGATGTCATTATTGTGGAAGGTTTGGACACATAAAGCCATTTTGTTATAGACTATATGGATATCCTAATCAGATCCCTTATGTCAATCCTAAGACCAACAAGGTACCATACACTCAATAGTGGAAGAAGAAGACTACAGCCTTGATAGCTCACACCTCCCTTAGAGTTTCTACCAAGGAAGACTAGTACTTTGACAGTGGTTGCTCTAGGCATATGATTGGAATCTAGAATCTCCTAAATGAAGTCAGACCTCATACTACCAGTTATGTCACTTTTGGAGATGGAGCTAAAGGAGAAATCAAAGGTGTTGGAAACTTGGACTGCCCTGGAGTTCCAAACCTGAATGAAGTATTGCTGGTGAAAGGTTTGACTACCAATCTCATAAGTATCAGTCAACTGTGTGATCTGGGATTCAAGGTCAACTTTACCAAGTCTGAATGTCTTGTAACCAATGAAAAACAAGAAGTTGTAATGAGAAGAGTCAGATCAAAAGATAACTGTTACTTGTGGGAGTCTGAGAACACTAACCTGTCCTCTGTGTGTTCTACAACCAAAGATGAAAAGGAGGTAAAACTGTGGCACCAAAAGCTTGGTCATTTGCATCTTAGAGGGATGAAAAAGATCATATCCATGGAGGCTGTTAGAGGGATTCCAAGACTTCATATTGATGAAGGGAGAGTCTGTGGTGAATGTTAGGTTGGAAAGCAAACCAGAATGTCACATCCAATGTCAAGACATCTGACCACCTCCAAGGTGCTGGAGCTGCTGCACATGGATCTGATGGGCCCTATGCAGGTTGAAAGCCTTGGTGGAAAAAGGTATGCCTATGTTGTTGTGGATGACTTTTCCAGATTCACCTAGATAAACTTCATCAGGGAAAAATCTGATTTGTTCGATGTCTTTAAAGAATTATGCAAAAGACTTCAAAGAGAAAAAGAAGGATGCATTGTCAGAATTAGAAGTGATCATGGAAAAGAATTTGAGAATAGCAAGTTTGATGAATTCTGTTCCTCAGAAGGAATAAATCATGAGTTCTCCTCACCTATAACTCCTCAGCAAAATGGAGTTGTGGAAAGGAAAACAGACTATACAGAATCGCGAGTAATGATTCATGCTAAGAAACTTCCTATTCATTTTGGTCAAGCTATGAATACACCGCTATGTTCACAACAGGTCACCTTGAGAAAGGAACATCCTCCACTGTATGAACTATGGAAAGGATGAAGACCTACTGTGAAGTATTTCCATGTATTTGGTAGCAAATGCTATATTCGACTGCATCGAGAACAAAGGAGAAAGATGGACTCTAAAAGTGATGAAGGAATTTTTCCGATACTCTACAAACAACAGAGCATATAGGGTATTCAACTCCGGACCAAAGTTATGATGGAGTCTATTAATGTCATAGTTGATGATCACCATGAGGAAAACAATATCCCATATGATGTTGAGACATTGTTTGAGACATCACCACAGGTGTCTGATAAGGATGATGTGTCTGTCCCTACTTCACCAAAGTTTGAACCAGAGGAAGCTAACAAAGATCCTTCCATCGTAATTGGAAAGATCATCCAAAGGAACTCATCATTGGAGATCCTAATTGTGGAGTCATTACAAGATCCAGAGAAATCATCTCAAACTCTTGTTTTGTGTCTAAGATTGAGCCAAAGAATGTCAAAGAGGCTCTAACTGATGAATACTGGATTGGAGCAATGCAAGATGAATTGAACCAGTTCAAACAACATGAAGTGTGGGAGTTAGTTCCTAGACTAGAAGGAACAAACACCATTGGCACAAAGTGGATCTACAAGAACAAGTCTGATGCAGAAGGGGTTGTCACCAGAAATAAAGGAAAACTTGTTGCTCAAGGATACACTCAAGTTGAAGTGGATCTTTTTTTTACTAACATATTTTCTCTTATGTGAAATCTTTTCTTTTCCGATTATTATGTATCTGCTTACAGGTTGTAATAGTTAGTGTAAGTGTATTTATGTTGGCATTAATTTTTGATAAAACTAGGATATGACAATGTCTTGACTGATGTCATGACATTCAGAGTTGAAGATAAATTCTGCAAAAGAAGAATGATTCAAGTACAGCTCAGACTGGAAGATTAACTGATGTGCTGGAATTCTGCAGAAGAATGACTGATGTCATAACCAATGTTATGACATTCTGTGTGACATTTACTGTTCTTGCAGATTCACTTTTCCTGAGACTTTTCAGGATTTTTGTTGAGCTGTTTTTATTATGATTCATGTAATTGGATCACATGCTCACGTGGCTATGTGGTTAATCTTAGTTAACCCTAAATTGGTTTGTTAAAAAGACCAAGTCTTGAGGTTAAATTAAGTGAACCCTAGCTATTTTTATGGAAGCCCAAAACTGAAGTTACAGGAACGCTTCTATAATAGAAAAGAAACCCTTACTTTGTGGCTGCGCTTTTTGGACTGTATTGAAGATTTAGCAGTTTATTAATTGTGTATTCTAGTTACTCTTGTGAGCCAAGCAATTATCAATTGATAAGTGCCTTGGACTAGGATTTGGTTGTAAGGGTTGTTTTATCACTCAAAGCTTTGAAGCACGAGTGTTGTGTCTCTTGATTAAAGCTTTGAAGCAAAATCAAGTTTCTTTATTGAAGAGTGTCTTCACAATTCAATTAATCAATAGGTTGATATCACTGCTGTGATTGAGGGGGAGTGAGTAGGAACTCAGGTCTAAGTTGGACTTAGATTGAAGTTGCATTGGGTAGGTTTTAAATGAAGGAGATAAACTGGTTGATTTATTCCTGAATTAATTCTACTAATAGTGAATTTCCTCCCTGGCTTGGTAGCCCCCAGATGTAGGTGTAGTTACACACTGAACTGGGTAAACAATTGATTGTGTTCTTTACTGCTGTTTAAATTAACTATGTGAATTGTTAACAGAGTGTCAGATACTGTGTCATAACATTCTCTGTGACATCACGTATCTACTGCCAGGAATTTCAATTAGGATTTATTTTCTCGCATTCTTTTTTCCAATATTATGTAACTGCTCATGGGATGTAATAGCTTAATTAGGATTTACTTTCCGCACTCCTATATTATGTAACTGCCCCAAATCCATATAATAGCGTAGAACATTTACTTTTCCGCACTTTACTTTCTACAATTTACTTTCTGCACCCTATAAACTGCTAGTAACTAGGCGTGTATGGCAAGATAAAAATGAACGTAGATCACTTCTAATTGCAAGTTAACTTATATGAATTCAACACACTCTCTTCACACATGCACCCCTTAAGGTAATTCTCTCTCGTCGCCTTTCGAACAGATGGTCAAGTCTCTCGAACGTAGAGGTATCCTAGCACCGTTGCCTACAAACATATCATCATAGTCCCTTCGAATCAAAGATCATAGACCCACGATGTCGCCTACAAATACATGATCTCGTCCCTCGATTGTTGCCTACGAAAAATGATGATCGTCCCTTCGAATGTGCTAGGATACTCCTACAAGTTGCCTTCTATGACCATCTGATGTCCCTTCGAATGTCCCTTTACATCCAACGAATAGGGTTACCTACCAACTAATGGTATGGATATCACTATTCTAAAGGAAAGTAAAATAACACGAAAACGACCGTTCTGAGTAGGTAATAAGACTTTTAGTTGCTTGCTCTATCAAAATACCTTTCACACCTCACACTTTTGTCAAAGTTAAAACACTTTTCAAAACAAAACATTTCCAAATACTTCATATACATTCCAGCGTGAATCATTACGAAGTCCAAGTGAAATGCCTTTTCAAATTTTTTTTTTCAAATACACACACAGAAAGCAATTTTTAAAGTGAGCTAAAAGCAACTAAGAGCCCGTAGATAACTACGGATGGAAAAAGGTGCTAATACCTTCCCTTTTCATAACCTTCTCCCTTACTCAGAATCTAACGAAGGTCTTTTTCTGTTCTGTTCACCTTCCCTTAATTGGATAAAAGAAAAGTCGGTGGCGACTCTTGCTATCCGCAACATTTGCGATAAAAAGCAAAACAAATTCCAAAGTCAGTTCTCCCCCCGTATTATAGATGGCATTTCTTGCCCGAAGCTGTATCTGAAGTCCTATGTTCAGAAGATTCGTCCTCATACTGAAGACAGGAAGCTGTGGGTACATTTCTTTAAAAAGAGTTTGTCCGGAACACAATTGGTGTGGTATTATCAGCTAGAGAATACCAACATTCATACCTGGAATGATTTGGCAGATGCTTTCTACAAACAGTACCAGTACAATGCTGAATTGGCACCAACCCGTATGCAACTTCAGAGCATGTTTATCGGCCGTGATGAGAAATTCAATGAATACGCCCAGAAATAGAGATATCTAGCAGGAAGAGTTCAACCACCCTTGTCTAATAGGGAATTGGTTGACATGTTCATGGGAACACTGACAGGCTCATTCTTCAATCATCTGATTGGAAACTCTTCAGCCGAATTCACCGAGCTAATATTGACAGGCGAACATATTGAAGCCGGAATCAAGAACGGAGAGATTCAAGTTGAAACATCTTCAAATACTGCAAAGAGATCTTTTGGTGGGAAGAAAGAATCCAATGTTGTGTACGGTCAAAAGAGCCGTGACAAAACTGATCGCAGTCAATATGTGGTGGCAGTCCTGATCTCCAATCCCAGGTCAGTGCAACCTCAACAAGACAACGCGCGTGGGCAGAACGCGCCAAGACGACAGTTTACAAAGATCAACATGCTGTTATCTCAAGCACTACAACACATGCTGAAAGCAGAGTTGATTACTTTGAGGGATCCTCCTCAACACATCAACACTTCCTCTCCAAAGTACAATCCTAATGCAAGGTGTGCGTATCACTCCAACAGCCCAGGGCACGACACCAACAACTGTTGGGCTCTGAAGAACAAGATCTAGGACATGATTGAAGCTCGAGAAATTGAATTTGACCCTCCTATCGAGACTTCAAATGTGATTAATGCACCAATTCATAACCATGGTAAAGGTTCCAACTCCATTGACAATGACTCCTATGTTTTTGATGTGAATGAGCTGACCATTCCCCTGATGACTATCAAGAAAGATCTGTTGCAAGCTGGTTTATTTCCAGGATGTCCTGACGACTATCATTGGTATGCATCTGAATCATATGGAAGTACTTGGTTGAAGATACGTGTTCAATGCATGATGGACAATCGAGAAGTGTTATTCCTAAGACCTCCGTCTGTAGAGAGTTTGTGCGAAGATGTTGCTAAAAGTCTGTAGATCGAAGACGTAAGCGAAGCTGTACCAGAAGTCTGGGACACCTTGGGGCAGCCAAGTGGTAAGTATGATTTCATGGTGAGATGACTATCTCGAAGATTCCAATCAAAGACATCAAAGCAACCGAATGGGGAGATGACTATCCTGAAGAATATGCTGATGTGAACACTATAAGGATTACCTCTGATCCTGCGCCCAAAGTGACACCTCTCATTATTACCTCGCCCAAATCAATTCCATATTCCTCTAACAGAGCTATACCTTGGAATTATGGAGCCGAAGTCTACTATCATGACGTCAAGCAAGAACGATTAACAATTGAAGATAATACAGTTGAAGCTACAAATCATGACATTGACAATATCATCGGGTCCAGCAAAGTAACCCGAACAGGAAGAGTGTTTTCTCCATATATCTCTGCTCCGAAGGATACTACTACACCAGTTCGCGTTCCAACTATTGAACCCACTCCCGAAGCTCGAGGGAAAGACAAAGTGACTCAACCTGCTCAGACAAAAGTTCCAAAGGAAGTTGTTGTAGACACCTCCAAGCAAGAAATGAAGGAAATTCTGAAGATCATTAAAAAGAGAAACTACAATGTTGTGGAACAGTTAGGACAGACTTCATCCAAGATTTCCATGCTAGCTCTGTTCTTGTGCTCCGAGGCTCATGTTAATGCCTTGGTGAAGTTTCTGAAGAATGCTCACATATCGCAAGATACTACTGCTGACCAATTCAAAAGTTGTATTGCTAGCCTGACCGCCGATAATGGTTTAGGTTTTTCTGATGTTGATCTGACTCCTTCCAGAAGAAAGCACAACAAAGCCTTGCACATCTTTATTGAATGCAAGGGAACTACGTTGTCTCATGTATTGGTGGATACTAGTTTTGCTCTGAATGTCCTGCCAAAGAGCGCTTTTGACCGACTTAATGCTGAAGAAGTGGTCATGAAACCCAACGATGTAATTGTAAGATACTTTGATAGTTCGAAGAGAATATTACTTGGAAAGCTTACCCTACCAATCAAAGTAGGTTCCCAGAATTTTGACGCTACTTTCTTTGTGATGGATATTCGTCCAACCTACTCTTCCCTACTTGGATGCCCTTGGATACATGGGGCAGGCGTTGTTACCTCCACCCTGCATTAGAAGCTGAAGTACCCAGCGAACGGGGAAATTGTTACAGTATGCGGAGAAAAAGAGTACAAGGTGAGCCATCTGCAGTCATTCCGGTACATCAAAATGGAAGGTGAATTCTTCGGAACTCCTTGTCAAGATTTTGAAGTAGTTCCACGAGTCATGCCTATCGACTCTTCGGTCACTCCTGAAGTTACTAGAGTTCCACCAAAGATGGCTTCGCTAAAAGATGCCAGAGCTATATTTGAAGAATGAGGTTATACCATTTGGGGTCAGCTACCCGATTTTCCATTCAAATTTGACAATACTGGTCTAGGCTTCACTTCCAAAGGCCAGAAGACGATACGCCATGAACGTACCACCAAATCTCCATTCCGCATCAACAAGAACGAAATGCATGCTATAGAAGAAGACAATGATGGTGACTTTGACATCAACAATTGGATCTTCCCGACTCCTGGCGATGGACTCAACAATTGGAAGACTGAAGATGTTATACCAATCTCTTTTAGACAGGAGTAATTTCTTTTTCTGTTTTATGATTTTTGCTTTTACGCTTCGAACAATAAACTCTAAGCCTAGTGTCTTGCCCGGGGCACCACGACTTGTTTGTGAGGGTTATTATTCGTCATTCACATATTTTCATTCAATAAATCATTGGACTTTTGGATTCAAATATTGTGCTCTCTATCTTTCTTTTACTTTATCACCCTTTCAAAGGCTATGTGTTCTTACACACACCTACATAATACACTGCAAATCTGTAACATGGTGAACTGACTTTGAGATTTTTGTATCGCAAATGTTGCGGATAGCAAGAGTCGCCACCGACTTTTCTTTTATCCAATTAAGGGAAGGTGAAAAGAACAGGAAAAGACCTTCGTTAGATTCTGAGTAAGGGAGAAGGTTATGAAAAGGGAAGGTATTAGCACCCCTTTCCATCCGTAGTTATCTACGGGCTCTTAGTTGCTCTCTAGATCATTTTAAAAGTGCTTTCTGTGTGTATGAAAATGTTTTGAAAAGGCATTTGGCTTTGACTTTGTAATGATTCATGTAGGAATGTATACAAAGTGTTCGAAAATGTTTCGTTTTGAAAAGAGTTTGAACTTTGACAAAAGTGTGTGGTGTGAAAACCATTTTGTTTGAGCAAGCAACTAAAAGTCTTATTACCTACTCAGAATTGGTCATTTTCGTGTAATTTTACTTTCCTTTAGAATAACGTTATCCATACCATTAGTTGGTAGGTAACCTTATTCGTTGGATGTAAAGGGACATTCGAAGGGACATCGGATGGTCATAGAAGGCAACTTGTAGGAAGTATCCTAGCACATTCGAAGGGGCGATCATCACTTTTTGTAGGCAACAATCGAGGGTCAAGATCATGTATTCGTAGGCGACATCGTGGGTCTATGATCTTTGTATCGAAGGGACTATGATGATTTGTTTTGAAGGCAACGGTGCTAGGATACCTCTACGTCCGAGGGACTTGACCATTTGTATTCGTAAAGGCAACGAGAGAGAATTACCCTAAGGGGTGCATGTGTGAAAAGAGTGTGTTAAATTCAGATATTTTATCTTGGAATTATGAGTGATCTACGTTCAATTTTATCTTGCCATACACGCCTAATTACTAGCAGTTTATAGGGTGCGGAAAATAAATTGCGAAAATGTAAAGTGCGGAAAGTAAATGTCCTACGCTATTACATCCCATAGGCAGTTATATAATTTGAAAAGAAAAAGCGATAAAAAATTGTCCGAAGCGGTATAACCTGTAAACGGATGCATAATCGGAAAATACAAGAAAATTGCATAAGAGGAAAAATGTTAGTAGAAACATGATTTTTGAATGAGAAAAAAGATTTTATGCAAATAATGACATTAGTATGATAAAATAAATTTTTGGTAATTTTTGGAATTGATTTGATAAATTAAATGCAATTAAAAGCTAATTTAATGATTAATTAGTAATTAAATTAAATATGCATGCAAAAATAATAATTTCAATGCTAAAAATTAAATAAAGATTTTCTGAAATTAATGCAAAAAGAAAAATATTTTTTGGAGTTTTCAAATGCATGAGAAAAATTATTGAAGATAAACTAAATTGGATGAAAATATTAAAAGAAAATAAAATAGAAAAATAGAAAAATATGAAGTTTTGTAAAAGGAAAAAGAGAATGGTCCTGGTGGGAGTTGAACCTGTGACCTCATGGAGAATCTTTCACATGCCACGCCTTAACCACTGCGCCATGATGCATTTGGTGTTTGGAAACTGGAATGAGTGGTTTAAATATGTAAACGTGTCCTGATTATAATTCCAAACCCAGTCAACACGCGTGGACCCCAGTTGGATGGCATGGACGAATCAGAACACTGCTACGCGCCACGCAAGATCACACCGGTCAGAGACAAGTCAACGACGCCGGAGCCCTAGCTCCGGTCGTCTTCTCCGGCGGCCTCAAACATCAAACCTGCGAAATAGCAAAAATAAATGGCAAAAAAGTACCCTACCCCCTAAATCGATGGCTGCGAGTTCAATGGTGCCATTAGTTTCGACTGAATCGTCTTGTACAAGCCTGTTCGAAGCTTCACAGTTTGAAAACCCTAAACATGGCAATATGGTTTCCGGACGTTCAAACTTGCTAACGATTGCCCAGATCGGTCATATGGAGTCTCATGAACATAATAAAATCATTAGAATCAATTGAAACAAGCAGATAATAAAATGCAAATTCAAGAAATATTTGAATATGTATGAACATGTATGCATCGATTCAGGTTGCTTTGATCATCGGCAATGATGTATACCCACTCTAAATTACCTCAGGAACACGTTTGGATGGTTGAGAGAGGCTGAAAGAGGCTGCCAAATAAAATTCGAATTTTACAACTTTGAGAAATTTTTTGACAAAATAAGGGTTATGCTTTGAGCTAGGGTTTCGTCCTTTGTTCTTGGCAATGTGTTGGGTATTTATAGAGTGCAATGCTGGAACAAAAAGAAGGAAAAAAGATTGGATATTGAATGTGCAATAAATTCCTTTCAAATAAAATCAAATTTTGGAGAAAATTTGATTTTCTCTTCAATGTGAGAGCTAGCACGAATTTGGCAAGTTATATGGGCTATCTTGGACCTCAAGTTTGATAAAAATCCAATCCTTTTGAAAATATATCTTGTTTTCATATTTTATATAATTTAAATTTGAATTAAATGGTTTTAAATTCAAAAATAAATCAATAAAATAGAATATGGTCATGGCAAGGCATCAATAGGTCACAAATAATATTATGAACAAGTTTGGATCATAAAATTATAGGCCCATTTGGAAAAAGTTGGATTTTGACAAATATCTCCTTTTGTGCAATTGTTCAAAAATGCCCAACTGGTGAATGGTGTATTTTGCTCAATTTTCCATATTTTTGCATGTTCTTGGACTTTTTAGAAAGCTCTAAGAGTCCTCTAAACAACCGCTTTGGTTTCATCTCAATTGGAGTTACCATGCTCAATATATATTCAAAACAAAAAGTTGACTTTTGGTTAACTTTGAAAAGGACCTGTAATGTTTTGATCCATATCTTCCAAATGAAGCATTTTTTGAACATTCTTGTGAGACATGAAGTTGTAGAGAATTGAATTTCCTTCAAAATGAGAGGTGGTGGAAAAATTTCTGATAAAGTATGAAGAAGTTATGATCAATCAAAGTTCAGTTGACTTTTCACTAGAAAACCCTAATTTGGAAAGTTTGACTTTTGAGCAAATCTTGAGTTTTCTTGATGAATCATGATCAACCCTTGATAAAATGATGAATATTACTTCAAAATGAGGATTTTGACCAAAAATCAGAAGTTTTGACTGTATGTTGACCACAGTTGACTTTTTGTCCAATACAACTGATTTTCAACCATCTGAGCAATTGTTTGAGGAAGGTTGACCTGTGAGGCTTGAATCTTGTCATGGAGACTCTTTGAAGCATATGAGGAGGCATGGTGATCATTGGAGGTGTTCAGAACCTATCTTGATCTGAGAATTTCCAAACCCTAATTTGGGTTGATTGTATAGGAGAGGGTTTGTCTGATCAACCCTTGAGGAATCCTTGTGTATACTGTATGAAATGTCTTGAGAAGCAAGAGGGCAAATTTTGGGGTATGACAAAATCCACATTCACTCTAAATCTCGTTGACAACAACTCTGCTATTATTAAATATGACTTTGATAATCCGATCTACCAAGCCGAAGACGAAGGTGAGGAAGATTGTGAAGTGCCAGGAGAACTTACTAGACTATTACAGCAAGAAGAAAGAGCTATACAGCCACATGAAGAACCAGTCAAGGTTGTGAATCTAGGTACCGATGAAGACAGAAAAGAGATCAACATAGGAGCGGGTCTTGAGAACAGTGTTAAAGGAAGATTGATCCAAATGCTGCGAGACTACATCGATATTTTTTCTTGATCCTACGAAGACATGCCAGATCCAGACATTGACATTGTGGTACACTGACTACCAACGAAAGAAGGTTTTTTCCCTGTAAAGCAGAAGGCCCGTCGTATGCGTCCTGAGATATCCTTGAAAATCAAAGTCGAGATATGAAGCAGTTCAATGTCGGTTTCTTAGCCGTTACTTCTTATCCACAATGGGTTGCGAACGTGGTGCCTGTATCTAAGAAGGATGACAAATTGTGCATGTGTGTAGACTTTATAGACTTGAATAAAGCGAGCCCGAAAGACGATTTTACGCTCCCACATATTGATGTCCTGGTTGACAATACTGCTCAGCACAAAGTTTTCTCCTTCATGGATGGTTTCTCCGGTTACAATCTGATCAAGATGGCTCCCGAAGACATGGAAAAGACTACTTTCGTTACATAGTGGGGCACTTTCTGTTACAAGGTCATGCCGTTTGTGTTGAAAAATGTTGGCGCCACATATCAACGTGCTATGGTGGCTTTATTCCATGACATGATACATCACGAGATAAAGGTCTACGTCGACCACATGATAGCTCGATTACAAACCAAAGAAAAACATCTTGATCATTTGCGAAAGCTGTTTGATAGACTGAATAAATACAGGTTGAGACTTAATTCAAGAAAGTTCACCTTTAGAGTTAGATCCGGAAAACTCCTGTATAATTATGTCTCGTCAAGATCATCTACTTAAAGACTACATCACTATCAAGATTCAACTTCAAACGGCGCAGACCAATCCAATCACCTTTTTCTGGTAACAAGGAGATGAGATAGTCGAAAATATATAAGCAATAGTATAGTTGAAACTCAACGAGATTGTTTCCACATAGCTTTTACTGTTTTCTAAATTTTTTCGACAATTTCCTCTTACTAGGATATTTGTTTCTCTATACATAAACTGCCTATCTATAGGCTCCCTTTTTCAAAATCAATACAATTTCCCTTTCCATTTTTACTTTTATCGCTTTTGTCTGCATAAAGTCAAATGATTGCTTTGAATGATTATATGCATTTGACAATAAGCATCTGTTCACAAACATACGAAAAGCGAACAGAAATCACAACTACTACAGACTCTAGGAATTGAGATGATAACTAAAGTCACCAGTACATCCCCACATAGTCATTTTCACAAAGGTATATCCCCACAAGATAATTTCTACAATCCCAATAAAAAGGGGTCTCTCCAACAAAATTACTACTCTATCGTCTCCTTACAGCAACATCTACATTTCTTGTTACATTAGTCCCCGAGCGGTAGCAAGAAAAATTTCACATCATCACATTAGTCCTCGAGTAGTGATCATATCTTCATCATCGCATTATTCCCTGATCAGTGATCCTATCTACATCATCATGTTAGTCCCCAAGCAGTGATCCTATCTACATCATCACGTTAGTCCCCGAGCAGTGATCTTATCTACATCACCACGTTAGTCCCCGAGTAGTGATCCTATCTACATCACCATGTTAGTCCCCAAGTAGTGATCCTATCTACATCATCACGTTAGCCCCCGAGCAGGGATCATCTACGTCATCACATTAGTCCCCGCACAGTGAATATCTACCTCTAAATCATCACGTCGGTCCTTGAGTAGTGATCCTATCAAACTTATCTACCTTATCAAGTTATCACATTGCATTGGTCCCCAAGCAGTAACCAATCATCAATCAACTTATTAAGTCAGTCTCCAATAAATAATAGATTATTCAGTATCACATCATTCCCTAGCAAGGTTTATACACAAAGATATTTATCCCCAGCGGAGTATCTCCCAATGATTATCATTCCCCGACAGCAGCAATATCCAAACTCGAATCTTGGTCAGATAATGCATCGGAGGAATCTGCATCTCTTTTATTCTCAATCAGGATTTTCATCCCCAAGCAGGAATCAAAGATCCTCGGCAGAACATTTCTATCTTCTTCAAGATGAATATGTTTTGAAATACCACAACATCTACACTCATGCATTATTCATAAAAGTCATAACATGTGCATATATCATTCACGAGCATTATCATATCTCACATGCATCATAATCTGCATAGAACTAACCATATCCTTTCAAGCTAAATTTCCCCAGCGGGTGAAAGTTATTTTCCAGGCGGAAGGTCAAAGATTTATACCCGAAACAAGATGGGAAAGCTATCTAAACGACCATGAAATTTATCAAAAGATAGCAAGATACAGATTAATACCCGAAACAAGAAAGGGAAACTATTTACATCTTGACGAATTATTCATTTCAGAAATGTCCAAGATGAAGGTTTATTCTAATTCTATCTTATCATATCATCTCCCCAGATGACATCTTTAAGCCCATCTTCGACTACACGCCGATATCTCTCCATCTTCATAATGTTGCATATATGGTTAAGACATACCAGTCATCTTCATTCAAAGACAAGCACAGAGTCTAACGTACGACTCACTCTCCAGCATCTACTTCTCCAAATGGTATCTATAAGCCTATTCCACCGCATCGTCAACTGACGATCTCATTTCATACACAAGCGAGTGCAAATTTTCAGGTGTACTCGAGTGTTCAATCATATTCTACCTTTAGGTCACGAAAGGCAAGTATACCAATCTAACCCTTCAGGTATAAGAAGATTGAACAGGGGCAACTATTATACCCCAATCTCGTCGAGTTTCAACTCTGCCATTTCTCATATATTTTCGACTATCTCATCTCCTTGCTTCTAGAAGAAGGTGGTTGAACTGATCTGCTCCATTTGAAGTTGGTAGTAGTGTAGCTTGTAAGTAAATGATCTTGTCGAGATATAGTCGTACGCTTTAACCCTAACTTTTTCCTAGACCGCCCTTTCGGGTTTTTAGTCTACCAGGATACCTTTTTTTTGCCCAAGCCGCCTTTGCAGGTTTTCGACTTGTCGGGTGTACATTTTTTGTACATATGTCCTTAAGTTTTGCCCGAACCTTTTTGGTTCACCAAGACGCCCTTATTTTTTCCTAGGCAAGTCGACCTAGTGGGTCTTGTTTATGCGTAGTATTTTTTGACTATGTCTGCATTCACAGGGTGTGGGAAGTCTGCTCCGTCCATTGTGGTTAGTATCATGGCTCCGCCAGAAAATATCGTCTTGACTACAAATGGTCCCTCATAGGTGGTGGTCTATTTTCCCATGGGATCACCTTGTTGTAGGATGATGCGCTTGACTACTAGATGGGTAACTTGGTATACTCGATACTTGATTATCTTATTGAAGGCTTTGATCATTTGCTTCTGATATATCTGTCCATGACAAATGGCTGCGAGTCCTTTTTCGTCGATCAAGTTTATTTGGTCAAGTCGAGTTTGGACCCATTTGTCTTCATTTAACTCTGCGTCCTTGAGTACTCTGAGTGAGGGTATCTGAACCTCGATAGATAGAACTGTTTCCATACCATATACGAGAGATAAAGGGGTTGCCCCTGTAGATGTTCGTACTAAAGTGCGATAACCGTGGAGAGAAAATGGCAACGTCTCATGCCAATCTTTATAGGTCACTGCCATCTTTTGTATGATCTTCTTGAGATTCTTGTTGGCGGCTTCCACTACGCCATTTATCTTTGACCGATATGGAGAAGAGTTGTGATGTTTAATCTTGAACTGCATGCAGAGTTTGGTGATCATTTTGTTGTTGAGATTGGTACCATATCCTGTGATAATCCTTTCGAGGAGGCTATATCGGCAGATGAGATTATGTTTGATGAATCGAGCCACGACATTCTTGGTAACAGATGCGAATGAGGCTGCTTCTACCCACTTGGTAAAGTAATTGATAGCAACGAGGATGAAACGATGTCCATCAGAAGCGGTATGTTTAATTTATCCGATCATGTCAATGCCCCACATTGTGAAAGGCCATAGGGCGGTCAGAACATTCAATGGAACCAGAGGTATGTGTACTTTTCTGTGTATATCTAGAATTTGTGACATGATCGAGCATAGAAATAACAATCCGCCTCCATAGTGGACCAATAGTAACCTTCTCACAGAATCTTCTTAGCCATTGTATATCCACTACAGTGAGTACCAAATGCGCCTTCATGTAATTCTTCCATAATTCGTTTAGCTGTCTTCTGATTTACACATCGAAGTAAGGCCAGGTCGTGATTACATTTGTATAAGGCGCCGTTATTGAGAAAGAACTTGGCGGCAAATCTTCTTAGGAACTTCTTATCATTGAAAGATGCCCCCTTCAGAGTAACCAAGGTTTCTCTTCTACTCCTTTGGTATCAAGTTCGCAACAGTATGCTGGTTTGTCTAGTATTTCAATCGTAATCTGAGGAGCTTCGTTGTCCCATCTGACTTTGAACATAGATGACATGGTAGCTAATGTGTCTGCCAACTGATTCCCTTCTCGTGGGATGTGCGTGAAAGTAATTTCGTCGAAGTAGGGGATCAGATTCAACACATGTTCCCGATATGGAATGAGATTTGGATGCTTCGTGTCTAAGTCTCCATATACTTGCAAGAACTTGATCCTCAAGTCAATAGCAGCTTTGATACCCATGATGCACGCTTCGTATTCAGCCATATTGTTGTTGCAGTTAAAATATAGTCTGGCGGTGAAAGGTGTATGGCCGCCTTTAGGAGATGTAATTATGGCGCCAATACCATTGCCAAGTGCGTTGGAAGCTCCATCGAAGACCATAGTCCATCGGGATCCTAGCTCAGGTCCTTCGTCTGGTCCAAGCTCTTCGTAATTGGTGGCTAACATAATATCCTCGTCTGGGAATTCGAAATGCATAGACTGGTAGTGATCTATGGCTTGATGAGCCAAATGATCAGCTACCATACTTCCATTGATGGCCTTCTGAGTAGTATACTGGATGTCGTATTCGGTCAAGATTATTTATCATCTTTCTATTCTTCTGGAGAAAGCAGGTTTTTCGAATATGTATTTTATCGGATCCATTTTAGAGATCAGCAAGGTAGTGTGAGTCAACATATACTACCTTAGTCGATGAGCAGCCCAAGCCAAAGCGCTGAAAGTTTTCTTGAGCTGTGAGTATCTTATTTCACAGTCGGTAAACTTTTTGCTAAGGTAGTATATTGCATACTCTTTTCGACCAGACTCATCATGTTGCCCCAACACACACCCCATTGAACTTTCTAGTACTGTTAAGTACATGATGAGAGGTCTTCCTTCAACCGGTGGCATCAGGATAGGTGGTTTCTGTAGGTACTCCTTGATTTTTTCAAAAGCTATCTGGCAATCATTGTTCCATTTTACTACTTGATCTTTCTTCGGTAACTTGAAAATTGGATCACAAGTAGTAGTTAGATGTGCAATGAATCTGGCAATATAACTCAGTTGTCCTAAGAAACCTCTGACTTCCTTCTTGTTACGAGGAGCTGGCATTTCTTGAATAACTTTAACTTTAGTAGGATCAACTTTGATACCTTTGCCACTGACAACAAAACCCAAGAGTTTTCTGGTTCTGACTCCGAAGGTGCATTTGCTCGGATTAAGCCTCAATCTGTATTTCTTCAATCTATCAAACAGCTTACGCAAATGATCAAGATGTTCTTCTTCGGTTTGTGATCGAGCTATCATGTCATTAACATATACCTCAATCGTGTGATGGATCATATCATGGAATAAAGCCACCATAGCGTGCTAATTTGTGGCACAAACATTCTTCAACCCAAACGGCATGACCTTGTAATAAAAAGTTCCCCACTGTGTAACGAAAGTAGTTTTTTCCATGTCTTCGGGAGCCATCTTGATCTGATTATAACCGAAGAAACCATCCATGAAAGAGAAAAATTTATGTTGAGCGGTGTTGTAGACCAGAACATCAATATGTGGAAGCGGGAAATCATCTTTCGGGCTCGCTTTATTTAGATCTCGGTAGTCCACACACATACGCACCTTGCCATCCTTCTTAGGTACGGGTACCACGTTCGCAGCCCACTGTGGATAAGAAGTAACCGCTAAGAAACCGATATTGAACTATTTCATAACTTCGGCTTTAATTTTCTCAAACATCTTAGGACGCATACGACAAACCTTCTGCTTCATAGGGAGAAAACCTTCTTTCGTTGGTAGTCGGTGTACCACAATGTCGATATCTAGACTTGGCATGTATTTGTAGGACTAAGCAAAAATCTCGACGAAATCTCGTAGCATCTGGACCAATCTTCCTTTAACACTATTCTCAAGACATGCTCCTATCTTGATTTCTTTTCTGCCTTCGCTGGTACCTAGATTCACAACCTCGACTGGTTCTTCGTGTGGATGTATAGCCCTTTCCTCTTGCCGTAGTAGTATAGCAAGTTCTCTTGGAACTTCACAATCTTCCTCACCTTCGTATTTGGCTTGGTAGATCGGATTACCAAAGTCATATTTAGAAATAGCAGAGTCATTATCGACGAGATTCGAAGTGAATGTGGATCTGTAGTGTATTACGTGTGTGTATAAGAACACATAGCTTTTGAAAGGGTGATAAAGTAAAAAGAAAGACAGGGAGCACAATATTTGAATGCAAAAGTACAATGATTTATTGAATCAAAATATGCGAATGACAAATAATAACCCTCACAAACGAACCGTGGTGCCCCGGGCAAGGCACTAGGCTTAAAGTTTATTATTCGTAATGTAAAAGCGTAAAACAAAAAAACAACTAATCCTGTCTAAAGGAGATTGTCATAACTTTTTTATTCGTCCAATTGTTGATTCCATTGTCGGGAGTTGGGAAGACCCAATTATTGATATCGAACTCACCATCATCTTCTTCTATAGCATGAACTCCATTCTTGTTGATGCGGAACAGAGGTCCACCGGCACGCTCGTGGCGTATCATCTTCTAACCTTTGGAGGTGAAGTTGAAACCAGTATTTTCATATTTGAAAGGGAAATCGGGTAGCTGACCCCAAACAGTACAACCTCATTCTTCAACCACAGCTTTGGCATCTTTTATCAGGCCATCTTTGGTGGAACTCTAGTAACTTTAGGAGTGACAGGAGAGTCGACAGACATGACTCATGGAACTACTTCAAAAGCTTGACAGGGAGTTTCGATAAATTAACCATACATTTTGATGTATCAGAAAGACTGCAGATGGATTACCATATATTCTTCTTCTCCGCATACTGTAATTATCTTCCCCTTCACTGGGTACTTCAACTTTTGATGCAGGATAGAGGTAACAGCGCCTGCCCCATGTAACCAAGGGTGTCCGAGTAGGCAAGAATAAGCTGGAAGAATATCCATCACAAAGAAAGTAGAGTAAAATGTCTGGGAACCTACTTTGATCGGCATGGTAAGCTTTCCAAGTACTGTTCTTTTCGAACCATCAAAAGCTCTTACAATTACGTCGCTGGGTTTCATGACTACTTCTTCAGCATTAAGTCGACCGAGAGTGCTCTTCGGAAGGACATTCAGAGCAAATCCAATATCCACCAATACATGAGACGATGTAGTGCCCTTACACTCTATAGAGACGTGCAAGGCTTTGTTGTGTTTCCTTCTGGCAGGAGTCAAATCAGCATAAAAAAAGCCCAAACCATTGTCTACGGTTAGGATATCAATGCAACTTTCGAATTGGTCAGCAGAAGTGTTTTGCGGTATATGATCATTCTTCAAAAACTTCACCAAGGCTTTAGCATGTGCCTTAGAGCACAACAAAAGAGCTAGCATGGAAATCTTGGATGGGGGTTTGTCCCAACTGCTCCACAACATTGTAGTCTCTCTTCTTAATGATCTTCAGAATTTCCTCCAATTCTTGTTTGGAGGTGCCTTCAGCAACTTCCTTTGGTACTTCTGTATGAGCAGGTTAAGTCACTTTCTCTTTCCCTCGATCCTCGGGAGTTGGTTCAATAGCAGGAACGCGAACTAGTGTAGTATTATCTTATGGAGGAGAGGTATCTGGAGAAAACACTCTTCCGGTTCGGGTTACTTTGCTTGATCTGGTGATATTTTCAATGTCAGGATTTGTAGCTTTAATTGTATTGTCTTCAATGGTTAATGGCTCTTGCTTGACGCCATGATAGTAGACTTCGGCTCCATAATTCCAAGGTTTAGCTTTTTCAGAGGAATATGGAACTGATTTGGACGAGGTAATAATGAGAGGTTCCACTCTAGGTGCAATATCAACAAAGGTGATCCTTATTGTGTTCACATCAGCATATTCTTCGGGATAGTCATTTCCCCATCCGGTTGCCTTGATGTCTTCAATTGCAATCTTGTAGCTCTCAAGAGCGGTATATTTCACCATGAAATCAAACTTCCCACTTGGTTTCCCCAAGGTATCCCAGACTTCTGGTATTGCTTCGCTTACGTCTTCGATCTTCAGGCTTTTAGAAACATCTTCGCACAGACTCTCTACAGACGGAGCTTTTAGGAATATCACTTCTCAATTGTCCATCATGCGTTGAACACGTCTCTTCAACCAAGCACATCCATTGGATTCAGATGCGCACCAACGGTAGTTGTCAGGACATCCTAGAAATAAATCGGCTTGCAACAAATCCTTCTTGACAGTCATCAAGGTAATGGTCAGTTCATTCACATCAAAGACATATGAGTCATTGTCAATGGCGTTGGCACTTCTACCATGGTCAGGCATTGGTGCGTTGATCACACTCGGAGTTTCGATAGGAGGGTCGAGTTTAATTTCTCGGGCTTCAATCATGTCTTGGATCTTGTTCTTTAGGGCCCAACAGTTGTTGGTGTCATGCCCTGGGCTGTTGGAGTGGTACGAACACCTTGCATTGAGACTGTACTTTGGAGAAGAAGTGTTGACATGATGAGGAGGATCCCTCAAAGTAATCATCTCTGCTTTCAACATGTGTTTTAGTGCTTGAGATAATGGCATGTTGATCTTCGTAAACTGTCTTCTTGGCGCGTTCTGTCTATGCGTGTTGTCTTGTTGAGGTTGCACTGGCGTGGGATTGAAGATCAGGACTTCCCCCACAGATTGATTGTGATCAGCTTTGTCACAGCTCTTCTGACCATACACAGCATTGGCTTCTTTTTTCCCACCAAAAGATCTCTTCACAGTATTCAAAGATGTTTCGACTTGAATCTTTCCGCTCTTGATTCGAACTTCAATACATTCTCTGGTCAATATCAGCTCGATGAACCCAGATGAAGAGTTTCTAATCAGATGATTGAAGAATGGTCCTATCAGTGTTCCCATGAATATATCAACCAATTCCCCATTAGACAAGGGTGGTTGAACTCTGCCTGCTAGATCTCTCTATTTCTGGGCGTACTCTTTGAACTTCTCGTCACGGCCATAGACATGTTTTGCAATTGCATGCGGGTTGGTGCCAATTCAGCATTGTACTGGTACTGTTTATAGAAAGCATCTGTCAAATCATTCCAGGTATGAATGTGGGTATTCTCTAGTTGATAATACCACTCCAACTATGCTCCGGACAAACTCTCTTGAAAGAAATGTATCCATAGCTTTCTGTATTCAGTATGAGGATGGATCTTCTAGACATAGGACTTCAGATGCAGCTTCGGGCAAGAAATGCCATCATACTTAGCAAAGGTAGGGACTTTGAACTTGCGGGGAATTACCACTCCGGAAACCAGACTCAGATCATCAAAGTTCAACCCTGACATTTTCAGATTCTCCACAGCATTCAAGTGATCTTCAAGTTGCTTGTACTTTTCTTCATTAGGATATTGCTCTCTCATATAGTCTTCCTCTTTGTTTTCAGACTCATGATGGCTTCCTTCATTGTTTTTGACGCTTCCTTTAGTCTCGCCGCTCTTGTTTGAGAATTCAAGCTGTCTGACTACCTTGACTAGCCCTCTGTACCTTTTCCCCATGTTGAGAATGCCAATGGTCTTCTTCTTTTTGGTGATGAGCTTCTTTAGATCTTTCTGACCTTGGGCCACATTGGTGAACATCTCTTGGAATTGAGCGTTCTGAGCCTAGAGATCTTTGACAATTTGTTCAAGAGCCATTTCTGCTGAAATAAACAACGAGAGAATGAGAAAACTGGTCTTCGAAGTACCTGTTATGAAAGGTTATTCCATGATATTCAATGTTATGCAATGCTATGTAATGTTTTCAAGGAACTTAGGAATTTAAATTTGGTAAACAAGCAAGAACTAACTTTTTATTAGTTGGCTTAGCAAGTACAAAATGAGAGTTCAAACAATAAAAATGAAATTCCTAGTGCCCAAGTCTCCCACGGGCGCTTCCTCTATGTGTTGAAGTAGGTGTTGATGCCTTGCTCCTTGTGAAGGAGCTTCGTCAGCTCGAATACTCTTTTCTCGCTTGCATAGCATTGGGCTTCGAAGGTATCCCTTTCTTCTTTGACTTGAATCCAAGATCTCTTTAATTCTCCAAAATCAGTAGGCATGTCTGGATGAATAATGGTATAGGGTTCGTCACCCAATTGAGGTAAGGATCCCAAGGAATGGAATTTTATGCCCCAAGGTCTTGGTATCAGTTTTCTTCACCATGCCCCAAGCGTACACAAATCTTTGGCGGTAACCTTGGAAATCGTTTTCGTAGTCAAACACAATGCCTTGGAGAAGCATATCATGAGGACCATCTTTTCGAGCATAACCAAATTGTCATAACGCTAAAGAAGGGTTGTAAGTGATACATCCCCTTATGCCAAGGAGTAGTACATTAGGGAATTCTCCACAACGCTCAATGAAAGTGAAGTCCTTTTGAAAGTAGAGCCACCAAAAAATATCTAAATGAGAGAATGACATCAGCCTTTGAGACCATTTCAACCTTTATTTGTTCTTCATTACTGATTGAGGATGGTGCGAAATAAACCACATGGATAATAACGGTATGCAACATATGAGAGTTCCTTGTCTTTTCATAGTGCGAGTGTGGAGAGAATGCAGAATATCTCCAAGCAAAGTAGGCACAAGATTATGAGTGAGGAAAATCTTGATGGCGTTCACGTCAATGAATTGATATGGATTAGGGAATAGCACCAAACCATAGATTAGCAAAGACAAAACGTCTTCGAAAGCATGGAAACTCATAGCCTTTATCAGAAACTTAGCAAGCAAGCCCTTAACTCCACTTCTTGTCTCCTAATTGTCTTTAATGTCTGACCGCTTTAGATGAAACGCTGATGCAATGTCTTCAAACTTCAAAAATGTTTCTGAATCGGTGAATGGTATTTGATCAAGAATGGGTATCCCGAGTAGCTTACAGAACTCTTCCAATGTAGGTACCAACTAATAGTCTGGGAAAGTAAAGCAATGATACTTCAAATCAAAGAACTGGAATACGAAACTCATCATGTCTTCTTTAAAACCTGAGGTAACCAAGTCGAGTAGATAACCATGCCTTTTGATGAACAGAGAGTGATCAGGAACTTCTGAGATGCACTCCTTGAGTTGAGAAGGTATACCCACAAAGTTGATTCACATTATCTTCCTGGAAGCCATAACCCTACAACATAGAGCAAAGATAAATCTCGAGGTCCTTGAAATAGTCAGAAATGATATGATATTATGATGTTATGATGTCATGTTTAAATAGCACACACAAGCAATTCACACAATAGCCCTAGGTTTAAGGCTTGCATGAGGTATAGGTGTCTACCCTACCAGAGTTTGAGTGGGTTCAACCTGTCCTATAATAGTAACCGAGTTCTAGGAATCTCAAATCACCAATCTTTCTTGCAGGCTTTATTTCAATACAACTACTAAATGGTCGACCAAAACATCCCGAAAGTCAAATATTAATGAGCGTAGCATCGAGTATCAACCAACCACAGTTTGTACCAAAGTCGACTATCTCACTACCTTCTAATGGCCAAGATGGGTTAATTAGGGTTCTAAAGTTGAGTTAGTGCTTATGACACCACATAGACGCCAAATACTTCCTCAACTGAACATGAGGAGCATCGGGACATCCAAAGTGTCACACTAACCGTAGCCATTATTTTAACCGTTTCGGTCTACACCAGACAATTGCGATGATCTATTGCTACATACCTAAGGAAACCTGGATCCGGATGTAGGATCCCTCACAGATATAATACCCAAGCATACCCAAGAAACCCTTAAAAATAAAGCATACAAAGCAAACAAAAAGCAATAAAGGGATGTTATAGCCCTAAGGTAGCCTCTCTTTAGGTAGTGTCCTCGGCAGAGTCGCCAGTTCTATAACACGATGGAAGAATTGACTTATTTGTTTTGTGTTTTATCGTAAATGTTGCGGATAGCAAGAGTCGCCACCGACTTTTCTTTTATCCAATAAAGGAAAGGTGAAAAGAATAGGAAAAGATCTTCGTTAGGTTCTGAGTACGAGAGGCAATTATGAAAAGGGAAGGTATTAGCACTCTTTCCATTCGTAGTTATATACGGGCTCTTAGTTGCTTAACTCACTTTAAAAAAATTTCTTTCTGTGTTTGTGATTTGAAAATTATTTTGAAAATACATTTTGCTTTGACTTCGTAATACTTTGACTTCATAGTGATTCTCGTTGGAATGTATACGAACTGTTCGAAAATGTTTGTTTGGAAAATGTTTAACTTTGTAATGATTCTTGCTGGAATGTATGCAAAGTGTTTGAATTTTTTTTGAAAAGTGTGAGGTGTAAAAAAATTTTTTTGATTGGAGCAAGCAATAGAGTCTTATTTACCTACTCAGAATGGTCGTTTCCATGTTATTGTTCCTTCTCCTTTAGAATAAGGCTATCCATACCATTAGTTGGCAGGTAAATTTATTCGTTGGATGTGAAGGGATAACCTAAGGGTCATCTTATGGTCATAGAAGGCAACATGTAAGGATACCTTAATAATTTTGTAGGGACGATCATCACTTATTCGTAGGCAACAACTGAGGGACGAGATCATATATTCGTAGGCAACATCGAGGGTCATCGAGGGACTATGATCTTTGTATCGAAGGGACTATGATGATGTTATTCGTAAGCGTCTTTGCTAATGGTACCCCTACGTTCGAGGGACATGACCATTGTATTATAAAGGCAACAAGAGAGGATACCCTAAGGGGGTGCAAGTGTGATAAAGTGTATTGATTCAGATATTTAGTCTTGATTTAGAGTGATCTAGGATTGCTTTTAGTCTTGTCATACAAACCCTAGTTACTATACAATTAATATGTACAGAAAAATAAAGTGCGGAATGTAAAAGTGCGGAAAGTAAACGTCCTACGCTATTACATGGCTTTTAGGCAGTTACATAATATAGGTGCGGAAAGTAAAGGCAGAAAATATAAATCTACGTTATTACAGAATAAACCTTGCAACCTATACATCATTTTCTAGAATTGTAAATGCGAAATAGTAAACAAATAATCAGAATAATAAGAAAAATGTTAGTGGAAATATTTTGGAAATTAGTATAAAAAATTTAGGGTTAGTAAACCTAATTACAAGAAAGTAAACAATTTTTTTGGAATTTTGTGGATTGATTTTAGTTAGAAAAATAATTAAAAGTTAATTTTAATGGTTAATTAACAATTAATTAAAATAAAAGAAAAATAAAATATTTTTTTTGTAAAAAAAAAAAGCATTTTATTTACCTAATTTTGAAAATTAAAATATTTTTTGTGATTTTTGTGGTGTTTT
Source organism: Vicia sativa (assembly GCA_021764765.1). Lineage (NCBI taxonomy): Eukaryota > Viridiplantae > Streptophyta > Magnoliopsida > Fabales > Fabaceae > Vicia > Vicia sativa. Next base: position 10,812,282 of record CM038793.1, on the reverse strand, counting down.
AGAAAATATTTTAAAAGGATTAAAATAAATGGAAAAGAAATTAGAAAAAAAAAGCATGAAAATATGTTAGTTTGCAAAGTTGTAAAAATATATAGGGTAGCCAGGGATCGAACCCAGTCCCTCCTGATCAAACGTGCGCCTCCTTGCCAACTAAGTTGGATGTCATATCTATTTGGATAATGGAACAAATAAGATATAAGTGAAAATAATTTCTAAAAATTAGTTAAAATGAAACGCGCGCCAAGGGGTCATTGTCCCCGATTCAAATTTTTCAGACTTTTACATACGGCCAGTTTCGTTGCTAAAGCTTATAGTGACGGTTTTGTCCGTCACTATAACACCTGCAAGTTTCCAAAATTCATAATAGGCAATATAAATTCACATGGAAAGCATGGTTCGATTGGAAAACCTCTCCTGAACGCAGTGGTACCAACCATTAGGTCCAACTTTACTTGTAACCATGTTTCCCCAATTTAGTGCTTCAAAACCCTAACAATGGCATATGGCTAAACCTTCGTCTAAAATTCAATCGACCAATCCAGATAGCTTGCAAACATCATTCTAAGCATGAACAAACAATTGAAACATTTTAAATATGCATATATGATCAAAATTGAAACTGAAAAATATAAGTGCAAACCGTGTTCTTATTTTTGAGTTTCTGGATGTTTTGATCGATGGTGATGGCCTGGTTAACTTCAGAAAACACCAAGGAATTGATTGGAATGCTTGGAATGGCCTGAAATGAGGCAAAACCTTGACTGCTAGGTAACTTGAATGCCATGGTTTTTTGAATTAGGTTAGGGTTCTTGTGCCTTCAAAAGTTCGTCCCCTGTGATCTGAACATCTTATGTATATATAAAGGAAGCATTTAGGTCAAGAATTGAGAGAAAAATATATTGCATTCAATTTGAAAATATTTGATTTGAAAATCATTCACATTTACATCCAAAGTTTCCAAATTGTTCTCCATCTTGCCTTAATGCTCTTGTGCATTTTTTACAGCTTGTGATGAGCTATCTTGGACCTCAAGTCATGCAAATACCAAGCCCAACTCACCTAACCTCTGATCTTTATACTTTATTTAATTAAATTTGAATTTTAGCCATTTAATTCAAAAATAAATTAAATAAATAAAGGAAGGGCGTGGAAATGGGTGTAGAGGTCATGGACAATCTCAAGAATAAGTTTGGATCATAAAAACTTAGGCCCATTTAGAAAAAATTTGAATTTGCTAAGTATTTTTCTTCATGCACCTCTTCAAAAATGTCAAACTTGCACAACTTGTAACTTGCTCAATTTTCTACATATTTAAGTGTTCTTGGACTTTTTAGAAAGCTCAAGATGCCCTATGAACACTTTTGTTTGTTTCATATTCATTGAAGTTTCCATGCTCATGTACACTTCTTTGCAAAAATATGACTTTTTGTTGACTTTTAGAAGGACCTATAATGTCTTGATCCATAAATTTCAAATGAAACATTTTTGGCCAAAGCTTCTGAGACATGAAGTTGTAGAGAATTGAATTCTCTTCAAAATGAGCTTTGGTGGAAAAATTTCTAATAAAGTATGTGGAAGTTATGCCTGGTCAAAGTTCTATTGACTTTTTGTCCAAAAATCCTAATTTTGAGACTTTGACTTTTGATCAAATCTTGATTTTTCTTGATGAATCATGATCAACCCTTGATCACATGATGAATGTGACTTCAAAATCTTGATGTTGACAAAAAATGATGAAGTTTGACTGTATGTTGACCACAGTTGAGTTTTTGTCCAATACAATTGATTTTCAACCATCTGAGCAATTGACTGAGCAACCTTGAGTTGTGAGACTTGAAACTGACATGGTGATACCTTGAGACATATGAGGAGGTATGATAACCATTTGAGGCATTAGAACTCATATTTGATTTGAGAGAATCAAAACCCTAGTTGTTGGTTGATTGCTTAGGAGAAGGTTCATCTGGTCAACCCTTAAGAAGTTCTTTAGTATAGAGATGTGGAGTGTCTTGAGAAATAGGAGGGACAATTTTAGGGTATAATAGACTTTATCCTAGAACCCTCATTTAAAGCGAAATCTAAGACCAAAAAATGGCAAAAGCAAATAATCATTCCTTTTGTTATTGCGAGAAAACTCTTCGCATTCCATGGGCCTTATCCAACTCGAGAGACGCATCCTAAAATTGTCAACCATACAAAACCCATTGATGTTAGGTTTATGGCTTTTGATGCCACTGTGTTCACCTCAATTCCTACGCGACGCGATACGACGATCTCGCTCGGCTCGATAAAGTCTAGAGGCAACAGAGCTATCAATCAGAGAAGCTTGATATTTTCAATGTTATTTAAATTTTGTGGAGCACCCATACAATGATTGATCTACATGGTACTTGGTTCTTGGGTGTTCTGAAGCCATGCAGAACTTTTGATCATGTATCGTTCATGTGGTTCAGAGACACTACATTCACTATCCAGTTTGATGGAAGCCTTGATCTCATGTCCTTGCATACATAATATGTTAACACTATCTTAACACTCTTGTTTTTTCTATTTCCAAGGAACCGTGCTTGCGAGCCATGTGTTGTGATTTTCCACCTCTTACTGGTTCAAAATCAAAATTAAAAGCATGTGATTTTATTCGAAATGATCGAACATTCCATTGCACCCACTCATTCACCTCATGAATATTCATGAATTCATAACAAGTAATCAAATTCGGGGTTCTTATTCAGACTTGGTATTCTCTTCAAAGTTACAAACTTGACTTCACCGTTACGTGTTCAGAGATTGGTTATGGAACAACTTCGTCAGGGATTGACTGGGATGAATATTCAGATGTGATTGTTTATAATATGCATGTAAGCCTTGGGCCGTGGTCGGGAACTCCTTGAGTAGGAAGATAATTTGTTGAAGACTCAGTTGAGTCGGGTTATGGAAATTTTGATGATAATGTCAACAAAAGGCAATCTCACACCTACTCCGGCAACAAAAGTCACCTCTTTTCCTCATATTTTGATATTTATTTCAAACCATGAAGTGCTTCGTGGATATCTTCCATAATTTCGAGTTCTTGGGATGTATTATCAACAGTTGGTTCCCATTTATCGGGTGAATTCAAGGGATGTGATTTATCAGCAAGCACAGAAGAAGCCTGAAGAAAAGTTTAGTCTCATTCCAGTGCTTTGTTCTCATCTGTTTCCATGAGTCTTAGTTTGTTAGGCTTTGTACTTCATTATCGTCTGCAAATTCACTACATGTTCATGATACCAATGTCATATGTGGTTGCCACGCCACAGCACCCGACTATTCTATCAGGGGAAGTCTTTGTAACTTTGTGTTCCCTGATCTTCTCATCAGTAGTCAATACTTGGTCCCCAAGTGAATCCATGGGGGAAAGCTTATCAAGTAGATACATAATGAGCATGGAAAGTATGTTGATACAATCTCGATGATATATATCATGTCACTTCATTGTTTGTTGGAATTTCATTTGATCAAGCTTCGTCCTAGGGGTTCTCTACCTATCTCCTGATTTCGATGCAAATGCTAGTTATGTAACCAATTCTGGGGCACTCAACCGTGATATTAAAGATTACAAGAGGTTGAAATACAAAGTCCATCACCTATCTGGCGCATTTTTCAAAGTCCATTTCCTATTTGGCAAATGGTTTCAAACTTTTTCTCACCAAATGAATGTTTCTTCTATTTGATAGAAGATATATTGCATCTCTTCTATGTAGTAGAAGATATTTGGTGATTCAGTTGACACCGTTTCGCTTGATACAACAATTCACCATTTATTTTGAAAGAATATTTTGTGAATACCATCCTGGGGCACCTGGCCATTCATTTAAAGACGATATATCATCCAGAGGCAATGTATAAGACTGGATCAATTCAGAGACTGTTGTGTTCACATCATATCAAAAGAGAATTCTCTTATCTAAGTGAGCCTCAAGATTGCTGAAAGTCGTCAACAAGTCCAGACGGAGTTTTGTCTCCTCATGGAAATTTCAATTTCATTTGCATTTTCATTTGCATTCTTTCTTGTTTTGTTCAATATCTTTTTGTATGCTAAACTTATTTATCTTTTGAATATTAATCATAATGCATCGAATATATTGTCTTGAATAAATCCATTGGCTATCACTCTTATTTGTTTTAGTATACTTTTTGATACTCAACTCTTGTTTATAAAGTAAAAACTTTGGAGCTTTTGCGATTACTTAATTGCGACGGTAAAGAATAATTACGGCAATCGTATAACTAAAAATAAAATTGAGACCCTAAACAAAGTCCTTACTTGTCTAAACTAAGGCCCTGATATATCAGATTTGACTAGTTTGATTATATTTTTAAAATAGAAAAACTTAAATATAATTTTTTTAAACGGATGATTTTTTATTCGATCTTAAATTTTCGTATAGCTTATTGATTATCATATAATTTAATCTATTCATATTTTAATGAGTGTGCTGAGAACACATTTAATAGTGCAATCCGTTTTTTTAATTATTTTATGAATTCAAATATAATACTATTTTAAAACAAGTAATTTTATTTTAATTTTAAGAATACAAGTTTAAAAAACTAATATTAAATCTCACAATTTTTTGTAATGTATTAGTATTTTATTTTATTTAATCATGTGTACCCGTAACAACATAAACATATATTTTAATTTTTCTTGTTCAAAAGACCATGATAATGAACATGATTGAAAGTACTTCATAACCAAAAGAACTAACATATTTGACTAAGTAACCTAAGCCGAAGTATTTGATTCCACTAAATTTTTTTCTGTAATATGTATATTTAGTTTTCTGCTAAAATCCAAAACTTTAGATTTTGAAAGTGAGTAATATAATGTATCAGCTATTTTATTAGTCTATGGTATTGAGACGAAACGTATATTAGAAAAAGAAACTGTTTTTGTATGTCATTCTTTCATTGAGAGTTTAAAATAAGAATTATATCCTAAACTAAATGGTTTTTGAAAAATATAAGTATAAAAATAACTTAATGCATAAGTAATCAGCTTTGAAATAAAAAATTCATTTAAAAATTGATCTCTTAAATAATGCCCCACTTCTAAAAGTGTTTGATCCGTCGTACTTTGACACCTACTCTGAAACCACCAATGAAGCACTGATTTTATTATGGAGTCATGTTACCTTACTCCTTTTGTATTTGCCCCCACACAAACACATTTGTCAAACTTGCTTGTGTAAAGTATCTCAAAGCCTATGCTATATAATATTAGTATAGCATAATATACTATGTTAGAATCGGAGTGCTATATAAGAAAAATTGGATGACTTATCCATCTATCTTATAGAAACAAAATACAAAAAATTGGATGACTTTTCCATCTATCTTATAGAAACAAAATAGAATATTCTCAACCTCACTCATATGTCTATTTAACATTCTAAATATAAGAAAAAGTGGATGACTTTTCCATCTATCTTATAGAAACAAAATACAATATTATTATTTATTCTCAACCTCACTCATATGTCTATTTAACATTTTCTGCATATAAGAGAAAGTGGATGACTTTTCCATCTATCTTGAAACAAAATACAATATTATTATTTATTCTCAACCTCTCTCATATGTCTATGTAATATTCTGCATATAATATACATACTTTCTAATATAATATTAACTCACATTTGTATAAAAAGATTAAGATTAATTTACATTCTTTTTTTTAATGAAATTTACACCTATTAATTTAATAAAAATTAAATATACATTCATCAGGTGAGAAATGTTTAACGCATTTATACCCGTTTAAAAAAGAAGTGTAAATACTTTCTAGATTACACCATTTTAAATAAAAATCGAGTGTAAATAGGTTATATGTTACACCTTTTTTTTATTAAAAATCAAGTATAAATACATTTTTAGTTACACCCTATTTTAATAAAAACTCGGGTGTACATACATTATTATTTACACCCTATTTAAATAAAAAATCAGGTGTAAATACGTTCATAGTTACACCATATTTTAATAAAAATTAGGGATAAATATATGCCAATTTACACCCTTTATAATAAAATCGAGTGTAATTACACCCTTTTTAAATAAAAATTAGGTGTAACTACACCCTTTTTTAAATATAATTTTATACATTTTTAATATAATTTAAACCTTATTTGTAAATATTAGATGCAGCAATGTAACATTTCAACACTTATTGCAAGAAACCCTTTCACCAAACAAAAATTGAACTGCATATCAGAGTTATAACATAATCCAATTAGCATATAAAGCAAGCAACTATTAGTTATTTAGTTAGATTATTACTCAATAGGCAGATATAACTTAGAATTCCAAAGATAAAAAGCATGTAAAAAATTCCAACTTCATGAAGTCTTTGATCAGGTAACTACCACAACATTCTTTTCCAACTCATTTACTGAAGCTGGTGCTATTTTGGACTTTCTGCATGGCTTTAAAACCTTAGACTTCAACATTTTCTCCAAATCTTATTTCATGCTCAGCTCAACACTCTTTCTCAAGCTCCGAAACTTTATCTTTCATGTGATCAAAAGCTATGATATGATTATGTGTAATGTTGTTTCCGTCGGTCCTCATTAGAGCAAGGTTTCCACTCAGGTTTGTTGGGTTTTCAAGAGTGTCGGGAGCAAAGAACTAACCTACAACAGATGTACGTACCTTGAGTTGTTCGAATAACAAAACCTGGACAACAACGCAAAGTGGAAGCCTCTCATTTTGAGTTGCGTGTGTGCTTGCTTCCAATGAGAGTTTTGGCAATTCATCAGCTTGTAGATTTGTTCCTTCTCAGATTCTGTCATCCATACATGGCTCTAAAATTCATAAAAACTTAATAAAGCGTTTATAGCATAACAACATTAGTTCTAGCAAATGAAATGTTTAATACTATACCTTGAGGAATATATAGATTGCGCGATAAATGCCATCATCTAAAGTCCTAATACAATCAGGAATAACAGCAGCAAGTGACTGAAATTTTGGCAACTTCAAGTTAACATCAGGTGCAACTTTTTCTAAATAACTACCTATCAAATCACCAACCATTCCCATTGGATCAAATCTTGAAGCATTATGTTTATCTCCAACTAAATTAGTTTCCCATGTTGCATGACCCTGTAAAAATAACACTATAAGTGACTTTTTATATCACTTTGTTTAAATTTATCTCCTGACATAATCACTTATGAGACTATTTGAAAGGGATTATAGAAAACGCATATGACATGTTCTTAATCTGCTTTGTTTTCAACATATTTTAGAAATTATACTCATTTGTTGGAAGATAAGTTGAAGATTCAGAGAGATATTCAACATAGTTACTATAAGGTAGTTTTGGTAAGTAGTTCCACTAGGCTACACTTGTTTTAGGATTTTTGATTTTGAACTTGATGATCCTCAGAGACTTGATGGTAGCATGTTTCTTCTTCATTTTCATATGAGACTGGCTCTGAGTTGTTGTCTTTGTTGTTGTTTGATAGATTTACATTAAGTTGAACTACCAGATCTAAATTGCAAGGGAGAATAATAAGATAAAACAGTCTTCTTTCTTAATTATCAAGGAGGCAGCATACAAAAAGATATAGTAGGTTCCTCATACCCTAATTGGCCCCTTGGGCCAAAACACTTAGTTAATAAGTCCATAATATTGAAATAACAATAAGAGGTCCAAAAGAAATAACATTACTACTTAAATTAACGTAAAACAAAATCTTTAAAATGAGTTGGCTTCTTTGATTCTCTTTTGGGCCTAACATTTGACATATCAATACTCCCGGTCCCAAAGAGAACCTTGTCCTCAAGGTTCATAGAAGTAACGGTCCAAGGTGGCGAGGAAGGCTTTTGGATGTGGTCCCCACAGACAGCTGTTGGATAAGTGGGACGGTTACTAGGGGATAAGGAGCAATCAATGTGCTAGGCTGTGGTTGGGTGTTTGGAGATAAGGGAAAATCTTGGGAAAGTGGAAAAGAATAAGTGGGTGACAGCTTGCAAGCATTAGTGGGATTAGGCGAGACACGTGTTGGTGGGTGAGAGTCTGCAGAAGTAATGAAAGGATGAGATTACTTTAGTTTGTGACCGTTTGGAGCAAAGGTAGGAACACATTTGTGGTCCGGTTATTGGGACTCACATAAGCATGTGGGCTAGTAGAGTAAACGTGAGGGGAAATGGTACTTGAAGTCTTGAATGCTATTTGCATGTCATAAGTAGTACTTTCAAAAGATTTACTATGCTTCTCTCTAGATATTGTGCCTCTGGATGAGGAAAGGCCCCTTTCATTTTTCGCTTCTGTTTGGAGATTTCAATCATGTGTGAGCGATGTGTCCCCCAGTGTTGAGTCCAGTGGAGCTTCATCACTGAAAACCACCGAGTCGGGAGTGGGAAGCAGCCGAAACTCAGCTTGTGGGTGTTGTCCATAAAAAGGTTTTAATAGGGAAACATGCATAACCGAATGAACCCGCGAGGACGAAGGGAGATCCAAGATATAGGCTACTGGTCCGACACACTTGATAATGAGAAAAGGTTCGAAGTAACGTTTAGCTAACTTCTGGGATACACGATGAGACACCGTTGTTTGACGGTATTGTAGGAGTTTCAGCCAGACAAACTCGCCCTCTTGGAAGGTAAACGCGCGCCGCTTTTGGTTTGCTTGTTTTTCCATGGCAATTCTACTTGTCTTCAGATGCTTTTTTAACTCTGTAACCACTTGTTGTTGATTGTGCAGAGAAAGTTCCAAAGGATCTTCAGTTGGCTTACTATCCAAATAGTCAGGTAAACCTGGTGGATCTCGTATGTACAATGCTTTAAATGGAGTCATCTGTGTTGCTGTGTGAAGAGAGGTATTATACCAATACTCTGCGAGGTGCAAGAACTTATGCCACTGTTTGGGATGATCGCTAGTGAAACAGCGAAGGTATGTTTCAATCGACCTATTTACCACTTTTGTTTGCCCATCTGTTTCTGGATGATAAGTTGTACTGTATTTCAGGGTCGCTCCATGGAGTTTGAAGAAATGCTTCCAGAAACTGCTGAGGAATAGGGAGTCACGGTCAGAGACAATGGACTTAGGGGCACCATGGAGACGGAATATTTCCATTGTAAAGCGGACAGCAAGGTCCTTGGCCGAGAACTTAGAGGGCAGAGCAATAAAATGAACAAGTTTTGTTAAGCGGTCGCAAATAACCCAGATAACTGTGTGGCCGTAAGAGTTGGGTAGATGAGTGATAAAGTCCATGCTGAGATCTTCCCATACTTTGTGCGGGATAGACAGAGGTTGTAAGAGTCCTTTTTTCCTTTGTGTATCATACTTGTTTTGTTGACATATAGTGCAATGTTTTATCATTTTCTGTACTTCGAAATAATCCCCAGGCCAGCAGAAAGAGGAGCGTAGGCAAGCTAATGTAGCTTTTACACCTAAGTGGCCCGCTGCTGGAGTGTCGTGAAACTCATGAAGGAGTTGTTGGCGAAGCTGTGGTAGATCAGGTATAAATTTTTTTGTCTTTGTAGTAAATTAACCCCTTAGAAAACATGTAGCCTGTGTTGATGTGAGGCTGTTGTTCTGTGTTCTTTCGTAGGGACTGACCAGCACTGTCGGAGTTGTAGAACTTGCGTAATGAAGATAAAAGGTCAGGAAGTGGTGAGGAGAAAACGAGCAACATAGAATCATTGGAGCCATGCTTTCTGCTTAAGGCGTCTGCAACCACGTTGGACTTGCCAGGTTTGTATAGAATATCAAAATTAATGCCTTGTAGTTTCACGGTCCATTTCTGTTGTTCGGGTTTTTGAATATGTTGTAGCAAGAGATTTCTAAGACTCTTTTGATCGATGTAGATTTTGAATTTCTGACCAATTAGATATTGTCGCCACTTCTTAACAGCTTCTGTGATTGCAAACATTCCGTGCACGTAGACGAACGCCGCTTGCATCCTAGGACACAACTTCTTGCTGAAGAAAGCAATTGGGTGATCTTCCTGAGACAAAACAGCGCCAATGCCCACCCCTGAAGCATCAGTTTCAATTTTAAATTGTTTTGTAAAATCTGGCAGAGCCAGTACCGACATGTCGGTCATTGTTTGTTTTAACTTTGTAAAGGCGATATCAGCCTCTGTACTCCATGTGAAACTAGTGGAACGAAGCAAATCAGTGAGCGGAGAGGCGAGAGAGGCGTAGTTTCTTACAAATCTGCGATAAAATCTTGTGAGGCCCAGAATCATTAACGGGTTGGGTGTGTTAAGCGGGTCAAGAGGTTGCAGAATCATTAAGTGAAAGGAGGCAACAACGTCGGTGTGGATAAGCTGACTGTGGATAAGCTGACGCAATTGATGAAAAGTAGTATGTGTTGGATTGGATTTAGGATCGCCTGTTAGAGTGATTTGTTGATTGTTATGGTTAAAGGTGATTGAGGGAATGGAAAAATCAGCTTGGATTTGGCCCAATGTTCGAAGCCATGCCATGCCGAGAATAATATCAGCGCCTTCAATAGGTAATAAGTAAAAAGGTAGGTGGAAAGGTCTGTTTTGAAGAAAAATCTGTACATTGCTGCAGATTCCTTCTCATTGTAAATGCGATCCATTTCCCACCATGACAGAAAATTGAGAGATTGGTGTAGCCTGTAGATTGAGGTGATGAGCAATCCTTGGTTGCATAATATTATGTGTACTTCCTGCATCGATCAAAACCATAACTTTTTGGCCACCTATTAACCCTTGAAATTTTAGGGTTTGTGGGGAAAATTGTCCGGTTAAGGCTTGTGCAGAAAGCTAAAAATAAGTATCAGTGAGGTCTGGGCTGGGGGCTAGTGCAAGGTTTTGGGTGACATCACTAACTTGCTCAGGTTAGTCCTCTTCGGCCAATAAAATAAAGAACCTGTTTGTAGCACATTTATGGCCTGTGACAAATTTTTCGTCACAATTAAAACATAGGCCTTGTGCCCTCCTTTCTTATAGTTGGGCTTGGGAAAGACGCCGGATAGGTAGTTTCGGTGGGTTGTTGGGGGCATTTTTTTGGGGAGTTGGGTTTGCCAATTTGGGGGTGATTGTAGAAGAATGACGAAAAGGAGAGGAAATATGGGTAGTAACATATAAGGATGGGCTGGGTATCATGGATATTAAAGGTGAAGTGTGGGGAATACCTGCTGATGACGCGAAGGAGAGAGTACAGGTGGAATGTTGCTGTTTCTGCTGGGCAACCAGTTTGGTGAGCATAGACATCATAGAATCATAACGGGTATCCGCAACATGCTTATCTTTGTCCATTCGCGAGTGGAATTGCTGCAAAATCTAAATTGCAAGGGAGAATAATAAGATAAAACAATCTTCTTTCTTAATTATCAAGAAGGCAGCATACAAAAATATATAGTAGGTTTTGAAATAACAATAAGAGGTCCAAAAGAAATAACATTACTACTTAAATTAACGTAAAACAAAATCTTTAAAATGAGTTGGCTTCTTTGATTCTCTTTTGGGCCTAACATTTGACATATCAATACTCCCGGTCCCAAAGAGAACCTTGTCCTCAAGGTTCATAGAAGTAACGGTCCAAGGTGGCGAGGAAGGCTTTTGGATGTGGTCCCCACAGACAGCTGTTGGATAAGTGGGACGGTTACTAGGGGATAAGGAGCAATCAATGTGCTAGGCTGTGGTTGGGTGTTTGGAGATAAGGGAAAATCTTGGGAAAGTGGAAAAGAATAAGTGGGTGACAGCTTGCAAGCATTAGTGGGATTAGGCGAGACACGTGTTGGTGGGTGAGAGTCTGCAGAAGTAATGAAAGGATGAGATTACTTTAGTTTGTGACCGTTTGGAGCAAAGGTAGGAACACATTTGTGGTCCGGTTATTGGGACTCACATAAGCATGTGGGCTAGTAGAGTAAACGTGAGGGGAAATGGTACTTGAAGTCTTGAATGCTATTTGCATGTCATAAGTAGTACTTTCAAAAGATTTACTATGCTTCTCTCTAGATATTGTGCCTCTGGATGAGGAAAGGCCCCTTTCATTTTTCGCTTCTGTTTGGAGATTTCAATCATGTGTGAGCGATGTGTCCCCCAGTGTTGAGTCCAGTGGAGCTTCATCACTGAAAACCACCGAGTCGGGAGTGGGAAGCAGCCGAAACTCAGCTTGTGGGTGTTGTCCATAAAAAGGTTTTAATAGGGAAACATGCATAACCGAATGAACCCGCGAGGACGAAGGGAGATCCAAGATATAGGCTACTGGTCCGACACACTTGATAATGAGAAAAGGTTCGAAGTAACGTTTAGCTAACTTCTGGGATACACGATGAGACACCGTTGTTTGACGGTATTGTAGGAGTTTCAGCCAGACAAACTCGCCCTCTTGGAAGGTAAACGCGCGCCGCTTTTGGTTTGCTTGTTTTTCCATGGCAATTCTACTTGTCTTCAGATGCTTTTTTAACTCTGTAACCACTTGTTGTTGATTGTGCAGAGAAAGTTCCAAAGGATCTTCAGTTGGCTTACTATCCAAATAGTCAGGTAAACCTGGTGGATCTCGTATGTACAATGCTTTAAATGGAGTCATCTGTGTTGCTGTGTGAAGAGAGGTATTATACCAATACTCTGCGAGGTGCAAGAATTTATGCCACTGTTTGGGATGATCGCTAGTGAAACAACGAAGGTATGTTTCGATCGACCTATTTACCACTTCTGTTTGCCCATCTGTTTCTGGATGATAAGTTGTACTGTTTTTCAGGGTCGCTCCATGGAGTTTGAAGAAATGCTTCCAGAAACTGCTGAGGAATAGGGAGTCACGGTCAGAGACAATGGACTTAGGGGCACCATGGAGACGGAATATTTCCATTGTAAAGCGGACAGCAAGGTCCTTGGCCGAGAACTTAGAGGGCAGAGCAATAAAATGAACAAGTTTTGTTAAGCGGTCGCAAATAACCCAGATAACTGTGTGGCCGTAAGAGTTGGGTAGATGAGTGATAAAGTCCATGCTGAGATCTTCCCATACTTTGTGCGGGATAGACAGAGGTTGTAAGAGTCCTTTTTTCTTTTGTGTATCATACTTGTTTTGTTGACATATAGTGCAATGTTTTATCATTTTCTGTACTTCGAAATAATCCCCAGGCCAGCAGAAAGAGGAGCGTAGGCAAGCTAATGTAGCTTTTACACCTAAGTGGCCCGCTGCTGGAGTGTCGTGAAACTCATGAAGGAGTTGTTGGCGAAGCTGTGGTAGATCAGGTATAAATTTTTTGTCTTTGTAGTAAATTAACCCCTTAGAAAACATGTAGCCTGTGTTGATGTGAGGCTGTTGTTCTGTGTTCTTTCGTAGGGACTGACCAGCACTGTCGGAGTTGTAGAACTTGCGTAATGAAGATAAAAGGTCAGGAAGTGGTGAGGAGAAAACGAGCAACATAGAATCATTGGAGCCATGCTTTCTGCTTAAGGCGTCTGCAACCACGTTGGACTTGCCAGGTTTGTATAGAATATCAAAATTAATGCCTTGTAGTTTCACGGTCCATTTCTGTTGTTCGGGTTTTTGAATATGTTGTAGCAAGAGATTTCTAAGACTCTTTTGATCGATGTAGATTTTGAATTTCTGACCAATTAGATATTGTCGCCACTTCTTAACAGCTTCTGTGATTGCAAACATTCCGTGCACGTAGACGAACGCCGCTTGCATCCTAGGACACAACTTCTTGCTGAAGAAAGCAATTGGGTGACCCTCTTGAGACAAAACAGCGCCAATGCCCACCCCTGAAGCATCAGTTTCAATTTTAAATTGTTTTGTAAAATCTGGCAGAGCCAGTACCGACATGTCGGTCATTGTTTGTTTTAACTTTGTAAAGGCGATATCAGCCTCTGTACTCCATGTGAAACTAGTGGAACGAAGCAAATCAGTGAGCGGAGAGGCGAGAGAGGCGTAGTTTCTTACAAATCTGCGATAAAATCTTGTGAGGCCCAGAATCATTAACGGGTTGGGTGTGTTAAGCGGGTCAAGAGGTTGCAGAATCATTAAGTGAAAGGAGGCAACAACGTCGGTGTGGATAAGCTGACCTGTGGATAAGCTGACGCAATTGATGAAAAGTAGTATGTGTTGGATTGGATTTAGGATCGCCTGTTAGAGTGATTTGTTGATTGTTATGGTTAAAGGTGATTGAGGGAATGGAAAAATCAGCTTGGATTTGGCCCAATGTTCGAAGCCATGCCATGCCGAGAATAATATCAGCGCCTTCAATAGGTAATAAGTAAAAAGGTAGGTGGAAAGGTCTGTTTTGAAGAAAAATCTGTACATTGCTGCAGATTCCTTCTCATTGTAAATGCGATCCATTTCCCACCATGACAGAAAATTGAGAGATTGGTGTAGCCTGTAGATTGAGGTGATGAGCAATCCTTGGTTGCATAATATTATGTGTACTTCCTGCATCGATCAAAACCATAACTTTTTTGGCCACCTATTAACCCTTGAAATTTTAGGGTTTGTGGGGAAAATTGTCCGGTTAAGGCTTGTGCAGAAAGCTAAAAATAAGTATCAGTGAGGTCTGGGCTGGGGGCTAGTGCAAGGTTTTGGGTGACATCACTAACTTGCTCAGGTTAGTCCTCTTCGGCCAATAAAATAAAGAACCTGTTTGTAGCACATTTATGGCCTGTGACAAATTTTTCGTCACAATTAAAACATAGGCCTTGTGCCCTCCTTTCTTATAGTTGGGCTTGGGAAAGACGCCGGATAGGTAGTTTCGGTGGGTTGTTGGGGGCATTTTTTTGGGGAGTTGGGTTTGCCAATTTGGGGGTGATTGTAGAAGAATGACGAAAAGGAGAGGAAATATGGGTAGTAACATATAAGGATGGGCTGGGTATCATGGATATTAAAGGTGAAGTGTGGGGAATACCTGCTGATGACGCGAAGGAGAGAGTACAGGTGGAATGTTGCTGTTTCTGCTGGGCAACCAGTTTGGTGAGCATAGACATCATAGAATCATAACGGGTATCCGCAACATGCTTATCTTTGTCCATTCGCGAGTGGAATTGCTGCAAAATCTAAATTGCAAGGGAGAATAATAAGATAAAACAATCTTCTTTCTTAATTATCAAGAAGGCAGCATACAAAAATATATAGTAGGTTTTGAAATAACAATAAGAGGTCCAAAAGAAATAACATTACTACTTAAATTAACGTAAAACAAAATCTTTAAAATGAGTTGGCTTCTTTGATTCTCTTTTGGGCCTAACATTTGACATATCAATACTCCCGGTCCCAAAGAGAACCTTGTCCTCAAGGTTCATAGAAGTAACGGTCCAAGGTGGCGAGGAAGGCTTTTGGATGTGGTCCCCACAGACAGCTGTTGGATAAGTGGGACGGTTACTAGGGGATAAGGAGCAATCAATGTGCTAGGCTGTGGTTGGGTGTTTGGAGATAAGGGAAAATCTTGGGAAAGTGGAAAAGAATAAGTGGGTGACAGCTTGCAAGCATTAGTGGGATTAGGCGAGACACGTGTTGGTGGGTGAGAGTCTGCAGAAGTAATGAAAGGATGAGATTACTTTAGTTTGTGACCGTTTGGAGCAAAGGTAGGAACACATTTGTGGTCCGGTTATTGGGACTCACATAAGCATGTGGGCTAGTAGAGTAAACGTGAGGGGAAATGGTACTTGAAGTCTTGAATGCTATTTGCATGTCATAAGTAGTACTTTCAAAAGATTTACTATGCTTCTCTCTAGATATTGTGCCTCTGGATGAGGAAAGGCCCCTTTCATTTTTCGCTTCTGTTTGGAGATTTCAATCATGTGTGAGCGATGTGTCCCCCAGTGTTGAGTCCAGTGGAGCTTCATCACTGAAAACCACCGAGTCGGGAGTGGGAAGCAGCCGAAACTCAGCTTGTGGGTGTTGTCCATAAAAAGGTTTTAATAGGGAAACATGCATAACCGAATGAACCCGCGAGGACGAAGGGAGATCCAAGATATAGGCTACTGGTCCGACACACTTGATAATGAGAAAAGGTTCGAAGTAACGTTTAGCTAACTTCTGGGATACACGATGAGACACCGTTGTTTGACGGTATTGTAGGAGTTTCAGCCAGACAAACTCGCCCTCTTGGAAGGTAAACGCGCGCCGCTTTTGGTTTGCTTGTTTTTCCATGGCAATTCTACTTGTCTTCAGATGCTTTTTTAACTCTGTAACCACTTGTTGTTGATTGTGCAGAGAAAGTTCCAAAGGATCTTCAGTTGGCTTACTATCCAAATAGTCAGGTAAACCTGGTGGATCTCGTATGTACAATGCTTTAAATGGAGTCATCTGTGTTGCTGTGTGAAGAGAGGTATTATACCAATACTCTGCGAGGTGCAAGAATTTATGCCACTGTTTGGGATGATCGCTAGTGAAACAACGAAGGTATGTTTCGATCGACCTATTTACCACTTCTGTTTGCCCATCTGTTTCTGGATGATAAGTTGTACTGTTTTTCAGGGTCGCTCCATGGAGTTTGAAGAAATGCTTCCAGAAACTGCTGAGGAATAGGGAGTCACGGTCAGAGACAATGGACTTAGGGGCACCATGGAGACGGAATATTTCCATTGTAAAGCGGACAGCAAGGTCCTTGGCCGAGAACTTAGAGGGCAGAGCAATAAAATGAACAAGTTTTGTTAAGCGGTCGCAAATAACCCAGATAACTGTGTGGCCGTAAGAGTTGGGTAGATGAGTGATAAAGTCCATGCTGAGATCTTCCCATACTTTGTGCGGGATAGACAGAGGTTGTAAGAGTCCTTTTTTCTTTTGTGTATCATACTTGTTTTGTTGACATATAGTGCAATGTTTTATCATTTTCTGTACTTCGAAATAATCCCCAGGCCAGCAGAAAGAGGAGCGTAGGCAAGCTAATGTAGCTTTTACACCTAAGTGGCCCGCTGCTGGAGTGTCGTGAAACTCATGAAGGAGTTGTTGGCGAAGCTGTGGTAGATCAGGTATAAATTTTTTGTCTTTGTAGTAAATTAACCCCTTAGAAAACATGTAGCCTGTGTTGATGTGAGGCTGTTGTTCTGTGTTCTTTCGTAGGGACTGACCAGCACTGTCGGAGTTGTAGAACTTGCGTAATGAAGATAAAAGGTCAGGAAGTGGTGAGGAGAAAACGAGCAACATAGAATCATTGGAGCCATGCTTTCTGCTTAAGGCGTCTGCAACCACGTTGGACTTGCCAGGTTTGTATAGAATATCAAAATTAATGCCTTGTAGTTTCACGGTCCATTTCTGTTGTTCGGGTTTTTGAATATGTTGTAGCAAGAGATTTCTAAGACTCTTTTGATCGATGTAGATTTTGAATTTCTGACCAATTAGATATTGTCGCCACTTCTTAACAGCTTCTGTGATTGCAAACATTCCGTGCACGTAGACGAACGCCGCTTGCATCCTAGGACACAACTTCTTGCTGAAGAAAGCAATTGGGTGATCTTCCTGAGACAAAACAGCGCCAATGCCCACCCCTGAAGCATCAGTTTCAATTTTAAATTGTTTTGTAAAATCTGGCAGAGCCAGTACCGACATGTCGGTCATTGTTTGTTTTAACTTTGTAAAGGCGATATCAGCCTCTGTACTCCATGTGAAACTAGTGGAACGAAGCAAATCAGTGAGCGGAGAGGCGAGAGAGGCGTAGTTTCTTACAAATCTGCGATAAAATCTTGTGAGGCCCAGAATCATTAACGGGTTGGGTGTGTTAAGCGGGTCAAGAGGTTGCAGAATCATTAAGTGAAAGGAGGCAACAACGTCGGTGTGGATAAGCTGACTGTGGATAAGCTGACGCAATTGATGAAAAGTAGTATGTGTTGGATTGGATTTAGGATCGCCTGTTAGAGTGATTTGTTGATTGTTATGGTTAAAGGTGATTGAGGGAATGGAAAAATCAGCTTGGATTTGGCCCAATGTTCGAAGCCATGCCATGCCGAGAATAATATCAGCGCCTTCAATAGGTAATAAGTAAAAAGGTAGGTGGAAAGGTCTGTTTTGAAGAAAAATCTGTACATTGCTGCAGATTCCTTCTCATTGTAAATGCGATCCATTTCCCACCATGACAGAAAATTGAGAGATTGGTGTAGCCTGTAGATTGAGGTGATGAGCAATCCTTGGTTGCATAATATTATGTGTACTTCCTGCATCGATCAAAACCATAACTTTTTGGCCACCTATTAACCCTTGAAATTTTAGGGTTTGTGGGGAAAATTGTCCGGTTAAGGCTTGTGCAGAAAGCTAAAAATAAGTATCAGTGAGGTCTGGGCTGGGGGCTAGTGCAAGGTTTTGGGTGACATCACTAACTTGCTCAGGTTAGTCCTCTTCGGCCAATAAAATAAAGAACCTGTTTGTAGCACATTTATGGCCTGTGACAAATTTTTCGTCACAATTAAAACATAGGCCTTGTGCCCTCCTTTCTTATAGTTGGGCTTGGGAAAGACGCCGGATAGGTAGTTTCGGTGGGTTGTTGGGGGCATTTTTTTGGGGAGTTGGGTTTGCCAATTTGGGGGTGATTGTAGAAGAATGACGAAAAGGAGAGGAAATATGGGTAGTAACATATAAGGATGGGCTGGGTATCATGGATATTAAAGGTGAAGTGTGGGGAATACCTGCTGATGACGCGAAGGAGAGAGTACAGGTGGAATGTTGCTGTTTCTGCTGGGCAACCAGTTTGGTGAGCATAGACATCATAGAATCATAACGGGTATCCGCAACATGCTTATCTTTGTCCATTCGCGAGTGGAATTGCTGCAAAATCTAAATTGCAAGGGAGAATAATAAGATAAAACAATCTTCTTTCTTAATTATCAAGAAGGCAGCATACAAAAATATATAGTAGGTTTTGAAATAACAATAAGAGGTCCAAAAGAAATAACATTACTACTTAAATTAACGTAAAACAAAATCTTTAAAATGAGTTGACTTCTTTGATTCCCTTTTGGGCCTAACATTTGGCATATCATTGTTACTTACTCCTTCTATTTTTTCAACACCAAACTAAGAAAGACAGAGATGTTAAACTATGAAGCAATTGATATAATACAAAATGAAGAGAAGAGAGAGAAATGGAGTGTTCTATTTTTATGTTGGTGGGTAGGCAGGTACATGCAGGACGCTGAGAATGTGGGCTATTGTGTTGCGGAGTTGTACTGGTTATGGTTGTGCGTTGAACTGTACGGTGGATTTCAGTGCATGCTTTTATTGAAATGTCGATTGTGCCCCTGGAAATGAATTTCGAATTACTATATGAGTTGTAACTTGTTTAAGAATGATGTAACTTGTTTGAGTATCATAGACAAGATCAAGGGAAACTTCACAGTAAATATACATGCAATTATCCAACTTTATTAGGAAGCCTATGCAAAATTATGTCATATCGAGCAGTTTTACTTTTATACTACACACAAACTATAAATTGGATAAGTAAATGCACATAGTACTAAACTACTAATGAACTTAGGATTTTTAAATCAGAAGAACGCAGAATTTCATCACAAAAGAAAGAAATGGTAACTCGCAGTGCGGTAAAGGAAGAATTCTTCGTTGCAACAAATCACACAACTGACACAAGTAGAAGTCAGACTAGTAAGAATCTTTAGTACAGTGCCCCACCCAGAGGTACCAACCATGATTTCCCATAAGCATGTATGACAAAACCCACTCATCTAAACCAAGACTTCACACAAAATGGGAAAGAGGGAGTAAAATCATGAAAACCTTAAATTACACTTAAACACCTATATAAATTTAAATGCACTCATAAGCATAGCTACATAATAGCATAAGAAAGTCAATAAGTAAAGTCATGCAAACTCATAACTCATTAACAGGAGCAGAAGATGAGAATCACAGAAAAGTTTCAAAAGATCATAGATTATACGATTCAACGATTTATGTAAGGGAGATTCCATCCAATTCCACCAAAATAAGATTATGTGTATACTCTTAATCGCTGAGCATGAGGGTAAACATAACCCCAAAATTGCAGACCAAACTTTGTTTACCTAACTGAGTTAACTAGAAATAAGGTGCAAATAGAAAATACTTCAAAATTGACCAAAATTGAATATACAAACCTTCTCTTCTTGTTTGGAAGGGTCCAATATAACACATTTATCATATGTTACAGAACAACATATTGCAACTGCAGAAACAAGAGAAATAATTATTTCTTAACAAAATGAAATATTACAAGTAACCAAAAAACAATAACCAACAAATCTGTACTACCAGCAAGATGTCTTAGGGGTATTCAGGCATCAACGAGTGTAGCGCACGCTGTGTTTATTGCAAATGATCTAGAAGCATATTTATTAAATATATTAATCTCATTAGGATACTACACCATCATGATGGACAACCTGCATTAGACCGAAGGAACGTTCACTCACAAAATGTAAAAACCCAATTAAACAATAAAATATTAACTTGAAGCAGATTGTGCTTATAAACTCGAGGGACCGAAAAACTTGTCTGGACGATAGCAGAAGTGGTGGTGTTTGGATAAATGGTTCGAATGCAGATACTTTCCAAGGTTTTCTTCAATATCATTTCATACTCCCTTTCCGCTTGACCAACATGCCTTGTACTAGGCTTCCAAATAACTTCAGCTTTTAGTATGAAATCTCCCTTGATCATGTCTATGATACTCATACAATTAAAAATTGAATAAAAATAAACAGCCATGAACACCGGACGAGTAAAATCATCACTAGCACGATGAGCAACCGACAACGAAGAAAGAAACCGATCCTTATAGCTGCAATCATTGAGAAAGTGTGTCAGTATCAGCAACATAATAGACTCAATCAACTTGATAATGTAAAAGTGAATAGCATCATTAAGGAAAAAAAATCAACCAATATGTTAGCAGTAAAATATTTTGTATGAATAAAATACATATTTTTCTATAACAATTTTGATATGATTTTCATTTTGACATTTTACTCTATCATAATATATAGAAGTGATACTTTTGTATTTTGTTCATTTTGTTTTTTGGGTACATAATGAAATGCTCACAACTTTTCAAGGCTCTTATTGTGGAAGACAACTTAATAAACTGTAAACTAATAAATGAAAAGCTCTAGTTACCAAAAATGAAAGTATCACCTGATAATTACTGTGCCTATCCAACTAAAGCATCAAAGCTATTTTATTCTCCATACATATGTAATGCAGTGTTAAGGATGATGGCTAGGGGTTTATGGCGGAGCATCAAAATCCTACAATAACGCCAGACATATGGCGCCACCATCCTTCACATATTTAGCCATGGCGGAGACTTGGAGAGCCTAGAAACTGCCACAGAAATCAACCTATGTCTAAGAATACCTGCAAAAGATAAAGGATCAAGGGTGGAAAGTGTTGGTGAGTGTGATCGCAGTAAAGAATTGGTGAAATTGTTGAAGGAGAATGGTGTGGAAGCGGGGTGATGGATTATCAAGAAGATGGTTTTCATGGCGTCGAGTTTGTTGAGGCATCGAAGGCAAATAATTTCATTGAATTGGTGAAGGGTTTCGTTTCCTCTTTTGCTTCTTAGGGTCAACAATTATCCACAATGACAATATAATAAATGTTTCATTTGCTATCTCAATTATTGTCTTTTATTTGAACATGTACTATGAAAGTATTATTAAGACCCTAGATTGGAATAATGTATTTTTAATAAGGATCTATTTATTTATAAAAATAGTGGTTGACTGATAAGTTAGTTTAAATAGTGGTTGACTGATAAGTTAGTTTATGACTGATAGTTTATGAATGATGACTGATAGCTTATAGCTAATGATTGATGGCTAATGACTGATGACTGTTAAGCTAATTAAAGTGTTTGATAAAATTATCGATTGATTAGCTGATAAATGTAAAATAACGTAAAAGAACTTTTCTAAATTATTAATAAAATTCATATTTAAAATTTAATAATTTAAATTTATTAAATATTTTATATACTATTAATTAATTTTTATATGCTAAATATTTTTTAAAAAACATTTGTTTCAAATTTATAATGAAAAAATAATATTTCATACTAAGATCTACGGTTATAACACTAACTTTATAGACTTAAAAATGAATTTTATGTGAACTTGCAAATATATACTAATATAAAAAAAGTATTCTTAATTTATAATAAAATATATATATATAATTAATATTTAAGATACATAAAGTTAATAATAATAATAATAATAATAAAATATATTAAACACATTTATGTAAATGTTGTAATATATAATAAAAATTAAGATAATCTCTATTACAATTATATTAATTCAAAATAATAATTAAAATAAGTCTATCACCTAATATTTCAAATTAAAACAACAATATTATTACGAATTTTCTTCGTTTTGGTTGATCTCCTTGCTCCCTCGCCTAGTATGTCTCCGCTTTGAAGACCAACAATACTATCTAAAAGATCATCATGATGTCCATAATTTGGATGTTGGGCGAGGACGGTAAATATTTGGCCATCATGTGAGTTGGTGCGAATTTAATTATGCAATGCAAATGCTGCTATTATAACATCAATTTGAGTCTTAACACTAAATTATGGCATTTTATTAAGTATCTTCCATCTTTTCTTCAACACTCCAAATGACCTTTCTATACAGCTTCTAAGAGATGAATGTGCACGATTAAAGGCTTCTTGAGAATTAGTTGGGGGTTTATATTCAAATTGTGACTTATAATACCTTATCTTAGGATAAGGCACCAAATATCCTTCTTTATCAGGATATCCTTTGTCAACCAAATAATATCTACCTGTAAAAAAAAGAATAAAGATGTATTTTTTATAAAGCAAACATCTCCCAAAAAGAAAAAGAAAATAAACTTGCAGTAATAGATATAATAATACATTTTGGTGGCTTTGGAAATTTTAATGTTGGTGTGTTAATTGCATGAAGAAAAACACGTGTATCATATGCTGATCCCTCTCATCCAACTGATATAAATGTGAAATACATATCAAAATCACAACTAGCCATGACATATTCAAATGGATTGTCTCACACTTGCCTAAGTCTCCTATTTTCCGAGAAAACAAAAACGATTGGCATTGGTCTCGAAGACTCATGTCTCTTACTAATGACGATATCCATTGGTAAACCTTGGCCAACAATGAGATGGAAATCATTGAAAGCTGTAGAGAATTTGCCAACGTACCTCTCATTGGTACGAAAGGAGGAATTAACTACAACCCATTCTTGGCAAGACGTCAACTTGGGTACGCAAACTCCAGTAAACCCCTTGGTTTTACAGTAGAAAATTACTTTTTATCATGAAGAGGAAGATTCCCAAGGTTTCAAAGCCAGAATGATAAGAGCTTGGCATCACATTCGAAGGAAAGAAAAAGGTGATGCAAGGAATTATGTAGCCATGGAAATCTACACTTCTTGGGTAAATAAAAGAGCGAAGAAATTTCGAATGCCTTATGCTTATGAAGAACCCATGTTCCCAGTGGTATCTAAATCGACCACCATTCCCATTGAGACTATGGGAAAATACCAAGAAGCTTTGTCTAAGATGAGGCTAAAGAAAGAAGCTTTGGAAGACAAGTTTCTTAAGACTGACCTTGAGAACGTAAAGCTTAAGAAGCAGGTCAAAGATCATGAAAAAACGCTCTACTTTCAAGATGGATGGCTCATGGAGAAAGATGAGAAGATTCGTCGAAAGGATGACGCGATCAAGAAATACATCAAAGAAAGGAAATGAAAGCTTGAAGAAATGACAATCAGCAATCCTGCTGCAGACAATTGGAAAAAAGTCATTAACAAGCTAAAAGCCGAGAAAGCTGAGCTAAAAGCTTACTATGGGAAAGAAATTCTGAAGTTGAAGCTGCATCCAGCATTTGGTTCTTCATCAGACGAAGACGCTTAATTAGTTTAGCTTTTATCTCTATCATTTATTCTATCATTGTAAGAGCTATGCTCCAAAAACATGTTGTAATCTTCTTTCGAATATTAATAAAATAAGATTTTTCCATCCAAATGTTTACTAAAAATTTCTCTTTTAGCGTAAATTCTTTGGAAACTCTTTTCTCTTTGCATCCATAATCATGCATCATACTTTGCATCTCGAGTTTGTTATTTAGAGTCTTATCTTTTGGAATTTTTTCCAGAGATCGCTGTCCGCGCCTTAGAGTTTCTCGACTACGCTCATAGTCACCGCAGATACAATACTGCAAGCGTAAGAAAAGCAATGGAAGATTTTGAACAAGAGAATATTGAGCTTCGTGGTACAAGAACCACACTTCGTGAAGAGGTGGAAAGACTCACTTCTGGTAAGCTCGCTGGTAATCGCACAAAATCAAGAATCAACATCTAATACCAAAATCACGATTTTAGAGATCACTACTACTCCAAATCATCAGAATCCTCTTTCAAGATGCCATAAGGCTATCCATGGGGCATGCCTTTCAATTTCGGCATTGGATTTTGTCAAAATACTTCTGAAGTACCGGCAACCACAACTGAGGTTCCTACTTTGCAGAATTCAGCGTTTACTCCGCAGCACGGAGTAACCTTTCCTCAAGTCACTATGTCGATTTCTCAACCGATTATGACAAATTCAGCTTCTGTAGTTCACGCTACTGCGAACGAAGAAGTCTATCATAACCTAGGCGACAACACGAATCCTCGTGGCCAAATGGAAAACCTCCAGGAATAGTTCCATAAGATGCAGCTAGTGATCAAAACAATTCGTGGAAAGGATTTGTTTGGGAAGAATGCCCACGATCTGTTTCTGGTTCCTCACGTAAGGATACCCGCTAAGTTCAAAGTCCCCAACTTTGAAAAATACAGAGGAAACTCTTTCCCGCAAAGTCATCTTACAATGTACGCTTGGAAGATGTCTACATATAATGACAATCATCAATTGCTCATTCACTATTTCCAAGACAGTCTTACTAGCGCCGCTCTAAAGTGGTACATGAGATTAGATAGTGCAAACATCCAAACTTTCAATAACCTAGGCGAAGCCTTTGTCCAACAGTACAAATTCAATCTGGACATGGCTTCAGATCGAGATCAACTCCGATCTATGTCTCAAAAGGAAAAGGAGACTTTCAAAGAATACACCCAACGTTGGAGGGAAATTGCTGCCCAAGTTAATCCACCGTTAGAAGAAAAAGAAATGACCAAGATCTTCTTAAATACTCTTGGCCCTTTCTACTACGAACGCATGGTCGCCAGCGCTCTAGGGGATTTTACTGAAATGGTAAGCATGGGGATGCGGCTAGAAGAATGAGTCTGAGCAGGACGCTTAACTAAAGAAGTGGGATCTTTAAGCGGAACCAAGAGAATTGTGTCGCACCCTAAAATTTCCCCTCCGTTTTATCCCATCATTTTCAAAAAAAAATGTATCTGTTGATTATGATTTCAGAGGAATTCTTACTGAGAATGTTTCATGGAAAAGTTGTGACCGATTCATTTTATATTCCAGAGGTTTCGAACGACTTCGAATTTTTCTCGCGCAAAAGGGTTATTTGGAATTATGGGTCAGAAAAAGGATCTTTCTTTTTTCTTATTCGGTGAATGGAGATACCGTTTTCGCTGAGTAAATTCGCTAGCCAGAGGTAATTATTGGATATTTCAAGAAGAGTGCAAAAAGTTGAATTTCAGGATACATTGTGAAAAGAGAGAGATTTTATCAAAATTCGGTTACAATGTCAGATTGTGAAGTTACAAAAATACAAAAAAGAAGAATACTTCGTTTTGTGGAAATTAAGCCCAATGAAGGTTTGTTCCCGGATATTGGTTTTGTTTAGCAGGGAAGCATTACAAAGAATTTTGTTCATAACCAGAAGAAATCGGAATTGTAATTTGAATTTGAATATTTTTTATATATCAAGTTGATATTGCAAAATATTTAAGTTTGGAATACAAATTTTGCAAAAGAATTGGAATTAATAAATTAGGAACTTTTGTTCAAGTATTACAAAGTACTCTAATTTGTTTTACAGGTACAAAAATTCCTAATTTTATCCTAATGCCGCAAGCTCTTGGCTTCCTCCGAATTTCTCTTCATCCGGGCCTTTCTTTTCGCTTTCGTATCATGTTATCCGTTTGTCACCTGAAACAACAAAAGAACAATTAGCAGTTACAGAGCAAGATAAATTTCATACGAAAACCAAAGAAGTACTCTTTTTCAGGCTCATCACTAGGTGTTTGGCGGGAATCAAATTTTTAATGTTAAACCTCATAATCTTGTCCAAGATTAATCATCGGCGAAATTGAGTTTATTTGCAAATCACGAGTTAACTCGGTTCACAAATAAACCTAACTCAGTTATTCATCATAGTTATAATTATCCCTACAGTTCAAGAGATCGCAGTTTAATCTAACAGTTTAAGAACCCAACAGGCCAACACAACAGTTCAAGAAATCATAATTTATTCCAACAACAAGCATAATCAAGGCAACAATGTTCATTAATCCCAACAGGCAACAAGAAAGACAAAAGGGTGTGGTTATCAGCATAAATTAGCAGTAGCAGAAGAAGTAAAATAATCCCTACAAGTAACACAGCAGCAGCATCACAGAAGAGGAAAGGAGTGTTTTCCAAGCTTATTTTCACCCAAAAGTGAAAAAAGAGAAAACAGAACCAGTCAACACTGCTGATGAAAGACTGTGGGCAGAAGACAAAGGCTAGCTTGCATTCATGCTTAAAGCAATACCAATCAGAAAAGGGAAGAAGATATAATCAGCAAGTATAAGCATCAGTTCAGGAAAAAGAAAAAAAGAGTAGCAGGTCTGTTCTCAAGGCAGCATGTCTGTTCTCAAAGACAAAGTGTAGTATCTAATCCATCAGCCAAAGAGAAAGAGAGAGGGGATTCAATATCAGGTTTAAAAACAAGAGGTCATCAGTTTTAAAAGGAGACTGAAAAATTTCTCAAAAGAAAAAAACCAGAGTGTTGCAACATCAGTCCCCAAACATCAAAACCAGAAAAAACTAAGAGCTAATATAGCATCCGTTCTATTCCCAAACCCAACAGTGATAGGCAACGAACAATACCAGAAAACGTAAACAGCAACACAAAAACCAACCAGCATATTTACATCATTTTACCAGACCAAAACACCTTCAGAATTTTTTTTTTCAGAAACCCTATTCTGATACTAAGAAAGAAAACGAGAAAAAAAAACCCAAAGCCAAGAACAATCTCACCCGAAGGATAACTCAGGAGCCGCTCCTTGCCATCAAGCACGTCTCCAAGACTCAGGTATACCTTCACCCTTGCCGGAATCGTGTTGGAAAGGTCTAGGATTTCTGAAATCCCTTTTGATTTCGGCAATCGTATCTGCAAAATCAACATAGGTATCTGGGTAGAAATCATCAGAAATCCCAAAAAATGTAAGGAATAAACCCAAATGGAACCAATCGTAGGATAAGGGTTTCTTAGACGGCGATTGAGAGAGGAATGTGAGGGTTTCTGTTCGAAACCATTGAGTGGATTTTCTAGTCGAAGCGATAGAGAGAGAGCGTCCTGGGTTTCCATCGGGCGAGTGAAAGATGAGAGTCTGTTATCCGCGTTTTGGTTGAAGAAATGGGTTTGGGTTTCTGGGTATGCATGTATCACGATTGAGAGAGGAACAGAAGTATCGGTTTCCATTTTGTTTTAATTAGGATTAGATATAATTTAAATAACTTCTTTTATTTTACTGTCATAATTACTAATATTATATTATTACCAATACTTATTATCATTACTAATTTTTAATTTTTATTTTTACTATTATTACTATATTATTACTACTATTATTTATTACTATTACAAATATTATTATTATTACTACTATTATTTTTAAACTGTTAACAACTATTATTATTATTATTATTTACTATTATTATTAGTAGCAAATTTTATTTTTTTTCTAACCCATAATTATTATTATTATTCATAAACCCATAAAATATTTGATATGCCCAAAATCACCCAAAAAAAATAATAATAGTAGTTAGACATTTTTATTATTAGGAAATTTTTAGCATTTTTTTCCTTTTTCCCTGTATTATTCCCATTTGTAAATTTGTACCCCCATTCCCCCCCTGATGTAATAGTTAGTAAATATTATTGCTTTATCATTTAATTATTCACAAAGCACAAACCAAATATTTTCAAACTAATACTCGTGCGAGCCATTTTTTTACTACCTTGAGTTGACAAAGCTTTGAAGCGTCACAACGGCCACACATTAGTGCACACACCACGCTTACTCTTGGGCTTACAATGAAACTTTAATTGATTAGTTAAACATTATTTAATTATCTAATTAAGTTATTTAAAATTAATTGGTCCGTTCGATTAATTTTATTAAACTAATTACTTGATTAAGTTTCGTTTAATTAGTCGATTAAATTTATTTCGTGCATGCACCTACACAATATAAATTGTCTTGTATTTGTGCGAGCCACCTTGTATGGGCTTTTAATTTATTTACTCGTTTTATTTCATGCTTGTATGCAATTAATCGCTCATTTTCATTATTGCACCTTAGTCCATATGCTTAATTAACCATAACCCGTATCTCAAAAACACTTTCGCAATTAAAGTTTCAAACCTCGATCCAACGTCGAGTGCATTTTCGAAACCTATTTCATAATAAAGTACAAGTTTTTTAGTCGTTGGACGCTAGACTAATTGCTAAAAAACTTGTCCCCCAGATAAACTTTTAGTCTTTAAGTCATTGGACGCTAGACCAGTTGCTTAAAGACTTCTTAATAACGTGAAACTCGTTTCACTTCACTCTTTCTCAAGAAAACCTTTTGGATGATAGACGACTCGTGCAAGCATTAGTTCCTCGGGTTTCTAGTATTTGAATCGTGAGACGTTAGCCTCATTGTTCGGTACTTTTTCATCCACATAAAAAACAATTCAATTCACTCAAACTCCTTTATCGCTCATACGCGATCATCAAACTCTTTTCCGATAAAGAGAGTGAAATAGTCATTTCAAACACGAATGTGGACTTAAAGATTTTCAAACAAACTAAAAAAGTCCAAGTTCAAGCATTTGAAATGTCTAATGCACGATTTTTCTTATAAAATCAATACAACAAACTTAAAACTTTTTCGAGAGGAACTATAGAGTTTTGACTTTCCCATTGCACGAGGGAATATGTAGGCACACGGTTCCGAAACCGTGTCAAACTCAAAATAATAACAAACAATTCTTTTTCTTTTGGTATTCATAACGTAGTAATAAACACACACACAAACGCATAGAATTAAATGGGTCCCATCGAGTACGATGGATGTAAGGGGTGCTAATACCTTCCTCTTACATAATCGACTCCCGATCCCACTTTTTTGGTCACGTAGACCGCCTTATCCGCATGTTTGGGGTTTTATCTATATTTTCCCGTTCTTTTTAGAACAAATAAAATTAGGTGGCGATTTCACTAGTTTTCGAGAATTAAAAGATTTTTGAAAATCGAGTTGCTTCAGTTGGCGACTTCACTGGGGACTAATTTTTAAAGCGAGTTAACCCTAATTTAGTTCTTCGCTTGTGTGTTTATTTTTTGCTCTAATATTTATTTACTATCCTGTGATGTATTTTAATTTTGGGGCCTTTTAGTGGTTATGATTCATAGATAAGCCCAATACCCAGGCTTCTAGGAAACATAAGCTTAGAGTGGTTGAGTAGCTTAGGTCCACTAGACATCCGTGTCTTTTGGATCGACGTGAAGACCACAACTTAGAGTTGGTCTTTTTAAGGGAGTTATTGCACCGTACGATAATGCGGGATGATAATTCTTGGACAAAAGGCCTATAACTCTAAGTATTAGGATGTCCAAAACAAACCAACCGCTCAAAGGATTTTTGAGTATCCCTTTAAGAGCCGCTTCTTGGAGTATACTTTTGGAAGTATTATCCTCACGTAGTCCGATCGCGTGGTGATAATATTTCTAAAAAGGGGATCTGAGACTCCAAGAAGCATTTAGCATAAAAACACTAGAACCAACCTTGTTTGGGGAATTGTTGGGTAGGCGTCGAAACCATGTCCGACCATCCAGTGACTTTTGTGATCTACAGCTACATTTTCATTGGATATTATCTTTTCATTTGCATTGCATCCTTGCATTAATCATTCATTTTTCATCATATGTGTTGCCATTTTCAGGTATCTTTAAAAGGATCATTCTTGGAAACAATTGGATCGCACATGGATTTAATCAAAAAGCATAACCCTCATCTCAAATTCAAGATCCCTGATACTCAAACTCTGTTGAAGCTCAGGAGGAAAGTGAAGTCTGTTCAGTTGAATAGCTTTCATACCAGATATGGGTGGATCTTAGAACTGTTGGATACTACAGTTGATCATGATGCTTTGAAAGCCTTGGTGAAGTTTTATGATGCTCCTCTACGGTGTTTCACATTCCAGGATTTTCAGTTAGTCCAGACGATTGAAGAGTTGGAAAGGTTGTTGAATTGGCCCTTGAAAGATGATGTTCCTTTTACCGGGTTAGGAGAATGCTTGGATGCAAAGGATGTAGCAGCTGCTCTACACCTCCCTATCAGAGAAATAGGGCCAAAGTTAGTAGAAAAGGGTATCTCAAGGAGATTTTTGGAACAGAGAGCTGAAGAGTTGGCAGTGTCAGAAGAAGATTGGATGTCGTTCAGCGCTGTTTTAGCCTTGCTAATTTATGGGGTGGTTTTGTTTCCCAGCAATGATGATGATTACATAAGTCAGCCTGCCATTGGTGTTTTCCTCTCAGACAACCCTGTGCCTGCATTACTTGCAGACATGCTCCTCAACATCCATATCCGATATGAGAAGAAAAAGGGAGTTGTAATGTTTTGCTCTATTCATGGTTAAAGTCTCATATCCCTCAGCGAGGACCATGGGTCAAAATCTTAGAAAATTTGAGTTGGTCTCAGAAGTTGGCTTCTCTTACCGCTAATGGTGTTTTTGGTACTCTCCAGATTGGTACACGTGAGAGGTCATCACACACTGTGGGGCATTTCCTAACGTTCCCTTGATTGGATCCCAAGGTTGCATCAACTAAAATCCTAGGTTGGTTCTCAAGCAATTGGGTTGTCCTATGGAAACCGCACCAAGGGAAGAATTTCTGAGAGAGTTTATCTTATTAGACTTCGGGAGGGAAGACCCCGGTTTGTTGAAACAGATGCAGAAAGCTTGGACCCAAGTTCATAGGAAGGGAGTAGAACTCAGAAAAAGAGGAAATGGTGATGGAGAACCTTACGAGTCCTGGATACTTAGAAGAGTAATGGAGGTAAAATTGCCATTTACTGTGGAAGTTCCATTTGATGTGCCAGAACCTGAAGTTACTCATGTCCCTATTGAGGAGTTCAACAAACTCAAGCTCACTATCACAGAGATGCAAGCTGAAGAGGGTCGACAACAAGCCATCCTTACTCGTGTTACTCGAGAAAGGGATGATGTGATGCAAAGCCTCAAAGAAAGGGATAATGAGCTGCTAAAGAGTCAAGAGCAGGTAGAAAAAGAAAAGAAAGCAAAGTTCCGTGTGAAAGACAATTTGGATGCTGCCAACTTTGAGTTAAGGGAGTTCAACCGAAAATTAGCCAGGGTCGAACAACAAAGGGGGAAAGCTTACGCAGATGAAGAAAGGGCTATCCAAGCAAAGTCAGATTTGAAGGCAACTCTCACTGATCAGATCCTAGAATTGAAAGCTGCGCTGAGAAACATTGAATCTAGTTTGGCGCGCGAAACTCGCCTCAAAGAAGAAGCTCGCTTGGCACGTAATGTAGACTCTGAAGAATTAGCTCAGAAAATCCAAGAGTTGGACACTGCAAGAGACCTTGTGGCCCGGTGGGAGGCATCGTATGGAGAATTGGAAGTCCAATGTGAGGGATGGAAAGAAGAAGCCCGGCGTCAGAATGAGCTTTGGGTGAACAGAGGAGAAACCATTTTCACTTTGGAAGAGCAGAACAAGAGCTTGTATGACAACTATTTAGGCTTGGTGGAGTTCTGTAGGCAGTTAATGGTGGAGGTCCCATGGAGGCTTCAGTCAGTTGTCGAGGATCTAGAGGAAGACCGAGTACCCCCGGCGGTGGAATACTTCATTTATCTTTGCAGAGACATGGTGGAGCGATTCCAACAAGAGATAAGAGATTTCAAGCCCCGAAGAGGACAACACTTCTGATCTTTTGTTGCTTTTATATTTTCTTCAGCTCCATTGTACCTGTTGAACTAAAGCGGACCTACGAGTCTTGCTCTTTAATTTCTCTCTACAAAGACTAATGTTTGTATTTCAATTGTTATGTTTGAATGAAGGAGCTGATTATCCATTTGTGTGCACTAATTATTTGCAAGTGAATGAGTCCGATAAAGATCCTTGGGAATGGGAACACGGTCATAAGCATTTTGCACTAATCATACATAATCATGCATTTCTTTATTAAAAAGGGGACGCCAAACTCATTACGTGTCATTTCACCCAGATTCAAGCTGACTACCCGACGCCCGTACGCAACAAGAGCTAACTTGAGAAGAGCAATGGATCAATACGAGACAAGGCAGACGGCCATGCAAGGCGACATTGATACCTTGAGGACCAGGATGGATTAGTTGGTGGAGATGCTCACGGCTCAGCATGCCAGAGAGGAGGAGCGGGCCGCCGCTGCTGCCGCCATTACTGCCGCTGCTGCTGCTGCCTAAACCCTAAACCCTAATCCTCCATTTTATGGGGTACATGCTGATTTCTTCAACGGAACAGATAATCAAGGGAATGTTGCTGTCGCTCATGCCGCCACCCAAACTATGGCGAATAATGAGCAAGGGCGAGAGGAGGACGAGCAAGAGAATCTGTGGTCCACAACTCCTCAAGGTGAGGAAGATCTGCAAGATGACTACATGAGGCAATTCTATCAGAATGTGGCACCTGTGGGTAACCCAACTCCTTTCCAGGACGTGGCCGCCCAGAGAATGTGCAAGGAGCTTGCCGAGCAAGTAAGAGAGTTGAGAGGGAAGAATGTTGTTGGCTTGAGTGCCGCGGATATGTGTCTCGTACCCGATGTGGTCATTCCGCCGAAATTCAAAGTGCTTGACTTTGAGAAGTACAAAGGAGTGAGCTGCCCAGATACCCATCTGAGGATGTATTGCCGCAAGATGGCGGCACATGTTAATAACAGTAAGCTGATGATCCACTTCTTTCAACATAGTCTCTCAGGGGCGTCTTTGGATTGGTACATGCAACTTGAAAAGGAAAACATCCGCTCTTTGGATGACTTATCTAATGCTTTCTTCAAGCAATACCACTTCAATACAACTATGGCCCCCAATCGTGTACATCTTCAGAACATGTCTCAGAAGGATAGGGAATCGTTTAAGGAGTACGCCCAGAGGTGGAGGGAAGTGGCCTTGAGGGTTCAACCAGCGTTAGCCGAGAGGGAGTTGAATGATATGTTCATGGGAACATTGCCCGTGTGCAGTATTATGAAAGGTTGATTGGAAGCACTTTCTCGGATTTCTCTAATCTGGTGATGGTGGGTGAGAAGATTGAAGAAGGATTGAAGACCGGAAAGATTTCCGGAGGGAATGTAGGACCGTCTGCAGTGAAGAAGACATTCAATGGTTTCAAGAGGAAGGAGGCTAAAGCCAATGCCGTATATGAAGCAAGAGGTAGAGGAAGGGGAAGACCACCAGCTAGGTCTGCTCCTGTTCAGGTTCCATACATGTCATACCCCTATGTGGCCGCTATGCAATTTCCCGGTATGCCGTATCAGCAACCAATGCAGATGCCGATGCCGTATTCAAATCAGGTTCCTCAGAATCAAGTTCAACAACAACAACAACAACAAATCAAGAATCAGAACAAGGGTGCGGTTCAACAGAGGAGCCCGCACTATCACAAGTATACCAAGAAGGAGATCCAGCCTATTCCAATGACCTACACCAGTCTACTGCCGTACTTAATCCAAGATGGAAGAGTGGTGCCAAGAGAATTGAAGTCTGTTCCAGGGCCTCCCAAACTATGGTTTAATGAGAATGCCAGATGCGCTTTCCATGCTAACTCTCCCGGGCATACCACAGAAGACTGTTTCGCTTTCAAGTGCAAAGTCCAGGAATTAATTGACCGGAAGCTGTTAACTTTCGCTGATGTCCCCAACATTGCTAATAATCCATTACCGAGGCATGGGTCGTCATCAGTGAATGCTTTGATTGAAGAAGGAGGTCTGATTATGGAGGTGGGGCAATTGAAGATGTCTTTAAAGAAGGTGTTTGAGGAATTGAAAAATGCTAGTTTATTGAAAGAAGGTCATGATGGCTGTTTGATTTGCCGAGACAATCCAGAACGCTGTGTAAAGTTCAAGAATTACCTGCAAGGATTGATGTATCAACATTTGATCCAGTTTAGTCGAGTTCCCGCTGAAGTGGAAGTGGATGTGGTGGTCCCTCTCATCAATAATAGGAGACTTCATGTATCTCCTATCCAAGAAGAAGAGCCTGTTACGGCGGTAGAACCAATGATGGTTTACCCTCCCATCCGGATCCCTTATGAAAATACGAAAGCAATGCCTTGGAATTATGAACCTGAAGTCGTTGTTGGAGGTAAGCCAATGGTTTTAGGGGAGTCTACCATGGAGAACATCACTGGTATGAGTGGTATGACCCGTAGCGGTCGAATTTATCACCAAGATCCAATGAAGAACCGAGCTGCAGAGAAAGTGTCAGATGTTCCTCCAAGGAAGGATGGAGTTGTTGATTTGAATGCGGAAGAGTTAAGGGATATCTTTAAGCCGAGTGATGAGACTTTAAAGATCATTAAGAGGAGTGACTACAAAGTAGTTGACCAACTTAGTCGACTCAAAGAAAATCTCAATCTTGTCCTCGTTGAAAAGTTCGTAAGCCCACAAGATGGCTCGCTGAAGTTTCTCGACCATACGTGGTCAAGATATCACAATCAATCAATTAGATGTTGCAATCTCGAGCTTAAATGATGGCAGTTGTTTGTCATTCACCGATGCTGATCTCCCTCAGAATGGAGGTAGTCATAACATGGCTCTTCACATTTCTGTTACCTGTGGTGGAACGACTCTTGCCATAGTTCTAGTTGATACAGGCTCAGCTCTGAACGTAATCCCAAAGACGACATTGGCTCAGCTGCAGGTAGAAGGGGCAATTATGAAACCTAGCTCTCTAATTGTAAAGGCTTTCGATGGGGAGATTGATCTTCCAGTACTTATCGGACCCCAACTCTTCAATATTACTTTTCAAGTGATGGATATCTTTCCAACTTATAGTTGTTTGATGGGAAGACCCTGGATACACGGTGCAAAGGCTGTCACTTCAACCCTACATCAGAAATTGAAGTTCTTGTTGAACAACCAGGTGGTGGAAGTTAGTGGTGAAGAAGAATACCTGGTTAGTCACTTGTCTGAGTTCAAATATGTGGATGTCGGAGATGAGGTGCATGAGACCCTCTTTCAAGCTTTGGAGATTGTGGGGAATGTGCAAAAAGAAGTCAAGACTGCTGAAAAACCTAGAGGTAATATAACCCGTTGGCAAGATGTCAAGGCTCTTATTGAGGCCCGAAACCCTGAAGGTTGGGGTACAGTGATAAATGTCGCGGAGAAGAAGGACAAGAGCGGGCTCGGCTATCAACCATCCTCCAGGATTAGTGGAAGTTCAGAGATATGGAAAGGAAAGATCCTCGCCTAGAGGATACTTTTGTTGAAAGGTTTCCGCCCGAGAAGGCTATCAATGCCATTGAAGACGATGAACGGCAAAGGAGCTTTCATATGGTGTTCCGTATTCTCCTTGTGGCACTTAGGAATTGGAGCGTCAAGGATGTTACCCTCTCATTTCATTTTCAAAGTAATTTCTTGTTTTTAATTAAAAATCATGTGCTCGCCAAGGCACAAAGGATTGCTTTGTAGGCTTGAACTTTATCTTCAATAAAAGCGATTTTGTTATTCATTTGAGATCCCTTTATTGTTTTTACTTTTTCTTTCCAAAGGCATCTTAAATAATAAAACAACAACACTTTCACCGCTTCCCGCTAAAATAAACATACATATCTAAAAGATAAAATCAATCATTTATGCAGATCACCGAAATTGAGCTTATTGAACATAGCCATGCTATAACCCTTTGACTTCAATTTCCGATCAACCAAGTCAAGATGACGGTGAAGAAGACTATGAACTCCCTAAGAGTTAGCGCGTCTCGATCGAGCACGAGGAGAAGATGATCCAACCTCATCGAAACTAGTGGATGTGATCAACTGCACAAGAGGATCTCAAAGAAGTCAAAGTTGGAACCGCCTTGGGGCAAGAGATAAAAGATGAGTTGGTCAACTTATTGCGAGAGTTTGTAGATGTGTTTGCCTGGTCGTATCAAGATATGCCCGGACTCGATACAAATATTGTTGTGCATAAGCTGCCGCTAAAGCCCGAATGCTCTCCCGTGAAGTAGAGACCAAGGAGAACGCACCCCGAGATGGCTAAGAAGATCAGAGACGAAGTGAAGAAGCAGTTCAACGTCGGTTTCCTTGATGTGTAGGTCTACTCGGTATACCCAGATTGGATTGCCAACATCGTATCTGTCCCCAAGAAGGATGAGAAGGTTCGGATGTGTGTAGACTACAGAGATTTGAATCGAGCCAGCCTGAAGGATGACTTTCCCTTACCACACATTGATGTCTTGGTCGATAGCACAACTCAGTCGTCAGTTTTCTCCTTCATGGATGGTTTCTCCGGATATAATCAGATCAAGATGGATCCTGCAGACATGATGAAGACCACACTCACCACCCCGTGGGGCACCTTCTGTTACAAGGTCATGCCTTTCGGATTGAAGAACGCAGGGGCAACGTATCAAAGAGCCATGGTGGCTCTTTTTCATGATATGATGCATAAAGAAACTGAGGTCTATGTGGATGATATGATTGCCAAGTCTCAGACTGAAGAGGAGCACATTGTCCATCTCAGAAAGCTGTTTGAAAGATTGAGAAAGTATAAACTTTGATTGAATCCTAACAAGTGCACTTTCGGAGTCCGGTCCGGGAAGTAACTTGGATTCATAGTGAGCCAACGAGGTATCGAGGTGGACCCTAACAAAGTGAAAGTTATTCAAGAAATGCCAGCACCAAGAACGGAGAAAGAAATTCGTGGTTTCTTGGGACGCTTAAATTACATTTCCCGGTTCATATCACATTTGACAGCTACTTGTGAACCTTTGTTCAAGTTGTTGAAGAAAGATCAAGCCATCATATGGAATGATAATTGTCAGCGAGCATTTGATAAGATCAAGGAGTACTTACAAGAGCCGTCTATCCTGATACCGCCTGTGCCCGGGAGACCTCTCATAATGTACCTCACCGTACTCGAAGGATCTATGGGTTGTGTTCTAGAGAAACATGACGAAACGGGAAGAAAAGAGCATGCAATCTACTATCTGAGTAAGAAGTTCACTGAATGTGAAAGTCGGTATTCTCTTCTAGAGAAAACTTGTTGTGCTTTAGCATGGGCCGCCCGTCGTTTGAGACAATACATGGTGTGTCACACTACAATGTTGATATCTAAGATGGACCCTATCAAATATATCTTTGAAAAGCCAGCTTTGGTTGGAAGGATTGCACGTTGGCAGATGTTACTATCTGAATACGATATTCAATATGTAACTCAGAAAGCTATCAAGGGAAGTGTGGTATCAGAATATCTCGCCCACCAGCCTATGCAGGACTATCAACCGATGAGGTTTGATTTCCCAGACGAAGACGTCATGTTTATCAGAGAATGCAACATCCCTGGACCAGAAGAAGGACTCGAGCCGGGATCCCGGTGGACACTTGTGTTTGATGGAGCATCCAATGCAGTAGGGCATGGAATAGGGGCAATCATAACCTCTCCAACAGGTTTTCATATTCCTTTCACTGCCAGAATCTGTTTCGATTGTACCAACAACATGGAAGAATATGAAGCTTGTATTTTCGGGATAGAAGCCGCTATTGATTTAAGGATTAAAATTCTTGAAGTTTATGGAGATTCAACACTCGTCGTTTGCCAGGTCAAAGGAGAGTGGGAAACTCGTAATGAAAAGTTGATTCCGTACAGAGATCATGTTTTGAAGCTAATACCGTACTTCGATGAGATTAATTTCCATCATATTCCTAGAGAGGAAAATCGCTAGGCGATGCTTTAGCCACTTTGTCTTCAATGTTCAAAGTCAAGTGGGCTAATGAAGCACCTTCCATCACTATCGAGCGCCTAGACGAACTCGCTATCAGATGATGGTCGATGAAGAAACCGACGGTAAACCTTGGTTCTACGACATCAAACAATACATAGAAACGGGCGAGTACCCGTAAGGGCATCCATTATCGATAAGAAGACTTTGAGGAAGTTGTCCGCCAACTTTTCTTGAGTAGTGGGTATTGTATGTTTAAATTTTGATTTGGTCTTGCTCGATGCGGATAGACACGGCGCATCAACTCATCAAAGAAATTCATGAAGGTTCTTTGGTGTTCACGCAAATGGACATGCTATGGCAAAAAGATTCTCGTGGTTACTATTGGATGACCATGGAAACAGACTGTGTTTTTTATGCGATGAGATGTCACAAGTGTCAGATTCACGCTGATAAGATGCATGTGCCACCCTTACCTCTGAATGTTTTGACCTCTCCATGGCCATCCTCTATGTGGGGAATTGATATGATCGGAATGATTGAGCCGAAAGCTTCCAATGGACATCACTTCATACTAGTCGCCATAGACTATTTCACCAAGTGGGTTGAGGCTGCCTCATATGAGAA
The DNA here is from genome assembly GCA_021764765.1 of Vicia sativa. Taxonomy (NCBI): domain Eukaryota; kingdom Viridiplantae; phylum Streptophyta; class Magnoliopsida; order Fabales; family Fabaceae; genus Vicia; species Vicia sativa. Next base: position 10,773,560 of record CM038793.1, on the reverse strand, counting down.
TGTGACACGACAAGTGGTTACCCGGTTTATCAAGAATAATATAATTTGTCGCTATGGTACTCCTAGCAAGATTATCACCGACAATGGGACAAATCTGAACAACAAGATGATGAAGGAGTTATGTGACACATTCAAGATCGATCATCACAATTCATCTCCCTACAGACCAAAGATGAATAGTGCTGTTGAGGCAGCTAATAAGAATATCAAGAAGATCCTTCAGAAGATGGTGAAGACGTATAAGGATTGGCACGAGATGTTGCCTTTCGCTTTGCACGGGTACAGAATGTCTATTCGCACTTCGACCGGAGCAACACCTTACTCTCTTGTTTACGGCATGGAGGCAGTACTTCCTCTAGAAGTGGAGATTCCTTCTCTCAGAGTCTTGATGGAAACTGAGTTGGAAGAGGCGGAATGGGTCCATAATAGATACGACCAACTCAATCTGATCGAAGAAAAGAGGTTGACAGCCATTTGTCATGGCCAACTCTACCAGAAGAGAATCAAGAGGGCTTTTGACAAGAAAGTACGTCCCCGCGAGTTCAAAGTGGGCGAATTGGTGCTAAAAAGGATAATATCTCCGCACAGAGACCCTCGTGGAAAGTGGGTGCCAAACTATGAAGGACCATACGTGGTAAAGAAATTTTTCTCGGGAGGAGCCCTTGTTCTCACCAACATGGATGGAGAAGACTTGGCACACGTTATCAACTCAGACGCGGTCAAGAAGTATTATGTCTAAAAAAAAAAGAAGAAAAAAATTAAGCCCGGTAAGCTGAAAACCCAAAAGGGCGGATTAAGCAAAAAAACGTAAATATCCCGGTGAACCAAAATCTTTTGAAAACGATTCACGCAAAAATTAGGGAATGTATAAAGACATAATGCTGCAGTGTGCGTCTCCGCGCCACAATAGAAGCTCAGATGGAGGGGATTAGTTCAATTACCATCTTCAGAAGCAAAGTGATGAAGAATAGCAGTCAGGAGGGGGAATAGCATGTTTATGGTTCAATGAAGTTCAGTTTCAATTTCGTTGTTGTTTTAAGAAAATGTGTATAGACTTACTCTTTTCTGTATGTTCTTCCTAAAAGAATGTGCATCTTCATGTACAAGATCTTTACTTATGAGCTATTTCTCTCATATTTTAAATAAAAGAACCGTTCAGTTGAACTTCATTTCTTGTCCTACTCTTTATCTTTTCTGCATGATTAACTTAATGTCGCTGCTGTTTTAGATAAAAATGACGAAACAATAAATTTTGAAACTTAAAATCGCTTTGATTTACGGAATGGTGGGGGATGACTGACTTTCTAAGCAGCGCACTTTTCCTCTGATTTGATAGTATCTCCGTATCCATCTTGATGATTGCGAGTAATCAAAAGATATTTCCCCTGCGAGAAACTATTTGCATTAGCACTCGTGATTTGGATTACGGCCATTGTCGTTCATCTGATTTTCAGCAGTGTCGGGAATTCAGCTGAATAACCAATGCATCAACCAATGTACTCATGCATTCATTCATCCATTCATGTCATATCACGGTAGAGTCATGCATGAGCCCTTGCCAGAATTCAGAATCTGTTCAGAAAAATGTTGGAGGTGGAAGTCAAAATTCTTTCAGATGACAATCTAGCTTTTCCCCTCAGTGCCACGTGAATACTTGGGTGACAGACAATCGACAGTAGTGTCAATCCTCCAGTGAAGTCTCTTCCCCGGAGAAGTGATTGGTCATCCCCAGTGAGTTCTTGTGACAACAGGATTGCCAAATTGGATTCCCCAATGGTGTCTTCCTTTTCTCAACAGTAACAGGAAATCACATACCATTTGCATTAAAAAAAACATATCATGCATATCATACTCATGCATTAGCTTTGGCTATTTATTTAGCAGGTTTTTCAACTGAAACTGTAAGTATCCTCGTAAGGATCGAATTGAAGGATTAGTTCTCAGACGACATGATTATCCTCTGTTCTACGACAAGTGATATACTTGTATGGATCTTAACAGCTAAGGGTTTCTCCAGTTGAGATTTCTTCCCCAGTAAAGCAGTTCTCTCTTTAGATGTACTCTCACGTCAGCAAAATTATCAATCGGGAATCCCCAGTGAATTTTCCGCACGGTTTTCTTACGAGGTTTCCCCAGCGAAGCTTAATTTATTCCCAAGTGAGTCTCCTCCAGAAAGGATTTTTACAACATTATTCATGGTATTTTCAAAGACTTCTTTCAGACAAGAATCTTCCCAGCAATTTCTACTTGCAGTATATGTTGCGTCTCTGTTATCTGAGCTGTTCTCAAAAGATTACAGTGAACTTCTGGTGCGTTTATTTCCCCAGTAAGTCATCAACTACTCAACAGATAAATATCCACCAGGTGGGATGTTTATTCAATCACAGGATTTCTTCAACTCAGACGTTGATCCACATATCCACTTGCTACAACGCATCGTCTATACGATGCCAGCAAATTGAAGCTCATTACCCTAGAATTTTTTCAGTCACAGGTGCTGAATCTGATTTTTCTATTACCGGTAGAGCTATCTGCGTACAACTTGAAGATTTTGTCAACTCGGAAGTTGTTCAACATGTCGGTACATGTTCAGTAAGATATCTCATCAGCAGAAACGTCGGAAACAAGATTTACCGACTTCATAAACATCTATACCACACCAGTGTGCTAGATATTGATTTGTTTATCCCCAGAGAAGTGTACTCTCGGGCACGCTACTGAATTTTGTTCTACTGGTAACTCGGATGTTACATGGTCAAGACATTCAGCATGCCATGGCTCCTCGCACTTTCGTGCACCAACAATTCGGAAATTGTTCTAGTCATTTATCTTCGTTAAAGTTTGCGGGTATTCTTTAACTCTTTGGGAGCTTCAATCAGTTTCTCAACTTCATCTTCGTTAAGGTCTGCGGGTATTCCTTAATTCACTGGAACTCTTTGATAAGTTCTCAATCACATGAAATTCTTAATTTTTATAGCATTGTCTTTATTTCTTGTCGCTGAGAAGTTCGGTTTTCTTCTCATATCATTATTTTTATTTCTTTTTCGCTTGAGAAGTTCGGTTTCTTCTCATAGCATGTTCGTTAAGACATCCTGAGATGGCTTAATTTATTATTTTCTATACCGCTTGAGAAGTTCGGTTTTCTTCCCATAGCACTTTCATTTGTGTACTCAATTATTCCCAGTGCTGTAGAGATTCTCTGTTCTTTTCATTAGGGCAAATTTTCGGGGCTCTCTGGCATTCAATCCTCTTCCACCTTGAACGTTCGAAAGCTGTCGCTTTTTCTCACTCATCCGGTTTAAGATGATTGAATAGGGGCAACTGTCGCACCCCAAAATTTCCCCTCCGTTTTATCCCATCATTTTCAAAAAAAATGTATCTGTTGATTATGATTTCAGAGGAATTCTTACTGAGAATGTTTCATGGAAAAGTTGTAACCGATTCATTTTATATTCCAGAGGTTTCGAACGACTTCGAATTTTTCTCGCGCAAAAGGGTTGTTAGGAATTATGGGTCAGAAAAAGGATAATTAATTTTAGAACTTGAATTCAAAAATAATTATTTGGGAATTTAAATTTTAAAAGAAATCTTTCTTTTTTCTTATTCGGTGAATGGAAATACCGTTTTCGCTGAGTAAATTCGCTAGCCAGAGGTAATTATTGGATATTTCAAGAAAAGTGCAAAAAGTGGAATTTCAGGATACATTGTGAAAAGAGAGAGATTTTATCAAAATTCGGTTACAATGTCAGATTGTGAAGTTACAAAAATACAAAAAAGAAGAATACTGTGTTTTGTGGAAATTAAGTCCAATGAAGGTTTGTTCCTGGATATTGGTTTTGTTTAGCAGGGAAGCATTACAAAAAATTTCGTTCATAACCAGAAGAAATCGGAATTGTAATTTGAATTTGAATATTTTTATATATCAAGTTGATATTGCAAAATATTTAAGTTTGGAATACAAATTTCGCAAAAGAATTGGAATTAATAAATTAGGAACTTTTGTTCAAGTATTACAAAGTATTCTAATTTGTTTTACAGGTACAAAAATTCCTAATTTTATCCTAATGCCGTAAGCTCTTGGCTTCCTCCGAATTTCTCTTCATCTGGGCCTTTCTTTTCGCTTTCGTATTATGTTATCCGTTTGTCACCTGAAACAACAAAAGAACAGTTAGCAGTTACAGAGCAAGATAAATTTCATACGAAAACCAAAAGAAGTACTCTTTTTCAGGCTCATCATTAGGTGTTTGGCGGGAATCAGATTTTTAATGTTAAACCTCATAATCTTGTCCAAGATTAATCATCGACGAAATTGAGTTTATTTGCAAATCGCGAGTTAACTCGGTTCACAAATAAACCTAACTCAGTTATTCATCATAGTTATAATTATCCCTACAGTTCAAGAGATCGCAGTTTAATCTAACAGTTTAAGAACCCAACAGGCCAACACAACAGTTCAAGAAATCATAATTTATTCCAACAAGCAGCATTAGAAGCAATAGGTAGCAGTGTAAAACAAGGGACAAAAGAGGTCTTGGTTATCAACAAAAGCAAGTTGCAGCAGGGTATAGCAGAGCCAAAAAGAGCAAGCCAAATTATGCAAGCAATGTGTAGCAGCAGCAACATAAAAGAGGAAAGTCTTGGTTCCAAAGGAGTTTTTCACCTCAGGTGAAAAGGAGTAAAAACCAGCAATGATGATAGAAAACAGAGCAGATCTGTTGGGACTAAGACCATATGGCACCTGTTCTAAGAGAATACCAGAAAAAGAGGCAAGATAGCATCTTTTCTTAAAAGATATCAGACAGAAAGAGAGAGAGAGGGTCAAGGATAGCATCTGCTACAAGAGATATAGAGGCCAGAAATCATCAGTTTTTTGGAAGAGAGAGTTTTTTTTTTAAGCCATCAGTAAAAAACAAGAGCCATCAGTTTTCAAAAGGGACACAGAGTATATACTCAAGAGAGACCAACAGAACATGCATCGATCCATAAGCAGAGACCAAAAGCCAAAACCTAGTAGCATTTTGTTCTAACAATTCCAGAAAAAATACACAGTTCCAAAACCACCAGTTCCAAACTAATTCCAAACCATCTTTTTTCCAAACGTTAATTCCAAACTAATTCCAAACCTCAAAAAAAAAAAACAGTTCCAAACCCTTATTCCAAACCAGAAAGGTATCGATAGAAATCGCAAAAACAGCAAGCAAAAAAAACCACAAGCTATCCTATCATCACTTTCCCAAACCAAAACACCTTCAGAACTCGTTTCTCAGAAACCCTATTCTGAATACCGAGAAAGAAGAAGAGAATCAGAAAGGTAATACCGGATTCGAAGAGGTGGTTACAGGCTTGGCCTCCATCCTTTCCCTTTTCGCTTGCATGCATTCCCTTCGCCGTCAACTCAAACCCTAGGTTCCTTTTCCGGCGAATCCGAGAGACTCCATCGAGGGTCTGTAAAAATAAATGGTAGATTAGAAAAGAGAGACGAGAGATGAGTCGAAAGATGAAAGAAAAGTGAGGATCGGAGTGACACCGCCGCCGGAACCGCCGTGAGGCGATTTCCGGCGCGGCCAGAAGCGATTTCCAGCGAGAAAGATGAGAGTGAGGAGCGAACACGAACGAGAGAGAGAGAGCAGATGAGTTGATTTTCCTTTTTTCTTTTCATTTTGGTTTTAATTAAATAGGATTAGTAACATTAATATTATTATTACTTATATTATTATTATTAATTAATAAATATTATTAATACTACTATTATCATTACTATTATATTATTTATTATTATTTAGTAAATACTGTATTATTAGTTTACCTTTTATTTTACTTAATTACTATCATCATTATTATTTACCACTATTATTATTCATAACAAATATTATTATAGTTTTTTTTTTAACTAGTAAAATATTTAATATACCCCAAAAAACACGAGAAAAATGATAATAGACATTTTCTTATTATTAGGATTTTTTTTTTAGCATTTTATTTCTTTTTCTATATTATCCCCATTTGTAAATTTGTACCCCTATTCCCCACTTGATGTAATAATTAGTAAATATTTTATCGCTTTATCATTTAATTATTCACAAAGCACAAACCAAAAATATTTTCAAACTAATACTCGTGCGACCCATTTTTTTTTACTACCTTGAGTTGACAAACCTTTGAAGCGTCACAACGGCCACACATTCGTGCACACACCACGCTTACTCTTGGGCTTACAATGAAACTTTAATTGATTAGTTAAACATTATTTAATTATCTAATTAGGTTATTTAAAATTAATTGGTCCGTCCGATTAATTTTATTAAACTAATTACTTGATTAAGTTTCGTTTAATTAGTCGATTAAATTTATTTCGTGCATGCACCTACACAATATAAATTGTCTTGTATTTGTGCGAGCCACCTTGTATGGGCTTTTAATTTATTTACTCGTTTTATTTCATGCTTGTATGCAATTAATCACTCATTTCCATTATTGCACCTTAGTCCATATGCTTAATTAACCATAACCCGTATCTCAAAAACACTTTCGCAATTAAAGTTTCAAACCTCGATCCAACGTCGAGTGCATTTTCGAAACCTATTTCATAATAAAGTACAAGTTTTTTAGTCGTTGGACGCTAGACTAATTGCTAAAAAACTTGTCCCCCAGATAAACTTTTAGTCTTTAAGTCATTGGACGCTAGACCAGTTGCTTAAAGACTTCTTAATAACGTGAAACTCGTTTCACTTCACTCTTTCTCAAGAAAACCTTTTGGATGATAGACGACTCGTGCAAGCATTAGTTCCTCGGGTTTCTAGTATTTGAATCGTGAGACGTTAGCCTCATTGTTCGGTACTTTTTCATCCACATAAAAAACAATTCAATTCACTCAAACTCTTTTATCGCTCATACGCGATCATCAAACTCTTTTCCGATAAAGAGAGTGCAATAGTCATTTCAAACACGAATGTAGACTTAAAGATGTTCAAACAAACTAAACAAGTCCAAGTTCAAGCATTTGAAATGTCTAATGCACGATTTTTCTTATAAAATCAATACAACAAACTTAAAACCTTTTCGAGAGGAACTACAGAGTTTTGACTTTCCCATTGCACAAGGGAATATGTAGGCACACGGTTCTGAAACCGTGCCAAACTCAAAATAATAACAAACAATTTCTTTTCCTTTTGGTATTCATAACTTAGCAATAAACACACACACAACGCAGAATTAAATGGGTCCCATCGAGTACGATGGATGTAAGGTGCTAATACATTCCCTTACATAACCGACTCGATTCCACTTTTTGGTCACGAGACCGCCTTATCCGCTTGTTTGGGGTTTTATCTATATTTTCCCATTCTTTTTAGTACAAATAAAATTAGGTGGCGATTTCACTAGTTTTCGAGAATTAAAAGATTTTTGAAAATCGAGTTGCTTCACATTACAACCTAAGGTCTAACTCGAATCACTACCTAAGGTAGAGTCAAGAGAATCCTAAGGGAACATGCAAAGGTTTACAACCTAGATCTATGTCTATCTCGAATCGCTAGCTAAAGTAGAGTCGAAGATGACAAAAAAAAGGATGGAAAAGGTTTAAAACCTAAGTCTACGTCCATCTCGAATCACTAACTAAAGTAGAGTCGAAGACGACAAAAGGGATGAAGCAAACAAGTGCTTTGGCAAAAGCACACAAACAATGCAAACAAACAAATGACACACAAGCGCAGGAAAAGGAGGAAGTCTCATAGCCTCGACAGTAACGAGCATACCGTGAGTCAACCAGGAGCCGACACATCTGATTCCTGTGAAGAGCAAATGATGCGAGTTCGCAATAAATGCGAACCCGTGAAAGCGTGGAGAGTCGAATAGGGAACTCTTGCCACTTTTATTATTGACTGATAAAGAAAGCAACACGATTCGCAGGTCGAAATGATACGCACTAGAACCGTGGGGTCGATCATGACCCTTTTCCCTTGCCCATATATCAATGACTCGATGATGGAAATATAAAAGCGGACTTTGCTTGGTGGTGCCACGTCGGGTGTCCTAACCACTCTGACCTACGCAAGCACAAATATAAACACTTACTAAGAATTACCTCCCTATGCAGATGGAGGATTTAAAACAAACCAAACACAATTAGCAAATGTAATCGCCCTAAACGGGTCTTTAAATAAACCGAGGGTTCCCGAACATGCTCCAACCACGGAAGCCCCTTCATACATCTCTATTCCTACTTCTCATGGCAAGGAAAGCGGTAAAATCCTACTTCTCATGCTCTCTAGAAAAGCGGTAAAGAAATGCGGTAAAGAAAGTAAAATAAATACCAAACGGATATTAAATCCGGAGAGCACTGCAAGCTATAGAAATACTCCGGAAAACTTCAAGTACTGCTGGCACGCAATAAAGAAATCCGGTGAGAAGTGTGCGGAGGCACAAAAAGCATAATCAGAATGTGTGTCATACACATCTGAATCAAATACACTTGTACAATATCATAATCCAGATAATACAGATAAAGGATGTGCATCGATATGCACGGTCAAGAATGTGTGTCTATACACATCTGATGTATATCCAATAAACCTGCAAGAAACTATCCAGATAATACAGACAGAGGGGGCACACACATGTGTGCGAGCAACAGGTGTGGATTCTACACATCCGAATCAAATCAGATAACCTGCAAAAGATGGTGAAAACCAAGCAGACAGATAAAGAGTACACACACATGTGTGCAATATCAAAATATGGATTCTATACATCAAAACCAATAGTATAATGCTCCGTGTACCTCGCATACAAAACAGGGTGTCAAAAATAGCAATGAGGCTTTTAAATAAAGCACAAGACGCAAAAAATGATTATTTACAATGAAATCGAAGTATTAAAAATAAATTCCTAGTGAGAGCAGCAACTAAATTGCCCTAAAGCTATCCTAAATGTCTCTAAAAATGAAGGAAAGGCTATGAATTACTCATGCGAAAGGAAACTAGATAACTACACAATTATCAAACTAATTCACTACGAAATCGAACCATTAAAAGTTAAATTGAAAATCTATTTACAATCCTAAGGTAAAGTTTACATTTAACTACAATTGGATGGTAGAAAAACAATCAAAAGTTTCAAAGAAAATATGGCATTATACTCCTAAGTTAATTCAAGTGACATAAGAAAAACATAGTTTTAAACATGTTATTAAAAATGAATTAAGAATAAAAGAAATTAATTAAAAAAATATCAAAAATAAATAAAATATAGAAAAAATTCTAAAATCCTAAAGTAAACTATTTTTTTTACATTTTTTATAATTTGGTCGAATCGAAATTAGGAGCTAAATCGAATTAATCGTGAAATTATGAATTGAAGCAACAGGGAGTGTAAAACTGAATTTTCTAATCTGCACTGAATCTAGTGTTAACAGTAGGAACTCGATTTAAGCAGGAGGGTATGGCATAGCAAGGTTCTAGGCTTTGTCCATTTCTACATTAGGCCCATTTTTGAAATATGCTAACTCCAATCGTCCGGAAAAGAAAAAAAAAAGAAACCATTTTTATTATTCAAATTTATTTTATATCAATGTCACATTATTTTTACAGTCACGTTTTATTATTATGTCATGTAACACATAGTATCAATTGGTCACAGATTATTAAGTTATTCAGATTTTATAATTATAAAAATAAAAGACACGTGGCACGATCCGGATGGTCAGTATGGAAATTAGCATGATCCAATGGTGAGTGGGACACGTATACGGCAGGAAGAACAAACGTCGGAGTTGTAACTCGCCGGTCACCTTCTCCGGCAATACTGGCGGCGACGACGACCATACCAGTTCGAAAAAAAACCTGACTGACGCTATTCTGTTTGGCTTTTTACGTATATTTTAGATCTGCACCTTATTTCCATTGATAGACACTCGATTACAGCAAAATCCACTCGCCAACTCAAGATTTCAAAACGAAAATTCAACGATATTTGTAGCTATTAAAGATTTCTCCTATGCATATCGTACAGTAGAAATTCAGATGTACTTCCACAGCTATGTTTATGAAACTCTAAGATACAGAGAAGGATTTGAGAAGCTCACCTTTTCGAAGATTCACGGAGTGTCGAAAACAAATCTCCACGATACGCTTAGAGATCTTGAAGACGATGCTTATTATTTGAGATAGACTTGAACCTTTCGATGAATGGACGTCCTTGCTTTGAGAAGAAGAAGAAGAAAAGGAGTCAAGCCTCTAAATCTTGCGTTCGCCAAAAAATTCTGCACCTACCTTTCGAACAGTGGATGTAACCAGTAAAAAGAGGGAGCAAGATTTGAAGAAGATGGAGAAAAGAGTAACGATGTGAGAATGGCGAGGTGGTCGTGAGAGTGAGTGAATGGAAGAAGAGAGGTTTCTAACAGAATGGTGAAGTATGGTTGCCGATTCAATTACGGTTGAGAGAAAGGAAGAAGAAGGTGATGATGGATGGAGTTTGTTACTGTCAAGAAGAAGAAAGAAGTTTGTTACGGTTTGTTGAGAGGAGAAAGAGAAGAATCTGCGCTCAAGATTCTGTTCTGGAAGAGGGAAGAAGAGAAAAATGGTGATGAGTGAGAGCATTCAATGGGTGAGAGAATTGATGAGAGGTAGAGAGAATGCCGTGACAGCAGGAGGAAAAAATTGTTATGGTTCTGTGAGTTTTTTTTATCGAGAGAGTGAGGAATCGAGGGAATGGTTTTTGGTTTCTGTTATGATTAGTTCTTGTCATCATGCACGCAAGCAAAACGGGGTTTGCATCCATGTCATCGTTTCTCTCTTCTTTTTGAAACTGTCGTGCATCCCACTTTGTGAATCAATAACTCCCGATTTAAGCCATCTCGCGTTACGATCCCAAGACCAAAATTAAAGATGGCGCTTGTATGAACAAAGTTCCTGTTAGAAGTTTCTCCAATCCATGCCTGTAGCATAGTCGAAAATGAATCTGAAGTCGTAGCCCCATCACTGATCGCGTTGTCACATAGTTTTTTCTAAACATCGCTTGCCATTTTCTCATGCCGGGTGCACTAATTTTCATCCTCATAACACTTACGATATTCGACCAGACGATACAAACCCGGTACCGTTGGAAAGCTCGCATGTGATACAACAACTCTGTAGTTCGACAAAAATCCAAACGAAGCCTTAATCATCGAATACAAAGTGTTTGAAATTTGTCATACGACTGCTCGATGAAAGTCCTGGCTGGGCTGGGCAGATTCCAAACATGACTTGCCGTAATTTTCCAACTTCAAACCGTCAGTTACGGCGCTTCGTATCTCCCGCTCCGACGTTCGAAACGAAAAAGTTTCTAAACGAAACTTGTAGAGTATATGACAAACTCCAACTTTCGTGTTTGAAGTTTTTCCGTGCGGCGATCGAATCGATGAGAAAACAGCTCAAACATGTGCACAAAAACTGTTCGATGAAATGCTTCCGTAGGCTTGGCAAGAATGCATGCACCATCTCGTATTTGGGCAGTTTCAAACTGTCACTTACGGCGTTCAATATCTTTCGCTCCGACGTCCGAAATGAAAAACGTTTATAAACGGAACTTGTAGAAGACATGACGAACTCCAACTTTCGTGTTCGAAGTTTTTCCGTGCGGCAACCGAATTAATGACAAAAACAGCCCTGAACACGCGCACAACAACTATTCGAATCTTACAAACATAATGAATTCTTATTTTCCGAGCTTTATAACTTCCGATCCGAGCCCCGAATGAATTCGATTCCTTCAACAAAGTTGTAGACTACCGTGAGATGAACAACTTTTCAGTTGAACACTTTTTAATTAGGAGCCACGAACTATGATAAAATCGAACCCGAAACTGTCAGATTGAGCATAGAAACAAACACTTCAAAATATTTCTAAGTGTTGAATTTTTGAGAAATGATAAACCGTAACTTCCAAGCTCCGTAATTTTTGATCTGATTCTTGAATGGATTCGATTTCTTCAGCAAAGTTGTAGATTGCTGCTAAATAAACAACTTTAATTTAGAACTCAACTCGAATCGACGCCCCGAAACACGTGTAAAATACCTCCGAAGTCGAGCGCTTGAACACATTAAAAAACACTCAAAATTTTCACTAAGTGTAAAACTTCAAAAGTTGTGAACTTCAAACTTCGGAGCTTTATAACTCGAAATTCGGGCATTTCTGGAAAAAATCTTCACAAGGACAGAGTCGGAGTACGAAATGCGCTCTTTCCAACGACTATCAATTCACAAACTTCTGACCATGGACGGGCAAGATACGGATGCGGCAACAAGGCTCCGTGAACACAAAGTGCTTAAAACTTAGAAAAATTTTCTAAGTCCAAGATTACTTAAAATGCAAGAAACCTCATTTTCACCCGATTCCTCTGATTTTTCTCAACAAATGATCGCATTTTCTCAAAAGTCGACTTTTGACCATAATTTCGACCCGAAATTCCACCCGGTCAAACTTTGACTTTTGTTGACTTTTTAGTACACACATTCAAATATCATTTTATCTGATCGTTCTTGATTTTCTGATGAATCGCGTGGACCAATAAGCCAAATGCCAATACTTCAAAACTCACAGAAGGTCATATAATCAATTCGGGCTCAAATATTCGACCACAACACACTGTAGCTCGAAACTGTAATCAATATCCACCTGATAGGCGATCGAAACACCAAAACTTCAATTCGCGAGATAATCAGAAGCTTCTGGACACACATATCTTGTGTATTAAGATGTCGCTCGAAATAACAGAACCTCAGATACTCATCTTTTGGAACCAAACCTCTTCTTCAGAATTGCACAGGCTCACACGATTTAGAAAATTCTGAACCCCTGATCAATGCATGAATGATATGTTCGCGATGCACCTATTGATTAAATGTAAGCCAATTTTTTATTAACAAAAAATGAAGAGGGCGAATTTTGGGGTGCAACACTTAGACCTCGAGTTAGGGTTTATAGGCTAACCTCCCTTGACTTTCAAGTCAACTTTTGATTATATTAGGGTTGTATGCTACCTTAGGATTCTATAACTAATTTTTTTTAGATTTTAGAACTTGATTTGATATTTTTCCCAACATTGTGAAATTAGGTTTTCTAGTTTGATCATCTTTTGAACATTGCTTGCTTGTACATTTTCATTTTCTTTTTGAATCTTGTCAATTTTGATTTGTACTTGTTGTTTCTGACATTTAACTGTCTTAAGAATATTGTGATATTTTTGTTTTGATTTTACAAGTCTTGTTGCTATTTTTGAACCAAACATCTCTTCCATAAAAGCATTGGTGCTTCTCTTGACTTAGAGGTATATTAGAATGCATTTATGCAACCCTTGGGGAATCAATTTCTCTTTTATTTCCATCCTCATTTGTTATTTAGGGATTTAAGTTCATCAATGAACAACTTAGTTCCCCTAAACATACTTTCTTCTTCAATTTTGTTTGATGGTTGCTTAGGATCAAGGTTTAGGAGGTAGCTTTTGTGCACCACCTTGAATACTTTATGTGAAGCTCTTCCAAATATGACCTATCATGGTTCTGATATTTTATAATTGGACTGCTATTATACAGTGCTCCTATGATACTTGTTTGACATTTCATTGTCCACTCATCATGGTGACAAGTTAGGAGTCACATTTTTTAGTTTTGACCTAATTGTATGTGTGTGATTGCTTGAGGACTTTCATGTCCACAACTTTTGATGGTTGAATATTGTTTCCATGCCTCTTTTTCATCTTATTTCTCATGCTTCTTGGAATCCTAGGGTGGCACTTCTTTGTCATCACCATTTGGTATCATTTGAGAAGCTAGATTGGCCACTTTGTTGGTGTTTTTGGAGCCTCACTCTTTATTGTTTGCTCTTAGCTTTTGTGCTTTGTCTCTTTATGGTTACTCAATGTTTAATTGGTGTTTTCTATAGTACATAACATTTGATAACCCTAATTTTTATCTTTCATGATCACTTTTGCTTTTATGCATTAGAGACTACACTTTTATATGTTGTCATGACACTTTAACTTGTTAATTTGATAACATTGATTAAAGTTCATTGCAAGTTCATGATAGATACTTATAATAAGGATATTCCAATCCCTTAGGACCTATTAGTATCTATCATGAGATATTACCTTCCAATTCTTCCTTCATCCCATATATGCTCAAAATCTCACGTAATTTGTTTTCCGTATGCTTTTAGGACTAGTTTTGGTCTAGTTTATGTACTAACTTTGCATGTATGTCTTCATAGTGATGTTTGATGTTTGTTTATGATTTTTATAAACCTTGTATATGTATTTTGTGTCTAATGATCTCAATTCACATGACACCTTTCATGATTGTTCATTCACTTATTTCCACTTCATTTTCTTCTCCTCTTTCTTTGCATTTTGTTGGTGTTTGGTTTGTGTGTTTTTGCCAAAACACTTTGTTTGCTTCTTTCCCTCTTCTCATTTGGTTTTTTAACCAAGATGATGATATTATATCTTTCCCTTAGTATCACTCGATTAGGTTAGTTATCGAGTTTATACATTAGGTTAAGTATCTATGCATGCCAACATTAGGTAGATAATAAGTAGTCCCCCTTGTTTATATCCATAACTTAGGAACAACTTTGTATGATAATAATTAGGATTAGAAATAGGTTAGTTTCTCTTAGCCATTTTACCTTTATCTTTTTGCATCCTTAAAATTAAATTTTTTTTTGTCAAGTGCATCAAAAGACTCTAATAATATGAAACTTTTTCCAAAGTAAAAGATACAAACCAATGTTCTTAGTCTTAGGATGTTTCGTCATCCCGTTGCTGGTGTTTCGTCACCCCGTCTGTTGCTGATGTTTCGTCACCCCTCCTGTAGCTGATGTTTCGTCATCATAGTTTGTTGTCTCATCTTCTAGATTAAAAAACACAAACCAACCAAAATATGTAATTCGAACTACGACGCTCTGACTTTTCCATTCCACGAGGGAATACGTAGGCATCCTGTCGCGGGGCTTGATCGAGCAACCTTTATAAATATTTTCTTCTTTTCCCCGTGTTTTCGTTCTTTTATTCCTTTCTTTAGTTTTTTATTCTTCATTTCTTCTTGCATGCATTATACCTTATATACAGATATAGTTAGGTCTTTACACCCATTAGATAGAAAGTAAAAGCGGATACTGTAGAGTACTACGGGCGTGTGGGATGCTAATCTCTTCCCCTCACGTAACAAACTTCCTTACCCGATCTCTCAGTCGCAAGACCATGATTTCTCTTTCTCAGGTTTACTCGATGTTTACCTTTCTTTCTTGGCAGGATAAAAAATGTTCGATGGCGACTTCATTGATATATCCCATATATCGGGTGATATTTCGGCTGGTTGTTTCACCACCCATATTAACACAATATGATAAACAATAATAACTCAATTTTATCTTTTTCCTTTCTTTTGATAGACCTTGTCTACAACTAGCTCCTCAACTATTACGATCTTCACTATATCATCATCTCTAACCTTCGATGGACTTCAACCTTGAATGCTCTCTAATGTTAATTCAATATCAAGCTTCAAACCTTGAATCCTTTCATTCAACCTTGGCAACTCGTTTATCTTCACTCGATCCTAAATTTTAAGCCTTGAGTACTATTTTTCTGCAAGTTGATTGATGCATAAAAACTCCATAACAATGGAGAAAATTTACTTTGAATTTCTTCAAGATCAAAATTCTTCTTTGAAAAATACACGTTTCAAATGAAATAGTATACCTTTAATGTTTCCTCACAAGCACTCATCACACTCACAAGCACGATAATGATTCTCCATGAACATAATGTAGATGAAGATTTGAGAGAGAAGTTGTATTTTTTAAGCTTTTCTCACTGAAAAACACATTTATAAGTGCATGAAATAAGACACTAAAATGAGAAAAATAGTCTTTAATTATCTTATTCAAAGTAGAAATGAATTAATTCAAATGTTGGAAAATAGTTGAAAAATGACCAGGATCAAGCCATCTTTGAATAAATTCATTTTAGCCTTTTAAATTAGATCAAATCAAGGTATGAATTGATTCCTGCAAATAGAACAAAAATTACTTTTGAGGTCATTTTAATGAGTCAGATGAAACCATATTTGAATCGCTTCAATTAACTTTTTGAATCAATTCAAATCGTCTATGAATCAATTCAAATCGCTCATGAATCAAATCAAATAGCTCAAGAATCAATTCAAGTCTATCATGATTCAATTCAAATCACTCATGAATCAATCAAATCTCCCATGAATCAATTCATATTTCTCATGAATCAATTCATATTTCTCATGAATCAATTCAAATCTCTCGTGAGCCAATTCAAATATTTCATTAATCAATTCTAATTTCCCTTGAATCAATTCAAATCACTTACTATGAATCAACTCAAATCTCTCATGAGCAATTGAGTTAACTAACCTTGTAATTTCGCGCACACTTTCCAGTATACTACTACGGTCCTATGGCCGTGATTGTTAGTAACATATTTAGAACAACACTTTACATTACAATGACTGACGCGCGTGATTATATATTTTTTTCTAACCGTTATTAAATGTCTTTTTCGTAGTAGTTAAATTGTTCACACCAAACTAGTTTGAAGAACAATAAACTAACTAGTTTGAAGAACAATAAATCTTAAGGTTTTTTTTAAGAGTTTGGAAGGGAGATAAATATAAGATTTCCGAAAATTAATTTTTTTTTAAATATATAAAAAATATTTGACATTTTTTTAAAAAATGATTTCATATAAAATAATGAAAAAAGAGTCCTTATCACGACTATATATTTTAATTTCATAATACTATAACAAAAAATATATTTAAAAAGAATTATGTAAACTCTCCAAAAAATTTCAAAACCATCATTTGATATAAATGTTGAGTTCTTCAAAATTTAAAAGATTTTGTATACCTGATAAAAACAAATACTTTAAAACTCTTTCTACCTAAATTCTTCTATCTTTCTCCTTCAATTATTCTCTTTTATCAAAGTTTTCTCTTCCTTTCCTTCTAAACTCAGAACAAAAACTAATTAAATTATATTTTGATGAAGATACCCTACAAAAAACAAGTTGGGTTGTTACACAAGAAGTCCTCTTGGCTTTATCTGCATCACCACACGAAAACCTATCTATTCCAAAACTCTAAACCGACGAATTATTGTATCGTTATTAGTTTAGTTTATCCTAAATGGCTACTCAAAAGGGTAGGATGTTACATCAAGAAAAGTTTATTCTAAAACTTGCTTTTGTTAAGAGATCACTTTCTGTATTTGTCAACAAATTAAATAGACAAATCTTGGATTTATATAAGCCACCGACGTATCTTTTGTTTTTTTATAAATATTTTATCTTTTAAAGTTTAGTGACAAAAATCATACATATTTAAAAGTCTAATTCATCCTTTATGTGCTGTGGCAATAATATTTTGGATTTTTTTTTTTTTTTTCAAACTTATTATTTTAGCCGATAAACATTTGTTTGTAATGTTGGCAAAATAATATAAGCAAAAACGTTATCATACCTATTCATAATATTGCTTTAATAATTCTCTGCACATATAATTATTTGCAAAAGAACTATTCATTGTAATTAGCTCGGAAAATGCAAGTTTATAAAAGTTAAATTAGCTCGGAAAATGCAAGTTTATAAAAGTTGAGGTTCGGGTTGACTTAGTGGTGGTTGTCAACGATATTCTTGCAAGAGTTCTATTCCTGCAAAGATTACGTTGGTGGATTGAATTAGTGGCATGTGAGATTCGGAGTGGGATTTGGAGTTGTGCCATGTCCCTCGAGCAAATCTTTAGCAGATACATTGGCAACTTATAGCTACCCCATACAGAAAAGTATCACTTATTTATAATTTGTCCTGAAATTTATGAGTACATCTGACGCGATGATGCGTCCGGAATTAATACCTCTAGAACCTTTGATTTGTAGATTCTTATATAAAAAAAAAAATCCCTATTATAGAAAACATCAATCAAATACACTCTTAAAAAAATTTACAAAACAAGTTTGCATGATCATGGCTTAAAATTACAAAGCCAGATTACATATAAAATTGAAAATTATATATTAAAAAAAATTAACTTCTCAATTATTTTTCAACTGAAGTCTTCTTTCTTCGGCAGATCTCACCCCTTCCATCTTCAACATATCCAACAAAAAATCACTCCAAGTATCAATCGGACCCGGCAAACACCAATGAACACAATCGTTATACAACGTAACATTTTCGTTAGGCCAATGACCAAATCTACTAGGATGACCATCTGGTCTCAACAATGTAGCTTGTGTAACATCATACAACCTAAATTTCTTCCCTCTCCTTCTCCCTTCCTTTTCCGCAACCTTAAACTCCTCTAATTGAATCATATAAAACTCCAAACTAACACCTTCCAATTCTGTCTCATTGCTCCTAAATGGTTTTCTCCTAACACAATTCCCACCTTGGTTCCATATCCCATTCTCAAAATGTGAGGGTGAGAATGTCCTAAGAAATGTTATGCCTTTGAAGTTTTTTAGATTGTTTATAGCATTAAAAGCGGTTCTAAAAGCGCGTCTATAACCATGATACATTGTTAAATCGGGAATGTTTTCTAGAAGACAATAATGACATCCAACGATTTTTTGGTTTTCATGAAAAACCATTGATCTTGTGAACCAATGTCCTCCGTTGAGGATAACATAGTCGAAATCTTCTATTTCAGATATCCAACTTTCATCTGGCTCGTCAATGTAGAGATTGAAGAGACCAGTTGAAGTTGGACCCTTTTGATCAGATTCTTTTGATTTTACTAAATGTGGTGTCCAAAATGAGGCGAGTGTGAAATTGTAGGTTGGGTATTTCCATACCATAAAATAATCGTTTTGTCTATGTGATACAATTATGGGCCATTCCACCTGAAAAATATAGAATAAAAATGTTAATAATAACTATTTGACTAATGATTTGTAAGAACTAATAAGACCCACAATTCTAAATAAAAATGTGTTCAGTATCTAATACGTGTTAAATGTTAGACAACGTCAAAATATACTGTACATTTCATGACACTAAAACATAATATTATATTATATTTAATTTAATTATTAACATTCATATAACATAATTCAATAAACAACATCAATAATACTAGATTGAATATTTTTATGGTGTATTGAATTCTAACTCGAGGTTTGCATTTTGTGTGAATAATTTCATAATCATTTCTTACGAAAATCAATAAATAAAATATGTAGATAATTAACACAAATATGTACAAGATAAAAGAAAAACTAAAAAAAAGCTCTAATTATTTTAAATGCTAATATTGTAATTTTAGAAAATGAGATAATATAAAAGCTTCAAGCATGTAAGTTTAATTTGAGCTGAATATATTATAATTTTTATTCATTTAATAACAACAAATAATCCGGGTTTTGCTATAGAATTTATGTAGAGTTTGTAGGAAAACAAAATTTCTCAAATTTGAAAAATATAAAATTAAAAGAATTCGAACTCAATCTTTTCATATAAAAAATAATAGTAAAGTTTTAAATGATTTAAAGAAGTCCTATCTTTTCCCAAACTAGGTACTATACCATCTTGAAACTCAAACTTGAAAAAATCTACTTTATTCTTTTAAATTATTTTATGAGTAAAATAACCTTTATAACCATTCCTTTTAGTCTACTTTATTAATTTTTTAGAAAAGATCTACTTTATTATTTTAAGCCATGTTTTTTTGTTCCAAAGTGAAAAAGAAAAAGAAACACTGCATGGATGTTACAAACTTTGAGAATCCAGCACATGAAGGATATTGTTTACATGTGAACTTTTCCATATAAGAACAAAGTGATGGCTAATCTCATTAATAATGTTTTCAATAATACATCTAAATAAAATAATTGAGTGGTCCCTTACATGTCTTATCTTAGATTCCTTTCAAACTACTAACAATAATTATTTCGACTGTTTATGTTAATTTTCTTCCATGCAAATTAATAGATGCATTTATTAAATATTCAAAACAATGACTAGCTATAGGTAGAGAGATACACAAAGGATATTACTTGTTTTTCTTCTTTGAAAAGTGTGACATCTCAACCAATTGTAGTATTGTTTCGGTTTAGCTATAGCTTTAACATTAATTGTTGAAACCAATTGTAGGACTATTTTTATATAGTTTCTTTTATATTAAATAATCAATGTATTTGATTTAAGATTTAGATAAATTAATTATTTAATAAAATTAAAAAATAATTTTTTTATAAATAAAATTAGAGGTATTAAATATCAAACTACAGCTATTTATAGTTAATACAAATAAGAAAAAATTTCTTCAATAGTTTCAAAAGTATGTAAGTGAGCTACAACGATTTAAATTTTATCACGATTAAATAATCTAATAAATTTTTTATTTATTTTATTGATTAATTTGTAATCATTAAATTTTAATATAATTCTCAAAAAATTAAGACGGCTATGTAACAAAGGACGTGTCCATTTATAAATTAAAAATACAATTGGAACTTAGCATTATGCAAATTAGTAAGAATGTTGTAAAACTTATTTAACATAAAACTACAAAAAAAGGGCCATCTTGTGTTCATTTACCATTATATAAATATTAATATTAATGGACCAATCTTGTGGTTTGGTATTTTGTACAATTTTAGACTTAAGTGCAAGTTTAGGCATACAAGTGAAAGAGAAGTCCAATTAAAACATTATTACTTCCTAACTACTACTATATTATGTATATTGATTAAATTTTTTAGAGTAATCTTTATAAGGCTTAAATTTAAATTGATTAGATGATAGGGATATGGAGAATAAAGTCAAATAAAATTAATGTGATGGCACAAATTGTCATGAAAAATCAAGATTCGATTCCAATGACATACATATGAACATGGTTGAAACTTTTATACATGTTACTTTTGATTTACCTAATGTTTTGATAGTGGGCTTAGGTGAACCATACATGACACTAGAAAGATGGCAAAATAGGTCTAATCCAAACAATAAGAAAGACAATGACTTTTGGAGCAAACCCATTACAGCTGTTCTTTTTAGAAATTATTTTGTTACACCTAGGCCCTAGCTATTTTTGTTTACATCTTATCACTATTGTTTTCACATGCAATGGTACAAATAAAACATGTATTTGAATTAATAAAAAACATTTCTCAATATATTGCAAAACTAGAGATTTAAAATATACTATTTGATCAAATAATATAAGTCTAGATTCATTGAAACTTTGGATGAATAGTAACTAATGATGACTTTTCCCTAGTTCATGATATCCCTCTTTCAAGGTTAAAATTAAATATTATTTTTTTAGGATAGAGGGACATCAATTGTTTATTATTACTCACATCAATTTGATAAATTTGAGGTCTATAAGTAGTAAACTTTAATATAAAGTTTTATATACTTTCTCTAGTATTTAATATAAGAAAAAAAGATTTTTTGAATTTATTAAATAATATACATTTTATATTTAATAAATTAGTAAAAAAAATATAAATTATTACTTTACTTTAACTTTTAGTAAAATCTTCTTTATCTTAAGAGCTTTTGTAAAACAATGCATAAAATGATTTTGTAAAACAAAATATATAATGGAAAATATATAATAAACTTTTTTAGAAAAAAGTTAAGAAAATGTAGGAAATTAAAACACAATTTTAAAAATGAAATCAACAAAACCCCTTGAAAATTACTAAAAATATATATATTGTCGGCTCAGAATTTTAGGAAAAGATAAAGACTTGTATTTTAACAAATCTAATTTTAAATAATTAAAGAAGTTGAAATCCACTCAATTAAAATTCTATTTAAAGAGAGAAATACAAGTAGTACTTCTTTTAAATGATTCAGAAAACTTAGAAGAATAAGAAAAATTCAAAAATTTGAATAACCTCTAAATTCAAAAAAATTATTGTTTTAATGTGTTAATTTTGTTAGAAAAAATTCCGAAAAAGGAGCATGTTGTATGAGACACACCTTTATGAGAGAATACCACATAATACCTTAACATAATAGATATGTGGATTCTCTTTTCAACCAATGTGAGACTTCTTTCTCGCACTTGATTCTCAATAAATTTATTATCATCATTCATTTTTCTTTCGTACTCTGGTCTTTAAATAGAATCAAACTCAATATTTTTTTAACATTTATTTTTTAATAGAAATTCGTTTATCACTTAGTTCAAGTAAAATTCATTTATCACTCGAGTTAAATTGTTAATTTTTGTAATATAGTTATATGAATATAAAATTCATTTTTATTACTTGAGTTCAAATAGAAATTCATTTATATTACTTGAGTTAAATTGTCAAATTTTTTAATTTGTTAATTTAATTACATGAATAAAACTTTATTTATCACTCGAGTTCAAGTAGAAATTCGTTTATCACACGATTTAAATTGTTAAATTTTTTTACTTTGTTAATTTAGCTATATGAATATAAGTGACTTTCAATATGATTCGATCTCTATGACAACAATATTTTTGTTTTATAATATGTTAATACAAATAAATTATAAATATTTATAAATAATAATTTAAAAAATTAAAAGTAAAAATAATTATCTATCAATATAACTTTTAACAAAAAACTATTTTAGATTTTCAATAAAATTGGTCAAAAATAATTTTCCAAAACTCACCAAAGAAAATTCAAATATCAAAACAAACAAAAAACAGAGCAAAGAGAAAGAAAACATACCCTAGACAGAAGACAAATCATGGACTGCATCTGATTCCTCCCAACAGAGTCCCCAACAAACGCCATAGATTTCCCTCTCACAATCTCAAGAAACTGAAAAGGATTAAACACAGGCAACTCACATCCAAACGGCCTCCATTTCCACTTCAAATACTCACTGTCCGGCCTCCCATACTTCATGCAATTCTGATGTTCATGAATAGCCCAACAAGTTTTATTCGTGTAATACGGCGCATTCGGGTTCGGCACCCATTCGCCATTGAAAATATCACATTTTTTAATGGATGTTGAAGGTAAGCTTGAGGACTCGTTCAAGTCGTCGAAGGCGGAGGAGGGTTGTGGTGGTTTGATGTCTTTGACGGTTTTCATGGTGGAGGAGTAGCGGAAGAGAGGGTAGGAGAGTGGGGTGATGGTGAAGACAAGGATTGCGAAGATGGCTAGGAGGGTTACTTTTGGGATCATTTGTTTTGGTGTGTTTTTGCCGAAGAGGAGTTCCATTGCTTGGAACTTCATTGGGGAGAGAAAAGGTTGGGAGTGATGAGGACTTTGGGAGTTTTGGTTTTATATATGATTGCTCTATCATATGTTTGTTGATAATGTATTTTAGGTTATAATAATAGGGACTAATTTGTCTACTAACTAAACTTATTTTATTACTAAGTTTTTGATTATTTCCACATGCATGATGGTTTATTTGAATATTTGGATTTTGTTATTTCTTTATCATGTGATATCAATCTTTTAAAAATTGAATCGAACTGATCGATTCAATTGGTTGGATCAAAAATTGAAAGTAAATCATCATGATGGTTTACTTTTAATTTGAATCGGTATGTGATATCAAATTGAAATCGGTATGTAAAATTGTAGATAAATCAAAATCGTTCAAATTAGAGAAATGAAATCGATTTTGTATAATTGTTTAGTTCAAAGAAATAATTGTCATTGGACAATTTTAATATTTTTTATTAAAAAATTAAAGTAATTAATATATTATCATTATTAAAAATATTTTTTTTCAAAAATAAACTTTTCTTTTAATATAAAGAGAAATACTGATCTCAAAGTTATAACATTATATTATAATATTATATTATTAAATATGTCAATAGATAAGTCGTTTTAGTTATTAAAGAAACGGTGTGGTTCAACTCTCACCTCTATCAAATTTTGAATAAATAAAAAAATTGGGCACACAATTTTTTTACAATGAGATTTTTTGAAAAATACTATATAACACGAATAAATGATTATTAATTTTTAAAAATTAATTTTATAGAATTGAATTAGACAAAATTATAATTAAAAAAAGAATAAATAATAGAGAAATAGAGTGCAAAAGTAAAACTAAATTATCCGCTTAATTTTATTCATTATACTTTTTATTAGTTAAATTTTCTTTCAAGAAAAGAATATCCATTAAATTTGAAGAAAGAATAAACAACACAAAAATAGATTAAAAAAGTAAAACGAAATTATCCACTTTGTTTTATTTATCATACTTTTCTCTCTTAGTTATATTTTCTTTCAAGAAAAGAATATTTGATATAATAAATTTTTTTTTTGATATGTATAAATTAAGTATATATTTTAATTTACGCGTGTGGAACTAACTTTCATTAAAGAGTGTATTAATAAATAAAAGATACAATGAAAAAATAAATATTAATACTTAATATTTAAATTGAAACGTAAAATACGACATTGGGGGACTTAATAGTTGGTTTTTTTATAGGGAGACTAAAATGTTTAGAAAATTAATATAGGGGGACCAAAAGTGCATTTAAGCCTATTATTTATTTTTTATAAAATGATAAATAATTTTCGAGAAAGATAATAGTAATACCAAAGTACTATTTTTTTGTAATTAGGGAGGGCTAAGTTCAAAAATTTATACAGGAGTGTTCTTCCACATGAAGATATCACTCATATCCTCTTTTGTACATAATATCCTAGAGCAAGAGTCTAAGATTGTTATGCCTAACGTGTACTTTGCTCTTATTTTAGTCAATTCATCTGCATATTTGTTCGATTATCTATAGACATGGGTGCATTTATAATCCTCCAGTATTCTTAACTCTTGATGAATATGTCACACCAAAGACAATATTTCCTTTGTTGCTCCAATATGATTTATTTCATACTTTCCCCGAGATCGTTTGAATGATCAAATTCCTCACATGTTAATATTGTTAAACAACTTGATTCCTTCAAGTATTTCTCACAATTCAGCAAACACAATTGAGCAACGACCTATCGATTTAGTGAATCCTCGAATCCAATTACCTTTGTGGTCCCTTATCACGTCCCCACAATCGGTCTTTTGGTTGTGTAGCACTGCCCGGTCATTATTTAATGCCACCCAACTGCTCTTTATTATCACTAATAGAATCAACGATTCCTGATTCAACCATAACGTCTGCAGTTTAGGCATCTGCATCTGTTGGGTCCAAAGAGGTAGGAATTTGGACTTTCTGCTGGCTTAGCCTAGAGTGACAATCTCCAAGTTCAAAGTCACCAAGGATCACCCTAATCTTTCTATGAATTCCTCTGGCCCCTGGCCCCTTTTCTATATTCTCCAACAACTAATCCATGATTTTCCTCATACTTCTATGTGTCATCCCCCTTATGTTTTTCCTTAACAATACCATTTAATGTTATTTCGAGCCTATGGTTCATGCTAATATTTTTGTTGACCTATCTTTTATGTTTTGAAATTGTTTCTTTCATGTGTGTGTTCTCTTCAACTCTTTTCAATACAGTGTTTCTATCAACCTCTACTTTGTCTTTTTTGGTGAAACTTCTCTCTTACTAGGTAAAACTTGTTGGTTTTTCTCACTATTCTCCGCTAAGTCATTTGTTATGACCTATTCTTATTCTTCATAGAGAAACATGAATCTATAGCCAAACACACCATTGTTCATGTTGTTTCCCTTCTGGTGTTCACCTTGATTCTTCTGATACCCTCTTTGCTCTTCCATACCTTTGACTTCCCTAGGTCTCTTAGTTTTTGAACCATCGTCCATGGTCATGTGCTAACCTAATGCCCAATATTCTTCTTCTTCCGGTTGTCTTGCTCACCCTATGCTTCCTTGTTGTCTATCTCCATCGTGTTTGATTTTTGTCTACACGCCCTAATGTTTCATGCCTCAATCTTCCACATGCATGGCACAATAGATGAAGGCCTTTGTACTCCACTTTAAAGTGCTTCCCTTTTATGGAAAATATGGATAATAGAGGATAGTTCAAGTTAACTTGAACACATATTCAAGTATATTTCCCTTGTTTTCTAGATAAATTAGTTTTATCCACCTTAATTGTCTTTCCATTTTGGTTCCCTTCGAAGTAGAGAACTCGATGATCATAATATTGAATAGACATTCTAGATATTCTTACCCACACTATAAGGTGATCAATAACATTGGTATTAGGGCAGAATTTAGATCTCTATTCTCGCACTGTAAGGTAGTGATCGTAATGAGCCAAGGGCCTTCAAAGAGTTCTATATTCTAATTTTCTTCACACGTAAAGGTGACAAGATAATAATACTTTCCTAGGTTAATGATGTTCAATATTCCTCTTTTTTCCCACATTTGATTTAGGGTTTACGCCCTATCATCTTCACAATGACACCTTTCTTCCATGGTTTTGCTATTTTGAATTTTCCCCCCTTCTGATAGGATAAATTTTGGGCACTTATAGTAGCCAACTTTTCTTTCCTCCACTTGTAATAAACTAGAGTGATAGGGCTGGGAATTTTCTCCATTCTCATGAACTATTCTTCCTCTAAAGGATATACAAGGACCATAGCTCCTCGATCTTTAACATTTTTGGAGCTCCTCTCTCGCTGATCTTCTTCTTACGGTTGTGAGCCACGGTTTGCAGAAGCAAACCCCAACGAGGAATTTGTCATGGGAAACCCTAGAAGAGTGATTAGTAAGGAAAAATGCATTGTTTAGTCTCTTAACGTAAAGGGTTTTACTTTAGTCTTGTATCTAATAAAAATTACTTTTTAATCCCTCGAATGCTATTCAGTTAGCACACGTAGTCCATTCTATTAACTTTTAATGTTAAATGTCTTTGGTGAGATAATATTATTTAGTGTCCATCATCGACTATGTTTAAATACAAAAATAACTCTTTGATCTTTTAAACAAATGTTACACCTTTAGATATTGAGTGTATATTAATTATAATGGTACACCATCTAACACTTAATATATTTTTACATATTTTGATCTACTTCCCCCTCTCCCTTTCTTCATATTCATCACCATCTTCATTAAACTTCATCAAAATCCTATAAAAATTAAAATTAAACATCATGAAGTTCAATTTCTCTTCTTAACTCACATCCTCTCTTATCCTTAACTCACAACCAACAAAACCACAAACACAAACAAAAACTAGATTCAATTTGTCATCATTGAAGGCACCTTGATTCTCAACATCACACATCCTTACGTTTTCGGACAGTTATACTCAATATATTTTGTTCTTCATTTCTTTGATTTTTTTAACCCTTCATTTATTTATTTATTCAACCCTTCATTACAATTTTGCATCTCTTAGATTTTCATTTAGGAAATAAATTGGTATTGACTTTACATAACACTAGAAATAATGATTTTGTTTAGATATTAGGATATTGAAAAAAAATCCAAAAATAACAAAATTTCAGAGAAAATTACGGAAATAACCATGTTTTAGAAACAACTAACAAGGAGGAGCCAGATGAGATGGCACATCCATCTAAATTAGCATGTAGGCGCCATCTCACATGGCACGTGCATTACCTTCAAGCCATATTATATGGCACATGTACTCTATTTTTAGGACACCATCTCATATGGCTCTTACGTGTACCTGCGTTTTCTATAAATAAAATCCTCATTTTGCCACCATTCTTCACACTTTCTCACTTTCTCTTTTTATTTTCTCTCTAATTTATTCATCATGACATCTCTCATTATTTTTGCAAGAGATGGGTATGCTTTTTTCTCGGCCACCAAACCGCCGATTAAAATGAAATTTTGGCACATCATTCCATGGAGCATCTTAAGAGAGAGTTGGTCTAATGGTTAGATGGGGACATCGAAGATGGGGAACAAATTAGAAGAATCCAGAGAAGAAGAACGATCACCTTATTTGCAATTGAAAAACCTCACACCTGGTTGGAAGAAGTCAAAGCAGACAGAGACATAATGGTGATGATGCATGGATGAGATAAAATTGTTTTGACGATTGTAATTTCGTAGATATATTGTCTTGTTATTGATGTTATTTTTATCTAACATATTTGTTACTGTTTTAGTTGTGATGTCATTTTATTTTTGGTTTGTGTATGAATTGTTGTAACAAATGTTCTTAATGAAAAAACGTTACGTTTAGATCTTAAAAAAGTGCACACAGTGTGCATACAATTTTTATGTTGTCGAGCTAGTAGTACGAGTGAGACAATTTTTTTGTTGTGTCTGACCTAGCGGCATAAACCACACTTTCTTTCTATCTTGTTAAGCGCGTCCATTTCAGTTGTGATAGGCTTGCTTTTGGGTCGACCTTTTTTATTCCTTCTCATTTGATCGTTTTGCAAAATTATTTCCCCTTCGTACGCAAGCTAATACGACCAAACTTTGAGGGCATGGGTAACCGACTGTTTGAAAGCGGCACTATTGGATATGATGATCTGACGAAAATCCTCAAAATAGGAAAATCCTC
Source organism: Vicia sativa (assembly GCA_021764765.1). NCBI lineage: Eukaryota > Viridiplantae > Streptophyta > Magnoliopsida > Fabales > Fabaceae > Vicia > Vicia sativa. The sequence continues at coordinate 10,745,108 of CM038793.1, read as the reverse complement.
GGAACGCACCACGAGTAAGGCGATGACGCGGATGTGGAACCACAAGTCGTTAACTCGTTATCGAGTCCCCAAAAACAACTAAATAATCTATAACTTTTATCCCTATTATGCAATTGTTTCATTTTTATTGAAAATTGAAGTATCATTTGCTCAAATTTTGTTTATTATTGATTATACAAAAAAAAACACAAAAATTTGCACCTAGACGCCATATGAGATAGCTTAGAAAAAATAAAATGCACCTAGGCGCTATCTCATATGGCGCCTCCCTTACATTTTTAACTTGATGAGCCATTTCAATTAACTTAATCATTCAAACGATTTCTGAAACATGATTATTTATGTATTTTTTTGAAATATGATTATTGATGTATTATTTTTTAATATCTTATTATTTAAAAAAATTAAAAAATTAAAATTAAAACTTGGTAAAAAAAAATTAAAATAGAACTACTTAAAAGACACATGACAAATAAAATAGTGAAAATGGGATTTCTACATTGAAAGACTTTTTCTACACTAGATTAAATTGACTAATGGAATAGTAGCTTTCAAAAACTAAAAATAAAATTAAAATGAAATCTATAAAGAACTCTGACTAATTAAAGCTAGGTGAATTATTCTACATGTCTCGACTACTTTATAGTATTTAGGACAAATATTTTTTTTTGGATTTCTTAACTCACTCTCGTAATGGTGGGACGTACCTTGTGAAAATTCAAAAATATTTTTGGAAAATTAAAAATATATTTTTGGTACGTATCATATTTTAAAATATTTGGGTGAAAATCATAAATATATTTTCGGTTTCAAATTTATTTCAAATTTGATCTCAAATACACGCTTTATTGAAATATTACATAGAGTTTAAAACCAGAAATATACTTCCGATTCACACTCAACCCTTTTCAACGTGATTTGCATGATATTTGGATGCTAACCGAAAATATTTTCTGGTTTCAAATTTATTCTAAATTTGGTCTCACATACACGCTTTATTGAAATATTACATAGAATTTAAAACTGAAATTATACTTTCAATTCACACTCAATCCTTTTTAACGTGATTTACATAATATATGATGCTAACCGAAAGTTTATTTTCAATTTCTCGAAAACAAAAATGAAATTTCACAAAAATATAAGAAAATCATGGAATAGATTAAAAAAATCCAATTTTTTTTTTTAGTTTTCAACATTTCCCCTTAATTTCAAACTAGACTTTCTTTTCTTCTTTTTAATGTTTGTGACTTGGATAGTAGTTAATTTTCTTCTTTTGATTTGTCCTAAGTTGTGCCAAGCCACATATTTTCTTATCAAAGAGATTATTAATCATATTCAAAGAGTTTAAATATAGAAAAATAAAAGAATATCACATTCAATGTCAACCACTTTATAAACAATATAACACTTCTCAATTTTCAACAAATGCAACACTTTAAATAGAGGTCTTTATTTAATTATATTATGCAATGTATATTTGATAAATTCAAATGCCTTACCTGTACGTTACCAACTAATTAATTAAGTCAGCATGTGCGGGAGTGATAATAAATTAATTAGTGATTATGACATATTCAAGTTAACTAATAATTTTTGGTTTGAAAAATCTGTTTTGCATTGATCTTTGTTTTTTTTATGGAAAATCCGAAGTTACATTTTCCTCACCTCGAATATGATAATTAGGTTTTTTTTATTTTAATTTATTTATCTTCAGGAGCAAATTAGGGAATAAAATCAAGCTTGCATGTGAGAGAACTTTAGATCTAGATCTATATTTTCAAATAAACTTTTTGAATACAACTAAGTTATTTTCAAGTTCAGTTTATATGTTTAAGTTTTTTTGTTCTTTTATTACTTATGCATGGACAAACTTTTTCATGTTTTTTTAAAAATAAATAATGATTTCTTAGTTTTGATAAGAACTATGCTTATTATTCATTTGGGTTGAATTTAGCTTAACCATGACTATATATATATATATATATATATATATATATATATATATATATATATATATATATATATATATATATATATATATATATATATATATATATATAAACGAGTGTCCTAAGGCACTCTTTAAGCATTCCAAATTAAAAAATATTACATCAAATACAAGTTTTTAAAAGACATACATTTTATTCTATAAAAATCTATTATTTTAGTATCCAATACCATTAAATATAATTGTTTTCAAACTATTAAAATATTTCTTTTAAATTTTTTAAGAGTGTCTAGGGACTCTCGTTAGTGTGTATATATATATATATATATATATATATATATATATATATATATATATATATATATATATATATATATATATATATATATATATATATATATATATATATATATATATTACATTGGTTTGAGTGAGATAAAATAACCGCTCACAATATTATTGGGTTGGTTTGGATAAAATCATAAATTTATGGATCAGATTGAGTTCAGTGGATTATCCAATTTCTTTTCTTTTGTAATAAATAGTTTAACATATTACTACTATGTTTTTAAACATCAAATGTTTAAATGCACGATAAAATTCATCATAAATATATTTACAAAAACCAAAGTTATGTTACAATAATACCTAAAACTGCCTATAATCCTTGCAACTTACAAGAATTAACATCAAAATAATTAAACTGCGACATTCTAAATAAGTTAAAATCATTACTTACAAAATAAAAAACAAAACATATTTAAAACGATGAAATTGAAGCAATAAAGATTAAAAACATCAAGGTCATCACTTATTAAATTACTAAAAAGAGAGAGAAAAAAGTCACTCAATAATCTATGAATTTTATTTACGGGTTGGGTGTGGATTTACCCATAACTCAATTATTTTGAATGAATTTTTATTTTTGAAAATCGTATTAACTCAATAATCAGACCCAACCCATTTTTTTAGGTTGATATGGATGGATTTTACTATTCTTATTAGGTTTACCCAACCCATGTACATGAATAATTGGAATGATTGGACTAGTCCCCGTACTTCTTCGGATTCCATTTTTCCATCTTCGATTATACTTGACACCCTCATATTTCAAAATATAAAGATCTAGTAGAAGAATCTAAAAATCTGATACTAGCAAGAAAAATTGGTAGTATATATGAAAAATTTGTGGCCCCAAAATTTTCAAAATATCAGGAATGTCTACTTAGAACTAGATTTTTGAAAACATTTGGAAGTTATCAGATATATTTCGTCCATGAGTGAAAATCTGATAGTTATAAAAGAGTAAAAATTGAAAGGTTGAGATTTTGCAGACACTTTTGTACGATTGTGATTGCACCGAGTGTTTTGTATTGTTCATAGTGAATTCAAAGTTGTATAAATATGGGTCATGCAATGTCTCTTCATCAGTTTTTACTTAAGGAAGAAATGTACTTAAATTGGCTGAAACCTCCCATAGAGTTTCGGCTTCTGGAGGGCACCACATGTCTCACCATCTTGAGATTCAAGTTGAATGATTTGTTGTCCAACACCAATAATAGAAAGGTGAGTAAGATCGAATTTCGTGAAGATATGATTGATATTGATGTAAGGGTGAAATACAACCTTATTGAGTTGAAGACCGATTAAATCTAGATTGAAGAACTTAAATACAAAAATAAACCCAATTTTTGGTCCTAAGATACCATGTAATGGTTATGATTATGGATGCTATAAGAAAAAGGGAAAAGAGAGCCCAGTAGGGAATATAAGACACCACTAGAGAAGATTGTGTAATGGGGAAAACCAAAAAATCACACACATGGTAACAGACAAAGTAAGATTTCGATGAGGAAGTTCTTAACAATGCTAGGAACACACCAACGGGGAAGTAATTTTTTGAGAAAGGATTACCGACTCAGCCAAGGAAAGAAACTCAACTCCATTGAAGAAAGGAAACCGTAAAATTTGTCTAGCATTGATCTTAGTTTTTTTCACAAAAAATACGAAGTTACATTTTCCTCACCTTAAATATGATAATTAGGTCTTTTTTAATGTTCATGAGCAAATTAGGGAATAAAACCAAGCTTGCATGTGAGTGCTTTAGATCCAGATCTATATTTTTAAATTAAAAATTTGTATACTACTAAGTTATTTTCAAGTTCAATTTATATGTTTATATTTTTTTTTACTGATGCATGGACACACATTTCCAAATTTTTAAACAATAAATAACGACTTCTTAGTTTTGGTAAGAGCGATCAGATGCATAATATTAGAGGTTTTAACATGACACCATTTTAAATTTAACCCGCCATCCCTTAATTTTTTATTATTTCATAAACACCTTTGGTGAGATGGAAAGAATTTCCGAATGAAATTTCTGATAAGACCTTGCAAAATTTTGATTCTTTACAATTTTCGATAGTACATTTGAAATTTCTGGTGTTCTGCAAATTTCAAATTTACTAGACAGTACCTAAAATTTGAAATATTCGGAAAATTTAGGTAGTTCATTTATTCAAGTTTTTTAACGGTTGGCATTTTGCCGACGTCTTTGGAGGATTCTAAATACATCGACAAAGTTGTGTGGTAGAATGCGTCGTCATTTTTATAAATAGGGTCATGTAGGATTTAGAGAAAGACATATAAAAGAATGCCTCTTCCTCAATTTTTGATTAAGGCAGAAGTGTATTTCAACAGAAATAACCCTTCTGTTGAATTCAAGCTTCCAGATGGCACCACATCCTTTGACAACTTGAAAGACAAGTTGAATGAATTGCTTCCTGACAGTGATAATAGAAGGGTGAGAAACATCTAGTTTCGAGAATATTTGAACCATGATAAGCGACCTTCAACACTGCACGCTCCTGTAAGAAACAACGAACAAAACATTATACAACAACTTTGAAACACTGGAAAATTTTCTCATAAAAATCTACAATAAAAGAAAACAAAATCTATACCTCACCCTACGATATCCTTTATACAACATGCTCTAAAAATATTTTCAGCACATACTTGTCTGAAGGTCCTCCTGGAAAGGCTCCATCAGTGTGAACTGCTGGCTTCGTAGACACATGAGTTGTGGCATCTGTATCAGAGGGAGACACTTCATCAGCTTGCTAAATAATAACATGCTCAACAACCCGCTCACCCACAACAGCCTCCTCAACAACCACAACCTCCCCAACAATCGACTCCACAACAACATGCTCAATCACAGAAGCAGACATATCCATAGAAGCAGATGCCTCCACGGGACCATGTACCTCCTCAGTAGTAGAACCCTAACACTCTGACGGCGGGGTACGTGAAACTGTCCCTGCTGCTTAGCCAACCATTTCCTGTGAGAACCAGTCATAACACATCGTCATGCTCCTAACTCAGATGCATGTGCCTCATTATCCCGGGCTTGAGCTCCTGCTCCATCGTTCAGCCTTCCCACAATGATATCGGCTCTTCCACTAGTCCTCACCGAGACAAAGAAAAAAAGGAAGAAAAAATAGTAAAAAGTGAACTATCGTAAATTTTGAAATTTCTGGTACTGGAAGTGAACATCCAGAAATTTCAAAATTTCTGGTATACAAGTAAACACAGTAATGAGAAATTTTAAAATGTCCAGGTACAACATATCGAAAATTTAAAAATTTCTGAGATGAATTACTGAATATTTTGAAGAAATACCATAAATTTCTTACTATTTTGAAACAATTTTGGTAGGCACTTGAAATCTCCAGTATCACCATGTAAATTTGGATTTTTTGGTGTGGTACTGGAAATTTAAAAAGTTTGGAAAATATTTTGGTTGTGATATTTTGGTCTTTTCATACACTTTTGGGTTCCATGTACAACTGGGGAGGTATCAAGTTAAAACCTCGTACTTTTAGAATGATTGGGTTGGTCCGCGTACTTTTTGGGTTTTATTCTACCACCTTCAAGTATACTTGATACCCTCATATTTCAATAATATTCATGTTATCGTTGTAAACATTTAAGCTAAAATATCTATTAAAACAATCTAAAAAATTCTGATACCTAGGAAAACAATTGGCAGTAGGGAATATAAATAATCTAAAAAATAAGATACAAATCTAAATATTCATAAGGTGTCCTAATAGTTATTTGCAACTCTAGTGAATTATTTCTTACGAGATTGCAATAATCCATTGGAACCCGGGACAAACCCTGTGCATGATGGAGTACTTTTCCAATTACCACTTATTTAATTTCAGCTGTATACCATAGAAGAAGTTGAAAGTATGTGCACCATGACACGATAAGTGGGTAATTCGTCATGATCACTCAGGATTAGTAATTATTCACTATCCTCGCTCACTTTACCTTAATTCGTTAGTCACAAAATATGAATCTCAACAATTGGTACATTGCATTAATCATCAGTTAGTCATTATTTCACGACTTAGTACACGAGATTTGCCTAAACTGGACATCACATCCTGGTTTTACCAGTTAGTAGCCTGTCTCAGTTTTCATGATTTGTCTAAAATGTACATCATGTCCTGGAGGGAGTTGGTTGCATGTCCTGATCATATGCAAGGGGAGACTCCTGATAGGGTTATTTTGTTGCTTGTCTTATCGCTTTCATTTATTATATTTTATTGAGTCTCCCTCATAAATTTTCACACCCTAAATCACGTTTGAAATTGATTTGTAAATCTTTTTAGCATGCCTAAATCCTTAGTTATATTTGATCTAGATAATTAGGTTCTTAGTCATTTGTATGATTTTGGGGAATAAAAATGTTATGTGTCTTTAATTTATTGAAAGTGGTATGTAAAATCTCAAAAGATTTTGAAAACTTGAAAAATTGGGATTTTACATCATTGATTTGAATCATATGTATTTTATTGGGTTTCTAATTAGAATCAAAATGGACAGAAACTTTCCAGGAATTTTTGAACAAATTGATTTGAATCAAATTTTCCACAGGATTTGAATCACACTCTTCATGTGACCTTCTGTTCAGTGTGTTTCAAATTAAACCTTGAACATGATTCAAATCAAATATTTTTTCTGCATTTTGTATTTTCTTTTATTCAAATAGATATTTGTACATGATTCGAACCCCGAGCTTCATGATTCAAATCAAATTATGAACCTAATTCAAATCAACTTAAAAATGGGTCAAAAATCTAATTTTCTTTTATTCCACTTTATTTTCTCTCTTGACTTAAACTTAGACTTTGTTTTATTCAAATCTAGTCAATATTTTTCAATCCTTTTTGTGCTTCATCTCAACAACATATAAAATCTTTTGTATTCACTTTTTCATGTAACGAATTACATAGTTGTTTTGTGACTGTGTGTGAAAAATCAACCATTTTTGAAACCTTGCATTATAAATGTGAAAGCATAGCTCGAGTTTTTATAATATCAAAACCCCAGAGATTGTCATGACGTGCATCTAAGAGGAAGTGTTCTGAAAACTTGCAGATTCGTCGACACATCCAAGCACTCTGGTCAATGCAGTTTATAAGGATACCCCCTGGAAGTTATGTATTGACCCAATGGTCGACGCACACACAAAATCCTCCAGGAAGGAAAATCTCAAAGCCTTGCGTCGACGCACCTTGTTAGAACAAAATTTGTTTCTAATAATATATTAAATGTTTTGATGATAACAAGCATAATTAATTTTGTATGAAAGAAATAAATTTTGTATGAATAAATATGATAATTGTTAGAACAAAATTTATTCCTAAAAATATATTAAAAGTTTTAATAAGAACAAGCAAAATAAATTTGTGTATAATTAAATATGATACTCTGATATGTACAATGTTTTATTTCAGAAGGTGTTTTGACTCTAGTGCAAAAATGGAAAATATCATGCTGAGCAGAAGATGACGTCAGAAGTTCTAATGAGAAAAGAAATTCTGGACAAAAACACGCTAAAAGGAATTGCTGAAAGAAACAAGTCCTAGAAGTTTGAATAAGATAAAACGCGCTGCTAACAGAAGCACGTTTTAGAAGTTCTAGGCGGGAACTTCTGGAAGACACGCTACCTAGAAAGACTCTGAAGTAAAAGAATTAAATACAACTTCTGATGGAAGCTAGCAAAGCGCAACCTCTGATGAAAAGCACCAACATATGTTCTGAATAGAAGATGTATAACTAGGCTTACAGAAGATGAAGTATTATAAGAACTTCTGATCAATCACAACACGTACTTAGCGCGTTGATAAGCACGGCAAAGCTTAGCACAACTTCTGACAGAAGCAAGATCAGCAAACTTCTGATAGAAGCAAGAAAAGCGCAACTTCTGATGGAAGCAAGAACATCAAACTTCTGATAGAAGTAAACTCTGACAGAAGTAGGCAAAAGTAAACTTCTGATGGAAACACCAACAGAAGTTCTGATGAGAAAATATCTAGAAGATATTTTGAATATGAACGTTATCTTTCAAAAGACAAAATCTGCAAACAATAACTTTGACCAACTAAGCGAAGAGAAGAAATACTTGAGTGGTTCAACTTCCAAGAAATAATTAGCAAGTTGTTTACGTCAAAGGCTAAGCAAGTCACGTGAAGCTTAGATTACTTTTTCATTATCCAAGACACGCTACCACTAACGGTTATCTTCTGGAAGCCTTATTTAAGGATTCGCTTTCAAAGAAGAGGAGATAAGAATTTCAAGAGAACTCACGCTGTCAAAAACAACATCTTCTAGTAACTTACAAAATCCATTCCAAAAGTAAATTTGCTCCAAAGTACAAAGAATTATTTTTGTAAAATAGTTTACTATTTCATTGAGCTTATTTTGTGTAAACTTCACTTAGTGAAGAATAGCTTTTTTCTAGAAGCACTTTTTTACACAGTCAGTTAGAATTAACATTCTAATAGTTGTTCCTTGAGAAGACCAATTTGGGTCAAGATTCTTGAGAGGGCTAGGACTAGTTGAGTCTTAGAGGAGTTAGTCACAACGGTTGGTTGTGCGGTTTATAGTTAGTCACACCGGTTGGGTAGTGCAATCTGTAGTCGTTGATTATAGTGGATTAAGTCCTCGTTGAGAGAGGCAAAATCACCTTGGCGGGTGGACTGGAGTAGTTTGAGTGTCAAACGAACCAGGATAAAAGTACTTGCGTAATTTTATTTATTGTTTGGGTTAAAGAGTCAAAAAGTAAGATACACTTATTCAACCCCCCCCTTCTAAGTGTTTTTCCAAGCCTTCACACCTCCCTGTTGCGGTCGATGCAATCATCTATGATGTCCCCACGCTTAGTGATTGGAAGTTACGCGCCGACCCTCCCTCCTGGAGCGGTCAACACAATCATATTCTGTTGTAGATTTTCTTTTATTTTTTCTGCCTTAATTCTATTCATTTAACTAACATATATAAATAGTGGGTCATTTATTTTTAGAGCTTTAGCAAGAATAGAGTGAAAGATACACATAGAGAGCACTTCATCTTCAACATTCCTTCTTCATATTCAACTTCTTCATAATCAAAGTGGTTGAATTCAATATCCGAGAATTGTTGATAACGTCTGAATTGAAGAATAATTTCAGATTTGGATTGTGTTTTGTGGGCTCTTTCTTGAATAAAACCATTAAGGTTTTGTCCTCCAAGATCTGAATCGGTGAGGGGGGTTTTGGTACGAATCTTCGCTTCATCATATTCAGCCGAGTGAAACGGTCGAGGAACAGTGGGTTCGCTTGATCAAGTAACGGTAGTCGGAGGATCGTGAAAGAAGATTCGGGGTCGATCTTGTTCGATTGATATCAGTTGAGAGAAAGAAATTATGCAGTAAATTAGTAGTAATTTCAAGTATCGATAATTGAAGGTGTACTCGAAGAGATTAAAGCTTGGTTTGGCTCGAACCAAGGATCATGAAGAAAATAGGTTCATCATCATCAATTGAATTGTGTGAAAAGGGAACTATTTCTTCACTTGTTACAATTTGCAATTTTATGAAAAATTTCTCAATTCTAGATTCTAGAGTTGGGGGCAGACGTACACCACGCGAGGACGAAAGGTGGAACTGCCTTAATAAATTCCCGTGTTCTTTTTCGCATTTTACTTTCATTATTTGATTGACTTGATTTGTAAGATTCAAATTATCAAACTTGCATAAACTGATTTGTGGTGTGTCTATCTCTAACAAATATATCTGTAACTATCCGTTTGATTGTTATGTGACAAATTTTGACAACACAAATTAGTTAATACAACACTTGTAAATTTTGCTTACAAGGTGTTTGATAAATTGTCTCTTCTACAAATTAGTCATTGTGCTTAACTTTGCTCTTTACTATTCTCATTGGAAGTATTCGATACTCAAAGAGATTGTTAAGATGATTAATTGAGAAAGTTTAAATCGTATTGATTAAAGAAATTTTTCTCACATCATCCATACGGTTCACATGTCTGATCTTCTTAATAGTGGATCGTTTAGATGATTGAAAATCCAGAAGGCTTTCGAAATAATTTTTCTTAAACGCGCAAAATTTAAAAACACTGGTCTATTCAACCCCCTTCTAGATCGATTACTTCGTCTAACAAGTGGTATCACGAGCATAGGTTTATCTAATGCTTCGCAATATTACTTTGTAAAATGTAGAGAATGATTCAAAAGGGGCTTATACGAGAGCTCTGGTTTTCACCATTGAAAACTAAAGCTATTGGAAAGATTGTATGCGTGTTCATATCACATATGTTGATATAAATATATGGAAATTTATCGAAGATGGTCCCATGGCAATAACCATGACCAAATTTAATGTTACCATACCTAAACCGGAAGCACTATGGGATGAGAATGATGAAAAAAATTATGCCTATGATTAGGAGGGTAGAAACATGCTTATAGCAGCCTTAGGTGTTGATGAATAATTTTGAGTATCTTATTGTACAACAGCTAAAGCCATGTGGGATGCCCTTCAAATTGCCCATGAAGGCACAAACGATGTTAAGCTTGCTAGAATCAATACATTGACTCAAGAGTTTGATCTCTTTCACATGAAGTATTGTGAAACCATTGCCGATATGCAAAAGAGATTCTCTCACATTATTAATCTCTTACACACTCTTGGTCATGTTACTCTTAATGCAGTTGCTACTAACAAAATTCTGAGATGTCTTAATAGGGAATGGAAACTGAAATTCACCGCTATCAATGAAGAAAACGCCCTAGCCACTCTCAACATCACAACACTATTTGGGAAGCTCCAAAAGCATGAACAAGAGCTCACAAATCTCAACAAGCATGAAAAGAAATAAATAAAGGAAAATCAAAAAGATATGGAAAGGAAGTCTATCTCATTGAAGGCTTCAAGCTTAAAGTCCTCCACCAACAACTCATGTTTAAGTGAGTCTAGTGATGATGATGAGAGCTCGGGTGAAGACATGGGGCCGTTTGTGAAAAAAATCACAAATATCTTCGAAAGAATGAAGTGAAACACTCGTACAAAAATCTCGTCAATTATAGGCAGTAATCAAAACCATCTAAGCAAGATGATGACAAGAAATCAAAATCAAGGGGATCATACTTTAATTGTGGGAAACCCGGACACTACAAACCAGATTGTCCTCTTCTCAAAGAAGAAAAAGGAAAAGATAAATTCAAAAGGAGACCTAACAAATCTAGAAGAGCTTACATGGCTTGGGAAAGCGATAGCGAATAATCAAATAAAAGTGACTCTAGCAATAAAGAAGAAACGGTCAACCTTTGCCTCATGGCTCATCAAAGAAAGAAGAAAAAGGTAAAACACTCTAAGTATGATCATAGTGATAAAATGACTTATTTAGAATTGCAAAAAGCATTTGGCACTCTACATCATGAGGCTAAAGAAGCCTTCAAGAGACTAGCCTCAAATAAGAAAATATTTTCATACCTTGAGCATAAATTTTCCAAATCTAAAAAGGAACTTGAAGCTCTTAAGGCGTCAATGATTGAGAATGTCAAATGTGAAAGCAAAGCGGACAAGATGTATTGACATAATTAGGCTAGATGTGAAAGTTGTCATATTTGGCAAAGAGAAGTTAAAACTCTTAAAGCCAAACTTGACAAGGCTTTACAACCCAAAATTACATATGCTATTGATAGATCAAATTTTAGAAGTAGTATGATTAACCCTTATTAAAAAATACTCTTATGAAATTAGATATCAATCTAGAAAATGCAATTATCCCAACATATTAACTTGCCTATATTGTTTCAAAAGGGGACATACCATAGGAAAATGTCGCTTTGAGAGATTTCTAGTTCCTCAAGGAATTTTCCAATGGTTGCCTAAATGCAACTCATGTACCACTCACACACAAGGACCCAGTAAAAATTGGGTACCTAATTCCCTTGTTTAAATTCGCAGGTGGAATGTCTTAAGACTACCGAGAGAAGATGGTTCCTCGATAATGGGTGCTCAAGACACATGACAGGTAACATATCTTTGTTCTTTGACTTTATGGCTAAGAAGAAAGGATTTGTTACCTATTGTGACAATAACAAGGGTGAAATACTCGGTAAAGGTAGTGTAGGTAAACCCTCTTCTACTATTATCTCTGACGTCCTTTTAGTTGATGGCCTTCAACACAATCTCATTAGCATTATTCAATTGTGCGACAAATGGTATAATGTCTCTTTTTATAAATATTGTTGCACTATTGAACACAATTTAAATAAAGAGGATGTGTTCAAAGGCTTGAGGGTTAATAATGTATACATGCTAAACTTGAATGAAGTATCCATGAAAGGTGCCAAATTCCTAATCTCCTTAAATGAAAATTCTTGGCTTTGGCATAGACGCCTTGCTCACTTAAACTTTGATTTCTTAAATAAATTTGTCTCAAAAGATTTAGTAGTCAGATTGTCTAAGGTAAAATTCTCCAAAGATCACTTATGTGATGTGTGCCAAATGGGAAAGCAAACAAGAATCTCGTTTAAATCTAAAAACATTGTATCTACAATGAGACCTCTTGAACTTCTTCATATGGACCTCTTTGGACCATCTAGAATTAAGAGCTTAGCTGGAAATTATTACGAATTTCTCATTGTTGACGACTACCTAGATTTTGTTGGACACTTTTCTTAGCTAACAAGAGCAACACCTTTTCGGCATTCGAAAAGTTTGCCAAGATCTTCCAAAACAAGTTGAACACAAACATTATTACTATTCGTAGCGATCACGGGGGAGAATTTGAAAATGATTTTTTTTGACAAGTTTTATGCAAAGCACGAAATTGATCATAATTTTTCCGCACCACGCACTCCTCAACAAAATGGAGTGGTGGAACGTAAAAATCGTGTTTTAGAGGAACTCGGAAAAACTATGATCAATGAAAATCGTCTTCCTAAATACTTTTGGGCCGATGCTATTAACACGACATGTTATGTTTTGAATAGGGTCCTAATTATCCCTATTCTAAATAAAACTCCCTACAAACTTTTAAAAGGAACAAAATCAAACATTTCCCATCTTCGAGTATTCGGATGTAAATGCTTTGTATTAAATATTGGAAAGGAAAATCTTGGCAAATTTGACTCAAAATCTGATGAAGGTATCTTCCTTGGATACTCACATTCTAGTAAAGATTATAGGGTATACAACAAAAGGTTACATATTGTTGAAGAGTCTGTGCATGTTTCCTTTGATGAATCATATTCGAAAGTGGTCAGAAAGGGTAGTTTGCTTGATGGTGCACGTGTATCTTCAGAAAATATACTAAAAGATCCCAAGGAAAAATACTCTAAATCTACTAATAACGAGGAAGAGTTGTATCAAGTATCCGAGGAAAGAGGGGATGTTCATTCAAGTAATAAATATGATCTTCCTTTGGAATGGAAAACCTCTAAGGATCATCCCATTGACAACATCCTTGGCGACATATCAAAGGGAGTTACTACTCTCTCTAAGATAAGTAACTTTTATTATCATTTTGCTTTCGTCTCACAGATTGAGCCTAAAAACTCTAAAGATGCCCTACTCGATGAGCATTGGATTTTAGCTATGCAAGAGGAACTTAATCCGTTTAAAAGAAATGAGGTTTGGGACCTTGTCCCTCCTCCACGATATCATCGAGTTATTGGTACTAAATGGGTCTTTAGGAACAAACTTGACGAAAATGGAATAATAACTCGCAACAAGGCCCGCCTTGTTTCCCAAGGGTATAATCAAGAGGAAGGCATCGATTATGACGAGACTTATGCTTTGGTGGCCTGACTTGAGGCTATACGCCTTTTACTTGCATATGCATGCTCACAAAATTTTAAGTTGTTTCAAATGGAGGTAAAGAACGATTTTCTAAACGGATACATTAATGAGGAGGTTTATGTGTCTCAACCCCCCGGTTTTGAGAATTTTGAGAATCCTAACTATGTTTATAAACTTAAGTGTGAGCTGTACGGTCTTAAGCAATCCCCTAGGGCTTGGTACGATTGTCTTAGAAAATTCTTACTAGATCAAGGATTCTCAAGAGGAAATCTTTATTAAACGTCAAGGGAAACACTCCATTCTTTTCTAAGTCTACGTAGACGATATTATTTTTGGCTCCACTAACATATCCTTGGTCAAGGAATGTTCTAAGCTTATGCAAGGAGAATTTGAAATGAGCATGATGGGGGAGTTGAACTACTTCCATGGACTTCAAATAAATCAATTGAGTGAAGGAACTTTCGTGAGCCAAACAAAGTATTGTCTTGACATTCTCAAACGCTTTGATATGGCCGACTCTAAAGCAATTGACACTTCTATGCCTACTACTGTAAACTTAGACCGTGATGAAAATGGTAAGCCCGTTAACACAAAGAGGTATAGAGGTATGATTGAATCCCTTTTCTATTTGACTTCCTCCTTCCCAAACATTATGCTTAGTGTTTGCATGTGTGCTAAGTATCAATCATATCCTAAGGAGTCACATTTAAAAGCCGTTAAGCGAATACTTAGATATATTTGTTGTACTAATAAGTATGGATTTTGGTTCTCCAAGGGAAGTGATTGTTCCTTAGTTCGATACTCCGACTCCAATTTTTCGGTTGCAAGTCGGATAGGAAAAGCACGAGTGATACTTGTCACTTTTCTCAAACTCTTTGGTAAGTTGGCATAGCAAAAAGCAAGTTTTGGTTGCTTTGTCAACCGCCGAAGCGGAATATGTTGCGGCCGGTAATTGTTGTTCCCAAATTTTAGGGCTAAAGCCACAATTGCTCGACTTTAATGTCTATCTTGGACATATTCCTATTTTCTGTGACAATACTAGTGCCATCAATCTAACTAAGAATCTCGTCCTACACTCTCGCACAAAACATATTGAAATAAGGCACCATTTCCTTAGAGATCATGTGGAGAAAGGTGATGTCATATTTGAGCATGTTGATATCAAAAATCAACTTGCTGACATTTTTACTAAGCCTCTTTCCACTGAGCCTTTCTTCCCCGAAGGGAACTTAGAGTTCTCGATATCTCGGATCGATTACATCTCCATTGAGATATATGCTCTAAAGTTTATTGTATATTATTTCCATCCACTACTTACTTTTTGCTAGTATTTAGTAAAGGGATCATGAAAAATTCTCATGGAGGTAATATCATTTTATCACTTAAATCTCTTCTTTACCATAAATATATACTTAGTCAATTTTCTACTTGACTTGTGTTTATTGTGTGCTCGTATGCATGTTTGATCTATGTATGGGTTATTTTCACTTAGCATATCTTTCAATATTGCAGAAAATTGAATCCATGTTCAGGATGCGTCAACCTAAATTGAGTGTTGCGTTGACGCGCTCTTTTCTTTAAAACTCAGTATCAGGTTTTATCTAAATCGCGTCGACGCACTGATCGTGGAGGTTGATGCATTGGGCAAAAATTCATCTTTATCTCCTGATGAAAACTGAAATGCTAGCAACCAAATTTATCATATTTCTGCATTTTGATTTTAGTGTTTATGTAATTCATACTTTATTGTCATGACTCTACTATGTGTTTACTTGTGACTTCTATTTCGTATGTACTGCATTTTATGGATGCTTAATTATTCTACTTGCGCAATGTAACACCCTGACTTGCCCATAGCATATTTATATAATTATCAGAGTAAATTTAAAATCAAACAACATAAATCAAGATGTCACATGCTTCAGAAACCACAATAGCTCAATCAATATGATACACAACACATAATTGGAATAAACTTAACATAATCTGAATAAAAAACATTATTGAAATAGCGGAAATATTTCAAATCCAACAAAACAACTTCAAATAATTAATCTGGAGTTTAAATTCTCCCATCGGAATCAACAACAGAAAACCAAGACAAATTAAAGCATTTCAAACGTTTATCCCCAACCCGAGCGTTACGTATCAGAGCATAACATTGACTTGAACTAAAAAGAAGAGCAACCTCTTCGACTCCTGCTACTCGAGCTACTCCTGTTTATCTGCACGTTACCCATGTAAAGGCAACATCACAAAAAAAGGGGTGAGATATCATAACAATATAAAGAACAGTATAATCAGAGGTATACGAAATTATCATGCATAATTATCAGTGTTCAAATATCTCATCACCACAACACAACTGTCATAAACCAAACAATTGAAATTCACAATCAACATCAACATAGAATTATAAAATGTAATTCAACATCGACACAATGCATGCGGCACCGAGATTCCCACCAAATCCATTCCATCTAGGATCGGGGTCACCATTTTGTGAATAACTGGTTCACCTAACCACTAGTCCACTCCATCTAGGATTAGGGCCATCAACAATAGGGAATAAATATATTCACCTCGCTCGTATCCACTCCATCTAAGATTTGAGCCAACAACAACAACAGAATATGCAAGATGAATGCATGAGACTCAATCATACAATCAACAACAATAATTATTGGTTTTAACATAACCAACACTTCTGCTTCCGCAAACCAACAACAACAATAAAACCAACATAACATACATACGACACCAAAATAAATACAAATCCCAAAATATTTGAGTTACTGATTTTAAAAACATTTTTATAGTAAAGATCGTATTTTTAGCTTCCCGTAGGTTCAAACGGTGTGTCAAACGGACATCCGAGCACAAAGTTGTGATTTTTCAAAGTTTGGAAAAAATTTCAAAATACTACGGTGGTAACCTGTTACCATATAATGGGCACCGGTTACTGCTAAACAGTAACTCTTCCTTATTTGGTTTGCGAGTGGGAACCCGGTTACCCTTCCAGTGGGAATCGGTTACCCACTCATAATTTTTCTACCAAAAGTATTTTTCTACGTGGTAACTAGTTACCATATAATGGGCACCGGTTCCCACTATTATATTTTTCAAAAATTCTGCAACCTATTTCTTGCGATTTTACCAATTTGAAAATCCCAAATACCAGAATTTTACACACAAATCAGCAACAACAATGCTACCAAACATGCTTAAATCATATTTACTAATGAGAATCATCGCACAACATCAAAACCAACAATTTCCACATCAATCAATCATGCACAATGAGCAATTTATGAATCAATACTTTCACACAAACAACCAATTCATGAATCAATACCTTCACACAAATAAGAATACATTAAACCCCACATACCTAGGATTATACTACCCTTTAGAAAGTTGGAACCTCACCCTTACCTTAGAATTGATGATTACTCTAGGTTCCCAACAATGATGTTCTTCTTCTTCTTGCCCTAAAACCTCTTCCTCTTTCTCTTCTCTTTCTCTTTTGCTCTTTCCTTATTTTTACGATTGTAACTAATGAGAATTCTAATCCTTAATTTCTCTTTTAGTCACTTCTACCCCTAGGACCCTTAATATTGATTTCCCTTTTCTATCCTCACTTATTTTATCAAAAGTACCACCTTGACCTTGTCATCCTTCTACTAACTATCTTATTATTTTAATTATTCAAATAATAACCAATTAATTAGTAAAAATTCTATTTTCTAATATTTCTATTATTTCTAATAATAATTCTAAATTAAATAATTTATCAACACATTGATAAATCTAAAATACTCTCAACCAGCATTAAATCTGACACTACCCCACACACAACAGTGTCAAACACATCATTCAACACACCAATTATCAGATAATTTCTAACAACATAATTAAATAATTATTTAATTAATCGGGGCGTTACACGCAATGTGTTACTATGTGTGTTCGTTGTGCCATGAAATTTCCTTTTGTTTAATAAATGTCCCCTATTTCTTTATTGTGTTATATACGACCCTTGCCTCTCTCTTTTTGATGTTGTCAAAGGGGGAGAATATAATGAAGGCCAAAGAAAAGTTGACTCCTTATCGTATGCATATTCTCAGGGGGGTCATAATTATGTCTATATCTGCTATTCCCATACTTCTATGTTCCTTTGTTATACAGGTTCTTCTTCAACTTCGTCGGTTTTTCCATCATAAAAAAAGGGGAGTATATGAAAGCAAAGCTCGAGTTTTTATGATGTCAAAACCCCAAAGATTGTCATGGCGTGTGTTATACCCCAAAATTTTCCCTCCTACTTCTCAAGACAATCCACAACTTCATACTCAAGAATTTCATAAGGGTTGACTAGCCAAACCCTCTTCTAAGCAATCAATCCAAACTAGGGTTTTGATTCTCTCAAGTCAAGATGGATTTCCAGTGCTCTATGTGGTTATCATACCTCATCATATGCTTCAAGGGATCACCATATCAAGTTTCAAGCCTTACAAGTCAAATTTGCTCATCCAATTGCTCAGATGGTTGAAAATCAACTATATTGGACAAAAAGTCAACTGTAGTCAACATATAGTAAAAATTCATAATTCTTGGTCAATATCAATATTTTGAAGTGATATTCATCATTTGATCAGGGTTTGATCATGATTCCTCAAGAAAAGTCAAGATCTGATCAAAAGTCAAAGTTTCTAAATTAGGGTTTTTTAGACAAAAGTCAACAGAACTTTGACCAGGCATAACTTTCACATACTTTATTAGAAAATTTTCCTCCTAATTTCATTTTGAAGAGAATTAAATTCTATACAACTTCATGTCTCACAAGCTTTGGCTAGAAATGCTTTATTTGGAAGTTATGGATCAAAACATTATAGGTCCTTTTAAAAGTCAACAAAAGTTCATCTTTTTTCATAGAAGTGTTCATGAACCTGGAAACTTAAATGAAGGTGAAACAAAAAGGGCTGTTTATAGGACATCTTGAGCTTTCTAAAAAGTCCAAGAACACCCAAAAATGTTGAAAATTGAGCAAGATACAAGTTGTACAAGTGGAGCATTTTTGAGGAGGTGCATGAAGGAAAATACTTGACAAATGCAAATATTTTTCAAATGGGCCTAGAATTTTATGATCCAAACTTGATCTTAACATTATCCATGGTCTCTATGCTCCTCACCACTCCTCCATTCCAATTTATTTAATTTATTTTGGAATTAAAGCATTTAAATTCAATTTTAATTAAATAAAATACAAAAGCAAGGTCTAAGACAAGTTGTGTTTGATTTCTACTTATCTTAAGGACCAAGGAAGCCCAAACAAGATGCCAAATTCGTGCAAGAGGCTAAAAGGAAGGAAATATCCACTTTTGGCAAGTTTGGATCAATATTTGTGTGGAAATATTTTTCCACTGAAAGCAATATATTTTCCCTTTATTACTTATAAAATCACTTGCTCTCTATATAAAGAACAAGATCAAATGCTCAAGGGACGAAAAAACTAGCCTCAAGAACAACCCTAATTCTCACAAAAAATCTCAAGAAACTTGCATCATTCGAAACCTAATCTCCAACCGTTCCCAAGGCGATTTGAGCATTCCATCATTCTCCTGAACATCCCAGGAGTTGATCCCAGGCCTTGCATGATCCCAAAGCATCCAGAAATCGCTTCCCTAAGTGCACCAATTTGGTAAAGGTATTTGGAACTCAAATTTTTTATTCATGTAAAATAAATTGTGTTTATACATTCATACATGTTCATGATGTTATTTAGAGTCAATTTGATGCTTTGCTTTTGAGGTTTAACGCAGGAACAAGTGTTTGCCATTTTTAGGGCAAAACTGGTTGAGAGCTTAGAAGCTCATGATGTAGGAATTTTCAGGGCAAACCGATACCACCATTGAACTCACAGGGGTCGATTTAGAGGGGGGGTAGCCTTAATCTCTTGCGTGAATTCTCTTTATTTTGCAGGTTTGAAAAATCATCCCGCCGGAGAAGACGATTAGAATTAGGTTTCCGGCGAGGTCCTTTGCGTTGAAACGTTGACTCTCTACGTGGCTTCGTATGATTGGTTGATTCAAACATACAGGGACCCACGCGCATGTTTGGCTTTTAACTTGATTTTCAGGAACTAATCTTGCACATATATTAATCATGTAACATAATTCATGGATGTATCACCGCTCCAGCGGTCTACCTTGCGCGCGCCATGTCCTTTCTCTCTCAGGTCGTGGATTCGAACCCCACCTTTTGCTGTTTTTCACAATTTCTGATTTTTTGCAGGATACCACATAAAAACAATTGACAGCGTGCTCTAACACCACATGCAGTGTGGTCCAGTGGTAACATTTTGAACCCATGACCTACAGGTCACGAGTTCAAACCTCAGCAGGACCAGTTCTATTTTTTATTACTTGTTTTCACTAACCTTTTCCTTTATTTCTTTTTTTTCTATTTTGCTTAATTTTCTTTTCAAAATTAATTCAAACATTTTTAAAAATCACAAAAAATAATTTAGTTTCAGATTTAGGTTAATTGAACATTTAATTAATTTTTGACATAAAAATAATTTATTTTTCTCATGATTTAAATGATTTTTTATAATTAATTAATAATTAACTTAGAGTTAGGTTTTATTAGCTAAATCGATTTCAAAAAATATCAACAAATATTTTTCTTTCATAATTAGGGTTTAGACACTCTCTCTTATCTTTAGACATTTTCTTTCATTCATTTACTTCTATTTCGCATTTAAATTCTAGAAATTGATGTATAGGTCGCAAGGATATTTTTGTAATAGCGTAGGATTTTATTTTCTGCCTTTACTTTCCGCACCTCTATTATGTAACTGCCCCAAAGCCATGTAATAGCGTAGGACCTTTTACTTTATGCACTTTACATTCCTGCTTTTACTTTCCGCACTTTATACTCTGTTAATATTATCTGTTAGTAACTAGGTGTGTATGGCAAGATAGAATCAATTTAGATCACCCTAATCACAAGATAAATATCTGAATACAACACACTTTTCACACATGCACCCACCTTAGGGTATCCTCTCTTGTTGCTTTACAAATACAATGGTCATGTCCCTCGAACGTAGGGATATCTTAGCGCAGTTGCCTACAAGCATATCATCACAGTCCCTTCGAATCAAAGATCATAGTCCCTCGATGACCCTCGATGTTGCCTACAAATATATGATCTCATCCCTCGATTGTTGCCTACGAAAAGTGATGATCGTCCCTACGAATACACTAAGGTATCTCTACAAATTGCCTTCTATGACCATCCGATGTCCATTCGAATGTCCCTTTTACATCCAACGAATAAGATTACCTACCAACCAATGGTATGGATAGCCTTATTCTAAAGGAAAGCAAAATAACACGGAAACGACCGTTCTGAGTGGGTAAAATAAGTCTCTTTTGCTTGCTCAATCAAAATGCTCTTTACACCTCACACTTGTTTTTTTAAACTTTTCAAAACACTTTGTATACATTCCAGCATGAATCATTACAAAGTCCCTTTCCAAAACAAAACATTTCCAAACACTTCGTATACATTCCAGCGAGAATCATTACGAAGTCAAAGTGAAATGCCTTTTCAAAAACATTTTCAAACACATGCACAAAAAAGCAATTTATAAAGTGAGCTAAGCAATTAAGAGCCCGTAGATAACTACGGATGGAAAGGGTGCTAATACCTTCCCTTTTCATAACTGCCTCCCGTACTCAGAATCTAACGAAGGTCTTTTCTTGTTCTTTTCGCCTTCCCTTAATTGGATAAAAGAAAAGTCGGTGGCGACTCTTGCTATCCGCAACATTTGCGATAAAAAGAAAAACAAACAAGTCAGTTCTCCCACCGTGTTACAGCGTGCATCCAAGAGGAAGTGCCCTGAAAACTTGCAGATGCGTCGACACATCCAAGCACTCCGTTCGACGCACACACAAAAGCCTTTAGGAAGAAAAATCTCAAATCCTTGCGTCGACGCACCTCCATGTTACAAACGACACAATCATCTATGATGTCCCCATGCTCAGTGACTGGAAGTTACGCATCGACCCTCCCTCATGGAGCGGTCGACGCAATCATATTGTGTTGTGGATTTTATTTTATTTTTTCTGCCTTAATTTTATTTATTTAACTAACACATATAAATAGTGGGTAATTTCTTTTTAGAGCTTTAACAAGAATAGAGTGAAAGTGGTTGAATTCAAGATCCGAGAATTGTTGATAACATCCAAATTGAAGAATAATTTCATATTTGGATTGTGTTTTGTGGACTCTTTCTTGAATAAAACATTAGGGTTTTGTCCTCCAAGATCCGAATCGGTGAGGGGTTTTTTTGGTACGGACCTTCACTTCATCATATTTAGCCGAGTGAAATAGTCAAGGAATGGTGGGTTTGCTTGATCAAGTAACGGTATCCGAAGGATCGTGAAATAAGATTTAGGGTTGATCTTGTTTGATTGATATTAGCCGTGTGAAAGAAACTTTGCAGCAAATTAGTAGTAATTTCAAGTATCAATAATCGGAGGTGTACTCCAAGAGATCGAAGCTTGGTTTGGCTTAAACCAATGATCGTGAAGAAGATAGATTCATCATCATCAATTGAACTGTGTGAAAAGGGAATTATTTCTTCACTTGTTACAATTTGCAATTTTATGAAAAATTTCTCAATTCTAGATTCTAGAGTTGGGGGCAGACGTACACTATGTGAGGACGAAAGGTGGAACTGCCTTAACAAATTCCCGTGTTCCTTTTCGCATTTTACTTTCATTATTTGATTGACTCAATTTGTAAGATTCAAATATCAAATTTGCATAAACTGGATTTGTGGTGTGTCGAGCTCTAACAAATACATCTATAACTTTCCATTTGATTGTTACGTGAGAAATTTCGACAACACAAATTAGTTAATACAACACTTGTAAATTTCGCTTACAAGGTGTTTGATAAATTGTCTCTTCTACAAATTAGTCATTGTGCTTAACTTTGCTCTTTACTATTCTTATTGGAAGTATTCAATACTCAAAGAGATTGTTAAGGCGATTAATTGAGTAAGTTTATATCATATTGATTAAAGAAATATTTCCCACATCATCCATACGGTTCGCATATCTAATCTTCTCAGTAGTGGATTGTTTAGACGATTGAAAATCCATGAGGCTTTCGAAATAATTTTTCTTAAACGCACAAAATTTAAAAACACCGATCTATTCAATCCTCCTTTCTAGATCGATCACATCGTCTAACAAGTGGTATCACGAGCGCATGTTTATCTAGTGCTTTGTAATATTACTTTGTAGAATATGGAGAACGATCCAAAAGGGGCTTATACGAGAGTTCCAGTTTTCACCGGTGAAAACTATAAGATTGTATGCGTGTTCATATCACATATATTGATAAAAAGATATGGAAAGTTATCGAAGATGGTCCCATGGAAATAACCATGACCAAAGATAACGTTACCATACCTAAATCGGGAGCACTATAGGATGAGAATGATGAAAAAAATTCACAAATTCCAACATGCAGAGCGAATTTTTGTCTGATGTAATTTGGAGATTTATCTCCAAAAACTATGCAGAGCGAATCCAGAGATGCATCTTTGGATAAACCTATGATTTTGCTCCCTTTTCAGAAACCCCTTTTCTGTCTTACCAATCCCAACAAAACTCAATGCATGTTCTTCTAACCTACCAATTTTGTTTAAACTACTACCTAATATGCCTAAAACAACTAATGTAACTTAAAAAAGAACTAACTAAAAATCAAAACGTAAAAAGATTTTTTTTGAAAAATTTACTAAATGAAATTGATTGATGAAAAGGAAATGTTTGGATGTTATGAGATGCTGGAAAGGAAGAGAAATAACTCCAATGATATAAGCTTGAATGAATGGATGAGAACTAAAATCGTTGCAAAGTTCAAATAAGTTTTTTTGACATCTTTTTGGAAAATGCAGAAGGAGAAAGAGGGAAGGGTCTGATGTGGGATATGTATCAAAAGCGTCCATAGATACATCTTCAGACCACTCACAAATGTTTAAATAAATGGTGTTTACGAAGATGCATCTTGGAACATACCTTTTACGCATACAGAGATGCATATTCAGATTAAATTTTGCATAGTAGGGGTGTCTATTCAATTTGGTCTGAGGGATGTTTTAAATAGATGCGTCAGGAGATGGATCTATGAATGTTAGGAGGAGCATTCTGAACTTTTCATGGTGGTGTGAGATATCACTTAACGATGGAAATAATATCCCCCTACTTTTTAACGTGACATTGGAGATGGTTTAATTTGATACTCCCACAATTAAATCTGTCACCCCCAATTTTTATTATTCAAGAAATATCCTTGATGAGATGGGAAAAATTTCTCAACGAAGTATCCAGTACAGAGGAAATTTTCAGTAGGAAATAACAAAATTGTTTTATATTCCGAAATTTTTTGAAATATATTGAAATTTTTTGTGCTGTACCGAAAATTTCGAATTAAAATTTCTAAATTTTTTTCAATATTTTGAAAAGATTTGTTTTATATTACATATTTTTTTGAAATATATTGCAATTTTTTGTACTGTACTGAAAATTTCGAAATATACTAAAATTTTTGAAAATTTTTCAAAAATTCTAGAAATTAGTTTTTCAAAATTTCTGGTACACCCTCAATTTTTTTAATAAAACTCGTAAATTTTAAAAATTAGTAATTTTAGACAAGAATATAATTGTAAAAACATACAAAGTTGGTGGTGCCATATATAAATATGTGGGTGGAAAGTTAAAACCTCAACATTGGGCCAAACCAAAGCCCAATAGGCCAAGCCAACCTACCATTTAATGTGAATTCTTCCCTCCCTTTCTACCCACTAGGGGTGTACATGGTAATACATTTTCTTATGTTATGTCTTTTCTTATAAATACATTTTCTTTTTATTGTGAAATACTCTTTTACATTGCTCATAAATACTTCTGTAAATAATATGTATCTTTAAAAATATTGTGATATGTCTATTACGATCTCAGCCTTATTTTTGTTGTTTGCCAAATATATTGCACTTATCATTATTTTATGAAAACCTCCTAAACAACATGTTAATCAAAAGTGAATACTTGTGCCATACATGTTTGACTAAAAGAGATTCTCCTCAATTGATTTGTTATAGGGATGTTTTCTCAAAATTTCCATGTACTTCAAGAAGTTTTTCATGTGCTTTAGAAAGTTTTGCCTTGAATTTTAGAAGTTTTATGTGGTGTGCGACTCATTTTTACTCCTAATCTCCTACAGACTCCAACTTTCCTACATCACATAAAATTTGAGATTTTTTTATGTTGGGAATTATTCCTTTTTTTTAATGAATTTTATATAGAATACTTTCTCTAATGTAACTTTTTTTATTCTCTAACTTGAATTTTATTTAAGTTTTAATTTTCCATTTTAAATACAATTATAACATTGATGATCATGATTCAAAAAATATTTTTGATGATATGCCAGTCATGACTAAACTTATTTATTAATTTATTATGTTTTTTTATTCTTTTTACTGAATATTAAAGTTTTTATCTTATTTATTAATTACCATGTTCAAATAGATTCTGATCCACCCAGTAAATGATTATAATGAAACATATTGGCCCAGCCTATTTGGCACATATTGGTATGGTTTCTTTTCAATTTAAATACCAATGCATAAATAAGCTTTATAAACACAATGTTAAATAAAAAGATATGGGATTTTAAATTAAACTGTTTCTCTTATCAACTCCAATATTTCAAAACACTGCATGCTTCCGTGATTTAGTAAAACCCACACTTTAACGTGTGATTGGTTGTAGGGAGAAAATAAAAGAGAGAAATAAATGAGAGTATTAAGAAAGAGAAATAAGTGAGAAATAGAATAAATTTAAGGTATTGTTTGATATGAGATGGAAATAAGAAAAATAGAATAGAGAGAAGCATAGTTATATTTTGAAATGTCAAAAGTATCCCTAATTAAAAAATAAAAATTCATTAAAGTTAATTAGTTAAATTAATATAAATAATTAAATAATTTATACAATATCATTAATAAAATTTATTTTGTATAATTATAATGTTTAATTAATTATTAATTTAATATAAATATATTTTTTCTCAACTTATTTTTATTTATTTATTTTAAAAAATTTAACATAATCAATATTTCATTGCTACAACATACACATAAAAATAAAGAAAAAAAAAACTAACATAAATAGGTACAAGGAATTCACGTTGGTGTGTTAAAAGCAAATGAAAAAAAAACTAACAAAAATTGGTACAAGGAATTCACGTTGGTGTGTTAAAAGCAAATGAAGTAAAAAAATACTTAAATAGTGGAAGAAGAGTATAATCGACATGTAAATATAGACACGTGTTTCTTTGTCTTTGTTTTTTTTATCTCAGACTATGTACAATAATTTTATTATTCAACACTTTACCTTTTTACTTTTTACTTTTTATCCTCAATATCATATTCTTTTTCTTCCATCTAATAATTTAATATCTATTAAATTTTTATTCACTATAATGGTTTTGTTTAATAAAATTCAACACCCTACTCCACTATCATTCACAATACATTAAAAATCTAAATAATCAAAACAACCAATAAGATTTTATAAAGTATTGTATGTGACACCACTCCCTCCTCATTCAACATGTTGAATCTTTTCAACACCAATTAATTCACATTATTTTCAATACCTCATTCAATAGTCAATTGCAAACATTTAACTATTAAATAATTTATTCAACACCTTTATTTTACATAGTCTCATATGAGAAAAGAAATGAAAAAGCAGTGGGGTCCACCTATTTTGAATCTCCTTTATTTCTCTTCTAACCAAGCAAGAGAAGTATCCCACTTCTCTTCTCTTTCTCTCTTCTGTAACTCTCACTCACATACTTCTATTCAACTAAACACGTTGTCGCACCCCAAAATTTGCCCTCTTAACTTCAAGTTATCTGACACAGACATCATATTCATCTGCATAGGTTCCGAATAGGTCATTGGCATTGAAATGTCGCTCATTCATTGCATCTGCATCATTAGTCGTATTTAAGTTGACCAAAAGTCAATTTAAATCGACATTTGCATTGTTTTATAGTTGTAAAATACTTGATATTCAACTTCATTCATTTTTATCTCTCTACCTGTTTCTTGCATCGTGTTAGGTTGATTATATGTCGATAATATTGAATTTTCGGTTTTATAAACAGATCGTTAAAAGCGATTCGACACTGTGCAGAAAATTAGCGGGGGAAATATTTCAAATTTTCGCCTTTAATTCACTGCTTTATGAATCTACGTGTCGCGTAGATCATGAAAATGTGCTCTCTAATTTTTCTATACATTTTTTAGTCTCATTTTTAACCGTAAGTGTTTTAAAGCCGAGTATTCTTTATTATCATTTTATTTCGATTTTAAACATTTTGATAATTTTTCTTTAATCTTTGAGACCCGTAGTTTATTTTAATGTACTCATTTTATTTTATTTTCGGATAACTTAGTGTTCGAATTTGTATCGTTTTTGATAATTTTAAGTGTCCATTTTTTATCTCCAAAAATCAAAACAAAAATGTTTTGGGATAATTTATTTTTTTACTATTGGACTTTATGGTCCATTTAATCAGAAGGGTATTTTTGGTATTTTAAGAAAATTGCTAAATCCTATTTTATTTGGTATATATGCGTGTGTGAGTTACTGTTACTGGGGAGGAAAAAAAGAAAAAACAAACAAGAGAGAGGCGGAGGGATCTGAGAAATAATAAAAGCAGCTTCCTCTCCATCAATCATCCACGACCCCTCTATTCCTCTCTCCGTCTGCGGACATACTCCCTTTGTCCCTTCTCTCCACCTTCCTTGGTCGCTCACCCTCACCAATACTCCCTCTGTTCATTCGCGTTTCATCCTCACCGCTCATCACTTCAACCACCGCAAACCTTCAACCTCATTACTATTGGCCAAATTCCATTATACAGGGTATGTTTCCTGGTTCAACTAATTATTAGTGCGCAAAGTTGGATATATTATTTAAAACAAAAACGGTCCATATTTGTGAAACATATTCAAACCGGTTTGAACCCGGCTCAAACCCGTTTTGATTAAACCTTGAACGGTTTAATTCTCTCAATTTCAGACTCCATTGACACAGTGATATGAAAAACTTGTTCTCATCATCACTCTCATGTGCCAAACTCCCCAACCATCTTCTCGATTTCTTCGATTCTCTTCTTCTTCAACGATGCTCCACTCTCCAACAAGCTCGTCAAATCCATACCCAATTGATCCTCACTACCGCCCACCATTCCTCCTTCTTATCCGCCAGACTCATAGCAACATACGCCCGGTTCGGTTCCATTTTCGAAGCTCGGAAGGTGTTCAAAACCACCCCAGTTGAGTCTCTTCACAACATTCTCTTATGGAATTCCATTATTAGAGCCAATGTATCACATGGGTGTTACGAATATGCTGTTCAACTTTATGTTCAAATGCGAAAGTTTGGATTTTTACCTGATGGGTTCACTTTACCTTTGATTGTTAAGTCATGTTCTTATGTGGGTGTCGTTAGTGTTTGCAAGATTATTCATTGTCATGTTTTGGAACTGGGTTTTAGGAATCATGTTCATGTGGTAAATGAATTGGTGGGTATGTATGGGAGAGTTAGGAGAATGGAGGATGCATGCAAAGTGTTTGATGGAATGGTTGTGAGAAGTGTTTTGTCGTGGAATACTTTGGTCTCGAGTTATGCTTTTAATGTTGATTCTGTTGGTGCTTTTAGGATTTTTAAACGGATGGAGTTGGAAGGTTTGAAGCCGAATTATGTGACTTGGACCTCTCTTTTGTCGAGTCATGCTAGATGTGGACTTTGTGATGAAACTATGGAGTTGTTTAAGTTGATGAGAATAAAGGGAGTTGAGATTAGTGCTGAAGCTATTGCTGTGGTGTTGTCTGTGTGTGCGGATATGGAAGGAGTTCAATGGGGGAAAGAAATTCATGGGTATGTTATTAAAGGTGGATATGAAGATTATTTGTTTGTGAAGAATGCATTGATAGGGACTTATGGAAAGAAGCATGAGCATCTTGGGGATGCGCATAAAATATTTTCGAACATAAAGAACAAGAATTTAGTAAGTTGGAATGCTTTGATATCGTCATATGCTGAATCCGGATTATGTGATGAGGCCTATGAAGTATTTTTGCAGCTAGAGAAATCAAATGGTCATCCGGCGGTGAGACCCAATGTCATAAGTTGAGTCTGTGATTAGTGGTTTTGCTTCTAAGGGGTTTGGTGAGGAGTCATTGAGTGTTTAGGCGAATGCACTTGCAAAGGTAATGCCCAATTGTGTCACTATATCTAGTGTTTTGTCGGTTTGTGCAATTAGCGCATTGAACTCGGGGAGCTCCATGGTTATACCGTTAGGAATCTCATGGATGACAATATTTTGGGGAATGGTTTGATTAACATGTATATGAAGTGGGGTTTTCAAGGAAGCGCATTTGGCATTCGATAATATTAAGGGTAGAGATTTAATCTCATGGAACTCACTAATTGGGGTTATGGAATGCACGCTTGGTGAAAATGCTTTAAGAACTTTTGATGAGATGATGAAAGCAGGAATGAGACCGACAACATCACATTTGTTGCTTCTATCTGCATGTAGTCACGCGGTCTTGTTTCTCGGTCGCGACCTTTTGATCGGATGACCGGAGAGTTTAGGATTGAGCCTAATGTAGCACTATGCATGCATGGTTGATCTCCTTGGTCGTCGGGCTTTTGCAAGAAGCGAGTGATATTGTGAAAAACATGCCAATTGAACCTAATGAATGTGTTTGGGAGCTCTTTTAAACTCATGTAGAATGTACAAAGATACGATGTTATAGAAGAAACAACATCACAAATTCTAACCCGTAAGTCGAAATAACTGGAGCTTCATGCTTCATCCAATATTTATGCCGCAAGTGAAAGATGGGAAGATTCGCAAGGGTCGGGTCTCAAAGAAAGAAAAAGGTTTCAAAAAGTACCGGTCGAGTTGGATTGAGGTAAGAAAAAGGTATACACATTCTCTGCAGGAATGTAGTCCATTTGGAGCGGTGAAATCTATGCTATCCTTGGTGAATTGGCACTTCAAATGGCGAATGTAAATTATGAGATCATTAGTTTCTTTGAACAACAATGTATTTCGCACCAATCACAACTCTTACTTATTGAAACCGAGAGGCTAGATTTTTGTGCCATGCCTCTTCACCAAAGAACAATACTTGAGTTTTGTTAATGCTTTAGAATCAAGTTAGTTAGGAAAACAAAATTCACTTTGATGCATCACATGTAGTCGACACATAGAATCAACTTTTTACACATTATTTTCATTTAATATATGTTTAGAACCTACAATTATAGTGAAATTCAGTTTTGTCCCTGTTTTGTTGTTTCTTTTCCACCCAGTAAAGTCGATTTGTTTGTTTGATCCCTAACATGAGCTCTCCACAGTGTAGTTCTATTGTAGGAATAAATATATGGAATAAAGTACGATCATAGAATCAAAGGAGTATAACATTACTCTCCCATTTGGGTGACTTAGTGAATCCCAGTACACATTACTCTCTTATAATTTTTAATGTTAGTATTGAATAAGCATTCAACCCTTCAACTGCACCTAATTTCCAATCAACATCATTGGTGATAGCATAAAACAAGAATACTATCTTCATTCATTTGTCCATTCCCTACCATCGATTCATCACTAAAATTGCACATTTAGTTAATTGGGAAGTTATGATGTCTATTTCTATGACATGGAATATGATTTTTTGAAGTGTCCAATGAATAAGACCAGTTTTATTATTTTATAGCCATTCTTGACAATCATAGTACTTATTAAAATTAATTTGATATGATCTTCAACTTTGCATATGTGCTTACGTGAATATTTGATTTTAATCAAGATAAGAAAACAAAGCAGAGTAGTAATATTGTAAGCTCAAGATAAATTTTGTAGGCAACATTTGAACATTCAATACTATTTACAAAGTCATTGACAACATGTACAACATCTTTTATTTTATTAGTAGGAATCAAATTCAGTACTTCAAAATTTATAACACACTTTGCACCAACCACTTACGCCAGACATCGATAATAATTGCCTAAAGCACTAAACACATTATTTCAATAACAACCTTAGTTCAAACACCACAAAAAGTGCGCAGAGCATTTTGATCCCTCTGGCCTTCTTCTGAGAAATAATACTTAAGAAACTCAACATGATCGTAGGGCTTAAAGAGCAAAGGGTGTTCCTCATTGTTAATTATTTGCTTTTGGACTGCATTAAGTTATTTATTTATTTATTATTATTGTTTCAGTTTTTTGTTTTAGTCAATTAGTGGATCCTAAACTTTAGGAGCAAGTATAGTCAGTTACCCCACGTTCCTAATGTGGTGGTTTGCTTTACTTTTGTAAACACTATAAGTGTTTTGACTGTCATGAATAAAAACTGTATTCCCATTTTCTCAATTTCTCTGCTATAATAAAACCAACAAGTGGTATCACAGCTTTCTTCTTACGGGGCCTGTGAAAATGGAAGGTGAAGCAAGTTTCTCTCACAAATTGCTCCGCCCACCTTTGATGGAGACAACTATGACCTTTGGGCAGTTAAAATGGAGTCTTATTTGGAGGCGTTGGACCTTTGGGAAGCCGTGGAAGAGGATTACGAAATTCCTCCGCTGCCGAACAATCCTACCATGGCTCAAATAAAATTGCACAAGGAGAAAAAAACCAAGAAGGCAAAGGCAAGATCATGTCTCTTTACTGGTGTTTCATCAATAATCTTCACCAGAATCATGACTCTCAAAACACCAAAAGCAATTTGGGACTACTTAAAGGAAGAATACGCAGGAGATGAGAGGATTCGAGGCATGCAAGTGCTTAACTTGATGAGGGAATTCGAGATGCAGAGAATGAAAGATTCTGAGACAATCAAAGAATACTCTGACAGGTTGCTTTCCATTGCGAACAAGGTTAGATTACTCGGCACTGAATTCACTGATTCCAGAATTGTGGAAAAAATTCTGGTTACAGTGCCAGAGAGATACGAAGCATCAATAACTACTTTGGAGAATACGAAGGATCTGTCCAAAATCACCTTAGCAGGAGTGTTACATGCCTTGCAGGCCCAAGAGCAGCGAAGGCTTATGAGACAAGATCATGTGGTTGAAGGTGCTTTACCAGCAAAGCATCATGAAGTTGGAAGTAGTCAAAGCAGCCAAAGCAAAGACAAAGGTAAAAAGAAAAATTACCCACCTTGTGAGCATTGTGGCAAAATGGGTCACCCACCGTTCAGATGTTGGAGAAGACCAGACGCAAAGTGCAACAAGTGCAATCAGCTTGGACATGAAGCTGTAATTTGCAAAGGCAAATTCCAACAACATGAAGCCAATGCCAAGGTTGTAGAGCAAGATGAAGAAGATCAAATTTTTGTGGCAACATGCTTCTCAACAAGGAGTAGTTCTGAATGCTGGCCTGATTGATAGTGGTTGTACAAACCACATGACATATGATAAAACTCTCTTCAAGGATTTGAAGCCTGTAAAATTCTCAAAAGTCAGAATTGGGAATGGTGACTATATTTCTGCAAAAGGAAAAGGAACCATTGTAATTTCAACTAGCTCAGGTATGAAAACAATCTCAGATGTTCTGTATGTGCCTGACATTGACCAAAATCTGCTTAGTGTGGGTCAATTGTTAGAAAAGGGATTTAAAGTTCTTTTCGAAAATCAACATTGTCTTATCTTTGACACTACCGGTCGGGAGATTTTAAGGGTTAAAATGAGAGGTAAAAGCTTCTCATTTGATCCAATTGTGGAGGAGCGACCACATCACTCAAGTCATCCCCATCAACTCGCATAAGCGACTTGGTCACCGCATATTCAAAGGTCGAACATGAAGAGGAAAGATATGATTGAAGGTCTACCAATACTCTCGATCATTTGCCAAATTATAATGCATCAATTTGGTAAACAAAACAGAGTGTCATTTCCCAAAACAGTTTGGAGAGCCTCTCAAAAGCTGCAACTCATTCACACTGATGTGGCAGGACCTCAAAGAACTCCATCGTTACAAGGTAGTCTATACTTTATTCTTTTCATAGATGATTTTACAAGAATGTGCTGGATTTTTTTCTTGAAATTCAAGCATGAAGTGGCTGGAGTCTTTGTAAAGTTCAAGAATATGGTGGAAACTCAAAGTGGTTGCAAGATACAATTTCTAAGATCAGATAATGGGAAGGAATACACCTCAACACAATTTAATCTATTTTGTGAAGAAGCTGGTATTGTACATCAACTCACAACCCCATACACTCCAGAGCAAAATGGAGTTAGTGAAAGGAGAAATAGATCAGTAATGGAGATGGCCAGATGCATGTTGCATGAGAAGGAATTGCCTAAAAAATTTGGGCCGAAGTGGCAAACACAGCCGTTTTTCTTCAAAATCGACTTCCATCCAAGGCTTTGAAAGACAAAACTCCTTTTGAGGTTTGGTATGGATATAAGCCTTCACTAACCTTTCTTAAAGTGTTTGGTTGTGTTTGTTTTGCACATGTTCCACAGTTAAGCGACAAGATTGACAAGAAAGCAATTCCGGTATTTTGTGGGTTATAGTTCTTTCAAAAGCTTACAAAGTGTATCATCCTCAAACCGGAAAGTTGATCGTTTAGGGATGTGCATTTCAATGAAGATCAACAATGGGATTGGAAGGACCCACAAAAAACAATTGGACTTTTTAAACAATATTGAAGATGATTATGGTGGAAACCAAACAACAGAGTTGTGTCAGAATGAATTAGAAGATGACCCTCCTATTAGAGGCACAAGGCTGCTGTCAGACATTTATGAAAGATGCAATGTAGCAGTATGCGAACCTAGTTGCTGTGAGGAAGCACTCAAGGATCCAAAATGGAAAAAGGCAATGGAAGATGAGATTTCGATGATTCAAAAAAACAACACATGGGAGCTGGTTGACAAGCCTCAAGATAGAAAAGTTATTGGAGTTAAATGGGTTTTCAGAACAAAGCTTAATGCGGATTGCTCTATCAATAAATACAAGGCCGACTTGTAGTAAAAGGGTATGCACAAATTTTTGGTGTTGATTATTCGACACTTTTGCACCATGTCCATTAGATACAATTAGATTGGTGTTAGCAATTGCTCAACAAGGTGGAAAGTATTCCTTAGATGTCAAATCGACTTTTTAAATGGAGTCTTACAAGAAGAGATATATGTGGAGCAGCCGAGGATTTGTTATGCATGGTGAAGAAGATAAAGTCTATCTACTCAAAAAGCCCTTTATGGATTAAAACAAGCACCAAGAGCTTGGTACAGAGGATAAATGAACACCTATTGAGCATAGGCTTTGTGAAAAGCTTATCCGAGGCCACTTTATGTAAAACATAAGGAAAAAATTCTCTCATAGTTTCCTATGTTGATGATCTTTTAGTGATTGGAGATGATACAAGGTTGGTTGAAGAATTCAAACAAGAAATGATGCAAGTTTTTGAAATGACAGATCTTGATCTTATGTCTTATTTTCTTGGAATTGAGATCAAACAAAATGAGGATGATGTGTTCATATGTCAAAAAAAATATGCTAAGGAAATCTTAAAAAAATTTCAAATGGAGGAGTGCAAAGCGGTTAGCACACCAATGAACCAAAAGGAGAAGCTGAGCAAGGAAGATGGTATTGATAAAGTTGATGAAGGCTATTACAGAGCTTAATTGGATGTTTAATGTATCTCACTACAACAAGGCCGGACATTTTTCTTGTAAGTCCGCTTCTCTCGATTTATGCATGGTGCTAGTGAAATGCATTTAAAGGCGCAAGAAGGGTATTGAGATATATTAAAGGTACTGCTGATTATGGTGCCAAGTTTAAGAGCTGTCAAAATTTCAAGTTATGTGGATTCTCTGATAGTGACTGGGCTGGATCCATTGATGACATGAAGAGCACTTCAGGATATTGTTTGATCTAGGCTCGGAGTTTTTCATGGTGCACAAAGAAGCGAGACAAGAGCACAATCCACGCAGAATCAATTCATAGCAAGCAGTAAATCAAGTTTTGTGGTGAAAAGATCTTATGTGACTTACATCTCCAACAGAATCATAAGACAGAAGTGTTTATTGACAACCAAGCAACAATTGCAATTTCAAAGGATCCAGTGTGTCATGGCAAGACTAAACATTTTAACATCAAGCTCTACTTCTTAAGAGAGATGCAGCAAAATGGAGAAGTGACTTTGGTTTATTGCAGGTCAGAAGATCAATTGGCAGATTTGTTTACAAAGCCACTTCCTGTCAGCAAGTTTGAGCTATTGAGGCAGAAAATTGGAGTTTGCAGATCCTAAAGCAAGGAGGAGTGTTAATTATTTGCTTTTGGACTGCATTAAGTTATTTATTTATTTATTATTATTGTTTCAGTTTTTTGTTTTAGTCAATTAGTGGATCCTAAACTTTAGGAGCAAGTCTAGTCAGTTACCCCACGTTCCTAATGTGGTGGTTTGCTGTAATGAATAAAAACTGTATTTTCATTTTCTCAATTTCTCTGCTATAATAAAACCAACACTCATCCACCAACTCCTTCGGAGCTTTTATTATGCTCCCTCCTTTAAAGATCGAGAACAAGGTTGTCGAATATCTTGCCTCATTCCCGCTCATCATCACCCGATGAATTGGGGGATGCAACCTCCCATTTGACCATGCCTTCAAAATTCATGTTATATGAAATTTTTCAATATAGTTTAATAAATGCCATAATATTAAATTTTAACAATATAGTTAAAAAGTATATGTGATTGTGACCTAGACTCTCAATTCTACAACACCTTATATATGAAGTATTGGTATTGTCTGATTCGATGGAATAAGAAGGGTGTAATGTTGTTTATAAACTACTTTACTTTTAGCCTCAATTTTTAAAGAATGTTAGATCTTTCAGTATGAGAATAATAGTCCACCATTGAGGCGAAAGTGCTAAAGGGTTTGTGAGACCTCTAGCTTGGTATATCTTCATCCCCTACATGGCTTCAAATCAGATATATTGTCTTCGTTGGGCCTTAGTCTTCTCTATTTTGTTCTTTATAAAAAAGACGTCTTGATGGCGTGAGGAAAGGGAGTGTTATTTATACAAACAACCCGTACTCTCAATTTCTAAATGTCGGTGTACTAAAACAAAACAAAAAACTTATTGATCAGTGAATAATTTGTTAGTAATAAGGAATGGTGAATGGAACTTACATGGAGAGAATCACCAATTATAACTACAAAATTTCTAGGAGAAGGCTTGTAGCTTATCCATTTTCCATCTTTGGTCATAACTTGTAAACCCTCCACTTGATTTTGGTACAATATGGTCAGAACATTCTTGTCACTGTGTGTGTTAAGTCCTAGTTTTGTGTCACTTGTTTGAGGTCCTTTGTACTTCATAACCCTAAGAAGGTAACCGGTTGAGTTCATGTGCTCCTTTAAGTACTTTTCAACACCTAAACTCTCAAAAATCATCTTTCTAATAATGTGATCCAACTCTGTTTGCTCTTCACAGAATAAATGTATAGTTTTACTGCAAAATTAAAGCAAAATAATGAACAAAGTTAGTAGTTTTCTATCTTCAACAACTTAGGAATCAAATTGAGAGGATTCACTATGCATACCTAAAACTTCGGTTTCCATGTGGCCACAAGATGTTGGTCATGCTTTTGACTTCCTCAAAGACATTTGCATCATCAATGCATATGCTTTCATAAAGTGGAACCATAGGATATTGACCAATGTAACCATGATAAGGCTCCTTAGAAACATTGAGTTGCTTGGTTTGTAAAGGGAGATCAAAAAGCTCTTGTAGTGAATCAAATATACCTTTGCGAACCTCTAAAGAAACTTTATCAAAAATTGCTTCAAAGCAACCATACTCTACTAGTGCTTTGTGAACTTGGGACTTCACTAACTCCCAATTGGGACTTTTGGTTTCTAAGTTGAGGTTATTGAAGTCAATTAGTGGAAGTTGTGGTGTGGTTTCTGAGCCCATATTTTCACTTTTCCTTCCTAAATATGATTAAAGGTATTGCTTGGTTTAAGCTAGTTTGAACCTATGAGAGTTATGATTAGTTTTGTGATTGAGTTATATAATATGTTTTGTGATTGTTTTATATTGTTACATACTAATCTTTCAAATGGAGTAAAATGATAATCACATGAATTGAAAAAATCTACTTTAACACAAAATCATTTTTGGATCTGAAATCAAACTTAAAATCACTAATTAAATTGAAAGAAACTAAAACCATTTAATTAAGGTGCTTTTTTGTTTTAATTGATCCCTTGATAACATCAAATTATGTATGAGATTATTATAAATATTGAAACTGGACAATCAAAGGACGAACCAAGAAATAAAAAATAAAGCAAAGAAAGCAAAACAATAGAATGATAATCTCTTAGATGTCATTCATGTACAAGTTGTACCTATATCACAATAATTAATTAGTTGTCGTACATTATTTTCATAAATAATGGGGTAGTGTTAGACAATGATAGTAGGATTACTCTCTCTCTGTTACAAAATTAATCGTTTAAAGGTTTTTGTACACTGGAATACAATAATGTTACCGTATGATATTATATTTTTGTAAAATTAACTCTATTAATGTAATGGGTAATGAAAATAATGTAGAGAATAAAAAGTAAATGACATAATTGAAAAACTATTAATCATTATTATATTGAAAATTAAAAATGACAGTTAATTTAGAATAAAATTTATTTGCTAAAACGACAGTCATAATCATGCTCTGTTCTAAAATAAGTGTCATATTTAGGGGGGGAAATTGTCTCAAAATATTTGTCACTTTAAATTATTAATGCAATTTTATATTTAATCTTTTAGTTGTATCCTCTAATAAATATTCTAAATTTATTGTTTTTGCACTTGATATTAATGTTAATTTGAATAAATCAATGTTTAAATAATATAATTTGGTAAATTTATCATTCTCTCTTTCATTTATTATTGTTTCTTAATCTATGTGTAATGACCTATTATGACAAATAATATGAGACGAAGAGAGTATCACTTTTCACATACTTCTACACAATATAATAGGAAGGGGTGTTTATGTGGTTTTTACTCTAAAAATTATTAAAAACGTAAGAAAAAAATGTGCGGTTTAGTTTAGTTCGATTTAGTTTAATTTAATTGACTTTTTAAAATAAAACTAAATTTTAAATTAGTTCCTTTTTTATAAAAAGAAATTATTAAACCTAAAAGACAACATAATTAAATGTTTAATCATTCATATATCTCTATAAAATAAGTTCATAATTTGATGCATTCATATATAAACATGAATGGTATCTTACACTCTTATGTGTGAACTGCAACATTTGTATCACATATCTCTTGCATCCAAATTTATCAACTTAAAAAAGATATGTACTCCATTCAAATTTATCAACCTATAATTTTTTTTTACCAAAATCAACGTGGATTTCTTAATTAATTCCATGGAGGAGGATTAAATCTTATACATTTCCTAAAATATTTTTTAAAATCGAAAATATACTTTCAATTTGTACCGTATATTAAAATATTTGGATGAAAATCAGAAATATATTTCTGGTTCAAAACTAAATAATAAAATATTTAAAAATTATTTCAAATTCAATCTCACATACACGCTTTATTTAAAAATTACACATAGTTTAAAATTGGAAATATAGTTCCGATTTATGTCCAACCCTATAGTTCCGATTTATGTCCAACCCTTTTTAACGTGATTTTCATGATATAGGGTGCGAATCGAAAATATATTTAACGTTTTTATGAACATTTTAGAAAATTCACGTGGTGCACAAGAAAATTATGGGATAGCTACGCCACCAAATCCAACCAGCATCGAGTTGTTAAGACTCCTGGTAATGATTTTATCTGTTCAATTTTTTCTTTTTTCTGTTCTGATTCATGTAATTTTTGTTGTTGATTTCGAATGGTGTATGAAATTGGGGTTTTTGTTAGGTAAACAAGGTGTTTGTTGAAATGCCACAATGAGTTTTCTTATTAAAGTAAATTGTGATCAGATTCCAGGTATTGTATTTGCAAGAGGACCAGCTGTGGCTATGCTGATACTCTTGAAATCAGAGGGTGAGATTTATGTTGTTCTCACAGAATTGGTAGATGTGGGATTCTTGCAATGTTTGTTCACAGTTACAGCCATCGAAGCTTGAGCCAAGCGTGAAGCGGATTTCATAATTGATTCAAATTGTTATTGACTCAGGATTAGATTCACGTTGGGGTTTAGAATCTGTTTGCACTAGAAATTTCACGATATCATAAAGCTGAGAATAGAGGAATGCTTATCGGTTGAAGGGACGAGGAGAAGAAAATGAAGCTTTCGTTCTTGCTCACAAGGTATTCGACAAAATGCCTAACCCAAGTTTTTTCTTCTTTTTGCTTCTATTTCTCATGGTAGTTGTGTCTTTTTTTTCCAGTGTGAATGCCCAACTTGTTCGTCGTAGACTAAGGCATATTGCTATGAGGTAATACTTCTCTTTTTCCTCACATTGACTGAGTCGGAACCAATTTGTTTGTGTCGTTTAGCTTAAATGCCGTACTGCAGCTTGTGACGAAGATCACAATCAGAAGCAGAAAAGTTTCATGATCCAATTGGATTTGAAAATAGTATCTTCTTTTATTTGATTGCTATGTGTACATATATATAGATATGTTAATAATGCTAGTTTAAACAATTCAAAATATATGTTTCTGTATAAACACATGTGATATTACGTGATGTACTATTATTAATTATATACATATATAATCTTTTTTTTTTGTATAATAAAATCATTGTGTGGATAGATATTACATACTGTTACCACATTACATATTTATAATATAATATTTGTTTTAAAAATATGATTATGTGAAAATGGTCTTATCTAAGAAAAAGAAGAAAACTCTATGTTATGTTTCTGTTTGGCAGTTTCGCACATATGCTACTGTAATCGTCTATGCATGGATAATTCCATGTCTTTTGGATCTAATTCTAGTGTGATGAACTTGTTCAACATGGTCCTTCCGCTGCTTTCTCGGTCCGTGGCTGCGAAATTTGTCTTTGAAATCAAACTTGTTTAATCCTATTGAAAAATGTTTTCTGTGTTGAATTTTTTAGGTTGTGTTTGATAAGGATGGTGTTCTTGAGAAAATTAAAGGAAAGGGTTATATTGACATGTCAACCGTTGATGCCGAGACTTCTATCAAGATATCTGAGGTTGTTGTAGTCTGCTGTTGCTGAGATTGTTTATCTAACAATTGTGTATATCAATACTACTTCTCTTTGACTAAATTCTGTATGTATGTAGTGACTATATTTTCTTAGCCATGCTATGATAATCGACTTTTCAAATGGAATTGGAAAAAGCTCCTCATTGCCGATCAAAAAGTAGTGCCGATGTTGCCTTTGATAAGAAACATAAAAGTTCAACCGACAGTTGCACTGGTGTAAGCCTTTTGAAGGAAAATCCTACCATGAAGGATTCAAAAGAGGCAATTGTTCCATCTTATTGTTGTACAAATATACTGATTGTCGAAACCGACAGATGTTACCGGGTAGAAAGAGCCATTGTCATTTCCGAAGAAATGTCAGACTCAAGAGAGTGGCACCTCGCAGTAAAGAAAGATGGATTGACTCACTGCACTCTCAAGGCTGAAAGGGTAATGAGACACTGCTCTACCAATCGGTACACACATAATAAAATGGTCTCACTGATCAACGGGTGGAAGCTAGAGTTTGCTAATCATCACGACTGGCTTGCCT
Organism: Vicia sativa; assembly: GCA_021764765.1. Taxonomy (NCBI): domain Eukaryota; kingdom Viridiplantae; phylum Streptophyta; class Magnoliopsida; order Fabales; family Fabaceae; genus Vicia; species Vicia sativa. The sequence goes on along the minus strand of CM038793.1, from coordinate 10,704,083 downwards.
TCAAGAATCTTTATAAGGACTGTTCAGGACGTGAAATTCCAATTCCTGCAGCTAAATTGATTCCAGTACCAGGTGTATGTGAAGTTCTTGACTATGCAGACCGTTATACTGCTCTCTTCAACAGACCGGATTATTATATATCCGCAAATAGCTATGAGTTTGAACGAGCAATATCAAGGAAAACTGGAAATTATGACATGGATTCAGAAGATGACGAATGGCTAAACAAATTCAATATTGAGTTTCAAGAACATGTTTCACAGGATAACTTTGAGTCAATTGTCGATGGTTTGGAGAAGACTTATCATTACAAAGTTCGGACTTAATTCTCATCACCAAGGTAACCACTAACCCATTCATTTGTTCTTTCTTTTGTTATTTCTAATGTTTATTAAACTTGTTTGGTGTTTTCGTTTGGATGATGTACTCAAATCGGGTTATCTTTCTGAACTTTAGTGAGCAGTAATGTAAACACAAGGTTTTTTGGTAGGTACTGAAATCTGGTTTACAGCTTTAATATTCATCGTTCATCATTTTACCAGTTTTGAAGTTACCAAGAGTTATTCATTATTTAACATTTAATCAGTGTATTTTTTATACAGGTACATGATCATTGTTGTTTTGTATAGTCATCTAAGTTGTTCTCTTAGATTGCAACCCTTTTTCACTACATGATATGGTTATTTCTGGTTTATGCTTCTCTTATTGCAGGAAAATCTACATTTTGGGCTAGGTTATGGTATGGTTATTTCAGGTTATGCTTATTTCCAGTTTATCATTTTTGGCTTTCCGGTTTAAGCTTTTTTGGTTGTAGCCTAATCTGCATATTTGTTATGTTTTTTTCCAGATTATGTTTTTTTCCAAGCTATAATACAGGACATCAAGGTGCACATTTACAAGCAGTTAAATTCTTGTCTATAATGCTGATATCAACCTTTGAACGCTGAAATATACAAAACATTTTCATTTTTGCCATTCTCATTCTTGTATAGATATCCTATTTAATTGTGTTTTGCATTTTCATTCAAGTCACTCAACCTCAACCTATTCCATAATGAAGATGGCGTCGAAGAATCAGATGAAGAAGACGTATTACGTAATGAAGATGGCGTTGAAGAATCAGATGAAGATCTTAGTAATGAATTCTGATTTGTACTATTTTTGTTGTTGATTTGTTATAATTTGGATAGTTTTATTTTTTAAGTTACGTGGACAAGTAGACAAATGAATATTAGTAGCTTGCTTGCTTGACTTATTTTAAATAATGTGGCTATGTAAGAACTTGTTACAATAGTGCCTTTTATAGTAAATTGTAAAATTGTAGTTTTATGAATTTGTCTTATTTAAGTTCAAAGCATTTTAAATTAAAATTTTACTTTTATATTAGGGTTATTTCTAATAGTTTTATGAACTTGTTTTATTTAAACTCAAGCAATTTAATTTTTATTTTTATATTATAGTTATTTTAATATATAATTTAAAAAAAATTGAGATAAACATTTCCTGCGGATGTTTCTGCGGATTTTTCCTGCGGATTTTCCTGCGGAAATTATTACCCACGAAGGTATTAGCTGGGAACCATAAACCGCAGGAATATCCGCAGGAAACGTGTTTCCTGCGGATTTTTACTCAAATCCGCAGAAAACTCCGCAGGAAAATCCAACTTTTCTAGTAGTTCAAAATTTAGAATTTTTTAAAATGAGAAGAATTAAATATGAATTTTTTTAAATTTTGAAAAGTAATGAAAACTTCGTACTTAGAAATTAAATTTTGAGTTTATTTTTCGAGGAACTTTTTATAACGTTCTAAAAATATTTACAAAATAATTATAAGAAAATACATATTGATTCAACAAGATAGACTAAAATTACGTGTATAATAATTTTGTAGGGACTAAAATATATTATTTTTTTATTAGAGACTAAAAATGAAAATTGAGATATTTATAGAGACCAAAAACATATTTAACCTTTAATATATTATTATACTATTTTTTGTGTAAATATTGTTATAAATTTTTTCTTATTAATTAAAAAAATAACATAATTAAAAATAATACTGATGAAATAATTAATTCACAAAATAATTAGAAAGAAACTATAATTTGAAAAAATTATATTGAAAAAAAAAAAACTAACATAAAATGGGGTGTAACATAAAAAGTAACATACTCTTCCCCGTAAAAATGAAGTGTAACATAAAAAAGAATTATATGTATAAAGGATGCGTGTCGAAATATTTTATTTTTGGAATTTTGCAAAGTGCAGTAGAAAATTATAATAGGATGTATTAAGAAATCTCTTTAATTTTAGTGTTTATGTAAATTACATAAACGTTCACTTGTGAATTTAGTGTTGGATTATTAGGAGAAATTATCTTGTCACTTTTAAATTTCCGGTATCCCAAAAGAAATTTTTGGTAATTTTTTAAAATTTTGGTTATTTTTTTTGTAAAATAAAATATATTTTTTAAAAATTTTGAAATATATTAAAATTTCTCTTATGAGATTTGAAATTTTCAATATTTGACTGCAAAATTTCGGGAAAAAATTCAAAAATTTTATAAAATTTTCGGTATTCCTCTCAAATTTTCAGTAAAACTCAAATTTTTAAAATTTAATAATTTTTTACAAGAGTATGATAATAAAATCATATTTTTGGAGGATGACATGTATATTCCGTGGGATGACATGTTAAATTCTCTATTATTAGTCCAATGAAATGGGCTTAGATCATGAATTTAATTTAACAATTTTAATTATTTAATATTTAAAAAAACTTAATAAAAATGATTAATTATTAGTTAATTCTGAAAAAAATAAGAAATAATAAAATATTTCACTTATCAATATCACCTCGTTAAAATTATATTTTTTAAAAAACATTAATTATAATTTTAAAATGTATTTTAAAAAGACGTTTTATTATAAATTGTTATTTTAAATTTAAGAATTATATTCTAGACTATGCATTGAAAAATAATTAATATTTATTTGAATAGAAAATCCCAACCATATGTGAAATATTGATAAGTATGAACTAACTTTTTTTAAAAAAAAAAAAAAATCAACTTAAGTTGTCTCTTTAAATCACCCAAAATAAAACATTTATTAAATTGTTTATTTTGTTTAAACTAAAAAGTCAAAAATTAGATATGAGAGGAAATGAAAAGAGGTTTTCCTATAAATTTCCATGAAGTTTCGTGTGAGACCAAAATATATAGATTCATAGGTAATGGAGTGTTCGTCATTCTATGCCATCATCAATCCATGTAATAGGCTGTGATCACACCTATGCTCTTTTCTTTGCATAACTATTTTATATTAAGATGATGCTAAAGATAAAGATTGTGCAAACAATAGTGGCAGTTTTAACGTTTTTGTGGGGGTTATTGAGCAAGCTACTCTTGAAGCTGCAGCAGAAGCATAACCAAAAGCCTCAGAAGCTACATATGATGATGATGAAATCTGAATTAGATTCTGATGATGAGAAGTATGGCTTGAGCTGGAGGTTGGCAGTGGAGACTAATAATAATGTGCGTCCGTGGAAGACGGTGCCACTTCGTTGCTATAGACATGTTGAGAATTACATGATTGGTGGACAATATGAACTTGACATGAACATCATCGTAGACCAAATTGTTTTCTATGCAAAATCACATATTCCTGCCCCTACTAATAAAGATGCTTGGATATTCGACGTGGACGATACATGTATCTCTAATATTCCTTATTACAAAGCCAATCGATTCGGGTATGTTATGTTATGTCTCACTCTTTTGTTCAAAGACATACGTACGTACATGTTTCTTTAACTAAAGATTTTGAATTTGCAGATGCGAGCCGTTTGATTCCACCATGTTTAAGGCATGGATTAATAAAGGAAAGTGTCCTGCAAATGCTGTCGTGCTAAGATTGTTTAAAGGTTTCAAGGTGTTCTTAGTAACGGGTAGATACGAAGAAACCCTTGCTAAAATTACTACGGACAACTTACATAATCAAGGATTCATTGGATACCATCGCCTTATTTTGAGGTAATATTAAGTATTCACAATTACTATGATGCAATTTATCGACTACTAAAACAGCTTGTTGTCTGGTTGTCTGTTATTTCTGTATTATTAAGTACTAATACGTTCTTGTTTTCGGATTGGATTGGTTTTGGCAGGAGAGGTGAATACAGAGGAGTGAGTGCAGTGAAATACAAGTCATCCATTAGAAAAGAGATAGAAAATGAAGGTTATAGAATATGGGGAAATGTTGGAGATCAATGGACTGATTTACAAGGAGATTCTTTGGCCAATCGCAGTTTCAAACTCCCCAATCCTATGTATTGCATTTCTTAACAAATTATCAATCTTGTTTTATGAATGGAAGCAACCATATTAAATCTTGCTTTATAAATATAACTTTTCAAAATGTATATTTTGAAAATTCTCTACACCATATGCAATACATATTGTACTTTTATGGCACACTTTATATATATGACACACACCCTCTCTCTGAAGCTCAAACACCACAAAATGTGTGCATAGCATTTTGATCCCTTTGGCCTTTTTCAGTGTAATAATACTTGAGAAACTCAACATGATCATAAGGCTTAAAGAGCAAAGGGTGTTCTTCATCCACCATCTCCTCCGGAGTTTTTATAACACACCCTCCTTTAGGGATAGAGAACAATCCCGTCGAATATCGAGCTTCATTCCCGTCCATCATCACCCGATGCAACGGAGAATGAAGCCTTCCGTTTGACCACGCCTGCAAAAAAGCATTTGTTACACGAAAAATGTCAATATAGTTAAACAAACACCTTAATAATAAATTTTAACAATATAATTTCCGTCACGATTGTGATCCGTGCTGCGACATCAAAGACTTTGAGGGTGAATGGAACTTACATGGAGAGAATCACCAATCATAACTACAAAACTACTTGAAGAAGAAGGCTTGTAGCTTATCCATTTTCCATCTTTGGTCATAACTTGTAAACCTTCCACTTGATTTTGGTACAATACGGTCACAACATTCTTGTCCTTTGTGTGTGCTAAGTCCTAGTTTTGTGTCACTTGTTTGAGGTCCTTTGTACTTCATAACCCTAAGAAGGTAATTGGTTGAGTTCATGTGTTCCTCCAAGTACTTTTCAGCATTCAAACTTTCCAATATCATCTTCCTAACAAGCTGATCCAACGCCGTTAACTCATCGGAGAAGGAATGTATAGTTTTGCTACAAAATAATAAAGTGATGTCATGCTAGACAAGTTATAGTACATAGTCTGAAAATAATAATATATTTGTTACAGTTAAACCATAATAAAATATAGTTCATATTTGATTTGTCACAGTTAAATTGTAAGTAACCTATTTAAGATATCTGAAAACTTGAAACGACTCAAAGCGTATTTATGATTCACTTTACATACCTAAAACTTTGGTTTCCATGTGGCCATAACATGTTAGTCATGCTCTTGACTTTCTCATAGACATTTGCATCATCAATGCCCATGCTTTCAAACAGTGGAATCATAGGATATTGACCAACATAACCATGATAAGGTTTCTTAGACACATTGAGTAGCTTGGTTTGTAAAGGAAGATCAAAAAGCTCTTGTAGTGAATCAAATATACCTTTGCGAACCTCTAAAGAAACTTTATCAAAAATTGCTTCAAAACAACCATACTCTACTAGTGCTTTGTAAACTTGAGACTTCACTAACTCTCAATTAGGACTTTTGGTTTCTAAGTTGAGGTCATTGAAGTTAATTAGTGGAAGCTTTGGAGTGGTTTCTGAACCCATATTTTAACTTAGTTAAGGCTAATGCTTAGCTTAAGCTAGGTTTGAAACTATGAGTGTTATGTTATGATTAGTTTTGGTGATTGAGTTATATAATATGTGTTCTCTACAATGTAATAGTGACTTTGATATTATTGAAATGCTTTTTGAGTATATTACCAAACATCAATTATTTGATCCGGTATCTTTTTCATATTTAATTATATGAAGTTATATAATATGTGCCATTTTTCAATTATTTGAAGTAAAAAAGAATATTTAGTGAAACTTTTGTATTTGTATTTTTTTTAGGTTACAAATTTATTTATTACATTATTGTAATGAATTTTGTCTATAGTGGCAAATCTTATACTCTTGAATTTTATTAAGTAAATAATTATTCATACATTTTAAAAATACTCAGATACACTAATAAACATTGTATTAAGCGTTCTACGTCGGACAATATTTGACATGAACGAGAAGAGTATAGATATACAAGTAATCGTCGAGTACAAAATTTGAAAAAGTGAAGAAAATCCATCAAAATTGGCTGAAAGAGCCTAATCTATCGTCTTTGGAAGTTGAAGAGCTTGATTGAGACAGCAAAAATACATGCAAAAAGCACTCCAGTCCCAACAACAACAGCTGCACAAACACCTATCATGTCATGCTTGATACCAAAGTGACTTGTTATAAATTCTTCAACTGTTTCATTTTCTGATTCCATCATGATGTTTATATCTCCAAATTGTGATGCTATCAATCCATATATTGTCCAAGCCACAGGACATGCCCAATAGTACCATCTCCACCACACCGGAATCACCTGTGGTCATCGTAAAAAGTTAGAACATTGTATGTACATCAAATAAACATACATTCATTGAATATGTAACTTAAAAGGTTGATCATTGGTGTCACACTTACCGGTCGTGGAACGATGAATCCTGAAAAGAGATTCCAAATTGCGTAAAATGCAGAAGCCATGATTGACGCGACATGGTGATTTGGAGTGATTGCTACAGCCATCATTCCATAGAAGGTGAAGTAGCACAATGTGAAGTACATGAAAAATATGTACCAAAAGAATTTCTCTAGAGTCCAATCAAATCCAATCATGGCATAAACTATCAGACCATATGATATAGCTTGGAGAAAAACATAAGGTAGTTCTATTATAACCTGTCACAAAAGAGAGTGAATTCTATCAACATGAGTAAACATGCAAAACATAGTACTAGTGTGATCATGATCAGGGTCATCTTTGGGGTGTGCAACATAGGTTACAGCATAGAGCCTCAAATTTGTCACGGTTAAACTGTGATTAAATAAGGCCTTATAATAGATTTGTCACGGCTAAACCACGGTTAAATAACGCTCCTAGTTCTTTTGTCTAGGTTGAAGTGTGGTTAACCTACAACAGGGCCTCCAAAAACTTGGCGGCCAAGGTTGAGATTGTTTTTTTACCTGTGCGAATGCATAGGGCAAGGCAGAATACATTCCAGCAGCTCTTTCTCTATAGAAGACAGATCTTTCAACAGCTACCACGGGTTGTACAGCCGCCGAATTCTGGACCCCAAGGAAGAGAACGGCAGTATACATCGAACCGAACGCATTGAACAGATCTTGTCTATTTGAGCTGAAAATCAACAAAAGAGGTTTAGAATTCAAGTTGGACAGAAAAACTAACTAATAATGAAGTTTCACTTACTATTTTCTGCCAAGGTCCCAGAATATTGTTCCAAACATCAAGCCTATGAAAGTAGTGAAGAAAAACCTCACTGCAGTATACGGCGGATTGCGCCAATACGACCAATGTTGTTTCCATAAGCAAGCCATGCATTGGACCAAAAATGACTGCGAGTATTGGGTCGAAAAATGAAGATCCTTTGAACCATAAGCAGGTTTGCCTAATTCTTCTATAAGTTGCTTGTTTCTCCTAAACAACTCCGAAATTTTGTATGTATCATTAAAATCAACACCTAAAGTTAGTTCTTGCGCCGAACTCGTAACTTCCAACATCCATGTTGCTGGATTATAGCCATCTTTGATTTTACTAACTCCTTCAATACTCTCAAAATACTTGATCAATTGACTCGAATGACGACCCAACGGCCCGACATATACTTCTTGTCCTCCACGTTTCATCAGGAATAACTAAAAGAAATATAAATATAAGATATGTCATTTCAATTTTCAAGTCCAGAAGATGAAGAATATGAAACATTTTCATACCTCATCGAAAGCTTCGAATATGTCAATACTTGGCTGATGAATGGTGCAAACAACAGTTCTTCCTGTGTCAACCGTGTTCCTAACGGTTCGCATAACAATTGCAGCAGCTCTAGCATCTAAGCCAGATGTAGGCTCATCCATGAAAATTATGGATGGATTGGCCACTAACTCAACTGCGATAGTTAGCCTCTTGCGTTGTTCGGTTGAAAGACCGCTTACGCCAGGCAAACCAACCAAAGAGTTTCTCAATGGATTGAGTTCCACTAGTTCCATTACTTCCTCAATGAACATCTACAGTCATTTATCAGATATCTCGATTAACGAATGTCTCAAAATTACGAAGTGTCTTGAGCTTTAAATACTAACCTTTCTTGTATTGTGATCAACTTCTGATGGTAAACGAAGCCATGCCGAGTAGATCAATGACTCATGGACAGTAACATGAGGAGAATGGATATCATTCTGCTCACAATAACCAGAGATTCGAGCAAATGTTTCTTGTCTTTTAGGGTAGCCAGAAATTTTTATGCTCCCATCGATATAACCACCAGTTTTCCTACCAGCCAAAACATCCATTAAAGTAGTTTTTCCTGCTCCACTAACTCCCATCAAGGCTGTGAGAACACCAGGCCTAAATGCACCACTGACACCCTTCAAAAGCACTAACCTATCCTCTATTACTCCTTGAACCTTCATTTCCTGCCAATTAGAATCTCAAGAGTCAAGATTCGAAGTTAACCGAAAACATTGATTGAAAGTGAATTCTTAGATTTAACAAACTTTGAAAGTTACTTACCTGTGGCATGTCGACAGAATACACAACTTGGTCAAAGGTTATAGAATGTGGTTCAAAAGGAAGAACCATTCCTCGTTTCTGTCTGCGTCTAGAGTCCATGCCATTATAAGATTCTCCTGAACTTGCTGCATAACAATTGCAAATCTGTTAAGATTCTAAAGACATTATGAATCGCGTTTTCATGAGAGGTATGAAATAAAGATAGATCACCTATACGCGGTAATTCAACTTCTTGGAGTGTGCTGTCTTCTGATTCTCCATTTATTGTTGCTTGTGGCTTGTCAAATGCTGTAAAAAGAATTCATCTTATAGTTAATGAAATATTTGCGCAAACGTAAGAAAAATTTAAATAACCGAATATGAAGATACTCACGATTGAGATGAGTGAGAGCCACGGTGAATATAATGTTATAAAGAAACATAAATCCTACTAATGCACCAACTCCTATCCAATACCAATACGCGTCTGTGAAGAATCCGCGAGATTCCAAAACTTGAATTCCCAGTGTTTTATTCGAATTCGGTGTAAACTATACAATCAAAGAGAAAATGAATTAGGCCTACAAGTTTACTAAAAGTAAAATAGTTCTAAAGTTGCAAGATTACGAAATTACATGGTTCCAACTATCTCCGAGAAACTCATTCACCATTATAGCATTTTGTCCATACATCAAAGGTGAAATCCAGTAGCCCCAAATCCACCAGCTTTTGATATCCTCTGCATCATAATATCATCGCCAAAGAAATCGAAAGAAACATTAATATCAAATTCCATTATACGATAAAATGAAGGATTTAGCTTGTGAACTCTGTTATTTACACTCACTTCTGGACATAATGAAGCCACCTAATGTAAGAAGTGTAAGAAGTGCAAAGGACCCGAATGTGTTGGCGACAATCATGTTTCTACCGAGTGCTGCAATAGCTCGAAATAGTCCAGAAGCCACTTGGTTTATCAGTAATAGCAGAAGATACTGCTTTAATAATCTGCGCAAATAACAAACCTTGCACCATAAGTAAAATTTAGAACTTGTACTACTGACATATTGCGAATATATAAGGGGAAGGTTCTTTACCGGCCGACATTTGGATCGAATCCTATTACGTAATAGGTGAGAAAAACCCAAACGGCGACTTCACATAACGTAACAGGAATCTTCAGGACCCATGCAGGTATAGCATAGGCCCATGAAGGATAAAATAGAAGATCTCTTTGCTTGTAGAAACTAGGAAGCTTTGCAATGGTCATCGAAAGTTCAGCCATTCCGTTAAACATAATCATAACGACCGCGAAAAATATAGCACCAGCAAATACACCTCCATCGTTCAAGGTCTCGCGATGCATCTCAGTTCTTAAAAATAGCGTCATTGTCACCGTTGCCATGAAGATCAGCTAAAAAACACATCAAGAATGTTCAAAAGTTAAACTCACGAATTCGAAATATTTATTCATGTAGAGCAACTAGAACTAGAATTTACCTGACATATCTTGAAGATGTAAACAAAGGAGTTTCTTTTCATAAGCAAATACTCTCTAGAGAAGTTAGCTTTTAGTAGTTCCTTTTTGTTGACACCATACTTTTCAGTGGTTAATGCTGCTGGATGATTCTTAGACTTGTCAAATGGAGTTGCGAGCTCGTCTCCTATTTTCCTTCCAACATGATATGATTGAAATGTCTCGGCGAATTGAGTAACTGTTACAAACCTGTATGGTTTTTCTCTATGGAACCAATACTGTTCTTGATCCTTCTTTGAAGTTACCTGCAAAAAGAAATAGATTATAATACAAATTTCTTCACTAACAAGTAATGTTTTCGAAATCGAACCAGATGACTGAACCATGGTTCAACCCGGTTCGATCTAGTTCTAAGAGGCCGAGAGCCGAACTCAGTTAAACTTTGACTTACTTCTTGAAGAAAATCAGCTGTGCCTTTTCTCTCAGGACATTTGAAACCAACAAATTCAAAAAAGTCGAGAACATGTTCACGCGGCCCTTGGTACACTTTCCAGTTTGAGGATGATACACTTTGTAAGCTTTTGAAACAGAACTATAACCCACAAAAATACCCGGAATTGCTTTCTTGTCAATCTTGTCGCGCTTAACCTGTGGAACATGTGCAAAACAAACACAACCAAACACTTTAAGAAAGGTTAGTGAAGGCTTATATCCATACCAAACCTCAAAAGGAGTTTTGTCTTTCAAAGCCTTGGATGGAAGTCGATTTTGAAGAAAAACGGCTGTGTTTGCCGCTTCGGCCCAAATTTTTTAGGCAATTCCTTCTCATGCAACATGCATCTGGCCATCTCCATTACTGATCTATTTCTCCTTTCACTAACTCCATTTTGCTCTGGAGTGTATGGGGTTGTGAGTTGATGTACAATACCAGCTTCTTCACAAAATAGATTAAATTGTGTTGAGGTGTATTCCTTCCCATTATCTGATCTTAGAAATTGTATCTTGCAACCACTTTGAGTTTCCACCATATTCTTGAACTTTACAAAGACTCCAGCCACTTCATGCTTGAATTTCAAGAAAAAATCCAGCACATTCTTGTAAAATCATCTATGAAAAGAATAAAGTATAGACTACCTTGTAACGATGGAGTTCTTTGAGGTCCTGCCACATCAGTGTGAATGAGTTGCAGCTTTTGAGAGGCTCTCCAAACTGTTTTGGGAAATGACACTCTGTTTTGTTTACCAAATTGACAGGCATTACAATTTGGCAAATGATCAGAAAGTACTGGTAGACCTTCAATCATATCTTTCCTGTTCATGTTCAGCAACCTTTGAATATGACAGTGACCAAGTCGCTTATGCCAGAGTTCAGTGGGACTGACTTGAGTGATGTAAGCTGTCTGCTCCTCCACAATTGGATCAAATGAGAAGCTTTTACCTCTCATTTTAACCCTTAAAATCTCCCGACCGGTAGTGTCAAAGATAAGACAATGTTGATTTTCGAAAAGAACTTTAAATCCCTTTTCTAACAATTGACCCACACTAAGCAGATTTTGGTCAATGTCAGGCACATACAGAACATCTGAGATTGTTTTCATACCTGAGCTAGTTGAAATTACAATGGTTCCTTTTCCTTTTGCAGAAATATAGTCACCATTCCCAATTCTGACTTTTGAGAATTTTACAGGCTTCAAATCCTTGAAGAGAGTTTTATCATATGTCATGTGGTTTGTACAACCACTATCAATCAGCCAGCATTCAGAACTACTCCTTGTTGAGAAGCATGTTGCCACAAAAATTTGATCTTCTTCATCTTGCTCTTCAACCTTGGCATTGGCTTCATGTTGTTGGAATTTGCCTTTGCAAATTACAGCTTCATGTCCAAGCTGATTGCACTTGTTGCACTTTGCGTCTGGTCTTCTCCAACATCTGAACGGTGGGTGACCCATTTTGCCACAATGCTCACAAGGTGGGTAATTTTTCTTTTTACCTTTGTCTTTGCTTTGGCTGCTTTGACTACTTCCAACTTCATGATGCTTTGCTGGTAAAGCACCTTCAACCACATGATCTTGTCTCATAAGCCTTCGCTGCTCTTGGGCCTGCAAGGCATGTAACACTCCTGCTAAGGTGATTTTGGACAGATCCTTCGTATTCTCCAAAGTAGTTATTGATGCTTCGTATCTCTCTGGCACTGTAACCAGATTTGTTTCCACAATTCTGGAATCAGTGAATTCAGTGCCGAGTAATCTAACCTTGTTCGCAATGGAAAGCAACCTGTCAGAGTATTCTTTGATTGTCTCAGAATCTTTCATTCTCTGCATCTCGAATTCCCTCATCAAGTTAAGCACTTGCATGCCTCGAATCCTCTCATCTCCTGCGTATTCTTCCTTTAAGTAGTCCCAAATTGCTTTTGGTGTTTTGAGAGTCATGATTCTGGTGAAGATTATTGATGAAACACCAGTAAAGAGACATGATCTTGCCTTTGCCTTCTTGGTTTTTTTCTCCTTGTGCAATTTTATTTGAGCCATGGTAGGATTGTTCGGCAGCGGAGGAATTTCGTAATCCTCTTCCACGGCTTCCCAAAGGTCCAACGCCTCCAAATAAGACTCCATTTTAACTGCCCAAAGGTCATAGTTGTCTCCATCAAAGGTGGGCGGAGCAATTTGTGAGAAACTTGCTTCACCTTCCATTTTCACAGGCCCCGTAAGAAGAAAGCTGTGATACCACTTGTTGGTTTTATTATAGCAGAGAAATTGAGAAAATGGGAATACAGTTTTTATTCATGACAGTCAAAACACTTATAGTGTTTACAAAAGTAAAGCAAACCACCACATTAGGAACGTGGGGTAACTGACTATACTTGCTCCTAAAGTTTAGGATCCACTAATTGACTAAAACAAAAAACTGAAACAATAATAATAAATAAATAAATAACTTAATGCAGTCCAAAAGCAAATAATTAACAATGAGGAACACCCTTTGCTCTTTAAGCCCTACGATCATGTTGAGTTTCTTAAGTATTATTTCTCAGAAGAAGGCCAGAGGGATCAAAATGCTCTGCGCACTTTTTGTGGTGTTTGAACTAAGGTTGTTATTGAAATAATGTGTTTAGTGCTTTAGGCAATTATTATCGATGTCTGGCGTAAGTGGTTGGTGCAAAGTGTGTTATAAATTTTGAAGTACTGAATTTGATTCCTACTAATAAAATAAAAGATGTTGTACATGTTGTCAATGACTTTGTAAATAGTATTGAATGTTCAAATGTTGCCTACAAAATTTATCTTGAGCTTACAATATTACTACTCTGCTTTGTTTTCTTATCTTGATTAAAAATCAAATATTCCTGTGTAAGCACATATGCAAAGTTGAAGATCATATCAAATTAATTTTAATAAGTACTATGATTGTCAAGAATGGCTATAAAATAATAAAACCTGGTCTTATTCATTGGACACTTCAAAAAAATCATATTCCATGTCATAGAAATAGACATCATAACTTCCCAATTAACTAAATGTGCAATTTTAGTGATGAATCCTGATGGTAGGGAATGGACAAATGAATGAAGATAGTATTCTTGTTTTATGCTATCACCAATGATGTTGATTGGAAATTAGGTGCCAGATTGAAGGGTTGAATGCTTATTCAATACTAACATTAAAAAATTATAAGAGAGTAATGTGTACCTGCGGGATTCACTAAGTCACCCAAATGGGGAGAGTAATGTTATACTCCTTTGATTCTATGATCAGTACTTTATTCCATATATTTATTCCTACAATAGAACTACACTGTGGAGAGCTCATGTTAGGGATCAAACAAACAAATCTGACTTTACAGGGTGGAAAAGAAACAACAAAACAGGGACAAAAACTGAATTTCACTATAATTGTAGGTTCTAAACATATATTAAATGAAAATAATGTGTAAAAAAAGTTGATTCTATGTGTCGACTACATGTGATGCATCAAAGTGAATTTTTGTTTTCCTAACTAACCAGATTCTAAAGCATTAACAAAACTCAAGTATTGTTGCTGGTGAAGAGAGGCATGGCACAAAAAATCTAGCCTCTCTCAGTTTCCAATAAGTAAGAGTTGTGATTGGTCTGAAATACATTGTTGTTCAAAGAAACTAATGATCTCATAATTTACATTCGCCATTTGAAGTGCCAATTCACCAAGGATAGCATAGATTTCACCCTGCTCCAAATGGACTACATTCCCTGCAGAGAATGTGTATACCTTTTTTCTTACCTCAATCCAACTCTGACCAGGTACTTTTTTGAAACCTTTTTTCTTTGCTGAGACCCTGACCCTTGCAGAATCTTCCCATCTTTCACTTGCAGCATAAATATTGGACAGAAGCATGAAGCTCCCAGTTATTTCTGACTTCTGGGTTAGAATTTGTGATGTTGTTTCTTCTATAACATCTGTATCTTTGTACATTCTACATGAGTTTAAAAGAGCTCCCCAAACACATTCATTAGGTTCAATTGGCATGTTTTTCACAATATCACTCGCTTCTTGCAAAAGCCCAGCACGACCAAGGAGATCAACCATGCATGCATAGTGCTCTACATTAGGCTCAATCCTAAACTCTCTGGTCATCCGATCAAAAAGGTCGCGACCCGCAGAAACAAGACCAGCGTGACTACATGCAGATAGAACAGCAACAAATGTGATGTTGTCGGGTCTCATTCCTGCTTTCATCATCTCATCAAAAGTTCTTAAAGCATTTTCACCAAGCCCGTGCATTCCATAACCCCCAATTAGTGAGTTCCATGAGATTAAATCTCTACCCTTAATATTATCGAATGCCAAATGCGCTTCCTTGAAAACCCCACACTTCATATACATGTTAATCAAACCATTCCCCGCCAAAATATTGTCATCCATGAGATTCCTAACGGTATAACCATGGAGCTCCCTGCCAGAGTTCAATGCTGCTAATTCTGCACAAACCGACAAAACACTAGATATAGTGACACAATTGGGCATTACCTTTGCAAGCTGCATTCGCCTAAACAGCTCCAATGACTCCTCACCAAACCCCTTAGAAGCAAAACCACTAATCACAGCACTCCAACTTATGACATTGGGTCTCACCGCCGGATGACCATTTGATTTCTCTAGCTGCAAAAATACTTCATAGGCCTCATCACATAATCCGGATTCAGCATATGACGATATCAAAGCATTCCAACTTACTAAATTCTTGTTCTTTATGTTCGAAAATATTTTATGCGCATCCCCAAGATGCTCATGCTTCTTTCCATAAGTCCCTATCAATGCATTCTTCACAAACAAATAATCTTCATATCCACCTTTAATAACATACCCATGAATTTCTTTCCCCCATTGAACTCCTTCCATATCCGCACACACAGACAACACCACAGCAATAGCTTCAGCACTAATCTCAACTCCCTTTATTCTCATCAACTTAAACAACTCCATAGTTTCATCACAAAGTCCACATCTAGCATGACTCGACAAAGAGAGGTCCAAGTCACATAATTCGACTTCAAACCTTCCAACTCCATCCGTTTAAAAATCCTAAAAGCACCAACAGAATCAACATTAAAAGCATAACTCGAGACCAAAGTATTCCACGACAAAACACTTCTCACAACCATTCCATCAAACACTTTGCATGCATCCTCCATTCTCCTAACTCTCCCATACATACCCACCAATTCATTTACCACATGAACATGATTCCTAAAACCCAGTTCCAAAACATGACAATGAATAATCTTGCAAACACTAACGACACCCACATAAGAACATGACTTAACAATCAAAGGTAAAGTGAACCCATCAGGTAAAAATCAAACTTTCGCATTTGAACATAAAGTTGAACAGCATATTCGTAACACCCATGTGATACATTGGCTCTAATAATGGAATTCCATAAGAGAATGTTGTGAAGAGACTCAACTGGGGTGGTTTTGAACACCTTCCGAGCTTCGAAAATGGAACCGAACCGGGCGTATGTTGCTATGAGTCTGGCGGATAAGAAGGAGGAATGGTGGGCGGTAGTGAGGATCAATTGGGTATGGATTTGACGAGCTTGTTGGAGAGTGGAGCATCGTTGAAGAAGAAGAGAATCGAAGAAATCGAGAAGATGGTTGGGGAGTTTGGCACATGAGAGTGATGATGAGAACAAGTTTTTCATATCACTGTGTCAATGGAGTCTGAAATTGAGAGAATTAAACCGTTCAAGGTTTAATCAAAACGGGTTTGAGCCGGGTTCAAACCGGTTTGAATATGTTTCACAAATATGGACCGTTTTTGTTTTAAATAATATATCCAACTTTGCGCACTAATAATTAGTTGATCTAACATTGAAATATTGTCAAAATTCCAACACACAACAACCTGGGCAAAATTCTGCGAGTAATTCTATTGGCCAGAATTCCATTATACAGGGTATGTTTCCTGGTTCTCACAGAAAAATGCAGGGTAGGCAGCAAGTTGTTCCCCCGAAGCAACAATAACATCATTGTACTCCCTGACTTTCTACAACAGTGACAACATCAGCATCGTTCAGTAGCTTTAAATCGGTAAATTTCGATTTTTCTTTTTGGTTGCGTTGTTGAGATATAATTTGTAATGTTGAGATGTTTGTGAAAATAGTTAGATAATTGTGTATTGATTAAATTGTGATGTCTATTTCCGTGTGTGGTGAGTAAGACTATCATTCTATCTAAAAGTTGATTTTGATATCATGTTTTATGAGAAATTTTGTTCATCATGCTATACCATTTGTGTTGAACATGAATATTGAAGTTGTTTTGTTAATTGTGTTATCTTGTCTAGAAGATTTTGTGTTGATATTTCATTTTGGGTATTTGAATTTGGATATCAAAGTTTGTTGGTGTCGATACCATGTTTAGGCACGCGTAAATCTCAATCAACTTGTGGCAAATGCATCAGTGTTTAGTTTCAATAAAGGTGATGTGATTGGCCGTGTTACTCGCCTGTAAATCTAACCGAGAAACTGTTGGGACACCGTGTTTTGTGTTATTATCATTTTAATTTCAATTGAAATTGTAATTGGTTGATATTTGGATTTAGTTCTGATGATGGTTTAATGATGATGTCGCGTTTATTCGCGCGTACATCTAACCGAGGAACCTTGAGAGAAATATATTGTTTCCTTTGTGTGAATTTGAGAGAGAAAATCATTTTATCTTGAGTAGAATTGGTTAATTAGTTGCTGCCCGATTTTTGCTTAATCGATTGAATCTTATGAAGTATTGTTAAGTTCATGTAGTGGATGCCCGGATTTGTTCGATTTAATCTTAGCTTGCTTTTATGCCAATTCTACATGTTTTGAAATTGAATTGAATAATATATGTTTAATTCTTCATTTGTTCATGTACATCATTCATTATATTTCATTTCGATTTTATACCTTGCTTACTAACCATTTTCCGATTTGTTGCAATTTCTTTCATTTTAACTTTTTCCCACTTATGCTACTAACGTGTTTGTTATTGTGAAGGCATTCAAGAATAGTCCAAACATACATTTTCTATTAGTGCATCTATATACATTTTTTTATACTGTTATTTATAGTTACGTTACTATTTGGATTTAATATTTATCAATGTATTTTTGATTTTATAAATATACAAAATACATAGTATTTTTATTATATTTAGTAATGTAAATATATAATTATACATAATACTTTTGATTCTATACTTTTGCTATATTCATTTGTAAATATATAATTATACATAATACTTTTGATTCTACTTTGCTATTTTCATTTGTAAATAAAATTATATTGTAATATATCAGTTGCCTTCTTAGAATTGATTTCTACATAAATCTATTTTAATTAATCTAATAAAATACAATGGTCGATACTTGAGCTTTGCAACCTTCTCCGCATAGGTTTTGTTTGTATCTCGTATGATATATGAATCTTTATCTGATATTCATCTGATGTGTCAAGCTTTATCCCATCTTGAGGACTACTTGAAGCTCTTTTCTTGCACCACGCATTGCAATTTACTCAATTATTCGAATTAATTCGATTTGGTTGTATTGCTTGTTTATTTAAGTTCTTCGCACTTCCCGATTTGATACATCCCCATTCATAAACTTGTATCCCCATCCCCATATAGTTTATAATAGCTTAGAACTTTACCTCTTTGTGTGTTTTAATTACCGCTTAATTACGCGTTTGTCATTCAATTAGAACATATAGCCTCCTCTTGGGCTCCTCATCAATGAACAGGTATACATACACGGTGCACACTCGCACACATTCATAGTTTGGTCCTGGGATTTTCTACAGCGACAACTATCCGATCGATTGTTCCAATCGGTTGTTTAGAATACTAGTGCCACGCTAGTCCCACTTTCTATGAGCATACATATGGCCACCTTGTATGGGCTCGCTTGCCTTCCTACTTCATTACCTCTGTAATCGAATTCTTATATCCTCTTGGCCCATAAGCCAAATTCCCAAAGGGTCTCATAGTTGAGGATGCGCATGGTCATTCTCACAAGGTTGATCAAAGCCCTTGTTTGCTTTGATTAACCATAACCCGAATAAATCTTGGTTCATATACCAATTGTCCATGCACAAGGGTTTCATAGTTAAGGGTAGGAGCACCTATCTTCACGAGATTAATTAAGTTCATATACTTGATTAATCATGACCCGATTCCATCCCTCTTTGGTCCATATACCAAAAATCTAAAACACTTTCATAATTAAAGTTCCAAACCTCAATCCAATGTCGAGTGTCTTTTCAAAAATTATTTTTCACAATAAAACCAAGTATTTAAATCGTTGGTTGCTAGACCAATTGTTTGAAAACTTTTTCCAAATGAACTCCAAGTCTTTAAATCGTTGGATGCTAGTCCAATTGTTTAAAGGCTCTTAATAACGTGAACTTTGTTTCACTTCACTCTCTTTCATAAGAAAACTTTTGGGATGATAGACGACTCGTTGAGCATTGAGCTCCTCTGGTTTCTAGTATTTGAATCGTAGGATGCTAGTCCTATTGTTCGGTAATTTTCACCCTATTAAAATCAATTCAACTCACTCAACTCTTTTTCGCTCATATGCGATCATCAAACTCTTTTCTTACAAAGAGTGTGCAATAGCCATTTCAAACACGAACAAGGACTTAAGCTTTTCAAACAAACTAAACAAGTCCAAGTTCAAGCATTTGAAATGTCTAATGCACAATTTTTCTTATAAAATCAACACAACCAATTTAAACATTTTTAAGAGGAACTACGGAACTCTGACTTTCCCATTGCACGAGGGAGTACGTAGGCACAAGATGCGATGTCTTTGGCGAGTTCAAAAACCCAAAAATAAAGACTTTTCTTTTTCCTCCTTTCTTAATTTTAGAAGTTAGCGAATTCAACAAACACACTTAAACACACATGAACTAAACGAGTCCCATCAAGTACGATGGATGTGAGGGGTGCTAATACCTTCCCCTTGCATAAACGACTCCCGAATCTATACCTTTTGCTCTCATAGACCGCCTTATCCTCATTCGTGGGTTTTATATATATTTTCCCGTTCTTTTTAGAATAAATAAAATTAGGTGGCGACTTCATTGTTTTAAAATAACCGATGAAAAAGCCAGTCATCACAGCTGGTTTAAATTTATTTATTTATGAGCAAAGGACAAAGTTGTGTGACGCAAGACACCAAGAACAAAAATGTCGGTGACTGTCGTGTCCAAGAAACCTCAGTGGTTCCTCAACCATTATTAACTTCTCTTGAAAGATGAGTGCTTGTATCAAGTTAGCTGAATGTACGATTAGAGAACATCACGGAGAACGGGTGGCTACCAAATAATTTTGAGCCTTTATTCTTTGTTTCAAAAAACCATGAACTGGGTCACGTTACAACCCTCAAAAGACTTAATTGAAGCAAGGTTTCTTTTGAAAACATACTCAGCGAGGTTGTGTAACCTGACTCCTAAAGATATTTTCTAATCATCTATATTGATATCAAATTTCTATGTCATCTTTCACATTTTGAAAAAAAAACTAGTGGTTCATTCATTGTTTTCTTTTCCTCACCATTTCCAATAATGAAGTTGATTTCAAAAATTTACATGAACATTGTATTAAAATTACTATTTTGAATGAATCAAACTTATTTGCAAGTCATCACTTAGCATCAAGGAAGATCATCAGTGAATAATCAACAAGGAATTCAAATATCCTTCATTGACCCAAGCGTGGGCAGAGCATCTAAGGACCCTATTGACAGGGGCATTATCCAAAGATCATTTAGCCTGGAGCACGTCGTCCAAGATTCTGTCAATCTGGGGCATTCACCTTGACACATTGAAGTCTTTCCAAGACATATACTGGTTCATGCTATTTTTATAGCACTGTAGAGCCGATCCTTCAAGATTTAGTCAATCTGGGGCAGTCATGTCGAGATACGATAATATCTCTCAAAGGATTTGCTAATCAGGGGCATCCTGCATTGGAATACAAATACTGGGGCAAGCCATCCCAGTATCAGATTACTATAAGCTGCTTCTAACATCCTCTCAAAGCCAATATCATCAAAGACTCAACATATTGGGGCAATGAACACCACATACGGATAATTCCTTTCCGTATCTTCAAGCTGCTCAAGTAAAATTTATGTCAAGCATCAACAACTGTTGCATTTAAATTGAGTGGCATGGAATCATTCTAACAACTTCCTTTTGATGAGAAATTTGTTTCAAGAATTTTTCTTGGTCTTAACCAGTAAAACAGTCAAAGCATCTTCATGCATTGTCAATCATGCATCTCATCCTGTGCCTTTAAAATCTGACCTTGTTTGGTACGTTTAACCAGTTTCCGTCTGGTGGTCAAAATTATTTCACCAATCTCCGTCTGGTTGTTAAAATGTTTCACCACTTTTCGTCTGGTGGTCAAAATTATTTCACCAGTTTCCGTCTGGTGGTTAAAATCATTTCACCAGTTTCCGTCTGGTGGTTAAAATTATTTCACCAGTTTCCGTCTGATGGTTAAAATCATTTCACCAATTTTCGTCTGGTGGTTAAAATTATTTCACCAGTTTTCATCTGGTAGTTAAAATCATTTCACCAGTTTCTGTCTGGTGGTTAAAATTACTGCACCAGTTTCTGTCTGGTGGTTAAAATTATTTCACCAGTTTCCGTCTGGTGGTTAAAATCATTTCACCGGTTTCCGTCTGGTGGTCAAAATTATTTTACCAATTTACATCTGGTGGTTAAAATCATTTCACCAGTTTGCTTCTGGCTGTTAAAATCATTTCACCGGTTTCCGTCTGGTGGTCAAAATTATTTCACCAATTTACGTCTGTTGGTTAAAATCATTTCACTAGTTTCCGTCTGGTTGTTAAAATCATTTCACCGGTTTCCGTCTGGTGGTCAAAATTATTTCACGAGTTTACGTCTGGTGGTTAAAATCATTTCACCAGTTTCTGTCTGGTTGTTAAAATCATTTCACCAGTTTCCGTATGGTGGTCTAACTTAAAGCCAGTTCTCGTCTGACGATTCTTCCTTCAAGGTCGAATTTTATTTGGCATATATCAGATAATCCATACATGCATTCATAAATCATCACACAAATTATCGCCATGCATTAGTCACGTCGCTTCACTCAGACATATTATATATAATATATTCATACATAAACCCCAGTTAGGACTCGGGATCTTTTCAGAATGAAGTCAAGTGCAAGCTTCGAAGACTATTTCTCAAATGGCAACTTAGTTCTTCTCCCCAGTACAATTTGAATGTTGTTCAAGAATCAATTGGTAGTGCAGTGACTCTCAATCTATATTTCTTCCCCAGAGAAGTGATTGATTATCCCCAGTGGACTCTTTCGCCAACGAAATTTTCTACTTGGATTTCCCCAGTGATGTTCCCCACAGAGTTATCTTTAGAAGTTTTCTCCATCGAAGCTTCATCTTCTCCCCAAGTGAGCCTTCTCCAGCAAGGATTACTATTGCGGTATCCTCAGTGTTGTTATTTTCAACCAAGATCTGTTCAGATTCTTGCATATAACAATCTCTTAGTAATTCTTTAAGTGGAAATAGTCCTCTATGGACCCGATTTTCTGAGGTGTTCCCAGTTAATCTCCTTGCGAGCCTCTGGTGTGTTTATTTACCTAGTGATTTCCTCGCCTCATTCAAAGATATTTTAATTTCCTTTCAAGAATTAATTTAACTATTTTTTAAAATCCTAAAAAATGTTTTAATTTTAGATTTAGGTTTCAAAAACCTTTATTTGATTTTTGACACAAAAACATTTTCTTTTTCTTCATATTTAAATTATTTTTCTAATTAAACATTAATTAAGTAGAATTAGGTTTTACAAAAACTCCAAAAATAATTTCTCTGTTAGTAATTAGGGTTACTAACCAAAAAGCATTTTCCTACTAATTTCCAAAACATTTTCACTAACATTTCATATTATTCTGACTATTTACACTATTTTGCATTTACAATTCTAGAAAATATGTATAGGTCGCAAAGTTTTATTATGTAATAGCGTAGATTTATATTTTCTGCCTTTACTTCCTGCACTCCTATTATGTATCTGCCCCAAAGCCATGTAATAGCGTAGGATTTACGTTTTCGCACTTTTACTTTCCGCACTTTATTTCCCTGTACATATATCTAACTGCTAGTAATTAGGGTTTGCATGCTAAGACTAAAATCAACCCTGGATCACTTCTAATCTCAAGATTAACATATCTGAATACAACACACTCTTCACACTTGCACAACCCTTAGGATATCATCTCTTGTTGCCTTTACGAATAAACAATGGTCATGTCCCTCAAACGTAGGGGTACCATTAGCAAAGACGCTTATGAATAACATCATCATAGTCCCTTCGATACAAAGATCATAGTCCCTCGATGACCCTCGATGTTGCCTACGAATATATGATCTCGTCCCTCGATTTTTCCTAAAATTGATGATTGTCCTACAAACTTGATAAGGTATCCCTACATGTTGCCTTCTATGACCAAACGATGACCCTTCAATTGTCCCTTCACATCCAAATGAATAAAGTTACCTACCAACTAATGGTATGGATAGCCTTATTCTAAAGGAGAAGGAAAATAACATGGAAACGACCATTCTGAGTAGGTAATAGACTCCTAGTTGCTTGCTCCAATCAAAAATACTTTTCACACCTCACACTTTTCAAAAAATTTTCAAACCCTTTGTATACATTCCAACGAGAATCATTACAAAGTTAAATATTTTCCAAACAAACATTTCCAAACACTTTGTATACATTCCAATGAGAATCATTACAAAGTTAAATATTTTCCAAACAAACATTTCCAAACACTTCGTATACATTCCAACGAGAATCATTACGAAGTCAAAACTAAATTCCTTTTCAAAATACTTTTCAAACTACACAAACACAGAAAGCAAAAGTTTCAAAGTGAGCTAAGAAACTAAGAGCCCGTAGATACTATAGATGGAAAGGGTGCTTATACCTTTCTTTTCATAACTGTCTCCCTTACTCAAAATCTAACGAAGGTCTTTTCCTGTTCTTTTCACCTTCCCTTTATTGTATAAAAGAAAAGTCGGTGGCGACTCTTGCTATCCACAACATTTGCAATCAAACACAAAACAAACAAGTTAGTTCTCCCACCGTGTTACAATAAGTATCCCATGAGCCTCTTTGCTCAAGAACACATGTCCTCAACAAATCTTCCAACGACTTAATAGTTCTCTCGGTTTGACCATCCATCTGCGGATGATACGCTGAACTCAACCTCAATATAGATCCCAACGCTTCTTGAAAACTCTTCAAAAAATCAGAAGTAAACCTCGGATCTCTATCCGACACAATACACAAAGGAACATCATGCAAATTCACAATCACTATGACATATATGTCATCCAACTTCGCAATCGGATATGTAATGTTAATAGGTATAAAGTGTGCCGACTTCGTAAGCCTATCAACAATCACCCAAATCGAATTGTGTCCTCTCAAGGTATTAGGTAATCCTATTACAAAGTCCATTGAAATGTTATCCCATTTCCATTCCAAAACTTCCAACAATTGCATCAACCCTGCAGGCTTCTGATGTTCGATCTTTGATTTCTGGCAAGTCAAACAAGCATATACAAACTATGCCACATCACGTTTCATGTCAGGCCACCAAAACAAACCCTTCAAGTTTTGATACATTTTCGTAGCTCCTAGATGAATACTCAAATTGCTTCTATGACTCTGTTCAAGAATCACTTTCTTAATCGCTTCATCATCAGGAATACAAATACGATCTCAGAATCTCAACACACCTTGCGCATCCAACTTGAAATCATCATTCTCAGGTCGATCGGTTCCTACCATCAAATCCACCAACTTCACATCTAGCTTTTGAGCCTCTTTGATATTGTCGAGAAAGTCATTGTTAATCTTTAACATTCCCAACATAACACTATGCAGTGTCACTTCACAAACCAAACTCAAATATGGAATTGCTCAATCAACTCCAACTCCTTAACCCTCATGGCCTACATATGCAAAGTCTTTCGGCTTAAAGCATCAGCCACGACATTAGCTTTTCTGGGATGGTAATTCAAACCAAAATCATAATCCTTCAACAACTCTAACCACCTTCGTTGCCTCATATTTAACTCCTTTTGATCAAAAAGGTACTTCAAACTCTTATGGTCACTAAACACTTCAAATCTAGAACCATAAAGATAATGCCTCCAGATTTTCAACACAAAGACCACCGCAGTCAATTCGAGATCATGCGTAGGATAATTCTCTTCATGAGTCCTAAATTTCCTAGACGCATAAGCAACCACTTTACCCTTCTGCATAAGCACACAACCTAACCCCATCAGACAAGCATGATAGTACACAACAAAAGGCTCTCCTGGATTAGGTAAAGTCAAAACTGGAGCCGATGTCAACCTCTTCTTCAACTCATTGAAACTTTATTCACATCGAATATCCTACACAAAGGCTTTTCCCTTGCAAGTCAACTTAGTTAACGGAAGTGCCAACTTAGAAAACCCTTCGATAAACCATCTATAATAACCGGTTAATCCCAAGAAGCTTCTAATCTCAGTAACCGACTTCGGAGCTTCCCATTGCAACATGTAACACCCCAGACTGGCTTCGGGATTATTGTCTGATCCCATAAACCAACACGAGTCCTTTCAACATGCTTTGGCCTCACTCGCATGCTTTTCGAGAAACTTCCCAGAAGGTCACTCATCCCAAGACTATCTCAAGTCAAGCACGTTTATCTGTGGAGTTCTTATGGGTAGGCTACCGAAAACAAGATGCATCTTCTTTTCAGTATCCTACCCATAAGAACTCCACGGCGTGCTTGACTGGGGTATGGGATGGGTGACTTCTGGAAGTTTTCCATAAGCGCGAGTGAGGCAAAGCATTTTGAACTCGTGTTGTTGGTCGATAATCAAGTCGATCTGAAGCTACAACACAACATCAACTTTAGAAGGATCCACAACAATGCCACTACCAGAAATGACATGGCCAAGAAAACTGACCTCTTTCAAACAGAATTCACACTTGGACAACTTCGCATACAACTTCTTCTCCTTCAAAACTTGCAACATAACTCTTAGGTGTTTTGCATGTTCTTCTTCTGATTTAAAGTAAATCAAAATGTCATCAATGAATACCACCACAAATCGATCCAAGTAAGTTTGAAAAATACGATTCATGTACTCCATGAATACTCCTGACGCATTAGTAACACTGAAAAGCATCATCGAATACTCGTAGTGTCCATACCGAGTCCTGAACACGGTCTTCTGAATATCATCTTCTTTCACTATAATCTAGTGATATCCGGATCTCAAATCAATCTTAGAAAACACACTAGCACCCACCAATTGATCCACCAAGTCATCAATTATTGGAAGCATATACTTGTTCTTAATCGTCACTTTATTCAACTGTCGATAATCAACACAAAGTCTCATACTTCCATCTTTATTCTTTACTGACAACACTAGAGCTCCCCACGGTGATACACTTGGTCTTACAAACTTTTTCTCAAACAACTCTTCTAATTGCTTCTTCAATTCAGACAACTCAGATGCAGACATCATGTACGGTGCCATAAAAACAGGTCTGGTACCAAGTAAAAGATCAATTGCAAACTCAATTTCTCTTTCAGGAGGTACATCAGGAATTTCATCAGGAAACACTTCAGGAAATTCTCGCACCACCTGTAACTCATTAAATCTAACTTGATTCTCAACATACAACGACGCCATCAACGAGAATATTTGTGCTTCATCTTGCATCAATTGCCTCAAATGTTTACCAGTCAACAAATCAACTTCTTCCTCTTCAGGAGTAGAAAACCTCATAGACTTGTTATAACAATTGATATGAACATAGTTATACTTTAACCAGTTCATTCCCAAGATCACATCAAGTCCTCTTAACGGTAAATAATTCAAACATACAAGAGAAGTAGTCATCGATCCCTTAGCCGGAATTTCGACGACCATTTCTCCATTCATAGAAGACAACATAAGACCCAGTCTTTTGACACATTCAGCAGCAATAAAACAATGAGTAGCACCAATATCAATAATAGTAATTCAAGGCGTACTATTAATGAAACATGTACCTCTAATGAGTCTGTCCTCATTAGCTGTCGGATTTTCAGCCAAAGAAAATGCTTTCCCACTAGCCTGTCCCTTCTTTGGTTTCGGACACTGACTACCAATGTGTCCCTCTTCACCACAACTGAAACAAATCATTTCTTTGTGCTTGCACTCAGATATCGCATGCCCAGTCTTACCACAACGGAAACACCTCTTTACTTCAGCATTACAAATATTGCTCTTGTGACCAGGTTGCCCATATTTGTAGCACACAACCCTAGCAAGAGCGTCTCCCCCACTAGTCCTTTGACTTGGATCAACTCTTTGTTTACCTTTTCCCGCATCATAAGGCTTGCCACGGTTCTGTTTATTCTTTCCTCTCTTATCACTAACAATCTTTTGATAAGCATTGATATCCTCTTCAAAGGTTCTGCAACTATCAATCAAATCAGAAAAGACACGAATCTTCTGATAGCCAACAACCTTCTTGATTTCCGAGCGCAACCCGTTCTCGAACTTGATGCACTTAGAAAATTCAGTACCTTTTCCATCAAAATGTGGATAGAACTTAGCTAACTCAATGAACTTTACAGCATAATCAGTAACAGACTTGTTCCTCTGTTTCAGCTCAAGGAACTCAATCACTTTCTTATCCCGAACATCTTCAGGATAGTACTTCCTCAAGAATTCCCTACAAAACACAACCCAAGTGATTTCCTCACCTGTAGCTTCCAATCTCGGACGTGTATCTAGCCACCAATCATCACCCTTAACTATTAGCATATGAGTCCCATAACGAACCTCATACACTGGAGTGCAGTCCATCACACGAAAGATCCTCTCAATATCCTTTAACCATTCTAGTGTTCCATCAGGATCATTCTTAACCTTGAACACCGAAGGATTCTCCCTTTGGAAGTCGCCAAACTACGAGACCCAACATTCTCATCAGCAATCAGTTGATTCTGCATAGCCTGAGCCATTGCTTGTAGAGCAGCAACAGTCACAACATCGTTCCTTCCAGCCATCTCGACTTATCACTATAACATAAACAAAATTAGAACTAAATAACAATACTTGATTGTTAAAATACTCAACAACTTGACCGGACGGACCGACCTGCTTTGATACCACTAGTGTAACACCCTAATTCTATCCCAAGTAATTAATCAATAAAATCAAAGTATAAATTTTTTCCAACATAATCAGGATGTCACATATTCAACTTAAACAAATAAACCTGTCATTGTTATTCAAAACAAATACATAACACTTTAAAGAGGCAAAACTAACACGACGCATAATTTTTAGTCTTCAAACATAAACGACTTCATTAATCATGCAGCGGAATCTTAATAGTTTTCACTGAAGACATAACATCTTTTGTGTCATAAACAACATCAACATAATTGGCTCCTCAATCAACAACATAAAATTCAACATTAAAACAACAAAATAAGACAAGTGTGCATTTTCTCCCGAGTGCTACGTATCAGAGCAATGACACTGAAGTTGGACTAAAAAACGGTAGCAACTACTCCTCCTGATTTCTTGCACGTTACCAATATAAAGGCAACAACAAAACAAAAGAAAGGGTGAGATATCAAACTATATAATTGAGATCATGATAAATAATATATAGTCAGAATTATATAAAATTACTATTTTGCCATCTCACAACCAATCAACAACAAACGCAATTTAACCATACAACAACATCATTATGCGCTAGAGTATGCAACATGGACAAATGCAGATGCATGTGGTACCATCGGAGTAAAACTCCCAACTTAGAAATATTCCAGTTTACCAAGGCATCAATAAGGCGTAAGCCTTCAACTTAATAATTTGCCAATTCAGGCCAACATCTATCAATCCAGGCCAACTTAATAATGCAATGTATGTATGCGACAATCATATATGGCATACAACAACAACACAAACAACCAACAACTTAGGACAATAAATCAACTTAAGACGATAAACAACTTTCAACAACAACAACCTTCAGCAACGACAACTTTCAACAACAAGAACTTTCAACAACAACTATGTACAACAACAAGAATACCCGGTTCAACAATTACCCAATATTATGCACGGAAAAGCACATCGATTCATCAAAACTTTACCTACTATGTTTGAAAATACTTTTATAAGATAGATCATAATTCTAGCTTCCCAACGGTCCAAACGGCAATTAAATCAGATTTACGGTTGCAAAGATATGACCAAAACAGTTCTCAAAGGAATTTTTCATTTTTTGTACAGTATGTATCGATGCATAAGCCCATGTGTCGACTCATCCTCAGCATGTATCGATATATAAGTCATATGTGTCGACTCATACTGAGTTTTAACTTCTGTTTTTGAAAATCAACACAGTATGTATCGACTCATAGCTGTATATGTCGACACATACATCCTTCTAGACTCTGTTTTTCTTAAAATTAACACTGATGTGTCGACCCATAGCTATTTGTATCGATGCATACTAAATTTATACTTCTGTTTTTAAAACTCAATACAGTATGTATCGATGCATGGCCTCTTGTGTCGACACATATTGCGTAAAAATGCCTAAATATCAGTTTCAACAACTCAGTTCTACGTACAACTTCAATTTAATGTCCCAACATTCCATACATCCCAATCCAAACATCCCAACAGTCCATAACAGCATATCATGGTTAATTACACACAAATTCGTTCATCAATTTCCATGGATTACGAAGCATCAATTAAAAAATCATCCAACAACAACAAGACACAAAAACTAGCAAGATTATAAATCCTAACTACCTATCATACATCATATTCCCAATTAGAGAGCAAGAACCCCACCCTTACCATGTGAATCAGAGGTTGATTCTTAGAGATGGATATTTTCCCTAGCCTCAAGCTTGCACTTCTACTCTCCTCTTCTTTTTCCCCAAAACCCCTTTTTTTTCTCTTCTACTCATAAACCAACACTTTCTTTTCTATTCTACTTCTCTTAAATAATAACATTATTATTATTATTGGGCTTACTAGACTATACTCCCACTTTGCTACAACCTACATAATATACTTATTCCTACAACTTATTTTAATTAATCAACCTATAATCATATAATGCTTTAAATTGGCATTCTACAATATTACCAATTATTCAGAAAAATATACGAAAATATTAAATTAAATAAGTAATTAAATAATTCGGGTGTTACATTGTCTATTTTCGTTGGTTTTAGAAGTTCGTGCTCTGATATGTAACATTGGGGTCTTTGTGATCGTTTGAATTAAATTGCATGTTTCTTGTTGACATGATTTGTTGAGACTATTTTAATTTGTTTTTAAGATGTTTTGAAGTTCAACTTATGAACAATGAAGTGTGATGATACTTGACTCTCTTAAGTATTTAATGAAGATGTTTTGAGAAAATAATTTTGTTGTGATGTGTTGAAGTTTCGTGTTTATATTTTTAAAAGAGATAAATATTTTAATTTTGAGAATCTATGTTACGAAGTAGGATATGCTTTGTATGTATGATGTTTTATATGAAGATGTAACACCTTTGTTGGTGAAATACTCTAATTTATTATTTATAATATTCGTAGGGTTTTAAAAGGGTGTTGTAGAGGAATTGGCTTACATGATGAGGGTTTTAGGGTTGGATAGAGGTATGGAAAATGAAGTAAGGGTTTGGAGTTTGTTGCCGTTGATTTGGAAGTGGTTATGATTAAAAATTGCTCGTGGGGTAGCAGATTTGGAATTAGCTTTGGTTATCATATCCTACGCTCGGTTTAGAGGCATGCAAAGAGTATGTTATGGGGTGAGAATGATTTGGAAATAATACAAACTTTTTACACACGATTAAATCAAGAAATCACAAATTGTTCTTTTGGCTAATTTAGGAATTGCTTGATCATGCAGCCCATGTGTGTTTAGTTAAATTGGGAAAAGTTTGAGTGATTTCATGCATGTGGGATAGGTTGTAGCAAGTTTAGTACAAAGGGTGAAATGAACATTGCATCATAGCCAAGTTTTTAATTGTTTTGGTCTGCACCAATTGAATTTTGTAGACCCACGATAGTAACTTGGCAATGGTTTTTTCTTGTTGCATAGTGGATCAAATTCTAAAAAATTGGTATCAAATGAAAGGTAGCATTTCATAGTACAAGTTTGGTTTTTGTACCATTTTTGGAAAAGGCTTATGTGATCAAATATTTTAATGTCAATCTCATGTTTCAAAACTGATCGAAACTTAGAAAATTCTTCTAAGTGTTTTTTGGCAATTTTGCTCATTTAGTGCCACACTTTTGGCACGATTTTTAAACCATTCTTGGCATGATTTTGAACTCAAATTTCATATCACACTATTGTATATAATTAGACCTTTAATTTCAGCCCTTTCTTGCATGATTTGGTGCACAAATGAACCAACCATAAGCTTGCAAAGTCTCCTACATGAACTTGACATTTTAACACAGTGGAAATTTCATTTTCTCCATTTTTGCACTTTTCATTATCTTCTTGATTTTTCATGATTTTTATTGAGAAGTTTACACCAATTTGACATGCCATGAACTTTTGGCTTTGAAACTTCATGTTTGGCCAAGAAACCCTAAAGTCAAGCTTTGACTTTTAGGCATTTTGTCGACTTTTCTCAACTTGAATCAATCAACTTCTTCTATCATCTTGACATGTTATTTGAAACATTTTGAACCATTTGAGAGGAAAAATGTGATGCATATGAGACCCTTGAACCTTGACTCAAGCTTTGGTAAAAAATCCAACCTTAAGTTGACTTTGACCAAAATCAACTATCTTGGACATGTTGAATGGATCTTGCAAACATACTTGTTATCACTTGATCTTGAACCTATTCCCGTTTCAATTTGACCTTAATTGAACTCCTCAAGCTTGGATACTCAAACCTATCTCAATGAATCGATGCCATGTTTAAGAGCCTATACAAATAAATGTTTTGAAAGTTATGATCATACCCAATGGAAGATGCAGATGAAAGTGAAACAAAAGTCACTCAGGGTTAGAACATGAGGGCAAATTTTGGGGTACAACATCCTCTATAATTTTTGAAATTGTAATGTTCTTTCTTAGGACCTGAAAATGCCCAAAAAAAATAAAAGTCTCTGATATAAAAGAGGCATTTATTGAATTTACAACACATTTATCCATAGAAATATGCACCAATTGACAACTAATTATTATATCCACTAAATTGTGTCTAATTATGCAGGAGAAGATCAAAGGATGGAAAAAGAAGAAGAAATCATTGTCATATTTTGCTACAGCGAGCATGCAACAAAAGATAGTTCGTATAGCAAATGCAACAAAAAAGTGAAAAGTCGGGATTCACCAAGCAACGAAAGCCTGATTTGCTATGCGAGCCTTATCTCGCATAGAAAAACCAACTCGGTAGAAAAAGCTTCCCAAGTCGCTTGAAGAGAGGCCTAGCGAAGGAAGTTTGCATAGCGAACTTAAGTTCGATTAGCGAAACAGGGCGGTCAAGAAAAAATATTTTTGAAAGACTTCAGGCTGAAGAAAGTGACTTCGCTAAGCAATGCATAATTCTCTTAGCGAACTTTGGCGGTTTCTAGAAGAGCGAGTGGATTTGAAATCTTAATGAAGAAGAAAAACTTCACTTAGCGAAGTATATTTCACGTAGCAAACTCAGGAGGCCAGAACTACTATAAAAGCATATCAAAGGCTGTGCAGAAGATATATCAGTTTAATACAGTTTACAATAGTTTAAGTTTGTAAGTAAGAACTTGTAATAGATATTTAGGAGAAGGAATCAAAGAATCGAATTGGATGCGCATCAATGATCGAGGAATCATCATTGATGCTCATTCATCTCTACATCTTCCATTTTGTACAAGCTACCATGGAAATGGCTAGCTAAACTCTCTCTTGCTAGTGATTGGAATACTCTACTAAAATCGTGTGTATATTTACGGAGTATCTTTCTAAATATAAACGTGTTTTGATGAGTATCGAATTATCTTGTTCTTATCATACAAGTCTTATGAATTTAAATGTTAATGATAATTGCAGATAAACTCTTGAAACAAAAATCACTCGAATACTAATTGCTAGACATAGAATTGGGTTTGAGATCTATTTTGAATTAGCTTTCAGCATAGTTTATTTTTTGTTTGATTTTATGCTAGTTATTTCGATTCAGTTTATGTTATTCTATTTGAATTTCGGTTTAGTTTTTGTTGTAAACCTTTTTTACGGTATTAATATTGTAACATCACTTGGTACTTGGTTATGTTAAATGTTTGGCACTAAATTTATTTTGGAAAACATACTGCATTTGGTGTTTAAAATACACTTGCTCGCCTCATGAAAGATTGAAAAGTGTTCAAAGAAAATATTTTTTTCTATTTTCAACAAATTCAACAAAGCATGAGTGGTAATGATAAATTTTGGACAAAGTGCACAAGGCAAAGGTACATGTTTTTAAAAAGATTTGTAGAATGTTAGCATGATTTTGAAATTTGTGATTCTTATAAAGATTAATTTCATGCTTCAATTTTGCAAACACATATTATCTTGCTTGAATCATATAGCCGATAAAACAAGAAAAGCGAAAAGCATTCCATTGTGCACAAAATGAAATGATTACAAACAACTTTGATTAAAACTCGGTTGATTCATATGGGATCTTACGAATACCTTACGAATATTTTTGTGGAATATGAAATCAAGGCAATTGAGAAAAACAACTTGAAACAAAAAGCTTCAAACCCAAACCAATCCAAAAACAGTTCAAAACTTACAAGATAAAAACAACGGGACACTCTGAAATCATCACTTGATACATAAGAAAATAATCAAGTCTCAAAATTAAAGAAGAACCAAAGGAATTATTGAAAATCAAGTCAATAAAACTCATGAGAGGATGTTGCCAAAAGTAAAAAGAAAAACAAAGGTTGAAAAAGAAGAAAGAAAAAGATAAAGTTGGGGACATACCATTCATTACAAAGAAAGAAAGAATGAATGAAAAAGAAGCACATAGTCTCTCCAAAAGTTTGAAACCAAAGAAACTTCAAAAAGAAAATAAATGGCAAAACTAAGTGTCATTAGCCTTAGGAAACAAAAATCCACAAATTATCCATATAGCCTAGGAAATGTA
Source organism: Vicia sativa (assembly GCA_021764765.1). Taxonomy (NCBI): domain Eukaryota; kingdom Viridiplantae; phylum Streptophyta; class Magnoliopsida; order Fabales; family Fabaceae; genus Vicia; species Vicia sativa. The sequence goes on along the minus strand of CM038793.1, from coordinate 10,670,060 downwards.
TGCTCACAAACAGATTCAAAAAGGAAATTGTCAAGATGAAAACATGAAATGATCAAGATGTTGACAAAGTTGTTCATGAGAGTTCAATTTACCTACCACCACAAAAAACTTCAAAGAAAAATCTTCATTATTTTTATGAAGATGAGTGATAGGATGATTCAAGAAAAGATATATGGTTTTGTTTTAAATTGATTGCACCAAAAGATATTTGTGAAAAAATCACAATATAGCACAATCATGCTTTGATTATATCAAGTGGCAAAGAACAAAGACCATTTGCAAAAGGCATACTCCATCTGAACCATGTCAGCTCAAAAAATTATTGAAATCAGAAATGATTAAATAAAAAGAAATTACCTTGATCTTGATTGAGGACAAGCAAGTATTCAAGTTGGAGAGAATTTGATAAATACCCAAAAATAATAAAAGTCACTCATATAAAAGAGGCATTTGTCGAATTTACAACACATTTCTCCATAGAAATATGCACCAATTGACAACTAATTATTACATCACTCAATTGTGTCTACTTATGCATGAGAAGATCAAAGGATGGAAAAAGAAGAAGAAAATGTTGTCCTGTTTCGTTACAGCGAGCATGAAGCAAAAGATAGTTCGCTTAGAAAATGCAACAAACAAAGTAAAAAGTCAGGATTCACCAAGCAACGAAAGCCCGATTTTCTATGCGAACCTTACCTCGCATAACGAAACCAACTCAGTAGCAAAAGCTTCCCAATTCGCTTGAAGCGAGGCCTGGTGAAGGAAGTTCGCATAGCAAACTTAAGTTTGATTAGTGAAACAGGGAGGTCAAGAAAAGATATTTTTGAAAGACTTCAGGCTGAAGAAAGCGACATCGCTAAGCAAGGCATAATTCGCTTAGCGAACTTTGGCGGTTGCTAGAAGAGATAGTGGATTTGAAATCTTAATGAAGAAGTAAAACTTCGCTTAACGAAGTATAGTTCGCGTAGCGAACTCAGGCGACCAGAACTACTATACAAGCATATCAAAGGTTATGCATAAGATATATCAGTTTAATACAGTTTGCAATAGTTTAAGTTTATAACTCAGAACTTTTAATAGAAATTTAGGAGAAGGAATCGAAGAATCGAGCTGGATATGCATCAACGATCGAGGAATCATCATTGATGCTCATTCATCTCCACATATTCCTTTTTGTACAAGCTACCATGGAAATGGCTAGCTAAACTCTCTCTTGCTAGGGATTGGAATACTCTACTACAATCGTATGTATATTTATCGATTAGCTTTCTAAATATAAACGTGTTTTGATGAGTATCGATTTTATCTTGTTCTTATCATACAAATCTTATGAATTTTAAATGTTAATTATAATTGCATTTAAATTCTTGAAACAAAAGATAATGAATCACTCGAATACTAATTGTTAGACATAGAATTAGGTTTGAGATCCATTTTGAATACTTCGTGTTATCTTTTTTAGACATAGTTTTAATACCATCGGGTTATTTAATCGATTGAGATATCATTAATTAAATAAATCGAGGGAATTCGTAAAAATTTGTGTAGACATACATGTTGATTTTAAAAAGTATATGGTGGTATGAAAAAAAACATGGTTATACAGACTTAATCGATATCGTGCTTACGAAGTCAGTGGAGGAAAACCAATCCCTGCAACTTTCCTTTAATTTATTGTGTTTAATTTGCATTTTGTTACTTTAAACCAAATCAATTTTATTGAGAAACATTCACTTAAAAAAGACGCCAGTAATCAAATTGTTAGTAATATTACTCCAGTCTCTGTGGATACGATAAAAATACTTTATTTTGAGTTACATACCATCATGGCCAAGATGGTTTTTCATACTATCATATTTTTTCTTTCCTTTTGCAGTTACAACATTGGCTTTAGAAAATCCGACAGACTTTTCTCTATCCTTCTTCTCCTCCTCGATTCAAAGGTGTTTATGAAGTTTCTCCAACGAGAGATCCTTGGAACTATACATTAATTTCTTTCTGTATCCTTTCAACGAAGGTGCCAAATTTGCAATGATTGCACTGACTTAGAAAGCTTTAGAAATGTCTATTTTCACGATTTTTATTTTATTCACAAAAACATGTAACTCGTGTACTTGTGCAATAATCGACTTGTAAGCCAACATCTTAAAATCAAAGTATTTAGATATTAAAAAAGATTGTTCCTTCTTCTTCGGGCTTGAATTAAAATTCAAGTGTTTTCCAATTTTCTATTGGAGATGGAGTATTGGTCTATAGATTATAGATACGATCAAATAGTGTGTTCAAAATATGTTCACAACTCCACAATTCATCTTCCTTTCGTTTCTTTCATTCTCTTTATATTTCATCAGTGTCGTTTTTTGTTGGTTCTGAAATTAATTCCAAATCAAAATCTAAAACAGTAAATCTTTAGAAAAGTCAGAAGAAATGTCATTTTATCTTAATTCCTTATAAATCTATTTTTTATCTCATGGATAAAAATATGTTGAGAAGTATGTTGAAGCAAACTTACTTTCTCATATTCTAACTATTTTTTGGTGTCATTATAATGGAGGAAGATCAAAGATATAACACTGCAAACAATAAAAATAAAACATAACTACTAAAAAGCAAGAAGGGAAAGAGGAGAATGCAAGATGAGATGAAAATGGGTGAGGAGTGGTTTCTTAATCGATTGTTTTGCCTGATAATCTTTTGTATGTTTCCTCATATTATTATGTCTTCTCACTCTTCTAATTTTCCTTTTTTTGGTAATACAAATCCAACATTACCAAACGTTTCCCAACATAAATAACTAAGTAGAAAAGAAAAACACTACAAAATGGACTAAAAATAATCAAATCAAATAATAAACCAAAAGTCAAATTTCCTACCATAACTATCATAAACATCCACCATGTATTTCATTATCTAAAATGCATTAATTTATTTGTTTAGATTCCCTAAATTCATTACCATTTCATATCTATGGTCCTTTCCCATACTTAATGCTTCCCATTTCCCACCCTCTCACATATTTATAACTATACATCATTCATTTCCTCTCTCTCTCTCTCTCTCTCATCACAATTAATTCACATTTATTTAATTATATATATACTCATCACATAGACCCTTTTCTCTACCACCTTAAAGTATCATTTTTTTAAAAACTTTCGGTTCCCTTCATAAGTGGAGTGAAGAGTGTTCTTTTCCAAAACATAACAATACAACAAGGTTTGTTTCTCTTCCTCAATCTCTTCACTTTTTTCCAATAAATTTGTTTCCTTATGTTTTACTCTTTTGAGCAGAAACATCAAATCTAAGAAAGTGATTATGGGTCTTGGAAGATTAGTAGGAAGTCTAAAGTCCAAAATAAAGTCATTGAAATTGAAGAAACCATACAACAAGGTTGAGAAGAGTGAAAGTATGAGAGTGGAGATAAAGAGTAGAAAAGCCAGAAAGCTTATTGAAGAAACTCTCAAAATTGCTGATTCACCAAAGACAAAATCTTTCAACTTCTAATCCTAGTAGTATCTATCTACCCCTTAACCTTAATCATGTTTCACCATATGTAACAAACCTTTTTTAAGGTTCTTTCTATGTTCTTTGTATGAAATCTAATATAGTTTCAATAAAATAAATAATTAGTAGGTTTTCATTATTTTTCTTCTAATTCCAAGTTTTTCTTCCATCAAAAACATGTTGATATTAATATGTGTGATTCTAGAATATTTACTCTTATTGTGAGATTGATGTGAAACATGAAAAAATTTGGTTAACATGATTGAATTTAGTTTGACATGCTTTATGTTTAGATAAAAATGGAAGGTGGAAACATAAAAAATGGAAATAAAAAGGTAAAAAAAGTGGGAGAAAATTAATTGTTTTATTGTGAGTAGTGTGGATATTGATTCAGCACCGATCGTTTTCAAATTTATTGCGTATTAACATCAGGTCTGTTTTGGTTGGACCATCTAGAAAGAATAGGACAGAGTAATTATATCACATTAACTCTTTTTTTGGTTTATTTTACCGAATGGGAAAAAGTTGTTTTTGTTTTTTTTTCTTTTTGAATATTGCTTTGATTTTAACTAATGTTATAAAAATTGGATCAGAATTGAAATATGGTAGAATATCATGTTAACCTCGTCCGCAACGGTATTGGTGGTCCAATAGTTGGAACCAAGATTGTTGAAATCGCAATTTAAAATTTAAGTTCTATAAATTTTATGTTTCTATATCTTCGTAAGGTTGCCGAGTTTGGATAGGTTGATAATGTTGGTTTTGATATTGTTATGGGATTGGTTGTTGGTGTATGAATGTATGATGAAGTTCTTTGGCGTGAGTTTGTCAAATATGTGGCCGGACATAAAAAAACTTGTGGAAATCATTGTATAACAATTTATATAATGATGAGTTGATCTAACAATCTCCTGCATGATTGATCCATTTATAGGCAGTTCATGTCAGTGCCTCTGTTGACGAAACACATCCCTATTGAAATGTTTCAATAAATTTTGAATTTAAAGCGATCAGAAACCTATCGATAACTGCTTTGGTGAGAGCACATATTTTAGGTTAAAGTCACGGTTCGAGACTAGGAGTTCAAAATGAAGGTCAGTGTTACAATCAGGTCAATTTTTTTATTGAAAGCTCTATGAAGTTTATTCATGAGAAAACTACTAAAGCTAACACATATAGTGTTAAAATATTCGACCGAATTAAAGGTTGGTTCATTGTATAAGAGACAATGGACCATAATAAGGGGAGACTAAGGGTATATTATCGTGTCAAACTAGATAGAGGTTAGTGCGATTGTGGAAAGTTTAAAGTCTTTCATATGCTCGGAATGGATACGACAAACAAATGGTATGATTATGCATTACATGTCGTTAACCCGGACACAATCGAACGAATTGTTCGAATATTGAGTCTAGCTCCGCAACATAAGTTTTATATGTCACTCTTAATATGTAATTTATTTGTTGTAACCGTGAAATTTAAATTTAAATTCAACTTTTATTTCATATTCAAGACAACATTGGGGTACAACAAAATAAATACAACCATGCATAAAACAACAGCAGCATAAACAAATAAAACGACTAAACACGTCAACATGTCTAGGAGATTACAACCATCAAGACAATATCAACTTGTACATGCATCATCATAATGACATCGTTGTCAGTTTTAACAGGACTACTTGAACGAGTTTCTCCATTTTAGTTGACCAATGTAACAAGTCGTTCACCGTCAAGAATCTCTCCATCTAACCAACAGATCAAACTCCTCTACAAATGTTTGAAAATTTTAAAGTCGGATCTTCATCAGAGGCTTTGTTGGCGAAAAAATTTTAGCATTTCTTTTGATAATTGGAAATGCTGAAAGAATTCTTGAATACACATTTAAAAGTAAAATGAAAAAATATATGGTAAATAGTGGAGATAGATGATGCATTTATAAAAAAAAATTAAAATAACTGAGTAGCCACACTGCCTGACACATGCACCTAAAACTATAGAAAATTATAATACATGTGCCAAACATTGTGACGCCTCTTCTGTGTGGCGAATGTTTTATTTGAAAAGTGATTACTTTGGTATTTCGTTTGAAAAAACTTTCTCATTTTAGTAATACTTTTAAGGTTTAAATAGTCTTTTGATTCTTATAAGTTTGCGTGTTTTTTTATTTTCATTTATGTATTTTATTTTTCTTGGAAATGATCCTTGAATGTTAAAATCCTTTTGTTTTTAGTCCATAAAGTTAAAATCCATAGAAAATCTGCAATTTTCCTGCAAAGTTTTCATCAAATTTCCACGCGGATTTTATTTTTAAAGAATAAAACAAAAAGCTTTTTAACATTTAGGGATCATTTCCCAAAAAAAAAACTACAAGCACGGAAGAAAAAAAAACACGCCAACTTACAAATATCAAAAGACTATTTAAACTTACTTTTAGAATAATTTAACTTAAAAAATCTAAAACATATCTATTAGCAGTACATCACACTTTTTCTTGTCGTACTCATTTGAAGGTTTATTTTTGCTCCTCTTCACGTTCACTCTCTCTAACTCCTAGTTTTTTTTTTATTTAAGACTGATTGATTAAAATTGAATGATGTAATTAACTATTTCTTCCATCCTAAATTATATGATGTTTTGAACATTCCACACGTATTAAAAAAAATAATCATTGTTGTATGAAAAAGATAAATAATATATGACTTTACACTATTGTGCTTGATTATAGATGAGAGAGAAATTAAGAAAATTAAAAGATAAAAAAGAAATAAATAATAGAGGATATATTAAAAAAAACATAATTAATATTGTATTGAAATTGTAAAATAATTTATAGTTTAGGACAAATTATATTTTGAAAGTATCTTATAATTTATGACTAACGAAATAGCTAAAAGTTGCCCGTCAACAATTTTGTAAGGTTGGCAGCACCAAATTCAGCTACGATATGTAGTTTTTAATTGATCGAACACATTTGCTCAATCATAGAAATATTGGTTTTGTACTTATTAGAAAATGAGAAGTGTGACATATGATCTGCATGTATATTAGACTTATTAAATTTAATGGCTGAGAATTTTCTAAGTCTCATCAGTTTTGGTAGTGGTTAAATAGAATTAATGATCTATCAAAGAAAAAACGCATGATAATTAATATAGAAAAGAATATCCTATAAGGATCATTAGATGATTTATAGCTTTCTTAGTCATTAATCTTTTTTGTTCATAATAAAGATATTAAAAATAAAAAAATTGTTTAAAATAATTTATAAATTAGAAAATTAAAATGGCTGGAGTTTCAATTCATTAATTATTTTATATATTTTAAATAATAATAAAACTCACACACAAAATCCTTGGTCACCAAAAATCTCTGCAATCAATTTATGTTAAGTCGTGGTAGTTGTAGAGAAGTGTAAGAAATGCATTGTTATCACTTGATAATTACATATTTTGACTTATTAATTATTATGTTGTACAATAATATGCATTTTAGTCCATCAATCGCTTTAGGTTTGAATGATTTTCTTTTTTAAAACGGTTATAAGTTATATAATTCTACGATGTTACAATATATATTGGATATTTAATAAGTAGCTCTAACACCCCGTCAAACTGAAGGTTGGGATCTTGACAAACCACCTTGAATTTTGCCCGCAGGTCTTGAATGCAATGGTGCCAAAAGACTTGGTCAAGGTGTAAGCTAGCCCGCCTGCTATAGGAACATGTTGAATTTGTTGAAAATCTATCAAAATCTATGATGAATTTCTACCAATCTTGATGAACAAGATTGATATCACCACACAATGATAATGAACAATTAAAAAAAGAAAAAGAAGAAATAATTATTTTCTGCAGAGTTTCTCTCTGTCTACAAACTGTGGAAAATTTTATTATTCACTTTGCAACTGCAAAATACTGTGAATGAATTCAATTACAAAAAATATGGGTTATTCCCTCTATTTATAGATTTAGGTTAGATTGCTACCTAAGCCAAATCAAATATATTTGATTTGTTCCCTAGCCCAAATCAAATATATTCTATTTTAGATTTAAATCAAATCTATCTAAATATAACATCAAATATGTGAAATTGTTTCCACATTCATAAATTAAATCAAATCAAATATTTTCTGACACAAGGAATTACTTTCAACACACCACCTAATTCATTGTGTCTAAACTCTCTACATTCATCATTGCTCTTAGTCTTCGAAAAACTTCGATGTACACACCCTTCGTCATGATATCTGCAATCTGATTCTCAGTTCTGCAGTGTTCCAAATTCATCTTCTCATCTGTTGCCTGCTCTCGAAGATAGTGGAACCTCATTTCGATGTGCTTGATTCGACCATGTGCTATTGGATTCTTCGCCAGGTTGATAGCTGACATGCTTTCAATCTTCATGGTAATTACTCCATGTTCAGTTGTGCACTCCACAAATTCCTTCTCCCTTAGAAAACTATCAATCTTCTTGTTCCAAGCTCTTTGAGCTTGTTTCAATCCATACAGGGCTTTATGAAGTCTGTACACCTTTCTCTCTTTGTTATGTTTCACAAACCCATCTAAGGATCCATTCAGAAATGCACACTTCACATCCATCTGACATATGTGTCAACTATTTATTTCTGTTAATCATATAACCAACCTGATTGTTTCGATCCTAGCCACAGGTGCAAAAACCTCATCGAAGTCAATTCCTTCTTTCTGGAGAAATCCTTTTGTCACTAGCCTTGCTTTGTGTCGAGTTACTTCCCCTTTAGGATTCATCTTCACCTTGTACACCCACTTGACATCAATTTCCCGCTTGCCTTGAGGCAATTCAACAAGTGACCAAGCGTTGTTGTCTTCGATGGACTTCACTTCTTCGTTCATCGCTTTCACCCACTTCAAATCTTTTAATGCTTCAGTTGCGTTGACAGGTTCGACATCTACATAGAAAGCATAATGTACTAGCTCACCTTCGTTATCAACCACATCATCTGATGTAACCACACAATCTTGCAACCTTGCAGGTATGTGTCTTGTTCTTTGAGGTCTTCTTGTGCTTGGTTGATCTATAAATGTTGGTTCCTCTTGTCGAACTTCTCTTTCGACTTGAGTTTCTGATTCTTCAAGTAAAATTCTCATTGAACCTTTCTTGACATTTTGAGTCCAATCCTATTCTTTCAGCTCATCAATGATCACGTCCCTGTTGATCACAATCTTCTTATTCACTAGCTCGAACAACTTGTAACCTCCTGCCAAATGATATTCTACTAGAATCATTTTACTCGACTTTTCATCAAGTTTTCTTCTCAATTGATCTGGTACATGTCTATGTGCGATAGATCCAAATACTTTTAGATGACTCAAACTAGGTTTTACACCAGACCAACATTCTTCTAGAGTAATCCCTTCTAGCTTCTTTGTTGGGCATCTGTTCAAAATATAAGTTGCAGTAGACACAGCTTCACCCCAAAACTCTTTAGGTAAATTCTTGACTTTCATCATACTTCGATCCATATTCATGATGGTTTGATTCTTCCTTTCTGCAGTCTCATTCTGCTGTGGAGTGTAGGGTGGCACCACCTCATGCACAATTTCTTCTTTCTCTCATAACCTGTCAAAATATTTCGACACATACTCTACACCACCATCAGTTCTCAAAACTTTGAGCTTTAGACCACTTTGTCTTTCGACCATAGACTTAGAGTTTGAAAATACCTCGATCACTTCACTTTTCTTCTTGATCAGGTAAGTCCATAATTTTCGACTGAAATCATCTATGAATGTGACAAAGTATTTGTTACCTCCAAACGAATCCACCTGGATTGGTCCATATACATCAGAGTATATGACTTCGATAATAGCCTTCGACTTTCTTCCTACATCCTTGCTAAAGTTATTTTTGTGTTGCTTCGCTTGCACACATTCTTCACACACTTCATTTGGAATGTCGATTTCTGGCAATCTTGAAACCATATTCTTCCTTTTTAAATCTCTGATGTCTCTGAAGTATAGATGGCCTAGCCGATAGTGCCATATCCATTCGTCTCTGCTTGCTGTAGTCGAAAGGCACTTGTGCTCCATCACATTGAGTTCGATCTTGAAGGTTCTATTCTGGAACATAGGAGCCTTCAAGATTAACCTTTAATTTGCGTCGACGACTCTCATCATCTTGTCTTCGACAGTCACCTTGTTATTCTTTTTGACCAATTGTCCTATACTAAGCAAGTTGCTCTTCATGCCTGGAATGTATAGTACGTTTGGAATTACTGCTCTTTTTCCATCTTTACTCATGATCATAACATCTCAAATACCTTCAGCTTCTAGAGTATTGTCATTTGCAAATTTCACCATGTTCTTCATTGAGAGCTTTAGATTAACAAAGCAATCTTTCCGTCCAGACATATGTGATGAGCATCCTGAATCCAAGTACCATTGATCCTTGATTTTTTCTTCATCTCTTGTTGTGACCATCAACGTCATCTCTTCTTCTTCACACTTAGCGAACTTTATATCACTTTCTTTTTCCTTTCACTTTTCTGGACAATCACTCGAATAGTGACCATACATTTGACAATTGTAACATTGAATGTGACTCTTGTCAGGTTTTAGACCGTCACCTCTTCCTCTATTTGAAACACCGCCTTTTTGGTTGCCCTGGTATGGTCTTCTCTGATTCGACATGTTTCCTTCGTTTTGGTTTCCTCTGCCAGTCGAATTGTTGTAGCCACCTCTACCTTTGTCGAACCACTTTGCTTTGCCTTTGGTTTCTCTTGCTGAATTTTCCTGCAAAGCTACATCACTCTTTGTCTTGCCTGCAGATCTTTCATTCATCCTTTGTTCATGAGATTCAAGCGTCCCTTGAAGCTCTTCCTTTGTCAATTTCGACAAATATTTCCCTTCTTCAATAGCCACCACCACGTGGTCGAACTTGGGAGCCAAAGATCTCAGAATATTTGAAACAACAACTCTTGTTGTTAATGCTTCTTCACATATCTTGATTTGATTCACTAGTTTTGTAACCCTAGTGAAGAAATCATATATGATTTCATTGTCTTCCATCTGAAGCAATTCATACGTTCTCTTGTGAGTTTGTAACCTCACATATTTCACCTTTTCTGCGCCTCCAAAATATTTCTCAAGAATATCCCAAGCTTCTTTTGCAGATTCTGTATCACTAACCTTTTCGAAGTTGTCTGGGCTCAGACATTGATGAATTATAAAGAGAGCTTTATAACTCTTCTTCTCTGATTCTTTGTGTTCTTGCTTTTCTTCTTCTGAAACGTCTTACTCAAGCTCTTTTACTCCGTCTTTTACAAGATCCCACAAACCTTGACAAAGGAATAAAACCTTCATCTGCTTGCACTAATTCTCATAGTTATCTATTTTCAGATTTGGAAGACTTGCTGGATAATTCATATTCCCATAGCCCACTACCATCGTGAATTCTTCTTCTACAATCGTTCTTGATTGTTCTAGATTATTCTTCCGTTGAATCGATCAACTGGAGCTCTTGATACCAAATGTTGAAAATCCACCAAAACCTATGATGAATTTCTACCAATCTTGATGAACAAGATTGATATCACCACACAATATCACCACACAATGATAATGAACAATTAAAGAAAGAAGAAGAAGAAGAAGAAGAAGAAGAAAGAATTATTTTCTGCAGAGTTTGTCTCTGCCCACAAACTGTGGAAAACTTTATTATTCACTTTGCAAGTGTAAAATACTGTGAATGAATTCAATTACAAAAAATAGGGGTTACTTCCTCTACTTATAGATTTAGGTTAGCTTGCTACCTAATCCAAATCAAATATATTTGATTTGTTCCCTAAGCCAAATCAAATATATCCTATTTTAGATTTAAATCAAATCTATCTAAATCTAAAATCAAATATGTGTGTAACAAACTATTTCCACACTCCTAAATCAAATCAAATCAAATATTTTCTAACACGAGGAATTACTTTCAACAGAATTGACATTCTTTTAACAACCACATGTTATCTTACAAAGTTTATATGTAACTCAATATGTTTGGTGCGATCAGGGTTGTGCGAAACTAGAACTGCACTGAGATTATCACATAGTAAAGTAGAAGTGTGAAAAGAGATGTGAAGTTCAGGAAGTTGAGATTCTAACCATAGTAATTCAGAGGTTGAGTGTGCAAGTGCTATATACTCCACTTTAGTACTCAAGCGGGCCACTAAGGACTTCTTTTTAGAGCTTCAAGATACCAAGTTAGGACCAAAGAAACAAATAGGAGTCAGAGATGGACCTTCGATCATCCGAATCACTAGCCCAATCAGAGTCACTATAGAATCATAAGGATAACTTGGGTGCTAAAACTGAAGGTGATAATAGCAGTCCATATTCACTTATGCCACTTAGATAACGCAATACTCTTCTAATTGCATACCAACGTGTGTGAAGTGGATTATCCATGAATTGGAAAGTCTTATTAACACTAAAGGCAATGTCACATATGGTTAGTTTTATATACTGCAAAGCACCAACAATTGACATGTATGATTGTGCATCAGAGGATGAATTGGAGCCATGTCTGCTCAATTTACAAGTGCTTAACATTGTAGTGGGAACTCCATTTGCATTAACCATCTTGGCTTTGGTTAAAAAATCTCTTATGTATTTGGACTAAGTGAGAAAAAGAGAACCATTGTTGCAGAACTTAACCTCAATGCCTAGAAAGTAGTTAGGCCGGCCTAAATTTTTCAGAGCAAACTTGTTGTGAAATTTGTTGATTAAGTCATGAACAAGAACTGTGCTAGAACCAGTTATTAAAATACCATCAACATAAACAAGTACAAACATGGAGATACCTTGATGGTAGTAGATGAAGGGGGAATTGTCACATTTGGGTGTAATGAAGCCAAATAGAAGGAGAGCTTAGGTCAGTTTCTCATACCAAGCCCTAGGGGCCTGTTTCAGGCCATAGAGAGCCTACTAAGTTTGCACACCAAGGACTTATCTTTACTATCAAAGATATGATGTTGTGTCATGTATACTTCATCATGGAGAGTACCATTTAGAAAAGCATTGTTAATGTCGATTTTTTGAATTTCCCACTTGTAGGTAATGGCTAGAGTAAAAATTACTTTGATGGTAGTTGGTTTGACAACGGGAGAGAAGGTTTATGTGTAATCAAAGCCATGTTCTTGGTGGCACCCTTTAGAAACAAGTATGGCTTTATGTTTAAGGATTCTACCGTCAGGATTGTGTTTAACTTTGAATACCCATCGAAACCCTACTATTTTCTTATTAGTTGGTAGAGATGTAAGGACCCAGGTGTTGTTAGTCTTTAGGGCCTGAAACTCCTCTTTCATGGAATTATACCATTCAATGATACGCATAGCATGTTTAGTACTGGTGGGTTCAAAACTTGTATGGGAAGTTTAATCTTTTGGTTTGGAATTCCTAGTCTTAGCCCTTGTAAGCATAGGATGATTGTTCTCAAGGAGAGGACCAGGAGGTTTACTAGTGAGGATTGAAGGAGAATTTGAGGACTCAGATATAAGGATGCAAGAGGAGATAGTGAGTTCATTTGAGTGAAAGGAATTACTGGAATAGTGTAGCTCGTGAATGAGAGCATTAGTGGAATGTTCAAGAGAAGGGTCCTTAGAGAGATTGAGACTTGTTCACAAGACAACTAGGCATTTCACTCTCGGAGTGAAAGTTATTATTCACAGGATTATAAGAGGGTGTGAAGGTGTGAACTTGTTCAATTTGTTTAGTGAAATATGAGAGAGGGGCTCATTGTCTATGTGTAGTAGGATGTGACTTATCAGCATATGAGAAGGAATTAGTAGGCACATTTACAGATTGAGCAAGTTGATGGCTATGTCCTTAATTGACAGGTAGAGATGGACTATGGAGGGGCAGAGGAAAGGACTGGCCTATTGAATTAGGGACCTCAAGATTTGTAGGTTGTGACTTGTCACTACCAGTAGGACATGCCTTAGTGGTTACACTGGGAACAATAGGAACAATACTTGGTACCTTGGTTAAAGGGATAAATGGCATAGTAGAAGGTGTAGCTAGACCACAAATAATAGTAATACTATCAGATGTTTTATGTGGATGCTGTTTGGAAAATAATACAGGAAAAGGAAAATAATTTTCATTGAATTTTACATCTTTGGAGATAAAGATTTTTCTCTTTTTACTAAGACACTTAAATCCTTTATGGTGAGAGGATAAACCAAGATAAATGCATTCTTGACTCCTTAACTAAAGCTTGTGTTTGTTGAAGGGTCTAAGAAGAGGGAAACATGAGTATCCAAAGACCCTCAGGAACTTATAGTCAGGGTACTTGTTATAGAGAGCATAAAAGGGTGAAGTAGCTTTGTTCAAAGAAGATGCAGGTAGACTATTAAGTAAGTAAACATCAGTAGAAAAACTAGGTTCCCAATAATCTATAGGCAAGGATGCATGAGAAAGCAAATTAAGACTCTTCTCTACTATTTTCCTTTGTTTTCTCTCTACAGAACTATTTTGATGGGATGTGTGAGGACGTGTGATTCTATGTTAAATACCTAGTTCTGTTAGAAATTTAGTGAAAGGACAAAATTCTCCAACAAAGTTAGATTAAACACCCTTAATTGTGACATTAAATTGAGTTTGAACAACGGTGTGAAAAATCTTGTAAAGCTTTAGATTTTTTCTTAAGATAATAGAGCCATGTGTATTTAGTGTGTCCATCTACAAAGGTTAGGTAGTATTTAAAACCAGAACTTAAGGGATTAATGGATGGACCCCATAAATCTGTATAAATCATATCAATGGGATGATAATAAGAAGTATTGGTAGATGGAGCATGTACCCTATTTTCCTTTCCAAGGTGACAAGAATTACAGAAATCAATATGATGTTTATAAGAATTAACAATGTTACACAATTTGAGTACATGAGCAGCAAAAGTAGAATTTGGATGGTCTGATCTATGATGCTAGAGTGTACTAGTATTACAAGTCATGGTACAAGAACTTGGCTAGTTAGAAGTAGAATCAGAAAAAAGATAACTATGAATACCAAGGGGAATCTTGTGGCTTGTATGCATATTTTGAGAGTTGATTATCTCCAAGGATGGCTGAGGAAATTAATACAGACCACTAACTAGCATCTAGAGCTCCTTCAACAAGTATTTGTTTAGAAACATGATATTTGACATAGGATTTGTTAGGAAGAAATTCAAATATCACATTGTTATCACTATAGAATTTAGAAATAGACGATAGATTCTTAGTGATAGTAGGCACATGTAACACATTTGTAAGAGTTAACTTTTGGTTAGGACTAAGCTTAGGATGAAACTGTATGTCTCCTAAAAATTGAATAGCAAGGGTTTTTCCATTACCTACAAACACTTTATTAGGTCCACATAAGGTTGTTTACTTTGTAATAAAGACGCATAGGGAGTTAAATGGTGTGAAGCACCTGAGTCTGAAAACTAGGCTTGGGATTCCAATTTAGAGAGTAGAGAGTACTCTTGATTATTAGCCATTATTGCCATCACTTTATCACTTTTTGCAGTGTCTTGAGAGCTCTATTGTTTATGGGAGATGGTAGCAGAGTTGAACTAAGATGTATGGCTTTCTTGAGGCATAAAGTTTTCATCAAACCTGTGACAACATGAGGAAACAAAGTAACCGTATTTGCCACATAGTTGACACGTGGGGTGATTTCCAAAAGTGGATCTTCCATGGCGATGATTGAAATTTTTGCCACGGCCACAGTTTCCTGAGTAAGCTCCTTTAGATCTGGTATCTTCATGATTGGTGTGAGCAACATTGTCATCAATAGTAGATGCTGCTAATTCTTGACGAAACTTGTCATGTTGTGCCTCTTGCACAGAGAGAATGGCTCTACGTTGCATAATGTAGGAGGAACAGGACAAAAATACATTTTCATCACAAACGAATTAAACTCTTCTAGTAGGCCTTCAAGGATCACATCCATTTGATCTTGCTCGGTAATGGAGTCACCAACAACTAGCATAGAATTAGTTATTGCTTTGATGCGCAACACAAACTATGTAATGGAACGATTCCCCTTCTTTGTGGATTTGATTTTGACACGCAATTGTCTTGCTCTGGCCCTTATTTCTACATTTAAGAATTGGTGGATTTTATCCCACACATCAAATGCATGCTTGCACGCAAGAACCCTAGGCAAGATAGATTCAAAAATCGTAGATAAAAGCTAGATATACACCGCCTGATTTTGTGCAATACGAAGAGAATAATAAGATGATTTGAACTTAGAAGCTTAGGGAAGCGTGGAGGATCAGAAACGAGCGAATGAAACCATGTTAAAGCACATACAAAGTGCTCATACTTCACTCTATGAAGTTGAGTTGCTGAGAGAGAGAGAGAGAGAGAGAGAGAGAGAGAGAAACGAAAGGCTCAGAAAGAGATAAAGTTTGATTCATTTATTAAGGGATCCAATAGTACAGTTCCAGCTAAATATACAAAGGCACTAACATATTTGTTAGTTGTAACACCTAACAAACTAAATGAACGCGATTACTTAATAGAGTGCAAACTGCTACAAGTTATATAATGCTACAATGTTACAATTTTGGATACTTAATAAGTAACTCTAGCATATAAAAATTCTTTTAATATAACATATGTAACTCTTGTTTGATTGTATATACACTTTCTTTTACATTTGATTGTATATACACTTGATTTCCACCCTTCTTGTGAAACAAACTAAAGTATATTCATTCACTCTTTAAATAAGTATACACTTGTAATAACTAAGATATTTAAGATAAGGAGGATTTTAATTCGCGTCTCTATATTTAAATAGTTTTATTCAATTATCAACTTAGTTATTTTAACAAGACAATATAATCCCTCTTTTATTAGTATCTTTAATAGATGAATATCAATATAGAGTGTTTTTGAGATACAATGGGTGTGTGTGTTAAAATTTTAGGTCGCATTTGTAATATCTAATATGTTAGACTTATTATTTAATTAGTAAAAATTAAAGTGTTCCAATTGATATTAATTCTATAATTAATGGTGTATATGTTATGAAACGTTATTGTGTAGATATCATATATCAAAATCCTAAATTGATGAGGGGACAGACAAATTAGAAATATTGAAAATTGAATAGTAACTCTAAGGTAGTTACTTATATGGGTTATGGTCGTCATTTGGAGAGGAACAATTCATACGGTTTATTTGGCTTTCTCTCTTCATCCTAATTAATAAGGGAATCAAGAAACCCTAAGGCATTCTATAAATCAGGAGATCACGTACCTGCAAAACTTCAACGATTTCAATGACAAATTCAGGTACGGTTTTATTTTCATTCTCGTCTTGAATATATGTATAGGTTCATAGGATATTAGTTCATAGATATTAGTTTAAGGTTGTGTTCATATATCTATATGGATAAATATCATACAATAAAGAACAAATTGTTTTTAACAAGTGGTACAAAGTCACTCATGCATGTTTCAATGTGATTTTTTTGCGAATGTTTGAAATGGGGGTTCAAAAAAATATGAGCTCTTTTGATATTCCAAGTTGTGTAAGGATCATTGTCTATATGCTATAATATTGATATTGTTTTCTATTTGATAATGTGTTTCATCAAACTTGTGTTGGATACTATATCAAAATCAACACATTTTGGAATTTTGTGAGTCTGACGCGTTTTGCAGAAAATCGCAGTTTGGGAGCAATGACATTCGTCGCCCTTGGTGAAAGGATAAAATTTGCGCTCTAAATCCTGATTACATGCGTGATATTTCTAACGACCTTCAGCGCTGGCATGTCGTACTGGTTTGGAACACTAACATGTCGTATAGGTTTGCATGATCGTGTCCCTTAGTTATTTTATCCATTAATATTGGTTCAAGTTATGGCTAAGGTTTTTATTTTATACAATAAGTTTAATATTTTAAATGATTCAATTAAAATAAAAAATTCAGCAAAATGGTCTCTTTTTTGGAGATTACTTACAAGAAATATTAAATGATTTTGTGTGTGTTTATCCATGCGAGTATTAATTGGCCTAAAGGATAATTGATGTTTGGCCAAATTTCATAAGCACTTCCGATGATAAACATGTTATGATTATGAGGTTTTACGTGTGAATGATAAATCAATTCAAAGAGTTGTTTATTATTTGACATGTTTTATTATCAATATTTGACCATTACAACACGAGTACCACTAGCAATTGATATTATTATCCAAAGACTCGATATTGATGGTGCACTGGGTATCATGAGATATGTTATGACATTATTTGAACATATTAATGATTTAGTTTTTTATGTGAGTATATTTATAGTGTTTATTTTGTTATATTTTTAACTACAATTAAAGACGCGGAAAACACAAGAAAGGGGAGTTTGAATTGCATTTCTAGAAATAAAAGCTTTTTGAAACCAAGCAGTTGAAGTTAACACAAGAACAAAAATAAATTAACACAATTATTTTTATCTTTGTTCACTGTTAACTAAGTTAATCCAGTCCATCCACCAAGGTGATTTGCCTTTATCAACAAGGACTTAATCCATTATAACCAAACTGAGTATAGACACAAACAAAGACTAATTGTCAATGTTTATAACCACCAAGACTAATTGTCAATGTCTTCTTGAGAATTCTGACTAAATCCCTATTCTCTCAAGGAACAATCAACTCACTATTAAATACAAGTTTATGTGTTTAAAAGATTGCTTCTTGAAAGAAGATTACACGGAAATGAAAAGTAATAACAAAACATTGTTGATCATAAGTTAGCTAACAGTTACTCCTTGCTAGAAAGTTTACGAACAACAGTTCTTTGCTTCATAAAACTTTAAAAAATATTTACAATGATATTTCAGCAACATTTTAGAAAAATGAATTAGCACAAATTTATTATTTTTCAATTCATCCAAGTCTTTCTTTTATATCCAAAAAGAAATTCAATGGAGGGTAGAATGGGAAAAATAGATTTCTAGTTGTCTTCTTGCATAACAGTCAGTGTAAGTGGTAGATAACATCGTACCAATAGTACAGTTCTTGAGCCACAAAATCAGAGTAGTGGAAGTAGGTGATCTTGTACTATTTCTCACGTAAACCCTTTGATCTTCTCTTATAGTCTTCAGAGGCTTCAGAGTGTATAGGAGTTGAAGCACGTTTAGAAGGATCAAAATGAGTCTTCAGAACTTTGTTCAACAGAACCTTGTCTTCAGTGTAACACCCCATCTAAATACCCTGAATATATTAATTAAATTAATGTCTAAATCATCTTTAATCAGAGTTAACACGGAAATATGGGATGTCACAAGTAATAAATAAAATAAAACTTTCCATCAAACAGTAGCCATGCTACACTGAGGATCACCATCCAACAATTCAATCATTATAGAACCATGTCTTACACAGCGGAAATACCAAAAATCAAAATTTAATAAAACAACATAGTTCTCAAGGAATTCAAATCCAAAACTATTAAACAGTAATGATTCTCTTAACTAAGCGTTCCCCAGTGTTACAATCTAATCAGAGCATGACACTGACACACAAACTAGAAGGTAAGCTCTAGAGCCATCCTCACCGACTCCTCAGCTGCTAAGTTAATCTGAAATGGTAAAGTAAGGGTGAGACTTCTCATAATTAAAGCAGATTATAAGTCTTTCAATCAATAATATATTCACAAGCATATCATTTCACCCACTTAACATAAATTCAGATTCACACACACAACCACATTCATCAAGCATAATCATAACCATCTAAGAAGAGTAACACTGGAAGACATCCTAACATGTTACACTCCATACAAATACAATGCAGACTCAATGCATGCGGTACCGACTCGTGACCAAGTCACCTAACACTGATCCATCATCAACCAGATACAGTACCATCGATTCGTCCATAACCACTCGAACACGAATCCAGCCTAACCACCCATCCTCACTCGGGTATCGGTTATCGGCAATCCAAGTCAAATTCCGCACAATGGGAATTAACTTCACCAAAATAATACATATGCACGCACATCAATAGCATGCAACATTAATCAGTCTATGTATACATTCATTTAACATAACTGAATCACAAAACCAACATGATATATCAATAATTCATGCATACATCTACATCAGCATAACCATGCAAATCACCCAACAGGCATACATCTAACATCAGCATAAATATGCTATCACATCTACACATCACCAGTATCCTCATCGCCAAGTAACTCTACTACACATACATCTTTATGTGTCAGTTAAAATTCATCATTTTCGAAATTATACCCCTTTCCCAAAATAATTTCAAGTTTTCCAAAATATTTTCATTTCATAAAGTAGAGCATAAAATTTAGGAAATAACGTCCAAAACGGCGCTCAAAACGGACTTACGGTTTGAAAGTTATGAATTTTTGAAGTTTTAAATTTTTTTTCAAAATGCTTCAGTGGAACCCGGTTCCTCCCTGGGAGTAACCGGTTCCCACATTTCCAAAAATCAGCGCCCCTGGAAAAATGTATGGGGAACCCGGTTCCTCCGTGTAGGAACCGTTCCCAAGTAAAATTTCATCCCTCTGGAAAAATCAATGGGGAACCCGGTTCCTCCCACACAGGAACCGGTTCCTGAGTTCAAAAATGCCACATTTCACCATTTTAAAAGCTGGAACCCGGGTCCTCCCACTGGGGAACCGGTTTCCACGACGTTCAGACCCAAAATTTTAGTTTTTGACAGCATTCCTTCCATCCTCAATCAATCCAATTTTACCCATACGAATCCCATCATTGGAAACACCAAAATACATCAATTTGCATCATTTATCACCTCCATTATCATCTTCCTATCAATTATAATTGTTATCTGACATCCTAATCAATTCAGACCTATCAACTGACACAATCTGACACCTATAGGGACACATTCATGGAACCCTAGAATTCACCGATACAATTTCCTAACATGCTTTGATCTATACTACCAAAATCAAAACCTATAATAAACAATAATCAATCGAAATCACCCCTTACCTTGTGGGTTCTTCGAATCTGACACTTCTAGGTTTTCCTTCTTCTTTCTCCTCTTCTCAACTTCTCGTATCTTGTTTTCTCCAAAAATGAATCTATTTTTCCTTTTTTCCTTATTTTATTCCTTTTATTCCTCTTATTTCCTTTTAATCATAAATAAATAAAATAATATTACTTTCTCCTCCAATTAATTCCATCATTAAATTTAATAATCCAATATATTAAATAAATTATGTTCTCAATTAAATTAATAATTAAAAATCATAAGTATTCAATTATTGTATTATTTTTGGGGTGTCACATTCAGAGTCTTCATCATGTTGGTCTTCAGAAATGTTGTCTTCAAAACTTTTGTCTTTAGAATCTTCAGAACTTGTTTAGCAGAACCTTGTCTTCAGAGTCTCCAAAACTTGGTCTTCAGAACCTTGGAGCAAGAGAGCTTGGAATCTTCAGAGCTTTATAACCCTTCATAAGATATACTATAAGAGTCATGGTCATGATATTTAAAACTAAAATTCATTAGAACTGTTGTTTTAGAAGCATTATAAGCAATGACACACACACTTGTATTTATTAGTGTGTTGAGTCCAGAATCTGTTGACGTCACGCATCAAATATTCAGAGTCAGAACATGTTAGCAAAATCTACACACTAAACAAACCATTAGGGTACTAAATTTTTATTTAATCACCCATGTAACGTTATCATCAAAACTCAAGACCATATGCAGAACCAAATCTTGTTCTTACAACAATTACTTTGATATCTATTAATCTAAATTTGATTTTGGTCCTTAATTGGGAAAATTTTAAGGACTAGAAAGAGAACATGGAAATTATACTTAGCTTCATGGATCTTGGCCTTGCATTATGGATGGAGCAACCACATTTTCCTACAAAATATAGTACCTCTAAACAGAGGAAATATTATGAAAAGTAAGATTGTTCCAATCGCATGAGTATCATGATTATTAAGCGTGGTATTTTTAAGGTCTTTAGGGGTAATATCTCAAAAGAGATAACAAATGCCAAAGGTTTTCTTTCTGAAATTAAAAAGCTCTTTGCAAAAAGCAATAAGGCTGAAATAAGTACTCTTTTGATTTTCATGAAGTATCAAGGAAAAGTAAATATAAGGGAATACATTATGGGCATGTCAAACATTATTTCAAAACTTAAGGTACTAAAGCTTGAGTTGTCCGAAGACTTACTCATTCATTTAGTATTACTTTTAATTCCTTTACAATTCAGTCAATTTAAGATATATTATAATTATCAAAAGGATAAATGGTCTCTTAATGATCTCATTTCATTTCGTGTGCTAGAAGAGGAAAGGTTGAAGCAAGAAAAGACAGAAATTGCTTATTTTGTTAGTCCCTATAAAGATAAGATCAACAAAAATAAAACTAATGAGCCCAATAATTAGGTTGCAAGTGGTCAAACACAACAGAAACAAAAACAACATGATAATTGTTTCTTTTGCAAAATATTAGGAGATGTGAAGAAGAAATGTCCTAAATATCATGTTTGGCCTACAAGGAACGGTACATTAAATACTTTGGTTTGTTTTGAGGTTAATTTAGCTTCATTACCTAGAAACATTTGGTGGTTAGACTCTGGTACAACTACTAACATCACGGTTTCAATGCATGATTGCCTGAACTATCGAAAGTCAAATGATTTTGAAGATACATCTATGTTGGAGATGACAAGTCGGTGGAGGTGGAAGTTGAAGGGAATTTAAGATTATTATTGTGTACTAGATTTTATTTGGATTTTAAGATACTTTTATGGTACCTTCATTTAGACAGAATTAATTTCAGTTTCTTATTTGGACAAATCGGGTTATTTATGTTCAGTTAGGAACAATATTTTCAAGTTGTCTTTTAATTTAGATATTGTTGAACCTCATTCACTTATGGGTCATGATAATCTATATTTGCTTGCAATCGTAGCTACCTATAGTGAATCCTTAAATGTGAAATCACGTAGTATTAAGCGTAAAATTGATAATAACAATTCAGGAACATTATGGCATAAGCGCCTAGGTCACATCTCTAAAAATAGAGTTGAGGGACTACTTTTAGATGAAATTTTAGATTCTATCGATTTCACGAACTTTGATGTTTGTGCTGAATGCGTTAAAGGTAAATAGATTAAAACAAATAAATTTGGTGCATATATAGCTATGTATGTCTTAGAATTGATACATACAGACATTTGTGGACCATTTCTCACACCTAATTGGAATGGTCAACAATATTTTATATCATTCTTAGATGATTATCCTAGATATGCATACATATTTCTTATACATGAAAAGTCTTAATCATTGGATATGTTCCAATATTTTAAGGATGAAGTTAAGAATCAACTCAGTGAAAGAATTAAGAATGTCAAATCTAACCATGATGGTGAATATTACAACAGATATGACGGTTCAGGGGAACAACGTTTGGGGACTTTTTCCAAATACCTATAGGAATTAACTAGCATGAATAGTGTGGCTAAAATACAAAAAATAGACTCTTAAGGATATGATTTGTTAATTATCTCTCGCTTGAATCTTGAATCAATACTCGGGGTCCGTAGAAATGAACTAAACACGCCATTTTTACATATCATGCATCATTCTACATTTTTGTTTCACGTTCAAAAGTCATTTTAATGTCTTATTTTTCCTCTGTTCTCACCAGTACAATACTCGCGCTAAGAAAAGAATCGAAAATATCAAGTAAGAGATTTTTGAACTCCACAGAGAGATGACTACTTTGAAAATTGGTATGGAGCATCTAACTGGTTTGGTTGAAATTCAGGTTGCCTCTGGTCTCACCAGTACAACACTCGCGCTTAGAGAAGAATGGAAAATATCAAGCAAGAGATTTTTGAACTCCACAGAGAGATGACTACTTTGAAAATTGGTATGGAGCATCTAACTGGTTTGGTTGAAATTCGGGTTGCCTCCCAAGTCAATTCCCCTATGAAGGAAGAAGATATCGAAAAAGGTATTTGCAAAAACCCTAAAGTTTTTCTTTCATGAGAAGCCTATAGTCAATATACTTAACGATTGCTTTGAAAAGGTAAAAGAAGATGCTCGAGAGGAACGTTTGTCTGAGAATGGTAACTCAGTCGGTCACGTGAAGAAGTATGGTGATGGCTTCTCAAAAAATAACGAGCAATACTCTATTGATACTTTGCAAGAAGGGAAAAGGAAACCTAGATGCAAATACAGGAGTTATCAGCATCAACGAATTGCTTCGGTTATACCATTAGTCAACCCAACTCCTACCAATCAACTGCAATATTAGCAAGGACCAAGGAGGCCACCAAGAAGGTTTTACCCAATCCCTATGAAGTATATTTAATTACTCCCTACCCTATTACAGAGAAATTTAGTTCAAATAATATCCTCGTTAACTACCCCAAGAATGTCTCGTGGGGAAACAAAGTCGATGTTTGTTGCATTTTTCATCAAGGAGTGCATGGTCACGATATAGAGAATTGTTTGCATTAATTATAGAAGTGAAAAACTTGATCATGAATGGAAATCTGACATTCAAGGATGTGAACCCAAACATACTTTAGGATCCATTACTCAAACAAGGAGCATTTTATGTAGACATGGTTTATGGATGTCCTAGTGAGTATGTGCATTACATTAGAGAAGATCTGGTATAAGTGCATGCTACTTTTGGGGAATGGACAATTTGGAGCGAAATAACTATGCTTCTTGTCGGATTTGTTGTAGAAACCCTCGTGGAAGCTCTGTTGTGAAAAAGTTCTTCAACACCTACTGGATCGAGGTCTTATTCGAGTTACCTGATATAGGAACGATAATGGAGTGAATATTATTAAAAGTTGTTCAGGTGATCATGTGATCTCAGATGACAACATGTTAACAACTCCTTCGACGAAAATACTCGCCAAATTCATTGAGTTAGGCCTTGACAATTGTTTGGTCTGTGAAAAAGATTCTTGAAGATGCACTACCGTGAGAGGAGACATTCGAACTTTAATAAACATGGGTTTGTTGGAGAATGAAACAACAACTATCGTTCTTGACAAAGTATAAGACAAAGAGGCATCTCCTGATTTTGTGTCATCAGATATGAAGTTTTTCGATGCATAAGTTAAAGCCATTGGAACCCGGTTACAGATGTTGGTTAAGACAGTTGCTTAGGATGTTGTGCATCTTACTCAACATCAGTCCAAAACCATGTTTTAGTAAAATTAATGCCAAACCTAAAACCATGAATTTAACAATCTCCCCCTTTTGGAAAATTTTATCTAAAAGAACCATTGCACAATAACCCTAGAGAGAGTAATAAAACCATAACACAAGCTATATGCAACCACGTAAAATTTGTACAAACTGCAACACAAAAGTACATCAGGGAATGCATACAATTACAAATCACCATCTTCAATACTCCATAAGACATATGTTTAGACATTGGTCTGACATCACAAACATGATCAAAATCCCCATGTCACACATGATCGAGTCTCCCCCTCAAAAGGAAACCCCAAATCACCAGAAAATCCAGTATACCAAATATGAGCTACCTAAGTTCACATATCAGAGGCAACAACATCAGAAGATAAAACAGAATCACAACTGGATTTTCACATAGCTCTAACAAGTAAGATGTTAAAAAAATTGGTAAGGCTTCCTACCACATCATCAGTAGTAGCAGCAGCAAAAGCTCCAACCAAGCATGACAAAATATCATGCTTCCTATAAATAGTTGCATACAACAAGAAACCATAATCACTACTCTATCCTTAGCAGTAACACAGTCTTATCAGCATGTTACTTAACAAGTCAACATATGTTTCATAACATTAGGAAACACAGAATACGCTAACACTTTACTCCCCCTTTTAGCCAAAAATTGACAAAAATAGAATAAATGTAAAAACACAAATTGGAATAACACAAATTGCACATAATAAATATATATATATATATATATATATATATATATATATATATATATATATATATATATATATATATATATATATATATATGGAAGTGCACATGGAAACACAAAATAACATATGGAAACATACAATAGAAGATGGAAACATACAAAATTCAACAACCTCGGGTGGTCTTTCACCTCTTGCCCCTGTCAAAGATCCTCATGCACTCCTTCGTGCTATCACCCGCCCTTTTATCTTAAAGAAAACCTTTGTTCCATCTAATAGCAACTTTCTTAGGCTTCCTAAGCATTAGAACATAGAGGAAAGATGTAGTATTAATTGTACTCCACCATATTTGTAATTGCTATAACTCCTAAATAGTGCAAGTTCTAACCCTACTGCTTATATTCTCAATCTGGTCTTTAAAGATATCAGTAAGTTGTTCCTTGTTGTCTATATGCTCCAGAGTAATAACCTTTTCTTCAGCAAGATTCTTGATAAGTTGATTATGACTATCAAGGTTTTGATTCCAACTATGTTGAATGAGATATCTTATATCATTCAGATCTTCACAAAATAATTTTATGACATCATGTTTGACATTATGATCCTTCAACATCTGGTTAATCCATACTAGTTGAGAACAATATCTGCTTGTTCCACCATACTCATAAACAATGGTATTTCCAGAGGAAATCATACTGTCTATTAGATAAAAAAAACCTACTGACTCACTTTGACCCAATGATGCAGTTCAATATTCTTATTTCTTGAAAAGTAGAACAAAACATTGGTTCAAGCTTAGAAACAAGACATGAATTTAATATTTCTTTATTGAATTTTTTATTTTCTGCTTCATTAGAGTGTCTTGTATTGATCTACTTGAATTGTTCTGACTGAACTCTAACTTTAAGATTATCTGGATCAACACTTGTGGACTCACATGTTACTTCTTTTCTTGAATCCTCAGTCTGCAGAAAAGATGTTCCAACATTTTCTGCAATATCCTTCTCCCTTTCAGTGAATAAGTCATCAATTATCACACTTGTGGATTGCATAACATCTTTAGTTTTAGGGTTTAAAACTCTATAACCTCTTATGTTTGAAGAGTAGCCCAGAAATATCCATTCATTCCTCATGAGATCCTTCTTACCTTTATTATTTTTGTTCACCAAAACATAGCATTTACTTCTAAATGTATGAAAAATACTTAATTGTAGGCTTCCTTCAATTCCATATCTCATAGATAGTAGTTGAAGTACCCCCTCTCAAAATGACCCTATTATTAATGTAGCAAACACTACTCATAGCTTCAGACCAAAACTCCAATGGCATTTTCTTAGTAGAAAACATAACTCTATTTGATTCCTGTATAGCCTTAGTCTTTTGCTCCGCAATTTTATCTTGCTGAGAAGCGATGGAATAAGAAAACTCATGACTAATTTCTTTGTAAGCACGAAATTCAGAGAATTTTGTATTCTCAAATTCTTTCTTCTAACCTTCATAATCACACTTTTCTTCTCTTCTTGAATACTTAGACACATATTTTTGAAGACTTTAAAAACATCTGATTTTTCTCTAAAAAAGTTCATTCACGATCATCTATAACCACATAGACATACCTCTTTCCATCTATCTTCATAGGTCCCGTTATATCTATATGAATAAGTTTCAACACTTTAAAAGTAGTCTGATGTTGCAACATTGGGTGTGGCATCAAGGTTTGCTTTCTAATTTCACACTCACTTCAAACTTTACCTTCTCTAATTTTGAGCTCTGACATTCTCTTGATAAATCCTTTAAATAAGATCTCCTTCAATACTTTTAGATTAAGATATATATCCTTTCTGATCTAAAATCAAAAATATAGTTATTAGCTTCACTTTGAACTCTCTTTTATTTTTGATTTTTTTTCATGATGAATTCAATGTTTTAACATGGATTGATATTTCAAAAACTAACAAACAAATTCTCAAATTTCTTACATTTTCTTTTTTTATAGGCTTCTTCTATACAAAGTAATCATATTCGAAACAATACAAAACTAAGTATTAATGCATCTCTCAAAATAAAATTCAAACATTAATTTCTGTATATTATAAGAAGTTAATATCTTTCCCTTGATTCAAATCTCTTTTATTATATTATATGTTAGTTTAGTTATGATGCTTAGAAATTAGTTAGCAGTTAGTTTTCAATTAGTTAGTGTTTCTTCATGTTTATAGGACCCAATTACACTAAACCACCAAGTGCACAACTAAAAGAAATTAGTTAAAATAAACAAGAGGATAATCTGAAAATGAACATTTAAAAAAATAAATGGATGGAATAGTTAATTAAAAGGCTAAAAATAAAATACCGTTATTAGCAGTTAGTGTAGTGGGTAGCCACTAAAGTTGAAAATGTCTGATGTGGGAATTGGCTGCATGTGAACCATATGAGATGTGGGGATGACAACGAAGAAGGACAAAGATACAATATTGTTTCTCCTTTTTCTATTCTTTGAGCTTGAATTGAAAATATGAAATGAAACTCTACTATGCATAAAGACACTCTCTAAAGGAAAATGACTTGAGAGAGTTGTTTTCTCCAAAAATAACTGTAGTCCAAAAAATCAATACCATCGTCATATTTTTTCTTTAAAAATTTGTTGATACTATTTTTGTCAATATTGTAATTGGATGATATATATATATATATATATATATATATATATATATATATATATATATATATATATATATATATATATATATATATATATATATATATATATATATATATTTTAAGTGTGTGTATTTTTAGTTTAATGGAGATGCATTGTATAAAAAAGTTTTACACTATCATTCAATAGTAATAGTAATATATCATTTTATTATGTTATACAACTAATTTAAAATTTTTAATTTAACTTGACGAAATACATAATTGTTATTGATTAACCAATAAAATTAATTTACATTATTGATACATCATTATTTTTCTCATAGTTTTTTTCCTATAATTTAAAATAAATTTAACAGTTTTTTCTCCTATCATTAATTTAATACATCATCATTTAAAAGAGATTATCTTGATAGAAGAATAGGTTTCTTAGTCTTGGTGGAAGAATTATACTGTTGAGATCCATTCTTTGTTCTTTATCTATATTTACTATGTCCTTTTTTAAGATGCCAAAAAAGGGGGCGAAGGAATTTGCGAGTATTCAAGGTAATTTTTTGTGGGGTAAGGTGGAGGGTAGGAGGAAAATTTATTGGGTGAGTTGGAAGAAAATTTGCCTCCCGGTTGAATTAGGGGGCTTAGGTGTGAAGTTTTTACCTGATTTTAATCTTGCCCTTCTAAATAAGTGGAGATAGAGGATATTAAAAGGATAGGAGAATCATTGGCTAGACATTCTAAAGGCTCATTATGGAGACATTGCCACGAAGATGCATTTGTGGCGAAGACTCGTTGTTAGTTTTGAAGACCACCTCCATATGGTGGAAGGATATTCTCAATATTGGTAATGTTGATTCTTTTCATGATCCTTTCAAGTTAAATTGCAAGAGAGAAGTTGGAAATGATTTTCATACCCCTTTTGGGAAGCTAGGTGGTTGGGGAATTTTTGTTTGAAGAAATATTATCTGGACTTATATCATTTTTCTTATTTGAAGAGAGTGTCGGTAGCAGGCATGGGCGGTTGGCCGGGGGTGTTTGGATGTGGGGGGATTTTGGAATAAATACTAATCTCCTTTCTTCTTTGGGTCGGGTAAACTTTTTTACTCTTAAATTTATTTTAAGGGATGTTGTTTTGAGGCCTCTCATTCATGACAATGTTTTTTGGAATGCGGAACCAAATGGAATTTTTTCGATTTCTTCTTGTTATGTTTTCTATGATCGATTTAGAGTTCCTTTGGGTCCGAGGAGTAGAGAGGAGGAGAGTTTGGTTAAGGTGTGGAAGTTGGACATCCCGTTTAAGATCAAGGTGTTTGGCCGGAGGCTTCTTATCAATAGACTTCCAACAAAAGATTTTTTGATAGTTATGGGAGTAAATATACCTATAGATTCTTTATTATGCACTTTTTGTGGTATAGAGATGGAAACTCGTGATCGTATTTTTTTCATAATTGTAGAGTGGTGAAAAGAATATGGGAAGGAATAGCTCTTTGGATAGACAAACTGGTAGATAGAGATGTTGAAAGAAGTACTAATTTTTGAGAATGGTATTCCTTTTGTAAAGAGAAAAAGATGAAAGATAGGAAGTTGGGGAAAGGTTTGGATTGCACCTATGTTGGCTCATGAGAAACAGCATTTGTTTTAGGGATGACAAATGGAGTGTGGATGATATGATATAGAAGATAAAAAACTTGGTTTGGAAGTGGTCATATATAGGAGATACTATTCATTCCAATTATAGTTTTTATGACTTTAGCAAATATTATTTGCTTTTTCTTTCGAAACAGTAATTAGTTGATAATTTCTTCTTTTTTGTCGGGTTGTTTTGCTCCCGTTATTTGTGTGTTCAGATTGGAGAACTCTTAGTTCTCGCGTTAATATATCTTGCTTACACAAAAAAAAAAATACATCATTATTTTTCTCATAGTTTTTTCTCCTATGATTTATAATATTTAAAAATTATTTAAACAAAAGTATTTAACTAAAAATATAAAAAAAATTGTTAAGATAATAAAAATTTATAAGAGAAAATAGGATATGTATTGCAGGTGTAAGAGATTTTACACCGACAAACAATTTTGACATGTTTTTATTTTTAAATATTTTAACAATTGTGTAAAATCATTTTACATTATGTGCCTATATATCCATTAAACTCAATCTATAAAGTATTATTATTTCAAATTTAAAAGTTGATCTCCACATTTTCTAAATTTTACAAATTGTCCCTCTAAATTTTCTAAAAATACAACTTGATTTATAATAATTTTTAAGTTTTACAAATTAATCCTATTAAATTTTTAAATATTGTAACCTGGTTTCTATTTTTTTAACTTTAAATTTGGTTTACAAATTATAAAATTCATAAAAACAACCTAAAAATTTTAACAATAAATAATTTTAATACTTCATCTAAACAAAATTATTAAAATAAATAAATAACAACTAAATCATTTAATTCGCTTAAAATTCTAAATATTTTTTAAAAATTCAATTACTTCATTCAAACACATTTTAATAGAATTATCTTCGATAAAACTCAAAAACAAAAAATTTATTAATAATTTAATATGTGACTTTCACGTGGAGTGAGATTTAGTCCAATCATTACACGATGGTTCTAATACAATGTTAAATGAACTTAAAAAAACTTTGTAAGAAATGAAAACTAAACACACTTAACAAGAATGAATTCATAGCTAATTCAAAACAAACAACAAAAAGACAGAACATTGTAAACAAAAAAAAACATCATACGAAGAACCAGCATAAAGCAACTACATAATGTAAGGAAACACATTTTAGTTGTGAATGTTCTCTCAAGATATGACAGTGGGGCCATGTGATTCAAACAACATGTTCTCTTAGTTGGAATTTGGATCATAATTCAAATTCAAAACAACAACACATGAAACAATACTTGGAACAAAAAAGAATTTACACTGCCTCCAATTTTTAATAGTGACATGCTGCATGCATGCACGCTGCACATAGTGATGAGTAGTCATGCTCAACTTATCAACAAAACTATATACCACAAATTGAAAGATTCGTATAATGAACAACTTGTTATGACTACTACCTTTTTGTCCATGTACTTTAATGGGGTAATACAAGAAGACAAATGGAGACTAGAAATTCATCTAGAGATTTTATAGAACAACACATGGGAGGGTCACATGGGGAGTTAAATTTAAACCCTACACTAATCTTAGCCTCCTTTTTTCTTTTTCTTTGAGAAATCCTACTATCTTTTGGTATTGAAGTAAAGCAAGTCGAAACTAGAAGATTTATTTCTCAAGAATTTTATTTAAGAAAAGCTTTAAATGATTTTGAGTTCTTTTATACACCAACAGATTAAAGACCCATTTGTTTTAACTTTAAAAAAAATCATTTTTTTAATATTTTAAAAATAATTTTTATAAAAATATTAATATGTTTTTGATCTTCTTAAATATCTCATATTTAATTTTTAGTCCCTTTAAAAATTTTACTTCAAAGAATAATTTTTCTGTAAATTTTAATTTTCAGTTCCTCCTACAATTTTACAACGGTTTTTACAACTTAGCGATATAATTTACGGCAATTTTAGTAACTTTATTTTTTTAACAACTAAATTAGAGACGATTTTGATATGAGGGATAAAATGTGAAAATTAAAATTTTTAAGAGAAAAATTCTTTGAACTTTGAAGAAATTTAAAAATAAAAAAAAACTAAAAAGAAAATATGAGATATTTAGGAAAAAAAACAAATTTAGCCCTTTTCAAAATTTACAAATTCTTTTAAATATATCATTTTACAAATTAAAAGATTAATTTTAACATCTTATACTATAAACATTTTTTTAATTAAAAGATTAATTTTAAATCTTATACTATAAACATAGATTATTGAAATAACTTCAAATTTGAATAATTTTTTAAAATATAAAAAATTACACCAAAAAAATAAAATATCTAAAATAATATTATAAAAATAACTATTTAAATCAATTTTTCATTTAAAATTTATTTTAAAAAATCTTTGTAAAAACAATTCAAAAAAATATATATTATACTATAAAAATCATTTTAAAAAAAATTGAAATAATCAGCCCATAAGTAACTGCACTGTCAAAAATTGATAATGACAAAAGAGTGGATACTAATCCTATAGGAGTATAGTTAGAAGGCAAAATTACTGGACTTTGCATAAGATCAATCATTTTCTTTAATATAGGAGTTGGACATATCTTAAGAAGTTATAAAATTAAAAGCTAAAGGAAGATTAAGCAATAGATAGATGTTCATTGATACTTTGTTACACATCAATTCTAAAGCAATTATATGCTGTAAGAATTCATTTCTCAATGACTACTAATACATTTTTCTCTGGCATGAGGTAAAGACAGTCGGACTTTCGAGAAATTCACTCTCAGGTAAGCATTAGTCGAAATCTCCACACATTCAGATTCTATCTGACTTCAATCTGCCATATATAATTGGGATGGAAATTCATCTCCTGGAAGGGTTTACACCTCGAGCATCGTATCCACCACCACCTACATTACGAGCAGGTGGTGTTGCAGATCCATAAGGCAAGTTGTTCACAGGTGGAACATGTCCCTGTGGACCAGCACCACCTCTTGATTGTGCATCATAGCCGCCAGCTGTTCTTGAAGGATCATAAGCAGGTCCTCTTTGTGCTTCATAACCCGAACCTCTCTGAGGATCATAACCAGTTCTCTGAGGGTCAAACATCTGTCCTCTCGTTGCATCGAAAGCAGATCCTCTAAATGCATCGAAACTAGTCATCCTTTGTTGGTCGTAAGTAGAACCACTCTGTGTGCCGTAAGTAGGCCCTGCAGATGCAATGTAACCAGGCCCTCCTCTGGTAGCCTCATAACCAGTCCCTGCAGAAGCTGTACCAGGTTGAGCTCCAGCAGTAGTTGTAGTAGCATTGCCGCCACCAGCACTACTGGCAGTAGGGAGAGAGCCACGTCCCTGTCACAAAAAAAAATATGCACAATGGAACATTAATATTCAAAATTCACATGGAAGATAAAGCAAATAACCCTCCTAAATGGTAGTTCTGGCAGCACAATAAAATCTGTTAGATTATTACTTATAGCACTGGACTTTTTAGCACATACTAACAAAGCAGTTGAACATACAACTTCTATTATGGACATCTATATTTCCTCCAAATCAGGTTAATTTTCTGACATGCAAGAAATAGATCCCTGTATTGTAATCACGCAAACCAACACTACAGATTTTAATAGCGGACATAACTCAATAGATACCAGATATAACAACAGGCATAACTACAGATTTTAAATTCTTTATCCAGGTAACCAACACAACTTTTATATGTCATATTTGTAAAATCAGAATGGTGAGAAGTAAATAATAAGTGCCGATATTACACAAATCAGATAACTGTTAAATCCTATGATATAAATCAGATCAAAGTCTGTTGAATTCAGGTATTCTCCAGATTCTAGGAGACATAAACAAGAGTAGTCATTTCGGGATAGCAGCCCCACAAGTGGGATAGCGTATAGCGGGATGACAGCTCTATTTATAAATATTTTGGACAAATTACATATAATAAATAGTTAATGTAAAATTAAACAAATAACTCAATTCATAAAATATTTATAAATAAAAGCACACATGACTCTTGAAGTGCATAACGACTATGAAGGAAGGTTAAGGTCGAGTCTCAACTCAAATTTGAGTGAAAAACTCAATAATCCTTAAAACATTGTAAATTTGATTTTTTAAAGGGGAAAAGGATAGTGGGCCAGAAACTGCTCTGAGCCAGAAACCGCTCTGCTCTGCTATCCCGCTATTTAACCTATAATGGCCGCTATAGTGTTCTGCACGCTAAGGCTCTTCCAATAGCAGTTAGCCTCCGCTCCGCTACGTTATAGCGGGATAGCGCCGCTATTGACTACGTTACAAAACTACTGCTAAGCATTTAGATATTTAGAAAAATTCATCAGGTTGGATTGAAGTATTATAATCCCAGCAGCATTTCATTGGAAAGATTTTATAAAAATAACTAAATAATTCAACACAAGCAAAAACTAATCCACACACTAATCGTTATCAAAGAAACTTCAGGAATAATAAGTTAATAAATATAGATAACAGACTATAATGATGCACTCCCTAGGGAACTTAAAACAACGTAACACATGGGGTCATCACACACCTGTGCAACAGCATAACCATCTTCATATGCATTTTGTCCCACAGGAAGACCAGAAGCCTCTTTATTATTAGTTCCAGAGGTGCCACCATATGGCCCACCTAAATTTTATTGCACGCCATGATCAATCCACAAAACATGAAAAACTGAAGACTAAGGACTCTAACGTAGAAAACACATAACAGAGGAGATACATACTACTTCGATCAGCGTTAGCCATGTTTGTAAGCTCTGCTCGAAGCTTCTCCACTTCCCTACTCATAGAAACATAGTTCTTTTCCATCACCTGAAGTGACTCAAGGTGGTCATTGTATAATTTCTTTTCATAGTCATAAGTGGCCCTGCATGACCAGAACAACAGAATATCAGGGGCACTAAAAATGGTATTCTGATGCTACACTAGCAAGATGTAAGGAAAGAGAGAGTAGAAAAAATGGGCTGGTTCCGGGTTAACTTGGGTGAGTTCCAGGTGGAAATTGGTGGATTGATATCAGTTCATATGTGAATCTGATGAACGGGTCAATTGGAAGTCATGGATTGGATTCAAGGGTTACATTGCTGGCTATTTGGATGCTAGATTGAATGGGCATATGGACATGAAGAATGGAAAGTTTACCAATAAACCAAAATACAGACCCATGGCTGCTAGACCTGTTTTTGACCTCTAATCCTAACATTTTCAACCACCTAAACTGAACCAATCAGGTCTGCATAAAAAGTAGAAGTTTAGGATGATGCCCTGGTATTACAGGCTAAGCCTTATTCTCTCCCTGGCTATCAAATCGCAAAGAAAATCTAAAGATTTTGGATTGAAAAGACTCCCATGACTTTGAATGACTAAGCAAATGAAATGGCTCAGAATACAAACTTTCAAAAACTTGGTATAGTTCAAAACAAATGACCATCGGTCTTGACTCATAATAGAGAGACTCCAACTTTGGAAGTCAAGAGGCAGATTCTATACCCATGGAATAAGGATTTTGAGGTCAACAGATTCTAGGATATAGCCGAGCTAAAGAAATCTACAGGGTTTAAGGGGAATTTTAATGACAGCAGATATAATCATTTCTGAGCAACTTAAAAGAAAGATATAATCAGTTCTGAGAAATTGATGCATTTTGGAGGAAAGAAAAATTATGTATGGAATTTACAATAACGAGGATTTCTGGAAAATATTAGTTAACCAGTTAAGCAGATAGAACAGGATAAAATGTTGCAGCTCAGAGCACAAGTCTACATCACTATAGGACAAAGGTAAAAACATAACAGTGTTGAAAGATAGAAACTAGGGATCAACTGAGGGATGGATTGCAATAGACAGAAGATGGTTTCTATTGATAAATCTGAACATCTAGGGGGAGGGGAAATTACTACAACCATTACTATAAACCTTATAGCTCAACTTACTAGAATGGAGAAGAGCTCCTATTCATAAGAGCTAAGTGATGTAGAGGAGAACCCACACGTAAAAGCTAAAGCTAATAAAAAGGGAAAGCCCCTAATTTAAATAAAAAAATTTAGAGTACCGGTGATATGGGATCCATACACATGAATAGAGTTAGTCAGGCTGAAAAGAAACATTAATACTAAATAAAATAAAATAAATCTGGCTCTAAGAACACTTAATGTGAAGGATATTCCATTCCTAAAATCTAAACTGATAACTTCAAAAGATGTAATCTACACTTTTCAAGCATAAACAAAGGGACCGTGTACAGATAAGACATTCTCAGTCCCATGTCACAGATTCTCTCAAGTCTGATAACTACTTAGCAGTTAGCAGTCCAGGCTCAAAAAGGAAAAGTGGACATTGAAATAAGACATGATTACACTTAACTACTATAAACACGAACCCTGGATGAATATTCAATAACTTTTTCAGAAACCAAGTTACAGAGACCCAAACTCTCCTCCATCCTAGGCCAGAGGCTTATTATGAATATCCCATGTAAGCAAGTTTCGGTAAAAAAATAATAATAAAAATAATGTCTTGGCATAAAAGAAATGAACTGGAATATATTGGGAGGCTAAATATGTATGGAAATCACCATATTTTTCCCGTAGATAAAAGGCATACAAGTAATTTCAAAGTCAATTCTTTTCTTCATAACTCAGTCTGAGCAAGTAAAAGAAAATAAGAAATAATATATCAATGTTGCCCTTACACTCGCATCCTAACATTTAACTCATCAAGTTGTTATTCCTCGTATCCCTCAAAAAAAGATAAAAATAAATGTTACAGAATGCATTCAACTACAGCTAAACTTGCCACATCTCCATACATTTTTGCAGTCTGCTCCTGTACTCTAAAGCTTCTAAACAAAACCAACAAATATTGCCTACAATAACATTTATGATACTGTATCATACAGAAACTGCATCTCAAAATACAAAATTCAGATACTGTATGATTGGAAGCAATGCTCCTACAATAACATTTAAGCATAGTTGTCTTGAACGCGTGGAAATATGGATATGCATTAGGCCGCAACAAGCATTATGGTCCCCACACACATTATTTTTCAATATTCCCATTCTGAATGTAGATTTAGAAGGAACTTTAAAGGTTTGGAGATACTAGGATGATAGAGAGTTGGTAATGAGGAAAAGGTAACATTTTAGAGGGGAGGTTGGGAACAAGAGATGTGAGAGTTTTAAGATATGCCATAAAGAATAGAACCTAAACATAAAATAAATCCACATTGTTACAACCACAACAGACGCAATGCTTGCATTCATAGCAGCCACAACTGCAAATGTGATCATATTAAAGCGAAACCAGTATGCAACACACAGGATGGGATATTCAAAACAATGTATGTCTATTGAGAGAATATGGTAACCATGCATTACATGTGTAATAATAATAAGAAATATGGAAACTAATCATAGGAGATAACCTAAAATATGCTAAGGTTGAAAACTGACCCTAGAAGAAAAACAATATATTGTAACATAAGAGGAGAAACATCAGAGAGCTGGGCTAGTGAGTCATAACCAATAAAAGTCATTGTCCAAATGACCAAAAATGGAAAAAGAAGTTGTCCCTAATATGACTCATGTTGTAAAAGATTCGCAACCAAAATGATTGCCGGTGGAATAAAAGCCTTTCATATGACCAGTTAGTAAGAAAAGAATTGCATGACTAACACCAAGGAAGAAGAAGCAAGACTATAACAAAATCAAATCATGTTTCGGAGTTATAATAGAACCAATCCAGGACAAATCTTGCTAGAGGAGACAGAAATTGTACTGAAGAATGGTTGTTTGCAAAAGAAACTGTGTCACCATGTTCCAGAACACAGAAAAAGGTTGGATCTAGAACCAGATTGCACGGCAACCTTCGTGTGTACAACAATGCCTAAAAGTTTGCCAGACGCACTACCACGAGCAGAAAAGGCAGTGACTGATTTTTGAAATCGTGTCATTGTGGAGCGTGCGATCATCTCTCACTTCAGAAGGAGGTTTTGGGGCGACGTAGATTGGTACCTACACGGTGCTTCGAGTGTCGGTGGACCCCAGAAAACCACACCCTAGAGTGCTCTGACTGGCCAGTATGATGGTTCCTGGAGATGACAGTGACAAGGATTGTTGAAGATGACTGCAGCTAAGGAGTCAGAACACATTACGAAACTTATAACAACTGACAGCGGAATAGTAACAGGTCATAGAGGATCAAGCCAGACTATAACATGTTGAAGTTATGGGATTTTGGATAAAAGGAGAAGAGAAATAATAAATACATTTATAGTGAATTATGTTTGATGTTGACTTGATACTATAGAAATACAGACTCAATCTTAAATAAATTAGGGAATTCGTGAAATAAAAACTAAGAAAAATATCAAAATTAATCCAAGGAGATAACCCAACATATTTTAACCTAATATCAAGATATTATATCTATCATATTCTAACAATAGGTAAGGTATATGTATACAGTTGATCCCATTTTCCCTTTATTATAATGATAATGATAACAAGATTCCCCATTTATGTTGTAACAGCTCTTTGAATTCAGGAACTGTTCCCTTGATTTAAGGGAGCTAGTTTAGCCTACTACCTACAACTCTATAAATAGAGTTGAATGTGTTGTATTCAGTAACAACGAAATCATGATAGTACATTCTGATATTTAATATGTACGATGATTGAGTATATAATGGGGGCATCCATACGATTTAGGTAATGTTGTCAAGAAAATCTAGTGACTATGTGTTTTACCCACTAAACCAAACTTAAATAAAACACAGCGAAAAAGTATCTGAGTTTGACACTCTCGTCAGAGACAATCAAACTCTGAGATTTCGGACGATTGGTTAAGGTAAAACAGGAAAAAAATTGAAGCCAAGTGTAAACGGCTCACCCAACATGAGGAAAATGTAAAGATGAAATGAAGTTTGAAAAAATAATACTAGGCATCACCCTACTAGTACTAGTATTTGACTAAAGAACACACCAAAGATGGTTCATGGATTCCATTGAATAATATGAAGATCTACAACAACCAACCCTTATCCCACTAAACGAAGAAATAA
The DNA here is from genome assembly GCA_021764765.1 of Vicia sativa. Classification (NCBI taxonomy): domain Eukaryota; kingdom Viridiplantae; phylum Streptophyta; class Magnoliopsida; order Fabales; family Fabaceae; genus Vicia; species Vicia sativa. The sequence continues at coordinate 10,631,212 of CM038793.1, read as the reverse complement.
TATGAATATCTAAAAGAAAAAATAGTAAAGCCGTGTTTAAAAAAATTAAACCGTATATAATTATCCTAAATGAAGAATTAATCCTAACCCTATCCGAACTGAGTGATGTGGAGGATAACCCACTTCTAAAAGCTAGCAAAGAAAATGGAGAGCCTTGGCTTTAGGTGAGAACTTTAACAAACAGTGCACAGTTGATAAGGGATTCAGCCACGAGCATCTAGCTAGTTAAATTGGAAAGAACTTTCACACCAACATTAAACAAATCAGACTCTAAAACATTGATGTCAATGATTCTACTCCTAAGCTATAAAATCCATATTAATAGTAGTATCACCCCACTGATATAACAACCTTCCTTCTGCATCACAGACATTCTAGAATCAACAACTGCTAAACAGTGTACCCACAGAAAAACTGTACATTGAAAAAAGACACGATAACACTTAACAACAAACCATGAAATCCTAGATTGAGAAATACCAAGTACTAAATGACTCTAGTATTGAAAACCAATAAATCAAGTACTAACTTATTCAATATCTAGTACCATCTCTGTAATTTTTTTGCTTAGGTTATGCTTGATATTTGTGAGGAGCTGAAGGAAGGTAACAAATTAGCAAAAGAAAAGTCAAATACATGTAAAAAGGACGAGCAGGTCACCTCAATAAAGACAACCTGCAGGGGCCAAGGAAAGAGACCAGAGAAACCCATTCAAACTAGTTATCCTAATGAATCAAATCTTATTTTGAATAATAAGATAAATGATCAATAAAAGAAATGACACTTTTAAAAGTAAAGACAAGTGACATGGAAAAACATAAACTGATATATTTGTATATGAACCTCAAATTATTTCAAGATTCATGTCATAAACTAAATGACAGAAAAATGCCTGGCTACAAAAAGTTGACTAAAAAAGTGGCGGGCTACACAAAGTTCAAGGGCAAGTTGTGATTCATCAAAATGAATCCAGACGCATCATAATAAATCAAGATTTATGTTGGAGTCATGTCTAAAATAGATATGCAACGATTTGTATTGATTGGGTTGAATTTTCTTTTTTAGTAAGGCTTGTGTAGGATGACAAAGCATCATGAAAGTAAAAGCACTTCATGAAGTTCATGCTAACTAAAATCATAAATAAGAGGACAGCAATAACAGATAATGCCATTAGAGGTTTTTCCCTCCTATTTAATGGATAAACAAATTTAATTAGACTGCTAAGCGAAAAGGGAAGTACAACCTGTGGCATTGGTAAGAATTTCTCTAAGACAGATAATATTAAGGGCCTGTTTGTTTGTGCATCTTTAAAAAGAAAAAACAACCTCTGGTTTGGTGAAAATTCCTCTAAAACAGATAATATCAAGGGCCTATTTGTTTGTGCTTCTTTAAAAGAATAAGTGCTTAATTAAAATGGGGATAAACAACAAAGACAAACTAAAAGCAATAGGTTCTAAAATCATTTGTAACATTGAAGGATTAGGCTTTTTCATTCCTAGAGGTTGGTTTATTTGTTCAATTGCTGATTGTAAACAGTTTGTATTATTTGCCAATTCAATAACTGCCTTGCTGGAAGTTACATCCACAGGCTTTGTTCCTCCGTTCTACCGTTTCCATTCCAATCCTTTATTCACATATTCATCAGATCCCGAATATACTTAGGAGTTATGACTGGTATAGTACCAGTTATCTAAGATATTGCCATTAATAAACAGTTATAATACCAGTTTCTATGACATTATTTATCTAAGCTTTACACAATGACAAACTAAATAGTTTATTGGTAATACAACATAAATCTCTCCTTTCTCATTGTGGAAAACCCCTCAAGATAATAACAGAGGAGAGAACACTTTTCCAAGTCTAAACTTAGGGAACATGCACTGCATTAACAAAAATGCAAAAACTTTAGCGGGGAAAAGTAACAGTAGAACAATTCATGAACAAGGTAGCATTTATTTTTAAGTTTGCAAACTACAGGCATTTTTCAGGAGGTCTGTGAACCTGCAGCATATTATTAGTGTTAATCATCTACATGATTGTCAGGATCACGCTTTATAATTTTAGATCCTAAGATATCTCGCCCGCCTGCAACCTTCCACCATGTTGAATTGGTTGGAAGATCGAGGAAAAAGGAGAAATGGTTAGCGCGTAGAGGAAACGTGTGGAATTGTGAAATTCGCACGGCCCATTTTGGGACTCGTAACCTTTCAATTGAGAAATTGCATAGGAAACGAATTTCTCATCATTTATTCATTCAATGAATCAATTCCTTTCCTTCTTCCATTTTTTCTATAAATTCTGTTTAATTTCTTCAATCTTTTCATCTCTGAAAGTGCAATTCATATTATCTCTTCAGTTTCTCTTTCTTTCTCACAAAAGAGAACACTCCAACTATTTTCACTATGTCTTCATCCATTCCTGTTTTTAATTGACGTTTAAGAAAATTATGTTTTTTAGATGAATGTTTGCTACTTATGATTAAATTAATGAGATTTTATGTTAAAGTTGTTTTCCTAGTTATTTCCATTATTCCATAGTTTTATATATTTGGTGGGATCTTAGATCTGTGTTAAGGTCCTACGATAAACGCTTTCCCTATATTCAGACGATCTTTAGTGGGATCCCAGTATTTACATGTTGAAGTTGTTTTCCTAGTTATTTCCATAGTTTTATATATTTAGTGGGATCTTGCAATCTGTATTATGGTCCTACGATTTACGCTTTCTCTATATTCTAACGATCTTTAGAGGGATCCCATTTTGACAACCATGGTCATATATTCCAAAGTAGTGCAAACGCACTACAATGAAGTCTAACATCTCAACACTGTTGACACCCTAGACAACCACAATCAATCATCAATCATCATATATTAAAACCTCATAACTAAGCCTAAAAAATTTAAAACTTTCTAGATTTCAATTGCTATTAATTCTACCCTGCAAAAGTGGGCAAAGCAGGAGGATCATTACTTGTCGTTCAAATTGGTTTAGTGATATTCATCTTCTCCAGCAACCGTGATTTATCCAATCTCAACTCTTCTAAGAATCAAAGAATTCACAATGTTTCCACTCAATTTATCTAAGCCCCCTATCCAGTACCAATAAGCAACATAGATCAAAGGCCAAAAAATTGAAAGATGTGTACCAGAAAAGATAAAAGGCCAAAATGGGGAGAGCATAGGAGGATTTGCTGAGTTGGCAGGTTAGTTAAGCTAAAAGAGATAGCTTATAAGTTGAAACCAGCGTTTGCTCTTCAATTTTGTCAGAAACTATCTAATTAAACTTCTCCTTAAACACCTATATAAGCTTCTAAGGACAAAAACCTATAAACTTATTTCAATCGAAAAAATCCTATAAATTAGAAATTAACCCTACCTAGGCATTGGTTGGTGAATCTATTGAGAGAATAGTGTAACTCCGCATTTAATCTACTAAGCTAAATATCAAAACAAAAGGGTCAAAAGATTACCTGCAATGCTGATACTCTTGTCGGAGACGCTCAAGCTCCGATATAAGAGCCGGAATCTGCTGCACATCAACATGAACCCTCTGAATCTCCTGATTCAAATGTTGAGCTTTCGCCATAAGCTCCTCCCTCACAACCACCAAACTCTGTGCCTCCCCACGCGCCTTCTGCAACTCCATCTTCAACGGCTCCACCGCCTTCAACTCCATCTCCATCTTCGCAATCTTATCAACCACAGACCGCATCTGCTGCTCCCTCTCCGCCTTAAGGGATCCAACATGCGCATGCAACATCTGCAGCTCATGTTGCGCCCCCGCAAGCTCCTGTCTCAGAACACCGTGAGTAGCAGCCAGCCTCTGATTCTCAGTGGCTAATCTCTGCATTTCGCCGTGCTGCGACGCGAGTTTTTGTTCCATTACCGCAGGCGGCGGCATGAGGTCGAACGGACCGGGACCTGGTGGCGGAAGTGCGTGGTGGAGCATGGCGGGACCTGGTGGATGATGTGGATGCGGGCGGCGTAGATGCTGTGGCGGTGGCATGCGGCCTTTGCTTCCCATACCTGAAACTAAAATCGACGCGAGAGTTGTGAAATTAGGGTATGAAAGGGGAAAGAATTAGGAAATTTTGAAATGAAAGTGATCTATGAAGCACAGACACTCCCAAAATAACTCTGACACGGAAACATCAGTAATAATTTAAAAAAATAATAAAATTATAATTAAAAGTGTCCGTGCAGGTGTCTGATACAGAGACGGAAGTAGTGAAGGAAGAGAAAGAGAATTGATACCGTGGGAGTGTGGAATTTTGGGGTGTGGATTGATTGGAAGAATTGGAAACCCTAATTTGAAGTGGGAGTTGAAGAATGAAGAGGATGTAGATTGTGTTTTGTTGTTACACTGCAAATAAGTCACGTATGTAAGTGATCGCGTTTGGATACTTTGGCTTATGTTTTTGGATACCTTATAGATTGTCTTGTGTATGCTTCTACTAGGAAACTAAATATTTTTTAAGAAAAGGACGACTAATAATTTAGAATTCGTGTTGAGAGGTGATAGTATTGGTTAAGTATTATTCTTATTTAAGAATTGAATATTATTCTTATTTAAGAATTGAATCCGATATTTTTTGAATTGTATCTTTAGAAAAAACTCTTTTTGGATGTCATTATTTTTTATAATTCTCATAGTGGATTTCTTAACCATCTCATACTCTTTCTAGCGCACCATATAGATTTTCATTTATGTTTTTAGAAATCGAAAATATGCTTCCGGTTCGTACTATATATCATGAAAATCACGTTAAACAGGATTGGATGTAAATCGGAAGTATACTTCCGATTTTAAACTATGTGCAATTTTTAAATAAAGCGTGTATGTGAGACTGAATTTGGAATAATTTCTCAATATTTTATTATTTAGTTTGGAATCGGAAATATATTTTCAGTTTTTACCCAAATATTTCAAAATATGGTGCGTACCAAAAGTATACTTCCGATTTTAGAGGACATTTAGAAAATGCATAGGATTTAATTCTGAGGTGGATTAAAAAATTCACTTCTCATATTCTTTTTTCACCTACTTAATTGTTTTTTCATCGTGTAGTATAGAGGTCGAAGTATATCTTTTTCACATATTTGAACTAACGATCATTTATTTGATATTTTTGTGTAGCTATCAATTAAGTTGATTTAATGAAACTCTATTTAATTATTTTTAAATAAACAAAAATTAGAATTTATGACAAATCATTATTTTATTTCTTTTTGAAAGTGTAGTGTATTGATCCTCACTAGTACACAAAATTCAATTTAATCATCTAAGTCTTTACATGATATTACTAAGGATGCGATGAGAACATATCAAAGATAAATAAATAGTAAAATTTTAAGTAAACATATTAATAAAGACGACAAATCTTAACGATCGCTCCTCCGTTAGGGCTTTATGTTACATCATGAATATTCAACGATATAGTTGTCCATAAAAGTTCATGTTATCTTCAGATCCTCCACGTCCAAACCTTAGTAGTATAAATGAAAACTCAACTAAGATGGAGTAGAAAACTTTTCTATAGGCTTTTGGATCGCGTGGAGAGGATAGTGGAGATAACTAAATTGTCAAAAATTAAACTGAAAGGGGATACAATTAGTATAACAATTTTACAAGAGAGATACAAGAAGGAATTGGATAAATTCAAGAACCATTTATGTAACACCCTAATCTTGAAAATATTTTTAAAATTAAATCATGTAATAACATATTATTTTCACCAAAAGGGTGTCACATATCTCTTTCAAACAAAACATGTTTCTCAAAACTTAAAATCACTCTCAAAACTCTGTTAAAATTAAAAATTTAGGTGTTACAACTTTCTTTCTCTCTCTCACTTAAAGAATTTTTGCCCTCGAAATTACCTAAAGAAAACAACTCAGGATATGACTCTATCATCTTGCTCTCTAACTTTCACGCCATGTTACCCTCAAAGAATCCCCCCCCACTTATTTTAAACCCACTCATATTGGTTGGCCGGAAGAAAACGAGTATCGATAGTGTTTCACACACGTGTCGTATACTAGGGAATAAATAAAATTATAAACACCTAGGTCGAATGAACATACCTACTCTAATACCAACTATGTAACACCCTAAAACCCCAAAAACATTTTTAAAATAAAACCATGTGATAACATATTATTTTCACCAAAAGGGTGTCAAACATCTCTTTTAAACCAAACATGTTTCTCAAAAACTTAAAATCACTCTCAAAACTCTATTAAAATTAAATATTAAAAATAGGAGTGTTACAATTTACATGGTAGACTAATCATGAGCAAGAGAGACAAATCTTGGACAATTTGATATCTTGCGAAAAATCTCAACGACAAATGGTCGGACATGGCAAAAGATAGACGGAAAGCATGGGTTTTTGGTTCATGCAAATTAAATTATAGTTTACTTAGAATATTATAGTGGATATAGAAATTCAACCCAAGCACTCAACGCCAAACACATGTGAAAGTTTGGGTGAGGATTAATGATTTTTCTCAAGAATAGAGGCCGCATATTTTGTTCGAAATTGCTAGAGGGAATTGGACTCCATTGATGTTGGATTAAGAAACAAAACAAAAAACATTTGGACACTTCACAAGGGTTTTGATTTATGTTGATTTATCACAATGGTTAGTTGAGGAAATTATGGTGGAACGAGAAGACTATGTGCTTTATGTAGCGATAACTTATGAAAAGGTACCAAATTAGTGCGCTTAGTGTATAGTCATTAGCCATTTAGCTAATAGTTGGAAAAAAAACTAAATAAGAAATTGGAAATTCATTATCAATAAAGATGGGAATTAGAAAACAACAACAATATATATAATCACGGAAACTAAATCACAACATCATCATTTGAGGTGGAAGAAAGTCTAGTCCAAGATGATGCAAAATGTATTAGGAAACATGAGAATGAGCAAAATCACGAGAGCAATACCAAACAAATCCATGTGGTGTGGTCACTTAACAACACTAATGAACAAATACATTAGGTGAGAATAAAAGAAAACCAAATGCATGATGACATGGTACATGATAGCAATACTCCAATAAATCATATTCGTATATCATAAGAGAATTCAAGTGCAACTTTTGATAGATATCCACATGTGAAAGATGTTGTTATTAATAATAAAACTAAAAGACATCTTGTGAGGGCTCATGATTGGATTATTAGTGATGATGCTCATGTTTCTCAAGAGTGCGATCATGAGGATACTATGAATCTATTTGAGAAAATGGCCTTTATGATTTACACAGGATAAAAGAACCATGCAGACATGCGATGCAGCATAGAAGTGCAACAAGCTCATGAAACATTTGCATTCAGGGAGCTAATGTATTCACAGACATACGTCAAATCCTTCTCCCTCAAAGGGTTCAAGAAGACGTGGAGATCATTGGAAAGTCATGGGCGGAAGACACTGATGGATTCAAACCTTATTTTTCGAAACAACAGGAAAAAAAGAAGATTAAAGAGGCCATAAATGTAGTTCCATACAACACCCATTATAACATAAAATCATGTACTTCCTCGCAATAGTATACTCTATAATAAATTATCTTTGTGAGGTAGTGGTAAAGTTTAGATAATTTCATTCAAGGATACATGGATCCAAAACTCTAAGTTAGCAAATTCAAGGGATATATTACTTAGACTAACCCTTATGGATGTTGTGGAAAACATCATTCAACCAACAATGCAAGCCAATGCAATATGGTAACTTTACTATACAAGGAATTCAAGAGATATATTACTCTGACTAACACATCATATGCATTGAGATGAATTATGGTGAGGCGTTTTGGTCTCATGGAATATTGTTTTTTGTAGTTTATGTTCCGCCGTTGCACTTTCAGGTTGGGGTTTTGATCTAGACCCCAAGATTTTTGTAAATATGTTTTTCCCTTTTTAAATATATTTTATGAGTTATGGGAAGAGAATAAAAGTCTCTAAAGATGCCAACTTAAATGGTCTGTTTAGTCTCTCTTGAATGTCATGACGCTCTTAATTCAGTTTAAAAACATTTTAAAAGAAATCAATTTCATAAACAAACAAATAAATTTTGTACATATACATATAAATAAATTTATTAAGTTACATCTTTTTTAATTAATTAATTATTTTAATGTAAACTCATGATTGATTATATGTTTTCAAATTATTAACGATATAATTGTTCGTCACTCATCATATGTTATTATTCTTAAATAACAATTCTATGAAGTATGCCTCAAAATTTAAGTGATGATAGGGAGAAAAGATTTAGATGAGGTTGACTTTGGTCAAAAGTTCAATGCTTTATCAAAACTTGAATTGGTTAAGAGTATGATGTTTAATATGTCAATAGGTTGACTAGTCAATTGTTTGGTTTGCTCATTGGTAACTTGAATTGGTTTACGAATCACGCTTGCATAACTGACCTATTAGAGTTTTAGGATGTCATATATATGATTTTATATTTACTTTTGTTAGTATGCTGAGAGAAGAAGACAAAGGGAAAAAGTGGGTAATCTTAATTAGAGAGGTAATGGTAAAAAAAAAATATAGATCATATTCTTTGGATTTGACTCATCTTTCAAGTATCACAAAAAAACTTAGAGAGGCAGGGGTAAAAATTCTTTAGAGTGTATTATTGGAATTTATGAGACCTTTGGAGGTAAACTAGTAGTGTAGAATTAAAAGCGGAAAAATATTAACAACAAGGACTACATAGCGCAGTGGAATAGCGCGTTTGACTTCGGATCAGAAGTTCGGGGATTCAACTACCATTATGGTTGTGTTTTTTTATTTTTGACCCCTTCCTCATTTATATTTTATTAATTATTACCTCTGTTTCTTTTTATAAGAGACATTTCATTTTTTAGGTTCATTGAATAATCAATGTATTTGGACTATAAACTGACCAAAAACAATAGTTATTCGATGAACCTAAAAATCACTTTTCTCTTATAAAAAGTAACAGAGGTAGTATTGTATAAATTAATTATACATGAAAAAAATTAATTATGCAAGTGTATGATTTTAGATAAATGTAAAATTTGAAATGATTCACTTTAGTGTAAAATTTGAAATGATTTACTTTTATATAAAATGAACAATATTCATTTAGATTTAATTATATTAAATAATCATACAAAAATAAGAGAAACAAAAAGAATAAGAGAATGGAAAAAATATATATTTTTTATTTATAAAAATTGTTAATTTAAATAAAGTATATTATTGTGATAGTGACCCGTAAGATAAAAATTTAATTATCTATATAAATTTAAAATATAAATGTCAATAATGATTTTAATAAAGATAAGTTATCCTACTGTAAGGATATATTTATTTTAAAATAAATAGTAAATTGTCATGCAAAAGAAAATAATTAAAATTAATTTTGATGAAAAATATATATTTTATAAATATAAATTATATGCAAACTTAATGTATGTTAACTTAGAATTTAATAATACACTGTGATACATTAAAATAATAAATTTAACAACGTAATTGACTCTAACAATTATCCTCTTGAAACACTTAATTAGTCATGTTAAGGGTTTAACTAGTGCAACAGAAGATATCAAAGGAATGGTTGAGATTAGCTAACTTTGGAGATTGATACCTTTAGCACCAACCTTTCTCTCTCATAAAATAATATTTTTTAATTTTTTAATCTTCAGTTAAATTGCCTAAAGTCGTGAAAGACACCAAACATAAAGGCAGAGAATCCATTTCCAGTTGTTTCATGTTTCATCAACTGACACTTAAACAACAACAATAAATAAAGGAAGTTAAAAGTAGTGTAAATCCACCTTATGGCATATGCAACATTTGGATCAACAAAAAGCTAACAGATTAAGTTTTACCAACAACAATGAATATTGATAGAAAAATCAACTGATTTTTAGGTAGAAAAGATTCAAATTTGTTGCAACAACAAGTTAATAGGCTAATAAAACTAAGCAGAAGGCCATTTTTGTTATAAATTATTTCAGAATCATAAGAGGAAACTTTGGCTTTATTTATGATGAACGTGAATTCCTACGGATATCAATGAGAGTATTTTTCAGAATAATACATTTTGTTAAGAAAATGGGGACATTGTTTCTCTTTTTCTATTCAACTATCATTTGCATGACCTTGCTTTTACTCTTCAAGTGACGAAACAAGACAATATTCCATGCATTGGTAGCTTCATTTGAGGGAATGGATTCCCTACCTTTCTGTTTGGTGCCTTTCATGACTTTAGGCAATTTAATTGAAGATTCAAAAATTAAAATATATTATATTATGAGAGAGTAAGGTTGAGTTTGAGAGAGATAGAGAGAAAGGTACTAAAGGTACCAATCTCCAAAGTTAGCTAATCCTAACCTGAAACAACCACTGCAAATTGTCATATGGGAGAGATAAACATAAGATATCCTTAAATTGATATATCCAACCCTTTTGTAGGAGATAACCAAAACCTTTGATTCTTCTGGTGTTTGTGTCAATTTGTAAGAAATGCAAAATAAAAATAATAGAAAAATGGTAGTAAGGTAGAACATGAACAACTTAATATTTCAAATTGGTGGTCTGGTGTACTAAGAGATGGAAATGTATTGATTGTGTTAGTCATTAATTGTTGATGAAATGTACTAATTGGGCATGACTGTCACAGGTTTCCTCAAATGCATTTGAATGTCACAGTAGCCTGAATGCATTTTACTAATAAACATCTATGATGCATATAACATGAGTGAAGTGGACTTACCAAAATGTAGAATGACAAGAAAACTACAACATTAAAACAATGAAGAATTGGTTAAAATGTAGAAGGAAATGTACATGAACATGAATCTTCATGCTATCCTCAAATACCTGCACAAGATCCATGTAATCCATTTTGTATAGATGATCACTAGTCAAGATTATTACATTCTCAATGTTTATGTTCTTTGCATCCTCAAATACCCAAGTAAATTGCCTCACAACATCTTTTGTTCCTTGTAACGAATTCTTCCCAGCCAGAACCTATTGTATGTTTGGTTGATATATATTGCTTTCTCTGGATATATATCATTCACAATTAGTTATCAATTTCTTGATACATACCTCTACGTATCCATCTCCAAAGTTGATTCCATTTCCAAAATAGGTGCGAGAGATATGACGGTTTAGTGATGTCGAGTTGAACTGTGTCATTACAAATACTTTGTTGATGTCATTGTTGATGTAGTTTCTCATTGGAATGTCTATAAGCCTGTAGCATCCACCAAGATTTGTATTGGTCTTAAAGTTCACACACGTAGACATCATTGTGATGGTTTCAATGATGTGTAAAAATGCCACAAATTCAAGTCCTTTTAAAAATCCAAACTAAAAAACTATACTTTGATGCTCAAAATAGAAATTGCAAGCAAACAAAGTGAAGTTTACATTACACAAAAATAAATAAATAAAATCATAAATCATGACACAAAACAGTTTTAAAATATTCAAAGTGACACTAAAATAATAGTAATGAAGTAATGAACAGAAACATCTGCAGTATATGAAAAAACACAAATATCTGCAGAACCTTTTATAAGTGCAAACCTTTTAAATTTGCAATTTTAGATTGGAACGAAATATATGCAAGAGTGCATCACAACTTTCAATATAACAATACACAAGAGAAAAGGTATTTTTGTACCTGATGAATGGTAAATCAAGACTAAAGAGAACCTTCTAGTTCAGAGTTCTTCTTCTTTAGCATTTAAGAACTGTTGAGGAATACCACAAACATTTTCTGTTCAGTGAGAAGAAGTGTCCAAAGGGAAGTCATGAACTCTCCATTATTGTTTTCCATAAATCCAGTAAGTTGTATTCAAACTTCCTTTCCATTCACTTTCTGCATCATAACAAATGAAGTTTGGCAAAGAATGTGAAAAATCATAGTTACTAACAGACCCAAATCATACAATTTTATATAAAAAACTCTTTTCTTAAGAAATCAATATTGAACCCTTTTCTCACAAAAATCACCACTTAAATTTATCTCATAACATGAGTGAAGTGGACTTACCAAAATTTACCTCATATGTGCAAAACTGAAAGATATAGTTCATGAAAATATAGTTTATGAACACATTAAGCAGAGGAGAGGTGTACCTGCAAAAATCTCATCGTACCTACAAAAATCTCCTATCTAATTTCCAGATTTGAAAAATAACAACACATGAAATGCATCAAAATATGTTAAAAATTGCAAACAATTACCAACATCATTTGACCTACAAATCACATATACCATCCCTAATAACTCGTCACACAAAACACATCCAAGCAAACTGGAAACAAAGAAATCCAGACAACAGACTTTGAAAAAAAAAATCAAAAACAAAAAAGAAAATAGGAGAAGCCATTGTAACCATCAGAATGTCGCTGTTCATGTGCATCTCTCGCAAAGCAGTAACTTTGTCTTACATTTCCTTCAACTGTGTCATCCAAAGCCTGAATCATAATTAGGGTTTTGAGGACTGTAACACACCTCCAAAAATGAATGGAGAAGACAGAGAGAAAAGTTAGAGAAATCATATTAGGGTTTGTGGGAAAACAAAGAGAAGAGAAGATGAGAGAGAGAAAGAACGAAATTGAGGAGGAAGAGAGAGTAAAGAGTGGAATTGGGTAACTGAAATTTGAAAAGGAGGGTAGAAGTTTTGGTTGTGCCAAGTGTCCAATACTGATTGGAAAGAAAAAAAGTGGTAGGGTTATTTTGTTAATTACGGTTATGTCCATTTGATAGTGCAAGTGAATTTGAAAGAAAGGGCATGTTAGGTTGTTTTGACAATTGATTAGTATATGGTTGATAGTAGAAAAGAGGAAGAGGAAGGCAATAGAAAGAGAAGATGAAGAGAGTGGTACAATATTAGAAAGAAAGAGAAGATGAAGACAATAAATGCTTATTCATTTTTTATTAATAAAATAAAGCTGAAAAGTAAAAAAAAATAATTAATTTGTTCTATCTTATCAACATACAACTGTAAAAATAATTGAATAGTCATTTAATAAAAATATCAGTAAACATACAACTGTAAAATTAATTCAGTACATTTGTAAGAGTACATCTGCTAAAAATATAATAATAGTATGATGTTTTTAAAATAAAATACATAATAATTTTTTATATGTATAACTTCTCATATTTTAATATAAAATATTACTTTATATATATATATATATATATATATATATATATATATATATATATATATATATCCCCTATCCGTTATTAGAGTCCGTCACTCTGCTCCGTTATCCGAGACTAATCTCTCTCTCTCTCTCTCTATATATATATATATATATATATATAGGTTAAATATATAACACTCTTGCAATGTTAGCGAAATTCGCTTTAAGCCCTTGTAAAAGAATTTCTTTTAAAACCCACCTTGCAATATCTAGATTCTCTCGTTATGACCCTCATGTGCACTATTTGAACTCAGATTCCATTTTTTGTCCAACGTGGCATCCAGTTGGCTTTTTATTTTATTTTAGTTTTAATTTTTAATTGCCATGTGGGTTTTCTTTTTTTTATTTAATTTAATTTTTTTGCACATGTTTTTTTACATTTTTTCGTAAATTAATTTAATTAATAATTTTTATGAAATTATATTATATTTATAAATTATTAATTAAAATTAAAATATTACTTTATGTGTTTAAAGGCCAAGTACTTTTTAAGGAAACGCATTAGTTTACATTTAGTTTACATTTTGTTATGAATTGTTTAAAAGAGGTTTATAAAGTTTTCCAAATTGATATATATTCTCGATGTGGGACTTTGAGAGTACATTACACAGGTTTGTGTATTTTGTAATTTCTACTAATCTCAAATAGCAGTGACAACTTCCATTCTTAGATGCAGTAGACAACCTAACATGTCTTATAATCCCATTATATCCTTTATTAAAATGTATCCAACAATTACAAATAACACATACTTACACATCAAATTGAATGATAGCAGTTTTTCCCAGGAATTTGAATGATAATTAAAATGCATCTCCTGCCTCTTTATTGTTCACATGACCATATTTTCTTTTGATCTTCTTTGTTTTTGATCTCGTACTTGGACAATTTTGTATGCAACACTAACTTCCCTAATTTAAAATAGCATTTCTATGGCCATTCTCATTATGAGTGAGTGGCAAGCATTGTCATAAACAAAAAAGTTGGAATCTAAAAGCAAACTGATATTGGATGCAAGCATTGTCGTATATGCATTTAAAAAGAAAGAAATTTATAAATGATAATGATTCATGTTAACAATAAGAGTAGAGAAAGTTGACTCTAATTTTTCTAAAATTTATTCTCCAAATTGTTATTCAATTGAAGCAAATTGTTAGGAAAGTTTAATAAATGTATTTAATAATCATGAAAATTGAATGAATTAACAGGTGTAGAAGAACATTGACTTGGTATATGGAAGAGGAAGCATTGGTTTGATGGGTTTAATATCACAGGTTCTATTTGATGGAGATGTGAGTCTCACATGCTCAATGAGGAAGATGATGCATATCAGTGTTATCGAACCCAGCCGTAACATACATGCATGCATACATTCAATTAGATTTAGACCAAACTTTATTGAGGTAGAACACAAAAACATTGTCAACACTGTTGTCATGATCGAAACCGGCCAAAAGCATTGAGTAGATATATAGTGTGAGGGTGAATAAATAGCATCTTGTTGTTATTAAATATACATTCTGGTGTTTGGATTGGAGAGTGTTGGAGATAATATTATAGTCCCATGCTTGAACCAGCAGTTTCTCCAACAGCTACATAAACAACATCATGAAGATAATATTTTCGTCTACTTGGCATGCCATTTACTGTTGTTACTAAAAAAGAATTGTGTGTGTGAGAAATAATCATGTTAAAATGTTACCATGGAGTTGCTGCAATGCAAAGTAAAGTCAAATGCCTTTCTATGTTGAAGACATTGTTGTTACGTGATGTAGAATTCTAGAAGCATTCTTTATTTATGCACATGAACAAACTTGGTATCAACCTATATTTTCAAAGAACTAATTAGATAAGAATAAACAACACATTTTAAGTTTAAACTCCATTTTCAAAAGTACTCCTTATGAAATTCAAAGTGTATGATTGTATTATGACTAAGCTCAAAAAATGATGGTGATGAATTTATAGTGGTTTGTTTGAGTTAGATTTATGGTGATGAATTTATGTTCGTTAGTGTTATGATTGGCAGAACCAAAAAATGATAGAATGGTGGACAAGAAATAATACAAATTGCAGAACTAAAATGCAACAACTAATCCCACATTGGCTGGTATATAAACCAAATTAGTGTTTATATACCAATCAAATATGTAATTATAAAATAAAAACAAAGTGAGAGTAAAAGGACTACTATGTAAACCTTAAGGGATTTAGGCCCAATTACAATATTGTTTTAATTTTTAAAAAGTTATTTCTAACAAATATTTAAAAAAATAATTTTAAAAAATAAATAAATAAAATAAATATATAAAATAAATAAATAAAATAAAATAAATAAAAAACTTTACCAGGCTAAAACCAAAATTCGCTAACATTATAGGGACGGGGGATTTATGTATATATGATTAAAAAATTTCTAAATTATGTTGTATATCAAATTGTATAATAAAAATAAAATAAAAAATTGGATTCATTCTATATAATTTTACCATAAAAATATTTTCTTTTAAAGTTAAGGGTTTTTAATTCCCTACCATACATATATACCTTATTTTGCCATTAAAAGAAAACATGACTTAAGACATTACTAGTATTATTCTTGCCATGCCTACTCTTTTGGATTCATTATTGACCTACTAAAGGCAGTTCAAGTTTAGACCTTCTATTTAATTATTCTATTTAATTGTAGATATGCAAAGATGGAGCCAATGAGCCATGTATTAAAAAGTTAACTGGCAAAAAAATGTATAAAACTCCTTGTTTCGGTGACTTTAGGCTTTAGCATTTTGCTTTATACATACCACACATTCCTGTAATCCTGGTTAGCATGAAGGGAGAAAATCCCTATTACTCTAAATTTTGAGACTCCACTTAGCTCATTAAGGAGACTGAATCATTGCTTTACCATAACAATAGGAGATGTCTTATGTCTACCAGTTTTTTAAGACAAACAAACTGATGGCATATCATTATCAGTAACTTACAAGGATGAAACTAATCTAATATGTAGCCACTTGAGCTAAGTAAAAAGAAGAAACTATCTCATAAACTCAGAAAGACAATATAAAAAAAAGCTAAAAACTAAAATAAACAGTAACAGTTACATTTATTTAAGCCGAATTTACATTTTTTATTTGTAGAAAAGACTTGCAATAGTACAAAAGCTCAAAATTTGATTAATTTTTTCTTTTGCACCCATATAACTTGCTTACAGAACAAAACAGAAAACCTTAACTTGGAAAAGCTTTTGCATCTAGGTTGAGGAAATTCTTTATAATTCCCATCATTTCTCCGCCAGGGAAACGCCCTAAACATCCCCTTGCAGCTGCAATTTCATTCAATTCATATACCGAATCGCCGCTATAAGATTGAGAGCATTTACCTCCTCCTCTATCTTCTGTTTCCAAATCATAAGCCAAGTCTTCGCCAGACTTGACACTTGGAAGAGGAAATGGATCGAGAGAAGTTTTGCAAATGACGGATTCGCCAATTGCATCTACAAAGTCCTTCAACCGACAAATAGAAAACGGAACTGGTTCAAAGCTATGATCTCCATACTCTACTGGTGTCGAATGGTCTCCGGTGACACAAAGGAAAAACTGAAATTTTCCAGTTGATTCTGCTTCCCAGAGTAATCTTGCCAACTGCCCGATTGCAGTATCAACCGCTTCTAATGCTTTGACTTTGAGAATGCTTGCTTTGTCATGGCCTGCATCATCTATTGCCTGCAGTAGCATTAACATATGAGATATATTGCTCGTTCTGAAGCTTTCAAGCAAAATGCTGAAACGTAAAACAGATAAAGAAACCGAAACTTTAAATTTCAACCTTAATATGAAGGAAACCAAAGTCATAGCCATCTGAGGGGCCTGCTTTATGCTCATCCTCTCCAGGTACAAAACTCGGGGCAAGACTGCAAGGAGCCGAGGCGCTTAGCTATTGCTGTTGCTTTCGGGTTAGTAGAGTTCGATAGTCTCCAGTTGCTCCAGGAGCTTCTAGAATATCAATACCAAGCGATAAGCCTAGACCAGCAATTATTTTCGTTGGAGCTACCATGCATGGCCTCAAACCATGTTTATCCGCAAATGGCGTAACCTGTAATATATAACGTAAAAGCAATAAATGCAATAGCTATTACATAGACGCATAACCGTTTAAGTATTGATTTTCTTAATTGATTTAATATTTGGAATATAATTGTGTAGATTATGTTACGAACTTAAAGAACAAACCTCGATTCGAATGCCACATCCTCTTAAAAGGACAACATTTGCAATATTCTTCCCTTCTGCAGCACGTTGAGCATTCACAGGATGAGAAACCAAAATTTTCGTTATTTCCTTGGACAACTCGTTAACAACATCAGCAGTGTTCTTTGCTTCATGAGATTCATCTAAAGCTTCTGCTTTCAAAAGTAAGCGGTTGTCCTTTAACGGGTCTGTCCCGGATATATTTCCACTCAAACTTGGTCCTTTAACAACCACTCCACATCTATGTTCTGTGGCATACCTATGAAAAGAATTACAAAGACGTAGAATGACCTGTTAATATCAGTCAAATCACGAGTTCGTGTCTTCGTGAACTTGTAGTCATTTACATATCAACTTAACTTTGAGGGTCGAATTTTAAGTTTTTGGAAAGAAATCTTTAAACCAGAAAAAATAGAGCTTGACCGCCCAAGATCCTCCAATATTTACGATATGACAAACAGATTTATTAAAACAATCTCTCTAACAAGAACCATGTAAGACTCAAGATTGCTCAAACAATCTATGAAGCATGGACACTCCGAGCACGGCCCCGACACAGACACGACGACACCGGTAATAATGTGAAAATGAATAAATTAAACGCAATCACAAGTGTCGGCACCGGTGTTCGACACGGACACGGACACACCTTTTTTTAGTGGTGTCGGTGCTACTTAACAAACAAATAGGAGATGCAGACATTGAAAACTTAATATTAACCATAATGAGTGGTCACCTACACCAACAATTAAGCCTTAAATGTTATAACAACCTTAGACATCTTCACCTGACTCTGACTTCATATTGAGGGAAAGATGGAAGCTTCATTCCATCAAGGGCAGCACATAGTATGGGGCCTTCTTCTTCGAAGTGCCTGTCAGCTCTCCTACTAGTGACAATTCCAGTTTTCTCATCAAGAGTTGCAAAATTAGACTGCAGGAAGATAGTTGATCAAACCATTAGCATGAATAATGGTTTTGAAAAAGTAAGGTTAAGGAGAAATAATTATAAAAGTGCATAGAAGTAATAAGAAAAGAGAGTTGTGCAGAAACCTTAA
This sequence comes from Vicia sativa, assembly GCA_021764765.1. Classification (NCBI taxonomy): domain Eukaryota; kingdom Viridiplantae; phylum Streptophyta; class Magnoliopsida; order Fabales; family Fabaceae; genus Vicia; species Vicia sativa. Next base: position 10,612,678 of record CM038793.1, on the reverse strand, counting down.
AAGCAATATCACCAGGCGACATGGCCAACCCAGCCCCCATGGATTCAAATGCCCCTCGACCACGATAATAAAGTCGAGGGTCATAACCCAAGAGAGAAAGATGAGCAGTATCACTTCCACAAGCTAGGCCAACTTCGACAGGGTCCATCAATCCGTTAACCCCAGCAGATGCTATCCCGTCCAAATTGGGAAGCTTTGCTGCCTGAAGAGGCGTCTTGTATCCCAACCTTGGCAGTGACACATCACCCAACCCATCAATCAAAACAAAGGCCACTCTTTTCTTTGGCAACTCTGGACTACCCATTAGGATCCACGCTCGCAACAATCGCAGAAACCCTAAAAAATTTCACGTAAATTGCAATACAGAGTGAGAGAGGCGAAAGAATAAACCAAAGTGACAAAGATGGATTGAATGGGTTAAAGAAAATGGAGCTGTAAACCAGACGGGATTAAATGGGTTAAAGGAGATGGAACTCTAAACCGGGTTGATGGTTGGTGATCGGAAGGACTTACAATTGACGCCAAATTTCCGGCGGAAAAAAGATTCGCAGATGGAGCGGTTGAGTTTCAGATCAGTTTCTCTTTGTAGATTTAGTTTAACTCAATTAACTTAAACTTTTAATTTTTAACTAAAATAAAAATAAAAAATAAGTGAAAAACAAAATTTATAGGATTTTGTTTAAAAAATATTATGAAATGTTAATGTTAATTATCTTTTTAATAATAAATATATATAAAATTTAAACTATATTTGAGTCTAATAATTTGGGATGTTAATCAATTTTTGTTTTTTAACTAACTATTTAGAGTTCGTAGACATAATATTATTATTATTATTATTATTATTATTATTATTATTATTATTATTATTATTAAAGTTATATTAATAAAATATAATATTAGAATTATATTAATAAAATATAATATTAAAATCATATTAAAATTTAATAAATAAAATTATTTGAATTTGTTTATATGAAGTAAAGCGAACTCAATTAGAGTTTATATTGTTGTCGATCTTAATGTTTTAAATCTACTTTGTAGTGTAATATATTTAATTGTTAAAATTCACTGCTTCAATTTCATTTGAAATATTATAATTGTATTTCATTTTAATACGTTGTCTAGTTAAATCAATTCAATTGATAAGTTGTGTGTAACGTAGTATTTGGAGTTTTAAATTTATTGTTCGGGAAAGTTATAGGTGGAGCATTGGATTAGAAAATTATATTCTGGTTTGAGGTCACAATTGGTTATATGATAATTCTTCCTTGATAAATCCTTGACCAAATATTTCGGTAGTAAAGAATCGAAATCTCTCTAAGTTAATGGTTTCTAATGAGAAATGGTGAAATAACAATTGGATACATGATCTTGTTGGAGTAGGAGAAGCGGTAAAAAAATTTAATACTCCCTTATTTGAAGTTGTTCGGGTTGACAAAAGAGCATGAATGTTTGAAAATAATAAATGTATCCAGTTCATAGTGCATATCATTATTGTATAGAATAGGCTATTGATACATCTCATAAGAGTAAATAAATTTCTATTGCGCGTATGTAGAAATTGCGTGCCAACAAAAAATAGTTAATAAATAAAGAAGTGAAATGTCATGATTATTATGAAGTTTGTGGAAAAGGTTTAGAAGATGATAAACCTATTGTATTATCTTGTCCTAAAAGTATTGAGTGCTAGTAGCTAGTTGGCTTATGGTTTATTATTCTAATGGAGACAACCAATAACCCTTTCACATCTATAATTTTGTCTCTTTTTCAAAGTGTTTAAGTCAACACCAACATGCCTTATTTTCAGTCATAATTTAGAGCATTTTGAAGTGTAGAAATAATTATATTTGGACTCACACTAAAGATTAAGTAGAAATAATTTATGATTGTGCCTCTTACTTGCTAATGGGAAGGAGAAATATACAACAACTCCAAGTAAAAAGTTCTAAACAAAAAATGAAACTTATATGATCAACACTTGAATTAGACATACAATAGGTTGTCTCAAATGAAATATATATATATATATATATATATATATATATATATATATATATATATATATGCTTCATTCTCTACGGTTTATAATAAGGTGGGAATAAGTGTACGTGTACGAGAAGAAGAGAGCCAGATTGAGATAGCTCGAATGAAGTGGGTGTCACCTATTATCGATGTGAATACAGAGGAAGCTTTAGGCCTTTTAGCAACAATCAAATAGGTATATGAGCTCAACTTGGATGGTGTGGATTTTGATGTGGAGTCAAAAAACATAGTGATAACGTGAATACCAAATAACTAAATTTTTCTGAGTTTTGCAAGATCATTAATGAACACAAACGTCTACTAGCATGTTGTTTTATAAACTCTCATGTTAAGTTCGTTAGATGACAAGCTAATGAAATTTCATATGCTTTGGCAATATTGCCTCAATCTCTTGCTAGGTTTCAAATTTTATGATATTCCAACATGTATTCAACAACTTCTTATTAATGATATGAATTAAAGTTTTTCTAATAAAAAATATGTGTATGTTTTAATAAGCCATTAAATTTTGTATATATTTACTTAAAATGAAAAAGAACTCGGATATGTTATAGATTAATTGTTGTAAAAATTGTGATAAACAATATTTCTATGTTAAAGGAAATGAGAGTGTAACACAACACACATGAAGGATCATAAGAATAAAATTATACTTAGCCACGACCATGCACCAAAGTTAACTTCAGACAAGACTTATCAATTGATAATCTAATTGACAAAAATATCAAAACACAAATATATTTAAAGCACATAAAAGATACCATAAAATACTCTGTGCTTTCAGTCTCTCCATTTTTTATGTTTAGCAAGCAAGTGAGATTAATGTTGATAAAATAACCAGAGTATTTTGGAATTTGATTGATCATAAAGACTCTGGTAGCGTAGCGTATACTACTTATTTTGAGTTATATAAGGTGTAAAGCTCCTCCTACATCAAACACTTAATGTACATAAATATTAACAACATCTCGATCACTTCTCCCCCTTTGTCAAATATTAGAAAAAGGTAGAAAAGGATAAACACACACTTGAAACAAAGACAACACAAAAGCCACAATATGAAATATCAATTCTTAAGTGAATCACAAGCATACACACCATGAAAAATTAATGTGAGAATTAACACAAATATGCAATTTGAAAGATATATCAAGATAAAGATAGCAATAGAATGAATAACATAAATACGAATCATATGTGAATTAAAACAGGAGTATTCACATGGTACAATAGCCAAAATAAGATCAAAAGATTACAAAATAACGAGTCAATCCAAAGTGACATAATTAAAACAAAAAAATTGATAAATGTCATGTAATGTATGATATGAACGACATCAAGGTAGAGCAGTAGGAAAAACATCAAATGGGTTAAATGAAGGAGGAGGCGGTGCAACAACAATATCATCCGAAATTGGAGTACTGACATTTGCTGCAACATCAGCAGATGAACGATGCAAAATGAAATTATTGCCACTAAGGTAATCAACGGGGGTCTTCAATGCTTCAATTTGAGTTGTAATATGACTATCAACAACTAGAATATCCTTTTATTTCATCCCTCAAATCCATACTCAACTTAGACCTGTTGTCCTCACTATCATGAGCCACTGCATCAATGTGTGCCATAGTCACATCCTCCCTAATATGAATGTTAGCCAACAACTTCTAGAGTATGTCATCAAGAAGTGTCTTCAGATCACCAGATGCAGAATAACTAGTACCAATGTTAGAAGGATGACATGCCTCATCATCAGAATTATTTTTAGGCTCAACAATCTGGCCATCATAATTTTTTTTGCCAGATTTCTTCAAATAATAACACACACCAAAATTATCCCTATAATATCTTATTTTGGAGATCACAAACTCGTCCATAATCAACGAAACATGTGTCAAGTCTTCTTCCTTGGACACAACTTCATTGATTTCCAATATCATTAACACAAAGGAAGAATAATACAAAGGTCTCTTTTTGTTGTCCATGCATATGATCATCCTATCTATGATGAAATTGGTCCAATTAAAATGAGAATTGTTGAGAAGTCTCCACATAAGATAGACCCGAGGTCATCCTATCCATGATAAAATTAGTCCAATCAAAATGAGAATTGTTGAGAAGTCTCCACAAATGATAAAGATCCAAATCATATTCTCTTCCCAAGTTCTTGGGTTTCCTGTAGAACACTTTCATAATTATCCAATGTAGAATTCGCATATTGAAATTTACTTGGCTAATTGGAAAGTTTTCCATAAAGAGATTCTCACAAACAAGCTTAGAAATATTCAACACAAACTGAATTTTGTTGAACTCACTCATCTTAGACCCATGAACAAGATTATCAGAAGTTTTCACCCAAAAGGCTCAGTAAAGGCATTGTAATGGAACTTAATCAGCTTATTCTTAAACATGCTTTCAATTCTAGTAGAAGTCTGCACAAGATTACAATAGAAGGATTTAACATGATCAAGATTAAATTTATTATTTAATCTAATAAAAATCACATACCATTATCAACAAAGGGTTTTAGACATTTTTCTTTCAAAACAAACTCACGTGACTCATCAACATAATATTCAGGTTCAACTGACTTATTTAGAAAATTGTCATGATACTCTTTCATTCTATCTTCTGGTTATAGATGTCTAACCTTATGACATAAATAAAAAACAATTGATTTTGTATAAGCATGCTTATATGACTTATTTGGAATTCTAGCATATGGAGTGATTTTGCTTCCTTGCACCTTGGTTCGTGCTTTCTTTGGAACCGATGGAGGAATGAGATGTGAACATCAAGGGACGGATTTGAAGTAGATGTATACCCATTTCTTTTATTTTGTTTCTCAAACCTTAATTTGTACCCAAGTTCATATGCCATGATGATAATGATGTAGACGAGAGATGAACGACAAAAATTATGTTTCATGAAGATTTTTAAGTATTGCTCAAAAGGGTTTACGAAAGAAAAGTGAGAAGAAATTAATTTGAAAAAATGAACTGAAATAGGTATTTTGTGTGACCCTTCAGTTCACGATTCAAATCTCTGTTAAAATTGATTTGAATCATGCATTTTATTTTTAAGTGAAAACAACTTTGACTCGAATCATGTTCAAAAAATGTTTCGAATCAAATAGATCACCCCATATTCTTAGATGTGTAATTTGAATAACGAGTTTAATGATAAACTTTTGATCTAAATCATGGAGTGAACAATTTTAAAAAAATTAAGAGTTTTGAGACTTTTCAAATTTTGATTCACTTAAAATTAAAATGCTTTTCATTGCATATGAAAATTCATTTTAATGATATGTGTGAATGCAAAAATGGTTGAACTTATTTTAAAGCAAATGTTAAAGAGATTTTAATGCAAATGAGCTTTATGCTGATGTAAAAATATTTTCAATGCTCAAAATGAATGGGAATGCATGAACGTATGAAACGCAGATGAATGCAATGAACGACATAATAATTAAATCGATATATTGTATGCATGAAAGATAAGAGTGTGCAATGCTTAAAAAAATCACATATACAAACATATTTCAATCATACCGCACAAACACAAACAAGAATAAGTATACCTATATACACACACAAAAGAAAAAATGAGGGTTGGAAGAATCATAGCAATTTAGGAGATCTAATGTTTAACTAGCTGAATACGATATTGATTAGGAATTAATTAACATGAATAACATAAACTTTAGAATATGAATTGGATGGAACTTCTCTTACACATATGAAGAATACTTACAAGACTCTCCTTCACAAGGATTCAGATGAAATTTAAATGGCAGTATGATTTATACCGAGTAACACAACTTGTCAATTTTGAAATTCTTAATCAGCTCTTTGACGATGGATTAACACTTTAAGTATATACCTCAAACCTTTTATGATTGTTCAAACTTTGGAAAATCAATGTCAATAGCTATATCACTTCCTTCACTTTCTTTTTACAACAACCTTGGAAGAATAGGTCACTTAGAAGATGATTTTGTTTCCTTATTTTATCTCATAATAATTTCCAACATAATAATATGAATGTATGCCTGTCTTTATTTAGGATCAATCTGGAACAACCTTCAAGACAAACTCCACAATAAAAAATTGCACATACTGTTGAACCCCAAAATTTGTCCTCCCATTTTTGAGATCAAGAAACATCCTCATGCCCAAGGCTACTCAAAGATTGATCAAGACAAACCATATCTTAAGCAATTGGTCTACAATTAGGGTTTTGTTTTCCTCAAAGTAAATATGGTTTCCAAGGTCTCAAGTGGAACTCATGATTCTTCATTTGTATCAAAATATCTCCATGTCAAGTTTTAAGTCTCATAGCACAAATTTGCTCAGTCAATTGCGCAAATGATTGAAAATCAGTTGTATTAGACAAAAGTCAACTATGGTCAACATACAGTCAAACTTCATCATTTTTGGTCAAGATCAAGATTTTGAAGTTATATTCATTATTTGATCAAGGGTTGGTCATGATTCATCAAGGAAACTCAATATTCATCAAAAGTTACTAAATTAGGATTTCTTAAGGAGAAGTCAATTGAACTTTGACCAAACATAACTTTGACATACTTCATCAGAAATTCCTCAACCAAACCTTATTTTAAAGAGAATTTAATTCTCTACAACTTTGTCTCTAATAGGATTTTCCCAAAAAATGCTTCATTTAAGAGATATAGGCCAAGACATTATAGGTCTTTTCAAAAGTCAACAAAAAGTCATCTTTTCTCAAAGAAGTGTACATGAACATGAAAGCTTCAATGGAGATGAGACCAAAGAGAGATTTTAGAGGACATCTTAAGATTTCTATAAAGTCCAATATCATCCTCAAATGATAAGAATTGAGCAAGATATGTTGGGTGCAAGTTTGGCAATTTTTAGAAAGTGCTTGATGTAACACCCCTTCTAATTACCCGCGTTTTATAGATATTAATCAGAGTTTTAATCACCAATCAAGAGGCGTCACAATTTAAATCATAAATTTTTTAACCAAAACAGCGTCATGCTTCACTGAAGAATACTCATCAATTAAATCATACACAACATTATGTTTATCAGCGGAAATGAAACATAATTAAATCCCGAATACTTTACTCAACAGTTATTCCAGGATGATAAATCAACATAACTCCAGAATTATTAAAATATCCATAAAAGGATTCCAAACAATCGTTTTTCCCCAGTGTTACATCTACCAGAGCACGACACTGACACGCGGACAAAGACTCGAATCTAAGACTATCCTCACCAACTCCAAGCTAATCACTTCGGATCTGAAAATGTTAAAGTAAGGGTGAGATTTCAATTCGATATAATATGAGTTATACGTTCTTAGATCCAACAGAATAACCGAATATATTAGTTCGTCAACCAAATACAAACTCATAAACAATGCAGAGACAAATCACACAATAATCATGTATATAACAAATGATGGCAATTGCAACACTGGAAACCATCCTAACATGTTACAATTCCATATGCAATGCAGACTCTATGCATGTGGTACCAATACGTGAACCTCGTTCACCCACTGCTCCGTTTACTCGTGGAAAGACAGTGTAATCCATGATTCGCCCACAACATCTGGGTCAAGAATCTAGCCTCACTACCTCCAACCAGGTAAGTCTATTGGCTCTGCAAGCTCACTTCCGCACAATGGGAATGAACCAAATCAACAAATGTTTATGCATGCATCATCAAAGCATGCAACATTAATTCTCAGATCACGATATCAACATATATCACATAATGCCAGTTCATCAACGTATCACATTCAATCATAATGAATATCAAGATACACATAATAAGCATTAACCTTTCATCCGGTACTTAGACCGATGGTAATAGTTCCCCGTTGTCATTAACTAATCACTCTTTTCAAAAATCGGGAGCGCGACCATTTTTAAAATAATTTGGCAAAATAACATTTTTCTCTTTTCAAAAGGTAGTACTTTAAATTTAAGAAATAACGCCGAAAACGGCACTCGAATCGGAGTTACGGTTTAGAAAATATGAAGTTTTGAAGTTTTGAAGTTTTTGGAAAAATGCACTTGGAACCGGTTCCTACCTATCAGAACCGGTTCTGAAAATTTTATAAAAGCACGTCCTGTTTTTGAATGGGGAACCGTTCCTACCTATAGGAACGGTTCGAGTCAAAAGTCCATTTTCTAATTTTGACACTGGGAACTCGGTTCCTCCCCACAGGGAACCGGTTCCCAAGACCTGCAACAACATTTCTGCTACTTTTTGACAGCATTAGGCATCCATTATCATTACCAAACTTCCATATACGAATTTGGACATCAGGAACACTATTTTATCATCACTTCACACCATTATAACAACAAACAAGGTAGTTTAATTATCCCTATCATTTATTTGACATACTATGATCCAATTTCCAACACCGACACAAAATAGGGTTTGTTCCTATAACTCCTAATCATAAAAGATTCAACTTTCTAACATACCCATTCATCCCTATGGTTCCCAAAACCCATAAAACATATTAACCGATTAAAACCACCCCTTACCTCGCGATGATTCTCCGGTTTCTCTCGGCGTCGGCTTTTCCTCTCTTCTCTTCTTGTCTCCAACTTTACGTGAAATGATTCCTCCAAAAACCCTTCTCTTTTCCTTTCTTTTCCTTTTATATTTCCTTTTAATATTCCAATAAAATAAATAATTAACACTTAGTAATTAGTAGAGTGTTTTACTCTTACACCCACCATTTACTCTGCACACCTCCAATCCTTTCCTCATTAAATGACCCAATTAATCCAGATAATTAAATATTTAAGACTTTAATCAATTAAATAATTAATTCTCATTTATTTAATATTTGAATTAAATCGGGGTGTCACACTTGAAGAAAATATTAAGCAATCTTTGAATTTTTCCAAATGGACCTATACTTTTATGTTTGAAACATGTTCCTAACATTGTCAAGAAGCTCTAAGCCCATTCATGCACCATTTTAATATTTATTTTATTTATTTTTATTTTATTCATTTAAAGTCAAATTAAATTATAATAAAATACAAAATGAAGTGTGATGTGTGCAGGCCTTGGATCTAAGTTCCTTTAGGTCCAAACAACTCGAAAATAGCTGGCAAAAACGCATGGGATTGGTTGACATGTGATTGAACAGGAAAGAAAGATTTTGATGCAAAATACAAATCAAATATTTTCTCATTGAATGCAATTTATTTTCCTCACAAATTCTGACTTGATTCACTCCCTATATATACAAGATCATGACCATATGCAAGGGACACAGATTGCTTGCCTCAAAAACCCTAAGAAAATTCTCAAAATTTTCAAAGTTTAGGGCAAATTCAAACACCATTCTCCATCCGTCTTCAATCGATTTCAAGCATCAAATCACCTTCTTGAGGTTCCCAAGAGTCGATCCAATCCCTCACACCACCCCAAAGCATCCCAAAATCATCTCACTCAATTGCATCGGTTTGGTATTATTCTTCGATTTCAAACTCTTGATTCATGCAATTTAAATTGTTTTTGTGCATTCATATGTATTCATGATATTGTTTAGAGTCGACCTGATGCATTGGTTTTGAGGTTTAACACATGAATAGGAAAACATCACTGATAGGGCTCACAAACGTTTAAGCTTTGTATCCTTGTTTGCAAGCATTTTCAAGCCAAATGGCCCTAAAAAAATATTTTCTTTTCAAATTTAGGTTAATAAAATGTTTAATTAATTTTAGGCACAAAAATATTTTATTTTTCATTTAACTTAGAATTATTTTCATAATTAATCTTTAATTAACTTTTAATTAGTTTTCCTATTTAAAATCAACCATAAAAATATAAAAAATATTTTCTTTTTAATATTTAGGATTTTAGAACATTGTCATATTTATTAAAAAAAAATCCTTTATTTATTTATTATTGTTGTCTTTAAATTTCTAGAAATCGATGTATAGGTCGCAAGGATATTTTTGTAATAGCATGGTTTATTTCTCTCGCATTTTTACAATTATGTAACTGCTCATGGGATGTAATAGTCTAGGTTTAAATTTCTGCATCTTATTATGTATCTGCCCTGAAGCCATGTAATAGCGTAGAAACTTTTATTTTCCGCTCTTTATTTTCTGCAAATATAAACTGCTAAATGTATGCTAATAGGATTGTATGGCAAGATCTAAAAATAATTTAGCATCACCCTAATCTCAAGATAAATATTCTAATTGAATCAATTTCACACTTGCACCTCTAGGATAGACTCTCTTTTTTACCTTATGAAATAATGGTCATGTCTCTCGAACGTAGGGATATCTTAGCAAAGACGCTTACGAATAACATCATCATAGTCCATTCGGTATAAAGGTCATAGTCCCTCGATGAACCTCCAAGTTGCCTACGAAAATATGATCTTGTCCCTCAATGTTGCCTATGATCAAAATGATGATAGTCCCTATGAAGTTGCTAAGGTATCCTTACAATGTTGCCTTCGATGACCATTCGATGACCCTGCACATGTCCATTCACATCCAATGGATAGGGATACCTACCAACTAATGGTATGGATAACATTATCTTAAAGGAGGAGGAAAATAACAAGAATAACCTTTGAGTGGGTAGATTACTCTTAATTGCTTGCTCAAAATAAATATTTTTCATACCTCACAAACAAATATTTTCAAACACTTTGTACGCATTCTTGAGGACAAACACAAGAATCATTTTACGAAGTCAAATCAAAATATTTTCAAACAAATCACACCCACAAAGCAAATTTTCAAAAGTGAGCTAAGCAATTAAGATCCCTTAGGTAACTACGGATGAAAAGGGTGCTAACACCTTCCTTTTTTATAACTTACCCCCTGACCCAAAATCGATAAAAGGTCTTTCCTGCTCTTTTCACCTTTCCTTGTTGGATGAAAGAAAAGTCTGTGGAAACTCTTGATAACTACAACATTTGCAATAAAACACAAAACAATTAAGTTAGTTCTCCCACCGTGTTACACATACCTTAAAATGTTGTTAGTTCAATCCTGGATGAATTAAATCTTAGGAAATATATTAAATTCAATTGATGTTTGAAGAACATATTAGCAAGGTTTTGCTTTGAAATAATATATGTAATGTATTGTAATGTATAATCAGGCACAAGTAAATCAATGCAACTTCATCGATAATTTATTGAATTGTATAAGCTTCCAAACAGTTAGAAAAACTCGTCTAGGATCGAAGGAACCATATCCTCAACTTTTGGAGTTACAAGAATTTGATCAAAAGTCCCAATCTGATACCAATTTTGGGTGAGAATTTGGACAATTATAGGTCTAAAATCGGGGTTGAATGGTCCCTTTTCCAATTAGACATTTCTAAAAACAATTTTTGGTCTTATGTACGAATTTAGAGATTTTAAGAGGCGCATCAGCAAAACATAAAACAAGAGAGCTTGGAAGAATCTCAATGAATCAATCAATATGAAATAGTATATGATGTTTTATATGCATTTAATTACTTCGGATGCAAGTAAATATCAAGACTACTCAAGTACGTTTTCAACAAAGCTATTTCAAAACATATAACTCATAAATTCTAACAAGACACACTTGACATCATGGTACTTTAATAATATTGATACACCATAAACCTAAGATTACACATTAAATTTCTATAAACAAAGTCTAACTTGTGTGGGATACAATCAATGCAAAAATGCAATGATGCAATAGTGGTTCGGATGTCGTCTTTGCTTTGCCCACTTCACTCTTTAATGGTGTTAAAACCATTGGAAAATCACGATCTTCCACTATTTTGATAAGTTTGATTACAACATTATAATTACAATGAACTATCATACAATAATTATCCATGTTGATGCAGATACATAAAATGCTAACAAAAGTCTAAATCACTAAAATATCTTGATCCAATAACCTTGATACACACAATAATTTTGTATGAGAGATTGTCATAGCCAAGTGTTAATGGAAAACTCCCAACTTTGCCTACGATCAATCTTTCTCCAACGCCACCAAATATGGATAACTTTCATCTCCTCTTTACAAAAAATTGATACTTGATATTGTCAAAGTCTTCCTTAGCGTATAATGGAAACTTAACTCTTGGTGAATTATGTGCCAAACAACAAACTTCACACCATAATGTTCCACAAGTCTCCCTCAATTCTCAATATTTAGATATGAAGGTTATCAACATAGAAACAAGACTATGGAGGAAGAGTTTGAACCATTCAGAATATCTCACAACAATATACAAACACAAGGTGTTAGTCGAGTGTTTTTTTATAAGTGTGAATGAAGAACACATACATGAAATTCTCTCAAGTTTCTAGATGAATGGGTATCAGGTTTCATTGTTATCAAAAATTGAAATATCATGAACACACACAAGATTGATCAACTCCCCATCTCTAATTCACTTAAACACAATAACAAATTGCACTAGAACAAGATGCAATAAAAATGATGAATTCAATCATAAATTCATGATAAAGAATTTGTAGTGGAGAAGAAGATAAAGAATCGTGATGATATGGATGAACACACAAAGAATAGAAGACTAAATCACATTTTTATCTCTATGGGTATTGCGATATGTTTCACACTTGTTTCTTTCATCAAAAGAAACAACTATTTAAATAAAAGATGGAAAATTGGATTTTTAACATGTGATTCAAATCAAGAAGAAAATATGATTTGAATCAATATGGGCAGGCCCTAAAGGGGAATTTTTCAAAACTCATGATTTGAATCAATAATAACACATAATTCGAAATAAATAAGGCTATGATTCAAATCAAGTTCAAAATATGATTCAAATTATTTTGTCCAGAAATTTTTTCCAATTTTCAAAGGCGAGTGATTTGAATCTAAAACAATACATGATTTGAATTAAATACCAAAACATCCAAACTTAAAAGTTCAAACTTGTGATTACAGCTACACTAGTGAAAATGACAAAATAACAATTTCATGGGCTCAAAAAGGACATATCAATCAAGGATCAAATGGATATTATTATTATTGCAATGTAGAGGGTTCTCAGTTGTACAATCTAATTATAATAGTCGAAGCAATTATAAACATATTCAAATTATAAAAACATACAAGTACACAAATATGATACTATTCAAATTACAAATACACAAGACTTATCAATCAATAATCGAATTGAAAAAAACATCAAAACACAAATATAATTAAAACACATAAAAGATATCACAAGATACTTTGTGCTTTCACTTAATGAATGACAAATATTTGTCTTATATGTTTAAATGTTGTATATGTTTTCTTATTTGTGATTAAGTTTAAAATAATGAAACTATTGAGAATAATTCATATTCAGAACTTCTGAGGGTCATGAAAGTAGAACTTCTGAGGTTGTATTTAGAAGTTGTAGAATGTCTGAGGTGGTGTCCAGAAGTGAGTTTAACTTCTGGTTCCTTAACTTAGCTATTAAGTTTAGTTTTTAAGGGTACTTTAGTACCTTTTTATCTTGGTCACCAAGTTTAGTTTTATTAGGGCTTATGTGGCAATTTTCTTCTTTGTATAAATAGACTAGTGTAAATGTCATTTATAACAATAATCCTTATTTTCTTTCTCCTTTTGGTAGCTGTCATTCTCTTTTATTCTTCCATCATTCCAATCATATTTGGTTCTTGTGCACGAATAAATTGGTATCTAAAGCTTTGGCTAGAAACATAGGGAAACACAAGTGAACATGAGCTTGTGTTGTGTGGTTGATTTTGCTTATGGGTTCACGTTGAATCTTTGAACAAAATTGTAACAGAATCAAATTTTCTGATTTTGTGGGTTGGGAAACACCGTAAGTGAAGATCCGAGTGTCAAAGATAAAAGATGAACAAAACAACAATATGAGTACCAAACTTCAAGTTTTTGATGGCAAGAACTAGAACAAATGGATGATTCAGATGCACGTGTTATTTGGGGCTCAAGATGTTCTAGAGCTTGTTACTGATGGATATATTCAGGTTGCAGAAGATGCAACAGAAGAAGAGAAAGAGAAGTAGAGAAGCAAAAGGAAGAAAGATCAGAAGGTGTTGTTCTTCATCCATCAGTGTGTGTATGTGAATGTGTTTGAGAAGATTGCTGATTCTATGACGTCAAAGGAGGCGTGGGATACACTGGTCAGGTGTTACGGTGGTGGCGCATCAGTGAAGAAGGTGAAGCTTCAGTCCTTGAGAAAGCAATATGAGAACCTCAATATGAAGAACATTGAGAAATTTTCTGAGTACATTTCAAGAGTGATTCTGATCACTAATGAAATGAAAGCTTGTGGAGAAACACTTTCTGAGCAAGTAATCATAGAGAAGGTATTGATGTCACTTACTCCTCAGTTTGATTACATTGTTGTAGCAATTTAACATTCTAAATATATGGAAACCATGAGAATAAAAGAGCTGCAAAATAGTCTAGAAGTGCATAAATTGCGTCTGACTGAAAGAACTTCCGAGAGGGAAGTTGAGCAGGCTCTGGAAGCTTCTTTGTCAAGAAGGACCAGAAGCATTCTTGGTCAGAGGCCAAGAGTAGACGTGTTAATAGATTCCAGAAGTCAGAAACCTCAACTTCTAACGAGAAGAAACATCATAAGGGAAAGGAGAGGAGGAAAGTTCAATGTTACTGTTGTAAGCAGTTTGGCCATTTTTCTAGAGATTGCTGGTCAAACAAAGGAAGGACATAAGAAGAAGCAAACATAGCCAGAAGAGATTTAGATGATGAACCTGTGTTATTGATGGCTTATGATTCTGATTGTAAGCGGTCAGAAGATTGGTGGTATATGGACACTGGGTGTTCAAATCACTTGATTGGGAACAAACAATGGCTGATAGACTTTGAATCCAGAAGGAGAACAAAGATCAGATATGCTCATGATAATTACCTTAATGCGGAAGGTATAGGAAATGTCAGAGTCAAGGTGAAGAATGGGAAAGACATTATGATCAAAGATTTTTGGTATATTCCTGGAATTAAAAGCAATCTGATGAGTGTAGGTCAGCTCATTGAGAAAGGTTTCTCAGTTGTAATGAAGGATAACCTCTTGAAGTTGTATGATTCCCATCAGAAGTTGATTATGAAGTCTGAGCAGGGAAGCAACAAAACATTCAAGGTGAATGTTAATACAGCTGAAGCATAATGCCTTAGTGCGTCAAGGTGATTGAAGTCACAAGAGGTTGGAATCTGAACTATAGAAGCTTAGGGAATCTAAGTTCTAAGAAGCTTGTACGTGGCATTCCAAAGATTGTGAAGCCTGAGAAGTCATGTGAAGTGTGCATGAAAGGAAATAAAACAAGATTGCCATTTGTATTAGAAGTTGCTCCAAGAGCAAAACATGCTCTGGGAGTACTACATTCTGATGTGTGTGGACCATTTTCAGTACCTTCACTTGGAGGAAAAAAAATACTTTGTGTCCTTTTTGAATGAGTTCACAAGGATGACATGGGTAACACTCATTAAGTTCAAACATTAAGTGTTTACTGAGTTTCAGAAGTTCAAGGTGAATGCTGAGAAGTAGAGTGGTCAGAAGATGAAGATTCTGAGAACAGATGGTGGAGGTGAGTATAACTCTACAAAGTTCCAAAAGTTTTGTGAGGAGAATGGAATAGAACATGGGGTTATTTCTATATAAACTCCTTAGAAAAATTGTCTTGCTGAGAGAAGAAATAGAACTTTGCTTGATATGTCCAGAAGTATGCTGAAAGAGAAGAAGCTACCTCATATGTTATGGGGAGAAGCTATTGCCACATCAACATATGCTCTGAACAAGTGTCCAACAAAGAAGCTGAAGGAAATTGTTCCTTTAGAGAAGTGGACTGGAGATAAGCAAAGTGTTGGTCATCTGAGAGTGTTTGGTTCTGTATGTTACAAACACGTCCCAGAAGCTAGAAGACAGAAGCTGGATGATAGAAGCAAGGTAATGTTACTGGTGGGGTACCACAGTACATGTGCATATAAGCTCTATTGTCCAAAAACCAACGAAGTTGAAATCAGCAGAGACGTTGTTGTGAAAGAGTTAGAAGTTTGGGATTGAAGTAAGTCTCAACCAACTTCTGATGTAGAGATAACTTTTGAAGACGATTCAGAAGTTGAAAGTTCTAAAGAAGAGTCAGAGTTAGAAGATGATTCTGAAGACTTTGAAGATGAAGATGATGAATCTGATTCCGATGATGATCCAAAATCTGGTGGTGATCATGATTATGGAAGGGAAAACTCTGAAGACGTAGGTTTTGGAGGACAAGCTTCTGAAGGTGATCATGTTTCTGAAGATGGTAATTCTGAAGATAGAACTTTTGGACAAGGTCTAGAAGTTAATGTTGTTCCAAGTTCTGGAGAACAAGTTCAGAGGCCACAAAGAGTCAGAACCATACCTAGAAGGTTTGCAGATTTTTACATGCTGCAAGACACTGAGGTTGACTTAGAGGGAGAAGTCATTCAGTGTGCCATGTTAGTAGATTCTGAATCATTGGGTATAGAAGAAGCACTCAAGAAGAAAGTCTGGTTGGATTCCATGAAAGAAGAACTGGAGGCTATAGAGATAAACAAAACTTGGTAGTTGACAGAACTTCCAAAGAAGAAGAAAGCCATCAGCGTCAGATGGGTTTTCAAGGTGAAGCTTAAGCCAGATGGATCAGTTGGAAAGCACAAAGAAAGGCTAGTGGCCATAGGTTTTCTTCAGAAACCTAGACTAGATTACTTTGAGGTATTTGCTCTTGTAGCTAGGCATGAAACAATCAGATTGGTGATTGCTTTAGCTGCAAGCACAAGTTGGCCTTTGATACATCTGGATGTTAAGTCAATATTTCTGAATGGTCCATTACAAGAAGAGGTATATGTGTTATAACCTCCTAGATTCGTGAAAAAGAATCAGGAAAGGATGGTATACAAGTTACATAAAGCCTTGTATAGATTGAAACAAGCGCCCAGAGCTTGGAATCTGAAAATTGATTCATTTTTCAAGAGGCAGAAGTTTCAGAAATGTGAGATGGAGTATGGTAGACTTATGAGTAATCCAAAGTGGTCCCATTACCAAGTTGCTGTCAAGATTCTGAGGTATATAAAGAGAACTCTGAAATATGGAGTGTTATTTCCCTTTGGAAGAAAGACAGAATCAGAATTAGTGAGTTATTCTAATTCTGACTGGTGTGAAGATAAAGTTAAAATAAGAAGTACCTTTGGCTACTTGTTCAATTTTCTAGGAGGTCCTATTTCTTGGAGTTCCAAGAAACAACCTGTTGTGGCTCTGACAACATGTGAAGCTGAGTATATTGCAGTCATGTGTCAAGATGTTTGGCTTTTGAATCTTTTGGAGGATTTGAAGATTGTGATAGAGAAACCTCTGAAGTTGTTGATTGATAACAAGTCTACAATAAATCTTGCCAAGAATACATTGTTTCATGGAAGAAGCAAGCATATTGAGACGAAGTATTATTTTCTCAAAAGTCAAGTACAAAAAGGAGTGTTAGAAGTTCGCGACCCGTAAGTAGGGAAGATGTTCGACAAAGGCTATCAAATGCACCAATTTCTTCGTTTAAGAAATGAAATTGGTGTTGTTAGTTTCTGATGAATATGAATTAAGGGATGATGTTGAGAATAATTCACATTCAGAACTTCTGAGGGTCAGCAGAAGTTTTGTTGCTCAGAAGTTGTAGAACTTCTGAGGTTGTGTCTAGAAGTGTGTTTAACTTCTGGTTCCTTAACTTAGCTATTAAGTTTAGTTTTAAGGGTACTTTAATATTTGTTAGTTTGTATTGTTAGTACCTTTTTATCTTGGTCACCAAGTTCAGTTTTATTAGGGCCTATGTGACAATTTTCTTCTTTGTATAAATAGACTAGTGTAAATGTCATTTATAACAACAATCCTTATTTTCTTTCTCCTTTTGGTAGCCGTCATTCTCTTTTATTCTTCCATCATTCCAATCATCTTTGATTCTTGTGCGTCAATAAAAACAAAACTCATAGCTTCATGTTTTAATAATGAAACTTACCATTAACCATCATCATATCTATCATAGTTTTGAGTATCTCCTTGATCATGGGGGTTTCTCACCCATCTATTTCAATATTTCCTTACTCATCATATTTCCTCTCCTTCAAATGATGTTGTTCTTCCTCCTATCATGTATAACGTGATGGAAAAAATTGTTGCAAATTATGATTATATTTCAAAAGCTTAAATAATTTTGATAATTATGAGAAAATATTTTTTAATATTAATTATTGTTATTATTATTAACAATGATTCTTATTCATGATTTGTAACTGTTTGACTTACTTAGTCAAATTCTTGACTCATATCCACGTGTCATATATATAAATCCTCTACTCTTATAAGAAAAACTAAGAAAAGAAATGAATTCTCTTGGTCTTCTATTTCTTATTGACTTAAGTTGTTTCTGGTTGCATCTTTCAGTCATCTTAAAGATGATTTCTTGTTGTTCTGATGTCTCAGAGCCTCATTGAGAATCTGAGAAGAACCCGTTGAATCTTGGGGAATTTGCGCTTATGAGGCGGATAAATCTTTAAGAACAGTGTACTTACACGCCTTAGGTTTATTTAACCGTTTATTATTTTGCAGGATTAATATCTATGATTATTTGAAGATGTGATATAATTTCATTGGTGTTTCAATTTATACAACCAAAACTTCTCAAAATAAAGAGAAAATTCTAATCCTAAGGTAGGAACTAATGTGAAAATCTTGGGAGTAGAGATGTTTAGATCATTGTTGGATACACTTGAGAAAGATGAGGTGTCACCGGAACTAACAGGTGTTCTTGTTGAGAATATGGAAATATTGGTGTTTTATCGACTATCAAATGTACTTTTTGGACTATATGTGATTAGTTCGAATCATGTTTTGTTGGTGCAAGCAATGATTTATAATAGAAAGAAACCATATTGACATAAATGTTGATTTATTCTAGCTTATTGATGGTTTTCCTTGAGTGCTACAACCTCTTTATGTCGGTATGTAATGGTTTATATGTCAAAAGCATGATGCTTAACCATCATGCCATGCATAAAAAAATACATAAAAACCAACAAAAGATAATAATCATGAAACAATAAAGGAACATATTGTTATACGATACAAACAACAAAAATATATTATGCAAAATATTAGGATATAAATGTAGTCTTAACTTAAGTTGTAGGTATACACCACTCAAATAATAAAACAATTAAAAAATGATTCTAAAGGAAAAAATGATTCATTACATAACAACTTTAAAATAAAAAATATAAATCAAAACTTTCAAATAATTTTTTAAGAGAGCTCTCCGTAACACACATTTATTTTTTAGCATCATACGTGCTCCTTGCAGCATCTGCAGCCTCTTGTGCCTTTTCTTTCATTAGTTGACCAGCCTATAACAATAAAACATTGTTATCAATTACTAAGATTTCTAAATTAATATTAATTGTTTATATATTTTTCTGCTCTAACTTTTTAAATAAAATTCTACTTCTTCACTGTCTAGAGAAACACTTGTTTATTCTAAATAATATTGTGTTGTAAAATCTATGTGAGGACCCTCTCATCTTAAACATGATATAATAAAGCATAAATATACATACATACATACATACATACATATATTTGGTATAGGCTTCAATGGCTATTATATTGACATTATTCATCGTATAAGTTAATTTTGTAGAATTGAGTTAGACTCATTCTGAATTATTCAACCAAGGATGGAATCACTATAACAAAATTGTTATAAATGTACAAACCTCTTGGCAATATTCTTTGGTAGATTGAGCAACATTGCTTGCCTTGTCCATCATATTGCTTCCTTTTTCCTAAATTAACAACAACTTTACATCAAATAATCCATCATGCTACAATAATTTTAAACATATATAGTAAATATAATTAATATAAATAATTAATGTTGGCACTAATAAGTAACCTGAGCTTGTCCTGTGGCTTGACCCGCTTGTTGGCTTATATTTTGGGATTGATTCATCTTTGATTTCTCTTTTAGGATTTTGAAAAGGAATGAAGGTAACTCAAAGTAATGTTATTTTTTTGGTGAATGTAATTCATAATTGTGTGGTGTATATATAGTTTTTCATATTGATATAGAGAATGACACGTATAATTATTTGCACCATTTATTAAAGATGCTTTTGTTTGGGCTTAAGACTAGGAACTTTATAAAACTGTTTTAAATTGACTCTTATTTAAATCATCTTACTAAAATTAGAAAGTACATTACTATTCAATATTTTAATATTTTAAAAAATAAAATAAAAAATGTAATATTACTGAATTTAAACATACCAAATTAAATATAACATAAACTTCATTTTGAATTAGATTTAATCATGAGTTTTCTTGGTTGGTAAACATCATAAAGTGTCCACCACAAGTCTCTTTAACATGAGACGCGTGCACCCTGAGCCCCTGCATAAGTACTTAACACGTTTCAATGAAGCTACCATCAAAGTGGTGAATTCAAACAAAGAAATGTTTGTATAAGCTTTTTAGAATATGTTAATGGCCAAACACTTTAATGAATCACTCGCTCCTAAACGTGTTGATTAAAGGGATGGGATAATAGCAAGACAAATTTTATGTCAACGGCTAGGAGAGTAACACATATAAAAGGGCATGTGATTCCAATTAAAGAAGCAGTGGTGGGTCAAACTCTTTTGGCCAATGTAAGAAAAAATATCTCCAACTGATTAGAGATATAAGAACCTTCAAACCACTGTCGAAAAGGCATGTGGAGAACTACACATCATTTAATACGAGGAGAGACCATATTCATTGATAAGTATATTATACAATATCTACTCCCAAATCCACAATCACAATATGTAAGGTTATAGGAAACAAACCCCACAAATGTTGTAAGTACCATAAGGTAAAGGGTCATCCCACTGATGAATTCCGCCAACTAAAGAAGAAAATATAACGCTCCATTCAATATAGGTATCTTAGATGGTATGTCTTGGATGTTCCAACAAGATTTGGAATAAGAGTTCAACCCCATAGCCACGATAGATCCACAATCCCCTAGCCTAAAAGAGACAAAGAGCCTGAGGGAAAGGGTAGAGGCAAAATAGAATATTTATGTAACCCCCTCAATACCATAGCAGGAGGAATTTATATAGACAATAAGTCCATTTAATCTCACAATAGATTGATCATTAGATAATGCATGTGTATGAATCTCCTACAAAATATCGTTTATATTATGCTTCATAGGTTACTTTCTTGAATAGAGGCATCATCAAAATCCAACTACTACAAGGATAGTCTTATGGTCACTAGCATTTAAATGTTTAATTTAAACATAACGTGAGTTATGGTAGACCCTTATTGTTCCCCTACCGTTCTTTAATAGAATACAAAAAATTCCCTTGGATTTTTGCCTTATCAAACTCATGTTCTATTATATGGATGAACTTTATCACTGCCTCCTACAACGAGTTTGATTGTCTTTTTGTTCAGTAATGGAGAATTCAATCATAACATGATTTTTACGAATTTTTTTGGATAAAATCAAAAGATCAATGAGCAAAAACTATGCCAAATTTCACAAGGAAGAAATAAAGACTTAATGAAAACATTGAAGAAAAAGGGAAGAAAATAAAGCTTTTGCCTCTAGAATGATCGCATGTGAGATACTGAAGTCATGGGCATGATGAAGTCACATCGCGGCGTGATGAAGAGGTATCATGGTGCGATGACACACTTTGCTGACACACATGAATTGCTATTTAGAGACTTTTTTGCTAACTTTTTGAGGAGTTCTGAAACCATGAGATAAAGTGACGTCTAGGAATGTTTAATAGGAAAATTTTGAGGGCATTATAGTCATTGAAGAGTTATTATTTCATAGATTTTGATGATGAAGACTTATCAACTCATGGTATTTATTAATCTATCAATGAGTAGCTAAGTTTCTCTAGATTATGTATTTTTGAGATGAACCTTATGATTACTCTATTGGATCATATGCCAGTGTGAGATTTATTGAACATTTTATTATTACTATTATTATTATTATTATTATTATTTAATTGTTCTTCAGTTTAATGTTTTTTGTTCATTTACGAGTGCACAAATTGATATTATATACGTTGGGATTTCTGACTATTAGTCTACTTATCTTATCTATGACACTTATTTAACTTAGTAATTAACTAGGAATGGAAAAAATTAAAAATTATTAATTTTGAATTAACGCAAGTAGAACACCGAGTTTAACTCTGAATTGGCCTAAGAAACTATTGAATTGTTGTGTAAATTAGTTAGTTGTACACTAAAGAATCGGGTGCATCGGTCTTGTTAGTTTGCATTAAGATAATAGTTTAATTACAATTCAATAAGTACACATTTCATCAACATCTATAATAAGGGGATTTGATATAAAAGACCTAACCGTTTTTCTCATCTTGAATTTTATCATCTTAGTTTTCTCATTCTTGTTTTGGAACCAAATAAAATGAAAAAACTCTCGTTATTATTTTAATTTTCACATAATTGCATTGTTTGAATGTGTAATCCCCGCATAAACTAATTTTATTTATTACTTCAACGAATCTAATACACTAGTTAGAATTATCATCAATAAGCGATATTCTCTCTCCATTAAAAAATTTCATAAGACAAGCCTTAAAGTTAAAAATAAAGGCGAAATCAAATTTTATAACACACTTGTATAAAAAAATATCATCAAGACCCACAAAATCACTCACCCTTTCTATGAGATCCATAATGCTTGTTACACCATTTTTTTTTATAAAAGGTCGACCATATCCATCTTTCACTCAACAAGCCTGTCGTAATTAAACTTAATAATGGATTAGGAACCTATAACTACCATCATAGTAGAAAATCACCTATGTACAAGTATCGTTGCCACACACCCAAAAGAATTTATAGTTTCAATTTTTGCAGTTAAAACAATATAAATTAAAAACATATATAATTTATAACTAATAGATCCCCAATTCCCCATGTTCACTCCTTTAGCCCCATAAATAAATTTGAAGATAATTTTTAAGGCACTTTCACTTTTTATTATTTCTAAGAGGCTATAATACTCTTCTCTAGGGATAAGCCAGAGGATTACATACACAAATCACTAACTAAAGATGTATTTTTGTTTTATCCCTGACAATGTCACTTATGTTATACTCACAACAAGTACATGTCCCTAACCACTTGCTAATTGCCTTTATACTTTATATCCTAATGACATTGAGTTGCACCAAACAAAATTAGTTTATATAAATTGTTCAAAAAAACATTTTTCAAAGTAAAAGTATTAAATAATCTTACAATTAATGAGTTATTGACATTTTCATAAAGACCCGTAAACTATTTTTAATTGAAAAACTCTGATAAGTTAGAAGCTTAAATATGTACCTTTCAAATAAATACTTCATACTGATTTTCCATTCATGTTCGGTTGTCTAAATACAAAGATTTTATTTTATAAGCATTATTTGAAATGACAAGAACATGAATAAATGATTTTAGAGCATCAACACCACTTGAATCTTTATGAACAATAAAGTTAATGATTCTTTTCTTTTCCACTAGTAAGTACCTGGCTAAATACAAAAAAAAAAAAAAAAAATTCAGACTCAAACTAAGAAGTGGAAAGAAAGTAGCTAAAATAATTCGAGAAATTAATCTTTCGTGTTGTAAGATGCTACAGAAAGCAAATTCTTCTTACTATTGTGTCTTACAAAAATTATTTTCAAAGTCTTATAAATTAAACTAGTATGATATTCATGCATTCGTACGAGTACAGGTCTGACATTCTCATTGAACTAAACATAGTTCATTTAGAAAGAAAAAATAATCAAATGTTATGATATTATATATAATAAAAAAAATTAAATAAAAGAATAGTTTAGTGATGTTGTATTAGCATGTATTTGATGAATTAAAATAGATTATGTGTAATTAAAAATAGAAAATATAATAAAAAGCTTTGAGCCAATGGTGCACATAAATGCAGAGCAAGTGCTTACTAACACAAAGCTCATGTTAGTCTACCATCGGAGCCTTGTTTGAAAATAAGAATGACATAAAAACAACATACAATCTGTAATTTGAACTATCTCAAAATCATGATTCACAAAGAATAAATTTAGTATTTTCAATTGTTGAGAGTATAATACAGTAGAATCTTATCATTTATTTTAATGTTGCAAGACAACAGAAATAAGACTATCATATTGACATTCAAATTGGAAATCCAAAATACTAATTATACAAACCATGACTCAAATCTTGATTTGATTTGTAAGATACTTTACCAATAAAACTATGACATTTTACAGTTAAAATAAGTCTCATAAATACAATCTTCTTCATACAAACCAACAAAAATATTACAATCAATCAAGGCATTATAGGTACAAAAAGCCATTTTTGTCCTAAAACAAATGGACTATTCATTTTTCTGAAAAACTAGTACAAAAATTGGTCATCATATCACATAAACATGCCAATATTATCAATATATATTCCTAATTTCTTTTAGTATTCTTTATAATTCCAAAACTCAAATTAGTGTTTAATAACAAATTACAATTTGAAAAAAAAAACTTACATATGAAACAAGGTAATGTCTTTTAAATTTTAGTCCCTCTTTTTTAAAATCCGCTATTATGGTTCTAAATTTTACATCATTTAAGATTTAGTTGGTCCGCCTCCACTTTTATATATATGGCAATGCTGATGGAGATTAAATTCTTTTTTAATCACATGACATTGTTGACTAGATTAATATATTAACTAATATTTTTATTAACTAATATATCATATTAATTAATATTTTTTATTAACTAATAAATTAATGAATAATTTTAATTATGTTTTTTTAAAATTAATTAGTCAAACTACTTAAATAAAATATATTAGACCCAACCCTAGCAAGCCCACTTCATCTAGTCATTAGTCTAGTACACATGTTGCCAATAAGAATGTTATTATTGAGATATATATAAACAGTAATCATATTTAACACAAAATCAATGTGGGACCTTCATCATACTACTTTATTTTACTTAATAAGTTAATCATTATTCAATTTTCTAGACTGAATCTAAAACAAGTTTCATGCTCTCACATAAATAATGAACATTATTCTGACAATAATGATCAACCAAAACAAAATTAATCAGACAATCAACCGAAAAATGAAAAGTGATGTATTTAATTCAATCTCATTTTAAGAAATTAGAACTCAATTTTTCTATTCAAAACTCCGTTTCTGCTCTTTGCATAATCCTGAGTGAATAAAGTTATTTGGCTTCTGAGTTTGTGCTTTTCAACGATTATAATTCTGTAATCCTCACAACGAGAAGAATCATAATTTCTTTTTGCTTCCGTGTAAGCAACATTAGAATACATAAAAATGAGACTACAAAGTAAGATCTTTAGGGTTTTCAATGATCTCTGATAGAGTTTGTAAGAAGATGGTTCCAAGTTGCATGTGCAAGTGTTGGTTTTGTTTCAGATTAAAGTCCCACATTGATTTTGTGTTAAATATGAGTAGTGTTTATATATCTCCATAAGAGTATTATCTTTGCCAACATGGATACTAGGGTAATGACTAGATGAAGTGGATTTGCTAGGGTTTTGTCCAATACATTTTATTTAAGTATTTTAACTAATTAATTTTTAAAAAATAATTAAAATAATTAATTTATTTATTATAAAAATATTAATTATATAATAATCCAGTCACCAATACTACGCAATTAAAAATAATTTTGTCATCCCAATCAACACTGCCACGTAGGTAAAAGTGGAGAGAGACCAACTAAATATCAAATGATGTAAATGAAGGAAAATCGCCTCTTAAAATTGCAGCGGAAATTCGATTTTCCTTTGTGATCCTTACGAATGGACATGGTCAGTGATAGAGAATTTTTTTACCTCTTGTGGTGATTCGGATTTACGTGTGATCACGAACGTTGATGAAGAACAACGCCTCTACTCATCCACGACGACTTGCTCCGATCACTATGCTCACGAACGGAAACTTTGAGTGAGAGTGAACGGAATCTCGGCAGGATTCGGACCGAACTTTCATCAAGTGTCAAGCTTCATAACAAGGGTCCTATTTATAAGACCACAAGTGTGGGCTAAGTTTAAAAGCCCAACAAAGGCTATAAACTAAAAGCCCAATAAAGCACACGAAAATCATACATTATGATGTATCGTGTATCACTTGCATGTGGTACCTTACCATATTCGTATTCCACTTCGTATTCCATTTAAGTACACACCCTACGATGTTCCTTATTTTCACTATCTCTCATTAATCTCCCTTATGTGTGTGACCTAGGTTTCGCGACGTTGGCAATTATATTAAATCATATTTAACATAATAAAGATGAGCGGTATCTAGCAACACATCATCTACCCAAGTCACGAAAATGTCATGTGATCCGACAAATCCTTTCCGTGATAATTTGTGTATAATTACCCTTTGCCCTTATGTCTATATTGAACACAAGGCATATACCGTGTCATCCTTGTCCGTTCAATATTGGGCCCTCGACATTTATCCCATGCGGGATGGGCAAATTCCATCTAGGTCACTCATGTTCCTCAAGATGCTTTGTGAAGTACCCATCAACTGTCTTTATGATCATCCGATTCGGACAACGTTTGATCAAGAATAAAGCACTTGACTCTACATCTAGGGTCCATAGTGGTTTCAGTCGAAGGGTGGTATGCACCACTTATCACCATGAGAATAACTTATGACACTTTGCATAACATTCTATGTAGTATTCTCATAGGTCAATCCAATATAAATATTACTCCTAATATTTATACCTATGTCAAGACTTGATAACTCCTTATCCATGATCCACGAGATGCGATCATCGTATCTTCATAATAATCTTAATGCTTTAATGTTATCCCACTTCACAATAAAGCTCGATTATGGATACTTTAAGAATAGTGTCCTTATGTTTAATAGATCTCATGATTAAGTCACACTTAACATTGCACTAAACAAACTAACTATTCTAGGGACTTTATTATTTCAAAAAAGAAAACATAATAAAGAAAAGCCTTTTATTATTTAATAAATAATTCGATACAAGTACCAAAAGGTATTGGCCTCTAGGGCTTACACCAACAGTAAAGTTTAGGGACCAGAATAACAGATATTAAAAAAGGGAGATTAAAAGTTAAAAAACATCAAGACTAAATTTTTAGTCTAAGATAAAAAATACTTTACATTTAGGTGGTTAATAACACACTATAACAACACAGCGTAGAAGTACATGACTTCAGAGCCACATTTTTGGGCCACTAAACACTATATGTGATAGCGGAAATAACGACCGCTATTTAATTGTGGAATCGTGTCGGAGCAATAATGTATAAACTGCTATTGTGAAAATGAGGGAAGTATTATAAGTTTGAATTTTTTAAAGGGAATATTGATATGTTTATCTTTTATTTGACTAATATAAAAGTGGTTAGTTATGCTTTAGGTTATTTCTAATTCTCTTTTCACTCAAATCAGCAAACAGTGGATTTGTCATAATAATCTTCCGTTCTCTCTTTGCAACTTATCTTCTTACACATTCTTATCACATCAGGTAGTATATATATTTATCACCCATTCTTCTTCTCAAATCAACAAGTGTCCATATTTCTAATCCATTATTTCAAATTCCTCTTCACCAATTAATCTTTTTCTTCACTTTCTCATCCATTAACATCTATTTCTCAACAAAAAAAAAAAACTGATTTCTTTTCACTTTTATAATGTCTAATGAAGATGAGGAGTTAAAAGTGGAATAAAAAGACTTTATACTTGAATCAAGTAATGAAAAAGACGATATTAATGTAGTTGAACTTTGAAGTAAAAATAAAACGGATGTAATTTAGTCATTTTATTTAAAATTTGGCTTAGTCATTTTGAATATATATATATATATATATATATATATATATATATATATATATATATATATATATATATATATAAATTTGATTTTGATGAGAACTTATATTATGGTGCTGTTACAAATTTTAAATTTTATATATTGTTGCAAGTTCTAATTTTTAAAATTTTATATATTGTTAAAAGTTCTAATTTTTAAGACATTATATATGATGTTGAAATTTATTTTAAATATTATAAATCATAATAAATATTTACCTTGGTTTAAAACTCGCAATAATGGTTATCCCGCTGCATACCATATTGCTATAGAATTTTGAGGGTCTGACGCTAAACCCGTTATCCGAAATCCAAAATTAACAACCTAACTTTCGACTAAAAATGTAAGAAAAAAGTTGGAATTAAAGATAAGAGGCAAAGATTTAACCATATAATTACATGACACAAAATCTAAAGCTTAACCACTTGGGAGATGTAAGAATACTTAACCACCAAGAGACATAAGTTAAAGTATTTAAGGTATAAAAATTAATTATTAAGAGTATTTAGTACTTAGATAGAAGCGAAATAATAATATAATAATATGTAAGGAAAACTTAACCACCATAGATTTAATCTCTCATTGACATCAACAAATCATCACAAAACAACAAAGGAACATATTGTCTTATGATGTAAACAAAAAATAAATTATGAAAAAATATCAAGATAAAATTATAATCTTTCTTAATTCAAGTTGCTGGTATACAACAAGTCATATAATAAAACCATACAAAAAAACTATATGCAAAAGATAACAATCCATTGCATATAAGACAAAACCAAAAACCACAAACCAAAAACCAAACTTAAAATTTGTAAATAACTACTTAAGAGATCTCCACTATATAGTTTTAGTTGTGAGAAGGAGCTTTGCTTTGTGCAGCATTAGCAGTTTCCTGTGCCTTTGCCTTCATTTGTTGACCAGCCTACAACAACATAACATTTTCATTAATCAGCAAAAAAAATTATTCAAGACAAGAGTGTTGGACCTTGATTATTTTTCTAAGCATTTAAAGCCTCCATTATTCTAATATTTTGCAGTAATATATATCTTTTAAAGAATTAAATGTGTTTTTATCCCTATAAATATTTTGATTTTTACTTTTAGTTCCTATTAAAAAAATAATATTTTTTAATTCCTATAAAATAATTATGCATGTAATTTTAGTCCTTCCTATTAATCCACTTTATATTTTTAAATGATTATTTTATACATATTTTTAGAACGTTATAAAAAGTTTCTCGAAAAAAAAAACTCAAAATTTGATTTATAAATCGAGATTTTTTTACTTTTATTATTATTTTTTGAAATTTAAAAAATTCATATTTAATTCTTCTCATTTTAAAAAATTATATAATTTGATAAAAAAAATATTTTATAATATTTTAAACATACATAAAAATAATTATTCAAAAATTTAAAAATGTAAGGATAATTAAATAGTTTTCAAAATTTTAGAAAATAACGAGGACTAAAACTGCATGCATAAAAAATTTGTAGGGACTAAAATAAATTAACTTTTTTAATAGAGACTAAAAATGATAATTGAGCTATTTGTAGGAACCAAAAATATATTTAGTCATTTTTTAAAATTTTTAAATGTGTGTCTCTATTCTATAAAAAAACATGATCTCTTTGATTCAAATTAATTCTCTATCAACTTAAATATATGATAATTTAAATATTTAAATAAAATATTATTATTAATTTGAAAATACCATAGATAAAGAAAGATTTACTTTAGGCTTATATTGGACCAACTTTTCTTATCTAAAAAGTCAATTTTGTAGAATTAAATTAAGCTTAACCTAAATTATATAACTGAAAAACTAAAATTTCTATCGATATGTCTAAATTGTTAGTTAATTTTTCAAACCTCTTGGCAAGATTCTTTAGCAGATTGAGCAGCATTACTTGCCTTGTCCATCATGTTGCTTCCCTTCTCCTAAATCAACAACAACATTACACCCAACTATATATTATGATATATTAATTTAAATTCACATAAAAGAAATTAAAAATGCGTGAGTATATCCAAACATATTGGCACTAATAATTTACCTGGGCTTGTCCCACGGCTTGGCCAGCTTGATGACTTATACTTTGAGATTGATTCATCTTTGGTTTGTCTTTTAGATAACTCAACAAATGTTTTTTTTTTGGTGAATCTAATTCATCATTGTATGGTGCATATATATAGTTTTTCATATTTATGAGCAAAGTAACACATGTAAATATTTGTTCCATTCATTTAAGATGCTTTAGTTCAGGCTTATGACCAGGAAATTTTATAAATATGTGTTTGTGAATTTAATTATTATTATAATCATCCTACTAAAAATGGAAATTAATTTTTATCCATTCCTCTAAAGTACTAATAATAAAATAAGAAAATAAAGTACTAAATTCAAGATAACTATAACATGAACGTCATTCTAAATTAGATTTATAGATTTTTTTTTTATACTTATTCTATAGTAGGGTTAAATATGTTTTTTATTCTTATAAATATCTCAAATTTTGTTTTTAGTTCCTCTAAAATTTTTCTTTAAAGAATGGTCTTTTTAAAAAATTAAATTTTAACTTTTGGTCCCTCCTACAATTTAGCGGCGATTTTTACAATTTAGCGATGGTTTTTTAGGACGGTTTTAGCGACGCTTTTTACGACGGTTTTTTATTTAACGACGAAATTTGAGACCATTTTAGCTACGATTTTGCCACGAGGGACCAAAAGTTAAAATTTAAATTTTTAAAAGGACCATTCTTTAAAGAAAAATTTTAAAGGGACTAAAAACAAAATTTGAGATATTTATAAGAACCAAAAATTTATTTAACTCTATTTTATATTATCTTAAAAATAATATTGATATATAAAATAAATAGTTTGAGTATAGTTTTAAAATCAAGCATTATTTTATTTTTAAAATTTTCATGTTTCAAACATTTTTAATTGTAAAAGAGTAAGATGGTGTAGTTTTTCAAAACAAAAAATATTACAATTTATTTTGATAAAAGATAAGATAGATTAAATGGTATTCCAATATTAGTGGAAGAAACTATTATTATTTAGTATTAAACATAAGTACTTTGTTATTGATTGTACTAAAATAAGTTTATTAGGCCTAAATGAAGAAACGATAAGCTTACTAGGGATAGACGAGTACCATTGTGAATTCGTCCGAAGGAATGTTGAGCGAGATGGTGACTTCTCGGCAAGTGTATCGATATTATTGAAGTAATAAAATAATTAAGATCGTATTCATAAGGATTATAATTTAATAAAATAACGGTTGT
The DNA here is from genome assembly GCA_021764765.1 of Vicia sativa. Lineage (NCBI taxonomy): Eukaryota > Viridiplantae > Streptophyta > Magnoliopsida > Fabales > Fabaceae > Vicia > Vicia sativa. The sequence continues at coordinate 10,581,336 of CM038793.1, read as the reverse complement.
ATTGTTGCGGCGGTAAAGCGACAAGCAAAGGGTTGATATTATTTTTACTGGGTGATATATACTGGTTAAGTTATATCGTATCGTATCCACATAGATTGATTATTGGTTCGTCGTTCAACAATTCTACCGTTAATGAGTTTGGGATTAAATGAGTTGAAAATAAAAGACAAAAAGTAAATGAACAAAAAATATAAAGGATAGACAGTTTGTCCGGAACGAATGCACACTACCCGTCACAGACTTAAATCTACCGTCCAGTTATACTCAGCCTACGATACTCGTCCGTGTCATCGCATACCTCTCACAATCTAAGCTATTTCTAACCCAAATTGAGAACTCAACTGCATCACCTCAATATCCATCTCTGGCATATCTCACTAATACAGAGGCATTAAGCTCAGATACTCTAAGCGAATGTCAACTCTAAACCCATTCCTAGCATTCAGAAACTAACAGATAATCATCATAGGTAAGATTCTAAGCGATCTATATCTAGCAAAGCTCAAATCCCTAACATAGAGTAAAAACCTAAGACAATCACCAACACAGATTTGTAAAGCAAACTTTATACAACGCCAAGGGCGACAAATATACATGAGTAAGAGGTAAATATACAAACATAACCAAAAAATAGAGAAATACAAAGAGATGAGAAGAGATAAACTACTCATTTACACCAGTTTGTCAACGTCTATCGAAGAGCAATCCACCTCCAATCATCCATAAGCAAGATCCTAATGTTGTTTTCTAAGCTAATCTATCAAAAATAAAGGTTGATGGAATTTGGGAGCAAAAACTTCCCCAAAATCATAACCTAAAAATGACAAAAAATGAAGTTATAAAACAAATCTCAGACGACCGCGCTCAGCAGCAAGGGCGCGCTCAACGCCATCAGATATTTACACGTTAAACCACCTTAATGTCGCTCAGCGGCGAGGGCGCGCTGAGCGGCCTCTAAAACTAAATTTCTTTCTGTCGGAACAGTGCCAAAGGACTCAACGCGCTCCAAAACGCATTGAGCGGACTCCACGAACAAAACTTCCCAAAAATGGACTTTTATTGCAGAAAAGCGCATCTGGAGCCGTGTCTTCGACACTTTGTTCCTCGATGCTCTAAATGTGAAACAAATACTTACAAAAATACATTAAAACTAATCAAACGGTACATTATGTACACAAAATACAATAAAACGTATTTACAACAAAAAACGAGGTTATTCAACGATTATTAACAAACAAGAACAAATAAGTGCCACAAAACATATATACAAAATAACTACATTTTGGCACTTATCATGTATAAGTTTAGAAAGTAACATACGAGAGGGTTTCGAGTTTGATTGCGAAAATTAAAAGTTTTGAAATAATGAGAAAACAATCAGGTTTTGCATATAATCCCTTATTTTCCTATGTTGATGTTTATTGCATTACATGAATGATAAAGTCATTATATTTCTATGACGAAATAACAAAACCACTATACACAATTCCTTGGTGTATAACTCACAAATTTCTACTAGAGGTCGTTTATCCCTAATCAACTAGCATAAGTGGAATTAGGTTATGCAATAATACATTACTTTAAATGTCATTATTATATGTCTCATATTCTTATTCAACCAGCGTAAGTACAATAATTGCACTAGTTCTAACATATAGATCAATGGTTAGTATTCTATATGCACCCATAATCAAATTAACAAAGTATCTCAAATAAAAAGTATTAAGCACAAGAGGCAATTAAGTAGAAACATAACTTCAATTATTCATGCACTGAAAAATTAAATATATGACCCAACAAGTTCAAAATAAGTTCGTCATACAAAACCTAACCTATAAGAGTTTAGCTACCCGTACTAATATAAATAAGGGTTAATAGCATCCTACCCTCTGCCATATGAGCGTGTTTTGATTTCTCTCTCTTAAAAAAAATTAGTAGCCAGACCTTAATAAATAAAGATTCCAGCTCCAAAGATCCTGATGCATTTTTTTAGCAAAGATTCTATTATTTTGTCTATGTGGCAATCCACATGTATTTTCTTTTTATTTTTGAATTATTTTGTAAATCCAAGTGGCATTTTTATTAATTCTCATTTATTTAATTTATTTAAACATTATTTTTAATAATTTTTTTACGTTTTATTAAATTATTTTTATTAGTTATTACTTAATTTTTTTAATGTTTTTTTATTTTTTTTTATTTTTTTATGCTGAGTTATTTTTATTTTTTTAATGAGTTTTTGTAATTATTTTATTTTACGAAATTATTTTTATTTAACTAATATTTTTTAGAATTATTTATATAAGAATAGGTATTAGATATTAAATTTGAATTAAAGTTATTATAAATAAATAAATATAAACGTGTGAGGTCCAGTTTAAATTATTTATAAACAATTACCATTGAAATTAAAATAAAATAAATAAAATAATTAAATCTTAGATGTGATTCGGTTCCATAAAAATAATTTAACCGACCCAATTTAATTTTTTTATAACTCACCTCTCATTAAATATGATAGTGATTAAGTGCATAAATTATAATACATTTACTAAAATGTATTTTCTTTTATATTTGTTTACATGAAAGACAAACCATGAAAAAAAATAAAGAATAGATGAAGACAAATAAAAGATTAAAAAATAACGTTTTTAATATTTATTGTCTAATTTCAAAGTGTTAATTAAATATAGTTTATAATTTATCCATAAAAATTCTGAAATGTTACAAAATTTAATACAATTACTTTTAAATATAGTTATTCTTATATAAATAATTCTAAGAAATATTAATTAAATAAAAATAATTTTATAAAATAAAATAATTACAAAAATTCATTAAAAAAATAAAAATAATTCAGCGTAAAAAATTAAAAAAACGTAAAAAAAATTAAGTAATAAATAATAAAAATAATTTAATAAAACGTAAAAAAATTATTATAAAAAAGTAAAAAAAATACTGTTTAAAAATTAAATAAATGAGAATTAATAAAAATGCCACTTGAATTTACAAAATAATTCAAAAATAAAAAGAAAAGCATTGTGGATTGCCACATAGGCAAAATAATAGAATCTTTTCTAAAAAAATGCATTAGAGTCTTTGGAGCTGGAATCTTTATTTGTTAAGGTTTGACTACTAAATTTTTTTTTAAGGGGAAAAATTAAAACACACTCATATGGCAGGAGATAGAAGGCTATTAACCCTTAATATTATGTTATAAAACAAACATACGAGAGATTGCTCAAAAGGAAAGAAAAATTATAATTAAAAAAATAAAATTATTATAATTTATTACAAATCTTAAGTTATAGAAAAATAAAATATAATAATAATATTTATTATAATTAATTAAAATTAAAGTTGTTATTATTTTTACTTTTTATGAAATAGCAAATGTTCATAATACTATATATATTTGAAATAAAATCCTTTTAAATTTTTTCATCAAACCTTCATAAAATAATAATAGAATATTATATTAAATTATATGTAAATTTATTATATTATATAAATTTATTTTATATATCATTGCATTTACAATAATAAATTATATAATAAATTAATAAAATGTTTTTTATACAAATATACGCACCAAATTTTAACTAAATACCCATAAGATATAAAATACAATTAAATATTTATAAAAAATACACATAATTAAAATAAAATTTTTATTTACCATATATATACACTTCAAAATTATTGAGAAACAATTATGCATCTTTAAAATTGATTCTGAAACTTCTATAAGTCAATCCAAATACACACACTTTATATCTCAATCTATTTGAAGTACTTTATTTAAAAAATTCAATTCAGTAAAAAAATATTTACAAAATTCTTTAATGTATTTCAATTGTTCAAAAAGAGTTTTTGGTAAAACCTATAGAAAGATTTTAATTTTGAAAATCAAGTACAAACTCCTCATGTGTTAAGATGCACTTTAATGTGAGAAACATATTTTTTCTCTCATTAGAAATACTCTTCTCCCCTTTTCTCTTTATTACTTTTCATAAAACCATTTATTTCTCTATATATTTATCTTTTGCAATAACTAGTAAAAATTATTAATAAATGAAGGGTGTACTTCAAAACCATGTTAGGGAACACGCGTACATGATTTTATTGGATAGTTTGCGTGGCCATCCCTTAAAAATTATTTATTAGAAAAAGTTTTGTTTTTCTTCAACACTTTACTAACCATTTCATCTTCACCAAGGTTCGTTCTTCTCTCTTGTTAAATTGCACTGTTTTTCCATATTCTGTTAAATTAGGTTAAACCCTATGCTTTGAGATGAAATTAACCTTTTTTGATCATCTTGTTAATCATATTGTTTATGATTTAGGTTACTTGAAATTATGATTTACACAATTTTCCTGTTTTTTAGTTCTTAATAGCTATTAATTGTTATGCTAATTATGTTTTTTGGTTGCTCTCAAGTGGAATTGATTCTATTTGAACTTAGGATTTATAACTTTCGAGTGATCAATTCACTTAGTTTCTATCATAAGGTTTTGATCTATGAAACACCAACACACATACGAACATGATAACACATGTACATAAGTACACTCTCTGGATACATTTATAAGCAACAAAAATATTTTAGATTTATTGAATCATTGATGTATTTAGTCATTATTTTATACCAGATACATCAGTGATTCAATGAATCTAAAAAAAAATTGTTGCTTATAAATGTGTGAAGTTATTGAATGTAATTACGTGTCGGGATCAGACATGTTTTCGACCTGAAGTGTTGATGCCATGCGTCTTCAATCCCAACTTTCCTTTTTTTTTCTTCCTTAGGTCATATCTATAACCTTGAAAATGTTGTATCTAAATTTGTTATTTGGCTTTGGACATAGCTGTGAGGAGAATGTATAATAATGTCAGGCCGCAACCAGGGGTGCCTCAATTTTACTCTCAACCTCCAACAAGCTCACAACCTAATGTGCTTGGAAATGCATTTAATGCTGCCGGTTCTGGACTCATTCGAGGTGGATTGGGTGCTTATGGAGAAAAAATATTCGGATCAAGCTCTGAGTACGTCCAAAGCAATGTATGTATCACCATTCTATATAACTTTTAATCATTCAGTTTAACATTTTGACTCGAGGTTTGTCTTAATTAATCATCTATTTTCGAAAACAGATAAGTCGGTATTTCTCTGACCCCCAATATTACTTCCAAGTGAATGACCACTATGTTAAGAACAAATTAAAGGTGGTTTTGTTTCCATTCCTGCATCGGGTAAGCAATAATGTCACTCTTTTCTTCATTCATGTAGTTGAATTTCTTACTTTTGTTTTGGTATTTTATCTTCTTGCTTGCTCTTATTTGTGTTTCTTGTTCAGGGTCATTGGACTAGAATTACCGAACCAGTGGGAGGTAGACTCTCTTATAAACCTCCAATTCATGACATAAATGCACCTGACCTGTACATTCCATTGATGGCCTTCGGTACCTATGTTGTTCTTGCTGGCATTTCACTCGGTCTTCGTGGAAAGTAAGTATAATATCTTGGTATCTTAATTCTGTTATATAGTACTGAATCTTAAAATCATACGGTTTTGCGATCCCACTCACCCCAATGATTCTGATTTTAAGTAGAATTGTGTGTTGTAGTCAAATTGTGGAAAAAAAAAACTTAAAACCATTGATTATGTGCGATCTTGGCCAGTTCCGGCCATGATCGACCGTTTTCAGATCACCACCATTACATGCTGAGAATGATGACAAGATGCTGAGGTGCAATAATTACGGTTCGGCGGAGACTATTTTCCCTGGAATACACTTGCCTACCCAAATATCATGTAAAAAAACTTCAAATGTGTAGTATTATTTTTTGCTTTAGTAATATCTTACGATTTTTATTACGATCTTGCTACCCCTCCCGATCTTACAAAAATAATTGAGTAGGAACTTCTGATATTAGTTTATGTTTTAAGATCCCGATCATGACAACCTTGCAGCCTAGAGCTCCATACTATTCTTCTGATTATAGTACATAACATAATTTCGCAGCTGAATACATTTGTTATTGTTATTCATAATAACCTTTGTTAAAGTGACTTGAGGATACTAGAAATGTTATGTGAGGTAACTACATCACGCAAATTATTAGATATCAATAGTCTTTGATTAGTACAATAGTAAAGGAATATATAATGCTCTTTAACTCCTCAATGCTATAATGTGAAGTTTATCTGCGTATTTTTTTTCTTGCGATGATTACAACTTCAAATTATAAGAACCTGTTTAATTTCCGCTTGTTGTCATAGTTTCTTAAGAAGCATGCTGTATTTGTTGCTGCCAGGTTTAGTCCCGAAGCATTGAACTGGTTATTCATCAAGGGATTGGTTGGTTGGTTTACGCAAACAGCACTGCTTAAAATGACATTACTTTCATTAGGAAATGGAGAAGCACCGCTACTGGACATTATAGCATACGCAGGGTATACTTTCGCGGGCATATCTTTGGCCGTTGTTGGAAAAATAATCTCCGGTTACTCGTACTATGTTCTGATGCCGTGGACGTGCTTATGCATGGGAGTATTCTTAGTTAAAACAATGAAAAGAGTCCTTTTTGCAGAAGTGAGGAGTTACGATTCAAGTAAACACCATTATCTCTTGCTGTTTATTGCTTTTGCTCAGTTCCCATTGTTCATATGGCTTGGAAACATTACTGTCAATTGGTTTATATGAAGTGATTGTGTTAACACTGTACTATATTTTTCTTTTTGAATGTGTAAATCTGATGGTGAAAGGTTTCTTCCCTTAGGGAAGAGTTATGTTAATCACTGTCTTAAGGATCTGATTAATGAATTAAGAGCATTACTAAAATTCAAATTTTGTTTCAATTTCGTATTTTTAATTTACGGGTGTTTAAGTATAATTGATAATTTTTATTTTTTAATATTAACTTTGATTAAATTATATGATATACATATCATATGATATTTATTATTTATTAGTATTTGTTATAATTTTAATAAAATATATAATTTGTAATATGGATATTGAAAAGCCAATCAAAATTTAATCACATAAAATTGGATCGAACTGAATATGGATCCAAATTACAAATCTTCAGAATTTCAAATAGGAAAACAAATTTGGCAATCACCTTGCATGTATACCCTCTTCATCTTTTTCATTATCAAAATACCTTATTCTATAAAACCCCACAAAAATATCCTTCCATTGTCACTCAAGTTTTTTATATTTCAAAACAACATTCTTCTGCATTTTGGCATCAAAAGGAACAAAATAAGTTGAAACATTCTTCCTTTGATCAATTATTTTAGATCATCTAGTTTATTGAGCTGAAATAGGTACGTTGCGTCCACATATTGGAATTCAGGTTGTCAGTAAAATCTAGACTGTTATGATATGAAATTTTATTTGTATTCTGTTATGATTGGTTGTAGTAGCTATGGTGAATCCTATTATTGCCTTCAACACTACCTTATCTATGGATGTTAAACGGGGTGATATCCATGTAGATGTTAGAAAACAAATTACACATTATTTATGTTACTACCTTATCTAGGTGTTTTGGTTGTGTTGGTTGATGTTATTACATTTATTTGGTTGTGTTCATGTTACTACATGTATTTCTTTATGTCGATTGTTTTGAGCAAATACTTATATGCTCAAAAACTCATATTTATAAAGTCCTTGGAAAAATTATGTTTAATTTTAGTTACACACTTTATTTGTGTTAACGATATTGAATTTGTTTTGGTTGTAAGTGTTAGACGACGACACCTTATTTAGAGGGAGTGAATAAATTACCAAGTCAAAAAATTCAGATAAAAACTCGGGTTTTAAAAGTAGTTAAAAAGATTGCACGCGGAAGATTTTGATATAGATCGAAGATGTCATCTATACGAACCTAGCTATTAAAAATCGGATATGAAAATATAAAAACATTTATGGAATGAATGACACAATACAAAATTTATAAACTTCAATCAAGTAACAAAGTATTAATCATTTATAGAAAGTTATAAGCAACACTATTTCCAATGGTAACTAGCAAAAAATAAACAAAACAATTTGTCGAACACTTGGTGTGCGACTGAAATTTTTAGAATTTTCCTTTGAGATGTGTTGATATGAAAAATCACTTATAATAAAAAGTGATTATAAGCAAATCAACATCCAATTTGAAACGAAAACAACCACGGAAAAATTCTTACGAGTCGATCGATTACTCAATGTTATTTGACAAATTGAATAATGAAAATTAAAGCAAGTAAAGCAATAAGAAAAAGAGACACGAGGATTTGTTTAGGAAGTTCTCCAAAAAGTCGTCACAAAAGAAGTGTTCTAAGAGCAACCCTACAAACCCTAATCGTTTGTTGTTGATTAAACCTTTCTCTTATTTTAATCTTGAGAAAGACCAAGACATAATGTCTACCAATTGATCCAAAGCTTCCGCGCACAATCAATTGTACATATTGCAAATAAGACACTTCAATTCAATTCGTCGTTCTTGCACTACTTCCTTTGCGTTATTTATCTCCAAAGACTTTCACTAGGATGCAATTCTCTCTTGAATATCTTGCACAACAAACCCCAAATCTACCAAATATCTTGGAGGACAAACCCACAGTTTTTCCGGATGAAACCCCCTGAAAATATCAACCCAATATTCTCGGTTACACAAGAACTTAATTGGACTTTATCAAACCTCGCCTAGATGGAACCTCAACAAAAGATGAGTATGTGTGATTTATCAGTGTGTATGCATAGGTTGGAGGTTGAAGGTGAAGAGAAAATGCATTATGTGTTTATATTTTTATCAAGTTCGAATGATGCATTTATAGTTATGGAAATTTAGATGCAAAGAGGTGATTTTTGGAATCAAAAAGAATTGAAAAATTGACTCAATCAAATAATATGAGTGTTTATTGTGGAAAATGATAAACAACCACTGGTCCTCCCAAAGCCCTAAAAACTAAGGGTTACTCGCAAGATCGACCAGTTGATCTTAAGAAATGTGCTAATATTTTTGATATTATACTAGTTTTGTTGAAATCCTTATCAAGGAAACTATTTTCTATAAGATAAGGGAACAAGTATAACGACTTTCCACACGAAGATTCAACCGACTGACTGGTAACTCGTGACCGACAACAGGTTTTTTATACAAAGTGAGACTCAATAAACTAACTGACTGGTGACTCGTGATCGATAGAGATTATTGAATTTTTTACGCGAAGCAGAACATAACGTAAAGAGTTTGCTCGAAGGTAAATAAAAAGCAAGTAAAGTATTCAATAGGAACAATTGAAAGATAAAATATTTGCATTGAAATAAAGGTGGTGATTTACGTACATCAAGCACTTCTTCACTCTTTATTTCCTGACGCTCTGAATGATAGAGTTTTTGCAAGTGATTTAAGTATACAAGTGAACACACTAAAAATTACACTGAATATACTTATTTATAGTATTTACAATGTAACTTCCTAGATGAAATCTACGGACAATATTTGAATCTTGAGGTAACTGCTCCACAAGACGTCGCCACCTATTTGACGCTCAATCAGCCCACCAACCACTGGTAACTGCTTGTGACTTTGAATTTTGAATCTTCCAACTTCTGGCTTCTAAAAGTAAACCGCTTCTGGCTTGCTCCGACAAATTTCCTTTGTGTAACACGGTGGGAGAACTCACTTATTTGTTTTGCGTTTTATCGCAAATATTGCGGATAGCAAGAGTCGCTGTCGACTTTTCTTTTATCCAATAAAGGAAAGGTGGAAAAACCTTTGATAGATTCTGAGTGAGGGGGTAATTATAAAAAGGGAAGTTTATCACCATTTCCATCCGTAAGGGAAGGTGTTAGCATCCTTTCCATCTGTAGTTATCTACGGGCTCTTAATTGCTTAGCTCACTTTTGAAACTTTGCTTTCTGTGTTTGTGTGATTTGAAAAGTATTTTGAAAAGTATTTCTCTTTGACTTCGTAATGATTCTCGTTGGAATGTATACGAAGTGTTTGGAAATATTTGTTTGAAAAATGTTTAACTTTGTAATGATTCTCGCTGGAATGTATACAAAGTGTTTGTTTGGAAAATAGTTTTTGAAAATAGTGTGAGGTGTGAAAAGCATTTTTGATTTGGATTGAGCAAGCAATTAAAGTCTTATTTACCTACTCAGAATGACTGTTCTTGTTATTTTCCTTCTCCTTTAGAATAAGGCTATCCATACCATTAGTTGGTAGGTAAATTTATCCGTTGGATGTGAAGGGACAATCGTAGGGTAATCGTATGGTCATTGAAGGCAACAGGTAAGGATACCCTTAGCAATTCGATGGGACGATCATCACTTATTCGTAGGCAACAACCGAGGGACGAGACTATATATTCGTAGGCAACATCGAGGGTCATCGAGGAACTGTGATCTTTGTGATGATTTTTGAATCGTGGGGACTATGATGATGTTATTCATAAGTGTCTTTGCTAATGGTATCCCTATGTTCGAGGGACATGACCATTGTATTCGTAAGGCAACAAGAGAGGATACCTTAGGGGGTGTAAGTGTGCAATAGTGATTGATTCAATTATTTATCTTGAATTAGGTTTATCTAAGTTAATTTTATCCTTTCCATACAATCATATTAACATACATCTAACAGTTAATATCTGTACAGAAAAGTAAAGTGTTGAATGTAAATTACGAAAATAAACCGAAGACTATTACATGGCTTTGGGGCAGTTACATAATGATAAAATACGGAAAATAAACTACAACTATTACATCCCACGAGCAGTTACATGGCTTTGGGGCAGTTACATAATGATAAAATACGGAAAATAAACTACAACTATTACATCCCACGAGCAATTACATGATAGTAAAAATGCAGAAAATAAACTACAACTATTACATCCCATGAGCAGTTTCATGATAGTAAAAATGCGGAAAATAAACCTACAACTATTACATACTAGGTGCAGATACAATATTTAGAAAAAAAACACGAGAAAATAAATCTACGCTATTTCAAAATAAATAGTGCGACCTATACAATTGTTCTAAGAATTTAAATAGCAAAAGATAAGAAAAATAATGTTAAATACCCTAAAAAATTATATGTGTTAGAAAAATATTTTAGTGTGTTTTTTTATAGAACTAGAATGACTAACCTAAAAAATTAGCTAATTAACTAATCCAATTAGATAAAAAATAAATAAAGGAACCAAAAGGGTGTATAGTAGAATATGAATGTAAGTTAGTAAAATATTAGAAACACAAGTGATTTTAAAAGGCCCAACCCATCTATAACCTAATTTATTATTATAAATCTATCATATAAGAAAAGAAATTGTTGAGTAAAATACTTAATTGTCCTTATTAATCCCAAATTTATCCACGTGGCTTGCTAATGTTTAAGCACTATGTTTTAGTGAAAATCCCAATTTTTTTCTCTTCCACCGACCCCATGTTCTGTATCGTTTACGATTTTCGCACTTTTCCTTTCTTTCAATATCTCTTGCAAACCAACCACTCTTTCTCTCCCCATAACCTTCTCCATCTATTAATCTTCCAAACTCCCTTCCCTAACCGTATCCACAACATCGCTCACTCCTCCCGCCGAATCAAAAATCCCTGACCTCAGGTTTGGTGATCTCTATTTTACAGGTTCATAAATCTGAGTTTTGGATCAGTTATATTGCCTTTATCAAATTGAGATTATTTTATTGTTATTTTTAAAGCATGATTTTATTTAAATGAGTAGTTTTGTTTCAGGGATTTTGCTAATGATGTTACAGAAGTCAATTTAGATTTGGGTACAGTCCACCATCATTGGAATGGTTTGAAGCAGCTTCTGAAACTATAATGTTCTTTTGTTCCTAAATCAACTTCTGAAACTAATGCTCAGGTATTCACCTTTTCCAATTAGTTTGATGTTATGGTGCTTTAATAACTATTAGGTTTTAATGATTTCATCTCATATGGATGATGGGTCTTTGAATTTCTGTTTTAAAATAGTTCTAATTTTGTTTATCTCGATGGTGTTTGAATCCGCAGGCATGTCTCGGCGTGTGCGACTATTAATCGTGAGAAACTAAAGTTTGGGTCAAGCAATCAATTGTGCTTTAATATCTCGGACATGTAACTCTAGAATGGAAGTTCTTTAATGTTTATTATGCTTACTGCTAACATAGATGTATAGAGACAGTATTACACAAATGCATATACAGATAAACATAAAATGTTGTTTTGAAATGCTGCACATTGGAAATAAATGTGTGCCTCTCAATTTTATGATTCAAATTGATTAGTCTCTCTCTGGCTGACTACATTTCTTAGTTTTATCGAAATTACAGATCTTGTGCATAACTACACACATTATATAACTACTTCTCTTTTCTACATGCATATAATTTGTGTAGAGACCACAAGCCTCATCTTGAGATTGATAAGGAAAGAATTTCAAAACCTGGTGGTTTTATTGCAGGAAGAGTAAATGGTAGTTTAAACCCTTACAAGAGCTATAGGTAACTTACTTATGTGATTGTTGTTAACCTTTTTGAGGGGTGAGATTGGGTAAAAAAATTCCATTCTTTAATAATTTTCAGTTTACTGCAGGTGACATGGAATTTAAAGAGAACAAATTTCATCATTGTTAAGATTAGTTAGATTTGTACGTGTGTTCCTCGCTCCATTATTTACATAGTCTTTTATTTTTCTTTGTATGTTTTGTATTGATATATATTGCACAATGAAAATTCTGTTAATTATGTTTAGATTAAAGAGAGTGTTGATGGGGCCAAGACTGAATCCCTTGAAGAAAGTGATTTGGTTACGGTAACTTTCGATGCCCTCGCACTATGTGAATTTAATGAGTTGCTGTAACAATAAATAATGTTGCACGTATTGCTGAACTTAACTATATTCGATTATGTAATAGGATCTTGAAATTACGTCTAAGCATAATCCCGATCCAAAAACTCCCACTGCTAAAAGACAGGTTCTAGATGGATCAAGTAAGTCAACAACCTCTGAAGGCTTGTCTGAAGGAGAGCTCTCATCAACCAAGCTTAAAAAGATTATCAAAATGGAGAAGAAGGATTAGTTGCAGCTATAATTTATTTTTCGTCAAAAAAAAATTCCGTCTGGAGTTGTAATCTGTTTGTTTCGTCGTTGCATTTTACTTTTGTTTGACTATAACTATGTTATTATTTCAGGTTCAAGTTTATCAATATCCACTTTTTGTTCATTATGGGTTATATTGTTTAATGTTAACTTATATATGTTACTTTACCACTCTCATCAATTGTTACTCCCACATCACTATTGATTCTTTAATAGAATCAATCTATGTGGACTATATGTCATCTAAACACATTGATTCTTTAATAGATTTAAAATGTAACATTTATAGAAGAAAAAAAATATTTTTAAAATTCATTGAAGAATCAATGTATATGGACTATATGTAGTTCAAATGCATTGATTCTTCCATAAATTTAAAAGGTAATATTTACAATATAAGAAAAAAATTTAATTTTTTAGATTCGTTGAAAAATCAATGTATCTTAATTATATGTAATTCAAATACATTAATTCTTTAATGAACTTAAAAGACACATCCTCCGTCTCAATTTTTTATTTATTTACACTTTCTCAAAATAATTGTCTGTTTATAATTTCAATATCTTTATCTACTATTACCTTTTTATTTATTAATTTTCAATTTATTCAACTACTCTATTAATTACGATTAATAGAGAAAATCTATTAAAATTTGTTGAAATTATTAAATTAATTATTTTGAATTTTTTTTTATTAAAATCATTAAATTTTTTTTTTTCAAAAATAAAGTTTTTTTGGGAAAGTTAAAAAAAATCTTGAAATATTAAAATAAAGAGTATTTTTGTTTTGAAAACAGTTAGTAATAATATTTTATGAAATAAAAGTTTTTTGTTAAATAATTTTTTATAAAAATAATATATTTTTAAATTTAACTTTTTAAAATAAAATATTAATTTTAAAAGAGTTCAAAATACAAAATCATTTTAAACTGATTATAAATTAATTTGTAAATAAAAACTAATTCTAAAATAATTTTAAACTAAACTGTAAATATTTTATTAGTTAATTGTATTTTTTAAGTGATTGTTGTAAATTGATTAAAATTAGAAAACTAAAATTATTTTTTTAAATAAATTATTACTCCATGTGTCCCACAATGAGTGACTCAACACACCATTTCACACATATTAAGAAAAATGTAAAAAAAATAAGCGAGAGAATAATGTTTTTATTATAGTGCCCCTAATAATGTATTGGAAATTGTGAAAGTTTAATTGATTAGAGGATACAATTAAAAAAAGTGTATTGGAAATTGAAATGAGTCATTCATTTTGGGACACTATTTTATTCCTTTTGGGTCACTCACTCATTGTGAGACGGAGGGAGTGTAACTTAATAAAGCAATGATTAATAATTCAAACGTTGAACGCATAAATTTAGTGAGATACGAGTGGATTAAAAAAATCTTTGAGCCTCATTTGGTGGTGAGAAGAGGGTAGTGAGAGTGAGAGAAGAAAATCGCTGGTAGTGAAGATAATGATGGTTCTTATGGTGTTGTTGATAATGGAGGGGTTTTGTTACAATAAGAGGGTGTTGGAGGCCATAAAATTGCTTTGGGCTTGAAAGTTCGGCCATAACATACTCTTACTCACGAACCTCAATCAACATCCACACGATAGGATATAAAGACCTTAAAACCCCAATTCTTCATGAGATAGTCATGGAATTTTTGGGCACACATATCTTATACGTTGAGGTGACATTTGTGATGATGAAAACTTCAGATATTCAGCCTTCGTGAATCGAACCTATTCTCCTGAGTTACATACTCTCGTATAATCAAAATTTTTTGATCCCACAGTTAATGCACGAATGATATGTATGCAATGTACCTATTGATTAAGTGTAAGCCAATTATTTATCAAAAATGAAGAGGGGGAATTTTAGGGTACAACAACCTCGTAAAAAATATAATTCAGAGCCGCCCGAGAGATGTTATAAAACAACTGAGAATATAGCTTGTTGTCTTTGAACCTGTGTTCCAACACCGTGATACTACGACCAAATGTTAAATGTATCTCGTTATGCTGGTTTAGTATCATCTAGTTCACAGGTTCCTAACCCATAATCAAATCACCCTTTCTATTTCCCAGCCAATTCTTTAGACATGCATGCGCAAACTCAACTCGGTTTATTGTTGTATTACCGAGGTGTATAACCTGATCGGTCTAAGAATAAACAACCTTATCTTTAACCTGATCAAGAATTGTGCTTTCAACATATTTCAATAGATCGGGATATTTCATGCAAACATTCCTGAACTATAAAACAACATCAACATATATCTCTTTTGTAGATGCATTTATTATAACATTCCATACATCCATAATTTTCTCCACAATAACGTCCGCCTTGACCAATTTTCCATCTTCACCTGCAACCTGTTTTGACCCCGCTGCGGGTTTAACCTGACTTCTCACGTTTTTAGTAATATGGTACCTACAAAGTAATGCGTAAGAAATGGGAAATATAGTTGCAACCGAATTCATTAGTGTCGTATCTCGGTCGATAGCAATGAATTTCAACATATCTTCTTGATCCTTCAACATTGACCTACATACCTCTAAATCCCATGCAAAGTTTTCCTCTTTTTCACACTCTAGAAATGCAAAACCAACAGAATACGTCTTCTTAGTCGATGTAACACCAACAATTTCCAACAACGGGAGCATGTACTTGTTGGTCTTGTACGTCGAATCAATTATGAGCACAATATGAAACATGTTGAACAATTTAATGGAATCAGGACGAGTCCAATAAATATCTCTAACTGTTACCCCATCATCACCTATTCGGTGCCTATAAGCATAATTATTTTCATCTAGAAGTTTCAAGAGGTGTTGCATCTTGGTTCAATCCTCCCTAATCGCTAACTTGGTTTGATAGCACTTATTATAAACTTAATTGATATTTAATGCATTCTCCGATCTTTTGCGCTTCAAGGTTGCAAGTATGTTTTTGGGCGGTACCAAATTCAAAGTCATGTCAGAAACACACGTCTTCTCATCCGGAAGGAGCCGACATGCAATTGGATGACCGACTAACTTTTAAGTTAAACCATGATTGTGTAAATAGCTAGTCATATTAAATTCCCATTTCTTATTTGCCATAGATAACCTCGCATCCTAAGTGTACATTCACATTTTCTTGAACCGATGTCGTCGCGTTTAAAATTTTGAATACGACGTATGTATTTTCCACTTCTTTCGCATGTCAAAATCACAAATGCATTTCTTCTATACGTACCGTTATCGGACCTTGCTATCACAATACCAAATCCTAGTTTCGTTGCCTCTCTACGAGCCCATTGCAACATGTCTTCTCGTAATTCAAATTCTTCAACATTTTCAAATTGCTCACGAACATCTACCGCCTTAATTACGAGAAGAGAAACTACGAGCGGCGAAACAACTTCAGACACATCAGGTTTGGGATTGTTATCGGGGTGCACCATACCTGTGTTACGATTTACATAAATAGTATAATTATTAACATGTCACAGTGAAAGTTGCTATAAAAATAAACACAGACAGAAACCGAAAATTAACTTCTGGTTTTGTTCAACCATAAACGGGATGTATACTTTCGGTTTCTACGTAACCTTTTTTCTGCAAAAAGTAACAGATTAATATAGGGATTGAGTGATGAAATGAATAAACTTTACCTGAATTCTACTTTCTTGAGCTCTTTCTAATATGATGAACCACAAAAATGATGATTTGGAGTGGAAAATGGATTGAGAATGATGTGGGTTTTTGAGAGGTTTTGAGTAGAAAGTATGATAAAAACCAGAAGTATACTTCCGGTTATATATGAAATATCCAGATGGAAACACAATTCAATATTCTCGCTAATAGAACCGAAAACAGAATTCTGGTTTTGAGCTGGAGTTATATCTCCGGTATAATTTATTACATTTTTAAGGGTGAGACCACATTTAGTCTATTTGTACAAAATAAGATGCGAATTGGAAGTACATTTTCAATTTTAAAAAGGATATTTTCGAATTTCCATAGGATATCTCACTCCACTATGGGGTGAGTTAAAAAAATCCCCTAATTAAACTAATACATATTCACATGGTTTTGATCACATGAATCGTACTATAGTTGAATTGATCTTTGTAGGCAATCGGTAAATGGTAACTTTTGTATGCAATCGATAAATGGTAACTTTTGTATGCAATCGGTAAATTAATGATGCGCAAAAATATGATTAAATTAAATGTACTAAATAAAGTTTTTAATTAATTGTATTAAAATTAATTTTTTTAATTAATTATTCTGAAAACTATTTTTTGAAATAAATAAAAAATTATTTCTTTTCCAATAATTTTTTTTTGGGAAAATTAAAACAAATCCTGAAAATAAAATATCTATTGTTTTTTTGAAAATATGTTTTTCTAAAAAGAAAATGTTATTTTATTGAAAATAATTAATAAAAAAGTTTAAATAATTTTTGTCTGAAAATAAAAAAAAAGTTACTTTATTTGTTTAATAATTTATTTTATGAAAAAAAGATTTTTTTAATTTTGTTTTTTTTTAAAATAAAATATTAATTTAAAAAAATTTCAAGATATAAAATTGATTTATAAATAAAAGGAAAAAGTTTAGATACTATTTTTAAGTTTGGTTTTAATATTTTTTAATAAAATTATAACAACTGTATAGTTTTCTTTTTGTCATATTTTCATTCTTTATCCGTCAAAAAGAATATTTTCATTCCTTAAGTAAGATTGTCGTTTTTCTAAAATAGTATGAATCATATCTAAAGATTTTTATTTAAATTGTTTTTAAAAAAAGTAAAAAAATAATTTTAAAATAATTTTAAACTAAACTGTAAAATTTTTATTAATTAATAATATTTTATCTGAAGTGATTATTATAAATTGATTAAAATTTAAAAAGTAAAATTAATTTTTTTAAATAAATTATGACTCTCTTTGTTCAAAATAATTACCATTCTAGTCTCAAAAAACTATCTCAAAATAATAATCTATTTACTTTTCTAATACAGTTATAATTAAATTTTGCCAATTTTATCTTTTATATGTATTATTTTTAAATATGACAATATACTACAATTAATAATAATAAAATATTATTTTTATTGACTCAATTATTATTTTTTAATTGTTATATAATAATTTTAAATATTTATTATTTTATTTTGAGATGGTGGGAGTAAAATTTAATAAAGCCATAATTAATAATTCAAACGTGGAACCCGTGAATTTAGTGACACTAGTGGATTCAACACCAACAAAAAATCTTTGAGCCTCATTTGGAAATCTAGTAGTAGTAGTATGAGTATGAGTAAGTGCCAACCCATAATGAGTGTATCCTTCTCAACTCTGCGTCAGCACTTTTAATACGTATCTATCTGAAATTATGAACCCATAATTTCTTAGCTGTTTTTTTGTTGTGATCAACAACAGTACAACACCAGCAACTCACCAAACTCCAACAATTGAGGAAATACTACAAATACAATTCTATAATAAACCAACTTGCTCACATCCATTCCTTGAAAATTTCAAATCACACCTCAGCATGACTCATTCCTTAATCTCATCTCTCACTTATATTTAGCTTCCTCTTCTCCTATTTATACTCAACCTCTGATTCTCACATTTCACAAGCTTGCCCATTTTTGCATCCCATCCTAGTTTCACATTGCGTTTTTAGGTCAAGAAAAATACCAATAAGAGAGAGTGCGTACCGTTCTTTCCACCCTTCATCAGTTAATCAGAGAGTTTATTTTTTCCACAAGTACAAAGCCTAACCGTTTATGGCCACCCGTGTTATCCCTCCAAGAATCCTAAGGAAACTCCGTTACAACACCGCCACAAAACCCTTCCAACCGTCTCTCACCTCCCCCACTCTCTCTCCTCCATGTAATATTCTCGACCAAAAACCGCCCTCCGCAACAACAACTCTCCTCCCTCCCGCCGCCGCCGCGGAGCTCAACTTCAACGACGTTGAGAAACTCTTCTCCTACGTCTCCACCGCCAATCTCCTCCGATCAACCGCCGTTCTCCATGCCACCGCTGTCGAACCCTTTGTTGATCTCGGTACATGGTTCTTGAGATCCCAACTCATGCAGAATGATAATCCTCTTCGAAACCTCGCTCTCGCTGCCACTCGTTCCATGTTTTTCGATCATTTTTGCGCCGGAGAAGACGCTGTCACCGCCGGTCACAGTATCGCCGGTTTGAACAAGGCTGGTTTGCGCGGGATGCTCGTTTACGGAGTGGAAGACGCTCATGATAATCAAGGCTGTGACCGCAATCTTCAAGGCTTTCTTCATACCGTTGATGTCAGCAGATCGCTTCCTCCTTCTTCGGTAATCTCTTCTTCGTTTCATCTCTCTGTTTCCAAATGTAACTGTTTTTTTTTTTTTTTGGTTTTCGGTTTCTTCATTGTAACAGAAGAGAGATGATGCAATCTGCGCTTGACACGTGAAATTGAGAATAACCTTTTTGAGCATGCTCGCATTGATGCTGTTGATGAATGAAATATGAATGAAAACGTAAGCTGCTGTTAATCATTCATTCATGAGATCAAAGCATGGAACATTGGAATTGGAATTGGAATTGGAATTTCATTCATAGATTCAAAGCATGATGATGATGATGAAATCAAAGGATGGAAGATTGGAATTGGAGTGGAATTGGAAGAAACAAAAGTCTTTGGTAAAAGATTCAAGCACTAATAAGCCACACAGAAAAGAACTGTGGTTGATGGTGCATTTTTATGAACTTTTATTTTTGTGGATGATTTGTTGAGGGTTTGTTTTAATTTGAAGTTTATTGTTATTATATTGTGATGTTAAGTACTAATATTTTTCAAATTTATGTTTTTTTTTTGTGGTGTATAGGTGAGTTTTGTGATCGTGAAGATTACTGCAATATGTCCAATGAGTTTGCTGGAAAGAATGAGTGATTTGCTGAGATGGCAGAAGAAGGACCCTTCATTCAAGTTACCATGGATGCAAGATACACTACCGATTTTCTCCGAGTCATCGCCTTTGTACCATACGAGGAAGAGACCGGCGCCTTTGACACAACAAGAAGAGAGTGATCTTGAGCTTGCAAACCAGAGATTCCTTGAGCTTTGTGAGAAGTGTGTGCAAGCCAATATCCCATTGTTGGTTGATGCTGAGCATACATCAGTTCAGCCGGCGATTGATTACTTTACTTATGCTGCTGCTATTGTGCATAACAAAGGGGAAAACCCGACTGTGTTTGGAACCATTCAGACATATTTGAAAGATGCTAAGGAAAGGTTGTTGTTGACATCAAAAGCTGCTGAGAAAATGGGGATTCCAATGGGGTTTAAGTTGGTGAGAGGTGCTTATATGTCTAGTGAAAGACAATTGGCTGCTGATTTAGGGTTTGCTTCCCCAATTCATAACTCTATTATGGATACACATAAGTGTTTCAATGATTGTACTTCTTTTATGCTTGAGAAGATTGCCGCTGGCCCTGGTGGAGTTGTTCTTGCAACTCATAACATTGAATCAGGTAACATATCATATAATCTCTATAGCACCGACACTTTTAAAAAAGGGGTGCATCGACGTGTTAGGATAGTGTCGTGTCTGAGTCTGATTTAATTCATGTTGTTGTGTATAGGTAAATTGGCAGCTGCAAAAGCACATGAATTGGGGATAGGAAAAGTGAACCACAAGATGGAATTTGCACAACTCTATGGAATGTCAGAGGCACTTTCTTTTGGTTTGAGCAATGCAGGGTTTCAGGTTAGCAAGTACATGCCATTTGGGCCTGTAGAGACTGTTATGCCATACCTCTTGAGAAGGGCTGAAGAGAATAGAGGTGTGTTAGCTGCATCAGGTTTTGACAGGCAACTGATGAGGTAAAAATTTGAAGCATATTTGGTTTATGAATGAAACATTTGGTTTATGTTGTTTCTGGCAGTGATTGTAATTTTTTTTTTGTGAACAGGAAGGAGTTGGTTAGGAGACTTAGAGCAGCTGTGTTTTAAAATTTTGAATTGTGAGGACTGATGGGTAAAATTTTGAATTGTGAGGACTGATGGGATGTAATAAATGTAGGCAACAGGGTTCACCAAATCTTTGTATAAAGTAGAGAATCCTGTCATTTGCTTGAGCTATGTGCATTCAGGTTGATGAAATGTGCGTGTTGTCTTATGTGTATTTGTTTCAACTTTGGCTTGTTTGCGCATGGTGTTCTTTTGAAATAAAGAGTTTTTTATAAAGTTTATGTGTTTGTGTGTGTGGAGATTATTCATTCCATTTGAATTTGATTAGAAAATTACAAATACTATACTATTTAAATGAAAACAATAAGATAGCAACTTGTTCTGTCAAATCTTAAAAATAAGATAAGCAACTTGTGCTTGAATTGGTTATGATTGGCAGCTACCCACTAACATACTACCAATGTTAACATGAATATCAATTTGGTTTAGACAAAAGTAATGTAGAGTGTGACTGATAGGGACAGATTAAGCATCATGTTTAACGAGTTGGATCAAATAATTCAGTTCTTATAGATTCTTGTATTATAGTACTATTGATTTGATAAAAGATAGTTTTTCTTCTTTCCTTATCATACCCTTGGCGTGGAGTCCAACTTGCAGAATCAAGTTGTATACTATTCTTTGAAAAAGAGGTAAAATTTGAAAAGAATTATAATTTGTTGACATATGTGTTTACATGTGCTAATAATGCATCATTCTTGGAGATAAGCCTTCTTACTTGGTGGTGAAACATCATTTGACATTTCATTAGTGCTCTCATTAAGGTGTGGTGTGATACTTGGTAAAAAATGTAAGATCAATTAAGTTGTGGTCATTCTTTGACTATATCATTTTGGATTTGGGATTTTTAAAATAAAATTTTGGACACTATTCATCTGACCGATTTTTTTATTTTTTATTTTTTATTTTTCGACTTTTCATCCGACTTTCTGAAACTTTCGATCTTTGTGGTAAATGCAATCTCCACAATGTATTTTATTTCTCTTCATTAACAAAGGTTTTAAGACACATTTACAACAATCTCCACCTTGACTTTAAAATGTGTTGATATCAATTTAACAATCAACAACATTCCTGTTCTTTACCATGTTGAAACTCTTATCAATAAGCTTGATCAAATTCAAACAACCCTTGAATCTTGATCTCGCCACTTGCATCTACTTGTTTCCAAATATCTTTTTTTGCTTAGGTAATTTAACAAGCCTACAAGTATGATTTTTCAACCACCTTTGATTCCACCTGTTTTCAAATGTCTCCCTGAAGGTTTTTCTTCTTTTATTTTGCAGTCTTTCAGCCACATTAAAAACATAATATCCAAGGCTAGCATAACCGTCCCTTTGAGATGCTACAATAACCCTCCTTACTGTTCGCGTTAAAAGGTGACGCGCCTGAGGATGCGAACGTGAGTTCGGATCTTCTGGTACGCAACGATTTAAATCTTTTGATTTGTTTATAAAGATGCCGCGAGCATCAAGCTTTATTATTTTCAACACAAGAAAGATGATTTAATGATTATGAAAAGGGGAAAGTGAAATACCCTCAATTGATATTGGTATGCGAACGACTAGCGCAAACTAGACATAACGCATTGGGAGATTCGAGTAAGGGGATTGGTATATAAAGGGAATAGATGGAGCACCCTAAATATATGTAGTTATCTACGCTTTATATATGAATACATTTGATATGTTGTGTGTTTTTAATTGCTATTTCTATGATTGGGAAAGTTTCTCCTTTGGGATTTTAAGAAATGAGATTATGTGGGATTCTAGGTTTTGTTATTATTGTGCTCGCAAAGATCCGTGGATCTTCTCATACATATCCCCTAGTGGGAATCGAGCATTTGTAGCTCGGATCTGTGGTTCTATAGTTTGTTTGGTCCGAGGGAGATAGAAATTTGCTCGGCAAGGATGAGACCTTGTGCCTACGTATTCTCAAAAGGATGTTGAGAAAGTCGAGCAATCGTAGTTCCCACTTATGCTAGTGGAAAGCAACGGATGTTAGTTTAAGAGATGACAAATGTCATCTTAATGAAAATGTATCTAATCTATTTCATCACATACATTTTGAAACGTTGTTTGATTGATAAAAGTCTTTCGTCGTAAGTATTAGGTGTTTTGCTTGAGTGTACAAGCGCTACCACTTACATGTTTAAGAAAGATGTTTGAAAAAGATGATTGAATCTTTTAACCGTAAGTATTGGGTGTTTTGCTTGAGTGTACAAGCGCTACTACTTCATGTTAAGAGATGTTTTTGTTTGAAAACAGTTTGAAAAGTTTGAAAAGTTTTGATCAGTATGTGATGTAATGGATGAGATACTTCTTCCATAGAGATGATAGATGTCTAAATCTCAAGGAGAAATTGATTGGATTAAAGGGATGCT
The DNA here is from genome assembly GCA_021764765.1 of Vicia sativa. Classification (NCBI taxonomy): domain Eukaryota; kingdom Viridiplantae; phylum Streptophyta; class Magnoliopsida; order Fabales; family Fabaceae; genus Vicia; species Vicia sativa. Next base: position 10,557,816 of record CM038793.1, on the reverse strand, counting down.
TTTAAGAAGCCCGTGGGTCCTTGTATTGTTAGCCCAAGAGGAGGCATTCCGAGGGTCATCGAGGGTCATCGAGGGTCCTTGTATGAAGCTCAAGAGGAAGCTATAGGGTATGGTGGTTTTGGCTTGAAAGGATTTCACCGAGAAAACATCCTTTATCGAATAAGAGCAATTTCACCGGAAATTTTACTCATTGGGAATTTGAAAGTGATTTCACCGAAACCATCCTTCGTGGTTCTATCTTAGCGGTGATTCTTTGTATTGGAAGCCCAAGAGGAGGTTAAGAGATTTCCTCTCTTTCATTGTATGATGCCCAAGAGAAGGCTAAACTCAATGAGGAGTTCTTTGAACGAAGCCCAAGAGGAGGCGACTCAACAGGAGTGTTGTCTTATACGAAGCCTAATCGGAGGCTAACTCGTGGGAGAGTTTCTTTGTACAAAGCCCAAGAGAAGGCTAACCCATGCCGGGATAAGTTATCTTGTATGAAGCCCAAGCGGAGGCTAAACTCAACCGTAATGAGTTGTCTTGTATGAAGCCCAAGCGAGGCTAACTCATGCCGATGATGAATTATCTTGTATGAAGCCCAAGCGAGGCTATACTTGGGAACCTATTGATTAGTCTAATTGTTATGTTATTTATTAGACGGTTGTATAAACAGTGTGTGTGTGATATGTATTCACAGGAGTTTATGAAGGAAATATAAACAATGCATGATGTTTATTTACAGCAGCTTTATGAAATATAAACAAGTGTTTGTGAAACGAACGCTTAAAACGAGCGTAACTTGGTTATTTACAAGTTTGAACTGTACAAGGAAATGAATATGTACACGAACGAGTTTTTATGTACGACAAAGATGGATGTACATAGGAGGGTTGGACTTACATCGTAAGAGAGGCCGTTGATTTGAAAGCGCTTCACAGGAATAATGCTCCTTTCAATACCAATGGTATTCATGTAAAATGTACAGATGAAAAAATGATTGATCAACGTTTATCTCAGAAAAGTATTTTCAAAGAAAGAGTATCCGTATTATATACGATAAAAGATTTTGAAAAAGAAGTATCTGTGTTATGTACAGATAAAAAGTGTTTGAAAAGAAGTATCTGTGTTATGTACTGATAAAAGTTTGTAAAAAGTATTTGACAAAAGTTTGATATGTACAAAGAAATATTATGTACATAAAAGAATGTTATGGGACTTACACCATGATGGAGGCCCATTGGTTTGAAAGAAATCTTGCTCAGGAGAAACCTTCCTTTAGAACCAATGGATTCGGCGTATAGACAAACGAATAAAAAACAAATGAAAGAAATTTGTTTATGTTTGAATATTGACAAAGATGTTTTGAATATGTACAAATAAAGCTAAGTATGTACATAAAGGGTTGGGACTTAAACCATAAGGGAGGCCCATGATCGATCGAGAAATTCGAGAAGAAACGAATCCAGTTTTATCGTTTTAAATCGGATTGATCATGGTAAAAGATGCAAGTTTGATGAAATGTTTTGAAAAATGATTTGAAAATGTTTTGAAATGTGAGGTTCATTTATGAGAAGTTTTGAAAAATCGAAGTCGAAAACTTGAAAAATTCACCTTTAAGGAGGTTTGAAAAGTGTTCGTAACATCGCTGCCCGATTAAAATTAATCGATGAAAATATTTTGGATTTTTTGACATAATCATAAAATATATATATTAAATGACAAGTGTGCAAAAATCATCTCAAAATGAGAAGTTTTGATTGGTTAAAAAAAATTGTTGAAGTTTGAAGAAAAAATATGAAAATATTGAAGTTTTTGTGAAAAAGGATGAAAAAATGGTCTTGCTGGGTTTTGAACCCATGACCTTTGAGTGGGACGCGTGGCAAAGGAACTTAAAGGCAAGCAGACAACCACTAGGCCAAACGCGTTTGAGTGTGTTAGTGGAAAATGACACGCGTTAATATGATATTGGATTATTTGAATTTTTGAAATGAAGAACAATGAAGAACACGCGCGCAGCCTGGGTTCATGGTTTTGATTTTCAGATTCTTTGATTCAATCCAAAATCTTCATTTCTCAACCAAATTCAATGATGTAAACATCAAAGTTGCTCGATTTTTCATCACGAACATGATGGTGCTTGTTAATTTCATTTATATTTAGCCTATCATGTTTTGATTTCTGAAAATACGAAGAACCCTAGAACCTAAAAATCCAAATTAAATGATGTTCGTTCAATGATTCTTGGATTTTTTTGAGGGTTAATGTTCGTTAGGGGTGCAGAAAACAATTGGCCGTGAGCTTTTTTCAAATGATGCAAGGAATCATGATATCTCAGTTCGTGTTCTAACCTGGAAAAGTGAGAATCAAATTCTGGGCAAACGTGTTTTCAGTTGCTTTTTCTTGATTGTATGAGCTCCAACGGCATCTAGGGATCGTGTATGAATGGTCTGCACCTCATGGAATTGCTTGGATTGTTCTATAGAAGTCGACCTGCATCAATGAAAAACAGAAACTGGAAATCGATGTAAATCGTGTTACAGGTTGTTGCCAATGATCTGGATCACTTATATGATGTTCATGGAAGGTGTATGGATGATCAAAACTCCAAGTAATCCAGCTTAGCCATGAATTCGTGCTTTAAGGCAGTTTTGGTTAAGAAGATGACATGAAATGTGATTTTGAATCCTAGCTTGTTCTATGTTGATTTTAATGTTCAAACATATTCCATATGGATATTATGATATGTTAGGCACCAAAGAGTATCACAGTTCTTGCTAAATTTGAAGATTGCAATGTTTGGCAATTTGAGCTATGATACTTGAATTTTCAAGAAAAAGAGTGAGAGCATGGATTTGTATTTTCTTTGGAGTTGATTACTCTTGAAATGGAAGCTATTTATAGGCAACAAGTCTGAATTTGTTAGGCAAGAAGTACATGGCAATTGGTGAATCAAAGCTTGCTTAAGGGGCAAGATTGTCCTTTGGCTTTTGAAAAGGAAGGTTCCTTTTTTTACCATGTGCAAAATTATTCAAACTTGATCCAATCTTCAATCATCACTTTTCACTGATGTTTATCAGTTTGATGAGTCATTTTGGCAAGGTGGCAAGTGGTTTGAATGAGAAAACACAAAAAGACCTATAATTTGAAGTTGTGAACTTTGAAAATTTAAGTTTCATGGACCCTTTTGTTTCAATTTCAAAGACATAGCTAGCCTCCATGGGTTTTGGAGTTCTTGGACATTTTGGAAAGATTTTTCCATGATCTACAACTTTCATGTTTTGAGTTTTTTCAAATTCCAATTGGAACTAGGTGAAAAAATGACTTGAAGTTTGGAAAAAATGTGAAATTTCAACACTTAGAAATTTTTCTAAGTTATAGAAATTTTGACTTTTGTTGACTTTTCCAAATTCTTTGATTTTTATGATCATGATGGATCATTTGAAGTATTTTGATGATGGAAAAGTTTTGTTTTGAAAATTTGACCAAAAGTCAAAGTTTGACTTTTCTGCGATGAAATTTCATCGACGCTTCGAAATCGACCGATGAATTCGTGAACCTCTGTGATGTTTTGAATCCGTAAATTAGGTCAAGATGTTATATCTAAGATATAATGACCAATCTCTATCCAAAAAGTCAATTATCAAAAATCGAGAATGCCTATGCTCGACCAAAACCCTAATTGGTCGATCCTCGATCGATCTATGAGAAAATGGATATCCGAGGATCATATCGATGATTTGATCAAGATAGATCAAATGGAGTGAGAAAATCTCAAACCCTAATTGGTTAGCTCTTGAATCAGATGAAAATCTGATGAAACCCTAATTTTGACCTGTGAATGCTATACCCGATTAATGCCGTTTGAACTGTTAGTTATGCAACAATGCAAATGTAAGGTGGTATATTAGGTCAAAATTTGGGTATGACAGATGCCCCTATTTAAGTTTCTTTAACCTGAAAGATGAAGATGAATATCTTCGTTTTGATAGGTGTAAAGAGACTTAAATATCAGAATACGCAAAATTTGGACCTAAGATACCAAAAGATGCGGATGATGCAAAATGATTAAAAAAGTTTTACCCAAAGGATGTCAAAGAAATGACATGATGGGGAAAAATTTTATGAGGATGACTCGATCTGCTTTGAGAAAAGAGAATCCTACCGTTGGGAAACAAACAATATGTTTCATTGGGAAAGAATGATTCACGAGAATGTGAATATCCGCTTCGTTTGGGAAACAAAAGATTACCTTCATCGCCTTTGTGACAATGTTTAAGGTAAGTGGAAATGATATTACCAATTATCAGCCTTGTGATATAGTATGGTAATGGGTTTTGAAGATGTTACCAATTATCAGCGAAGTGATAACTATAACAAGGTAAATCTTTGAAATGAGTTGTTGCGATTCACTTTGTGAATAATGCATGTTCTATCCAGAATGAACCGGAGAGAAAGAAGTTAATCAAGACATTGTTCCTGATGAGATTATCTCAGCTGGGGAATGTGATAGAGAGAAGAAAATGCACTTCTCTGTTTGGGGATTCCGCCGGGGGAAAGGAAAATGTATCTTTTCTGTTTGGGAATACTCCATTGGGGAAACAAAGAAAAAAGTATCTTTTCTGTTTGGAGATATTCTGGGATATGATATACTCGTATGATTATATATATAACCAGTGATTTGGAAGCAAACATTTTGAGAGATGCAAAAAATGCAATGAATGATGCTATTATGTATGAATGTCATGAATGCTAACAATACTTGACAAAACACTAAAGGGATATTTGAGAAAAGGATCACACAGTCGAACAAATACTTGGTGAAAATTGCGAATGGTGCGATATTCACTAATGAAGAATCGAGTTGCATGCTTTAAACTTCCTGAGAAAGTCATTCTATTGGCAACTCGACTGGGGATTTCTTTATGGAGAAGAATACCGTCCTTTGATGATTTCTGATGAGGAGAAGACTGCTGTAGCAGTTGGCGACTCCATTGGGGATCGAAACACTCTTGGAGAAACGGTTGAAGTTATTTCCGTGTTCATAGTTTCAAAGGAGAATTTTGCTTTTGTTTCAAAATTTTGAAGTAAAAATTCATTTAAAACATTTTAGTTTCAAAAAGTGATTTTCACAATAAAAGCGTTATTTTGCAAAACAGAATAAAGTAGGAATTGCAAACAAAAGGCACAAGGCTCAAATTTATTGATAGAATGGTAATCAGCCAAATGCGTGATTCCATGGACTATTTACAAAAGTTGGAAATGATAATTTATTGGGAAAAGGCTACATTGAAAGCAAATAACCACTACTATCCCTAACAACTATGAATTCCAACTGTGCTTGTTGCTTCAGAAGAGTTGATTGAAGATCCGTTGATGGAAGATTCTTCATGTGGACAAAATACGATGGACCGCAGCTTTTGTCATTTTGTATCCTTGTTTTGCCTAGATTGCCTTTTCGTGTTTTCAATCTATCGGATAATTTCGCTTATTGTCTCTAATTTTGCCTGGATCGCCTTTTCGTGTTTTCAATCCACCGAGACGCTCATTTTGCCTAAGCCGCCTTTTCGGTTTTCGACTTACCGAGCTGTTCTTTGTTTTTTAGTTTTTTTAGACAAAGTATTTTTGATCGTCAAGATTCACAGGATACGGAGTTCATCGCCCCATGGTTGTGAGAGTCATAGCACCGCCAGAGAAGCTTCTTTGACAATGTATGGGCCTTCGTAATTAGGAGTCCATTTGCCCCTAGAATGTTGAAAAGATGTAATCTTTTAAGCACGAGGTCGCCTTCTCGAATTCACGAGGTCGGACCTTTTGTCGAAAGCTTTCTTCATTCTTTTTGATAGAGTTGTCCGTGACACGAGCGGTCGCGCTTTTCTTCAATTAAGTTCACCGGTCGATCCGCTTTGACACCATTCAGCCTCGATAACTTAGTTTCCATGAGAACTCTCATTGACGGATCTCAACTTCTACGGAGAGCACCGCCCATGCCGTATACTAGAGAAAAGGGGTTGCCCTGTTGAAGTGCGTCAAGTACGATACCGTAGAGCAAATGGCGATTTCGCGCCGCCTTGTAAGTGATGACCATTTTCCGGACGATCTTCTTGATGTTCTTGTTGGCGCTCAACGGCGCCGCTCATCTTTGGCCGGTAAGGAGACGAGTTATGATGCTCGATCTTGAATTCCTCACAGCTCTTTCATCATTTTGTTGTTCAAGTTTGATCCATTGTCGAGAATGATCTTACTTGAATTCCATATCGGCAAATGAGGTTGTTCTTGATGAACCTCACAACCACTTGTCTTGTGACGCTGGCGTAAGACGCCGCCCCATTTGGTGAAGTAGTCAATGGCTACTAGAATGAAGCGATGTCCGTTGGACGCTTTTGGTTCAATCATTCCAATCATGTCAATGCCCCACATGGAGAAAGGCCACGGAGAAGAGAGAACGTTGAGTAAAGTCGGTGGCACATGGATCTTATCTGCGTAGATCTGGCACTTGTGACATCTCTTAACGTGTTTACAGCAATCAGATTCCATCGTTATCCAATAGTATCCTGCTCTCAAGATTTTTCTAGACATTGCATGCCCATTTGAATGGGTTCCAAAGGACCCTTCATGTACTTCATGGATGATCGTGTCTGCTTCTTGTCTGTCGACACATCTGAGCAGAACCATGTCGAAGTTTCTTTTGTATAGCACATCCTCGTTCAGGAAGAAACTCCTAGAAAGCCTCCTCAGAGTTTTCTTATCCTTGTACGATGCCCCACGTGGGTACTCTCGTGTTTGAAGGAAACGTTTGATGTCGTGGAACCACGGTTTATCGTCAAAGACTGCTTCTGTTGCAAAGACATATGCAGGTCTTTCAAGGCGTCTGATGCGAATTCTGGGCATATCGTTCTAATCGTTGATTTTAAACATGGAAGAGAGAGTAGCCAAGGCGTCTGCCATTCGATTTTGATCTCGAGGGATATAATGCAGTTCAACTTTGTTGAAGAAAGTCAACAATCGTCTCGCATAATCTCTGTAAGGAATTAAATCAAGATGATGAGTTTCATACTTGTCTTTGATTTGATTGATCACAAGGGCTGAATCTCCATATATGTCAAGGATCTTGATCCTCAAGTCGATGGCCTCCTCGATACCCATGATGCATGCTTCATATTCTGCTATGTTGTTGGTGCAATCAAATAGCAACCTGGCGGAAAACGGGATATGAGAACCCTCGGGAGTAATGATGACCAATTCCATTGCCAAAACATTTACGGCTCCATCAAGACTAGGCCCCATCCGATTCGGATCCGGTCCTTCTCCGTAGCGGTTCGTCACAATCTTTCATCTTCAAGTACATAGCATCCTCGTCTGGGAAATCAAACTTGAGAGATTGGTATTCGTTGAGCGGCTGATAAGCCAAGTGATCGGCGAGAATGCTTCCTTTAACCGCTTTCTGAGCGCGGTATTGGATGTCATATTCAGATAGTAGCATTTGCCATCGAGCGATTCTCCCGGTTAAGGCAAGCTTCTCAAATACGTACTTGATAGGATCCATTTTGGATATTAACCAAGTCGTGTGATTGATCATGTATTGGCGGAGACGTTTTGAAGCCCATACCAAAGCGCAACATGTTTTCTCGAGCATGGAGTAACGAGTTTCACAATGTGAATTTCTTACTCGTAGTAGATGGCATGCTCCTTCACGGTTTCGCCTTGTTGTCCAAGCACGCAGCCCATGGACTCTTCTAGTACGGTAAGGTATATGATCAATGGTCTTCCTTCCACCGAGGGATCGATTGGTGGTTCGACGGTATTCTTTGATACTGTCGAATGCTCTTTGGCAATCTTCTATCCACACTACCTTTTGATCTTTGCGTAGAAGTTTGAATATCGCCCACTGTAGCATCATCCGAGATAAACGGAGATGTAATTCAACCGTCCGAGAAATCCTCTTACTTGCTTTTCCGACGTGGCGTAGGCATTTCTAATAGCCTTGACTTTGTCGGGTCGACTTCAATTCCTCTTTGACCGACGATGAAACCTAGGAGTTTTCCGATCTTACCCCAAAGGTACACTTGTTAGGATTCAAGTGAAACTTCCTTAGTCGTTGAAACAACTTTAAGAGATAGTCTATATGTTCCTCTTGTCGACTTTGCTATCATGTCGCCCACGTAGACCTCGATCTCTTTGTGCATCATATCATGAAAGAGAGTAGTCATTGCCCTCCGTAAGTTCCGCATTCTTTAATCCAAACGGCATTACCTTGTAGCAAAAAGTGCCCCATGGCGTGATGAAAGACGTCTTCTCCATGTCTTCGGAGCCATTCGATCCGATTATAACCGAGAAACCATCCATGAAGGAAAATACGTTGAATTTGGCAAGACTATCCACTAGCATGTCGATGGAAGTGGGAAATCGTTTTTGACTAGCTTTGTTCGGATCTCGTAGTCAACACACATTCGACCTTTGCATCTTTCTTGGATACAGTACTATGTTGGCTAGCCATTGAGGATACTCGAGTGACAAGGAAACCGGCCGAAAGCTTTTTGAACTTCCTTTTAATTTTCTCACCATTTCGGGATGAACTCTCCTCGCTTTTGTTAATCATGGACATTCGGTTTTAACGGCAAGTGATGCTCTACTATGGGTATCCAAACCCGCATGTCCCGGTAGGACCAAGCAAATACATCAACGTATTCTTTGAGAAGACTTATCGGTTTGCCTTTGACACCGCTGTTGAGTGAAGTCTGATATTTACTTTTTGCCTTCCTCGTAACCCAAGTTGATTGCTTCTAGAGGTTCTTTGTGAGGCTGAATGATCCTTTCCTCGTGCTTTAGCAGTCTAGAAATTTCATCCGGGATCTCTTCTTCAACTTCTTCTTCAGCGACTTCGCAGGGGATTTCAAAGTTGAGAGAGAGCGTAGAGTTACTGCTTTCAATGGGTTTGTCCATTTGTTTAATCTGCATTTTTGATTTATGTTCGAAAGAAAAAAAAAGTTTTTATCATCATTTTTTTTTGAAAGTTAATGTGAAAGTGTTGCAGATTAATTTTTCATTATGATTTTTTTTTTGAAGATTTTTTTATTGTTATTGTGTTTTAGGATTATCATTTTAAAAGGGTAAAATGAAAATAAACACGAGAGTGGAAACAAAACAACGCATTTTATTTATGTTTCACAATATGAACAGGCCCTAAAATACAAACTCATTTGTCTTGGGCAAGACAAAGAGAAATTATTTAAAAGCTAAACCCTATAAACATCTCTTCGCGGCGAGAGTTCAAAACAAAAAGCAAAGATAAACTACTTAGAGCTATGAACATTAGTCCTAACTTCAACAGGTTTCCAATAGTGACGAACTCCTTGGAAGTCGAGGTACTCGGGTAATTTTCCGCTTGGTTTAACCCTTGAGTAAACTTTGATTGTCGAGTGTGCTTTGAAGACTGGACGATGGCCTTTGCCTTTGTGCGCTAAAGCAATCTTCTTGATTAATGATCGGGAAGTATGAGAGATAGCCTTTGTACTTCCTGTTGATCTTTGTGTTGAATACTGGGGATGTTCCTTCCAGTCTTCGGAGTGAAGAGACTCGTTGTCAGCGACACTTTCCGCATCGTATCCTGAATCATACTCTTGATCTTCAGTGATCATGTTGATGTAGTGGTAACCAGGATCTCGCTTGGTGAAATCCACAGACGTGTTGAAACAGAGATCTTCATTTGGGACCTCGATCTGTTGATTAGTTTGAGAAGACGAGTATTCCTCTTCTGATTGACTAGGGTAGTCAAAGTCATCACCCCATCCTGTGGGTTGGATATCTTCAATCCGGATTTTCGAGCTTTCTGGCGCAGAGTATTTCACCATGTAGTCGTATTTGCCACTTGGTTCTCCCAAGGTATCCCAAACTTCAGCAGGGACTGGCGGATTTTCATGTTGCTGCAGGGACATGTCTTTGAATTGATCAGTCGGTGCGTTGAAACAAGGGATCACAACGTTTACTTCGGGATTTTCCGAGTTGATATCTGAGACTAAAAGCTCATGCGGAAAATGCCCTATTGTATTTACGTCATGGTCATCTCGGTTTCTGTAGATTTGTAAATCACCAATGTCTAACAAATGTGAATATCCGCTCTTATGGTGGGACATCCATGGATATTCTTGGAACAGATATAGCAAGTCGCATAATCATGCTTAGTGAAGGTGCTCATGGTATCAGTATGCTTCATGCGATGCACTAAGTTTCCTTTGACTAAGTTTACATCCGTGACAAGGTACCGTCGTATTCCTTAGCATTAGATTCACCGAATGTCCACTATGGTGGAAGTGGATTGGCTTGCACATTCGGACTTGTATTTGAAGGAAAGAAGATTAGCCTTCACTAATCTTTGTACCGCCTTCAATGCTATGCAATGCTCAAGGTCATGGCCTGGTGCCCTTGGTGAAAAGGGCAAGACATGTCGCTTTGTACCACCATGGTAATTTTTCGTGGACCGGAGGTGGTAACCTTGTCAGTATTAGATTCTTTTCTATCGCAGGTAAAGTTCCGTACGTCATGGGAATCGGGTCGAACCGAGTGACCCGAGGCGTCGGTTTGGTTGTGAAACCGAGCCGCTGACGAGGCTGTTGAGTTTGTTGATTTTGTTGAAATTGCGGAGCAATTCCGGAGTTGTTGACGAGGGCGCTATGGCGCTACCGTCGTTGTTGAATGACATTCTTGCGTGGTTTCTGGATACCATTCCTACGTCATGTTCTTTTTCCTTGGGAAACGGTTCCAACTTTCTTGGTATTACTAGAAGATCCTACTTCCTTGGTTAGACGTCCTGTCCGAACCCCTTCTTCTAGTCGCATTCCCATGTTTACCATTTCGTTGAAGTCACCGGGAGCGCTAGCGATCATTCGCTCATAATAGAATGAGTTTAGAGTATTCAAGAATACCTTAGTCATCTCTTTCTCTTCCAAGGGTGGGTTGACTTGGGCAGCAATTTCCCTCCATCGTTGCGCATATTCCTTGAATGTCTCTCTTTCCTTTTGAGACATGGAACGGAGTTGATCCCTATCAGGAGCCATATCCAAGTTGAATTTGTATTGCTGGACGAAGGCTTTACCTAAGTCGTTGAATGATTGGATATTCGTGCTGTCTAAACCCATGTACCATTTTAGTGCGGCACCGGTGAGACTATCCTGGAAGTAATGAATTAACAGCTGATGATCCTCATTGTACGTAGACATTTTCCTAACATACATTGTAAGATGACTCGAGGACAAGAATTCCTTTGTACTTTTCAAAATCCGGATTTTGAATTTCATATTTTCACGAGGACTAAGCAGATCCCGGCGCTTTTCCCAAACAATTCTTTCCTTGAATCGCTTTTTATCTCAAGTCGCATTTTGAGGAGTTGTTCCGGAGATTTTCCATTGAACCACGAGCTTCGTGCTATTTCCGGAGTGTGATGAACTTCTTCGTGGTAGTGTGCACTACGGAAGTCGAGTTCAACATGATCGGTTGAGAAACCGACATTGTTACTTGTGGAAAGTTATTCCACGTTGTGGAGTGAATGTAGCGCGCAAAGTAGGTATTTCAAGCGAGGTTGTTTGAGAAGTCGGTTGGCGAACTCCAATGCCGGGTTAAAAGGCATTCCCATGGATAGCCCTCCGCATGCGAAAGGTGAACCATCGATCGTGACAAAAACCGGAGTAGTAGTATCCTCTGAAGTTGCTATTTGGTTATGATCGCCGATGTCTTGTTGACTTTCAAAGGTGTTGACCAAAGATGTGAGTCTTTCCACTTCTTCTTGTAGCGTAGTTACCGTACTACGGAGTTCAACGTTTTCTTGCTCAAAATTCTCCATTACTTTTCTTCTTTTGATCCGTATCGACGCTCGAGTTGGTCATGGACGCAATGAGAAACTCTAAGACGCGACAGCTTGACAATTTTCTATCTGGAAAAGTGACAGTTCGAAACTGTGAATGATTAGACTCTAGATGGTAGACTTAAATGCAAAGTATGATGCATGAATATGATTGTAAAGAAAAGAAATTTCCAAAGAATTTATGCTAAACGAGATATTTCTGGCAAATATTTGGATGGAAAACACAAATTTTATTGATTAATGAAGGAAGATTACAACAATTGTTTTTTTGTTGGAGCATTGCTCACACAAATGATACAATAAATGATAAAAATTAACAAACTAAATTAAACTAATTAAACATCTTCGTCGGATGATGATCCAAAGGCTTGATGCAGCTTCAACTTCAGGATTTCCTTCCCATAGTGAGCTTTTAGTTTGGCTTTCTCAGCTTTTAGCTTGCTAATGACTCTTTTCCACTCGTTGGGAGCGGGCTTGCTGATTGTCATTTGCTCAAGCTTTCTTTTCCTTTCCTTGACGTATTTCTGGATGGCGTTATCCTTCTGGCGAATCTTCTCATCTTTCTCCATGAGCCATTCATCCTGGAAGTAAAGCGTCTTTTCATGATCTTTGACTTGCTTCTTGAGCTTCTTATTCTCAAGGTTAGTCTTAAGGAATTTGCTTTCCAAAGCTTCCTTCTCAAACCTTACCTTGGTCAAGGCTTCTTGGTATTCTCCCACAGCTTCAACGGGAAAATTTGTCGATTTGGAAGTGACTGAGAACATGGGATCCTCATAAGCGTAAGGCATTCGAAATTCCTTCGCTCTTTTCTTTACCCAAGAAGTATAGGTTTCCATGGCTACACAATTCTTTGCCTTACCTTTTCCTTTCTTTCGGATGTGATGCCAAGCTTTGATCATCCTAGCCTTCAATCCTTGGGAATCCTCTCCTTCATGATAGAAGTAGCTTTCTACTGTAAAACCGGGAGGTTTACCAGAATTTGCGTATCCGAGCTGACGTTTTGCTAGGAATGAGTTGTAGTTGATTCCTCTTTTCGTACCAATGAGAGGTACGTTGGCGAATTCTCCACAGCTCTCAATGATTTCCATCTCATTGTTTGCCAAGGTATACCAATGGATATCGTCATTTGTAAGAGACATGAGTCTTCTTGACCAATGCCACTCGTCTTTGTTTTCGCGGAAGATATGAGATTTAGGCAGGTGTGAGACAATCCATTGAGGTACACAACACACGATAGTTCCGTCTCCTTGACGATTCCTATGATGAATAGAGACGTACGTATCACCAAGCAGGGTGGGAACAGGATTTCCAATCAGAAAGATCCTTATGGCGTTGATATCAACGAAATTTGGGACGTTGGGAAACAACACCAATCCATAGAGGAGTAAAGCTAAAATAGCTTCAAAGGCTACCATACTACCGGCTTCAGAGAACTTGAGAGCCTTCTCCATTAGGAACTTTGAAGTTAGTCCTAAGAGTTTTCCTCTGGTAGTTAGGTTTTTGTCTATCTCAGGTTTCTTTAAATGAGTCATTGTTGCAATGACTTGTGACTTAGGAATGGCTTCCAAACCATTGAAAGGCACTTTGTCTGATACTGAGATTCCTAGGATATGCGCATACTCTTCCAAAGTAGGCATCAATTGATAATCAGGGAAAGTGAAACAGCGATAGATTGGATCGTAGAATTGAACGAAGGTTTTGAGAAGTCCTTCATCAACGTTAGCGTTCAAAAGAGTTAAAAGAGTTCCATAGCGTTTTCTGAAATCCGAGGGATCTTCTACCAAGGATGCTAACTCTTTCAACTTTCCTACGTCAGGAATCCTAAAACTGTATCTTTTGGTGAATCTTCCTCTGACATCCATCACTCTAACCTAAAATATTTTACAAAGAAAACATCTCTAAATTCTTTGGAAATGGAGAGAGAAATGAAGAAGTTTTTTGTTTTGTTTTTATGAATGAATGAATGAATGAATGCAACAAACATGGTTAGTAGTTATACACACGGGCAAGCGTTCGAAGTCACGAGCATGAAGCCAACGATAAGAATCAACGGGGTTAAGTTCTAAGGGCTTATTCATCCGTGAATCGGGTTCTCGATAATACAGCTCAACACTCCCTTCAAAACATTATTGGATTTGTTGAATACTCGATGGTCCAATAATATTTTCAAGAGAAACTCGCTGATCGTAGTATCGCATGACAATTACTCTAGGCTTACACCGAATAATCTACGCACTACATCCTAATGGCCGGATGGTTTATGTGTTCTACACCACTCACTTCTTAAGTTCCCAAAATACAGCCTTCGCAATTACTTGCTTAAACACAATACCCTCAAGACAACCTCCATCGGAAATATTAACTTCGAAAGCATTGAACGCTCACGATAATACCTCCACCTAGATCTTAAAATGTTTCTTAAACCGGTTAGGATTTCTTTCCATCAAGTGAAATCGAAACACACAATAAAAAAAGATATATGCAAAATATGAAAAGCTTATCCCTTTTTTTTGAAAACAAAAAGCTTGGTGCTCGGACAAAGTAACGAGTTTTCTTTTCTTGAAAAATCAAAATTTCAATACTCCCAGGAGTCGCCATTTTCCCGTTAAAGGTGACGCTCGAGGATGCGAACGTGAGTTCGGATCTTCGCACGTAACGATTTAAATCTTTGATTTGTTTATAAAGATGCATGAGCATCAAGCTTTATTATTTTCAACACAAGAAAGATGATTTAATGATTATGAAAAGGGAAAGTCGAAATACCCTCAATTGATATTGGTATGCGTAACGACTAGCGCAAACTAGACATAACGCATTGGGAGATTCTGAGTAAGGGGATTGGTATATAAAGGGAATAGATGGAGCACCCTAAATATATGTAGTTATCTACGACTTTATATATGAATACATTTGATATGTTGTGTGTTTTTAATTGCTATTTCTATGATTGGGAAAGTTTCTCCTTTGGGATTTTAAGAAAGATTATGTGGGATTCTAGGTTTTGTTATTATTGTGCTCGCAAAGATCCGTGGATCTTCTCGCATACATATCCCTAGTGGGAATCGAGCATTTGTAGCTCGGATCTGTGGTTCTATAGTTTGTTTGGTCCGAGGGAGATAGAAATTTGCTCGGCAAGGATGAGACCTTGTGCCTACGTATTCTCAAAAGGATGTTGAGAAAGTCGAGCAATCGTAGTTCCCACTTATGCTAGTGGAAAGCAACGGATGTTAGTTTAAGAGATGACAAATGTCATCTTAATGAAAATGTATCTAATCTATTTCATCACATACATTTTGAAAAGTTGTTTGATTGATAAAAGTCTTTCGTCGTAAGTATTAGGTGTTTTGCTTGAGTGTACAAGCGCTACCACTTACATGTTTAAGAAAGATGTTTGAAAAAGATGATTGAATCTTTTAACTGTAAGTATTGGGTGTTTTGCTTGAGTGTACAAGCGCTACCACTTCGTTAAGAGATGTTTTTGTTTGAAAAGTTTGAAAAGTTTGAAAAGTTTTTGATGTATGTGATGTAATGGATGAGATACTTCTTCCATAGAGATGATAGATGTCTAAATCTCAAGGAGAAATTGATTGGATTAAAGGGATGCTTTTAAGAAGCCCGTGGGTCCTTGTATTGTTAGCCCAAGAGGAGGCATTCCGAGGGTCATCGAGGGTCATCGAGGGTCCTTGTATGAAGCTCAAGAGGAAGCTATAGGGTATGGCTGGTTTTGGCTTGAAAGGGATTTCACCGAGAAAACATCCTTTACTAAATAAGAGCAATTTCACCGGGAAATTTTACTCATTGGGGAATTTGAAAGTGATTTCACCGGGAAACCATCCTTTCAGGGTTCTATCTTAGCGCGGGTGATTCTTTGTATTGGAAGCCCAAGAGGAGGTGTTAAGAGATTTCCCTCTTTCATTGTATGATGCCCAAGAGAAGGCTAAACTCAATGAGGAGTTCTTTTGAACGAAGCCCAGAGGAGGTCGACTCAGGGAGTCTGTCTTATACTAAGCGGAGGCTAACTCTGTGGGAGAGTTTCTTTGTACAAAGCCCAAGAGAAGGCTAACCCATGCTGGGGATAAGTTATCTTGTATGAAGCCCAAGCGGAGGCTAAACTCAACTGGTAATGAGTTGTCTTGTATGAAGCCCAAGCGGAGGCTAACTCATGCTGATGATGAATTGTCTTGTATGAAGCCCAAGCGGAGGCTATACTGTGGGGAACCTATTGATTAGTCTAATTGTTATGTTATTTATTAGACGGTTGTATAAACAGGTGTGTGTGTGATATGTATTCACAGGAGTTTATGAAGGAAATATAAACAATGCATGATGTTTATTTACAGCAGTTTATGAAATATAAACAAGTGTTTGTGAAACGAACGTTTAAAACGAGCGTAACTTGGTTATTTACAAGTTTGAACTGTGTACAAGGAAATGAATATGTACACGAACGAGTTTTTATGTACAGACAAAGATGGATGTACATAGGAGGGTTGGGACTTACATCGAGAGGCCCGTTGATTTGAAAGCGCTTCACGTGGAATAATGCTCCTTTCAATACCAATGGTATTCAGTGTAAAATGTACAGATGAAACAGAAATGATTGATCAACGTTTATCTGTAAAAAGTATTTTCAAAAAGAAAGAGTATCTGTATTATATACAGATAAAAGATTTTTGAAAAAGAAGTATCTGTGTTATGTACAGATAAAAAGTGTTTGAAAAGAAGTATCTGTGTTATGTACAGATAAAAGTTTGTAAAAAGTATTTGACAAAAGTTTGATATGTACAAAGAAATATTATGTACATAAAAGAATGTTATGGGACTTACACCATGATGGAGGCCCATTGGTTTGAAAGAAATCTTGCTCAGGAGAAACCTTCCTTTAGAACCAATGGATTCGGCGTATAGACAAACGAATAAAAAACAAATGAAAGAAATTTGTTTATGTTTGAATATTGACAAAGATGTTTTGAATATGTACAAATAAAGCTAAGTATGTACATAAAGGGTTGGGACTTAAACCATAAGGGAGGCCCATGATCGATCGAGAAATTCGAGAAGAAACGAATCCAGTTTTATCGTTTTAAATCGGATTGATCATGGTAAAAGATGCAAGTTTGATGAAATGTTTTGAAAAATGATTTGAAAATGTTTTGAAAATGTTTTGAAATGTGAGGTTCATTTATGAGAAGTTTTGAAAAAAATCGGAAGTCGAAAACTTGAAAAATTCACCTTTTAAGGAGGTTTGAAAAAAGTGTTCAGAACATCGTTTTCGGCTCGATTAAAAATTAATCAGATGAAAATATTTTTGGATTTTTTTTGACATAATCATAAAATATATATATTAAATGACAAGTGTGCAAAAAATCATCTCAAAATGAGAAGTTTTGATTGGTTAAAAAAAATTGTTGAAGTTTGAAGAAAAAATATGAAAATATTGAAGTTTTTGTGAAAAAGGATGAAAAAATGGTCTTGCTGGGTTTTGAACCCATGACCTTTGAGTGGGACGTGTGGCAAAGGAACTTAAAGGCAAGCAGACAACCACTAGGCCAAACGCGTTTGAGTGTGTTAGTGGAAAATGACACGCGTTAATATGATATTGGATTATTTGAATTTTTGAAATGAAGAACAATGAAGAACACGCGCGCAGCCTGGGTTCATGGTTTTGATTTTCAGATTCTTTGATTCAATCCAAAATCTTCATTTCTCAACCAAATTCAATGATGTAAACATCAAAGTTGCTCGATTTTTCATCACGAACATGATGGTGCTTGTTAATTTCATTTATATTTAGCCTATCATGTTTTGATTTCTGAAAATACGAAGAACCCTAGAACCTAAAAATCCAAATTAAATGATGTTCGTTCAATGATTCTTGGATTTTTTTGAGGGTTAATGTTCGTTAGGGGTGCAGAAAACAATTGGCCGTGAGCTTTTTTCAAATGATGCAAGGAATCATGATATCTCAGTTCGTGTTCTAACCTGGAAAAGTGAGAATCAAATTCTGGGCAAACGTGTTTTCAGTTGCTTTTTCTTGATTGTATGAGCTCCAACGGCATCTAGGGATCGTGTATGAATGGTCTGCACCTCATGGAATTGCTTGGATTGTTCTATAGAAGTCGACCTGCATCAATGAAAAACAGAAACTGGAAATCGATGTAAATCGTGTTACAGGTTGTTGCCAATGATCTGGATCACTTATATGATGTTCATGGAAGGTGTATGGATGATCAAAACTCCAAGTAATCCAGCTTAGCCATGAATTCGTGCTTTAAGGCAGTTTTGGTTAAGAAGATGACATGAAATGTGATTTTGAATCCTAGCTTGTTCTATGTTGATTTTAATGTTCAAACATATTCCATATGGATATTATGATATGTTAGGCACCAAAGAGTATCACAGTTCTTGCTAAATTTGAAGATTGCAATGTTTGGCAATTTGAGCTATGATACTTGAATTTTCAAGAAAAAGAGTGAGAGCATGGATTTGTATTTTCTTTGGAGTTGATTACTCTTGAAATGGAAGCTATTTATAGGCAACAAGTCTGAATTTGTTAGGCAAGAAGTACATGGCAATTGGTGAATCAAAGCTTGCTTAAGGGGCAAGATTGTCCTTTGGCTTTTGAAAAGGAAGGTTCCTTTTTTTACCATGTGCAAAATTATTCAAACTTGATCCAATCTTCAATCATCACTTTTCACTGATGTTTATCAGTTTGATGAGTCATTTTGGCAAGGTGGCAAGTGGTTTGAATGAGAAAACACAAAAAGACCTATAATTTGAAGTTGTGAACTTTGAAAATTTAAGTTTCATGGACCCTTTTGTTTCAATTTCAAAGACATAGCTAGCCTCCATGGGTTTTGGAGTTCTTGGACATTTTGGAAAGATTTTTCCATGATCTACAACTTTCATGTTTTGAGTTTTTTCAAATTCCAATTGGAACTAGGTGAAAAAATGACTTGAAGTTTGGAAAAAATGTGAAATTTCAACACTTAGAAATTTTTCTAAGTTATAGAAATTTTGACTTTTTGTTGACTTTTCCAAATTCTTTGATTTTTTATGATCATGATGGATCATTTGAAGTATTTTGATGATGGAAAAAGTTTTGTTTTGAAAAATTTGACCAAAAGTCAAAGTTTGACTTTTGTAGATGAAATTTCATCGACGTTTCGAAATTGATGATGAATTTGTGAACCTCTGTGATGTTTTGAATCCGAAATTAGGTCAAGATGTTATATCTAAGATATAATGACCAATCTCTATCCAAAAAGTCAATTCTGCTCAAAAATCGAGAATGCCTATGCTCGACCAAAACCCTAATTGGTCGATCCTCGATTGATCTATGAGAAAATGGATATCCGAGGATTGATGATGATTTGATCAAGATAGATCAAATGGAGTGAGAAAATCTCAAACCCTAATTGGTTAGCTCTTGAATCGATGAAAATCGATGAAACCCTAATTTTGACATGTGAATGCGGAATGGTTATGCAACAATGCAAATGTAAGGTGGTATATTAGGTCAAAATTTGGGGTATGACACTTACCTTATCATGAGTCAAATGATAATCAGAGATCTCTGTAACTGTTCCCTCACTACTGCTAGCACCCACAGTAGGAAACTCCACCTCAAACTGAATTTTCTCTATTATAGTTTTTACCAGGTTTCTCCCTTGGTTTTCACTATTCTTCTTCTGAAGAAATTCTCTATCAACCAAGTAAGTTGTTTTAACCTCGGCTCTTCCCCAAAAACTCAATAACAACTCAATGGCAACATGCACTTTTATCCCTTGGTTTTTGCAAAATTCATTATACTCCTCTGAAACTTTTTCAAGGCATTCATAACACCTTAAACTCAAATCTCACAGTTCTTCCTTGTCATTAAAGTCTTCACTAGTTATTGATGAATTAATAACAACATTCAATCCTTCTAAAATATATAGACCACATATTTTAGACCCTTTAACAATAATCAATTCATCACGTGAAATTTCAAAACTCCATGTTCAACTCTAGTACAATAGCCTAGATCATCAAACATACTTATAGATAACAAATTTCGCTTGAGTTCTGGAACATACCTCAGATTGTGAATACAAATTTCACGATCATCACACATTTTAAGTCTGATTGTACCAATACCATGAACCTTGCAAGCCTTATTATCACCAAGGCTAACAACTCCACCTTGAACCATCTTTAAAGTTTCGAAGTATTATATTCTTAGACACATGTGATAAGAGCAACCTGAGTCAATGACCAAACTATCTTTAGTTCCAAACTCGATACTACTAGTGCTTCAGAATACTCATAACTTTCCACACCCAAGGTAACTGCAGCTTAAACAGAATCATCATTGACTTTTCTCTCAGGACAATCCCTTTTAAAGTGACCGATTTTTTGACAATTAAAACATTTTACCTTTTGACTTTTCAGACCTCTTTGATTTGGACACCCCTTTACGCTCACCTCCTCCTCTTGACACATTTAAGCCTTCACCATTATCTTCAATCTTCAAATCTTTCAACTTTGAAAATTCTTTGGATTTCACAGCTGGCTGGACTTCATCCAAAGTAATAGTACCTTCCTTACCATAAAGAAGGGCATCCTTAAAGTGCTCAAAGGATCTGGATAATGAACTCAGCAGTAGTAAAGCCTTGTCCTCATCATCAATCTTCACTTAAATATTCTCAAGATCATCAATAATATGGTGAAATCATGTAAGCTGCTCAACTATGGATGTACGCTCCACCATTCGGAATGAATAGAGTTGTTGTTTCAGACACAACCTGTGAGTCAAAGACATAGTCATATACAATGATTCAAGTTTTGCCCACATAGAAACCATATTTTCCTCCTTGGAAACCTCTCTTAGAACTTTATCCTCGTGGCACAAGATAATGACACTTTTGGCCTTATCCACCATATCGGTCTTCTCTATCTGTGTAAGACATGCAAGCATCAATGCTCCACTCTTCAAAGCATCAATACAATTCTCTTAAATTAAAATTGCTTACATCTTAATTTTCCACAATCCAAAGTCGTTGTTACTGGAAAGATTCTCGATCTCCCATCTGTCCATGGTGTTCAATACCTCTTTGCTCCATGCTCACCGCACCAGTTGTTTTGAATCTTGTTGTTAATTACAACAAAATTCAATATCAATCTGTGAGAAAAAGAATAGTAGCAACAAAAATAAATGGTCTTCAACAATAATAATTATTACAAAAAAATATAACAGAATAAAGCGAGAAAAAGAAGAAGGTTTGTTTACCCAGTTTGATCAAACGATCTACTCTAGGGGAGAGATCAACTCTTCAATTCAATACACTCAGAAAGTTGTTACAAGAGATTACATATGAGTTACAAGAAAATAGCCTTTGCCTTAGGGTTCCCAAGAACAACCCTATTTTCTACCCAAGTGTTTCCCAACCTCTTCAGCTTTCAGTATATGAATAACTCAAACCCAATATGTAAAGAAGTGTTTCCCAATTCACAATAACCTTAGATAACCCCAAAAGTTTCCAAAACTTTTGCCTTCTAAGGTTTCCCTTGAGAATATCCAAAATCATATACTATGCCTTCAAACTCTTATTCTCCATTTTGGTGTAAGCTCTAAGATTGTCACACCTGCAAACATATAAGAGATACATATTTATAATAACAAATACCCAACAAATAAAGCCCAAAATCACAGGTATCCATGGACAAAACGAGAAACTGTTGAAAAAGCCTGAAAACCCAAAAATCAATATTCACCGCACGAACAACACTATTCACCGTACGAACGTCACTATTCATCTGTACAGATAACATTATTCATCCAACCGTTTTTTTTCTTTCTATTTTTCGACTTTTCATCCCACTTTCTGAAACTTTCGATCCTTGTTGTAAATGCAATCTCCAAAATATATTTTCTTTCTCTTCATCAACAAAGATTTTAAGACACGTTTACAACAAATTAGGGTTAATAATATCTATAATCCTAGGTTCAATTTATGCGCTCGTCAACACATATAAGGCAATGCACAAAAGAGTAGTTGAATAAGCACTACAATATCAACTTAAGAAATTAATATATAAACAAATCATATGTCCCAACAGATAAAAAATAGGTTCATCTTTTAATACCTAATCAAAACCATAATTAGCTACTCGTTGAAAAAAAGTTCGTACAGTAGAGTTATATATAAAATACATGAAATTACAGTAAGAATTTAGTCTTCGAATGATGAAAATTATTCATTCCGGAGCCCTAATATATTCCTTTGCCGTCAAAACTACTTCAGAATTCGTAGCAAAGGTTCCAACCCCGTGAAAATCTGTCAAGATGTCTTTTTAACGTGTTTGAATTAGTCTAGATCATGCCATCATATGCTGAAAACTTTTCATCGTGCCTTGATGTCATGGCGCGATAGGCTTTTTTCCTTGCCTCCGTGACACAAAATTGGTCATGAATTTTCAGTAGCTTTTGTTCTCTTTCTTCATACAATTCTTCATTTTTCTTTCTTTATCTTGTTTCTTCATTTCCCTTCAATTTCTTCTTAAAACCAAGACATATTAAACCAAAATTACATCAAAACATCAGGGAATGCTCAATAAAATTATATGACGATAAATAGTCATTACATTAGATGAAGCATGCCTTGTATCAAAAGTCTTCCTGACATAATGGTGGTCAGACGGTGTGTCTCGTTCAAGTTCCTACAACAACGAAACAAGTATGTGGAGAAAGAGTTTCCACTTGAGGAGTGTTATACCCTGATTTTTGCCCACGAGATCTCACATCATTTGCATCTTTGCATCTCATTAAGATCACAAAAGCATGATCACCTCACTCTCCTATCCTTAGAGCCTGCCTTTGAGGGATCACCAAGCACCCAGTTTTTTTATCTTGTACACACATGCTTTATGTTTTACTAATTTCTAATCAGAATACAAAAAGATATATTGTGTTTCCCTTTGTTTGTTTTGCAAGGACAAGTGTGAATCAAATGGATCAAACAAATTCCCGGGTTCTCATCTAATCAAAGTTAAACTTTAGTCAACATTGATCTTCAATGACTTGTGCATTAGGGATTGGCCTATAATATTAGGTCATATCATCTTCAAATATCATTCAATCATCAATTGATCAAGAGTTATTCAAGTTTGGTTGCTTATTCCTCAAGAAAGGTCAAAGGTTCATCTACTTATTTTCACGCCTTTTTCATCAAGTAATCTCAAGTATGGCTAATTTTTATCAAAGATCAATCAAGGCCTCATTATTATAAGTTTATATATGCATCATCATGCCTTTGATTGCAATAAATTATTTGGCCAATTTATAACTAAGGACCTCACTCCCTTCATTTTGCAAGCTTTAAAGAGCCAAAAACACTATGTAGAATTCACTACAAACCACCAAATTATCCAAGTTCGTTTTCTCATTTCCAAAGCTTTTTAATCCAAAATTTTGATCCAAACACCTTCATTGGTCTTCCCTAAACCGAAAACAAGCCTTTAGGTATCTTAAATCTTCCTGACCAAGTCCATTTTCAGAAGCTTTTCACCACACTTTGTTCTGGTAGTTACAAACCTCCATTTTGATTCAAACTTTTTACCACAATGTTGTCATTGATCTTCTGAAGCTCATGCTTATTTTGTATTGCATTTTCATCTTGATTTGAACATTTAATTTTAAATTTCATTTTCAACTTTCTTCTAGTTTTCTTCAAAATTATTTGCACTCAGTTTAAATAAATTTTAATGGTTGTGATGATTGAGATGATAGTGAAGAGACGAATCTCATGATGCAAGTCTCAACCTTTCTTATTTCCATTTGAAGAATCACGAACTTGGTTGAATTTCTGGTTTTTTTCGTAGCCTGGAGGTTGAAGATGATGTGGTGTCATCACCAACCAATGATAACGTGCCCCTTGAAATGTTGTGATTGGCTTGACCTATTTCACTCCCACGCGTGCATTTTGGCTCACTTCCACCGTATATCTTCACTTTTATGACTTTGGATCTGCCAACGTATTTAAGTGAAAATGATTTGACGCCTAACAATTTTTGTTTTATTTTAATTTTTACAAAATTGGTTTTAAAATTCATTTTATCTTTAAAAATTCATAACTCCTTCATTTTGTATTCATAAATTATGAAAAATTACACAAAAATATTTTGCATTATTTCTGACTTCATGTGATTTTTCTGAATTTTTATTTTGATGTTTTTTATTTTTGATATTTTTCATATGTTTGTGTGTTTTAATTAGTTTAAAGTCTCTGAAAAAACCAAAAATATTTTATAACCCTCTTTCATCATCTCATACTTAAAATTTATTTTTCCAGAGTTTTATTTTTAGTTTTAATATTTTTTTATACTAATTTTAGCTTTTTAATTTGATTTTAAATAGTTTAAAAATAATTTAGTGTTCTCAAATTTATGAAACTATTTTCTAAAAATATTATAGACCATTTGTAATTTTTCTATGGTCTCACTTTATTTTCATTTGATGCTTTGATTAGAC
The DNA here is from genome assembly GCA_021764765.1 of Vicia sativa. Lineage (NCBI taxonomy): Eukaryota > Viridiplantae > Streptophyta > Magnoliopsida > Fabales > Fabaceae > Vicia > Vicia sativa. Next base: position 10,533,469 of record CM038793.1, on the reverse strand, counting down.
TTTGATATTTTATCCTTTATTTTCATTTAAAATTCAATTTAAAATTTATTTTATGTACTTTATTAATTGTTTTATTGCGTTTTAAATTTTATTTGACTTTTTTGACTGGTTGACCTTGGTTTATTGTTCCTTTGATCATAAGTTTCATCAATCTCATTGGATCTTGGGTATTGATGGGGGTGAAAACCCTAATCCACCAAAATGAATGAATGATGTTGATGATAACTCGAATAAGACCTTGATCAAATTTGAATTTTTATTTTGTCTTGTTCATTTTATCTCATATTCACCTCCTTCTTCTTTTTCTTTTGATTAATTTGGAAATCATTTGCAATTTTTTAGTTCATCTAAGTTTGTGGATATTTGATGAACTTTCATCATTTCATATCTAACTCTAAATGGTCATTTGATCATCCAAGGTACATGGGATTGATGATAAGTTTGTCATAATGTATCTTTCTTGACCATGGTTTTGATCACATTTGTATTTACTTGTGCTACATATTTTAGGAGTATGATTTCTATCATATCCCTAACATGTATGGTACATACATTATTATTGACCGACCTTGTATGGTATTAACTTCTACATAAGTTTGTTTGCGATTGCTTAACATAGCGCTAAATTTCTCTTGAATCGGAAGACTAACCTACTAACTCTAACCTTAATTGTACTAACTTTTATTTTAATGCAATTTAAATTTCCCACAATTTACTTTATCTCATTTAATTTTAGCATCTTTATCATTCTTGTCATTTATTTTTTTGCTCTTTACTTTATGCCATTTTCCTTTTGCTCACTTGAGCACTTTATCTTTATGTCATTCTTTTTTTTTGTTGCTTAATTGAGCTTTCTTTTCCTTTAAAAGACATTAATAATCAACTTAAAAAAATTATAAAACTTAAGGATCTTTTTGGACTATGGTTACTATCCTTTTGCATCTTAGAGTATTTGGACCTATTGGACCTTAGGATAAAACCTTGAGACTTTGAGACCTTTGGTCCTTGAAACCTTGTTATTATTTTGTCTATGTATATGGAACTTTTCTGTATGTAGGTGTTACTTTGAAAATCATCTGATGTAAGAATAAATCATCTGATACATGCCATGTCATCAAACACTAAGCTTGCACCTGAGGCACTATTGTTCATCTGATGCTTGTTATTTGGTTATGTGGATTTAATCCAAAGGAATGAGATGAATTGTTTGAATTGTGTTAAGATGATTTCACTTGTTTTGTTAGATCTTTCCTACCTTAGCTTTTACTTTATGCTTTAGGATAGTTCCTTCATCGCTTTCCTATCTTCTTCAATTTTCAAATCCTCTCCCTTATTTTCAAAAACCTTATTGTTTTCAAACTTAAACCACTTTCAATAAAAATCTTGACTTTGTCAAGTGCATTTTTAAGTTGAGATGCAAAGGTCTATCATTCTTATGTTTATGGATATTTGGTTGAGTATTTTCCATAAGATGACAAAATGTCTCTTCTGTTATAATCAACCAACAAACAACTTTTTTCTCTTAAAAAGAAATACGTGGTTTTGATTTCATCATTTCACGTTGGTGGTACGTAGGCACGGGGCTCTTGAAGTCTTACCGAATCAAAATTGTTACAAAAACATTTATTTTCTCATCTCTACAAACTTTTTGCAAATAAGTCTTTTATATCCAAATACACATATTTTCAAAGAGGTTCCCGAGGACTACTGTGGATGTTTAGGGTGCTAACACATTCCTTTTGCATAACCAATTCCCATTCCTAGATCTCAGTTTTATTAGTTTTGCTTTAATTTTTTAACGTTTTATTCGATCTTTTCCCATTCATTTGGAAACATTAAAGTGTTGTGGCGACGTTCACTTTGCGAGTTAATTTAATCAATAACTTAATCTCAACATTTCACCGGTACAAGGAGGAAAATAGTGGATAAACTCACACTTGAGGGAGAGAGTTTTATGCATAAGTGTGAGTTGGAAGCTCCAAATTGCTTTGAAAAGTGGAGTTTGAGCACTTTATAAGTGAGATGACCCATACACCTATCATCTTAAGGTTTTGGCTAAATATGTGGTTTCTCTTTCACTTATGTATTGCTCTTGACCCAATTAGAATATTCCCATGATGATCCAACAAAGTATATGAGCTGGTTGACTCGGAGGTAGTGGATCGACTTAATGTTTCATCCAATGGACTTAAATGAATTCGAACTAGTACACTCAACTTAAAGTCTCATCGGAAGGGATCGACCAAGTCTAAGCCAATAGACTTATCTAAACGTCTCGCGAGGGGCTTAAATTATCATCAAACATGTTCCTCTAAATGTCACGCTGATTGAAGAGTCTCGTCAAATAGAAAAATTTAAACACTCGCTCAAGGGATTGGACTAAAGTATCACTTGAGAGATTCAACTTAAAGTCTCCTTGAGGAACTCAACTTAAAATCTCTCCGAGGACTTAACTTAAGGCCTTGCCATAGGAACTTGAAAAGTATTTCCGAAGAGACTCAACTTATAGTCTCTCTTGGGAGACTCATATTAAAGTCTTGCCTAAGAGACTTAATTTTAAGTCTCGTCTGAAAGACTCAACTTATAGTCTCGCCTAAGACGATCAACTTAAAGTTTCACCTGAGGGACCTAACTTAAAGTCTCACAAGATGGACTCAAATTAAAGTGACTTATGAGGCCGTCAACTTAGAAACTCTCCAAGAAATAAATTAACCTTTGTCAGGATTAAATCAATTCGCCTTTTTCAATCCTTGAGTAGCCTAGATTTGAGTAGCAAGCCACCCGATTGGGCCTTACCGTCCATTCACCTAATAAATGTGGGTGGTGACATGGACCCATAATGACTAATTGAAGTGGGTCCGTCAAAGAGAGGAAACCACCTTCCCTATGATCTAAGGAGTAATAAATCCTTCTTCCTCGTGATCTTATAGTGGAGCAAAAGTAACTTCCCTTAACCCGCCGTGAGTTTGCCATAAATCTATCGAAAACACTTAAAGCCTCAACCCATCCCTACCAGCATATGGGTGCCACACATCTAAGCTTTTTAACAAAATATGCAACGAATACTATCATCACAATTCAAAACATGAACATTTCCTTATTCTTGGGGAAAAGGCTTGGAATTGAGAATTTAAAGAAAAAACATAAGAGTTTACATACTTTGATGATAGCTTCTAAGTACTACGCTACTTACCAAAATACTTCCATAATCCTCCTCAATTTCTACTTTCATTATCATACACAATTTCACTCAAATGAAATGAGTATTACTCAATCAACACATAAATGTCATTTTATCATAAGTTTGAACATTTTTTAAATAGTCAATCAAATTAAAATTATTACACACATTTTGAGGTATTTATTTTTCTCTTTTTTTTAGATAAGTACCTATTTTTCACAATAATTTTTCAGGTCTCTTTCAATGCTATTATTTTCCCTTAAGACCATCACCTAAAACTTAAAACTTGATTATTACATGAGAAACTCTAAACTTAAAATTATGAACGTGATTATTAGATGAAAAACTCTAAACTTAAAATTATGATATACTTTTAATAAATTTCTTAATCCATCTCATAATTTTCTTAGGTATTACATGAATTTCCACAAATGTCTCTAAAAATTGAAAGTTTATTTTCCGTTCGCATCCTATATTATGCAAATCACGTTGAAAGGATTGGGTGCAAACTAGAAGTATACTTCCGATTTTAATTTAATTGTCTTATTGGAAGTGTAGGTGAATCAAAAATTGACTGTAATTATTGATTATAATTTTGCCTAATTTTAAGAAGTAAATTTTTCCTATCTAAATCAAATATTAATGTTTGGTTTTATTTTATTAAATCAAATTGTTTTATTTTCTAGATAGAATAAAGCGTGCATGTGAGACTGAATTAGGAATAACGTCAAAAAATTAATTGGTTAAAAACTAGATAGCTTTTGGATGCAAAACATGTTGCCACCATGGGTGTTCATAAACATTTTTTTAATTATTTTTATAACATGTCTGCAAGATCTTACTCTCAGGTTGGGAGTTTAAATAAACAATATTAAATTATATACAAAAATTAGCCAACTTTATATATTGTGTACTAAATTATATACTTTAATTTAGCTCTTTTTTTCTAGTTTGGAACCGAAAATATATTTTCGATTTTAACTCAAATATTTTAAAATAAAATGCACCGAAATATAATTGATTTTAGGGGACATTTTAAAAATGTAGTAAGATTTAATTCCATTCCAGTGAATTAAGAAATTCTCTTTTATTTGATGAGATTGTTAAAAAAAAAGGAGCAAACTTTTAAAAATTTGGATCAGAGGTGACTAAACAAAGAAAGAAATAGGTTTATGAGTAATTTCAATTTAAAAATTTTATATTCGTTATTATTATTTTTAATAAATATAGGTTTAAAAAAATAAGTATAAATGATATGTAAAAATAGGAAGGCATGGATGTCATTGTTCATATAGTTTAATTGTGTCAAGTATTAGACAAAATGATACAATTAGAACTAAAATAGGAAAGAGTGATAAAAGCTAACCTAGAGAAATTTTTATTATTTTATTTGTAAAAACACTACATCTTGGATGTACTGTTTTTGCATCAATAGATTCAATACGTTGCCAAACTCTACATTGACCATTCATACAACCACCTTTTGACTAATTAACCAATAGCAATTTGTGCAATGGTTTCGCTTTTGATCGAAAACATCAATATAGTGACGATATGGGCTTCACGCCACGTAAAGCGAGAAAAATAAAGTATTAACCCATCTTGGAAACAATATTGGTTTGAATGAAAACTTATAAATTCCTCCTGATTGTAGTGTGTGGAATCCAAGATCATCATCTTTAGATTTACAATGAGCAGTTAGACTTATCGGTCTGGTATAACATCTTTAATTGTAACATAAACCCTAGGATTTAAATCAATAGCATTGATGTCTCTAATCTTAGATGCAAATATTACAATTAAAAGGATTGAGATTTTGAAGACAACTGAGTTTGAATATGCCATGACTAGAAGCATAGTATCTACAAGAGTTATGTTAACCTTTATTTATAGAACACTAAATAGCCTAGGCTCATTTTTGAGTTTGATAAATAAATAACTTTTGCAACTACTTTGAGAGTAATTATAATTTAATATATGTTGGTTTCATATTAAACTAAAGGACACTATAAATTATAGTCGTTATAAAAAATTTAATATTTCTTTAATATTGTGAAATGTTTTTTTAATAGAGTGAAACATTAGTAATGTTGTAATTTTAAAGGAGAAGTTTAAATATTGTGATAATATATACTTTCTTCCAATTTATAAGACGCTTTAGAAAATATAAAAATAAATTAATAAAAACAAAGAAAAAAATTTAAGAAATAAAAATATAGAAATTCCACATGGCTTTTAAAAATTAAATGAAAGCAAAATATAAATTTAAAATTAAATCAAAACAAAAATATAAGTCCAACTAGACTATACGTCATTTAAAATGAAATCTGGGCTTAACAAAGGTGTATTTGAGAGAATTATGAGGGGGTTTTAATAAAAAATCTTTTACAAAACCTAAAACGAATCTCACTAATAAGCGAATCTCACTAATATTATAAGGGATATTGTATATTTAACCCTTAAAATATCACTATTGTGGCATTGAAATTGTAAAATAATTTATAATTTAAAATAATTTTATTTTGCAAAGACACTTATAGTTTAAGAAGGGGGAATACATCACATTATTGTGATTTATTTAATATATATTTTAAAATTTAAATTCTTAATTTAAAATATTCTGAATTTTAATTAAATATTATTTGTAATTTATAACTAGGATAAAACATATAAATTAAATTTAATATCTTTTGGTTTCATGTTAATCTTCAGATTTATTTTGGTCTTTTAATTTAAAAAATAGTTGATATTGATCTTTTAACTCTTTAAAAGTATCGATTAATTTTTATCTAATTAACATCGAATTTAATGACTGATTAATATGATATACTTTGAAGAGTTAAGGTACTAATTGAACTTTTTAAGTTAAAAGACAAAAATAAACTTTGAGATAAACATTCGAGAGAAAAGGATATTAAGCCCAAATTAAGTTTAACATTTAAAAATAAAGATTAATATTAATAATGATGGTGAAAAAGTAAAATAATATTTTTCGTCTCTAAACTTTATCTCAAATTTATGAAACTATTTTCTAAAAATATTATAGACCATTTGTAATTTTCTATGGTCTCACTTTATTTTCATTTGATGCTTTGATTAGACTTTGATATTTTATCCTTTATTTTCATTTAAAATTCAATTTAAAATTTATTTTATGTACTTTATTAATTGTTTTATTGCGTTTTAAATTTTATTTGACTTTTTTGACTGGTTGACCTTGGTTTATTGTTCCTTTGATCATAAGTTTCATCAATCTCATTGGATCTTGGGTATTGATGGGGTGAAAACCCTAATCCACCAAAATGAATGAATGATGTTGATGATAACTCGAATAAGACCTTGATCAAATTTGAATTTTTATTTTGTCTTGTTCATTTTATCTCATATTCACCTCATTCTTCTTTTTCTTTTGATTAATTTGGAAATCATTTGCAATTTTTTAGTTCATCTAAGCTTGTGGATATTTGATGAACTTTCATCATTTCATATCTAACTCTAAATGGTCATTTGATCATCCAAGGTACATGGGATTGATGATAAGTTTGTCATAATGTATCTTTCTTGACCATGGTTTTGATCACATTTGTATTTACTTGTGCTACATATTTTAGGAGTATGATTTCTATCATATCCCTAACATGTATGGTACATACATTATTATTGACCGACCTTGTATGGTATTAACTTCTACATAAGTTTGTTTGCGATTGCTTAACATAGCGCTAAATTTCTCTTGAATCGGAAGACTAACCTACTAACTCTAACCTTAATTGTACTAACTTTTATTTTAATGCAATTTAAATTTCCCACAATTTACTTTATGTCATTTAATTTTAGCATCTTTATCATTCTTGTCATTTATTTTTTTGCTCTTTACTTTATGCCATTTTCCTTTTGCTCACTTGAGCACTTTATCTTTATGTCATTCTTTTTTTTTTGTTGCTTAATTGAGCTTTCTTTTCCTTTAAAAGACATTAATAATCAACTTAAAAAAATTATAAAACTTAAGGATCTTTTTGGACTATGGTTACTATCCTTTTGCATCTTAGAGTATTTGGACCTATTGGACCTTAGGATAAAACCTTGAGACTTTGAGACCTTTGGTCCTTGAAACCTTGTTATTATTTTGTCTATGTATATGGAACTTTTCTGTATGTAGGTGTTACTTTGAAAATCATCTGATGTAAGAATAAATCATCTGATACATGCCATGTCATCTAACACTAAGCTTGCACCTGAGGCACTATTGTTCATCTGATGCTTGTTATTTGTTATGTGGATTTAATCCAAAGGAATGAGATGAATTGTTTGAATTGTGTTAAGATGATTTCACTTGTTTTGTTAGATCTTTCCTACCTTAGCTTTTACTTTATGCTTTAGGATAGTTCCTTCATCGCTTTCCTATCTTCTTCAATTTTCAAATCCTCTCCCTTATTTTCAAAAACCTTATTGTTTTCAAACTTAAACCACTTTCAATAAAAATCTTGACTTTGTCAAGTGCATTTTTAAGTTGAGATGCAAAGGTCTATCATTCTTATGTTTATGGATATTTGGTTGAGTATTTTCCATAAGATGACAAAATGTCTCTTCTGTTATAATCAACCAACAAACAACTTTTTTCTCTTAAAAAGAAATACGTGGTTTTGATTTCATCATTTCACGTTGGTGGTACGTAGGCACGGGGCTCTTGAAGTCTTACCGAATCAAAATTGTTAAAAAAACATTTATTTTCTCATCTCTACAAACTTTTTGCAAATAAGTCTTTTATATCCAAATACACATATTTTCAAAGAGGTTCCTGCGGACTACTGTGGATGTTTAGGGTGCTAACACATTCCCTTTGCATAACCAATTCCCATTCCTAGATCTCAGTTTTATTAGTTTTGCTTTACTTTTTTTTAACGTTTTATTCGATCTTTTCCCATTCATTTGGAAACATTAAAGTGTTGTGGCGACGTTCACTTTGCGAGTTAATTTAATCAATAACTTAATCTCAACTTTTCACCGGTACAAGGAGGAAAATAGTGGATAAACTCACACTTGAGGGAGAGAGTTTTATGCATAAGTGTGAGTTGGAAGCTCCAAATTGCTTTGAAAAGTGGAGTTTGAGCACTTTATAAGTGAGATGACCCATACACCTATCATCTTAAGGTTTTGGCTAAATATGTGGTTTCTCTTTCACTTATGTATTGCTCTTGACCCAATTAGAATATTCCCCATGATGATCCAACAAAGTATATGAGCCTTGGTTGACTCGGTGGGGGAGAGGTAGTGGATCGACTTAATGTTTCATCCAATGGACTTAAATGAATTCTGAACTAGTACACTCAACTTAAAGTCTCATCGGAAGGGATCGACCGAAGTCTAAGCCAATAGACTTATCTAAACGTCTCGCCAGAGGGGGCTTAAATTATCATCAAACATGTTCCTCTAAATGTCACGCCTGATTGACGAAGAGTCTCGTCAAATAGAAAAAATTTAAACACTCGCTCAAGGGATTGGACTAAAGTATCACTTGAGAGATTCAACTTAAAGTCTCCCTTGAGGAACTCAACTTAAAATCTCTCTGGAGGACTTAACTTAAGGCCTTGCCATAGGAACTTGAAAAGTATTTCCGAAGAGACTCAACTTATAGTCTCTCTTGGGAGACTCATATTAAAGTCTTGCCTAAGAGACTTAATTTTAAGTCTCGTCTGAAAGACTCAACTTATAGTCTCGCCTAAGACGATCAACTTAAAGTTTCACCTGAGGGACCTAACTTAAAGTCTCACAAGATGGACTCAAATTAAAGTGACTTATGAGGCCGTCAACTTAGAAACTCTCCAAGAAATAAATTAACCTTTGTCAGGATTAAATCAATTCGCCTTTTCAATCCTTGAGTAGCCTAGATTTGAGTAGCAAGCCACCCGATTGGGCCTTACCGTCCATTCACCTAATAAATGTGGGTGGTGACATGGACCCATAATGACTAATTGAAGTGGGTCCGTCAAAGAGAGGAAACCACCTTCCATATGATCTAAGGAGTAATAAATCCTTCTTCCTCGTGATCTTATAGTGGAGCAAAAGTAACTTCCCTTAACCCGCCGTGAGTTTGCCATAAATCTATCGAAAACACTTAAAGCCTCAACCCATCCCTACCAGCATATGGGTGCCACACATCTAAGCTTTTTAACAAAATATGCAACGAATACTATCATCACAATTCAAAACATGAACATTTCCTTATTCTTGGGGAAAAGGCTTGGAATTGAGAATTTAAAGAAAAAACATAAGAGTTTACATACTTTGATGATAGCTTCTTAGTACTACGCTACTTACCAAACTACTTCCATAATCCTCCTCAATTTCTACTTTCATTATCATACACAATTTCACTCAAATGAAATGAGTATTACTCAATCAACACATAAATGTCATTTTATCATAAGCTTGAACATTTTTTAAATAGTCAATCAAATTAAAATTATTACACACATTTTGAGGTATTTATTTTTCTCTTTTTTTTTAGATAAGTACCTATTTTTCACAATAATTTTTCAGGTCTCTTTCAATGCTATTATTTTCCCTTAAGACCATCACCTAAAACTTAAAACTTGATTATTACATGAGAAACTCTAAACTTAAAATTATGAACGTGATTATTAGATGAAAAACTCTAAACTTAAAATTATGATATACTTTTAATAAATTTCTTAATCCATCTCATAATTTTCTTAGGTATTACATGAATTTCCACAAATGTCTCTAAAAATTGAAAGTTTATTTTCCGTTCGCATCCTATATTATGCAAATCACGTTGAAAGGATTGGGTGCAAACTAGAAGTATACTTCCGATTTTAATTTAATTGTCTTATTGGAAGTGTAGGTGAATCAAAAATTGACTGTAATTATTGATTATAATTTTGCCTAATTTTAAGAAGTAAATTTTTCCTATCTAAATCAAATATTAATGTTTGGTTTTATTTTATTAAATCAAATTGTTTTATTTCTAGATAGAATAAAGCGTGCATGTGAGACTGAATTAGGAATAACGTCAAAAAATTAATTGGTTAAAAACTAGATAGCTTTTGGATGCAAAACATGTTGCCACCATGGGTGTTCATAAACATTTTTTTAATTATTTTTATAACATGTCTGCAAGATCTTACTCTCACTGGTTGGGAGTTTAAATAAACAATATTAAATTATATACAAAAATTAGCCAACTTTATATATTGTGTACTAAATTATATACTTTAATTTAGCTCTTTTTTTTTCCTAGTTTGGAACCGAAAATATATTTTCGATTTTAACTCAAATATTTTAAAATAAAATGCGCACCGGAAATATAATTCTAATTTTAGGGGGACATTTTAAAAAATGTAGTAAGATTTAATTCCATTCCAGTGAATTAAGAAATTCTCTGCTTTTATTTGATGAGATTGTTAAAAAAAAAAAGGAGCAAACTTTTAAAAAATTTGGATCAGAGGTGACTAAACAAAGAAAGAAATAGGTTTATGAGTAATTTCAATTTAAAAATTTTATATTCGTTATTATTATTTTTAATAAATATAGGTTTAAAAAAATAAGTATAAATGATATGTAAAAATAGGAAGGCATGGATGTCATTGTTCATATAGTTTAATTGTGTCAAGTATTAGACAAAATGATACAATTAGAACTAAAATAGGAAAGAGTGATAAAAGCTAACCTAGAGAAATTTTTTATTATTTTATTTGTAAAAAAAACTACATCTTGGATGTACTGTTTTTTGCATCAATAGATTCAATACGTTGCCAAACTCTACATTGACCATTCATACAACCACCTTTTTGACTAATTAACCAATAGCAATTTGTGCAATGGTTTCGCTTTTGATCGAAAACATCAATATAGTGACGATATGGGCTTCCTGGCCACGTAAAGGCGCAGAAAAATAAAGTATTAACCCATCTTGGAAACAATATTGGTTTGAATGAAAACTTATAAATTCCTCCTGATTGTAGTGTGTGGAATCCAAGATCATCATCTTTAGATTTACAATGAACAGTTAGACTTATCGGTCCTGGTATAACATCTTTAATTGTAACATAAACCCTAGGATTTAAATCAATAGCATTGATGTCTCTAATCTTAGATGCAAATATTACAATTAAAAGGATTGAGATTTTGAAGACAACTGAGTTTGAATATGCCATGACTAGAAGCATAGTATCTACAAGAGTTATGTTAACCTTTATTTATAGAACACTAAATAGCCTAGGCTCATTTTTGAGTTTGATAAATGAATAACTTTTTTGCAACTACTTTGAGAGTAATTATAATTTAATATATGTTGGTTTCATATTAAACTAAAGGACACTATAAATTATAGTCGTTATAAAAAATTTAATATTTCTTTAATATTGTGAAATGTTTTTTTAATAGAGTGAAACATTAGTAATGTTGTAATTTTAAAGGAGAAGTTTAAATATTGTGATAATATATACTTTCTTCGTTCCAATTTATAAGACGCTTTAGAAAATATAAAAATAAATTAATAAAAACAAAGAAAAAAAATTTAAGAAATAAAAAATATAGAAATTCCACATGGCTTTTAAAAATTAAATGAAAGCAAAAATATAAATTTAAAATTAAATCAAAACAAAAATATAAGTCCAACTAGACTATACGTCATTTAAAATGAAATCTGGGCTTAACAAAGGTGTATTTGAGAGAATTATGAGGGGGTTTTAATAAAAAATCTTTTACAAAACCTAAAACGAATCTCACTAATAAGCGAATCTCACTAATATTATAAGGGATATTGTATATTTAACCCTTAAAAATATCACTATTGTGGCATTGAAATTGTAAAATAATTTATAATTTAAAATAATTTTATTTTGCAAAGACACTTATAGTTTAAGAAGGGGGAATACATCACATTATTGTGATTTATTTAATATATATTTTAAAATTTAAATTCTTAATTTAAAATATTCTGAATTTTAATTAAATATTATTTGTAATTTATAACTAGGATAAAACATATAAATTAAATTTAATATCTTTTTGGTTTCGTATGTTAATCTTCAGATTTATTTTGGTCTTTTAATTTAAAAAAATAGTTGATATTGATCTTTTAACTCTTTAAAAGTATCAGATTAATTTTTTATCTAATTAACATCGAATTTAATGACTGATTAATATGATATACTTTGAAGAGTTAAGGTACTAATTGAACTTTTTTTAAGTTAAAAGACAAAAATAAACTTTGAGATAAACATTCGAGAGAAAAAGGATATTAAGCCCAAATTAAGTTTAACATTTAAAAAAATAAAGATTAATATTAATAATGATGGTGAAAAAGTAAAATAATATTTTTCGTCTCTAAACTTTATCTCAAATTTATGAAACTATTTTCTAAAAATATTATAGACCATTTGTAATTTTTCTATGGTCTCACTTTATTTTCATTTGATGCTTTGATTAGACTTTGATATTTTATCCTTTATTTTCATTTAAAATTCAATTTAAAATTTATTTTATGTACTTTATTAATTGTTTTATTGCGTTTTAAATTTTATTTGACTTTTTTGACTGGTTGACCTTGGTTTATTGTTCCTTTGATCATAAGTTTCATCAATCTCATTGGATCTTGGGTATTGATGGGGTGAAAACCCTAATCCACCAAAATGAATGAATGATGTTGATGATAACTCGAATAAGACCTTGATCAAATTTGAATTTTTATTTTGTCTTGTTCATTTTATCTCATATTCACCTCCTTCTTCTTTTTCTTTTGATTAATTTGGAAATCATTTGCAATTTTTTAGTTCATCTAAGCTTGTGGATATTTGATGAACTTTCATCATTTCATATCTAACTCTAAATGGTCATTTGATCATCCAAGGTACATGGGATTGATGATAAGTTTGTCATAATGTATCTTTCTTGACCATGGTTTTGATCACATTTGTATTTACTTGTGCTACATATTTTAGGAGTATGATTTCTATCATATCCCTAACATGTATGGTACATACATTATTATTGACCGACCTTGTATGGTATTAACTTCTACATAAGTTTGTTTGCGATTGCTTAACATAGCGCTAAATTTCTCTTGAATCGGAAGACTAACCTACTAACTCTAACCTTAATTGTACTAACTTTTATTTTAATGCAATTTAAATTTCCCACAATTTACTTTATCTCATTTAATTTTAGCATCTTTATCATTCTTGTCATTTATTTTTTTGCTCTTTACTTTATGCCATTTTCCTTTTGCTCACTTGAGCACTTTATCTTTATGTCATTCTTTTTTTTTGTTGCTTAATTGAGCTTTCTTTTCCTTTAAAAGACATTAATAATCAACTTAAAAAAATTATAAAACTTAAGGATCTTTTTGGACTATGGTTACTATCCTTTTGCATCTTAGAGTATTTGGACCTATTGGACCTTAGGATAAAACCTTGAGACTTTGAGACCTTTGGTCCTTGAAACCTTGTTATTATTTTGTCTATGTATATGGAACTTTTCTGTATGTAGGTGTTACTTTGAAAATCATCTGATGTAAGAATAAATCATCTGATACATGCCATGTCATCTAACACTAAGCTTGCACCTGAGGCACTATTGTTCATCTGATGCTTGTTATTTGGTTATGTGGATTTAATCCAAAGGAATGAGATGAATTGTTTGAATTGTGTTAAGATGATTTCACTTGTTTTGTTAGATCTTTCCTACCTTAGCTTTTACTTTATGCTTTAGGATAGTTCCTTCATCGCTTTCCTATCTTCTTCAATTTTCAAATCCTCTCCCTTATTTTCAAAAACCTTATTGTTTTCAAACTTAAACCACTTTCAATAAAAATCTTGACTTTGTCAAGTGCATTTTTAAGTTGAGATGCAAAGGTCTATCATTCTTATGTTTATGGATATTTGGTTGAGTATTTTCCATAAGATGACAAAATGTCTCTTCTGTTATAATCAACCAACAAACAACTTTTTTCTCTTAAAAAGAAATACGTGGTTTTGATTTCATCATTTCACGTTGGTGGTACGTAGGCACGGGGCTCTTGAAGTCTTACCGAATCAAAATTGTTACAAAAACATTTATTTTCTCATCTCTACAAACTTTTTGCAAATAAGTCTTTTATATCCAAATACACATATTTTCAAAGAGGTTCCTGCGGACTACTGTGGATGTTTAGGGTGCTAACACATTCCCTTTGCATAACCAATTCCCATTCCTAGATCTCAGTTTTATTAGTTTTGCTTTACTTTTTTTTAACGTTTTATTCGATCTTTTCCCATTCATTTGGAAACATTAAAGTGTTGTGGCGACGTTCACTTTGCGAGTTAATTTAATCAATAACTTAATCTCAACTTTTCACCGGGTACAAGGAGGAAAATAGTGGATAAACTCACACTTGAGGGAGAGAGTTTTATGCATAAGTGTGAGTTGGAAGCTCCAAATTGCTTTGAAAAGTGGAGTTTGAGCACTTTATAAGTGAGATGACCCATACACCTATCATCTTAAGGTTTTGGCTAAATATGTGGTTTCTCTTTCACTTATGTATTGCTCTTGACCCAATTAGAATATTCCCCATGATGATCCAACAAAGTATATGAGCCTTGGTTGACTCGGTGGGGGAGAGGTAGTGGATCGACTTAATGTTTCATCCAATGGACTTAAATGAATTCTGAACTAGTACACTCAACTTAAAGTCTCATCGGAAGGAATCGACCGAAGTCTAAGCCAATAGACTTATCTAAACGTCTCGCCAGAGGGGGCTTAAATTATCATCAAACATGTTCCTCTAAATGTCACGCCTGATTGACGAAGAGTCTCGTCAAATAGAAAAAATTTAAACACTCGCTCAAGGGATTGGACTAAAGTATCACTTGAGAGATTCAACTTAAAGTCTCCCTTGAGGAACTCAACTTAAAATCTCTCTGGAGGACTTAACTTAAGGCCTTGCCATAGGAACTTGAAAAGTATTTCCGAAGAGACTCAACTTATAGTCTCTCTTGGGAGACTCATATTAAAGTCTTGCCTAAGAGACTTAATTTTAAGTCTCGTCTGAAAGACTCAACTTATAGTCTCGCCTAAGACGATCAACTTAAAGTTTCACCTGAGGGACCTAACTTAAAGTCTCACAAGATGGACTCAAATTAAAGTGACTTATGAGGCCGTCAACTTAGAAACTCTCCAAGAAATAAATTAACCTTTGTCAGGATTAAATCAATTCGCCTTTTTCAATCCTTGAGTAGCCTAGATTTGAGTAGCAAGCCACCCGATTGGGCCTTACCGTCCATTCACCTAATAAATGTGGGTGGTGACATGGACCCATAATGACTAATTGAAGTGGGTCCGTCAAAGAGAGGAAACCACCTTCCCTATGATCTAAGGAGTAATAAATCCTTCTTCCTCGTGATCTTATAGTGGAGCAAAAGTAACTTCCCTTAACCCGCCGTGAGTTTGCCATAAATCTATCGAAAACACTTAAAGCCTCAACCCATCCCTACCAGCATATGGGTGCCACACATCTAAGCTTTTTAACAAAATATGCAACGAATACTATCATCACAATTCAAAACATGAACATTTCCTTATTCTTGGGGAAAAGGCTTGGAATTGAGAATTTAAAGAAAAAACATAAGAGTTTACATACTTTGATGATAGCTTCTAAGTACTACGCTACTTACCAAAATACTTCCATAATCCTCCTCAATTTCTACTTTCATTATCATACACAATTTCACTCAAATGAAATGAGTATTACTCAATCAACACATAAATGTCATTTTATCATAAGCTTGAACATTTTTTAAATAGTCAATCAAATTAAAATTATTACACACATTTTGAGGTATTTATTTTTCTCTTTTTTTTTAGATAAGTACCTATTTTTCACAATAATTTTTCAGGTCTCTTTCAATGCTATTATTTTCCCTTAAGACCATCACCTAAAACTTAAAACTTGATTATTACTTGAGAAACTCTAAACTTAAAATTATGAACGTGATTATTAGATGAAAAACTCTAAACTTAAAATTATGATATACTTTTAATAAATTTCTTAATCCATCTCATAATTTTCTTAGGTATTACATGAATTTCCACAAATGTCTCTAAAAATTGAAAGTTTATTTTCCGTTCGCATCCTATATTATGCAAATCACGTTGAAAGGATTGGGTGCAAACTAGAAGTATACTTCCGATTTTAATTTAATTGTCTTATTGGAAGTGTAGGTGAATCAAAAATTGACTGTAATTATTGATTATAATTTTGCCTAATTTTAAGAAGTAAATTTTTCCTATCTAAATCAAATATTAATGTTTGGTTTTATTTTATTAAATCAAATTGTTTTATTTTCTAGATAGAATAAAGCGTGTATGTGAGACTGAATTAGGAATAACGTCAAAAAATTAATTGGTTAAAAACTAGATAGCTTTTGGATGCAAAACATGTTGCCACCATGGGTGTTCATAAACATTTTTTTAATTATTTTTATAACATGTCTGCAAGATCTTACTCTCACTGGTTGGGAGTTTAAATAAACAATATTAAATTATATACAAAAATTAGCCAACTTTATATATTGTGTACTAAATTATATACTTTAATTTAGCTCTTTTTTTTTTCTAGTTTGGAACCGAAAATATATTTTCGATTTTAACTCAAATATTTTAAAATAAAATGCGCACCGGAAATATAATTCTGATTTTAGGGGGACATTTTAAAAAATGTAGTAAGATTTAATTCCATTCCAGTGAATTAAGAAATTCTCTGCTTTTATTTGATGAGATTGTTAAAAAAAAAAAGGAGCAAACTTTTAAAAAATTTGGATCAGAGGTGACTAAACAAAGAAAGAAATAGGTTTATGAGTAATTTCAATTTAAAAATTTTATATTCGTTATTATTATTTTTAATAAATATAGGTTTAAAAAAATAAGTATAAATGATATGTAAAAATAGGAAGGCATGGATGTCATTGTTCATATAGTTTAATTGTGTCAAGTATTAGACAAAATGATACAATTAGAACTAAAATAGGAAAGAGTGATAAAAGCTAACCTAGAGAAATTTTTTATTATTTTATTTGTAAAAAAACTACATCTTGGATGTACTGTTTTTTGCATCAATAGATTCAATACGTTGCCAAACTCTACATTGACCATTCATACAACCACCTTTTTGACTAATTAACCAATAGCAATTTGTGCAATGGTTTCGCTTTTGATCGAAAACATCAATATAGTGACGATATGGGCTTCCTGGCCACGTAAAGGCGCAGAAAAATAAAGTATTAACCCATCTTGGAAACAATATTGGTTTGAATGAAAACTTATAAATTCCTCCTGATTGTAGTGTGTGGAATCCAAGATCATCATCTTTAGATTTACAATGAACAGTTAGACTTATCGGTCCTGGTATAACATCTTTAATTGTAACATAAACCCTAGGATTTAAATCAATAGCATTGATGTCTCTAATCTTAGATGCAAATATTACAATTAAAAGGATTGAGATTTTGAAGACAACTGAGTTTGAATATGCCATGACTAGAAGCATAGTATCTACAAGAGTTATGTTAACCTTTATTTATAGAACACTAAATAGCCTAGGCTCATTTTTGAGTTTGATAAATAAATAACTTTTTTGCAACTACTTTGAGAGTAATTATAATTTAATATATGTTGGTTTCATATTAAACTAAAGGACACTATAAATTATAGTCGTTATAAAAAATTTAATATTTCTTTAATATTGTGAAATGTTTTTTTAATAGAGTGAAACATTAGTAATGTTGTAATTTTAAAGGAGAAGTTTAAATATTGTGATAATATATACTTTCTTCGTTCCAATTTATAAGACGCTTTAGAAAATATAAAAATAAATTAATAAAAACAAAGAAAAAAAATTTAAGAAATAAAAAATATAGAAATTCCACATGGCTTTTAAAAATTAAATGAAAGCAAAAATATAAATTTAAAATTAAATCAAAACAAAAATATAAGTCCAACTAGACTATACGTCATTTAAAATGAAATCTGGGCTTAACAAAGGTGTATTTGAGAGAATTATGAGGGGGTTTTAATAAAAAATCTTTTACAAAACCTAAAACGAATCTCACTAATAAGCGAATCTCACTAATATTATAAGGGATATTGTATATTTAACCCTTAAAAATATCACTATTGTGGCATTGAAATTGTAAAATAATTTATAATTTAAAATAATTTTATTTTGCAAAGACACTTATAGTTTAAGAAGGGGGAATACATCACATTATTGTGATTTATTTAATATATATTTTAAAATTTAAATTCTTAATTTAAAATATTCTGAATTTTAATTAAATATTATTTGTAATTTATAACTAGGATAAAACATATAAATTAAATTTAATATCTTTTTGGTTTCGTATGTTAATCTTCAGATTTATTTTGGTCTTTTAATTTAAAAAAATAGTTGATATTGATCTTTTAACTCTTTAAAAGTATCAGATTAATTTTTTATCTAATTAACATCGAATTTAATGACTGATTAATATGATATATTTTGAAGAGTTAAGGTACTAATTGAACTTTTTTTAAGTTAAAAGACAAAAATAAACTTTGAGATAAACATTCGAGAGAAAAAGGATATTAAGCCCAAATTAAGTTTAACATTTAAAAAAATAAAGATTAATATTAATAATGATGGTGAAAAGGTAAAATTATATTTTTCGCCTCTAAACTTTATCTCAAAGTTCATTTTAATCCCTTCAATTTTAAATGTTTAGTTCTTGCACACTTTTGGTACTGTTGGGCCATGTTCATCTTTGATAACTTTTTTTTCATGCTTTAATTACTTATTTAAATACTGAAAATATTCATTTATCTACACTCTCTTATTTTCATGCTGCAATTACTTATTTATTTGAAAAAAATATTTAAAAACAGAGAACACTTTTTTTGGTAATAATAAGAGAGTATTTTTCCAAGATAATTAAAAGGACAATTTGATATCACTAACTAAGATGAAAACTAGCTCCAATATAAAAGAAGATGAACACTAGCCGATATTTGTTGATCATTATTCAAAAGTTTTTTCAAATGTCGTATATTTACAAATTGTACTTCTCTTAGTCAATATAGACAAAATGCTCCCACAGTCCCACTTCCATTTGTTATTATAAAATTCTATACAAATTTAATAGATATTAAAAAAAGTAGTTGTAGTTATAGATTTATGTAAAATTTATTATTTTACATAAATTCTCACAATTATAATAGAAGATAAAACAATTTTTGGTTTCTTATTGCAAATTTACTAGAAATATTTTGGTGAAAAAAAAGCAGAAAAGCATAAGGCATGTTAAAAGGGAGAGGAAGTCCAACATTGAGAAAGAATAAAACTCTACAATGATATGTGGTGGTGAATGTTACTTAGGACAGGGCCGACCCAATATAAAGTGAGGTCTAAGGCAAAAAGGCGAAAAAATACTTTTGTCGTCCTATCAGATTTGAACTCAAGATCTTTTAATTAAAATATTATTTACTTACCAATTAAGCTATACATACATCTATATGTATTTCATTTTCCAAAAATAAATATTTTATTTTATTTTTTTAGGCCTAAAATACCTTTAAAAAAAATAATATTTTTTTGAGGTCCAAAGCGAGGGCCTAACCCGTCTTACCCTTGAGCCGACCCTGATTTAGAAATTCATTATCTCAAACATGTTTGCGTGATTAACGTTGAATTAGTGCTCAAAATAAATTCAATAGTTAAATTCATAAAGAAGTAAAATAGTCATTGTAAATGTGGTGTAGCCTAGTGGTACTAGAATGTAACGCCGTTTGAAGACATAAAAAATTATATTGGTCTTTTTTTAAAGTTAAAGAACTAAAAAGAATCTCAAGATAAAGTAAAGGGATTATAAAAGATATTTTGCTTAAAAATAAGTACAATCAATAACTCGTTAACTTCTTTATTGATGTCATTTTTAAGGAAGCTTTATTGCATTGTTTATCTAAAATATAACTTTCGTGCTTAATTTTCATTATTTTACTTTTTTAAAAAATAATTATAGTAGAATTCACCTACTAATTAAGTGTATTCTTTTTTCTAATTGTTGAATATGAATCTATAATATAAGAACATCATTAACTCTGGATATTTCCTTAATGACCTTTGCTTAAATTCCAATAAATCAGACTTTAGAAGATAAATGTTGTCTAAATATTATTTTTTCTAACTAATTTCTATTCTGGTCGTAATATTACTATTATCTTGTTTTAATTTTTCTTTTTCGTTTTACATTCGACCTTCATCTGGTTGAAAAAAATCCAAATGAAACCAAACAACAATTTTTCTCCTTTCCAATGCTGAATATTTAGAATTGCATGGAGAAAGAGCACATGTTACTTCTCCCAACCACTGCGTCTCCCACCACTTATATACCACTCTCTTTCTCTATATGCTTCATTCTCTCTTTCTTTCTCACTCAATTCTTCCTTCTTCTTCTTTCTTCTTACTGATCTTCTTCTTCCTTCATCCTCTTTACCTTTTTGTTATCAATGAGAATGATTGTCTCATTGGTGAAATATGTAATACCTTTTGTAAATTATACTATGCTTATTGCATTACAGTTTTGAGTTTGAGTAGTTCGCTGATTTGTTATGTTATCATGTGCTAATTTCATTGATTTTTTTACTACTATTGATTAATAACGTTGGGCTTAATCTTTTTACAAATTTGATTTGTAGCTTTGAACCATCAGAAACTTTTATTGTTACACTTTATTTTAGATACTAAGTCAATGTCAAATATTTTTACTTCTAAAGATTTTTACATGTTACTTTATGAGGTTTTTATTATGGTTAACATTATTTTTTTTTTGAGTTAAATATATTTTTGATTCCTCTACATATCTTAAATTTTATTTTTAGTCCCTTTAAAATTTTCTTTTAAAGAATGGTCCTCCTAAAAGTTTAAATTTTAACTTTTGGTCTCTCCTACAATTTAGCGACGTTTTTTACAACTTAGCGATGATTTTTTATTTAGCGACAAAATTAGAGATTATTTTAGCGAAGATTTTATCATGAGGGAGCAAAAATTAAAATTAACATTTTTAGAAGAACCATTATTTAAAGAAATTTTTTAGAGGGACTTAAAACGAAATTTGAGATATTTAGAAGAAGAAAAAACATTCTTAACCATTTTTTTTATATTTGCTATTACATTAACCCAGCAGTTTCAACTTCATTCCCTCCAATGATAATGAGAGATCCATGATAATACACTAACTTTCCAGGGTTCAAACAACAAGTTATCGACTGAGGTTGGATATTCTTTTATCACTGCTTTCAACCCAATATTTAAGCAACTACTATTACATATTTCACTGATTGAGGTTAGATTTATATTGAAGGATGAATTTTTGAGCTGTGGTTGTTATGCATGAAGCTATTAAAATTGCTCTTTTATTTGGAGGTACTGACCCTAGGATTGGAGGAATTATTATATCAGAAAGGTGAGGAAATGCTTAAACAATAATGGCACATGAAATGCATGCAATACTTCTGTCTATTGAAGTAGTAGTACAAGTTTCATTGTCAATGCAAATTCGGCTTTTTTTACAAACAAGCCACATTATTGAAAAGAAAATACCAAAATGCCACTTTCCTTTCATAGGTTAGTCCATCCATTTGATGAACCAATACTAAAACTTTTTTCTTTCATAGGTTTGTCCGTGCATCGGACGAACGCTTGAAAAATGGCCGAAAACTTGTTAACTCGGTTAACAGAATACTTGACTTAACAAATATAGAATAAAAAATTTATATTTGTTAAGTCAGGTTGTCATACCCAAAATTTGTCCGTCATTATTTCTACGGTCAGAATTATTTTTAAAATTAAATTTTACAAAAAATTTGGTTTATCTATACTAACAATTTAACATTAATTTATTTTGCTTATTTAAAAATAAACAATAATTTATTTTAAACTATTTGTATGTTTTTAATAACAAATATTGGCGTGACCTCCATGTGTTTTTTGAAGCTGTTTTATTTTCAATAAATGAAATGGAACAATTGGTAAGTAGCTAAGGTAAGTATAAGGTTGCGGGTTTGAGTCTCATTGCATTACTTTTAGTATTTATTTTCTTTTGTGAATTTTTTGATAAAAAAGTCATTTTTTTAATTATTTTTTTATTATTATTTGTCTTCTATTTTAGGTGTATTTTAAAATTAATTTTTTATTTTTTTAAATCAATGATTTTATGCACTTAATAGTCAAGATGTGAAACCATCTAGATTCATAGTCGTGCTCACCAGGACTTGAATCAAATCTCAATTATTTTTAAATCAACAAAATCTTTCCAAAAATAGAGCAAATTCATTGAATTTTTACCCTAATTTTTGCTTAACAATTATCAACAATTCTTGGAGAAAAACTCTAATGATGTCTTTAACAGACAATGGCTAGGGGTGAGAATAGGCTAGGCTAGGCTAGACTTTATAAGGCCTGAGTCTGACCTACGATAATCTTACAAGGCCTGAGTCTGGCCTCTGGCCTACTATAGGCTTATTTTTTAGCCTGGCCTGGTCTTTTTAAAAGTCTGGCCTGACCTGAAAGCCTATTTAAAGCCTATTTTTCATTATGATTTTCAATAAATCTATATTACTTAAGAAGCCTTATAGGTTGTTCTATATATGCATATATATGCCGACTTATTTAGTAATATTTTATAATATATGCATATATGTGTCCGTTTATTTAGCGTTTTTATTTAATATATATATATATATATATATATATATATATATATATATATATATATATATATATATATAGAGAGAGAGAGAGAGAGACCTATAAGGCTTTATAGACTTTTTTAATAGCCTAAGTCTGACATATTTAATTAAATAGACTTTTGAAAAAGCCTATGTCTGACTTTTTTAGAAAATAAGGCTAGCCTGACCCGACTTCATATAAACTAGGTCATAAGCCCATATAGGTCGGTCTGACTTCATATAAGCTAGGCCATAGACCCATGTAGGTCGGCCTAGCCTATTCTCACCCATAACAATGGCCAACCAATAACCACAATTTCAATCGATCACAAAATCCACAAATTCTACTATTTCACAAAAAAAAAAACTATTGGTATTTTTTTGACGGATGATTCAAATAGGAGACTTTCCTTTTAAAAAATAATTTCTAGTCTCTTTTGCTTTCGTTCCTAACCATATGATGAATCACTAATGGTTGTTTTTAAAATTATTTTTTTTTTTAAAAATGCTAACATTTTCTGATTACATACTTTCTCTTGTCACTATTATAAGTAAAGATTTTCTTTTTAGATTTATTAAATAATTGATGTATCTAACCTCAATGTAGACTAAATACATCCACTATTTAATAAACTTAAAAAAAGAATCTTTACTTATATAGTGATCGGAAGGAGTATTATGTTACACGTACGAAAACCTGCATTTTTTTCTTCAAAATAATCACAATTTTTATCAACAATTTTTCATACAATGACACCCACTGCGCATTCATTCTAACACATTTTACCTACAATTACACAACAAGACACACATTTTATTAATCTCTTCCAATTTTAATCCAAATCTGGTCATAAACAACATCACACTGATAACCAATCATCCAAATGTTCAGTTAACTTCAACAACAACATTTGTTTGTATTTTATATCAATTGATTTAATATTTTTGTTTAATAAAACCAAGCCACGTGTCACAATTCTGTTGGTTGATGGGATGATGAAAAGTCAAAATAGCTTAGTAATTCTTTTAAGAAAAATGCATCATGAATGTGGAAAGGGTGGGGCGGCAGTCCCTATTTTCCTTATTTTGATTTTTTTATTATTCATTTGCCAAATAATTCTAGAATTAGGAGTATATGATTTAGGATGTGGGTTCAATCCAAATATACGAAAAGATAATTTTGTTCAATTAGTTTTTATTCTTTAAATTTACGGTACATTGGATTTGTAAAATTCTCTGACGATATCAAAAATTTAGTGATGTTATCAGAAATTTTGAAAAAATAAATAAGATTTATGGTACATTTGGCAAAATTTCTGGTATTTTGTACCAAATATTTTATAATATTCGGTATCGTCTTCCGTAAAGTATGAAAAATTTGGTATTTTCGCACCAGAAATTTTAAAATTTTCGGTATTATCATTTGATAATGATACCGGAAATTTTAAAATTTTCGGTATATATTCTATATCGGAAATTTCAAAAATTCCGGTAATTTCTATTTTTATTTTTAAATTTCTATGTTTCTTATATTTTTAATTTTGCTTGTAGTGAGGACGAGAGGTAGAGATGTGTCTATTGCCAACAAGACTACAAATCGAGTTGATGTCGTGGCTCTAGCTGTTCATGAGGCTCAGGCCTCAGAGATGCGGGCCAAACGTCGTGGTCTGATTGATTTTCACCGGAAACGGATGGCAGAGCAGGCCTCAATGGGGTTTTGTGCACCTCGCTGACGGACTGTTAGCGCTTCTACAATAGTCGAGGATCAGCCTTCTACAGGGGAGGGTCATGCTTCTATTCCTACAGTGGAGCAGGTAGTTGTAAAGCACTCGGTGGTTCAGGAGCCGGTTATTGAGGAGCCAGTGATACAATAGCAGGTGATGCAAGAGCATATAGTTAAGGAGTTGGTTCAGGTGCCAGTTCAGAAGCAGGTGATACAGGAGCCGATTTAGGAGGGAGTAAACGTGATGTCTCGTGCTGATACGGACACCACGACTATTACATCTACAGAATCACCAGTGTGTACTGATGGTGGTTTCCCCTGAGGACCTTCTGACAAGACTGTTTTGACGGGTTATGCTAACCAAGTCGCTTATAAGATATGGCAGGGCGAGATATGTAATATTGGTTTGGTTTAATGGTTAATTTTTATTTGTATTACATAATTTGATCTATACTAATTTGTTGTAATTGTGTTGTTTTGTTTCAGGAGCGTCCAGTGTTGAAGGTCGCTTCTCATGGATCAAAGTTGAAGAACTTCCCCGAACAGAAGTTGCCTGAGCAGGTGACGAAGATAGTTGAGGATTTCAAGCTGGAGGACTTTGCTGGATGCTCCTTGATCATGTTGGACGCCTCCCTGCTATCAGCTTTTGTTGAGAGGTGGCACCCAGAAACATCATTGTTCCATCTTCCATTTGGGGAGATGACAGTGATGCTTGATGATGTGGATGCCCTCTTTCACCTTCTGATTGCTGGTACGTTTTTCACATCAGATTATAGGGACCAGACGACGGTGGTGCGCGTGGTTGTGGATGCTTTGGAGTGGATGATATGGATGTGCTACGTGAGTTAGGTGAGACTCGAGAATTTCACCTTCGCATGTCATGGTTGAGGACTATTTATCCAGAGCTGATGGAGGCAAAGAGGTATGAGGATGTCGTTAAGGCATAAATGCTCCATCTGGTGGCATGTACTCTCTTTGCGAACAAGTATGTAGTTTACTTTGATGTTTGTTACTTGTCTCTACTCAGCGCCCTTGACACTCCATGTTGGGCTTGGGGAGTGGCAACTTTGACGATGCTTTACACGACACTTAATGTTGCTTCTCGTCCTGAGACCAGACAACTTGCTGGTTATTTGAGCTTGTTACATGTATATTATATTTTATTAGATGGTTTTTTTATAATTATTAGGTATTAGTAAAATAATTTCATGATTTTATTTATGCAGTGTAGGATATACGAGCACTTCCCTCACATCTGTGACCGAAAGATCCAGCATGTGGAGGATACAAATCCATGTGCGAAGTGGTGGAAGGCCAAACAGGCCGTTCCTGGAGGGTTGATGGAGTACAGGAGGTGGCTGGATGCTCTGACCATGGATGATGTCATCTAGACACCGTATACGGATCATAACACTCATCGTCCTTTTGAGGCATTTGGTTTATATTCAGGGCATGTCAGATGGGAGAGCTATGTGGCTAGACACTTGCCTGAGAGGTGTCTATGCTGGAACGTCAGATAAGCTGGTGGCATTGATCGCTGGTTTTAGAGTCACATCATCAACTCCCCCGTAAGATCATAGATGCAGCCGTCAGGGTTCAGGAGCCTGGACAGTGTAAGGATGGATACCTTGAGTGGTTCTTTAGTGTGTCACACCCTCGGTTCATACCACCAGCTTCATCATCTGACGTCCTAGGGCCTTCAGGTACCAGAGATTCTTCTAATCCACCACCACCTCTTCCTCCTGCAACTAACCCGAACACCTGTCTATAGCTCATCGCAGTTACATTAGATAACATCATGGGGTTGGTGAACCCCGATGGTGAGGTTTATTAGGGGTTAGCTATGTTGGCCAATATTTCCTGTGGAGGGCCTATGTAGATTTTTATTTTTATTATTGTATTATATGTGTATGTTGTGACAAACAAACATCTAGTTTATTGCATAATATTTTTTTGGCTAGTACATTTTCTTTCGATTACATAAAGAAGACAAAATAATACAAAATAAGAAAGTCGAATAAGTTAACAAACATCATATGACAAACAACAAACATAAATAGTACTCTGATACATGAAAACCTAGGAACTACCGGATTCATCTGAATGATTCAGACACTTCATAATATCGTCAACAGATCTTCGCGTCCAACTCGATCGGACTTTTGGTTATCCTACGACGAAATGATTTCCACACGGCCTTCACATCTTCATCATTCTTCAGCTCGATTAGGTTGTATTTCACCCAACCATCTGTACCAATGTAATCCTCCCAAAACTCGATCTTTGTCACCCTTTTGTTCTCAGAATCAGACAGCAAACCATCCAATGTTTCTTTCAAGGTGGCAAAGGACTCAGGTCCATCTGGGAGCTTGAATTCAACAGCAGGTTTGTGGTCGCTGTAATACACTTCTACCTTAATCAGAAATTAAGGAAGAGGCATTTTGTTGAGATGTGTTATTCAATAACCCTAAAACCTCTATTTATATAAATGGTGATACATTATAGACCACACATAAGTGTCAGTGCAATTTGTACCCTCCAAAAATGTTCGTAAAATCTCAACCGTTAAAAAACATAATATTTATACATACCGGAAATTTCAGTTATAAATGAAATTTCAGGTATCCCAGAACTTACCTCATTTTCGGTATACTGGATTTTTTAAATACACGCTCAGAAATTTGAGTAATACCGGAAATTATGTTATTTCCGGTATACCGGAATATTTAAAAACGCTTCCAAAAATTTGGATATACCGGAAATTAGCAAATTTCTGGTATGCCGAAAATTTAAAATATCCTACCGAAAATTTTACCCGAAAATACCTTTGTAATAAATCAGGGATAAGGTGAGAATAAAAAAGGTAGAGGGTGTCAGGTTAAATGAAATGATGGCAAGAAAAATTCTCGGGTTTTAGTCAAATATAAACACTACCACTTGCATCTCATGGATTGCTATTTGTATAATTTAGTTTAATCCATTTGATTAGTTTTAGGTTTTTATTATTACTAAAAAATATATAAAAATACAAAAAATGTTTCATTATGGCAGATATTTGTTGGTGAATTAAATTAGTTAGCTTGTACACATTAATTCTATTCATTTGCTATCCAACACTTTTTTCGTAATTTCTACGTCCCTGACCTTAACTTTTATTTTCATTACGTTATTTGAATAATTAATATTGTTAGGAAATTAAATTAATTCAAATATGTTACAAATAATAGGATTGGTGGATACACATCCGTCCTATTCTTTGGTTGGGCTTAACGCCTTATTAATTAACAGTTCAATATCAATACATTAATTTCATGTGAACTTGGTTTTGCTGAATCCAATAATCAAACACTATCGCACAACGCGATAAATAAATTAAGGTTAATTCCTTCGCCTAGCGCGACCGAGTTTTAATAAAGATCAACTCTTTATCGACCAATCAAACTTAAAATAGCTAACCAACAACAAAATTATTATTTTTACTAACTTAACAAAAACCAAGATTATTTTTGAAAAACGATTAAGGAGAATTATTATCAAAATTAACTGCAAACTACGTCCACTATCACTCTTTTATAAAACATAGACAAGGTTCAAGGATAAATCGAAAGCAATTCTACACAATCCTATAAAAAACACTAACCAAACACTACGAACTACGAATTGAGATTATGATTCCTCATAAGAGGATACGTAGGCATGCAACTTAAAAATCGAGGCGAGTCCCCCAACAAAAATTAGAAATACCCAACTTACCACAAGACCTAAAATGGAGCCCCTTGAGAACAAGGGAGATAAAGGGTGGCATAACACCTTCTCTTTGTCTAACCAACTCATGAGCTTAGAATCTCTAACAATTAGGGTTACCCGTTATATTCCCATCTTTAGACAAAAAATAATGGTGGTGACTCTCAAATATTTTTAGCCGGTTGCTACAGTTGGAAACTCTGTTGGGGACACAAACCTAGGGTTTAGAGTTTTCCTTATATTTTAGGTTTACGGTTTTTCTAGGGATTATCAAGGAAAATTTATCATCTTCCAAAGGCCATAAATCTTTCAATTTTTATGATTTTTGAGTGATCACAATTCCACAACTCAATTTGAAGAGTCTATTCCATTTCATCTTCAAGGATTAAGAGTCAATTTTGAAGAGCTTGTAAGTTTGCAAGACATTATAGGTCATTATGAAGATCTATACTTAGAAATTTTTCAAAATGTCAAATTGATTAGTGTGGCTTCTAATGATCAAATTGATGCGCGTTTTTCACTTAAACATGTTTAACAAAATTGCTAAGGTTGGTTTAAGCCTTGAAAAGCATGTTATGGCCGAGTTTTGAGCAATTACAAGTCACACTTTTCCCGTGTTTTAGGTGCACACGAACTGTACTCATACTTTATCATTTCTCTCATCCAATGCTTCCATTATGCTCATCTATAAATAAGGATCATTCCTCATTCATTTCCCAAGCTTTGGAGAGCAAAAAAAACTGTCAAGATCCCATTCAAACTCTTGAACTTGTAATTCAAATTCTCTTTTTCTAACCTTAAATCACTAAAAGCTTCAGTCAGTCAGCTTAACCAACATTCAGTGAAGCTAACCAGACCTTTAGCAAGAAAAATTGTGCCATATGTAGAGCTCACCAAGTCCAGTTGCAGAGTTGTTTCAGTTCACTTTATTCAAGTAGAATTCTCATTCAGTTTTCTCCAGCTAAATTTCTATGTTGTAGTCCTCGTATCTCTGAAGCTCACGCTTCTTCTGGCTTTTGTTTTCATTGAGAATTAAGCATTTAATTTCAATTTTTCTTCTGGTTTTTCTCAAATCGACTGAGCTATAGGATAAATAATTTTTTCGCAAGGGCACAATTATTGTTGTCTTCATGAGACAAAGTGAATGGAAACAGTCTAAGCTTCTAATTTTACAGTTTGTGGAAGATGCAACTATAGTTTGGCTGGAGGTTGAAGATGACCAACTGTTAGCTAGAAATTTTTAAAGTATGCCTAAGGGCATGATTTAGAGGCAGAAGTTCCTACATTTTAAGGACCAAATCTCAAATAACATTAACTACTGAAGATACTTAACAAAGCCAAATCAGAAGCTCCAGAGAGAATGCTTGTCGGTTGAAAAGCTGGCTCAGAAGGCTAAACTAAGTCAACCAGAGCAAAACAACATTGAAAACAAGACTATGTCAACATATGGTGTGATGGTCGATTCGACAGAGGGTTGAGTCGAATGAAGGCATCAGTCAAAATGTTGTTGTTGTCGAAGGTGTTTTGCTAGTGGACTTAGGGAATTTTGTGGTGCCTCAAGAAGATAGAACCTGACGAAAGTTTCCTTCTGAAGGCATGAAGCGGGAAAAGTAAAAAAATGAGGAGATCGTGGGTGGTTGCCTCAGCATATCGTGGGTTAAAAGCTTTTGAATGGATGGTGAAACGTGTGAAGAAGTTACTTTCAAAGATTGAATCTCGTCCGTTGATTAGCTTTAACGGTTATTTTGTAATTACTATAAATAAGTTAGAATATTAAGAATTCGGGGTGTTGATTTGTACTCTCAAATTATTTGCTAACACTCTGCTCAATTCCGCGCTAAAGGAAGAAAGAGTAACGCAAGCTTTGATGTACGTGAATTACCACACTTTTATTTCAATGAAATCAATTTACATTTAACTTTGTCTTTATTGTTTTACTTCTGTTCATTTGCTTGTTGGTCACGAATCACCAATAGCCTTATTTACCAAAAAGATACGTAAACTGTTGGTCACGAGTTACCAATAATCAGAATTCTGTGTGTGGAAAGCCCTTGCGCTGTTTCCCTTAGGCTCGTGAAACCGCTTATGGGCCAAGGTCCTTTTCACTTGCAGAAATAGTGCAATTCACCAGAAACCTTAGCATGTGTCTTGAGATCAAATGGTCGATCTCACGAGTAACCCTTAGTTTTAGTACTTAGGGAGGACCAGAGGTTGTTTAGCATTTTCCACAGTAAACAGACCAATAACCTTGAAAGCTTGTTGAGGAGGCTTTGATTCTATCAATCCTCTAATGAGTCCTCATCAATTTTGACTTTGGATCAATGTCCAAATCATTATTGATCATTCATCTAAAACCCTTAACCACTAACAACTAACTTCTAACTTATAACACCTAACTTCTAAATTTACTTTTATTCTTCTTTTATTATTTTATTTTATTTTTCAGTATTCATTCTCATGTTTATGTTTATGAAATTTTCTCTTTGTCCACTTGAACATTTTATTATTTGTGCTTAAAACACTAATAAAGGATTGAACCCTAAAAAATGTTAATTTGAACTTGGTCATTATTCCCTATACTTGGAGATTGGATCTTGGACTTAGGATTAGAGCTTGGACCTTCGCTTAGGGTATTCCTCTGGGTACAAATGTTACTCTGCTCAAAATTATGTCTGAAGTCCTTGGGGTTTTTGTGTTTGTTCTTATGCATGTGTTATTTTGAATTCAAGAAAGATCATCTGATACATTGTAATCTTGAAATAAAAACAAAGACTTTGTTTGGTTCTTAATTAATTTGAGGCATTATTTTATGTCAAACTTATTTCATATGAGGCTTAGTTTTATCTTGATATTATGCTTGCTTGGTTTTTAAAGCAAAAGATGAGAATTCTACATTGACTTCGTTATGTCAAGTGTTAGATTCTTGTTGGTTAGACCGTTCTTTCCCTAGCTTTTGCTTTGTGTAAATAGGATAGTCAATTCATATCATCATGTCTTCTTTAATTTCAAAATCTTCTCCCTCATTTTCAAAACTCTTATTGTTTTCTAACTTGAACCGCTTTCACAATAAACTTGGACTTAGGTCCATGCATTTTCAAAATATTTTTCGTAATTAAACCATTAACCAATTTAATCATATTTTGACATCTTTTTACAAGACTAAAAGTCATTAACCTCATTCAAACTTGTTATAACCCAAAATTTTCCCTCCCACTTCTCTGGACAATTCACATATCCATACTCAAGGACATTACAAGGGTTGACCAGATAAACCCTCTCCTAAGCAATCAACCCAAGCTAGGGTTTTGCCATTCTCAAGTCAAGATGGACATCCAACACTACAAGTGGTCATTATGCCTCATCATATGCTTCAAAGAATCCCCATGTCAAATTTCAAGCCTTACAAGTCAAAGTTTACTCAGACAGTTGCTTAGATGGTTGAAAATCAGCAGTATTGGAGAAAAAGTCAATTGTGGTCAAACTTCACAATTTTTGGTCAACACCAATATTTTGAAGTAATATTCATCATTTGATCAAGTATTGATCATGATTCCTCAAGAAAAGCCAAGATTTGATCAAAAGTCAAAGTTTCTAAATTAGGCTTTTCTATGACAAAAGTCAACAGAACTTTGACCAGGCATAACTTTCACATATTTTATCAGAAATTTTTCCACCACAACTCATTTTGAAGAGAATTCAATTCTCTACAACTTCATGTCTACAAGCTTGGGCAGAAAATGCTTCATTTGGAAGTTATGGAGCAAAATATTACAGGTCTTTTTAAAAGTCAACAAAAAGTCAACTTATTGAAAAGAAGTGTTCATGAGCATGGAAACTTCAATGAAGATGAAACTAAAAGGGC
Organism: Vicia sativa; assembly: GCA_021764765.1. NCBI lineage: Eukaryota > Viridiplantae > Streptophyta > Magnoliopsida > Fabales > Fabaceae > Vicia > Vicia sativa. The sequence continues at coordinate 10,501,201 of CM038793.1, read as the reverse complement.
TGTTTAGAAGACATCTTGAGCTTTCTAAAAAGTCCAAGAACACCCAAAAATGTCAAAAATTGAGCAAGATACACATTGTGCAAGTTGAGCATTTTTGAGGAGGTGCACAAAGAGAAATACTTGAGAAAATCAAAAAATTTCCAAATGGGCCTAACTTTTCTTGATTCAAACATGTTGCTTATCTAAATTAGAACCTCTAAGCCCAAGGTCACGTTTTTATCTTTTATTTTTTATTTATTTTGGATTTTTAATCATTTAAAACCAATTTAATTAAAATAAAAGATATAAAATCAAAAATTAAGTGCAAGATGGATTTTTCCTCATCCTTGAGGTCCAAGCAAGCCATTTAATCTGATTATTTTGAAATAATTAAGATTGGCAATTTGATTTGATTGAAATTGGCTCAAAAAGAAAATATTTGGTTTGATTCCAAATCAAATATTTTTTCTTTGATTGGCATGATATTTACTTACAATACTTGACCTAATTCATTACAATATAAATACATGATGATTCCACAAGTACAAGAACGAATTTTCTGACCTAAAAGAACCCTAGCAGGCTTCAAAAAACCGTGACTTGCAAGCAACTAGCAGCCACAATTTTGCTCCAATTCAATCTATTCCAAGCATTGCAATCGATTGCTGGAAGTCCCCTGAGTCGATCCAGATACTCACAAGCAAGCAAAACTCCCAGAATCATAAGAAGACGATCACGGTTTGCATCCTTTGAACTCAAAATCGTTTTCATACTTTTATGCATAATCAATTGAATTTAACCATGTCTTTGTGTTTGTGATGAGGTTTCGAAGCTTTCTGCATAGTTTAATTGAATTTTAAGTCCAGAAACATCGTTTCACCATTGCTAGGGTTTGAGAGCTCCGATTAGGGTTTTCTTATTTAGGACAAATTGAAAGGAACCAAGGGCATCATCATGTTTAGAACCTTATTTCCAATTGATTCATGGCTTTATATTTCATTTATATTGCATATTGCTTGAGTTTTGATTTGCAGAGATTTAGCTACAGAAACAATCTATAGGTAAAAACCGTGGCTATAGGTTTAAAAATTCAAATGGGGAAGAAGACCCCTGCGCGCGTTTTCTGATTAACTGGTTCCCAGAAATCAGTCTCCTTTGTATTCATTTTGTTTCATATGTCTAACACCAGAATAGGTTGGCTCAGATGGTAGAAGCAATGCACGTTCATCCTAGAAGGCACTGGTTCGAATCCCGCCTTTTCCCAGAATTGTTAACTCTTTTTATGTTTCAGGGTCCAGAAGTCACAGCCTCCAGAAGTGCCTACTTCTGGACCCCTCAGAGGCAGAAACACGTCCAGAAGCTCCAGCTTCTGGATCCCCTCACAACCCGCCACGCCCAGAAGTGCCTACTTCTGGATCCACTTCCAGCAGAAAGCCCCAGAAGTGCCTATTTCTGGGTACCTCCAGGCCAGAAAAGCCCCAGAAGTGCCTACTTCTGGGCACCTCCAGCGCAGAAACCCCAGAAGTGCCTACTAGGGTTCTTTTAGGTCAGAAAATTCGTTCATAAGACTTCCCAAAAGCTCCATCTTCTGGGATGACTTCCTCCAGAAGCGTTCTAGCATTTTTCCTCATTTTTCCACATTTCTTATTATTTTTTCTTATTTCATAATTAATTAAAATTAGTAATTAGGATTAATTAGACAACTTCCACTAACATTTTCTCTAAAATTAATTAAAATCAATTAGACTTAGGATTATTCTCCACAATTGCAAAAAATCCAAAAATATTAGAATTAGTTTTCTATTCAGTTATTTATCTTCTCGCATTCTTTTTTCCAATATTATGTAACTGATCATGGTATGTAATAGCTTTAATTAGGTTTTACTTTCCGCAATCCTATATTATGTAACTGCCCCAAAGCCATGTAATAGCGTAGGATTTACTTTCCGCACTTTACTTTCCGCAATTCACTTTTCGCACCTATAAATTGCTAGTAAATTAGGCGTGTGTGGCAAGCTAAAATCAACATAGCTAACTCTAATAACAAGATAACATATCTAAATTTAACACACTTTCCTCACACATGCACCCCCTAGGGTATTCTCTCTCGTTGCCTTTCGAATAAATGGTCAAGTCCCTCGAACGTAGAGGTATCCTAGCACCGTTGCCTATAAACATATCATTATAGTCCCTTCGATACAAAGATCATAGTCCCTCGATAACCCTCGATGTTGCCTACGAATACATGATCTAGTACCTCGATTGTTGCCTACGAAAAGTGATGATCGTCCCTACGAATGTGCTAGCATACTCCTACAAGTTGCCTTCTATGACCATCTGAATGTCCCTTTGAATGTCCCTTCACATCCAACGAATAGGGTTACCTACCAACTAATGGTATGGATAGCGCTATTCTAAAGGAAAGTAAAAAAACACGGAAACGACCGTTCTGAGTAGGTAATAGACTCTTAATTGCTTGCTCCATCAAAACATCTTTTTACACCTCACACTTTTCTAAAAAATCATTTTTTAACACTTTGTATACATTCCAGCGTGAATCATTACAAAGTTCTTTTCCAAAAAGAAACATTCCCGAACACTTCGTATACATTCCAGCGTGAATCATTACGAAGTCAAAGTGAAATGCCTTTTCAAAACCTTTTCAAACACACACACATAAAGCAAATTTAAAAGTGAGCTAAAGCAGTTAAGAGCCTGTATATAACTACGGATGGAAAGGGTGCTAATACCTTCCCTTTTCATAATCACCTCCCTTACTCAGAATCTAACGAAGGTCTTTTCCTGTTCTTTTCACCTTCCCTTAATTGAATAAAATAAAAGTCGGTGGCGACTCTTGCTATCCGCAACATTTGCGATCAAACGCAAAACAATCCAAAGTCAGTTCTCCCACCGTGTTACAAAACCATTTTTCCATTTTGGCTTTTTACTTTATAACTTTTTCTCAAAAGAGTATACTCTTGTTTAGTCTTGTAGTGATGCAAACTATTATACTTCTACGATATATAGTGAAGTGAGACATTTTCCACTTGGGTATTGAGTGATGCCTTGTTGATGTTAAATCCAAGCTATATCCTCCACTTTGAGATGATGCAAATGTTTCTTTCTCATAATTGTGGGTAGTACGTATGTTTTCCACCCGAGTATGAAGAGACATCTCTTCTCTTAAAATTAACCAACACACATGTGTTTTCAATCTTTTTAGAGGTGAACTACGAGTGCCCTGATCCTCTATTGCACGAGTGGCGTACGTAGGCACAATGGTTCACAACCACGACAAATTCAAAAATTGTAAAAAATACTTCTTTCAAAGAGGTTCCTGCGGAGTATCATAGATATTTAGGGTGCTTATACCCTCCCTTTGCATAACTAACCCCCGTACCTAGATTTTAGTTTTATTAGTTTTGATTTGAAATAAACTTCTTTGGGTTTATTCTCTCTTTTCTCATTTACTTTGAAAACAATAAAGCGCGGTGGCGACTTTTACTGATTACGATTTAAGTCAATCAATGGCTTAGCCTTGAAATTTTTACCGCTACAACTTGGAATCAAACATAATCACTCACATATTTACTCATCAAATTTGACTAACAATTTGAGGTCAGATGATGCACACAAGCTAGAACATCTTGCACACATAATTCCTATTCACAATTTACATATTGTTCCTGATGTTGTTTTACCAAAATCGGCCAATTCAAAGGAACAACATATGTGATCGCATTTAATGTTTCGCTCTTGGTATATGCGATTAACGCAATATTTCAAAAATTTATCACTTTGTGTTTACTTTAGTGGGGTTCTATTTTCTATGTGTTGGTTTTCTTATTTTTCTTACTCAAATAATGCAGTGTTGATGAAGTGTGTGGCGATATTCATGCTCCTTTTGCAATATAACTTATTTTTCTTCTAATTCTAATATGTGAGTCTTCTCCTTATTTTGTCATTGTAACTTTCATGGTAATATACAATAACACTTATATATTTATGATGATATTTACTTGGATTGGTCTTTTCCATACTTCTTAGAAATATTTCTCAAATCATACAAAATATAAACAAAATAAAAGAAAATAGCACTTACAGTGAATATATATTATACTAATAATATGAGGAAGAAGGAGTATATGAGGAGTGTCAAATTGGGAAGTAAATCAAGTTGTAACATCCAAATTTGCAACATCATATTACTTTTAAGGGGTTAGAAGTTCTTCATAAGGATTTAATGGAACCTATGCAGGTTAACAATTCTAGTAGAAAGAGATATGTTTGTGTGGTTGTTGATGATATTTCAAAATGTGCTTGGATGAACTTTATGTAAGAAGAATAAAATTTCATTGAAGTCTTTAAATATCTTTATAAATGCATTCAATGAGAATAAAGGAGGAAGATGGATCCTAGGAGAACTGATAGAATATTTATGGATGGAGGTTATAAATTTTTAAATTCAAGAACCAAAGCCATAATGGAATCTCTAAATGTTGTGGTTGATGACTCTATCATTCAACAATTGACAGATGTGAAAAATAATGTTGGAACATCATCTCAGCAGAGTAGCGATCTAAAACACGAGGAAGACATGCATTGAGTTTAACATTAAGTCTGCAGGGTATTGTGATGAAGATTGGATAAGTAATATGGATGATAGAAAAAGTGCTTCCGGAGGCTGGTTAATCTTGGGGAATAATCTTATCTCTTGGTTCATCAATAAAATAAAATGTGATTAATTAACCATTAATAAGTCTTTATATGCAAATCAATTTGAGAGATTGACGTGTGGATTAGGAATATGCACTTTTGAGGAGTTATAAAAATTACAAGTGTGGATGAAGGAAATAGATACTATATCTTTCCTCTATTTTGTGGTGTATGATATTCCTAAGAAAAGGGTTAGCGTTGGACCTGCAAAAAGGTGGAACAAAAGGTCCTTGAAAAAAAGGAAGATGGTTTAAAGAATACAAGTTTTGAGATACTGGTAGAGGAATTAAGTGTCAACACTATTAAAGTATGTGACAGAAGCAAGGTGTGCAGGAGAATTTTTTATAGGGGTAAAAGGTGAAAGACCGGGTGAAGATGATACAATTTGTGAGTTTCCATGAGCCTTGTGTGCTTCCAATTTGTGTTTTCATGGGTGTTTTCTGCCTGTGTGCATTATGTGTGCTTCCATTTTTTTATTTACATTTTTGGGTAAAAAGGGGGAGTAAAGTGTTAGTGTTTTTGTGTGTCCTGGTGTAATGAAACATGTCTTGACATGTTAATTAGCATACTGATAGGACTGTGCTACTACTAAGAAGATTGTAGTGATTGTGGTTGCTTGTTGGATGTAACTATTTGGGGAACATGATAGTTTGTCATGTATTTTGAAGCTTCTACTACTGCTGGTATAGTTTGTGTGCATGATTTCTTATCTGATATTCTAATATCTTGTCGGATTTGTGAAAATCCTGATGTGCGGTCGTTTTATCTTCTACTGTTGTTGCCTCTATGTGTGAACTTGGGCAGTTCATATTTGATATTTTGTATTTTCTAGTGTGTTGGGTTTTTCCTTTGAGGGGGAGTCTTGATCATGTGTGACTGAGGAAGTTTAGATCTGTCTATGATGTCAAACCACATGTCTGGACATCTATCTTCTGGTGTTTTGAAGATGGTGATTTGTAACTGCATGTATTCTTTGATGTATTTTTCTGTTGCAGTTTGTACAAAGTTTACATGCTTGCATGTAGCTTGTATTGTGGTTTTATTCCTCTCTCCATGGTTATTGTGCTTTGGTTGTTTTAGCCAAAATTTGGAAAAAGGGGAGGTTGTTAGTTCCATGGTTTTATGATTGGCTAAATTTTAGTAAAACATTGTTCTATACTGATGTTGAGCAAGATGTTGTAACATCTTCATTGTAACACCCGTTTTTAATTAATATTATATTATATTAATATTTTCGAATTACCGATCGATATTTATCTTGCGACGAGAATATTCATATTAATTAATATGTCTATTAATATATTTGGCGACGTTCCATTCGGTCCGGTAAAATATTATTCGGATCCGATATTTAATTCCCCGATATTGTTTTAATTGATTGAATAAATAATATTAGTAGATATTATTAGTGTGTTAAATTATAAGAATTGGTTAGGGGTGTGAGGAGTAATTGATGAGATGTGGGTTTTCACCCTTGTTGCTAGTAAGAAACATATTATAAACCATTTCTCCTCATTTTCCTTCCATTCCAAAAGACCAAAACCAAACATGAGAGCTTAGAAGCTAGTAAGAAAATAAGTTATAAAAACTATTTTCCTTCCTTTTCCTTCCATTGTGAACACAAAAACCAAAATAGAAACTTGAGAGGAAAAGAAGAAGGGGTTTTGGGAGAAGAAGAACAAGAGGAGAAGATGAGGATGATCTTGAGCAAGAGCTTGAGGTTGGGTTGTTGGATCCTCAAGAATCATCCAAGCTAGAGGTAAGGGGTTTGATTTTCCAATGCTTATAGTTAGGGTTTGATTTGGTATATTTTGGATTTGGGGAAAAAAATGATGTTAGGGTTTTTGAGTTTTGTTGAGGATTTGTGATAGAAATTAGAAGAGTTAATTAGGTGTTGTTGTTTTTGAATTAGTATTAGGTTAGTTAAATTGGAATTAAAAAGAAAACAAAAGTTATATAAATTCAAAGTATAATTATGCAGTATGTTAACTAAAAGTATAATTATGCAGTATGTAGGAACAAGAACTATGCAGGGTTTTTTTATAGTTTTTGGAAATGTATGGCAAATTGGAAATGAAATGAAACTTTAGAAAAGAAAGAAATTGAATTATATTGATTTGGAATAGAATACACTGTCAGTATGCTAGAAAAACATAATATGCAGTTAATTTGGAAATTTTGATAACAGTATGTAGTTTTTTTTTTAAATTGGAAATGGAAATTAAAAACATGCCATGTAGCATTTTTCAAAGTGATACGGCCATCCCCTTTCCTTTTCATCTCATGGGGACTTCCGTCCCTTGGAGGGAGTTCAATTTTTTTCCAGTTCCCTAATTTTCCCTGTTTTGACAGTTTAGCAATTCTGGTTTTTTTTCCAAAATAGTTTTTGTTTTCTATTTCATTTTCATAATTTAATATATTGATTAATTATATTAATTAAATACAAATATGATATAAGTTATCCGATTTAATTTAGAACCCGATTATGTTCCGATTTTCCGATTTCGGTAAATTCGACGGCGGAGCAAGTTGCTCCGAATTCAACGAAAATTGACGTGCTAGCTAAGTTTGACGTGTAGAACGTAGTGGTGAAGTTAGTTTTTAGAAATTACGAGTTTTTACGAGACGACCCGAAATAAGCCAATTTACGGTAAAATTGAATTGGACGGTGTTTTAGTAGATTTAAGGTACGTATGGACAATCCGATTTCGACGTCGATGATTATGATTAATACCGGTTGTTAGGAATGGCTTTCGCGGAGATTTTAGGTGTTTGACTATTTTCCCGTTTTCGGAATTTAGTGAATTAATTGATGATGATATGTTGTGAATAAACGTAAGATTTGCGACGGTGTATTTATTAATGAATACTTGTTAATATGCAATGCAATGATATATGTTTTAGTACATGATGATGTGATGATTAAATTGAGGTTGTTAATAAATGCTTCTGATTTGCGAATGCATGACTTTTGATGAATTTATTAGTGATGTTTGCATAATGCAATTATGATGCGATGATATATTTATCTTGTTTTGGATAAATTATGGCGATGTGGGCTTTATGCCAATTTGGATGAGCGATGATGTTGTTTTTGTGTTGTGTTGTTTTATTGTCGAGTCACATACATTTCATAAGCGAAGAGGGCTTTTATGCCGAGCGAAGATCGGCTTTATGCCAAGTGTCCCTAATTACGGACAAAGCGATGGGTACCACATGCATAACATAGTCGTGTCTCATGGAATCGGTTACGTTTATGTTTGAGTTGTTTGGCGTTGGGTTTTTGTTGATTGATGGATGATATTGAATTGCGATGATATATGATGTGATGATGTTTGTGATGATGTTGTGATGATGGGCTTTATGCCCAAAAGCGAAGATGGGCTTTATGCCAAAAGCGAAGATGGGCTTTAGCCAATTTGTGATGATTTGTTGTGTTGCTTATATTACTAGCATTATTTAATGTTGTTGGTTGATGTTGTTGTTTAAGACTACCGTGTTAATTAGTAATGTATTATCTCGTGACGATTTCGTGGTGACGGAGGGGTATGTGTTGTTGCAACGTTTTATGCCGATGAGGTTATGGTGTTATTGTGTAGATTATACACATTAGGATGGCGAGTAAAGTAAGTGAGTTTTGATTATGTGTTGGGATTACACTTATTAATCTATACCCTTTATAATTCCGACACTATATATATATATATTATCATGCCTTAATTATATGTTTTGGAGTATCTCACCCTTTACTTGTTTCGCCGTTACCTATATATTGGTAACGTGCAGGTTATGAAGACAGAGTCTATAGCTGTTAGTCGAGTCGGTGTCGCTCTGATACGTAGCACTCGGGGGGAAATATTTATGTCGTCTTGTTGTTGTTGTTTTATTATTATTCCTTTTGTGAATAAGAACCATAATTCATAAAAACATGATTTTGATGAGGAAGTTTAATAAAAGAGATGTTTTGATTTCTATGAATCAATTTATGTTTTCCTGCGATGCTATGTATCCGAAATTTATACTTTAAAGTAAACTGTTTTAAAGTGAGTTGTTTTGATGGTGTAACGCCTCAGTATTTAATTTATGAAATTTTAAAATTACTCTGATTTTTGCATATAAAACTTTGGGTAGAATTGGGGTGTTACAATAGTGGTATCAGAGCAGGTCGGTCTGTCGACCAAGTTATTAGTGTGTTTAATCCTGTTGTATGGGACATGTGTGTGAAACACTGTCGGTACTTGTTTGTTTCAAATTGTTTGTCTGCAGAGATGAGTTGGAAACAAGTGGGGGAGAAGTTTTACTTGGTGGCGCTTTTGGAGTTGAGGCTCAGCGTTACACTTTAGTAACTTGAAGTGTAAGTTTGAAGACGCTGTTGTGGCTTGGTAGAGATGGTTTATGTCACCATCATGATTGTCGGTTGTCTATTGACAAATTGAGGGACTGATCATCCTTAATCTCTTGTTGATAGTAGCCGGGAATTGTGTTGGTTGAGATAGACTTGTCTTTCCAGCTTAACAGTGTATGAAGCAGGTGTGTTGGCACATGATGGTGCATGGTTACTCGTGTTGTGGGCGAATTTGGATTTTGGGGAGAAGCAAGATTTTGGCAAGTGAGCTCCATGTAGTGATTCTTCTGTGGTGTATTGTGAAGATGTGGGTGAATTACCGCACTTGTGCGAAGTGAAGTTTTGATGGATTTAGTTTCTGGAACTAGTTGTGATTCAAAGTATCCTTAAGGGACGTTTGCTTCAGGATTAGAGTTGGAGAATCAACTTGAGAATTTGTTTGAGCCATTGGAAAGTTTAGCGAATGCTTTGATTTTGGTTTTGTTTAGTACTGAAGAACCTTGTGCGGCGTATTGTGATATTCCATTTTGGACTTAAGATGTATTTCGACATAGAGTTGGAAAAGTGTATTACTACCTTGGAACGATTTGAATTTCATAAGGAAAAATTGTCGGACTTGTGAGTTAGAGGTTGATGATGTTGTGATCATTTGGAATTTTAGAGGTGCAGATGTTAACAACGAGTCGATTGGAATTGTTGAAGACAATTCAAGTTTGAGTGCAATCTATAAAGAGACTTCGTCTGGTGTCGAGTTTAGTATGTTGATATCGCGGTTAACCCAAGATTATCTCATTTGGGAATTGTTATTTTGAAGAATGTTGCATGTTTGTTTTTGGGACACTTGTTGAGATTAAGCTCCGAAGGTTGTGAAGGATTTATTCACTACTAACATATGGATTTCGTTGAATACTAATAGCCGTGGTGGATTATTGGTTTGTGACTAAGATAAGTCTTGAGGGTAAGGAATTTTGTGATGGGTTGGTAACCACAGGTACCTTAAGATGATTGATGTTTTATAAAGGAGAATATTCTATCTGTGACTGAAGTCGGTCGCGACGGTGTTCGTGTTGGATTCCGTAAAGTTTATGTTATGGTTCTAAGTCCAACCTGTGTTGTGATTACAGGGGTAGGAGATGACGTTGATGAGTAGAGTTCTTGAGAGAGTGTTGCGATTGAGTTACCACTTGGGACGATGGAAAGTTATGAAAGGTGTTTCGAATGAGAAGCCTGTGTATTAATTATTGCGACGGTGCGAGGATGGCGATTACTTAATGCAATTTTGGGAATTGAATTGTTAAAAGGGGAGACTTCGTTGAAGTCAAGTGTATACGTCGAAGTTTCACAAGTGAAATATTTGGGCAGTATTGGAAGAGGTCAAACTATGTCGTGTATTTTAGAGGACCAATGGACGTTGATCAATCGAGAATGAAAGAGTGATTCTTCGGGTTGATGAAGCTGATGTTGCGAGGTGTCTTGATGGGTGTACGCTTTGAACGTATCCATTTTGAGTGATTGTAAATTTGAGGTTTAACCAAGTTGTTTTACGGTTGGCATCTTATGCATTAAGGTGACGCAACATGGTTTAGATATCGAGCATTGAATTATTTAGCGAATAAGCGAGGTTGTTGGATTTGGACTAGTGCGTTATAGTCCCAAGTCGTCTGTTTAAGCCCTAGGATGAGTGGTGTATCTCAGTTTGATTATGTTTGAGTAACTTGTTTTGTTCAAGGGTTGTACGTTGGTAATCTACAAGGATGATGTGACCTTGTGATTTTCTGGAATTAGAGCAATCACTGCAAGTGTAATTCTTGAGTTCATGCTTATGCGTGAGTGAAGGCATCTGTTTCGTGGTTGCGTAACACACATGATTCTATCCTTTTCTGATTGTTTCAGTTTTGGTTTGTATAACCATTTGTTGTTATCGTTTTAGCGATGATGTCGGTGTTGTGTCGTAGGACTTTATGTTTCCATCTTTGGTGACTCGTTTCCGAGGTGTCGGTTCGAGTGTGTGACTATTTCCATGGTTGAAACGTTAGGATAGTAGCGATCTTGTTTGTTTGGTTCTCGAGTGAACCGGTGTGTCTGCAATTTGTTTAGTTGTTGGGTGTTAGTTGGTTGTCAAGTGCATTGTATGGGCTTTGCATCTAGGCATGGTTGTCCTTGTCTTGACGTTGTGGTCGGGGAGATGCCCTTGTGTTTGGTGTATTTTATATGTTGTTTAATTGACGCGAGGATTGAGTAGACGAATGTGTAGGCTTGTCTCATTTTGTTCACTGTGGTCGAAATTTCGATGACGAAAAGTTTATAAGTGGGGGAGACTTGTAACACCCGTTTTTAATTAATATTATATTATATTAATATTTTCGAATTACCGATCGATATTTATCTTGCGACGAGAAGATTCATATTAATTAATATGTCTATTAATATATTTGGCGACGTTCCGTTCGGTCCGGTAAAATATTATTCGGATCCAATATTTAATTCCCCGATATTGTTTTAATTGATTGAATAAATAATATTAGTAGATATTATTAGTGTGTTAAATTATAAGAATTGGTTAGGGATGTGAGGAGTAATTGATGAGATGTGGGTTTTCACCCTTGTTGCTAGTAAGAAACATATTATAAACCATTTCTCCTCATTTTCCTTCCATTCCAAAAGACCAAAACCAAACATGAGAGCTTAGAAGCTAGTAAGAAAATAAGTTATAAAAACCATTTTCCTTCCTTTTCCTTCCATTGTGAACACAAAAACCAAAATAGAAACTTGAGAGGAAAAGAAGAAGGGGTTTTGGGAGAAGAAGAACAAGAGGAGAAGATGAGGAAGATCTTGAGCAAGAGCTTGAGGTTGGGTTGTTGGATCCTCAAGAATCATCCAAGCTAGAGGTAAGGGGTTTGATTTTCCAATGCTTATAGTTAGGGTTTGATTTGGTATATTTTGGATTTGGGGAAAAAATGATGCTAGGGTTTTTGAGTTTTGTGAGGATTTGTGATAGAAATTAGAAGAGTTAATTAGGTGTTGTTGTTTTTGAATTAGTATTAGGTTAGTTAAAGTGGAATTAAAAAGAAAACAAAAGTTATATAAATTCAAAGTATAATTATGCAGTATGTTAACTAAAAGTATAATTATGCAGTATGTAGGAACAAGCATTATGCAGGTTTTTTTTTATAGTTTTTGGAAATGTATGGCAAATTGGAAATGAAATGAAACTTTAGAAAAGAAAGAAATTGAATTATATTGATTTGGAATAGAATACACTGTCAGTATGCTAGAAAAACATAATATGCAGTTAATTTGGAAATTTTGATAACAGTATGTAGTTTTTTTTTTTTTAAATTGGAAATGGAAATTAAAAATATGCCATGTAGCATTTTTCAAAGTGATACGGCCATGCCCTTTCCTTTTCATCTCATGGGGACTTCCGTACCTTGGAGGGAGTTCAATTTTTTTCCAGTTCCCTAATTTTCCCTGTTTTGACAGTTTAGCAATTCTGGTTTTTTTTTCCAAAATAATTTTTGTTTTCTATTTCATTTTCATAATTTAATATATTAATTAATTATATTAATTAAATACAAATATGATATAAGTTATCCGATTTAATTTAGAACCCGATTATGTTCCGATTTTCCGATTTGTAAATTGACAGCAAGTTGTTCAATTCAACGAAAATTGACGTTAGCTAAGTTTGACGTAGAACGTAGTGGTGAAGTTAGTTTTAGAAATTACGAGTTTTACGAGACGACCCGAAACAATCCAATTTACGGTAAAATTGAATCGGACGGTGTTTTAGTAGATTTAAGGTACGTATGGACAATCCGATTTCGACGTCGATGATTATGATTAATACCGGTTGTTAGGAATGGCTTTCGCGGCGATTTTAGGTGTTTGACTATTTTCCCGTTTTCGGAATTTAGTGAATTAATTGATGATGATACGTTGTGAATAAACGTAAGATTTGCGACGGTGTATTTATTAATGAATACTTGTTAATATGCAATGCAATGATATATGTTTTAGTACATGATGATGTGATGATTAAATTGAGGTTGTTAATAAATGCTTCTGATTTTCGAATGCGTGACTTTTGATGAATTTATTAGTGATGTTTGCATAATGCAATTATGATGCGATGATATATTTATCTTGTTTTGGATAAATTATGGCGATGTGGGCTTTATGCCAATTTGGATGAGCGATGATGTTGTTTTTGTGTTGTGTTGTTTTATTGTCGAGTCACATACATTTCATAAGCGAAGAGGGCTTTTATGCCAAGCGATGATGGCTTTTATGCCGAGCGAAGATCGGCTTTATGCCAAGTGTCCCTAATTACGGACAAAGCGATGGGTACCACATGCATAACATAGTCGTGTCTCATGGAATCGGTTATGTTTATGTTTGAGTTGTTTGGCGTTGGGTTTTTGTTGATTGATGGATGATATTGAATTGCGATGATATATGATGTGATGATGTTTGTGATGATGTTGTGATGATGGGCTTTATGCCCAAAAGCGAAGATGGGCTTTATGCCAAAAGCGAAGATGGGCTTTAGCCAATTTGTGATGATTTGTTATGTTGCTTATATTACTAGCATTATTTAATGTTGTTGGTTGATGTTGTTGTTTAAGACTACCGTGTTAATTAGTAATGTATTAGCTCGTGACGATTTCGTGGTGACGGAGGGGTATGTGTTGTTGCAACGTTTTATGCCGATGAGGTTATGGTGTTATTGTGTAGATTATACACATTAGGATGGCGAGTAAAGTAAGTGAGTTTTGATTATGTGTTGGGATTACACTTATTAATCTATACCCTTTATAATTCCGACACTATATATATATATATATATATATATATTTTATCATGCCTTAATTATATGTTTTGGAGTATCTCACCCTTTACTTGTTTTGCCGTTACCTATATATTGGTAACGTGTTATGAAGAGTCTATCTGCTGTTAGTCGAGTCGGTCGCTCTGATACGTAGCACACGGGGGGAAATATTTATGTCGTCTTGTTGTTGTTGTTTTATTATTATTCCTTTTTTGAATAAGAACCATAATTCATAAAAACATGATTTTGATGAGGAAGTTTAATAAAAGAGATGTTTCGATTTCTATGAATCAATTTATGTTTTCCTGCGATGCTATGTATCCGAAATTTATACTTTAAAGTAAATTGTTTTAAAGTGAGTTGTTTTGATGGTGTAACGCCTCAGTATTTAATTTATGAAATTTTAAAATTACTCTGATTTTTGCATATAAAACTTTGGGTAGAATTGGGGTGTTACATTCATCACGTGTCATAACAATTTTACTGTTATGAGTTTCAAACAAATGTCATTGCATCTTGATCTTACAGCAGATGCAGCTGTTTTATATCTCTTGACATATTTGATTTAATGAGATCCTTTTGTCGCATCATTATGCGCAAGTCAAGGATATTATTTTGGATCAAAATGCATATTTAATTGGATTTCATCAAATAGATCTTTGAGACTTTTTAGGAAACTTTAAAAGATTTGTTCATGTTTTTATGTGAAAATCTTGTAGCTGATTTAAAAAGTGAAGATTGGATTTGATTTGAAGAGTCCAAGCTAATTAAGCAAGAGTCTATAAATAAGGACTTGTTATAACCTAAAATAGTAAGCATTCACATTGAAGAAGTCGTGGGTGCAACATAAGGATTAGGGTTTTGGGAGTCTTTTAAGGTTTTAGTGTTCGTGTTCTTTGTATGTTACTCATGTATATTTTGATGCATTGAGTTTGACGGATTGTTATTTGATTTTATCAAGTTATTGTTCTCACTCATGAGCTTTTAAGAAAAAATTAAGTATTGTTTTTAGTTGAAACTTTTAAGCAAAACTAAGTATTATTTATTTGAAGTGTAATCTTTTGTTGGATTTTTAAGTCTAGTCACAAGGTTTGCTAACGTAGACCCGTTTAGTTTTATAAAAGTCTATTTTAGCAAGTATTGACTAAAAAATGGTTTAATGCACCTTAAGGTGCATGTTGTTAAAATAGATCCACTTATTTTCAAGAAGGTGTCTTTTAACAAACTTTAACTAGAAAATCGTTAAATGCACGATAAGGTGCATCTTGTTAAAATAGACTTTCATTAAAATAAATGGGCCTATGTTAGCAATATATATATACACGTGAAAATGCATTTATTTTTTGAATTGATAAATCTTCTTATTTGTATATATTCATGTAAGAAATATTAGGCTTCTTGCTAGTCCATACCGCATATGGCGTCTTCTCCACAATTTAAATGAAACACAGGTAAGTGTGAAAGTTGTCGTTAATAAAGGATGTTCCAAGAATGAGTTTGAAATATCTGCATGACTCACCATTGACCAATTTTACTAAAATGATATGCGTATTTTCCAATCAACATATAAATATCATTTTATCATAAATTTGAAAATTTTCTAAATAGTCAATCGAATCAAAATTATTACACGTGTTTTTTTAGGCTTTACTAGTTGTAGTATGAATTTGGTTAAGGTAGTAAAAATTTTGGTAAACAAGCTAAAAATTTGGAACTAAGCTCTAGTAAATTACATCATTCGTCTATTTTTTTTATCATCATCAACACTTAAAAAATGATATTAAGGGTCTGTTTGAAAGGCTTTTTAAAAACTCCATTTTAGTTTTTGAAAAATTATAAATTAAAAACTTGTTTGAATACAACATTTTGCAAATGTGTTTTTAAAAACTTTTCACCATTTTTTAATTTTTAAAATCAAAAAACTGAAATAGCTAAATTGTGTTTTGATTTTTAGTTTTTAGTTTTTAAAAACTAAAAACAAGAACTATTTCAGGCAGGCCCTAAGTTATTAGTGATTTTTATTAATTGGTAGTCATTTTTTTCTTCTATTTCTCTTTTTGCCAACAAGAACCTATTTTCTACAATAATATTTCAAATCTTTTTTAATGGTATTATTTTCTCTAAAGACCATCACCTCAAACTTAAAACTTGGATAATTCATGAAATTCCAAACTTAAAATTATGATATACTTCATATATGATTTATTGTATGAGATTGTGAAAAGAAGGGTGAAAACTTTTATATTTTTCGGATCATATGTGAATAAATTAAGAAATAAATAAGTTTATGAGTAATTTAAATTTAAAATTTTGATATTGGTTATTATTTATTTTAATAAACATAGGTTTAAGAAAATAAATATAAATGATAAGTAAAATAAGAAGGCATGGCTGGCATTGTTCATATCTTTTTAATTGTGTCATCTATTAGACAAAATGATACAATTAGGACTAAATGATAAATGTAGAGTGAAAAAAGTTGACCTAGAGAGATTTTGTATTATTTCAAACATATAAAAATTTACATATTCGATGTACTATTTTTTGCATTAATTGATTCAATACGTTGCCAAACTTGACATTGACCATTCAAACAACCACCTTTTTGACTAATTAACCAATAGCAATTTGTGCAAGTGTTTCGATCTTGATCGTAAACGTCCATATAGTGACGATAGGGGCTTCCTGGCCATGTAAAAGCGCAAAAGAATAAAGTAGTAATTGGTCTTATAGCACTTGGTTTGAATGAAAACCTATAAATTTCTTCGGATTTTAGTGAATGAAATCCAAGATCATCATCTTTAGATTTACAATGAACAGTTAATTTAATCGGTCCTGATATAACATCCTTAATTGTAACGGTAACCCTAGGATTTAGAGTAAAACTTGTGATGTCTCTAATCTTAAATGAAAATATTACAATTAAGATGATTGAGAATTTGAAGACAATTGAGTTTGAATAAACCATGACTAGAAATACAATATCTACTAGACTTACATCAACCTTTATTTATAGAATGCTAAATAGTTTAGGCTCATTTCTTATTTTAAAAACTTAATAACTTTTTTGCAACTTCTTTAAGAATAATTATAATTTAATTTATGTTGGTTTCATAAAAATTTAATATTTCTTTAATATCTTGTAATGGTTTTTTAATAGGAGTGAAATATTAATAACATTAATAAGGTTGTAATTTTAAAGGTGGAATTCAAATATTGTGATAATATATAGTTATTATTAATATGCATTTCATTTTATTTAAATTTATTATTTCATCGTTTCAAATTATAAAATATTTTAGATATTTAATACAAATTAAAAAATATAGTTTATTTTATATGAGATAAAGAAATTATATATAAACTTATAATATTAACCTTTTAAATAATTAAATTATTACAAAATAATACTACTAAATGAAAGTTGGTATATTATTAAAAGTATCACTAATGTTATTAGTTGCATTGAAATTATTTATTGATACTGATGGAACAATAAGTACCATAAATAACTCATTAACTTGTTTATTGATGTCATTTTTGAGAAACTGTTACTATTTTTAATCAATGTTATTCAAAATAAAACCCCCTTAAATATTAGTGTTTATCTTCAATATAACTCTCATGTTTAAATTTAATATTTTACTTTAATGAAAAAAATTGTAGCGGAATCCATCTGTTAATTAAGTATCTTGTATTTTTTTATGGCCAATTATTTAATCAAGTTATTGTTCTCACACATGATTTTTTAAGAAAAATTTGAGTATTGTTTTTAGTTGAAGCTTTTAAGAAAAACTAAATATTATTTATTTAAAGTGTAATTTTTTATTGGTATTTTAAGTCTAGTTAGAAGGTCTGCTAACGTACACCCGCTTAGTTTTATGAAGGTATATTATAGCAAGTATCAACTAAAAAATGGTTTAATGCACCTTAAGGTGCATGTTGTTAAAATAGATCCACTTATTTTCAAGAAGGTGTCTTTTAACAAGCTTTTACTAGAAAATCGTTAAATGCACGATAAGGCGCATGTTGCTAAAATAGACTTTCATTAAAATAAATGGACCTATATATATATATATATATATATATATATATATATATATATATATATATAGGAGAGTTCAAATTACACTCAAAGAGTTACATCATGAGTTAAACTCGCTCAAAAACGTTATTTCGGATTAATACTTTTTAAAATCGACCGTTGGATTGAAATATACTATCATATAGATCATACGTATAAAGTTTGAGACTAATCTATAATGATTTACTATGTCATTGAACTACATCAAAATTAATATTATATGAAAATTCATTTTGACGTTAATTTTTGGATATCTTGATCGTATAGTAAACCATTATAGATTAATCTAAAACTTTATAGGTTTGATCTATATGATGATATGTTTCAATCCAACGGATTATTTTAAAAAATATTAATCCGAAATAATGTTTTTGAGCGAGTGTAACTCATGATGTAACTATTCGAGTGTAATTTGATCTCTCTCACTCACTCTCTCTCTCTCTCTCTCTCTCTCTCTCTCTCTCTGATATATATATATATATATATATATATATATATATATATATATATATATATATATATATATATTATATTAACGTGAAAATGCATTTCTTTTTTGAATTGATAAATCTTCTTATTTATATATATTCATGTAAGAAATATCAGGCTTCTTGCTAGTCCATACCGCATATGGTGTCTTTTCCACAATTTGAATGAAACACCGGTAAGTGTGAAATTTGTCGTTAATAAAGAATGTTCCAAGAATGAGTTTGAAAGATATGCATGACTCATCATTGGCCAACTTCACTGAAATGATATACGTATTTGCCAAAATAACATATAAATATCATTTTATCGTAAATTTGAAAATTTTCTAAATAGTCAATCAAATCAAAATTATTACACGTGTTTTTTAGGTTTTACTAGTTGTAGTATGACTTTGGTTAAGGTAGTAAACAATTTGGTAAACGAGCTAAAAATTTGGAACTAAGCTCTAGTAAATTACATCATTCGTCTATTTTTTTAATCATCATCAACACTTAAAAAATGATATTAAGGGTCTGTTTGAAAGGCTTTTTAAAAACTCCATTTTAGTTTTTGAAAAATTATAAATTAAAAACTTGTTTGAATACAACATTTTGCAAATGTGTTTTTAAAAACTTTTCACCATTTTTTAATTTTTAAAATCAAAAAACTGAAATAGCTAAATTGTGTTTTGATTTTTAGTTTTTAGTTTTTAAAAACTAAAAACAAGAACTATTTCAGGCAGGCCCTAAGTTATTAGTGATTTTTATTAATTGGTAGTCATTTTTTTCTTCTATTTCTCTTTTTGCCAACAAGAACCTATTTTCTACAATAATATTTCAAATCTTTTTTAATGGTATTATTTTCTCTAAAGACCATCACCTCAAACTTAAAACTTGGATATTTTATGAAATTCCAAACTTAAAATTATGATATACTTCATATATGATTTATTGTATGAGATTGTGAAAAGAAGGGTGAAAACTTTTATATTTTTCGGATCATATGTGAATAAATTAAGAAATAAATAAGTTTATGAGTAATTTCAATTTAAAATTTTGATATTGGTTATTATTTATTTTAATAAACATAGGTTTAAGAAAATAAGTATAAATGATAAGTAAAATAAGAAGGCATGGCTGACATTGTTCATATCTTTTTAATTGTGTCATCTATTAGACAAAATGATACAATTAGGACTAAATGATAAATATAGAGTGAAAAAAGTTGACCTAGAGAGATTTTGTATTATTTCAAATATATAAAAATTTACATATTCGATGTACTGTTTTTTGCATTAATTGATTCAATACGTTGCCAAACTTGACATTGGCCATTCAAACAACCACCTTTTTGACTAATTAACCAATAGCAATTTGTGCAAGTGTTTCGATCTTGATCGTAAACGTCCATATAGTGACGATAGGGGCTTCCTGGCCATGTAAAAGCGCAAAAGAATAAAGTAGTAATTGGTCTTATAGCACTTGGTTTGAATGAAAACCTATAAATTTCTCCGGATTTTAGTGAATGAAATCCAAGATCATCATCTTTAGATTTACAATGAACAGTTAATTTTATCGGTCCTGATATAACATCCTTAATTGTAACGGTAACCCTAGGATTTAGAGTAAAACTTGTGATGTCTCTAATCTTAAATGAAAATATTACAATTAAGATGATTGGGAATTTGAAGACAATTGAGTTTGAATAAGCCATGACTAGAAATACAATATCTACTAGACTTACATCAACCTTTATTTATAGAATGCTAAATAGTTTAGGCTCATTTCTTATTTTAAAAACTTAATAACTTTTTTGCAACTTCTTTAAGAATAATTATAATTTAATATATGTTGGTTTCATAAAAATTTAGTATTTCTTTAATATCTAGTAATGGTTTTTTTAATAGGAGTGAAATATGAAATAACTTTTTTAAAATTTATTATTTCATCGTTTCAAATTATAAAATATTTTAGATATTTAACACAAATTAAAAAATATAGTTTATTTTATATGAGATAAAGAAATTATATATAAACTTATAATACTAGCCTTTTAAATAATTAAATCATTAAAAAATAATACTACTAAATGAAAGATGGTATATTATTAAAAGTATCACTAATGTTATTAGTTACATTGAAATTATTTATTGATACTAATGCAACAAATAAGTACCATAAATAACTCATTAACTTGTCTATTGATGTCATTTTTGAGAAACTCATTAACTTGTTTATTGATGTCATTTTTGAGAAACTGTTGCCTTTTTTAATCAATGTTATTCAAAATGAAACCCCCTTAAATATTAGTGTTTATCTAAAATGTGACTCTCATGTTTAAATTTAATATTTTACTTTAATGAAAAGAATTGTAGAGGAATGCATCTGTTAATTAAGTATCTTTGTATTTTTTATGGCCAATGGATTAATCAAATGAAGGAGATCAAGTCAAAAATAGCTTTAAAAATTTGCCTTTTTTTTTCGCAGTCTTTTCCCCCTAACTTGTGCATTTATTTTTTGCCTTATTTGAACATTTAAGTTATTTATTTTTTATTTTAATTTTACTAAACTCTCAATCAAGTTAATCTGCACTTCATTTTTTTTTGTCATTTGGCACAACATTGACATTAAAGTATCAACACAAATCTATGTAATCCATAAAAATTTGGAACAAATGTTTTGTTGGATAATAATCAAGAATAAAATAAAACTCAATATTTGTATAATATGTTAATAACAATATGGCAACTAAGATATATATATTATTGGATTTTTGAAGAATTGATTTTTCACCTAAAATATTTCGCTCTTATCGATGTCATGCCAGAGGGGCTATTTAATAATAAAAAGATCGTCTTTACGAGAATTATTTGAGTGCAATTTCACCATTAAATATTATGTATAATATTAAAATTAAGAAAATTTAACATTTTTGTATGTTGGACGGTATCTCTATGTCATAAACATTGCATGACATTTTATGGGCAAAGTTGGTTTTATTGTATTTAAGAATCTTAAACTTATGTTGAGGATATTTAGGTTAGTAATTAAACTTTATGACTATTTGTGATGTATCCTTAATAATAGTTAAAATTAATGTCTCACTTTTTCGCTACGTATAACATAACATGTTTCTCAAATGTTAATGATTATAATTGTAACATTTGAGTTTTGAGTGAGTGATTAATCTGTTGTATATATATTCTTATATTCTATTTAAAATTATATGGATTGAATCTCACTCAAATGATGGTAAATCTATTTTATATGACCATCATACTCTTTCATCTGAAACTATTGAAATAATGATATATTCTATTTATGTGCAAAATATATGGTTGAGTTCGTAAAACTCTATTGATGATATATTATACAATCACTTCTCTATATTGTTTTGTAATAAAAATAAAATTAGTATCTCATTATATAATCAAAGTGTTTAATACTAGTGCACTCTGATACATCTTTATCATATTGGGTTAATGGAAGTAAGTGTGTACACAATTATATAATCTGAAAAACTTTAGATTAT
Organism: Vicia sativa; assembly: GCA_021764765.1. NCBI lineage: Eukaryota > Viridiplantae > Streptophyta > Magnoliopsida > Fabales > Fabaceae > Vicia > Vicia sativa. Next base: position 10,479,247 of record CM038793.1, on the reverse strand, counting down.
TATTCTCATATTGCCATATATTATTGCGTGCACTATAAATATGACATATTCTAAGAAGACTTCAAAATATACAATACTCTCAGAAAGCATCATAATTTGATGTTTAGATCGATATTGAAAAGACGCAATAATTCTTTGGCATGCAATAATATTGTGTTATTTTGTCTTAAATAGTCCACTTTTATTAAGTTATAATATGAAAATACAAATTAATATCGATACTCCTATCGAGTACGAAATTGTATTATGAAGTTACTTAGGATTTAATGTAAATATTCTCGTAATAGGGTATGTCTATATTTAATTACTATTCGTAGACCTATGTGGATATACTATGACATTTAATTTGAAAACTCATTAGTAAAATTACTGACCATAGACTTACACACATAAATAAGTTTTTTATTATTTTGGATTATTAAGAATTTATTAATAGCATTTTCATATGTTTGAGTCATTCTTTAATGACATATTTCTCTTAACTTAAATATGTTACTCTAAATTCATCATTTTTTAAATAAATTGTGAGTCTTTAATATGTAAGATATTGTTTTCCTATCGAATAAAATTTCTGCAACGTTCGTATAATTTCAAATAGATATTGACACTTCCGTTTTTATGTTCAAACAAAACTTAAATAGATAGAAACATTGACAAAAAAAATGAAAGTAATTTGTGTTATTTCAATTGTACAAAATAAAATGGAAACTATATTTTGGATGTTCTATTTGCATTAACTAATTCAATACTTTTCCAATTTTGACATTTACCATTCAAACAACCACCGGTTTTACTTATACTCCAATTGCAATATTTCCAATTATTGTTCTTTTGATTATAAACATCAAGATAATGTCTAAGATAATGTCTATAAGGGCTTCCTTGCCATGTAAAGATGCAAAAGCATAAAGTATTAATTCATCTTGGAAACAATACAAGAGCAAATATAAATGTATAAGTTCCTCCAGAATCTAGTGTGTGAAATCTAAAATCATCTTTAGATTGACAATGAATATTAAGCCTTGTTAGTCGCAGTATAACATCCTTAATTGAAAGATGTATTGTCCGATCAATAGCTTTGATTTCTTTAACCTTAAATGTAAATATAACAATTAAGAGGATTGAGAAGTTAAAGAAAATTGTATTTGAATATGTCATAACTAGATGAACAATATGTACAAGACTTATATCCATCTTTATTTATAGAACACTTAATAGCCTAGACTCAATTATAATTCAAAAAAAAATTAATAATTTTTTTGCAGCTTCTTTAATAATAAACTAGTAAGAAACTCGTGCTATCGCACAGATCCCTTCTGAAATCACATTACACATCTATTAGACCCCTAATTTATAAAGTATAAATTTATTATTTAATTGGTTGACATTCACATAGTTATAAATATAAGTTAGTAACATGCACATACATTTAAACTTTAATATGTAATTATAATAAACTTTACAACCGATTCTCTAACTTCAACTTATAAACATAGTGTAATACGGTGGGAGAATTGACTTGTTTGTTTTGCGTTTTATCGCAAATATTGCGGATAGCAAGAGTCGCCACCGACTTTTCTTTTATCCAATTAAGGGAAGGGGAAAAGAACAAGAAAAGACCTTCGTTAGATTCTGAGTACGGGGGCATTTATGAAAAGGGAAGGTGTTAGCACCATTTTCATCCGTAGTTATATACGGGCTCTTAATTGCTTAGCTCACTTTATAAATTGATTTCTATGTGTGTGTTTGAAAAGATGCTTTTTGAAAAGGCATTTCACTTTGACTTCGTAATGATTCTCGCTGAAATGTATACGAAGTGTTTGGAAATGTTTTGTTTTGAAAAGACTTTGTAACGATTCACGTTGGAATGTATACAAAGTGTTTGAAAAGATTTTTGAAAGTGTGAGGTGTGAAAAGTGTTTTGATAGAGCAAGCAATTAAGAGTCTTATTACCTACTCAGAATGATCGTTTCCATGTTATTTTTCTTTCCTTTAGGGTAGCGTTATCCATACCATTAGTTGATAGGTAACTCTATCCTTTGGATGTAAAAGGACATTCGAAGGGTCATCGTATGGTCATAGAAGGCAACATGTAGGGATACCTTAGCATATTCGTAGGGATGATCATCACTTTTCGTAGGCAACAATCGAAGGACGAGATCATATATTCGTAGGTAACAATTGAGGGTCATCGAGGGACTATGATCTTTGTATCGAAGGGACTATGATGATATGTTTGTAAGCTTCTTAGCTAAGATATCCCTACGTTCGAGGGACATGACCATGTATTCGTAAGGCAACAAGAGAGGATACCCTAAAGTGGGTGCATGTGTGAAGAGTACGTTGTATTCAGATATTGTATCTTGAGCTTTAGAAGTGATCTATATTGTTTTTAATCTTGCCATACATGCCTAGTTACTAGCAGTTAATATATGTACAGAAATTAAAGTGCAGAAAGTAAAGTGCGGAAACGTAAATCCTACGCTATTACATGGCTTTGGGACAGATACATAATAGGAGGTGCGGAAAGTAAACGCAAAAATGTAAATCTACGCTATTACATGGGGGAAAAAAGATCTTGCAACCTATACATCTTTTCTAGAATTTAAATGCAGAAAAAATAATAGAAAAAAACATATTTTTGGTTTTTTGGAGGTTGATTTTAGTGAAAAGCCTAATTCTAAATAATTAGTTTTAATTAAAAAAATTAGAAATTTTATGTTTTTTGTCAGAACTTCTGATGGATTCGACCTAGAACTTCTGGCTCACTCTTTTCCAGAACTTCTGGAAACTGGATCATCGTTCCTTGCCAGAACTTCTAGGGACCGCGCGCTAACGTACCTTGCCAGAACTTCTAGAAATCGTTCCTTCCAGAGAATCTGTGTTACCGTTCCTTCCAGAGCTTCTGGAAACTGTTTCTTCCAGAGCTTCTGTGGAAACCTGTATGACAATTCTTTTCAGAACTTCTGGAACCTGTGTTAATCAGAAAAAATGTTAGAAAATCTTGGCAAAAGGCAGGGTTCGAACCCGTGCCTTTGAGAGAGAGTGACTTAGTGCATGCATGATGAACCGCTGGGGCAGTGATACATCCATGTATTACAGCACACTCATAAATAAATAAGTGAGTCCATGTTCCATATCTTCTGATCTCTCTTCTCTTGAGACAACACCAGAGCTAGGGCTCCGGTCATCTTCTCCGACCTGCAATCATGTTAAAATCTGTAAAAACACATCATTCAAAGCAAAATAAAAGCCCATATCGTATATTTGGGATCCTACGAACACGCTGGTGGTGTTTTTTTGTCCTGAATATCCCTATATCATGAGCTTCGAAGCTATCAAATAGTTTTGCCCTAACAATGGCAAATCCTTGTTCATGCGTGTAAACTCACAACCAATGCATCAAAACATTTTAAAACAACCTAATGTTCATGAATGAATGTATGACAATAGTTTCTATCATGTAAGTCGAAGTTTAGAAATTTCAAACTTTACCAAAACCGGTGTAACCTCGTGAGGGTGGTTCTGGGTGCTTTGAACTCGTGTGAGTGCTTAGATCGACTCCTGGAAGCTTTAGGAGAATGAATGGATGGCTAGAATGGCTTGAAAATGGTTGAAAACATGATGTCGAATTTGTGAGTTTGTATGAATTTTTGGAGAGTTAGGGTTCTTTGTGGAGGCAGGAATTTTTTCCTCTTTGTGCATCTGGGATCAGTGCAATTATATAATGGATGGCATTAGGTCAAGAATTGATGAGAAAATATATCTTCATCAATGTCAAAATATTTGATTGGAATCAAACTTTATTTTCCCTTTTTTGAGACAATTTCAATCAATTCTCTTGTCAATCTCAATAATTTCAAAATTGACAACTTGTATGGCTTGCTTGGACCTCAAGAATGAGAGAAAATCAACCTTGCACTTAATGTTTTGATTTTATATCTTTTATTTTAATTAAATTGGTTTTAAATGAATAAAAATCCAAAATAAATAAAAATAAAAGATAAAAGGCGTGTCCTTGGGCTTGGAGGTTCTAATTCAGATAGGAAATAACTTTGAACCAAGAAAAGTTAGGCCCATTTAGAAAAAAATTGATTTTCTCAAGTATTCCTCTTCATGCACCTCCTCAAAAATGCTCAACTTGTACAATTTGTATCTTGCTCAATTTTCAACATTTTTGGGTGTTCTTAGACTTTTTAGAAAGCTCGGGATATCCTCTAAACACTCATTTTCGTTTCATCTTTATTGAAGTTTCCATGTTCATGAACACGTCTTTTCCAAAAGATGACTTTTTGTTGACTTTTTAAAGGACCTATAATGTTTTGATTCATAACTTCCAAACGAAGCATTTTTGGCCAAATCTTGTGAGACATGAAGTTGTAGAGAATTTAATTCCCTACAAAATGATCTTTGGTGGAAATTTTTTTGATAAAGTATGTGAAAGGTATGTATGGTCAAAGTTCTGTTGACTTTTGTCTGAAAAACCCTAATTTAGAAACTTTGACTTTTGATCCAATCTTGAGCAATATATGAGCAATAGCATAGTTGAAACTCGACAAGATTGTTTCCACGTATATTTTTTACTATCCTGACAATTTCATCTTACTAGGATATTTGTCTCTTGTATAAAAACTGCCTGACTATAGGCCACTTTTCAAATTAAATGCAAATTCCTCTTTTCCAGTTTCAATTCTCATTGTTGTGTATGCATAAAGTTTAATGTTTGCTTTGAATGATTATATGCATCTGATAGTAAGCATCTATTCACAAACATATTAAAAAGCGAACAGAAATAGTAATTACTACAGGCTCTAGGAATTGAGATGACGACTAAAGTCACCAATGCATCCCCACAGAGTCACTTTCACAAGAAATACCTCCACAAGATCATCTCTACAATCCCCGCAGAGCCATCGCTCTCCCTACAAATACAAATCTTCTCCAACAAAGTATTACATTATCATCTCCTCCCAACAATTATTCAAACACTTCCAACTTTATCACGCCATTCCCCGAGCAGTGATCCTCTACATTTATCACGTTAGTCCCCAAGCAGTGATCCTATCATCTTCAAATTTTATCACGTTAGTCCCTGAGCAGTGATCCTTTCAGCTTCAACATCATCACGTTAATCTCCCGAGCAGTGATCCTATCAACTTCATCACGTTAGTCCCCGAGAAGTGATCCTTTATATTCATCACATTAGTCCCCGAGCAGTGATCATATCAGACTTATCTACATTCTCAAGTCATCACGTTACATTGGTCCCCGAGCAGTAACACATCAACCGATTACATCAGTCTCCAAGCAGTAACAGGTTATTCCATATCACATCGCCTCCAGCAATGTATACACCCGAGATATTCATTCTCAGCTGAATATCTCTCAATGATTATCATTCCCCCAACAGCAACGATATCCAGACTCAAAACTTGGTCAGATAATGCATCGAAGGAATTCACATCTCTCTATTTCCCCATTCAGGGTTTTCAACAACTTCATCCCCAAGCAGAGATCAAAGATCTCCAGCAGAACGTTCATATCTTCTTCAAGATGGATATGTTTTGAAATACGACAACATCTACATTCATGCATTATTCATAAATATATAAAAAATCATAACATTGTCATACGCTCGCATGCATCATAATTTGCATAGAACTAACCATATCCTATCAAGATTTATTTCCCCAGCAGGTAAAAGCTATTTTCCAAATGGAAGGTCAAAGATTAATACCCGAAGCAAGACGGAGAACTATCTGAACGACCATGCAAATTATTTCCAAGCAACAGATCATGGATTAATACCCGAAACAAGACGGGAAAACTATCTGCATGTTGACAACTATTCATCTTAGAAATAGCCAAGACAAAGGTTTATTCTGACTCTCTCTTATGATCAACCGCCCCAGATGACATCTTTAAGCCCATCTCCGACTACACATTTTCACCTCTCCGGATGGCATCTTTAAGCCCGTCTCCGATATTTCTCTCATCCAAAAGACGAATGCAGAGTCTAGTGTACGACTCACTCTCCAGCATTAGCTTCTCCAAATGGCATCTATAAGCCCATTGTCAACAGACGATCCCACTCCATACCACAGCGAGTGCAAATTTTCAGGTGTAATCGAGTGTTTAATCATCTTCTACCTTCAGGTCACGAAAGGCAAGCATACCAATCTAAACCTTACGGTACAAGAAGATTGAACAGGGGAAACTGTCATACCCCAAAATTCTCCCTCCTACTTCTCAAGACAATTCACAAGGGTTGATCAGATAAACCCTCTCCTAAGCAATCAATCCAAACTAGGGTTTTGCTCCTCTCAGGTCAAAAAGGATTTCCAATGCTTCAAGTGGTCATCATACCTCATCATATGTTTCAAGGGATCATCATGTCAAGTTTCAAGCCTTACAAGTCAAGTTTGCTCATCCAAATGCTCAAATGGTTGAAAATTAGTTGTATTGGACAAAAAGTCAATTAAGGTCAATATACAGTCAAACTTCATAATTTTTGGTCAGCATCAATATTTTGAAGTAATATTCATTATTTGATCAAGGGTTGATCATGATTTCTTAAGAAAAGTCAAGATTAGATCAAAAGTCAAAGTTTCTAAATTAGGGTTTTTTAGACAAAAGTCAACAGAACTTTGACCAGGCATAACTTTCACATACTTTATCAGAAATTTTCCACCAAAGATCCTTTTTAAGGGAATTAATTTCTTTACAACTTCATGTCTCAAAAGCTTTGGCCAAAAATGATTCATTTTAAAGTTATGAATCAAAACATTATAGATCCTTTTAAAAGTCAACAAAAAGTCATCTTTTTGCAAAGAAGTGTTCATGACCATGGAAACTTCAATGAAGATGAAACCAAAAGGAGTGTTTAGAGGACATCCTGAGCTTTCTAAAAAGTCCAAGAACACCCAAACATGTTGAAAATTGAGAAAGATACAAATTTTACAAGTTGAGCATTTTTTAGGAGATGCATGAAGAGAAATACTTAAGAAAATCAAATTTTTTCTAAATGGGCCTAACTTTTCTTGGTTCAAAATTGTTTCCTATCTGAATTAGAACCTCCAAGGCCACGCCTTTTATCTTTTATCTTTTATTTATTTTGGATTTTTATTCATTTAAAACCAATTTAATTAAAATAAAAGATATAAAATCAAAACATTAAGTGCAAGGTTGATTTTCTCTCATTCTTGAGGTCCAAGCAAGCCATATAAGCTGTCAATTTCGAAATTATTGAGATTGGCAAGAGAATTGATTGAAATTGGCTCAAAAAAGGGAAAAGAAAGTTTGATTCCAATCAAATATTTTCACATTGATGAGGATATATTTTCTCATCAATTCTTGACCTAATGACATCCATTATATATATGCTCTGATCCCAGATGCACAAAGAAAAGAAAAAAATTATTGCCTCCACAACGAACCCTAACTCACCAAAAATTCATACAAACTTGCAAATTCGAGATCACGTTTTCAGCCATTTTCAAGCCATTCCAACCATCCATTCATTCTTCTAAAGCTTCTAGGATTCGATCCAAGCACTCACACGAGTTCAAAGCACCCAGAACCACCCTCACGAGGTTACACCGGTTTTGGTAAAGTTTGAAATTGCTAACCTTCAATTTACATGATATAAACTATTGTCATACATTCATTCATGATCATTAGGTTGTTTTAAAATGTTTTGATGCATTGGTTGTAGAGTGAAAAAAGTTGACCTAGAGAGATTTTGTATTATTTCAAACATATAAAAATTTACATATTCGATGTACTATTTTTTGCATTAATTGATTCAATACGTTGCCAAACTTGACATTGGCCATTCAAACAACCACCTTTTTGACTAATTAACCAATAGCAATTTGTGCAAGTGTTTCGATCTTGATCGTAAACGTCCATATAGTGACGATAGGGGCTTCCTGGCCATGTAAAAGCGCAAAAGAATAAAGTAGTAATTGGTCTTATAGCACTTGGTTTGAATGAAAACCTATAAATTTCTCCGGATTTTAGTGAATGAAATCCAAGATCATCATCTTTAAATTTACAATGAACAGTTAATTTTATCGGTCCTGATATAACATCCTTAATTGTAACGGTAACCCTAGGATTTAGAGTAAAACTTGCGATGTCTCTAATCTTAAATGAAAATATTACAATTAAGATGATTGAGAATTTGAAGACAATTGAGTTTGAATAAGCCATGACTAAAAATACAATATCTACTAGACTTACATCAACCTTTATTTATAGAATGCTAAATAGTTTAGGCTCATTTCTTATTTTAAAAACTTAATAACTTTTTTGCAACTTCTTTAAGAATAATTATAATTTAATATATGTTGGTTTCATAAAAATTTAGTATTTCTTTAATATCTAGTAATGGTTTTTTAATAGGAGTGAAATATGAATAACATTAATAAGGTTGTAATTTTAAAGGTGGAATACAAATATTGTGATAATATATAGTTATTATTAACAATGAGCCATGCATTTCATTTTATTTAAATTTATTATTTCATCGTTTCAAATTATAAAATATTTTAGATATTTAACACAAATTAAAAAATATAGTTTATTTTATATGAGATAAAGAAATTATATATAAACTTATAATACTAACCTTTTAAATAATTAAATCATTAAAAAATAATACTACTAAATGAAAGATGGTATATTATTAAAAGTATCACTAATGTTATTAGTTACATTGAAATTATTTATTGATAGTGATGCAACAAATAAGTACCATAAATAACTCATTAACTTGTTTATTGATGTCATTTTTGAGAAACTGTTGCCTTTTTTAATCAATGTTATTCAAAATGAAACCCCCTTAAATATTAGTGTTTATCTTAAATGTAACTCTCATGTTTAAATTTAATATTTTACTTTAATGAAAAGAATTGTAGCGGAATGCATCTGTTAATTAAGTATCTTTGTATTTTTTATGGCCAATGGATTAATCAAATGAAGGAGATCAAGTCAAAAATAGCTTTAAAATTTTGCCTTTTTTTTCGGAGTCTTTTCCCCCTAACTTGTGCATTTATTTTTTGCCTTATTTGAACATTTAAGTTATTTATTTTTTATTTTAATTTTACTAAACTCTCAATCAAGTTAATCTGCACTTCATTTTTTTTGTCATTTGGCACAACATTGACATTAAAGTATCAACACAAATCTATGTAATCCATAAAAACTTGGAACAAATGTTTTGTTGGATAATAATCAAGAATAAAATAAAACTCAAGATTTGTATAATATGTTAATAACAATATGGCAACTAAGATATATATATTATTGGATTTTTGAAGAATTGATTTTTCACCTAAAATATTTCGCTCTTATCGATGTCATGCTAGAGGGGCTATTTAATAATAAAAAGATCGTCTTTACGAGAATTATTTGAGTGCAATTTCACCATTAAATATTACGTATAATATTAAAATTAAGAAAATTTAGCATTTTTGTATGTTGGACGGTATCTCTATGTCATAAACATTGCATGACATTTTATGGGCAAAGTTGGTTTTATTGTATTTAAGAATCTTAAACTTATGTTGAGGATATTTAGGTTAGTAATTAAACTTCATGACTATTTGTGATGTATCCTCAATAATAGTTAAAATTAATGTCTCACTTTTTCGCTGCGTATAACATAACATGTTTCTCAAATGTTAATGATTATAATTGTAATATTTGAGTTTTGAGTGAGTGATTAATCTGTTGTATATATATTCTTATATTCTATTTAAAATTATATGGATTGAATCTCACTCAAATGATGGTAAATCTATTTTATATGACCATCATACTCTTTCATCTGAAACTATTGAAATAATGATATATTCTATTTATGTGCAAAATATATGGTTGAGTTCGTATAAAACTCTATTGATGATATATTATACAATCACTTCTCTATATTGTTTTGTAATAAAAATAAAATTAGTATCTCATTATATAATCAAAGTGTTTAATACTAGTGGACTCTGATACATCTTTATCATATTGGGTTAATGGAATCAAACAATCAATCTAAAAACTTTAGATTATTATTCTCATATTGCCATATATTATTGCGTGTACTATAAATATGAGATATTCTAAGAAGACTTCAAAATATACAATACTCTCAGAAAGCATCATAATTTGATGTTTAGATCGATATTGAAAAGATGCAATAATTCTTTGGCATGCAATGATATTGTGTTATTCTGTCTTAAATAGTCCACTTTGATCAAGTCATAATATGAAAGTACAAATAAATATTGATACTCCTATCGAGTACAAAATTGTATTATGAAGTTACTTAGGATTAAATGTAATACTTAGGATTAAATGTAATTACTCTCGTAATATGGTATGTCTATATTTAATTACTATTCATAGACTTATGTGGATATACTATGACATTTAATTTGAAAGCTCATTAGTAAAATCATTGACCACAGACTTATACACATAAATAAGTCTTATAATATTTTGGATTAGTAGGAGTTTATTAATGGCATTTTCATATGTTTGGGTCATTCGTTAATGACATATTTCTCTTAACTTAAATATTTTACTCTAAACTCATCATTCTTTATATAAATTGTGAGTCTTTAATATGTAAGATATTGTTTTCCCTATCGAATAAAATTTTTGCAACGTTGAAGCTTACTTCTTTTTTTGATTGATTAGTATTTTGACCATAATTAATAATCTAATGCTAAAAAAATTAATAATTGATTATTGTCATCCAAGTGGGAGATTGTTAGATTAATTATTTAATTAATCAATATGGATTGATATAATTAATTATTAATTATATTATATTATGGTCAATTATAAATAAATCACTAATTATTGATGAATTACTTGATTGATCAGTTTTCTATTTGAATGGACCATGATGGATTGGATCATTATGTTAAGTCCAGTGAGAGGTCTATGTCTTCAATCGTTTAGTTATTTAAGCGTTATCTCATTAAACGATTAATATACTCCAAAAACACTAAACGATAACGAGAGTAATAATTCTCTCATACTCACTCTCTTCGATGACAATCTTTTTAATCCTAAAAAATACATTAGCAATCTCTAAAATACTACAAGGTACGTCGTTCATATCATTTTTTATTATTCTATAATAATATAATATATTATAATTTGTGTCTGATTTAATTTAAATTCTTAAATAAATTAAACTAATAATATTTGGACCTTTTAGTTAACGAACCCATTAAAATTATTATATATGTAATGTCTTTGACTCTTTAAATATTTTCAAATGAATAAAAGATAATGTCTTTATTTTTAACTAGTTTTTATTGTCTCGTTATGTTATTATATTCTCTCATTTTGTTAGAGTTCTTGCATTTAACACTCTAAAAGGTGTGACTGTGTCTACATCGTTTAAACTTTGTCAACTATTCAATAAAATAACACATTAAGACTTTGTTTTACTAAAATTTAAAAGATGGAAAATTTAATATTTAAAAATAAAATTTAAGGTCTAATTTTGTGAATGGACAAAAATAATAACCAAAATTTTAGTTTAGTCTAATAATAATGTTAAAATAAAGTTAGTTTATATAACTTCAAAAAAAACGTTCATATAATTTCAAATAGATATTGACACTTCCGTTTTTATGTTCAAACAAAACTTAAATAGATAGAAATATTGACAAAAAATGAAAGTAATTTGTATTATTTCAATTTTACAAAATAAAAGGAAACTATATTTTGGATGTTCTATTTGCATTAACTAATTCAATACTTTTCCAATTTTGACACTTACCATTCAAACAACCATCGGTTTTACTTATACTCCAATTGTAATATTTGCAATTATTGTTCTTTTCATTATAAATGTAACACCCCGTTTTAATTAATATTATATTATATTAATATTTTCGAGTTATCGATCGATATTTATTTTGCGACGAGAATATTTATATTAATCGTTATATCTGTTAATATATTTGGTGACGTTTCGATTCGGTCCGATTTTTATTCCGTTCGATTCGATAAAATATTATTCGGACCGATATTTAATTCCCCAGAATTAGTTTAATTAATTGAGTTAATAATATTATTAGATATTATTAAGGTGTTAATTAATAAAATAAACTAGGGGTGTGAGGACTAATTTCCTAGGATTGGGTTTACACTCTTGGCTAGTAAGAAAACAACATAAATACATTATTTTTCCTCATTCTTCCATTTTCAACACAAAACCTATCATAGAAGCTTAGAAGCAAAGAGAGGGTTTTGGAAGAAGAAGAAGAGCAAGAGAAGAGCTTGAGGATTGGGTATGTGAATCATCAAGAACCATCCAAGCACTTGAGGTAAGGGGTTTGATTTTCCACTTCCTATAATTAGGGTTTGATAGATATATTGTGAATTTGGGATAGAAATTGATGTTGTGGTTTATGAGTTGTATGTGTGATTGTTGAAATGACTTAGAAAGTGTGAGTTATGAGTATGGATTGTGGGTGTTTTAGGTGCTAGCTTGTAGAAATTAGAAGTATTAAAAATGGAAATGAAGGGAACTGTAAGAAGAAAAACCAGAAAAATAATACAGACTGAATAACAGGGAAGGAAGAAGAACGGTTGGAGGGTGCAGCATAGGGGAGGCGCCCACCTCACAATGAGGGGCAGCCGTCCCCCTCCTAGGGCGCACGCCTCCCTTCCAAAAACAAACATGGGACGAGCGTCCCTTCTTGCTGGGGGATGAAACGAAATTTGCATTCTTCTGTTTTCTGTATACTGCATTTTCTGTTTTCTGCATAAACCTATTTCTGCATAATTTCCCAGTTTGCTTATGTTTCCTTCCAATTTCCTAATTCAACATGCTACTAGTTAGTATTAATAAAATATAATTGGGACATAAGTTAGCCGATTAAATTTAGAACCCGATTATGTTCCAATTTTTTGATTTCGGTAAATTCGACGACGGAGCAAGTTGCTCCGAATTCAACGAAAATTGACGTGCTAGTTAAGTTCGACGTGTAGATCGTAGTGGTGAGGTTAGTTTTTCGAAACTACAGGTTTTTACGAAACGACCCGAAATAGGCCAAATTACTGTTAAATTGAATCGGATTGCGTTTTAGTAGATTTAAGACACGTATGGACAATCCGATTGCGACGTTGACGATTATGATTAATGTCGGTTATTAGGAATGGATTTCGTGATGATTATAGGTATTTGACTATTTTTCCGTATTTGGAATTTAGTGAATGAATTGATAACGATGTGGTGTGATTAAACATGATGTTTGCGACAGTGTATTTATTAATGAATACTTGATGATATGCGATGCGATGATATGTTTATCTTGATGTGGATGAATATGGCGACGTGGACTTTATGTCAATTTTGATGAGCGATGATGATGTTTTGTTATGTTGTTTTTATTGTCGAGTCACATACATTGCATTGGCGACGAAGGCTTTTATGCCAAGCGACGAGGGCTTTTATGCCAAGCGACGATGGGCTTTATGCCAAGTGTTCCTAATTATGGACAAAGTGACGGGTACCACATGCTTAACATAGTCGTGTCTCGTGGAGTAAGTTATGTTTATGTTTGAGTTGTTTGGCGTTGGGTTTTAATTGATGGATGATGTTGAATTGCGATGATATATGATGCTTTGTTTGGTGATGATCTTTATGATGAACATGAAATGAATATGACTTGATAATTTCATGATAACTAGGCGATGAATATAAATGATGAGTTTTGCGATGATTTAACTTTGATGAAAAGCTTAATGCAAATATGATGTGATGATGTTTGTGACGATGGGCTTTTATGCCAAAAGCGACGATGGGCTTTAGCCAATTGGTGATGATTTTATTTATGTTGCTTATGTTATTAGCATTGTTTGATGTTGTTGTTTATGATTGTCGTGTTGATTAGTGACGTATTGACTTGTGATGATTTCGTGGTGATGAACATTTACGTGTTGTTGTGACGATTTATGTCGATGAGGTTATGACGATAAAGTGTAGATTATACACATTAGAATGACGATTAGAGTGAGTGAGTTTTGGATATGTGTTGAAATTGCACTTATTAATCTATACCCTTTATAATTCCGAAACTATATATATATTATCATGCCTTTAATTATATGTTTTGGAGTATCTCACCCTTTACTTGTTTCGCCGTTACCTTTATACTGGTAACATGCAGGTTATGAAGACGGAGATTATAGTTGCTATTAGTCGAGTCGATGTCGCTCTGATACGTAGCACTCGGGGGGAATATTTATGCCGTCTTGTTGTTGTTCTTTTATTGTTATTCCTTTTGTGAATAAGAATCATACTTTATGAAAACATGATTTGAATGAGGAAGTTTAATAAAGAAGATGTTTTGATTTTTAAGAATCAATTTATGATTTCCGACGATGCTATGTATCCGAGATTTATACTTTAAAGCAAATTGTTTAAAGTAATTTGGTTTTGAAGGTGTGACGCCTCAGTATTGAATTTTTGAAATTTTAAATTACTCTGATTTTTACATATAAAATCTTGGGTAATATTGGGGTGTTACAATAAACATCAAGATAATGTCTATAAGGGCTTCCTTACCATGTAAAGTTACAAAAAAATAAAGTATTAACCCATCTTGAAAATAACACAGGAGCAAATGTAAATGTATAAGATCATCATCTTTAGATTGACAGTGAATAGTAAGCCTTGTTAGTCGAGGTATAACATCCTTAATTGAAAGATGTATTGTGCGATCAATAGCTTTGATTTCTTTAACTTTAAATGTAAATATAACAATTAAGAGGATTGAGAAGTTAAAGAAAATTGTATTTGAATATGCCATAACTAGATGAACAATATGTACAAGACTTATATCCATCTTTATTTATAGAACACTAAATAGCCTAGACTCAATTCTAATTCAAAAAAAAATTAATAATTTTTTTGCAACTTCTTTAATAATAAACTAGTAAGAAACTCGTGATATCGTACATATCTCGTATGAAATCACATTACAGATCTATTAGACCCCTCATTTATAAAGTATAAATTTATTATTTAATTAGTTGACATTCACATAGTTATAAATATAAGTAAATAACATGCACATAGTCTTAAAATTTAATATGTAATTATAATAAACTTTACAATCGATTCTCTAACTTCAACTTATAAACATAACAAAATAAGTTTGGAGATAGACATTAAAATGAACATTCTACAATTGGTATTTCATAGATACATTCACATTTGCCCGTCTTAATAGCATGGACTATATCAGAACCACATTCTCTTGGAACAACGGAAAAAATATGCCTTAAATCCCCTTAATAAGACAATAGCTAGTCCACTTAGTTAACTTTGAAAGATTAAACAATATTCCGCCCGCCTAACAAAGGAGAAGTTGAAGCTGAAAGAATAGGACGTTCTTAGTTCTTCAAAATCATATAATGTCAGCTATTTTTGTCAAATTAAAGATGAAAAAACTCAAATCATTATTTATTTTTATTGTACATATGTATTTCTCATTTGTTAAGTTTGAATTCATTTATTCAACTGGTTAACATTCATATAGTTAAAATATATGATTATATATTAAATTTGAATTTTTTTGTTTATAACAATAATTATAACTTATACCTGTTTATAAAAATAATTAGTTCAATATGTAAATGTTTTCCGTTTATAATAGTTGGGATGCCAAACAATTGCATCAATAGAGAGGACACAGTATTGTGTTGGCAATTTATTCTTGTTTATAAAAATAATTATATCAATAGGGAGGGGCGGTATTGTGTTGGCAACATGAGGGCAGCGTGTTGACAATTGTGTATCTATAATTATATTATAAATATTTTTTAAATTAAATAATCATTTTTATTTATAATTTAACAAATAATAATAAATAACAATTTAATATATAGTTTTATATATAATTTAACAAATAATTATCAATAAAAATTTAATATTATTTATAAATTCTACAATAAAAATTATAAGAATAATTTTAAGTAAAATTTTAATTTTTTATCAAATAAAGAAGTTACATTTCAACAATTATCATTATTTAATTAAATAAGTTAAATCTTATAATTAGTCATACCCCTAAATTTTTAAAAAAATATTATTTATAGAATAGCTATTTTCACGCTAATATTTGTGAAAATGGAATAGAAATAGAATAACTTATTTTATGATAAAATTAATTAATAAAATATAATAAAAAAATAATCAATATAATCCATTAGGTAATGAAATATAATAAAATGTAATCAATTTCATATTAATATTCAATAATAAATAATCAAATTAAATCAAATATTTTCTTTTTTAATAATTAAATTATTTAAATTCTTTGAAATTTACAATTATTATACAATCTTTAGATGTAGGGATGTCAATGGGGCGGGGCGGGGCCGGGGGGACACTTCCCCATCTTTTTCCCCGCCATCAAATTCATTCCCCGTCCCCGTCTCCGATCTCCGTCACGGGGGAATTTCTATCCCCATCCCCGTTCCCCGCGGATTCCCGTTTCCCGCGGGGATCCCCATAGATCCTACATTTATTCATTAATATTTTATTTTTTTAAAATGTTTATATTTTCTATAAAAATAAAAAGCACAAAGAATTCACATATTTATTATGTTATTAAAAAATACTAGTATTTGACATTTATTATTTTTTATTAAAAATACTAATGGAACACAAAATAATAAATAAACATTTCTCTCTCTTAATATTTAGGGTCTAATATTTACATTTCTCTCTCTTAATAAATACATGAATATTTATTTATTTATTTTTATAAATAAACATAAAGGAAATGACTAAAAAACCTAATCTAAAATATATATATTAAATTAACTATATTAAAATAATAGGCGGGGCGGGGGGTGTATTTCCCGTCCCCGTCCCCGAAATGCTCTCGGGGGAATTTTTCTCCCCATCCCCGCCCCCACGGGGAAAATTCCCCATCTTTGGGGCCCCGAACGGGGCGTTCCCCGCGGGGATCCCCATTAACAGGTCCAAACTGACATCCCTATTTAGATGTTATAACAAAGTAACAATATTTTATTTTTCAACAAATTAGTCAATAAAACAACTTTTTTAATAATTAATCAATAAAACATTTAAAAGTTTTTTTAATATAACATATTTTTTTTCTCAGTAAAAAAATAATGATAATTTATGCTCATTTATAAATATGATTGTATCAATAAATTTTTACCACATATCATCATTTTAGTGTTATATTAACAAATTTAAAATATAATTTTCACTACTTGTTATAAATAATAAATTATCCATCTAAATGTTTCTGATTTTGTTTTGTCAAATTAATAATAATGACATTATAAATAAAATAAATCATGATTGCGATTTTCCAATTTAAGAAATAAATTCAAAAAATTACTAACATTTTTACAACTAAACACAAATTTAAAAATAAATTAATATATTATTCATTATTGATTATTACTATTAAAAACATTAATTGAACCTCCAATTTCAAAAGACCAACTAAAAATTCATTTACAACATCATCGAACCTATGATTCTTGCATTCCAAAGAAACTAAATAAATTAAAAGCTATTCTCTTTGTTCCAAAGAAACTAAAGAAATTTAAAGGCATAATTAACATTTTTTATGTTAGGAGTTTTTATTGATTTACTCCATTCTTTAATTAACATTTTCTCTTACTTCATAATTAATTAAATTTAGGTTTATTAATGTATTATTTTTTATTTTTTATTTTCTCTTTCTTTGTTTATATTGATATTAATGATTGATGTATAAAAAATATTTAAAAATAAGTTTTAGAAAAAATTGAATACTAAAAATGAAATTGATAATTAAAAAACGATAAATATATAGTATTTTGTGTTTGTTTTTTTTAGTATTCAATACTTGCATTTGAATAACAATTTTGCATTGCTTATATCATAGAAACATATTGCACCATATAAATCAAATTTAAAATCTGACAAATTGCACTATAAATCAAATTGAAAAACTGTTAATCATGATTGAGATTTTGCACAATTTTTTATTGGATAATACTCTTTCAAATTAAATGTTCCATATATTTTCAATTTCAAAATAAATTTCAAATTTTACTAACAACATTTTTACAATTAAACATAAATTTTAACTAAATTAATTCCATTATTTAGGTTCTATTTATTATTAGGCATTTAAAATTAAATCAATATTTTATACAGTTTCACCATTTTCATGAGCAAAACAACAAATCTCAATTATATCAAATAAATCAAAAAAAAAATTTGCGAATCTCATTCCATAGAATTCAAAAAAATAAAAATATACAGAGTGTTTCTAAAAAAAATCAAATCTTTCTAAAAATCAGATTAAATCTTCCCATAACAACAATTTAATACACCATATCAAATAGAATCTGAAATTTTGTCTCATTCAAAATTATACAAACAAATTCCACCATAAAGCAAATTAAAATACTTCATACATCATACAAACAAAAATTTACCGTCAAAATTTATTCCTTCATTATAAAAGAGCAACAAAATATATCCGAAGATAGGGAGAAAAAAATGAGACAAAGTTTAGTAAACCTCTGTCAAACATGTTTTACCTTAACAAAATCCAGAAGAAAAGTAACGGACTTCAGAGTGTTTCCACCCGACAACCCATTCTTTTTTTACGGCACAGTTTTGCTTTGCTACCAACGGGTGAATCTGCAACTGATATACATACCGGATTAAAATTAACACATAACCTATAACCTATGAAGCAAATCAACACACAAACACCAAACACAATGTTTATTTTTCCATAACCATAATATTAACATAACTATTACCATATAACAATCTCATCCATTTAAATTGAATAACTGTTACTTGTATAACAATCTCATCCATTTAAATTGAAATTTAAATTGAATAACTGTTAGTGTATAAAAATCTCATCCATTTAAATTGAATTTCACTGGGATCCACATACAACAGATCCAATCGGATAATGCCTATTAATCATAAATCAAAGATATGCCTATTAATCAGAAATCGAAGGCATGATATGAAGGGATACATTCAATAAAGAACCAAATTGTTACTTATCTTCTTACTTATCTTCTTTTTTGTGGTCCATATATGCCTATTAATTAGAACACTCGATGGTTTAAGCATAGCATCAAAAAATTCGCAGCTCCGCATGTCCTAACTTCATATTCGGTTTCTCTTCAAATTAGCATAAATATGAACGTAAATCACCTCGGCCTAGTACGAATCCGCCACTTTTCGTGTATTATTTGGGAACAACAATCATAGTAGTCACGTAGCCACAATGTTTATTACGATTCTACAACGATGGTGTTGTTGAACCAGCCATCCATCAGGGAGACTAACGAAGTTGAAGCTTGAAGAAGATTGGACTTACAAATAGTGTTCCAATTTTAAGCTTGGAGATGAAAATTTTTGATTTTTATTGGCTTCCTTGGGTTTTTTATGGAAGATACCACACATAGAAATATGAAAAGCTCCAATGATTTTTCATATGGGAAGTTGTGTGTATTATCATTTTTAAATAACCTTTTAAATTTTCCATAAACTGTTATGCACGGTATTATGAGAATGTCTTGCAACTAATAATTTCTATTCGGCTCATGCCAATCACTAATTAGGTTTAATTAAAATAAATTAAAAATATTAAAAAAATTGTGGATTGACACATCAGCCGAATTAATTACCAAATGCATGTAAATGCAACATTAGTGCAATAAATCTATTTTGCCCATAGAATTAGATTAATTTAAACTTTGATTAGAGAGGTTAAACCTGGTTTTACAGGCACTTTAGTTTTTATATATTTATAATAGATATAATTTAATATTGTTGTTTCATATTAGGTGACATTCTAAGAATATAGACTGTTTTAAACCAAAGTGACATTAACAGTGACGGTGCCAGGGGTGCAACTTTTGAACATTAAGTCACATCATCTTGAACCAACTCATTCAATTTTCACTCCAATGGTGCAAGTCTAAAGAACCCATATTAGGTCTCACATCATAACTTTTTATATTAATATTTTATTTATATTAAATTTTATTTGATTTAAAATAATAATTTAAAAATTATTTAAATTTAAATTAATATAAAATAAATAAAATTAAAATTAAACATAAAATTTAAAATTATAATTAAAATTAATCTCAAATACATGACATATAATTAAAAACAATAAAAATAAATAACATAACTGAATTACTCAAATTTAATTTTCATCATCCTCGTGTCCAAAACGTTCCCAAATATGCTCGACTAGATCTCCTTGAAGTTGACGATGAACTTGTTTTTCACAAAGGCTTGCTCTTCTTTGTAGTCTTGTTGCAAGATTCAGATGAGGTTCGTTAAATGTTTTAGTTGTTAAGTATGTGTCATCTATATTATCACAAGAGTAATCAAAATCACCTCCATACGTGTGTTGTTCGTCTTTAACAATCATGTTGTGCAAAATGGTGCAAGCATATATGGTATGCTTGAGGGTTTCCATATGCCAGACACGCGTTGGGCCACATATAATTGCAAATCGAGATTGGAGCACTCCAAATGCTCGCTCCACATCCTTTCTAGCTGATTCTTGATGTTGAGCAAATAGTTTTCTCTTTTCTCCCTGCGGCATTGAAATTGTCTTGACAAATGTAGCCCACTTAGGATATATACCATCCGCTAAATAATACCCCATATTATATGATGTCTCATTGATTGTATAGTTCACAGTGGGAGCATGTCCTTCCAAAATATCGTTAAACATATTGGATTGGTTTAACACATTAATGTCATTGTTTGAACCTGCAATACCAAAAAATACATGTCAAATCCATATGTCTTGTGATGTCACTGCTTCAAGCATGATTGTGGGCTTACCATGATCACCTCGAAAAAGTTATCCTTTCCATGCAACAGGACAATTTTTCCATTCCCAATGCATACAATCAATGGAACCCAACATACCTAGAAAGTCATGTGACACTCCCATTTGTAAAAGATGTTCAACATCTGTGTAGTTAGGCTTTCTCAAATACTCTGCCCCAAATATAAGATTCACGCCCCGAACGAATATTTCTAAGCACTCAACTGAAGTGCTTTCACCGATTCAAACATATTCATCTACACTGTCAGCGGGAGATCCATATGCCAATATACAAATAACAGATGTGCATTTCTGCAATGGGGAAAGACTCATTTTACCAGTTGCATCGACCCTCATTTGGAAATATTCATCATGATTTCCAAGGGCGATTACAATTCGAAGAAACACATACCAATGCATTCTGAACCTTCTTTGAAATTGAACATCTGTGTATACTTGAATTACCGAGAATTAGTCATTGAATAAACAGTTGTGACCTTCTTCACGACTTCGATCTATCACTGTTATTTTCTTTGGCCTATAGGAGCTTCCAGATTGACGTTCCTTCTCGAGCATTGACTTTAGTAGTTCTTCATATGTGTTGTCCATAAATTCTTCTTCATCTGAACTGTCTGAATCCATTAAAGTGAGTGGACGATGAAAGAATAATGAGAGAAGAATCAGACAAGAATGACAAATTAATGAGAAAAGTGGTCATTTATATAGTGATATATGAATACAGCTAGTTTGAATAATGGCTAGTTTGAATAACTGCTAGTTTGAATAACGACTAGTTTGAATAACGGCTAGTTTGAATAACAGCTAGTTTGAATAACAATATAATATTTATTATAAATTAAATTGGTACTAATGACCATTTTACATAGGTGTTGATACATAACAACCACTACAACTTTTCATAATGACTAAAGTCCATATTTTTTCTCAACTTATTACAATATTTTTTGTGAATATCTCGTTGACTATCATTCATCGTAGAAGTGTCTTTTGAGAGTAATTGCATTTTCTTATACTCCATCTCGTCCTCCTTACATTGAGCTATACTTTCCATTGCATCTACTCTTTTATTCCATGTATCTTGCACAATATTAAAAGGTGATTCAGATGCATTTTCCTTTGCCTTACTCTTTCTTTTTGCTGCTTGTTGTCCCATTGGACGCTCC
This sequence comes from Vicia sativa, assembly GCA_021764765.1. Classification (NCBI taxonomy): domain Eukaryota; kingdom Viridiplantae; phylum Streptophyta; class Magnoliopsida; order Fabales; family Fabaceae; genus Vicia; species Vicia sativa. Next base: position 10,457,178 of record CM038793.1, on the reverse strand, counting down.
ATTGGTGATGATGAGTTAAACTCACAACTTGAAGGTGTCGTGAAATTAGAAAATAAGGAGTGTGCCCCACTAGCAGAATTCTTTGTTCTTTTTGAAGAATTTTCGGTCGAAGCTCCCATCCATTTAGGTTCATCCTTTAGCAATCGCCATGCGTACTCAAGATTGAATGGTGTACCTTCATCCTGAGCAAAAAAAAACATATGTTGTGGCCAAGATATCATTCTCCGATGTCCCACTTTTCTTTCCATTAACAGCTTGTTTGTAACACCCAACAAATTTTTGAACCAACCCATTTATACCATGCCATCGAGATTTTAATTGCCCACATAGCTTTTCCCGCGACTGCCCACGATATTGGTTATAATTGGTAGCGATTCTTAACCAAAAAATCTCAGATTTTTGACCAACTCCTACAATTCGATTCTTTGAAACATTGAGCCATGATTTGATAAGAAGTGCATCCTCTTCCCTTGTAAACAACTCTCGTGATTTTTTTTAATGACACTTCCTTCTTCTTTTTCAATACCAACTTAAGTTGAAAATGATGGAACTTCACTTTCGGACATAAACCCAATTGGTGTTTCCGGTTCATGACAAAAAATTCCATCACATGAGTATTTGTTTTAGGTCTATGATACATATTTGGATTGTTTGGTGACAAAAAAAATATGGCGGAGTTTGTTGGCATTGATGGGAATTGAGAATTTTCAGGATTATGATTTTGAAAATTTTGCATGAAATTGAACATATATTGTTGAAAATATATTGATTAGGATCCATTTGGCCTAAATAATATTAATTTAGAAGTAAAATAATGAAAATTTGGGTAAAATTTATTGTCAAATGAAGGCTAATGAGAAGAAATTATAAGAGAAAAATTTAAGAATAAAGAGTAAACTGATAAAATTATTATAGAGAAATTTAAGATTTAAGAGCAAATAAGAGTATGAGAGAAAATATGTGAGTAAATTTTTTCAAATAGAAGTATTTATTATAAACTAAAATGTTAAAAAAAAGGGGGGGAGGAGAAGAAGAAAACTAGTCGTTCACCAACGGCCATTTTTAATTTTATTAATTTTTTAATACAAACAACTGTTGCATTGTATTTGCACGGTTGTTCATGCAGGTCAACTCTAACAACATATGCACTCCCTCAATGTAATGTCAGGCGGGCAGAATAGTGTGAAAAACTACTGCTGGAGCTGCTCTTAGGGATTTTTTGGAAGATATACCACACATAAAAATATGAAAAGCTGCAATGATTTTTCATATGAGAAGTCGTGTATATTATCATTTTTAAGTAGCCTTTTAAAGTTTCCATGAACGGCTATTCACGGTATTATGTCTTGCAACTAATAATTTCTATTGGACTCATGCCAATCACTAATTAGGTTTGATTAAAATAAATTAAAAATATAAAAAAAATTGTGGATTGACACATCAGCCAAATTAATTACCAAATGCATGTAAATGCAACATTAGTGCAATAAATCTATCTTGCCCATGGAATTAGATTAATTTAAACTTTGATTAAAGAGGTTAAATCTGGTTTTTCCAAGTACTTTAGTTTTTACATATTTATAATATATATAATTTAATATTGTTGTTTCATATTAGGTGACATCCTAAAAATATAACGGGACTATTTTAAACTAAAGTGACATTAATAGTGGCGGCGCCAGGGGTGCAAACTTTTGAACATTAATTAATAATTATAATAATATATATTCAACATGTTATGAAACTGTTGAATAATCAACTCATTATCAAATTTGCTGAACACATTTTTGCCAATAAAAGTAACAAAACAATCGTTCATCCATTCATCACCTATTCGATTCCGCAATCTAGAACATTGCTCATTCAATGGTAATTTTCTTTTAAAAAATTTCTTCATAATCACTTATAACAACAAAAACATATTCATAATTTTTTTGATAGAATATTAATAAATAATACAACTATGAGATATCTACACTACATATAACAAAAGAATCGTAACTTATAAGTCATAACATATAACAAAATGATTTTTTTTTAAGATCCATAAGTCAATCATATTGAATTTACAAGTTACAACACACTACCATATAAACTAATGAGTAATGACCATAAACTCTTAAACTCTAAATTATGTTTATTTTCAATTTAAAATAGTGATACAGTATGTGCTGTAACATGAATTATAAGGCATAAGCAATTTCCAGAATTGAATAAAACTTATAATTGTGTTCCATGAATTCTAAGGCATAATCAAATTTTAATTATAATTTCTAAACAATAAACATCGTCATAGCTATACCATAAATAATTTACAGAATTGAACAAAATTTTCTGAATTGCAATAACAATAATGAATAAGACAAATACATAGTAAAGAATGAAGGTGTTGAAGAGGATGGGATGGCAATGAAAGACGACGGCCGAGAGTGGTAGTAGTGGCGCTGCCGTAACGGAATTGCAACCTACGATGGAATTTGGAAGAAATTTTGAGATTTTTTGTTAAGAAGTAAAGAGAGCGTTTGAGTTGGAGAGAAGTTTAGAGAGAAGAATAAATCTGAAAATTAGGGAAAGTAAATGGATTTGGACAACTTGGGTCATGGGTGCAAAAAGAAAATCTCACGGGGTTCAAAATATAAATAATATAGGGATATAGGTGAAATTATTTTAAATTCAGGGGTTTCAATTGAACCCCCTCAAAATACTCTCCCTCTGCCACTGCATTAATGATAATTTTGTAATTTATTTTATGTTTTTTATACTTTTTATATAATAGACCAAAATATTTGACTAGACAAAGAAACAAAATGAGAAATTTGATAAATATCTATCAAAAATATTTTTTTCTTAAATAATCTTTGAGTCCATATAAGTTCATGTGTTTTCTATTTTCGTAGGTATTTTTTTAAAATGATTTCTGAATATTATATATCTATCAATGAGATTGATCTTTCCTTTCAATCAAATAATTTATAATGATAATAGTGTTCAAGTGTTTATGGATATGAGATGAACTTTTATGAACTGATATAGAAAGTTATGTAGAAAAATTCTTTGTGAAAATTTAAGAAACAATAACACTTGATGATTGACATTTGAATGAGTAACAATTATTGAAATTGCAATGGAAGGGGTAAGTTTCAAATTTGAAAGATAGTGTTTATATAGTGCCTTAACACCTTTTTGAAAGTGTGTAAATCAATGTAACAATGCATCAATTAAGAGGTGTTAACATAAAATCGTTGAGATTTTCAAACAACTATTTTTGCCTTGACAAGATGTGGAAACCGGTTTCTAAAAAGGGGTAAACCGATTTCCTATGAAACGTTGAAACCTGACAGGCAATGATTGTAGCTTGAGTGGAGTGGTGGTGTTAAAGAACTGACAGTTTGAATTGAGATGGTAGATACAAGAGACTTACTAGATGAATTGGATTAAGAAGCTAATACATTGATGATCTTGTAACTTCCTTTAGAATTTTAGGCTTTTCTCTCTTTCTTTTCTCAAGAGAATGAATCTTTCTTTTGCACAAAAATGAGGTTTGTGCGGAAAGAATCATAGGAAATAGCGAGTATCAAGTTCGTACTCACAAGAATTTTGACATACGTTTCTAGAACTTGTAGTGAATCCTAATTAGTGAAGTAAGAATAATCATCAACTGGTGTTTTTTAAAACTTTATTCCTTGTAGATTTGTAGTTATTCTTGGTTTGATCATATTTTCAACAATTCCCATGATTTTGAGAGTCTATCTCCTTTAATGATGACTTAACGGAGTTGAGAATAGGGGATATCACAAACACCATTAAGTGGTGGAAGACTGAAAGAGAAATTTTTGGTGGTGGTAAAGGTTGAGTCATGAAAGGGTCTAGTGGTGTGGACTTATGGTTGAGTTTAGGAGACGAGGAAATCTCATGAAACATCAAAAAAGTATCCATAGAGAAACAAATCAAACAACCCGAATCACCCGGAACACATGACAAAAAAGAGAAAAAGCAACGAAGAAGATCAATAACCGCTAGGCGATCGGTGGATTTGTCTTTTATCCACTCATTTTCTTTTGATTCATTCGATATAAAATTTCTCTTTACTTAAATAAAATTGTTCAATAACCACGGTACCATGATCATACTAATTTCCCCTAGTGACTAGCACATGAAATTATTTATGCTCAAATTAACTACTAGAGAATCCACTTTCTTGTATATTCACATTTTAGATTATTTGTAAATGTTATATTTATGGACTTGGATCAATTTTAATATGTTGTTAACATGGCATATATTTTATAAAAGATAATAGATAACTTAATTATTTTTAATTTATGACTCTATTCTAAATCTATTCAACTCACTAAAATTATTGAACTTCATTATAATTTTAAAATTATTTTTCTATAAAATCCTTATACTAGTGAGAAAGAAAAGGTCTAGAGTGATTCGTTGTGGATGTAATTTGGCCATGGAAAAGGAATAAAGGAAACCAACTCATAGCTTCTTTTCTTGCCTTTAATATTTTCCTTGGTTACCATTATTTCTTGCCATTTGTTGATTCTTTGGTTGTACTAATTCCAAATTCAAATTCCATTATTGTTCACAACACAATAATTTTTCTCTTACACATGCCACCACTCGCTGCATGTGCATGCACCTGCCGCCGGTAATATTCTTATTTAAATTAAATAAATAATACAAAAACTAAACCAAAAATCTAAAAGTTAAAGAAAAAAATAAAGATTGATTGTCATACACAGTATAAATTCTTTTCAAGAAGTATCTATAAATATTATTTTACTAATAATTAAAATGAAAAACAAATTTAATGGTTATCGATGTAAATTTCTTTTACAAGTCGATAAATACATTTTAATTAATTTTAAAAAAATATTTTTAACATGGCTTTTTTAATCAATATTCTTAATAGAATTTGTTTTAAAGAAAAAAATCTTAATTTTAAAATATTATCATTGTTATTATTTTTAATAGTTAATTCAACTACATGCAAACAGTTTGTACACCATAACTCAACTATAATTATTAAAAATATATAAATTTTATCACTTTTACTAATATTGCGATGTGTTTGCAATATATTTTTTTATTAATGCTGTCTAAACACATCTAATCAATCTTAATTATAAAAGACAGAAACCATTTTTTTTACTTTCTTTTCCATTCAACAATTAATGGAGGTTTGCATTAATTTTTTTATAATTCATATTAGAGATTATTCCTTCCTGTCTTAAATATAAGCAACAAAAATAAATTAATAATCTTAAATATAAAAAGAAAACACATATAATTATAAAAAAAAACATTGCAAAATGTTTAAACATGTAATGCTGTTTAAATATTTATAAAAAAAACGTATAAAATGTGTTTATACGAAAACATTATACAAAAAATATCGCAAAATGTTTCTCTCTTTATATAAATATTTAAACACTTTGAAATACTATTTCGTAATGTTGTATTTAAATATTCTTTTAAAGGGTGAGTTGTTTTGTAAAATTGTCTACTAGTTTGAAAGAAGTAATTATCATGGATAGTCGGTGTAAAAACTTTTACACCATCAATACATCACAACCATTTATAAATACAACTTTATTAATAATTAAAATTTAATTTAATTTAATTTAAAATCCAATCATTATTATTTATTAATAGTATAAATTTTTTTTCCACGATATCCATGTATTCTAATTAAATTCTTCATATTATATTTCATATTCATATTTTATAAAATTATAAATAGCAATTATACAAAATATGATAAATTTGGTGATGTACTAATAATATAAAAAAAATTACAAAAAATTACATTATTAAGTTTTTAAATTACTAATATGACATGATAAAATGACATATTTCTATTGATTGAATAGTATAAATTTTATTTTACAATGGGAGTGCATTTTCATTAAGTGTAAATTTGATTATGCTTTTAGAATGAGCAAAAACAATTTTATATGTTTAGAATTGATTCTAAATAATCTTGAAATGTTTGACTAAACAAAAATAAAATTGTTTTTGTCTTTAAAATTGATTTTAATTTAAATCTAAATTTTTAACTTCTAATTCTGCATTATTTTTACATTAAAATTTATTATTTAATTTATTTTTATATAAATATATTAAAAATATAAATCAATTCTTCTAAATTTAATTGTAATAAAATTTATTCTATTATAATCAATTTTATAGACTGATAATCCAAACACACCATAAATCCATAAAACTACCATTTTAAACATTAAAATATATCTTACACGAGTAAGTTCAATTATTATACTTTTAAAGTTTTTATAAAAAGTTGAAGTATTACATTACTATTTCTACATTACTTTATTTATAAAGTGGCTTAAAAACAGATTCTATACCAAATTTAAAGGACAACGGTATGTGGCTAAGAAAAGGAACGTGGCGAAGGGATGAGATCAAAACATATTAAAACCCAGAGGGTATTATCGTAATTGAACTTCCACATTAGCCTCTATATAAACCTCGCCTCTTCTAATAACAACTCAAACCAATACCAATTCCAATTTCAATTCTCTAAACCTAATTTCCTCTCCTCGATTTCGCCGTTGCTCCTCGATTTTTCAATTCTCTGTAAGTGCATTGCGATTATCTTTGTGATTCATCTCTTAATTGATTATCGGTTTCAATGTTTTGATTTTGAATTTGATTTTGATTTTGATTTTGATTTTGATTTTGATTTTGATTTTGATTTTGTTCGATTTAGGTCATTTGATCCGAAATCTTGATTCAGATTTGGAATCGAGGAACAGATTGATCTCCAATTGCTAAACAACAGTGAGTTTCTTGCTTTTTATTTTCAATTTTTTATTATGTTTTAGGTTTTTGATTATGTTTCTGGATTCATAATCTATCAGTATTTTTGAATGAATTGAATAAGAGATTGATGATAGGATTTGATGAATATTTTGATAGGATTTGATATTACTTGATGAAATTTTTTATGGGGTTTGATCAATATTTTGATAGGGTTGGATGAATTTTTTATAGGATTTGATTGGGTTTGATGAAATTTTTGATAGGGTTTGATGAATTTTTTTATAAGACTTGATGAATTTTTTTATAAGGCTTGATGAATTTTTTTATAGGATTTGCTGAATTTTTTATAGGATTTGATGAGTTCTCATTTTTTGCAAAATATTTAGATAAAAATACTCCAAAGGAAAAACCAGCAATCTAAAAATTTTGCAAAATGAGAAAAAAGACTTGAAGTTTGCTTTATTCAAGATATATTATTTCTTGTCTAATATTGAATTTGTTATGATTTCCAAATTTACTATTGTGGTTTCACACATAGTTTAGCCATTACTAAAAAACCCAAGAATTTGTATTTTTTGTTTGCAATGATTGGGCTATTTTGTTGTTGATTTGTTTGCTCTATTTCTTTTCCAGGAATTTGTGAATGAGGTAATGGAGTCTAAAGGTGGTAAGAAGTCTAGTAGTAGTAGTAAATCCTCTTTATATGAAGCTCCTCTCGATTACATCATTGAAGACGTTCGACCCAACGGTGGAGTAGAAAAATTCAAATCTCCTGACTACTCAAACGTAATATCCCATTTCAATTCCTTTGATTAATCTAGACATTAGCATAAGATTATTTATTGAATGATTTAGTTTCTAACATCCTTTTTTTCTCTATTATGCAGTGCACCCGCAAACCCTCCTGAGATTTTCTGGGTTGTCATAGATTTAGGTCCTTTATCTTTCATTCTGCAAATTATTCTAGTTTCCTCTTCTCCTTTTCTTCTTCCTAGTTGCTTTTCTTCTGCTTCTGCCCTATTTCTCTACAAACAACAAGAATTGTTTCTCCTTTGAGTCAAGATGGCCGTGACAAACTCAGCTATTGGATTTGAAGGCTACGAAAAGAGGCTTGAGATAACTTTTTTTGAGGGCGGTGTTTTCTCTGATCCAGCTGGATTAGGTCTTCGTGCATTGTCAAAAGACCAATTGGATGAAATTCTGAACCCAGCAGAGTGCACTATTGTTGACTCACTGTCTAATGATTATGTTGATTCATATGTTCTTTCTGAGTCAAGTTTGTTTGTCTATGCTTACAAACTTATCATCAAAACCTGTGGGACTACAAAATTGCTTCTGTCTATCCCTGCAATTCTTAAACTGGCCAATGGTCTTAACATTGCTGTGAAATCAGTGAGATACACTCGTGGAAGCTTCATTTTTCCTGGAGCTCAATCATTCCCTCATCGAAGCTTTTCTGAGGAAGCTGCTGTTCTTGACAGTTATTTTGGCAAACTTGGTTCTGGTAGCCAAGCTTATATGATGGGTGATGCTGACAAGTCACAAATTTGGCACATTTACTCTGCCAGTGCTAAACTAGAAGCTTCACCGGAAGCTGTCTACGGGCTTGAAATGTGCATGACTGGTTTAGATAAAGAAAAGGCATCTGTGTTTTTCAAGACAAGCACATCTTCAGCTGCTTTGATGACAAAGAATTCTGGAATCAGGAAGATCCTTCCAAATTCTGATATATGTGACTTTGAATTTGATCCATGTGGATACTCGATGAATGGAATAGAAGGGAATGCAATATCAACTATCCATGTCACCCCAGAAGATGGATTCAGTTATGCAAGCTTTGAAGCTGTGGGTTATGAGTATGAAGAGAAATCTCTTAATGAAGTTGTTGAAAGGGTTTTAGCATGTTTCTGTCCAGCTGAGTTTTCTATTGCTTTGCACATTGATATGAATGGTGAAAAGCTTGACCAATTTCCTTTAGACGTTAAAGGATACTACTGTGGGGAGAGGAGCAATGAAGTTGTTGGAGAAGGTGGTGCTGTTGTTTACCGTTCCTTTGTTCGAAATGATGGCTGTGCATCTCCAAAGTCTACTCTGAAATGTTGCTGGAGTGAGGATGAGAGCGAGGAGGAAGAAGTGAAGGAGATATAATACTCTGGTCTTGGTTTTTATGTTCTGTTATTGTCTATCATGTCTGTTTTCAGTGTTATTACGTAATAAATTTGTGCTTTTGTTATGAAAGCGATACAATAAAAGTGTTATGTTGTTAATTTCTCAGTTTATTTGTACCTGAATTATATTTCTAAATAAAGAAGTATGTTATTATAAATTCCATATATAAATAAGTCATCATATGAATATACAGTTTTTTGACATAAATTTTCTTATGATGATGATGAGCACTGTAGAAAAATGATAAATTAAAGTTGTGTCTGTTAGTGATTAGTGAATCAATGAAAAATATAATCTAATGGGAATTTTGTTGTCAAGAATCAAGATCAAACTATTTGTGCTTTGCACTGTAATAAAGCAAGTGCAACTATGACTAAGCTTTACTAGTACAATTACTTACAGTAGATCGGTAAGTGATTGCACTTTCGAATCTTAACTTAATAAATCAATTATTGTGCACTTTTTTGTTTTAAAAATGAAGTATGTGGCTGTAGACGTAGTAGTAAGTACCAGAAGGAGTAAAAGTTTGTTGTGGCTAGAAATGGTTTTGGTTCATTGATAATTCATACCAACCAGTCAGACCGGTACACAAGAACCACGTGAACCCTTTAAACCCTTTAAACCCTTTAAAGCAATTTCGTGGAAGGTCACATAGGTCATAGGTGTATAGAAAATTTTAGTCCACAGTAAAAGTTATTATATAAATTAGACACATTAGTAATTGTTATATTTTTTTTACATATTCTTAATAATTTGTGGGGTTTTAACCCCCTAAAACAAAACTCCCGCAGTTTTAATAAATACTATTATTTTTAATATATACGTTAAGTCACAAATTTATACAAATCCTTATTGTCAGCCACATTAGTGAATTTAACGTTTTCACAGCCAAATTAATGGAATAGACTTAATTAGTTAACATAAGCATCGTTAAGGGACTTATTTATAACCTTTATTACATAAGGGACCAAACTGAAATCTAAATTTAAGTTATGGGACTTTAGGATTAAATAAGCTAAAAAAAAAGTTACTTATAATAGTGTTCAGATAATGTACTATTTTTTTAATCAAAATTGTATGTTCCAGAACCATAACACTTCAACTCAAATTATCCACTCGACATTCATAAAATCGAACGTTTTTCTCTTTAGTTATTTGATCAAAAAAGTCATTGAGAGTTTTACGTAAAAGTTATCGAGGATAGACCAAAACTTACTATAAGCATTTGTAGAGAGATGACATCCAAAGACATTGTCATTTCACATGTTTTTTTATTAGATGATCATTCCAGTGAACGACATTTATTGTTTGTTTCACCTTCCGATCAAGGGTGAGTTCTGGGACTGGTATGGATAACACAACAAGAATGAGTGCACACAAGGAGGAAGAAGGTAGAGGAAAAATGATGAGCACTAAGCCAAAGTATCTAGAAGACTTCACAACAAATTTTGTTAAGAGAGATTGAGTTGGCAGTAACTCATCGACCAAACTAAATACTGCAAGATATTTATTAGATTCTATTTTCAATTTAGTGTACTATTATGTTATTGTATCAAGATATTCATTAGAATCAAACAAAAAATCACTCAACTTTTTCTCTCTTGTTCATTCTTAGAAGGTTGTCTAGTCCTAGAAATCTATCCTCTACCATACTACTTTGGTGCTTTCATAAAGCTGAACTCATGGCTGATGGTACTGGATCCAAGGCCAATTCTCCGACTCACCACCAACTAAACATCCATCGCTAACTCTCAAACACTACTCTCTTCCAAACTTGATAATGTTATCGCCAAACCCGTCCACCTTGAATCCAACGACACTGTTAAGCCACTACACACACAACAACACCATCCTCATCGTATGAAGCTCAACGTTCCATGTTTCAATGGCATTGATGCTTTGAAGTGGATCTTCCATATCTCCCAGTTTTTTGAATATCATGAGACTCCGGAAGTAGAGTGTTTGACAATGGCCTCTTTCTACATGGAAGACCCAACGTTCCAATGGATGTCATGCAATGATTAGATCTCCACTTGGTTGACATTGCTTCAAGCATTGGAATCTCGTTTTTCTCCACCTCAATATAATTATCCCAAGGGAGCCCTGTTTAAACTCACACAGAAATGAATCGTGGATAAGTATTTGACAAAATTAAAGACTCTTGCTAACCGCATCATGCGTTTACATCCTCAACCGCTTCATCTCTAGGTTGTCACCAAACGTCTTGCTAACCGCATTGTGCGTTTCCATCCACAGCCGCTTCGTCTCTAGGTTGTCACCAGACGTCTGACGAGAAGTTTAGGCCATACAACCTTTATCCTTGATTCAAGCGGCCGCCTTGGCTCGTTTGCAAGAGGAGAAGCTCAATTGCGGTCAGCGCGTTACACGTAACAAAGGTATTCTCCCTACACCTATTTTTTTTCCCAAAACCACCACCTTCAATTGCTAACCCTAAATCCCATTCTCCTTCACCACACTTTTAACGTCTGACTTTGTCTGAAATGTCTCTTATGCAAGAAAAAGACAATTTCTTCAATTACGATGATTCACAATCACCCACTTTCTCAAAGTTGTCACCATCTACTCATTGATGGATAAAAAATAAAATATTGTAATCTTTCTTTTTTTCTTCCTTGTACGTAACCTTTTGTGCATTTGTTGCACCTTCAATAAAAGGATTCACATCATTCTTGATCACTTCAAAAACTTATTGGTAGTCAAACAACATCTTCATTTGCTTGCACCATTTATCACAGTTATTTGCTTCAAGGAGAGAAAGGTTTGTAGGAACCTATCGTTGAAGACGATGTTCATATTTGCATAGTAGATGTTTATGGATCAAAACTAAACTCTTGATGTCAAATGTTGAAACATACAATCACACCATTAGTGAATAATGGAGGGTTTAAGGTTATGTGGATAAGAATGTACTGATGGAGAAAAGAAAATTAGAGAGATAATTGAGGGTGGGAATTATAAACTACAAACTGTCAAGTATAACCGGTTAACGCGTATGCGTAACTGGTTAACGTCAACTCAAAAATATTTTTCTTACTTTTAGAAGTGCTTTTTCCATCAACCATAACCGGTTACACCTAGGTGTTAACCGATTAGAATACTTGAATTATTAGGATTTCATCAAACAAAGACTACGTCCACCATCATATGCAAATGTTTGTTTATGGACTATACCGAAAATTGGCTAAGAGAATATACGTTAAAAAAAATTAGTTTGTGATGGTGTTACTGCAATGATGTGAGCAATGTTTTATGAGATCGAGTTAGCTTGACAAAAAAGAATTACAAATATGGTGAAAGAAAATTACTCAAGAATCATAATATGGTCAAAATACTATGATCATAAATTTCCATCTTTAGTATGTTTTCTCTTGTTTTCTTTGGACCTTTAGACTCTCATTTGTAAAAAAGAAAGTAATACAATTAAATTTTTTTATTTTAATTTTATAATTTAGATATAGTAATTAAATTATTTTTTAAAATAGGTTATAAATTTATAAATAAATATTAAAACTCATATTGGTTACACCAATTTAAAAAGTGTATGTACTATAAATGTTCGAAACTAAAATTTGAAATTTACTTTAGTAGTATTATTGTTAAAAAAATCGTTAACAATACCTTTGTTTATCTTATAAAAGAATTCATTATTTATGTACTTTTTCTATTTTCTTATATTAAAAGTATGTGGTTGTGACAGTGATGTACCCAAAAGAAAATGTGCGTGGCTGGTGTAGGATAGTAGGAGAAAGAAGAGTATGTAGACTTGTGGTTAGAAATGGTTTTGGTTCATTGATAATCTCGCCTACCCGTAGGGGTAGGACCACATGAATCATTTAACATGCAAAGAAATTTTAGTACGTTAAGGCACTTGAAGGCTTTTTGTGGAAGGTTTCTACTAATTTTTAGACCACAACTAAGATTATTAGGTGGAAAATTTGAACCACCAATTTCAAATGTTCTTTTGGTGTATATTAATCGGGTTAAGTAGGATGTCAAGTTGATTTTAGTTATTTAATTTGAGTTATTAAATTAAAAGTCATTTTGTCTAAAATATTTGTTCCAAATTATTAGTCATTTTAAAATTTAAATATATTATTTATGATTTTTTGTTTATATACTTTTTATTTTTTATTTTTTTAATTTTTTTAATTACGTTTTTCAATTAATTATTGAAATACATATTTATAAACTCATACATTTTTTACTTTTTACAAATGTAATAATTAAATTTCTTAATTCCTGTGAAATGATCAAAACGTCATATAATTTGGGACAGATGAAGTATTTAATAAGTTATTTGTAATGCGGAGATTTAATATTTTAAAATTTTATATATAATTTTATTATATTTAATTATATTTAAATTTTTCTAAAATTGATAAGATTGATTCGGTAAAATTCAAATAATTACTATTCCCTCCGTTCCTTTTTAAGTGTCGTTTTAGAAGAATATTTTTGTTTCTATTTAAATGTCGTTTTATAATTTAATGTCATAACTTATCAATTATACCCTTACTTTCTCAATAAATGAGAGAGAGTGTAAGAGTGAATTTATTAGGAAAGAGAAAATAAATGAGGGTATAATAGAAAAATTAACTCTAACATAGCACTATCTTGGTTGAAGAGTTTTATGCTAAAACGACACTTAAAAAAGAACGGAGAGAGTATTATTTTAAATATTCTTTATAATTTTCATATTTTATTTAAAAAATTTATACACTTTACTTTATTTATTAATATAATATATAAGATTGCATATAAATAAATCTATCACTTATGAAACTACAAAAGAAAACAAAAACATATTCATCCAATATCCCATGGAGTATTATTTTATTTTAAAAAAGCTTTAAGAAAAGAATCTATACCAAATTTAAAGGATAATGGTACGTGGCTAAAAAGAGGGACGCGGCAGAGGCATGCAATAACAAAATAGGAAAAGCCAGAGAGGGTATTCTTGTATTTGAACTTTCACAGCCTCTATATAAACATTACTCATATCTTTAATCATAACATCACAATCCAATCCTAATTTCTCTTTTTCTAAACCTAATTTCCTCTCCTCATTCTTGCCGTTCCTCTCTTTCAATTTTTTTTCTCGCATTCTCTGTAAGTGAATTGTAATTAGCTTCTGCATTCGTCTTTTATTTGATTAACAATTTCAATGTTTGATTTTTTTTTCTTCTGATTTTGATTTTGTTCTATTTAGGTCATTTAATCCCAAATCTTGATTCACAGAGGAGAAATCGGATAACATATTGATCTCTAATTGTTATAACAACAGTGAGTTTCAACCTTTTATTGTGATAAATAAATCATTTTCTTTTTCTTGTTCATGATTTTAGTTTGTTTACAATTATTGGCATATTTTGTTGTTGATTTTCTTTGCTGTATTCCTTTATTTCCAGGAAGGTGTGAATGAGGTAATGGAGTCGAAAGGTGGGAAGAAGAAGTCCAGTAGTAGTAGTAAATGCTTTTTATACGAAGCTCCTCTCGATTACATCATTGAAGACGTTCGACCAAACGGCGGAGTAGAAAAATTCAAATCTCCTGATTACTCTAACTGCACCCGCAAACCCTCCTGAGATTTTCTGGATTCCGATAGATTTAGCTCTTTTATCTTTCATACTTCCCCTGCTTGCTTTAGACTAACTCGGCCATGACAACAAACTCGGCTATTGGATTTGAAGGCTACGAAAAGAGGCTTGAGATAACTTTTTTTGAGGGCGGTGTTTTTTCTGATCCAGCTGGATTAGGACTCCGCGCATTGTCTAAAGACCAATTGGATGAAATTCTGAACCCAGCAGAGTGCACTATTGTTGACTTACTGTCTAATGATTATGTTGATTCATATGTTCTTTCTGAGTCAAGTTTGTTTGTCTATGCTTACAAACTTATCATCAAAACCTGTGGGACTACGAAATTGCTTCTGTCTATCCCTGCAATTCTTAAACTGGCCAATGGTCTTAACATTGCTGTGAAATCCGTGAGATACACTCGTGGGAGCTTCATTTTTCCCGGAGCTCAGTCGTTTCCTCATCGAAGCTTTTCTGAGGAAGTCGCTGTTCTTGACAGCTATTTTGGCAAACTTGGTTCTGGTAGTAAAGCTTACATGATGGGTGATGCTGATAAGTCACAAATTTGGCACATTTACTCTGCTACTGCTAAACTAGAAGCTTCAGCTTCACCGGAAGCTGTATATGGGCTTGAAATGTGCATGACTGGTTTAGATAAAGAAAAGGCATCTGTTTTTTTCAAGACAAGCACATCTTCAGCTGCTTTGATGACAAAGAATTCTGGAATCAGGAAGATCCTTCCAAATTCTGACATATGTGACTTTGAATTTGATCCATGTGGATACTCCATGAATGGAATAGAAGGGAATGCAATATCAACTATCCATGTCACCCCAGAAGATGGATTCAGTTATGCAAGCTTTGAAGCTGTGGGTTATGAGTATGAAGAGAAATCTCTTAATGAAGTTGTTGAAAGGGTTTTAGCATGTTTCTGTCCAGCTGAGTTTTCTATTGCTTTGCACATTGATATGAATGGTGAAAAGCTTGACCAATTTCCTTTAGACGTTAAAGGATACTACTGTGGGGAGAGGAGCAATGAAGTTGTTGGAGAAGGTGGTGCTGTTGTTTACCGTTCCTTTGTTCGAAATGATGGCTGTGCTTCTCCAAAGTCTACTCTGAAATGTTGCTGGAGTGAGGATGAGAGCGAGGAGGAAGAAGTGAAGAAGATATAGTACCATAGTCTAAAGTCTTTATTAAATGTTGTTGTTTATCTTTACTGTTATCATTGATACCTGAGTAAATTTGACTTGCTGTTAAAGCCAATCAATAAACGTGTTATGTTGCTTAATCATTAGTTATACTTAGTTCTGTACCTGTATTATGTTTCTAAATAATAAATTTATGTTATAATATAAGGAATCCATCATAAATTGTTTTTTGTTTGTAACACTTTTTAAGAAGAGTTGCAGAAGCTAGAGAAACTGATTCCAGCTTAACTGAAAAAGGTATTTTCTCATGCCATAGTATACGATGAAGAGAATTCTGGGCAGTAAACGGTCTGAAAAAGCATAGAAAAGCTAATATCTCCCTTTAAGTTTGATGGAAATAAGGCCTTTTATATTTAGGAAATAGGACCTTTAAGTTTGATGGTGCAGTAAACGGTTTGAAAAAGTATAGAAAAGCTAATATCTCCCTTTAAGTTTGATGGAAATAAGGCCTTTTATATTTAGGAAATAGGACCTTTAAGTTTGATGGAAATAAGGCCTTTTATATTTAGGAAATAGGAAAAGTGTCTGGGAGAATTCTTTATGGAGAGAACAGAATTCGGTGCAGTAAACGGTTTGAAAAAGTATAGAAAAGCTAATATCTCCCTTTAAGTTTGATGGAAATAAGGCCTTTTATATTTAGGAAATAGGAAAAGTGTTTGGGAGAATTCTTTATGGAGAGAACTTTGTATTTTTGCTTGATACATTTCTAAGGAGAACTCTAGATACATTAGTTCTTATAGTTAGGTCCAATCAAGTTTATATTTCAACATCCCCTTAAATTTGATTTGTGACTCCAAGCATATTCCTTAGCTTCACGAAAGTTTTCAACTTGAGTGGCTTGGTGAAAGTATCGGCAGCTTGATCTTGAGACATTACATACTTCAACCTCACCTTCTTCTTCTCAATGCATTCTCTTATGAAGTAATAATGAGTGTCAATATGCTTACTTCTTTCAACGGGAGCAAATACTTCATCATAGTCAATTCTTTGTCTTTGACTATATCCTTTCACCACCAATCTTGCTTTGTATCTCTTCACATCTCCTTTTGCATTCTTCTTCGCCTTATACACCCTTCTTGCTCTGATTGCTTTGTGTCATTGTGGAAGTGTAGTAAGTTCCCAGGTATTATTATTCGTGATTGACTTGATTTCTTCTTATGATGATGACCAGTGTTGAAGAATAATACGTAAATTAAAGTTGTGCCTCATAGTGATTAGTAATGACAAAATAATCTCATGTGAATTTTGTTATGTCAAGATCATACTATTCAGATTTATAAAATCAAATGTGTATAAGTGCAAGTATGACTCAGCTTACATGCATCGGGTAAATTTAGAATTTGAATTTTATCAATCTAAAATTGATTAGAATCAAGGATATCTCTTATTCGAATCAATCATAAGCTGAAAATAGTGAATAGAGATTAAAATAACTAAACTAGTTAGTTAACCAAACTATATCATAAGCTGAATATGAATAGAGATTAAAATAACTAAACCATTATATTTAGTTAGTTAACCAAACTATATCAGACAAACAGTTCTAAAATCGAACTGAAATTGAATATGAATTAAACCGAAGTTGACACTGAATCGAACTAAAACTTAAAATAAAAATTATTAAAAATAAGTTTTAATTAATTTTTTTAACAAAATTGAAAAATAGGCTAATGGATCGGTTTTTTAATAAATGATTCGGTTCGTAAAATTTGTCTTCCAACGGTTTTGTATAGTTTAGAATTTTGAAACGATATACTAAACCAATAATTTTGGTTCCTCAGTTCTAAGTAAATTGAAACAGTTTGATCAAATTCGACCGAATTTTTACTATGATTTAGTTCGATTTAGTTCAATTTTCTCTCTAAATGATACCATGAACATTCATAATTATGAGCAATGTTTTAAAAACTGGATTGAACCGTCCGGTTGAACCGGTTCAACCTTGAATCGTTGTCTAATCCGGTTTGGTTTGGACTATTAAACGGTTAGGTCAATAAAATTGGGATAAAATTGTTTGAATCGCAAAAAATCAAAATAATTGTAAAATTGGGACCGGTTTTTAGGTCTTACATTGCATTCTTCTTCTTTTATAAACTTGGTTATTAATATTGTATTTATTAAATAATTCTATTTTACAAATTATGATATAAATTAATTAGATTAGAATGTTTAGTAATATATTATCTATTTTTTAGTTTAAATTTCATACGGTTTAATCGGTTTAACCTATTGAACTTTGACCCGTATGTCTTAACGGTTCTTTGTCGTTCGATTTTTAAAACATTGATTATGATTGTAAGTTATAAATCAAATTAAAATGACAATTTTTCTCATTTTACTATTTTGATTTAAATCATTTTTGGTGATTTAAATCATAACAATACGGTTCGACTCAATTGATTTGTTCCTTCCTCATCTTTTTTGCGCTAAATCTATATAAATCATTTATGTCAATTGTTTGAAGTGTTAGAAAAAAAATCAAAGTGACGAAAGAAGGTGAAAAATTCACCAAGTAAGATCAAATTCATATTTTTCATTGTGAAAAATCAATGAAAGTTTTTTCAATGAAAAGATTAAATAGTTTAATTTTTTTTAAAGAGAATAGAAAATAAATATTAAATAAAAAACAAAGAATACATTTAACTCAATATAAATTAAAGTTGATTAAAGTTATGCCTGATTGTGATTAGTAGTGAATCACGAAAATTATAATCTCATGTGAATTTTGTTTTGTCAAAGACCAAACTATTCGGGTTTGTTAAATGAAACATGTGTAAGTGCAATTATGACTCAGCTTTACATGCATCATATGTGGTTTGCTTTATTGGTAGGTGTAAGTGATTGCAATATCAACTTTAAAAATGAATTATCTGTGCACTTTAAAAATCCTTTTTGTGGCTGTAAAAAAAGGTAGTATGTGGTAGGTGTAAGTGATTGCAGTATCAACTTTAAAAATGAATTATTTGTGCACTTTAAAAATCTTATTTGTGGCTGTAATGTACCTAAAAAAAGGGGTGTGTGGCTGTAGACGGAGTAGCAAGTACGTAAAAGATTGTTGTGGCTAGAAATGGTTTTGGTCAAAATCACACTAACCGATACGACTAGGACAGAACAACCACGTGACCATTAAAGGCACTTTGGAGAAATTTCGTGGAACACATATATAGGTGAGCCAGCCAGCAAATATATGTGGCTCTCCTAAGTTTAGCCTCTGGTTTGAATTTTATTCAACTTTGTTATGTTGAACAGTGTAAATGTGTTACCGAATAGGAGTATATACTCTCTGCGTCATATGTCAGTAATTTTTTTTTTTAATTTATTAAATAATTAGTGTATTTAATATATATGATAGTTGAATGAAAAGAATTATTTGTTGACGCCGAAAAATATAGCCGATCAATAGTCTCTCTTAAGTAATACAAATTTACACACACTCAAACACCACCCAAATATCACTCAGTTTTGAAAATTTCTAACATAACTCCAACTGTTCACCAGTGACTTAGCAGTGTCGGCTACTAGCAAATCCTCTCACCTCACTCCAACTGCTCACCAGTGACTTAGCAGCGTCGGCTACTTGCAAATCCTCTCATCTCACACGAGTTGGTCTCTTAAACAGCTTACATGCTATTAGGTTCTCTAAATCTCTCCGCCATTATAGAGAGAACACACACTTGTACTTTTTACACATTACAATGGCGTCTACTATGGAATCGAGCCCAATAAAAATAATTTGGGCCAAACTTCTTCCTAATCACTGTCACCTTCCCTATGTAGTTACCCCGTATACTAAATTCTAACCATTTCCAAATATGGTGAACAAACAAAAGAGATTCATCCTTATATGAGATACATATTTCTTTTCCTCAACCTGCCTATGTATAACATGTCATTAGTGAAAAGCTAAACTTTGTTGAAATATAAATTTGATTTGGGCCTAACTATATTATTTGGTTATTTGGGCTTAATAGTTTTGGGTAATGTTTCTAGAGAATTCTTATATCGTTTAATATCTAAATATTTCTTATTATTGTAATATTTTCTAGAATACTCTTTGGATCTCTAGAGTTGAGAACTCTCTAGAATTAATGTGTCTAGAATTCTCCTTAGAGTACTATAAGTAGAGATGTAATCTCACACATTTGTATCAAGCAAAAATACAAAATTCTATCCTCCGTAAAGAATTCTCCTATTTGTAAAGTTTCTATTCAAGCCTCAAATATTCCCACACATTTCTCCTAAATATAAAAGGCCTTATTTCCAACAAAGTGGTATCAGAGCTTCAAGATCCTCAAAAGATGTGAATGGTGGTTTCCCTTTCCAAATGCCGATGCTCACAAAGAACAACTATGACAATAAGAGTATCAAGATGAAGGCGCTATGATCACGACTTTATCGTCTATTTATCGGGAGGCTGCAAGTGCACAGTCCTATCGCGTAGTTTTAAAAGATATCGAACCCACAAAGACTATAAATCGATCTACTATTATCCTAAGTTACTGTATATAGATAAGGCGAATAATTCTTTTAGATAATGGTTAAAGAAAAATATAAATTAAACGGATATCGGTACGTAATATAGTGAACCTAAGCGGATTTAATCGAACCTAAGCGTATAAAGATTGTTAACTTAATCGTTTTGTAGAGATTATCAGTTTAAAAACCCTCAACTCACACTTTCATGGTCTTATCTCGGATTATACTCCTAAAGCCCTATGCCTGCTCTCGCTAGCCCATAAGTGTTTAGAAAATATTCTTTGAAAACTTAATAAAATCTAATTCGTTTTAAAGCGCTCGTATTTAAATCGAATGCCTAACTTAGCTATCCGGTTAAAACCTCACACTTTCGTGGTCTCGATCCCAACCTATTCTACTTTTCTTACTTTCGTAACGAAAAGATTGATTTTAATTACAAAAAGTCATAACCAGAATTTAAGTTGATTAAGATTTTAACTTAGAAACAATTTAATTCCTACTCTTACTACTATTACACACCGATACCTACACGGTTTAGCCGGACATATTTATTAATTCGGACATGCATAAATAATAAGGTTCAATATATTTAAACATTTCCATAATCAAATAAATAAATATCAGGAAACAGTATTTTAAATAAAATAAAATAATTATATTAAAAACACGAAAATAAAATCTTGGAATAATCTTGTTCTTGAAATAAACGAACATTCCACCACAAGTCGGCTGGATCTGCTCGGAGACTTCTCAGATTGAAAGAAAAATACGACAAGGAATAAAAAGCACTAGATCTAACGTAAGGTTAGATCAGTGAAAAATACACAATAATTTTCGGTGTAGAAATTGCCGTGAGAAAATTATAACAACTTAGAACTAAAAAGAAAATCGAAACGGAAATCGAAAATAAAATAGTATTACAAAACTGAAAAGAAAATAAAATTTGCGAATAAAGATAGAACGATTGTTCGGTAAGAAATGTCGACCCTTGTTCTGAAACTTGAACTTGTATTTATAGCCTCTTTCGTAACTGCCTTTTTTTTCAATCTTGTACGAAAAACAAATGGTGGTCGTGTGTAAAACTGCCAAAACATGGGACGGACGCCTCCACTTGAAGAAGGAAGTGTGAGACATGGGTCTCACATCATAGAAGGACTAGGAGACGTGGGTCTCCAAGAATGGAGATGGTGGGCCCCTGAGTGGGAGGCGGGCGCCTCCTTGCCGAGTGGGGAGAGTGAGACCGTCTCACACGACGTAACAAGTGGGACATCGTCCTTGTCTTGCTGGGCCACACGTGCTGGGCTTCTCTTATGGGCCTGGCTTGCTTCGTTTTCATAATTGTTTTCTCCTTCTTAACTCCTCATTTTGCTATATCACCCCCTTTCTTCATTCCTTTGGCTTTTTAATAAGATTTTTCCTCAATTTTATTTCTTTGCTCAATTGATCTTTATTTAATACAAATACACGAAACAAAAAATACCAACGTGTCTGAAATAAAAGCAGAATAATTAAATAAAAATAGTAACATTATCCATGAAAATTAAGTCAAATATGTTATATAAATTCGCGTTATCAAACTCACCTATACTTAAACCTTTACTTGTCCTCAAGCAAAAAGTAAAATGAAAGTCACTTAAGCATTTGTCAAACGCAGAAATAGGACACACTTCAATTCGTACTTGGTTGCAATTCACTTCTTTGTTGGACAACTCACGTTTAGACTTCGACATCCAAAATTACCGTAAAAACACTAGATAACCCCATTTATGCAGACCAATTTAGGTCATGTATTATAGCTCAACCTAATACTTTCGTTTCGTTTCACCCGTTTTCATTCTGGTGCAATCACATTAAGCCCTTTACCTTACGCACACATAGTGGAGTAACCGGTTAGTGAATTTGATCTCTATAATCCAGCTAGGAGTTCTGGTACTTATATTAGGTACTCCTTTATCTAATTACAAATTGCGGGAGATCGGACCGTCGTCCGCCCTCCCAAGTTCAGCACCAGAAACCACTGAACCAATTCATAATGGATTGTTTGCATAATGATTTTATAGTTTCCGCAACTGTTGGATTAAATGATCTGGTAAGGACCATCTAACTTTATAAATGATCTGGTAAGGAAAATCAAACGGTAGCATCAAGGCTCCTAAGGAGCATTGTTAGACTCATCTTCTTCCCCTCAGTTCAACCATGGTTTTAGTTTGAATTTATTCAAACCGAGTAAAGACAATTTTGAGAAAACAGTTTGGATCATAAAACTTCAAACCATAATTAAGTGCTCAATTCTCAACGAAAATCAAAGTAGAAGAAGCTGAGCTTGAGATGAAAGGACTATAGGTCCATGTAAAGAAAATCCTCAAAAAGTAAGAGAATATACTTGTTGAAATTCAACTAAGAAGCTTTAAAACTAGACTTGGTGAGAGCAAATAGAGGCACAAATCTTCAATGTAAGGTGATGAGAAGTTTCACGGAAGTTCAACAGTGCTTTAGTGATACTCAATTTGGCTCGTGGAAGAGGTTTGGAGTGAAAACAAAATTGAAAATTTGGAGAGTGAGGTGAATTTTTGGTAGGGCTTCTTTGGCTATCAAAGCTTGCTAAATTAATTAAGTGAACTTCCTTATTTATAGGAGAAGTGAATGGTGATGAGAGTGAGGAGAAATTGTGAAGGAATTGTGCAAAAAAATTAGATCTGATGGTGCGTGAAAAGTGTGACTTGTATATGGCCAAAACTCACTCTAATTGTGCATTTTAGGTACTAAACAACTTATGGAATCTTATTAGAAGTGATTAGTAAAAGAATTATGTGCAAATGTTGCTTAATTCATGAATTATCAAGTTTAAAAATTTGATCCTCGAGCAAAAATGCCAATCTATGGTGCCTTATTAAAAAATGCATAACTCAAAGGGTTAGAAGTTTTATGGTCTCATTCTTGATGCATTGGAATGGTCTTCTCACAAAGTTTGTAGTGTGCCAAGAAATTTCCCATTTGGAGATCTGAGTTAGAAGTTATTTCCATTTGAAATCGTGAAAAACAAACTGATTTTGACACTTAGAATATTTTCTAAGTTTAGAGCTTCATAATGACCTATAATATTTTGCAAACTTACAAGCCCTTCCACTCAAAATTAATTCTTGATACTGGAAGGTTAAATAGAATAGACTCTTCAAATTGAATTATGGAATTAAGATCAATAAAAAATCATAAAAATTGAAAGAGTTATGTCCTTTGGAAGATGATAAAAGTTTCTTGAGAGCTCCATGGATGACCTTCAATCTTTTCCATTCTTCAAGGACTTTTCCAAGCATTTTCAAGCCTTGAACTTTGAAACAAAGTTGTAGTAGACACCATCAAGTTTATTGTAGAAAAAGAATGACCTTAAGGAGATAAAAATCAACCAAGTTATGGTCCTTTGAAGTTAACTCGGAGATTTCAATAGGTTTCCCAATGGGCATGTAATCTTCTCTAAACTTAAATGGTCTTCCACTCAAAATTAGCCTTTGATCCTTGAAGAAAAGTTATCACAAACATAACCTAGAAGCTCAAGCTCTTGAAATCCATTGAATAACAATTTAACTGAGGATCATCCTTACAAACCCTAGGTTAAGAGGTAACATGAATACTGTAACACCCCTTCTAATTACCCGCGTTTTATAGAAATAATAATCAGGGTTTTATCCACAATTGAGAGGCATCACAATTTTAAATAATTCAAATTGACCAAACAGTTGTCATGCTTTCACTGAAGAATAAATCATGAAATAAATCATAGTTAAGGTTATGTTTAACAGCGGAAATGAAACATAACAAAATCCCGAATACATCATTCAATAGTTATTCCAGGATATTTAATAAAGACATAATTCAAAACTATTAAAAATATCCATTTAAGGATTCAAACAACCGTTTCCCCAGTGTTACATCTACCAGAGCACGACACTGACACGCGGACTAATTAACTGACTCGACTCTAGAGCTATCCTCACCAACTCCAAGCAGCTAATCACTTCGGATCTGAAATTGTTAAAGTAAGGGTGAGATTTCAATTCAATATAACATGCATTATACGTTTTTAAAATACAACAGAATAAACGGATACATTAATCCATTAACCAAACACAAATCATCATCCATTCACAAAGCAGTTCACACAATGAACATGTATATAACAAATAATGGAAATTGTAACACTGGAATCCATCCTAGCATGTTACAATTCCATATGCAATGTAGACTCTATGCATGTGGTACCAAAACGTGAACCGAGTTCACCCACTGCTCCGTTTACATGTGAAAATATAGTGTAAATCCATGATTCGCCCATAGCCACTGGGTCAAGAATCCAGCCTCACTACCTCAATCTCCGGGTAAGTCTATTGGCTGAGCCAGTTCACTTCCGCACAATGGGAATGAACCATAAACAACAAATGCGTATGCATGCATCATAAAAGCATGCAACATTAATTCTCAGATCATGATATCAATATATATCACATAATGCCAATTTACCAATGTATCACATTCAATCATAATGAATATCAAGATACAGCATTGTAAACATTAATATCTCATCCGGTAACTCAGACCATTCGTAAAAGTTCCCCATTATCCTTAACTACTCACTCTTTTCAAAAATCGGGAGCTCAACTATTTTTAAAATAATTTTAGCAAAATAATATTTTTCTCTTTTCAAAAGGTAGTATTTGAAATTTAAGAAATTATGCCGAAAACGGCACTCGAATCAGAGTTACGGTTTAGAAAATATGAATTTTTGAAGTTTTAGAAGTTCTGGAAAAATACACATGGAACCCGGTTCCTACCTATCTGAACCGGTTTTGAAGTTTAAAATCTCGCTCCTGGTTTTGTATGGGAACCCGGTTCCGACATAGGCAGGCCGGTTCTGAGTGCAAAACTCCCAATTTTGAAAAATAACTGAACTCGGTTTCTCCCCAGGAACCGGTTCCCGACTTCTCTTGACATTTTACGCTACTTTTGACATTTGCATCCTTTATCATTTCCACACTTTCCAATACAATTGTGACATTAGGAACACCAAATCATGATCATTTCACACCATTTTAACATCAAACAACATGGTTTACTCATCACTATTAGTTATTTGATATACTAATGATCCTAATTCCATACACCGATACAAAATAGGGTTTCATTCCATAAACCTATAATCAATTTCCTAACATACCCGATTACCCGGTCGATTCCCAAAACCCATAAGGCATATTAACGAAAATCACCCACCTCGATGATTCTTGATTTCTTCGGCGTCGGCTTTTCCTTCCTTTCTTCTCTTCTCCAGTTCTACGTATAATGATTTTTCTCCAAAAAGACCTACTTCTCTTTCTTCTCCTTTTTATATTCCTTTTAACATTCCTTTATTTATTCCAATAAAATAAAATAAATGGTAATTAGTAAGAGTAGAGCAATTTACTCCTCACACTCCTAATTACACCTCACACCTCCATCTCTTATTTTCTTTAATTAATCCCATTAATTCCGAAAATATCAATAATCAATCCTTTAATTAATTAAATAATTAAATTCCTATTTATTAAATTTCTGAATTAAATCGGGGTGTCACAACTCTCCCCCACTAAAAGAGTTTTCGTCCTCGAAAACATACCTTAGACGAACAGTTCGGGATATGAGTCCTTCATCGACTCTCCGGCTCCCAAGTTACATTTCCTTCATTGGTCCTCCCAAGCTACTCGCACGGCTATCTCTTTACCACGATTGCTTCACTTTCAGATCCTCAATTCGCGAGCCTTTGCTGATCAAATTATCTCGTACACACATCATACTTGAATCTCGTGAGACGGATCCGCAATGTACCTCCTCAACCGAGATACATGGAAAACATCATGCAAATTCGCAGTGCGGTGGTAAAGCAATCGATAAGCAATTTTCCCAACTCTCTTGGTAATCAGAAGCGGACCAAAGCGAAGTCAACTTTGACTTCAAAGCTCGACCAATACCGGTCATCGGAGTAACTCTCATGAACACATGATCTCCTTCACTAAACTCAAGGTCTTTCCTCCTCTTATCATGGTAACTTTTCTGACGACTCTGAGAAGCCTTCATCTTCTCCTGAATCATCTTAATCTTGTCTGAAGTTTGTTGAACAATCTCGATCAATCACGCACTTTCTCGATTCATACCAACCTGGCGTCGGCATCTTCTACCATACAATGCCTCAAACGAAGCCATACCAATACTCGAATGAAAACTATTGTTGTAGGTAAACTCAATCAATGGTAGATAACTATCCCAAGCTCCACCATTCTCTAACACACAAGCCCTCAACAAATCTTCTAACGACTGAATCGTTCTCTCCGTTTGACCATCTGTCTGTGGATGATATGCGGAACTCAATCGTAACTTAGTACCCAGAGCTTCCTGCAATCCTGTCCAGAACTTAAAAGTAAACCTCGGATCTCTATCTGACACAATGCTAGACGGAATACCATGCAAACTTACAATCCTCTTAACATATAATTTTGCCAACCTCTCCATCGGATAGTTCATTCTTATCGGAATAAAATGAGCAGACTTTGTCAATCGGTCGACAATAACCCAAATAGAATCACAGTTCTTCGCTGTCCTCGGCAAACCAGACACGAAATCCATTAAAATGCCATCCCATTTCCATTCCGGAACAAACAACGGTTCCATCAGTCCTGACGGCTTCTGATGCTCAATCTTTGATTTCTGACAAACCAAACACGCATACACAAACTCGACAATTTTCTTTTTCATTCCCGGCCACCAAAATAATTTCTTCAAATCTTGGTACATCTTAGTAGCACCAGGATGAATACTCAATCCACTACGATGTCCTTCTTCTAAGATACTCTTTCTGATCTCAACAACATCCGGAACACACACTCTTTCACCAAATCTCATAACGCTATTCTCATCAATTCGGAACTCACCTCCTTGACCTTGGTTAATCAATGTCAGCTTATTCACCAAACCAACATCAGATTTCTATCCATTTCGAATCTCTTCCAAAATACCACTAGTCAGCTTCAACATGCCCAACTTCACACTATCCGGAGTAGTTTCACATACCAAACTCAAGTCTCTGAATTGTTCCACTAAATCCAATTTACGAACCATTAACATCGACATATGCAAGGATTTCCTGTTTAACGCACCTGCCACAACGTTTGCCTTACCAGAATGGTAATTCAAACCAAAATCATAATCCTTGAGAAATTCTAACCATCTTCTCTGCCTCATATTCAACTCCTTCTGATCAAAGAGATACTTCAGGCTCTTGTGATAACTGAACACTTCGAACCGTGAACCATACAGATAATGCCTCCATAATTTCAACACAAATACAACAGTCGCCAACTCCAAATCATGAGTCGGGTAATTCCTTTCATGAGTCTTCAACTGTCTTGAAGCATAAGCTACAACTTGCCTATCTTGCATCAAAACACCTCCTAAACCCATCAAGGACGCATCACAATACACCACGAAAGATTCTTCCGGATTCGGCAAAATTAGAATCGAGCACTAGTCGACCTCCTCAATTCTTGGAATCCTTTCTCACAATCATCCCAAATAAGCGACCTTTCCTCGTCAACTTAGTCAACGATAAAGCTAACTTGAAAATCCTCAATGAATTCCGGTAGTAACTGCAAGACCAAGAAAACTACGAATCTACGAAGCATTCTTGGTGCTTCCATACGCTTCTACTTTTGTAGGATCAACAACAATACCATTCTTGGAAATCACGTGACCAAGAAAACTCACTTAACAACCAAAACTCACATTTAGAAAACTTGCATACAACTTCTTCTCCTTCAATTCCAATACAATCCTAAGATGCTTTGCATGCTCCTCATCATTCTTTGAATAGATCGGGATGTCGTCAATAAACACCACCACGAACTTGTCAAGATACGGATGAAATACCATTCATATACTCCATAAACACACAGGTGCATTAGTAACTCCAAATGGCATAAGAATATTCATAATGCCCATACCTCGTTCTAAGCGGTCTTACGAATATCTCCGCCTTAACGATGATATCCGGACCTCGGATCAATTTTGCTAAATACAAAGCTCCAACCAATGATCCATCAAATCATCAATCCTTGGCAGCGGATCAGATTCTTGATTGTCACTTTATTCATTGCACGTAGTCTACACACGATTGTACCTTCCTAACCAATAACAGCGCACTTACGAAACACTAGGCGAATAAACTTCTTTTCCAACAACTCTTCTAATTGTTTCTTATTTCGGACAACTCGGATGCCGACATGCGATAAGGCGCCATCGACCGGACTAGTTCCGAGGTTAAATCGATAACAAACTCCACTTCTCTCGGTGGTAGCTCACTAACGTCTTAGGAAACACGAAACTCATTCCTGCGGTAATTCACCACTCTTGGCCTTCCCTTTCACTTCCGTGAAGAATATAACGTAAACACCACATCACCATCTCTAACAATTCATCATGGCGGCATATCCGTCATCAACTTCTTCGTGGAATATGACCGTCTTCTCAAAACAATTGATACGAACACGGTTGAAGACCAACCGGTTCATTCAAGGATAATATCAAGTTGTTCTAAAGGTAGGCACACTAAATCCATACGAAACCTCTATAAAAATAACAATAGGACAATTCCTACAAACATACAAAGTAGTCATTGAACGGCGAGTGTCAATAACCATACTTCCATCAAATTAGAAATTTCCAAATTCAATCTCTTAGCACAATCCAAGAAATAAAAGAATCGTCGCTCCGGTATCAATAATTGCTATTAAAGGTATGCCATTAATAAAACATGTACCTTTAATCAACCGATCATCGCTTAACATCGATCGACAAGCGAACACCTTCCCACCACTTGCTCTTTCTTTGGCTTAGTACTGCGGACGAGTGTGTCCTTCTTTTCCACAGTTGTAACAAGTTATCATACGGATCTACACTCGGCTAAATGACCAAATCTCCCACAATTGTTGCACTTCCGCATCATTCTTGCATTCGGGGCTCGGTGACCCAATTCACCACATCGTAACACTACGGAAGAACCGGAAGAGCGAAAGTCTCCCCACAACCTTCCAACCTCCGATTCGATTATTCCTATCATATGGCTTACCACGATCCATATGTCTCTTGCCCTTACGATCAGCATAACTCTGAGCATTCAACTTAGTACTAGCAAGATCCTCTTCCAGAATCCTACTACAGTCAACCAAATCAGGAAACCTTCTAATACGCTGATACCTGATACCCTGCTTGATCTCATCACGCAAACCATTCTCAAACTTGATACATTTGGAAAATTCCCCATCTGCATCGTTAGGGTAATTAGCATAATACTTTGCTAATTCAGTAAACTTCGTTGCATACTCACTCACAGACTTGTTGCCTTGCTTGAGCTCGAAACTCAATCTCTTTCTTACCGAATGTCTTGAAAATACCTTCTCGGAAAAGCTCTCTTGAACCACCCAGTCAATGCAATTCCATCTTCTTCCATTTCGATCTGGTAGCAACCAGGTCATCGACTTACGCGTGTAGTACCATACCTCACCTTGACCCCTCGGCCTGATCAATCACTCACGAAGATCCTCTCGATCTCCTTCAACCACTTCTGAGCACCCTCGGGATCATGCGTGCCCTTGAACAATGGAGGATTATTCCTCTGAAAATTCCCCAATTGCCTGTCAGCACCAATCACAGCTCCCTGTTGATTCCCTCCGAGCACTCCGACTAACATTCCCAAAGCCTCAGCAATAGCATCATCATTCCTTCCGTTACCTCTTCCAGCCATTGTTCTGTAACATTACAAAACAATCTACATCGACACAAGTATCGGCGATTATTGCTTACACTAGTCGCATACTAAAAGGGATAACGACACCAAGACAAGACCAACCAGGCTCTGATACCACTATTGTAACACCCCTTCTAATTACCCGCGTTTTATAGAAATAATAATAAGAGTTTTATCCACAATTAAGAGGCATCACAATTTTAAATAATTCAAATTGACCAAACAGTTGTCATGCTTTCACTGAAGAATAAATCATGAAATAAATCATAGTTAAGGTTATGTTTAACAGCGGAAATGAAACATAACAAAATCCCGAATACATCATTCAATAGTTATTCCAGGATATTTAATAAAGACATAATTCAAAACTATTAAAAATATCCATTTAAGGATTCAAACAACCGTTTCCCCAGTGTTACATCTACCAGAGCACGACCCTGACACGCGGACTAATTAACTGACTCGACTCTAGAGCTATCCTCACCAACTCAGCTAATCACCGGATGCGAAATTGTTAAAGTAAGGGTGAGATTTCAATTCAATATAACATGCATTATACGTTTTTAAAATACAACAGAATAAACGGATACATTAATCCATTAACCAAACACAAATCATCATCCATTCACAAAGCAGTTCACACAATGAACATGTATATAACAAATAATGGAAATTGTAACACTGGAATCCATCCTAGCATGTTACAATTCCATATGCAATGTAGACTCTATGCATGTGGTACCAAAACGTGAACCGAGTTCACCCACTGCTCCGTTTACATGTGGAAAGACAGTGTAAATCCATGATTCATCCATAGCCACTGGGTCAAGAATCTAGCCTCACTACCTCAATCTCCGGGTAAGTCTATTGGCTCAGCCAATTCACTTCCGCACAATGGGAATGAACCATAAACAACAAATGCGTATGCATGCATCATAAAAGCATGCAACATTAATTCTCAGATCATGATATCAATATATATCACATAATGCCAATTTACCAATGTATCACATTCAATCATAATGAATATCAAGATACAACATTGTAAACATTAATATCTCATCCGGTAACTCAGACCATTCGTAAAAGTTCCCCATTATCCTTAACTACTCACTCTTTTCAAAAATCGGGAGCTCAACTATTTTTAAAATAATTTTAGCAAAATAATATTTTCTCTTTTCAAAAGGTAGTATTTGAAATTTAAGAAATAATTCAAACGGCTTTCGAATCAGATTCTGGTTTAGAAAATATGAATTTTTGAAGTTTTAGAAGTTTTGGAAAAATACACATGGAACCCGGTTTCTACCTATACAGGAACCGGTTCCTGTGAAGTTTAAAAATCTCGCTCCTTGGTTTTTGTATGGGAACCCGGTTCCGACATAGGCGAGGCGGTTCTGAGTGCAAAACTCTCGGTTTGAAAAATAACACTGGAACTCGGTTCCTCCCACAGGAACCGGTTCCCACTTCTCGACATTTTACGCTACTTTTGATAGCATTTTGCATCCTTTATCATTTCCACACTTTCCAATACGAATTGTGACATTAGGAACACCAAATCAGGATCATTTCACACCATTTTAACATCAAACAACATGGTTTACTCATCACTATTAGTTATTTGATATACTAATGATCCTAATTCCATACACCGATACAAAATAGGGTTTCATTCCATAAACCTATAATCAATTTCCTAACATACCCGATTACCCGGTCGATTCCCAAAACCCATAAGGCATATTAACCGAAAGAAATCACCCCTTACCTCGCGATGATTCTTGATTTCTTCGGCGTCGGCTTTTCCTTCCTTTCTTCTCTTCTCCAGTTCTACGTATAATGATTTTTCTCCAAAAAGACCTACTTCTCTTTCTTCTCCTTTTTATATTCCTTTTAACATTCCTTTATTTATTCCAATAAAATAAAATAAATGGTAATTAGTAAGAGTAGAGTAATTTACTCCTCACACCCCTAATTACACCTCACACCTCCATCTCTTCTTTTCTTTAATTAATCCCATTAATTACGAAAATATCAATAATCAATCCTTTAATTAATTAAATAATTAAATTCCTATTTATTAAATTTCCGAATTAAATCGGGGTGTCACAAATACACTTAGTTCAACACCTACAACACCTAAATCATCAAAGAGAATAACATACATATTTTTGTTTTTTTTAGTTAAGGGTTAGTAAACACAAAATCATATACACAACACACACACACAATTAAAGATGTTTGGTGATTCCTAAAGTACAAACTTAAAGATAGGAGAAAGTAGAATTGATAGTCAGGCCAAAGACGTGATCTTGGTGCATTGTGATGATACGATGTGGTGAGGGATCTTAGGGGAAAATTGGGGTATAATAGCCACGACCTGTCAATGATCGAATGTCAAGTAATATGGGTTTACACCACCAACCATAATGACAATAGCAGTCCTCAGAAAATAATCATGGAACACTTATTTGTAGGTCATTACCTTTTGAGTGGTATGCCCCACATGGCAGAAGAGAAAGGAGAAATAAACTATTAAAGTTCCTCCACATTCTAATGGAGAAATATCAAGGAACCAAAAGGCAAAATTAAGTGAGTTTTATATGTAATTTAACTTTCTAAGAGCGTGAAGTTCAAAGAGCATAATAAAGAAACAATTAAGCTAGCAAGCTACCTCTGACTTCACCGATCTATGAGACTCGCATTGAATGGGCCAATAAGGGAACAATCCGAAAAACGAATGTTCCAGATTTTTTTAAAGACAGTCCATGTCGTTAGATCTGTGAGACTCGTGATCTATGAACTTATGTCCTACATGACAAGTGTCACCTACAAAAGATTCTAGGGACTCAAACATAAAAGCCTAATGAATGTCTCATATTCAAGTACAAATTATTGTAATCTTAACACCTTTAAATGTTTCTTGGTAAACATTTGTAGTTCTTCTTCTGATTTTTCCAAAAGTATGGTATATGTGGCAACGTTTTCTGAACTTTACGAAAAGTACAATACATAGGCATGGATTCTTTTTCTCTCTAATCGGCATTGACCACAATTAAATTCTCCCACATTTTTTTCTCTATTATGATTTTTTTAGTTGTTTTAAGAGGTTTTACTAGTTAAAAATTAGAGAAAAAAAGCAGTTAATTTTTCAAATGGTAAATTATTAAAAAATTATTAGTGATTTATTAAAATTTTATAATTACGTTAGGTCTATTTGTAGAAATGCCATATAAAAATATCCATTCAATCATTAAATTATGAACACTTGTAGATCAAATTGACCCAACTCCCAAATAAACACTATCAATAAATTTATACCCCTTAATTGGACAAGATACCAATCTATACCTAATATTTTGCTAGTTACACCCCATAATTGGATATGGTACACATTTCTAACATCACATGCTATTAAAAATATGAAAATTTTACTTTGTACCCCCACCTTTTAACCTGTACCCCCGCTACAGAAATTTTTTGACGAAAATACCCTCATATAAAAAGCATAAGATTTAAAAAAACATTCATTTTTCACATCTCCTCTAAAAGTGTTCCGAAATCTCTCAAAACCTATTGCATTAAGCAGTTTGGGAAAATATTCAGTACACAAAAAGCACTCGGAACACATCATGTAAGTGTTAGAAATTTTCAAACCAAACACTTTTGGAAGTGTTCGGTTTAATTTTTTTTTTTTGTCTTTTTAGAACACTTTTAGAAAGTGTTCGGTTTGCAAATGCATTCGGAACACTTTCTAAAGTGTTCGAAATTCATTCGAACACTCTCCCTAAGTGTTCGGTTTGGGTTTTCTCAATTTTTTTCTTCATATTTTGATGTTATTATTTTTTGAATGCCTCGGCGATTAGGCCAGACGGACGACCTTGTGCTCGGAGAAATGATGGTGCATCTGGATCACATCCTCGGAGGTGCCTAGGGATTCCGGTGGACCATCGATTTATCATCGTTAGTTAGATCTGACGACCTTGTTCGACATTTGTGGTACGGAGAGGTAAGTAAATGAAAATTTAATCGAAATGAATTAAGTTAATTTTGGCATAGTTTATTAATATGTTAAATTTTTTCAACATTTTTTCGAGAAGAGGACCGAAAAAACAATTAAAATGTCTTCACGGTCAAAGAATGGGTTCAAAGAATGGGTTCCTGTGACTCCACAGAGATGGAAAGATTGGTGAATTCGAATTTAACATCGTCGTTTACAAGAGATACATTATGTCACATTAGGTAGATCCGATTTAATCTTTTTGTGAATATGGTGTCAAGATGCTTCATTCGTGACATAGAGTGCCTCATAAGTTGGAATGGTTGTATGATACCTTTGTTGCCCATAGAGGTCTTAATAATTGGGCATATGCGACGAGGCGTACTTGATGATGTTAGTAGGTTGCACTATTTTTGCAAGGCGTTTCGCTTGTCGAAGCAAAATATATATCTCTTTCTTGGACTTGGAGGTCTTTGGAAGATATAGTTGGGGCATGCATTGGTGACCTTTGTATGCTTCACTTGGAGATGCATGTATGTTTGGCACCAAACAACTTCTGGTTATCAAACTCTTCTTTAATTCATTTATTATTTATTATTTATTATTTATTGTTTAGATAATTTTTATTTATTATTTATTGTTTAGATAATTTTTATTTATTATTTATTGTTTAGATAATTTTTATTTATTATTAATTGTTTATTAATTTTTATGGACACGATCTTTGGATCCATGAGTATTTTCTGGAATTGGAAGAGTCGTGGAAAGCGGCATCAAGTGAGGCGTTGGAATGCCGAAGCGATGAGATGGGCATACAAGCAAGGAGCGTTGAAGGTGGATGCATTGCGATCCTCGATAGATTGACACCGGTTGGCGTGGTGTGGCGTCCTTTGAGGATCATAGCGGTTTCGCGTTGACGAGCTTGCTTATTTGAGAGGAGGACTCTGTTGGGAGGTACTTATGTATTATATTTGGGCGGATGTTTACGTCGGTTTGGTCTTATTCGATATATACCACGTTCACCCACCGATATTATTGAGGCGGATGTGGATGTTAAGCTGGATTGGTTACGACCAAAGTGTTGTAGGCGTGGTTGGTCACCTAGTCATATTTCCCTCCGAGGCTGTGGAAAATTATACGGGTGGTATTATCGGGTGTCACACTCGATTGGTACCACCGCGGTTGATGAACCAAGGCAGTGCAGTTCCACGATTTAAGGCCATCCGATCCTAAGTTGGCTCGTATCTCGCATTAATTCATCATCATCTACAAAAATTTCTCTTTGAAGAGGATGATCCGCAGTTCTTGGATTTATTTGCGCTACATTTATGTAATGAAGAGTGATTTTATGATTTAGTAATTTTAGTAACTTTTAAATATTTGTGTAATTTTTAGTAACTTTGTAAATATTTGTGACTTATTGTTAGTAACTCTCTAGTAACTCTTTAAATATTTATGATTTTATGCGTTATTTCTCTTTAGTGTATGTTATCATTAATTTATCATTGAAGTCATTCGAATATTTGGATGAATAAAAAAAGCGCCTGTTGTAATGCTTTGTTACATTTCATAACAATTTAGTTCTACATTACACAAAATACATTACACAAAATAGGATTATTCTAAGCAAATATAAGAAGGTAAAACTGGCGAAAGATGTAGCCATAGTTGCAATCGTCCCGCTAATGATATCACCCATGCGGTTGCATCCGTGTGAAAAATTTGTAGGCAGGGGTAGGGAATCCATCTTTCATGTTTACGAGTATAAAAACAATTAATCCAATACTTTGTATAGAAAATAATAATTGAAAATACTATAATCGGATATATAAATTATTACACGCATAATGGTTACTGACTAAACCTATACACCAAATAGTAGGATTATGTGGAGGTGATGATGTCAAAGGGAAAATGTCAAGCAAGGATTGCCTAAATGAACAAGAATGACATTATAGCGGTTCGCTATCAAGTAACCCATTTACGGTAGTGTCAACTATTTCTCCTTTGGTTGAATACCGTTGGTTGTATCATCAACCCGCTCCTCACTCTGCGATAGTCTATCTCGAATAACTTCTCATACAAACTCTTCTTGTCTCTTATTTCCATGTCCAACTCTCGACGAACCATTGCCCAACCATCCGACTATACCCATGCAGCGATGCAATGACTCTAAATCCACAATTACCATCGATTCAACATCCACAATCTCACGAATATGATCTAAGAAATTAACATTATAAATATTAGTGCATTATACATACATAATATAATAATAAACATAAAATAATCAACACTATGAATATTAATGCATAATAATTTTATATGACTGATATGACTTAGGCGAAGAGTGTAGTCTTCATGCAGGTTTTTGATTTTGAATCTCTCTTTGATTGGGATTTTTGAGGCGACTTTTGTGAAGTTTGAGATGCTTGTTCAACATACTCATCTTTGTGAAGGATCCTGTAAACATCATACCAATGGTTTCTTCCCTTTCTTCTTGACTCCTCCTTGGTTTTTATTTTGTCGGTGGTGGACATAAGGAAGTTGTTGCGGGATAAGCAATTTCACTACACCTACTTCTTAATGCTCTTTTCCGACAACATCGATGATCTATACTTTCTCCATATTTCTTCCATTACATTATTCATGTGGGTCTCCGATCCATCTTCTCCTACGCACTCACCTTCCATACTTAACTTCCTCTAATGATCATGAACACTCTCAATAGGTATAGGTACACCACTAAGCACATATCTACCTAACTCACAAGCACAAGGTAACCCATAATTTGTTCTATGAGTACACCTACATATTTCTCTAGAAGTTCCAACACAATAAACTCTCTTTAACTCTTCTGCAATGTGTCTCAGCAGCTCTAGAAACAAAACTACGCACTTACCATAGAATGGACTAACATGTGCATGCTCACATTCATAAAACTTTTTGAAGCGAAGCACGAATGTTGCCTATTTGTATCCTCGGGTTGTTATTCATAGCTTCCCAACAATTGACCATGTCACCTAGACTATTTCCCAACATCTGCTTTAGCTTCCAATGAGCGGATTCAACCCTAAAAATGAATGCATAACAAATATATAACATGATGTTAAATGCATAATATATATAACAATATTAATATATAAATAATATTAATGCATAATATATATAAATAATATTCATGCATAATATAATAATAACAATAAAATAAAATAAAATATATACCGGTTAGTCGTGGTGTTGCCCAAATGAAGTACTCGATCAATCCATGCTCCAACGAATCTATGTCTATGTGGAATCAACCATGTGTCTTTCACATAATCAATAAAGTCAGCACAATTAAAACAGGCTTGCTCAAGTTGTTCCAACTTTTGAGCATACTCAACCTCGTCACTATCCCACACAACTTCCTCCCATAATGTGTCAATGGTCTCTCGCATTTCTTTCACCACATATTGCTTGCATCGCATCCCAACATTTTGTTAATATGAAAATGACATAGCAAATTTTGTGTAGTAGGAACACAATTTCCACACTTTCATCAATGCTAGATCTCTCCGTCAAAATCACTTTTGGACGCAGATCTTTCTGCACAAACAATTCCTTGACTTCTCCAGACCCAACAAAAACTATCATGCTGGGACTCCATATAAGCAAATGCAACAAAAAGTCAACTCCGTCGATGTCATGCCAACAATTTCAAAGAGGTTGCCTATATTTGTTTGTCTTATATGTGCTATCCATAACTAAGACAATGAGAAAGATATTCAGCAACTTGACGGACTCTGGATGCGCCCAAAAAATATCTCTCACAATATCTGAACCATCTCTTTTTCTACTCCAGTAGACATATCCTGCATCCTCAATTAGCTTTAGCAAATGTTGTATCTCAGATCTTGGACCCCTTATCTCTTTTTTTATCACACTCTTCTGCTTATAAATTTGAGTGATCCGAGTGATATTTTCAGGATTTCTCTCTTGCAGGGAAGTCAAAATGTGTCTAGGAGGAACATGTCTCTTTGTTAAATCAAAACATGTTGTTTTTCATCGAGGTCAATTTGCCAACAAACGCATGCCCTTTAAGCCTATCGGGTAATCCATGATTATGAACTCCACACTTTACATCTACCTTCCATCCCAACCCATCTTTTGTGGTCGATCTTATTTTGAACGGACATCCACATCTCTTAGTTCGCTCACGAGTTCCACTTTTATCCTTGTATTTTCCGCTCTATCACACCCAAAATTATCTTATTCCTCCTTCCTCTCTTGCCGGTTTCGGTCCGCTTAATAATAACGGTGATTTTATTTCTTAATCCAACTTCTTTGATCCAACTAATAACATTTTCTCGTGTAGCGAATGTTTACATTGTAGTGAATACATCATCGTATCTATGGAGGATTCGTTTTTGAATTTCCATACGAAAAAAATTAAAGAAAAATTTAAAAATTTTTTAAAAAAAAAACAAAAAAAAGCGTTAAAACACTTTAAGAAGCTGTTAGGTTTACACTATTACAAACCGAACACTTTGAAAGTGTTCGGTTTTCTGATTGGCATTCATTCGGAACACTTGCACAAAGTGTTAGGAATGGTTTTAATCCGAACACTTTTAAAAGCTTCGGTTTGTGTTTTCATCTGAATCTTGGTGAAAGTGTTCGAAAGCGTTCTACGAGTAAAAATTTGTCTTTTTCGTAAATGGTAAAAATCAAATAGTAAAATAATTAAATTATAGTTAGGGTAAAAATGTCATTTTTTAAAAAATGTGGGGTACAGGTTAAAAGGTGGGGTACAAAGTAAAGTTTTCTAAAAATATTATCCAATCTATTTATAATATATTAAAACAGAGTTCCAAACAATAATGCGACTCATCGACTTTTCATATACCATTTCATATAATTATTGCCATATCATAAAAAATACGTTACATTACATATCTTGATTATATCTATATTTTTATTTTAAATATTCATTAACCAAGACGTTACAATCGTTGCAAATACGTTTTTTATTTTTCTAATCTCACAAATCCTCATTCAAGAACATGACATACAATTGTTATAAATAGGTTTTATATTTTTTCTAATCCCATCATTCTCCATTCAGAATAAATAGATTTTCTAATTTTCTAATTCCCAATTTCCCATTGAAAAATATGACATACAATTGTCATAAATGAGTTTATGTTTTTCTAATTCACCATTTTCATTCAAGGATATACATGCTTCAATCATATATTCTACGTGCTACAACATTATGTGTTCTAAGTTTTTTTTTTCAACTCATATGTTTATGTAATTTTCTTACTCGAGAAGTGTATATTTTTAATGAAAATAAATTTACTATGCCCTTCATGAAAAATGTCATGTAAAATAAAAAAGTAACAATTTTATGACAAGAAATTTATTACTATTTTCTTTTTATTTTATTATTATTTTTATGTTAAATAGATTTTCTATTTTCCAATTCCACTATTTCTCATTCCATAACTAGCTCTATCATTTGTGCTACCAAATCGCGTGTGTATATATATAAATTTAAATATTATTTTTTAATAATAACTCACTTTTAGGTTTAAGTAGAAAAATTGATTGTTATTTCATCAAATAAAAATATATAAATTAAAATTCTAATCTAATTAATTCATATTTATTCTACTTTTTTTTTAAAAAAAGAATTGTGACTCTAAATAATTCAAGTTTTACAACGGTAATTATAGATTTTAACTACTGAATTCATTATTCGATATCATATTATAAGTTTATATTAATAGTATAAATTGTTTTCACTCTTTACTAATAATATTACATTTTATTAATAGATATTTATCAATTCTACAATAAAAAATTTTAAAAAATATTTAAATAAAAAATTAAAGCTTTAATTCACGAAAATAAAAAAATATATCACTTTTATTTGCACAAAAAAAGTTAAATGTTTTTAAAAAATTCATTTGTATATATTATAATGATAATATCATTTTACTATTTTTATCTCCTTAACTATAATAATAGACATTTAAAAGTCCATCATATTATTATTATTATTATTATTATTATTATTATTATTATTATTATTATTATTATTATTATTATTATTATTATTATTATTATTATTATTATTATTATTATTATTATTATTATTATTATTATTATTGTTATTATTATTATTATTATTATTAAACATAATTATTGTACTGATTATAAATTTTATATCATAAATTTATATTAATATTGAACATTCAATTATTTGGGCAAAATTATTTATGTTTCAATTATTATACATCTATATGATTTTCTAATAATAATCCACTATTAATTAATATATTTGACACTTGAATACACTTTAATTTTTTCTATTACAATTTAAAAAAGAGATGTCAAAAAAATCAACATCAAGATTAATACATTTGTAATAATATGGATTGATTGTAAAAGATGATTTTTTATTGAAATCTTATCAACACCTTTGTGGTGTGTTAAATCACTCATAAAAATTATTTATATTTTTTAAATTGAAAATATTAACTTTGATGTTACATATTAATGTATAGAAAATTCATTATTACTATTTAAAAATATTATTTTTTAATTTATTTTACTTATCATTATTTAATATTAATTATAAAATATTTAAAAATATAATCTACATCTCAAAAGCAAGAAAAAAATTGTCCATACGTCAAATTAGAAATCATATACCTAATAATAGGAATAAGTTATTATCATCCGCATAACATTCATGGTCAAACCGTTTAAAGTGTCTCTCCTACAAAACATCATAACCTAAGAACCATTAAAACAACATTAATCTTCCACGTGGCACCTTAAACATGTGGTAACAATTTGAGATTTTCACATATAAATATCACAGAGCATGAACATTAATCTTCATCTCAAACTTGAATTATCATTTCTTATCTCAGCCTTCAATCTCCAATACTTTTATTTCATTACATTTTTGAAAATGGATTCCCAGAAGATGAGCCACCAAGCTGGACAAGCCCACGGCCAAGCTCAAGAGAGCTTGAGCCATCATGCTGGACAGGCGCAGGAGAGCTTGAGCCATCATGCTGGGCAGGCCCAGGGCCAAGCTCAAGAAAAGACTAGCAACTTGATGGACATGGCTAGCAATGCTGCTCACACTGCAAAAGAAACTGCACTAGAGGTTTTAATTGAAAATTTGTTATATAGTTAACTTGCATGATTAAATATTTTTAGAATTTAATGGAGATGCACTTACACTGTGAAATAATTTTACACTTTACAGTATCGTTTAATGAAAAATCATTATTATGTTGGTGTGCAATTATTTAATCATATTTTTGTTTTTTTATGTAGGCTGGTCAGCATGTGAAGGCATCAGCACAAGGAGCAGCTGAGGCTGTGAAGAATGCAACTGGCTTAAACCAAAATCAGAAGTGATGTAATTAAGCTTAAAGAACCCTAATAAACCAGTTTTATTTAGTTTTTTTCTTTTGTTTTCTAGGGCATTATGTATAAAATGGTGCTCTAATTTAGTTTGTTACTCCGTGTTAGGAGTTATGTGAATAATTCTTTGTTTAGATTAGAGAACTATCATTTAGTTCTCTTTTTATTCATTGATCAATGAAATATATATTAGAATAATCAAGTATTTTTTTTATATATTTGTATTTTATTCATGAATGAAACTTTTAAAATGGAACTAAGTAAAAAATGTGTTTATTGAAGATTAACTATAGAGATTTATTCATCTATGTTTCTCAGGAAATAAAGGTTACAATTGGCTGTTTATATATAGCTATTGGACCTAACAAACTAACTAACATAAGAGAAATAAAAGGAAAAGAAATAACAGCCGAAATAATAGCCTATAAAAGTGGTTATGATAAACCTTATCTCTAATACTCCCCCTCAAGTTGGAGAGTGAGGATTATGAACTCCTAACTTGGACAAGAAGTCATGGAAAACCTTAGCGCCTAAAGATTTGGTGAAAATGTCAGCTTGTTGGTGCTGAGTTGGAACATGAGCCGTAGTGATGGTGCCTGATTGGATATGATTTCTGATGAAATGGCAATCGACTTCAATGTGTTTAGTTCTTTCGTGGAAGACAGGGTTGGCGGCTAAGTGAATGGCTGCTTGATTATCACAGTATAATAGAGTAGGATGTGTGCAAGGGACTTGAAGAGTATTCAGTAAGTTGCGAAGCCAAATAATTTCACTTGTAGCATGTGCCATGGCTCTATATTCAGCTTCACTAGAGGAGCGAGAGATGGTCACTTGTTTCTTTGTTTTCCATGAAATGGGGGCGTTTCCAAGCTTCATTAAATATCCTGATGTAGATTTTCGTGTTATGGGACATGATGCCCAATCTGAATCACAAAAGGCAACCAGTTGGAGATCATTGTTTTTAGGTAAGACGATGCCTTGACACAGGGAGGATTTAAGGTATCGAAGGACTCTCATGGTGCATCCCAATGATCTTGGAGGGGTGTTTGCATGAACTGGCTCAACACATGGACAGAGTATGTTAATTCTGGCCTTGTGATTGTGAGGTAAATGAGGCGACCAATGAGTCGTCTATATTTTAACGGATCAGAATAGGGTGGTCCATTGGCCAAGGCAAGTTTGTGATTGGCCTCCATGGGGAATGGGGAAGGTTTGGAACCAAGCATGCCACATTCAGTGAGAATATCAAGTGTATATTTTCGTTGACAGATAAATAAGCCTTCTTGGCCGTGTGCTAGTTCGATACCAAGAAAGTACTTAAGTTTGCCAAGATCTTTCATAGGAAAACATTGACTCAAGTAGTGCTTGAATTTAGCACAAGCTTCTTCATGGTTTCCAGCAATGATTAAATCATCAACATAAGCGCGACTATGAAAATGGATGGTTTGGTGTACGTGAAGAGGCTGTGATCAGCATGGCTCTCTTGGAAACCATAGTCAATCAAAGCTTTTGATAATTTGGAATACCAGTTTCGAGAGGCTTGGCGTAACCCGTATAATGACTTCTTCAACCGGCACACCATGTTAGGATGTGTAGTTTTGTAGCCCTGTGGAGGTTTCATATAGACATCTTCATCTAAATCGCCATGAAGGAAAGCATTGCTAACATCCATTTGATGGAGGGTCCATTGTTTGGTGGCTGCAACAGTTAGTAAGCATCGAACGGTTGTCATTTTTGCAACGGGTGCAAAGGTTTCATGAAAGTCTTCTCCTTCAGTTTGAGTAAATCCTTTGGCAACCAAACGAGCTTTATGCTTCTCAATTTCTCCCGTGGCTTTGTGCTTAATCTTGTACACCCATCGACAGTCTATTAACTTTTTGTCAGGTGGAAGGGTGGTTAGTTCCCATGTTTGGTTGTCTGCCAATGCTTGAAGTTCTTGAGCCATGGCATCTCTCCACACTTGGAGTTTACTTGCCTGAGTGTATGATGTAGGTTCTTCAGTGTTACTAATTGCTGCAAGATAAGCTTTGTGATTCTGGGAGAAGTTGTCATAGTGGACAAAATCTGAAATAGGATATTTGATATTGGGATGCACATTGTAGCAATGGAAGTCTTTGAGGTGTTGTGGTGGTTGTCGTGTTCTTGGTGGTAACGTTATTGCAGCATGATTATGGTCCTCATTGTGCTCCCCCTCAGTCGTATCATCTGTATTGGATGAAATTTGGGAAGTTGAAATTGGGTTGGTTGGATTATGATCATCTGGTGTAGGAGTGTTGCTAGGTGATTCTGGTGAGTGATTTGCATGGTCACAGTGCGGTTGTCAACAGTGTGTCGAGATTGATCGATGCAATGTTAAGTTCTTGTGAATTGGTAGGAGGAATATCTAGAGATGGAACCGAATCGGTTTGTGGTTCTTCATCACTATAGTAACAATGTTGGTGGAAGAAGGGTTTGATGTTTGAAGGAAGGGATAAGTATCCTCATAGAAGAAGATGTCTCGTGATGTATGA
Organism: Vicia sativa; assembly: GCA_021764765.1. Lineage (NCBI taxonomy): Eukaryota > Viridiplantae > Streptophyta > Magnoliopsida > Fabales > Fabaceae > Vicia > Vicia sativa. The sequence goes on along the minus strand of CM038793.1, from coordinate 10,413,172 downwards.
AAAGTATGAGTTTGAAGGTTATAAACTTTCCAGCCTTTTTGTCCTTGTGGATATCCAAGGAAAAGGCATTTGTCAGCTCGTGGATCAAATTTGTCTAGTGGTTTGGAGACATTCTTCATGTAGCATAAACATCCAAAATTGCGTAGATGATCATATTGGGGCGGCTTTTCGAAAAGTAGCTCATAGGGAGTGAGGCCTTTATTAGCAGTGGGGTACGATTGATTAAGTATCTTTGCGGTCAAATGCGATCACCCCAAAGTGTAGTGGAAGGTTGGCTTGAAAACGTAATGCTCGCGCTATATTCAATATATGTCGATGTTTACGTTCTACGCGTCCATTTTGCTGTGGAGTGTAAACACAAGAAGTTTCATGAATTATGCCCTCTTGGTGAATGAAAGTTAAGAATTTGGAGTTAACGAATTCTGTACCATTGTCGCTGCGGATTTTCTTGATAGTTTTATTGAATTGTCGCTTGATCAGATTACAAAAAGTGGTCAAGTGATGCAATGTTTCAGTTTTTGATTTCATTAGGTACACCCAAGTGCCTCTAGTGTAATCATCAATAATTGTAAGAAAATATTGTGCTCCATTATGTGCAGCAGTATTGTATTTACCCCAAAGATCACAATGGATCAAATCAAAAGCTGCATTAGCTTTATTATTACTAGAAAGGAATGAATTTCTACATTGTTTTGCTTTATGACATATATCACAGCAGACTGATTTATGTGAGTCAAAAGTACATTTAAGATGATGCGAAATTTGTTGTAAAGCTTGAGTAGAAGGGTGTCCCATTCTAGTGTGCCACAAAGTAGTTAAGTCTTTCTTAGCTGCTCCTAAGAATCCATGTTGAGATGACCTTGTGAACAGATAAACACCTTCATACATGCTACCGAATCCAATCCTCGTCTTCGTTAGAGGGTCCTGGATTATGCAGCAATTTTGATCATAAGTCACCGTACAAGATAAATCACGAGTCAATCTATGAATGGAAATCAAATTGCAGTTGAAAGAAGGAACTAGAAGCACATTATGTAGTATGAAATTAGGGGACAAAAAGACATCTCCTATGGAATCAACAAGGGTGGATGTTCCAGTGGGAGTAATGATTTGGAAAGACTTTGACAGTTGCTTAATATTATGCAAAATAGATGGTAAATAAGTCATGTGATGGGATGCACCACTATCAAGTATCCATGTATCAGTTGCATGTACATTACCGCTCATGTTATCGAGAGGAGGAACTGGATTTTTGGTGCGAGTACCATGTAAAGCATGCCCTGATGTTGAACCTTCTGCAATATCACGTTTTTCAACTGATGCTCTGTGGTCTCTTCTTGGAGTTCTTCTGGTTTCCCAATGTGCAGGATAGCCGACAATTTCAAAGCATTTTTCTTTGACATGGCCATTTTTACCACAGTGATCACACTTGACTTTCGGGTATTCGCGCCATTTTGATTTGTTGGAAGAGTGAAAAGCTGAACCTGTATTGGTGTTAACGCTTCTTGCTGTATCAGTTGTTAACCGTGATTCCTCTCGTTGTATAAGGTTGAAAACACGTCGCAGCGGTGGGAGGGGATCGGAGTTGAGGATGATACCCTTGATTTGAGCAAATTGATCGTTGTCCAGACCACCAAGAAATAAATGCACACGTTGCTCATCATCTCTTTTGGTTAAAGATTTGGAGGCCCCACAGTTGCACTCCGGTATCGGTTGGAGTTCATCAAGTTCGTCGAAAAGGCTCTTGAATTGGGTGTAATAATCTGTTATAGTCATGGCGGAATCTTTTTGCAGAAGACATATGGTGCGCCATAACTGATGAATTCGTGGTGCGTTGATCTGGGCAAATCTTTCTTCAAGATCGACCCAAATTTCACGGGAAGTTGATGCGTGCGAGATGCTTCCATGCAGATTTGGATCGATCGCATTGATAATCCATGCCATGACCATGGAATCTGCTTTCTCCCAGCTGGAAAAATCTGCAGAATTGCGGGCAGGTTTCTTGATAGAACCATCAACGAAACCGAGTTTCACCTTTGCGCGCAGAGCTGTTTTCATGGTTCGAAGCCATGTACGGTAATTGTTGCCATTCAAGGTTGAAGAAACAAGAGGGGTTCCTGGGTTATCAGAATTATTCAGAGTATATGCAGGGTTGGGTGGGATGATGACGGGTTGAGATTCTTGCTCAGATTTATCATCATCGGAATCGCCGTGCTCGGATGCCATATTGAAGATTAACTATAGAGATTTATTCATCTATGTTTCTCAGGAAATAAAGGTTACAATTGGCTGTTTATATATAGCTATTGGACCTAACAAACTAACTAACATAAGAGAAATAAAAGGAAAAGAAATAACAGCCGAAATAATAGCCTATAAAAGTGGTTATGATAAACCTTATCTCTAATAGTGTTTATAACAATCCTTGATCATGCAACAAGAAAGCAATTGAAAGAGTATAACTAGTAGTAGATCATTTAATCATTTACATATCTAACCATGAAATATGATATAATAAGATGTAAGATGAAAGGCCAAGGCATTATAAAATATCAATTACTATGCTATTTGGGTTTTAAATTGTGAACTGCAAGTCGCATCAAATTCAATTGCACATCCTTTCATATTATGAACTACATCATCCTACTTTTCCCAAATTTGTTCTAATGTTTTTTTTTTTAATCAAAATTTAGAATTATAAAACTCAATTTAACTCAGAAATTTTTAACATTAAGTATTTTTTGATAATGTCTCTTAAACTCTTCTCAATCAAAATTTACTAAGCAATGACTGCAAAAGGCATTGCATCAACTGTAATGACCACCAATATATTTAAAGACATCACAAGATCTATAAATTTTATCTAATTGTTAGAAGTCGATATTGTTATATTCAACACTATCATGAAGGTTTAAATCTTGATACTGAGAGTTGCATGTGAGTTTTTAATAATTATTACCACTTTGTCAATAGATAAGGAAAGACACCATAAATAATTTGCCTATATATTATTCTTAACTATTGAATATTACATGGAAGCAAAATAACTATATATCTTAAAATAGGTTAATTTAGAGTATTATAACTTAATGTAAGATCAATATATATATATATATATATATATATATATATATATATATATATATATATATATATATATATATATATATATATATATATATATATATATATATATATATATATATTACTCATTTTTCTTCACTTAGGATCTTGGTATATAAAACTCATAACACTGTTAGCAGAAGTGATTCCACCATCAACAGAAAGATTATGAGCAGTTATAAATCCAGATTCATCACTAGCCAAAAAAAGCACAGCTTGTGCAACATCATCAGTTGTTGCACCTCTCCCTTTAAGCAAACTTGCCTTCATACCAATAAACTCACTCAATTGTTCAATAGTCATATCAACCTCACCAAAACACTTAAAAGCATTCAAAAGCATCTCAGATGGAACACCATGTGGCGAAACACAGTTAACGCGAATCAAATGAACACCTAGTTCGCATGCGGCGCTTCTCATTAGTCCATCCATGGCAGATTTTGACATTGTATATGCATGTGAAGCAAATCCACCTATAGATGCAGCTGCACTTGATGTGCAAATGATTGATCCTCCTTTTTTTCCTTTGATCATTGCTTTTGCAGCATGTTTGATTCCATGGATTGTTCCAAAGAGATTAATTGAAAGTAAATGAGTTAGCTTTTCCATGTCAAGTGTTGTTATGCTTCTTCCTTCATAGCCTGCAACAAATAAAACCTTACGATAAATGTTACCACTTAGTAGGATTTGAACCTGAAATCTTTAAAAGAGCACACTATCAAGTTTCGAGTCTTCACCAAAAAGCAAACACTACTCGAGATGACTCATTAGTCATTACACTAACAAACTATACCTGCGATTCCTGCATTGTTGAACATTATGTCTAATTGACCTCTCCATGACATTGAAAGGTTTATTGCTGATTCAATGTCAGATTCTTTGGACACATCACAATGTATGTAGAGTCCATCAATTAATTCAGCAACCTTTGTGCCTTCTTCATCTAGAACGTCCGCAATGATCACATGTGCTCCATTTTCTGCAAATAATTTTGCTGTGGCTGCACCAATTCCTCTTGCGCCACCTGTTATAACTGCCACCTTACCTACCAGCCTTAACGAAATATCAAAATAAATAACAATTATTCAATTGATTACATGAAATCTAATTAATAGTTTTAGTTGAAATTTCTTATCATAGGATCGATAAATGAGCGCAATATTTTTAAATATTAGTTGCTCAAGACTATCTTTGGGAGCGTGCAAAGTAATCTACACATGCTTTCCAAAACTTTAAGGTGCACTTGACAATGTTGTCGTATATGTTGTGATATATGATCACAATACGGTTGCAAATACCACCACAAATACAATAAGTAGCTGCGTCACATGATGCGATTCACAAATTAAAACTCTTAATGAAGCTATAGCAAGATTATTACTAACCTTTTAGAAGATGAATTTTGAGCTTCAACATTTTGAATCATATGTGGTTCCATTTTGTTCTTGCAATGTGTTTTTTATTTTTATTATTCAACAATATAGATGGATATATTATAAACAGATCAATGAAATATTATAAAACTGAATATGCTATAATGACCAAAGTAATGCTTTATTCTTTATATAAACAATGAACATGCTTTTTCTACTTAATAACTACTTATCTCTCTCTCTTTATTTCTCTCTCATTTTTATTTGTTGGTTTTATCTTCTCTATTTCGAAATTGTGCTTACTCTTATTTCATGCAATTGTTGTGTTCCAAATAAGAAACACTTATGATTGGTATAGTTTATTACACTTTTGCTCTTGCAATATGTCTTTTTTTAAAATTATTTAGCAATATAGATGGTTAATGTAAACAAATCAATGAAAAGTTATAGAAGTGAATATGGTACAATAACCAAGTAATATTTTGTTCTTCATGTAAACAATGATCATGCTTTTTCTACTTAATAACTACTTCTAAATATCTCTCTCTCTCTCTCATTTATATTTTATTTATTTATTTGTTTTATCTTCTTTATTTCGAACTTATGGTTACTCTCGTTTCGTTCAAATTCCGTGTTCCAAATAAAAAACCCTTTTGATCGGAATGTTTATTACACTTTAAAAAAAACAATATTTTTTTTAATATTATATATTTTTGATAAAAAAATTTAAAATATACATAACGTAATAAATCAATTTAAATAACTTCTATTGATTTTTTTGAAGTATTTTATTTATATGTTATGACTTCATTTGACATTATAATTTCAAAAATCGTTACAATCTGAAACTATTTTGAAAAAAAAAACTAGCAAAATATCCACACAGATAAATTTTAATACGATATTAATTTTATTTATATATACACATAAATTTAAAATGAATTATTTATTTATAAAATAAATAATGATAAGTATTAAATAATAATACAAAAAGAAAAAAATAGCTCGTGAAATGGAAAAAGGAAAAAAAAATTGTGTCTCATATAAAAGTAATTGTTAATTAAAATAAAATATGTATATTGCTGATAGTTGCCTGTGAGAAAATATATATATATATTTTTCAAAATAAGAATTTTGTGTCCCAAATAAATTTTTTTATTAATTAATAAAATATGTATTATATTGATAGTGATCCGTGAGAAAAAGATAAATTTTGATATTTGAAAATAAGAATTTTGTGTCTAAAATAAAGATAATTGTTAATTAAAATAAAATACATATTTTGTTGATAATGGTCCGTGAAAAAAAAGGAGAAATTTTAACATTTGAAAATAAGAATTTTGGGTCTAAAATAAGCACATCATTAATTAAAATAAAGTATGTAATTTGCTGATAATGACACGTGAGAAAAAAGAGAAATTTTGACATCTAAAAATAAAAAATTGTGTCTTAAATAAAAATAATTGTTAATTAAAATAAAATAGATATTTTATTGATAGTGACATGTGAGATAAAGATTAATTTTTATATTTGAAAATAATTTTTATTTCATGTCAAATTATAAAAGTTATTAATTAAAATAAAATATGTATTTTTCTGATAGTCATATGTGAGATGAAAAATTAGTTATGTGTATTGCTATTGAGTATTATCCAAATTAAAAGAAATAAACTCTTAATTTTATTAAAATTTTTAAAAAATAAATAATATTTTTAATAATAATAAATAGAATTGATTATATTGGCCGTAAAATTAAAAAAACAAACTCTTAATTTTATTAAAATTTAAAAATAAATAAATTAATATTTTTAATAATAATAAATAAATAGAATTGATTAAATTGGCGTAAAAATAAAAATTAAATGCTTACGTTGTATATATTTCTATAGTAATAAATATTTAATAAAATAAACGGTATATTTGGACAAAAGTGGATTTGAGGGATTGATAAGAGGGAGAACTTCAATATCCAACAAAATAAGTTGGGTAACATTACCCACATGAAATGTCAATAATATACTGGTTTAAACTAGAAAGATAATAACTATAAATTGTGGCATTATACTTTATAATAATTATCTACTCATCCTGTGTTATTAAAGTGATGTAGTTCCCAATGTGCTATTTCAATTTGTGAGAAGTTCAAGAAATTAATTCAGTATGTATGGTATACAACACTGTTAATTTTTTAATTTTTAATTTTTAATATGTATCAATTTTATTTTATTAATTTTTAATATTTTGGTTAAGTTTTCAATTTTCAAATATTTGTTTTCAAAATACTACTTTTAATAATATGATTTAATTTTTAAAATAAAATTAATGATTTAGTTAATTAAAATGAGTATTGTGAGTACTCCGAAGATACGGAGGAGGATGAGCCGTTCTTAGAGCATAATTGGTAGTTTTTACTAGTTTTTTGGACTTAGCCTTATGATGTGCCAGTTTGAGCAAGCGTTCTCGAAAGTCCGATATCTTACATGCAGGAAAATAATAAAATCAAGTTAGCATATATGAAAACATAAGCGAGCACGCAGAAAGTAAAGACATTCAACAAGTATCTAGGAGCGTCACACATTCCTCGTAATTTTGGCACTCGAGCAGTGCCTTAGTGTTGATAGGACGAGCCTCGAACACGGGCTCCCCCTCCGCATCAAGGTATTCCTACCCCTCCCTCGTCACCCACTGGGCAGGGTAGAAGCCGTCGACGGACGTGTTGAGCTTCACGTAGGACTCCTCGTCCTCAACATCCATGGAACTAGCTGGGGTGGCATAATAACCTGGGCCATGTATAAAATAGTCCGCACTCCAGTAAAAGGGAAATTTAGCGTCCGTCTTTGTCTTCACATTTCCTTTTTCATCAAATAACATGCGACCGTCATCGTGGACCACGAGTGCCTCCTCCAATGCTGAATCTGAAGTTGCCTGCGTCCTCGGCTTCACAAGGAAATACATGTCCTTAAAGTAATAAATAGAGATCACAAACATCCAGAATAGCCTCTTCTTCGGCTGCTTTAGAGAAACCTAGTTGTGTTTTCCTTCAATGGTCTGCCGCTGAAGCTGGAAGTAGAAGAAGAAGAGGGGGATGGTAACATAAATCTGAAGATATCGACAAAAAATCTCAAACGCCAACATGAAGGTTATCGCGTTCGAGTGCAGCTGAGAAGGCGCGACCGCCAGATGCTCGAAGACTCTGATCTGGAAGTCGGTGAAGGGAATTCGAAGCTCCGGTTCTTTGAAGATATATTCATGCATGAGAATGTGTTTCCCTGTATAGTACGAGCATATCCGACCACTACCATATGGTTTGGTGACTTTCCAATCCTTCACGATATTTGGATTGTCATTCATATCCTTGATGTACGTGAGCGTGCCATCTAGACAGTATGCGTAATGAGAGGCTATGTTTCAGGGCTCGGGGGCAACCCAATTCAGTTGAGGATCAGTATCTGTGTCGACCATTTTGAAATTCCCAGCATCGTTGACCATATCACCTTAAAATTAGAGGAAAACGGTGAATTCGATGGCCAAATAAAATCCATTCTTCCATCGCAAGTCAAGTGAATGGGCGTCTCACAGGACGAGGACTAAGTCCTCGACACAAAACCCTTACTTGACAGTTCAGCAAAAATCGAGATCAACTCCCACGGGGAAGCTTATAAATCTCGCGAGGACACTCATGAATCTCGTGAGGGAACTCATGAATCTCATGGGGACACTCATAAATTCCATAAGGAATAATCATGAATAACCCAGGGAAACTCATAAGTCTATGAAAATTACGTGGAAGAATCTTCCCAGAGTGTGAAAATCATCAAAAATTCTACGAATTTCACGGGAAAGAGCATCCCCGGAACGTAAAATTAATCAAGAATACACGTATTACAAGGAATAAAAACATGGTAATCACAACAAGAGAGGAGTAACACTTAATTGGTTGAAGTTTAAACGGAGGAGGCGACACCAATGCGGAGGCGGAGGGGAGAGATGAGGAGAGGAGTAAAGCGAAGAGTAATGAGAAGTTTTGTAAGACAAATGAGAAAATTTATCAAGCGAAGCCCTAGGCTCTCTATTTATAAAACCCTGTATGGAATACGAAGTGCCACTTTGAGTGGCACGTCAGCGCTCCAACACGCGGCCGCCCCTATGCGTAGACCATAATTGTAACACCCCTTCTAATTACCCGCATTCATAAATATTAATCAGAGTTTTTAATCACAATTTAAGAGGCGTCACAACTTAAATATTTCAAATTAACCAAAATAGTTGTCATGCTTTCACTGAAGAAGGATCATGAAATAAAACAGACTTAAAGTTATGTTTAACAGCGGAAATGAAACATAACGAATCCTGAATACATCGTTCATAATTATTCCAGGACAATAAATCGAAAACATTAACCAAAACTATTACTTAATATTCACAAAGAATCTCAATTCAAACGCTTCCCCAGTGTTACATCTACCAGAGCACGACACTGACACGTGGTTTAACTAAAGGACTCAACTCTAAAAGCTATCCTCACCAATTCCAAGCAGCTAATCACTTCGAATCTGAAATCATTAAAGTAAGGGTGAGATTTCTATCCAATATAAAATTCATTATACGTTTTTAAAATACAACGGAATAATTAAATACATTTGTCCATTATCCAAACACATAGTCATAGCCAATTCACAAATGCATCTCACACAATGAACATGTAAATATAACAAATGATGGAAATTGCAACACTGGAAACCATCCTAGCATGTTACAACCCCATATGCAATGCAGACTCTATGCATGTGGTACCAAAACGTGAACCGAGTTCACCCACTGCTCCGTTTACATGTGGAAAGACAGCGGAAATCCATGATTCGCCCATAAACACTGGGTCAAGAATCTAGCCTCACTACCTCTAATTCCTGGTAAGTCTATTGGCTCAGCAAGTTCACTTCCGCATAATGGGAATGAATCAATTAACAAATGTCTATGCATGCATCATAAAAGCATGCAACATCACTTCACAGATTATGATATCAATATAATTCACATAATTCCAATCACCAATGTATTACATTCAATCATAGTGAATATCAAAACACAACATTGTAAGCATTAGTTCTCATTCGATAACTCAGACCATTTATAATAATTTCCCATTATCCTTAACTATCCACCTCTTTCAAAATCGGAAGCTCGACTCTTTTTAAAATAATTTTAGCAAAATAATATTTTTCCCTTTTTAAAAGATAGTATTTTTAATTTAAGAAATAATGCCGAAAACGGCACTCGAATCGGAGTTACGGTTTGAAAAATATGAATTTTTGAAGTTTTAAGTGTTTTGAAAAATTACACAGTGGAACCCGGTTCCTCACTGGGAGAACCCGGTTCCCACTTTTTGAAAATAAGCTCCCCCTGGAATTTTGTATGGGGAACTCGATTCCTCCCCACTGGGAACCGGTTCCCACGTACAAAAATGGCCAATTCTGAAATTTCAACACTGGGAACCCGGTTCCTCCCCACTGGGAACCAGTTCCCACGACCTGCAGAACCAAAATCTGCTATTTTGACAGCACTCATGCATTCTTATTCACTTCCAATCATTTCCATACAACTTATAACATTAGAAACACCAGATTGTAACCGTTATACACCAATACAACATCATACATCATTGTTTCACCATTCCTAATAATTGTTCGATACACTAACGGTCTTAAATTCTATATTCCGACACAAAATAGGGTTTATTCCTACAAACCTATAATCACCTAAATCAAACTTCCTAACATACCCAATCATCCGGTTGATTCCCAAAACCCATAAGGCATTAAAATCGAATGAAATCACCCCTTACCTCGCGATGATCTTCGATTTTCCCGGCGTTGGCTTTTTCCTCTCTTCACTTCTCTTCTCCAATTCTACGTGAAATGACTTTTCCAAAAAGGCCTTCTTTTTCTTCTTTTCCTTTTTATAATCCTTGTTATATTCCTTTATTATTTCCAAATAAAATACATAAATTAGTAATTAGTAAAAGTAGAGTGATTTACTCCTCACACCCACTATTTACTCTTCACACCACCAACCTTTCTTTCTTCAATTATTCCAATTAAATCCAAAAATATAAATAATCAAGGCTTTAATTAATTAAATAATTAAATTCCTAATTATCTAGCATTTGAATTAATTCAGGGTGTCACAATAATGATCCATACGCCTTGTCCATCGTTAACATTGTGACACGTGGCACATGAAATGAGCATCGACCAAACCCTTAGGAATCCCCGGGAGACGAGCAAAGAGAACCTTGTCCCTCACGAGCACATATCTATGTAACACGAAGATGCTTTCCGTGAGAACGATACTTATACATCATCCCATTTCTCCATGCAAATACCCTCCGAACGACATTGGTGAGCACTGAAGGTCACTGACCTGGGTGATCGCATCCTCCGATCGACCTTGCTTAGGGCGAGCGTTGTTGCACCAAATGACATCACTGAGGTATGCATTACCAGTTCTTTATCGATGCTTGAGTTGATCCTAAAGTCATAACTTCTCTACTTATGGACTGGGCCAACTCTATAACAAACAAGGCCCAACTCGTAATGGGTCGTACCCTGCACTTAGCCCTATGTCGGGTAGACTAAGCCCTACCCATCATGAACCATTCCTCCACTTGGCTCTCTGTCGAGAACAACCAACATTGCCACGGGTAAGCTACACCTCGTTCGAGGAACGCCTTTTCCCTGTTTAGTCGAGGACATCCCAATCAGGGATTCAGAAAATGTGAAATGGAGTATGGTTTGTATATGCACTATACCTCTGATGGTAATGTGATTCTTGTATGTATTTATGTAGATGACATATTGCTAATAGGAAGTTGTAGTTCTGAGACAAACAAGTTTAAAAGGGTTCTGATGAATGCTTTTGATATGAATGACCTTGGGAAAATGGTATATTTTCTAGGGGTGGATATTTTTCGCTCTAAGTAGGGAATCGTTGCTCACCAACTGAAGTATGAACTTGAGTTGCTGAAGAGATTTGATCTAATGAACATTAAGTCTGAAGTCACACTTTCAGAAACAAACCTTAAGCTAGACTCAGATTCAAGTGGTTAGGACATAGATGCTACATCCTTCAAATAATTGGTTATCTCTCTGAGATATCTGTGCAATACTAGACCTGATTTATGTTAGGCAGTTAGAATAATGAGTAGGCTTATGAGTAAATTAAAGTTGTCAAATTATCAAACAACATCTATGATACTCAGGTATGTAAAGGGGACTATGAAGCATGGAATTATGTTTCCATCCGGAGTTTCAGATGCTGTTGAGCTGATATGTTATTCAAACTCTAACTGGTGTGGAGACAGAGTTGATAGAATAAGCACTACATGTTGCACATTTATGTATCTAGATGCTCAAATTTCTTGGCGTTCCAAGAAGAAATCAATGGCTGTTATAAGTGAAATATGGAATGATTTAATTTGAAAGAAAGAATGCTTAGGTTGAAATCTAGACAACTTTGGTTGAAGGGAAGAGACAAGAATACTCGTTTTTTTCACAATTCCTTAAAGGAGATATATAGAAGAAATGCTATTATGTTACTGGAAGGGGAGAATGGTAGGGTGGAAGAAATTAAGGGGGCTGTCAAGAATTACTTTGAGAGGTTTTTTAAGGAAGAGAATACTAGAAGACCTACACCAGAGGGCATAACCCTAAATTGTTTAAGCGAGAATGATAAGGATTGGATTGAGGGGGAGTTTACGAAGGATGAGGTGAAGGAAGAGGTTTGGTCTTGTAATGGTAATAAGAGTGTCGGTTTGGAAGGTTAATCTCTTGAATTCTTTAAAAAAATTGGGAGGTTTTTAAGGTAGACGTTGTAAGATTCTTGTCGGATTTCTATGATACGGATAAGCTTAGGAAGGCTTGTACTTATTCTTTTATAACACTTGTTCCAAAAATCAAGAACCTACAATCTTTGTCAGAGTATAGGCCGATTTGCCTTAAAGGAAGTTTGTATAAGGTGTTTGTCAAATTTTTGGCGGATAGAATAAGAAGTGTCCTTGGCAAGTTGGTGTCGTCTAACCAAACAAATTTTGTTCCAGGTAGGAATACTGATGGATTTCTTGTGGTTAATGATGTGTTGGATTTGGCGAAAAGAGATAAAAGGAGTTGTGTTGTTTTGAAAGTGGATTTCAAAAAAGCTTATGATTGTGTTAGTTGATATTTCTTGGGGGTTGTGCTAATTCTACCCCGACAATTTATTATGAAAAATCAGAGTTATAAACTTTCTTCTGAACAATTGGAATACAACAATTGAACTTAAACAACTTCATATTATCACATATACATAACACATAAACTCGGATGAACCGAAACAACATGAATCAACTTTATTAATTAAGCAGCGGAATTACAATATTCAACCAGATGACATAACATCTTTATTCAACTTTGAACAACTTAAAGTCAACAAATACTTTCATATATTCAACATGATATTCAACAAAAAAAATCAAAATAACAAAACAACTAGCGTTCATCCCCCCGAGTGTTACGTATCAAAGCAGCGACACCGACTCGAATTAATGAAGGTAAATAGTCTTCATCCTGGATTACCTGCACGTTACTCACGTAGAGGCAACATCACAACAGAAGGGGTGAGATATCTAACAATATAATGAAACATATGATAAATAATATATTAGAATTAGACAGTGTAATTCACCGCTTCACAGTTTTAAATAACATCACTTACAACATAAAACAACCGAAACACACACAGCAACTAGTACAACAACAACAACAAATTCATCAAATAATATAACAACAACAATCAACACAACAACTCGAATAATACAACGATGGATGCGATTCATCATAACTCACATGCATGTGGTACCATTGGAGCAGAACTCCAAACTTAAAATGTGCCAGTAAATAGAGGCATCAACAAGACATAAGCCTTCAACTTTCAACTTTTTGCCAATCCATACCAACTTAATAATTTTTCCAATCCAGACCAACTTTTATGCTATGCAATGAGACATCAACATCAATGACAAATCCGCAACAACACAACAACAATAATAACTCATCAACTGCATAATGACTTATCAATGTTGGTCATAAGACCTGCAACTCAATTTGTCCATAAATCGGAACAATTCAACGTAATTCAACATTACCCGCAACTTAGATAACCAACCACAATTTTATAGCAACAACACAACATCAACCAAAATTTCACTAAAATCAAACCACGTAATTTATTCGGACGTTTTCAACTAAACTCGGATAATTTAATTAAATCCACTATTATTTCCTGTATTATTTTCTAATTACTAATCAACCTCTCAGCTAAAGCTATCAATCAACTTCTTCTACTACGATTTATTATTTATCTGCTACTAATATTTTCTGACATTATTCTGTTATTAATTATTCAACTGCTATACATATACAAATATATTAACTCCTATTGTTAATCTGCAAATTCTGCAGCTAACGACTTAACTACTACTTACCACCGGCTCTATAATTATAGAACTTCTGATATCAACCAAATCACAACATATCTACTATTTACTCAACCATATTGCTACTGATTAATATCCAAATCCTTGCAATTACTACTTCGCTAGGTACGATTTATTCCGGAACTTGCCATCTGCTAAAATATTCAGGTCGACTATTACCGATTAAATATATTAACTAATTACTATTAATTAATTATATATTTCCACTTAGTAACACTTTAATGAATTAACTGTATTAAATTAATTTACTAAACATAATTTATTACTAACTGTATTATTTTGATTAATTAACTAACATAAGTCGTCATTTTAAGATGCATCAAAGGAAATAAGGCATTATTACTAAAATAATGGGCATGAGGCGCCCAAATGGGGAAGTGAGGCGCCCACCTGGCTGCCTGCTTCACTCCAGGCGTCCGTCTCCTATTTCTAGGCCCCCGCCTGTCTCCACCTGGTCCCACCAAACTTTAGTATTTTCACTGTGACACCCTCCTTGTAGCTAAGTGACGCCCGCCCCAGACTTCGTCTCCTTCCTCCATAATCCATTAAAAACCAGAACTTCAACGTTGATCCAATTTCTTTTTCAATACTGATTATCACCAAAAATCAACCGATCGAAAGACAAATTATTCCAACTACATCTAACTTTTAATTTCAATTTCCCAAAACGATTATCAACTTGATTCAACACAAACATCACAAATTAAATCATCAAAAAACTTATGCCAGTTTGCATAATTCAACAGCAACACAATTCAACAGAAATATTCATACCAGAACAAGTTTACACGCACAGTATAATCATCCAACCCAATTCCTACATAACATTTATCATACAATCCATTAGAAGGTTAGAACCCCATCCTGACCTTGGATTGGAGGTTGTTTTTCAGACTCTAGATCGATTCCTAATTCTCTGCAACTGCCTGCTAAGTTGTTCTCTGCAACCTTGCAACTTTCTCTCGTAAACCCTTGTTCTTCTCTTGCCACTTTTCTTTCTCTCGTACATGAATTCCAAAACCTTATTGAAACTAACCTAACTTATTATATTATACAAGTTAACCCTAAAATAATAATAGTATTATTTTACTGGGTCCACTACTCACACCCCCAACTTGCTACCAGCTCTACGAGCCCAACACAACAACATATATATTTCCTAATAATATTAATCCACTAATATTATTATTACTATTAAATCAACTACTATTATTTTTTTTAAATATTAATCGACCGACTAATCAACAACATAATCAACCAAATAATTGACTTAGCAATACAACACAACATAACAACTTATCAACAAATAATCAACATATCGACTTATCAACTTATACTGACATGCAACACAACACAACTTCAACAGATAATTCACAATTAATCGAAAATATTTAATTAAATAATTAATTAAATAATCGGGTGTTACAATTCTCACCCACTTAGAATATTTTCGTCCTCGAAATTCTACTAAATACTACCACTCTTAACACGAATTTCGCATTCAACTTCTCGATTCCCAAGTCGCATTTGACACACTTCGACTACTACTTTACTGGAATAACAAAGACTCAACATGCTCCAAATCGAATACTCACATGTTAATCACTCAACATTCTGCAACATAATTCGTTAGTAACTTATCCACAATTTCAACAATATTCCGGCACATCAGCATTTAAAGGATAACTACCATCACGGACTTACTTGGACTTTCAATGCCACATTATCCTCTTACAACATTTCCAACATCAAAACACCTACAGCATTTCATCCTCATAGATATATGTTTGTCAATTATCAACAAAGTATCAACAACTCATTTCACATCGTCGTATCAACATAGTCAACATAATCAACTTTGTCATATATGGGGCGTTATTCATCTTTACATCAATAATCCACCAAATCAAGCCTGTATAGTCGTATACTCATAACAACTGTAAGATTGTAAACTCTTGTAACTTTCATATTTGAAATATCCTACCACTCATTTGTTTTAGAACGTAGGGGCTTTGTGGTTGTTGTCTGGTTGGAGTATCCCTTATACTCCCTTGAATGATATCATTGCCTATTAAAAAAACTAGTGAAACTGAATACATAGTTGATGCTTTGTCAGCTTATCAAGCTGTTTGCCTGATGAATTTGTTGTTGCCTGATGAATTTGCTGTAAAGAACTGATGTTCAAAGTGAGCAAACCAGTCAAGTTGATGATTGACAACAAATCAACAATAAACCTTGCCAATAACTCAGTGTTGCATGGGAGAAGAAAGCATATAGATACAAAGTTTCATTTTCTGCACAATCAAGTTCAAAATGGAGCATTTGAGGTTGTTCATTGTAGCTCTCAGAAGCAACTTGTGAATGTACTGACAGAGGCAATCAAGACAGAGCACTTCATTAATTTGAGGGATGAAATTTGTGTTATTGACTTTAACTTGAATATGAATTAAGGGGTGATATGAATTAATGGATGATGTTAATTGTAATTCAAATTCAAGTTGTTAGTTGCATTTAAATTTCATTTAACTTTCATTTGAGTTACATTAGGTATTTTGTAATGTGTATATCAACTGAATTTACATTCAGTTAGTTGTAATATTGATTGAATCACAATTTGAGAAATAGAGTTCGTTAGAAAGTTAATTACAAAAATTTCCTATCTCTTTTTCTCTTCATTCTTTCATCTTCATCTTCTTCAATTCTTGTGCATCAAAGGAGGTATGATCTCCAACATAAACCACTTAAGAATTAAGCACTTAAATAGCATCTCTCATTGAAGCCCTAATATGTACTTCATTTCTTGAGCCTTAATATAACATATCCACCATCTTCCAAATTCCAAAACTATACACATCTGTATTATTAAATCAAAATCTCCAAGTTTTGCAGTAAACTCTGAATCCAACATGATGTTTCTTTTATGTCTCTATGTACAACACACTGTTCTCATTCTTCATTCAATATAACAATGCAGAAGCAAACTAAAACACAAACCTATCTTTTAGCCAAAATATAAAGTCACCATTGATAGACAGTTACTATGTAGGTACAAAGTCACACCTTAACACCATATACAGTAACCAAAAGAAACTTTGTAGACACTAGACACCATAACATACATAAAACTAGCAAAACAAGCACTCTAAACCTGTACCACTTGCTTATGTAACCTAATGATAAAATTCAAGTATAGCAAAAGAGCCTCCTTTCTTAAATCCATACAACTTCTCCTTAAATTCTTCAATGGCCTTCCATTTACTCCCCAATTCATTGACAATGCAGAAACTCATCCTCTCAAGCACTATTCCATTTTCCATAAAAAGTTTAGCCAAAAACAACTCATGCTCGGATCCATGGACACTTCCGAATTTCACAAATCGGAGACTTGATGCCAAACACTCGGAAACAGCAGCAGAGTTCAGAAGCTCTTGGTCGAATGTTGATATTTCCTAATGATTAATAATTCACAAAAAGTCTAAATAAGAGAAATATTACAGGTTAAAGTGTAGAAAATGAAAATGGCCAACCTTTAAAACTAGAGTATTGAGAATAGGAGACTTTTGAAGTAAGCTCAACAAAACTTCACCACTAACAACGCCTAGATCCAAATGCCTCAACATTGCAAATCTTGGTAGAACAATCATATTTGCTTGTAAAAAAACCTGAATGACAACACATTTATTTGTATTGGAAAAAACATCTCTTTTAAAGTGTACTCATGAGATGCTAATTTAATAGAGAATCAACAAACAACTACCTTCTAACAAACTCTAGCTAGCTTTTATATTTTTTATATATTCAATGCTTAGCACCATCATATTCAGTGTTAGATAAGTCAAATGATTTGATCTTTACCTCTGATCCGTGAAATTCGACAAGCTTCGCTTGACTAAATTGTTTGAGAAGGAGACAAGCACATGATCCAGTTTCTTGAACATAGCCCCTATTCCCATCCATATGCAACATAATCTTAACAGAAGCGTAACAAGCTGCTGATGGCTTTGACAGAACAATGGGTTGTGATATACCACCATATCCTTCATAAGCAAACTCTTTCATACATGATGCAGAAAATTTGATTGTGCAGCTATGTGGCTCACGAGTAAATGACTCGAGGTGTTGTACTAATAAAACACTTTGAAGTAGAGGCGCTTCAATAGTGACTTCGTGAGCACTTAGCCAAGAGCAGTTTTTCGTTTCAAACTTTTCCAATGATAGTAAAACAATGTGTAAAGGTTTGTCCATGGTAAATATAACTCCACTCAACTTGAGTACTTTTAGGGTTCTGAAACAGAAAAAATCATAACTTGGGGGAGAAGGAACTTTGATAGCACAAGAATCCATATCCAACTCCAATTCTTCTAAATAATAGGAGTGATTGAAAAGAGAGTGAGATGTATGAGGAGAGATAGCGACTTCAAAATTAGCTCGAATATGAAGTTTTTTTACTCCCCGACTCAAGATGCAAGAGATCCATGTATTAACAGTAGTTGCATCATACTTGTTGTTAGTGAGGAAAAGAGAAAAACTTTCCACATTATAAATCTTTGTAAAAACAAGTGTTTTGTAGACAAAGTTTATGAAGTTTTGTTTGCCACACGATTTCTTCCTCTTGCGAGAGTAAAACACACTGTCATTCAAATCTATCTTGGTGATTAATGTCCAGCTTTCCATCCATCTTTTGGATAACACGCTTGTCCGAACAGCGTCTTTTGTAGGAAGAAAAGAGAGAATGTGAGTTATAAGTGAATCAGGTAGCTTACTGATTATATCATGTTTTTCTTTACGAATCTTCTTATTAGGCCTGACAAATGAAGCACTACTAGCCACAGATTCCATTGATATAATAGTTTCCAACTCCTTATTACTAATTTTCTGCATTTTCAAACACTATCAAGTATCAAAAAACAATCTGATCATGCATGCATGCATATCATCTTCTTATAAGCATCAAAATATTTCTGAAAGCAAAGAATAGTTACTGAAACTATACCCAAATGCCCTCTAATTGAAACACTCATTGTATATGAAATCAATTAGTATGTGATGATGATACTCACCTTGGTTTATAGCACGATGATGATGATCAAAGTTGTTTCTTTTCTTTCAGCTTTCTATATTAATCTTCTCCGTTACCGCTTCTTCGCCGTTGCATGTCTTCTGTAATAGTTCATCTCCACTACCCCTATTATTCTCCTTTGGTTTTATATTCTTGATATCAAAGTGGAAGTGGTGGTGATGTAAGGTAATGGAGATTAGCCTACTCTATGAGTCTCTCACATATTAGGTACTAATTTTGCTAATGGTCATTTGAAAAATAATTAATGTTAAGAAAGTATAATTCCTATTTTTTTATTAAGTCGAATTGATTGTGTGTTGGTCGAAATAGTTAGTTTGTCGAAACGCATTGTATCATAGTGTTAGGTTATATTCGATGTAATTGATTATAGCATACAATCGCAGTGTGTCGAAATCACTGGGCTTTGATTGTTTTGGGTTTTAGTTTAGTTTCTCTTTGGGTCTGCGAAATGTGCCTATATAAAGAGCATTTCTTTGTAATCATAAATAACAATCAATAACAGTTTTTCATACAATTTTAGATAGTCATTCTCTCTCTCTCTCTCAATTCCATCATTCTTCTTCTTCTTCACAAAACTATCTTTCTTGAAAACTCTTTGTTCCAACAAATTGGTATCGAGGAGCTCGGTTGCGATTCAGAGAGAATCTAATGGCAAACGGAACAACAACCTCGACAAAAATTCCAGCGAATCTGCCAGTTTTCAAAGGGGAAAACTATCAACGGTGGATTGCACAGATGAAGTTCATTTTTCAGATTTCAAGATGTTGTTGAAATCTTGAATGATGGTGTATCGGAGCTGGAAGCAAATGCGACGGATGCCCAGAAAGCTGCGCACAAAGATCAAAGGAAGAAAGATTGTAAATTGTTGTTCCTGATTCATTAGTGTGTGGATTCTAATGTATTCGAGAAAATAATTGAAGAAGAATCAGCGAAAGATGCATGGGACAAGTTGAAGAACTTGTATGGCGGAGGCGAGAAATTGAAAAAGGTGAAGTTGCAGACGCTGAAAAAGCAATACGAAATGATGCACATGAAAGATGATGAATCAATCTCTACATACTTCTCAAGGATTGTGACACTGACGAACCAAATGAAAGCATGTGGAGAAACAATCACTGACTTGCAGAAAATAGAAAAGGTACTGAGATCTCTAACTGCATATTTTGACTATATTGTTGTGACAATTGAAGAGGCCAAGACTCTACCTGAGATGAAGTTAGAAGAACTTCAAGCTTCACTGAAGGCTCATGAGATGAGATTGAAGCAGAGAAACTTAGAAAGAGAAAAGGTGGCTGAACAAGTAATGCAATCAAGATTCAGCAAGAAAGATGAGAAGTCGAAGTAGCGAAAGCATCTTGCAGGTGATAAGAAGTCAAGCAAGAATGTTGATTCGAGCAAAAAAGGTGTGGGCAACAAGTACTCTGGGAGGAAAGTCGACACGAAAGAGGTGCAATGTTACAATTGTCAAGGTTTTGGTCACTATGCTCGAGATTGTCAAAGAAAGAAAGCAGCAAGAGCGAAAGAAAGTGATGAAGCTCAATATGCACGTGCAGGAGACAGTGACTCAGATGATGTACTGATGATGGTAAAATCTCATTCGAACACTGAGAAAACCAACATGTGGTATTTGGATTCAGGATGTAGCAACCATATGACTGGCAACAAAAATTGGTTCACCAAGTTAGATGAGCCAGTGAAATGGGTGATAAAGTTTGCTGATGGAAGACACGTCAATTCTGGAGGCAAAAGAGATATCTTGATTTCCAGAAAGGATGGTGGAAAAGCTACTAACACTGAGGTATTGTATGTACCCTCTATGACAAGTAATTTGATAAGTGTAGGTCAATTACTTGCAAAAGGCTTCAATATGAAGCTTGAAAGGAATCAAATGAAAGTCTATATGGCTGATGGGAGGCTAATCATGAAAGCACCATTGGCAGAAAACAAAACGTTCAAAGTCAAACTCAACACATCAAATCATAAGTGTCTTGCTTCGAATATGGAAGAAGACGAGAACTGGCTATGGCACCACATGTATGGACATATAAACTTCAGGAGTTTATACATGCTCAATCGGAAGAAAATGGTGTTTGGTTTGCCTTATGCGAAGGAACCAAAGCAAGTATGTGAGGAATGCTGTAAAGCTAAACAGGCAAGGAAGACATTCAAACATGACTTGCCCATGAAATCCAAGCGCAAGTTGGAGCTAGTTCACTCTGATGTGTGTGGAACATTTGAAGTGAAGTCAAATGGAGGCAACATGTATTTCCTTACTTTTGTTGATGAATTCACCAGACATATTTGGATTTATATCATTGAAAGGAAGAGTGAAGTATTCACATAATTCAAGAAATTCAAGTTGCATGCTGAAAAACAAAGTGGCTGCAAATTGAAGAAGTTAAGAACTGATGGTGGTGGTGAATATATGTCTGATGAGTTTGCCAAATTGTGTAATGAGGAAGGTATAGAGCATGAGATTATTGCACCCTATACACCTCAGCATAATGGCGTAGCTGAAAGGAAAAATAGAATTATACTGAACATGATGAGAAGTATGTTGAAAGCTAAAGATATGCCTAAGAGATTTTGGGCTGAAGCAACTTCGACAACATTATACATTTTAAACAGGTGTCCAACAAAGAAGATAGTTGGAAGAACACCTTATGAGGCTTGGACAGGATCGAAGCCAAGTGTGAGTCATTTTAGAGTTTTTGGATCAATGTGCTTTAGGCATGTACCTGAACAATCGAGAAGGAAACTGGATGATCGAAGTGAAGCAATGGTTTTCATAGGGTATCATTCGAATGATGCATACAAGTTGTATTCGCCAATCGAAGATAAACTAGTAATCAACAGAGATGTTCGTGTCGATGAAAGCAAAGGTTGAGACTGGAGTCAAAGTTAAACACATGAATCAGACACTTTTATAACCGTGTTCAAAGAAGATCCACAGGATGAACCCTCAAATATTCGAAGTGAACAAGGCAATGCTTCAACTAGTCGAAATGAAGAACCACCTAAAAAAATGAAAAGAGGTCGACAAGAACAAGAATTGGATCAACAAGGCTAACTGGATATGAAAGATTTCAAGATCAAGCAATTGATGCTGATGGTGATCTAGTCGAAGAAGCCATGATGATGGTTGAAGCAGAACCAATCGATTTGAATGAATCCATGAGTAATTCAAATTGGTGTGAAGCCATGAAAGAAGAACTCAGAGCCATTAAAAAGAACAAGACCTGAGAGCTTGTCGAAAGATTGAATAAGA
The DNA here is from genome assembly GCA_021764765.1 of Vicia sativa. NCBI lineage: Eukaryota > Viridiplantae > Streptophyta > Magnoliopsida > Fabales > Fabaceae > Vicia > Vicia sativa. The sequence goes on along the minus strand of CM038793.1, from coordinate 10,390,799 downwards.
AGTCTATCGATGTAAAGTGGATATACAAAGTGAAACGAAGGCCAAATGGAGAGATAGCGAAGTATAAAGCAAGATTGGTGGCTAGAGGCTTTCTACAAAAGTCTGGTATAGACTTCGACGAAGTATATGCACCGGTTGCTAGGATGAAAACAATTTTAATAGTTGTTTCAATAGCAACATACAGGGTATGGAAGATGCATCATCTGGATGTAAAGTCAGCATTCCTGAATGATCCATTGAAAGGTGTACAGATTAAGGAAGGCTCTCTATGGTTTGAAGCAAGCTCCTCGAGCTTGGAATAAGAGACTAGATAGCTTCCTAATCGAAGTAGGTTTCACAAAGTGTGTCTCTGGACACAGAGTGTATGTAAATGATATCGACAGTGTCAGTCGAGTCATTTTATGTCTCTACGTAGATGACTTACTCATTACCGAAGCTGAAGAAGCCGAGATAATGAAGGTCAAGTCGAAGCTAATGCAAAAGTTCAAAATGTATGACTTATGGAATCTTTCATATTTCCTAGGATGGAATTCAAAAATACTGAAGAAGGAGTATTTTTGCATCAGACTAAGTATGCTCAAGATATTTTGAAGAGATTCAACATGAGCAACTATAACGAAGCAGTTACACCGTTAGAGACAGGAGCAAAGCTGAAGAAGGAATCAAATGATGAGTTTGTAAATTCAACATTGTACAAACAAATCATTGGATCCTTGAGATATCTTTGCAATACAAGACCAGATATCTTTCAGAGTGTAGGATTGTTGAGCAGATTTATGGAGAAACCTCAAGAATGTCATCTCATTGCAGTAAAAAGGGTGATGAGATACATCAAGGGAACTATTGACCATGGCGTGTTATTGCCTAGGAACTTGAAGGAAAGCACAAGTGTCAAAGTTCATGGATATACTGATTCAGATTTCAGTGGAGATCAGGACGGAAAGAAAAGCATTGCGGGCTACATTTTCATGATCGAAGGTGCTCAAATTTCCTAGAGTTCGAAGAAATAAAGCATTGCGGTTTTGTCATCTTGCGAAGCAGAATATGTAGTTGCATCATATGCTGCATGCCAAGCAGCATGGATCGAAATGTTACTTGAAGAACTCAAGATAATGGAACCTAAGAAGATAAAGCTATTTGTCGACAACAAATCAGGCGAATCACCCTGTTTGTCACCGTCAAAGCAAACACATAGAAATGAGGTATCGTTTTCTTAGAGATAAAGTTAACAAAGAGAAGTTGGAACTAAAGCACTACAAGACTGAAGTTCAACTAGCTGACATATTCACCAAACCTTTGAAGAAAGTTAGATTCAAAGAGTTAAAGAAAAGCATCGAGATGAGAAGTCTCAAGAATATGAATTAAGGGGTTATGTTAGAAAGTGTAATTCTTATTCTTTCGATTAAGTCGAATTGATTGTGTGTGTTGTTTGAAATATCTAGTTTGTCGAAATGCATTGTATCATAGTGTTAGGTTGTATTCGATGTAATCGAATACAGCATACAGTTGCAGTGTGTCGAAATCACCAGGCCTTGATTGTTTTGGGCTTTAGTTTAGTTTCTCTTTAGGCCTGCGAAATGTGTCTATATAAGGAGCATTTCTTTGTAATCATAAATAACAATCAATAACAGTTTTTCATACAATTTTAGATAATCATTCCCTCTCTTAATTCCATCATTCTTCTTCTTCTTCACAAAAATATCTTTCTTGAAAATCCTTTGTTCCAACAATTAATTCATTATAAATATATCATTTTTAAATTTTATTTTATTTTTGAATTTTTCTTCAAATGTTTATTTATTTGTCGATTAAGCAATACTTCAACCTCTCTCGATTTTCTTACCTAATCAACTGCTTGACTTAGCCAGGCTATCTAATCAACCTCAATCTCAATATTTGATAGTTTCACCGAGGATGTTACTCGTACTCTAACTCTTGCGAGCAAACTTAGGCTTTTAAGGAGCATTTTATTTGATGAATAGCATGCACATGCATAATATGATGCAACAACAAAATTCTCAACTCTTAATTAAGAGGATTATGAGATTAGAAGAAAACATACAATTCACTCTCCCAGGGAAACACAATGTGTGAGACGGCTTCACATGGTTACAAAGTAGTCATCTCAAATCCCACTCCATACAGGGCGCCTACAGTACATGAATAAGTTCCACATTCTCTCCGGTCTCACGGAAGTGCCAAGCACCAAACTCCTCCCCTCGGCTCATTAGAAAGTAGTGGAAACCATGTTCTGTCAGAAGCTTCTCATCCAACTCGTTTCTTGATTCCTAATACAAGAGAGATGAGAAGATCTAAAGTAGTTACTCCAGTCAATACAACAAAAAACTCCTTTTTCTTTGGTTTAAAAATAGGTTTTACCCCAGTTTCATACGCGAGGTAACAAATAGTGTCATGAAAAGTGTGCCACATTATCCCTCGGTTGGACATCCACTAACGGGTAATGTATAATGGTCATGGGTTTGATCCCCAACGATTTTTTTTTATAAAATTTTTAAATAGCAAAAACACCTTTCTCATTGGTTTTGTCATTTAACTGACAGCTAAACACGATTGAGTTTATCATGTCTAATGTGGAATGTTTATATCATTTAGCCTTTTAACATATAAATTTTCAAATTGGTTTACAAAATAATTATATGAACAATTATATTTGAAGAGTAACTTACCCTAATTAATAACTTTCGAACATCCTATAACTCATCATTTATTTCCATTTCTTTAGTGGTTAAAATCTATTCAATGTTTTATGTTCTTCATCCAACACTTACATTTCTACTAATTCATTTTCGAAAGCATAAAATTTGATGCTTTGCAAAATGAATCATTGAAAAGACTTTAACCATTAAAGAACTTGAGATGAATGATGAGTTACAAAATGCTCGAAAAACATTGATTATTGTAAGATGTCTATCAAATGAAACATAATTTTTCAAACTATTATTTTCAAAATTAATTTAATTGGTAAAAAAACAACAAGGTTAAAACCTCTAGGGTTTCGGATCTCAACAACCACAAATAAAAACAACAAACAACAAGAACGACAACAACAAACAACAACAACATTAATGTAACATTTTAAAAGCATCTATGACTTCACCATGTAGATTTTCAAAAGTAATTTGTGTGATTTCTAGTTAAATATTTTGCATGATATCAAAACTAGAATAAACTTAACATTTATATATATATTGGACGGTATCTCTAAGTCATTATGTGAACCTTTGCATTAGGGTACCTAGAATGTATTTAGAACATGTTTGGAAAATCTATCATGCATTAATAATAATTTTCTGCTCGAAAAATAGGTTTATGCGTTAACACATGTTGTCTATATGTTGACACACGTTGTCTATGTGTTAACACATGTTGTATATATGTTGAAATGTGTTGTCTACGTATCGACTCATGTGTCAACATATGTTGTATATGTGTCGACGCATGTAACTCATTTTAAAGTTTATACCTTATATTTGTTGAAATATTAAATTAGATTTGGTAAAAATATTGGATTAGATTAGATTTGATTAGATTTAATATTTAAATATAATCCAAGTTGTGTAGACCTAAGCCCAATTAGGGTTGTATATAAATAGTCCTAGGTTGTATCATTATTTGTACAATTCAATAATACAAATCCTTATTTCTTTTATTATTCTCTCTTTCTCTTTTCACTAAAAGTGCCTCACGCACAAACAAGTTGGTATCAGAGCTTCCGGTTATTGTTCTTGAACGAATTTTCAAGAATTTTACGTCAGAGATCGTATTTCCAAGGCAAGTGAATCAACCGCTGTGAGGATGGCTAGTGATAATGGCATTCTGAATTCTCTTCCAATGCTTGATGGCAAGAATTGGATCCAATGGAAAAAAAGATGCAATCCTTGTTTGACTTAAATGAAACCCTAGAGGTGGTTACTGACGACGTTCATGCGTTGGCTGCAGATGCAACTGAAGCACAGAAAAAATCCCACAACGAAGTCAAGAAGAAAGATTGCAAGGCTGCTTATTGCATTCAGACAGTTGTTGATGCTGCTAATTTCGACAAAATCTCTCATGTTAAAATGACGAAGGAGGCATGTGATATTCTAGTGAAGTATTACGAAGGAGGTGAGAAAGTTAAGGTTGTCAAATTACAAACCTTGCGTCGATAGTATGAATTATTGTTGATGGGAGAAGATGAAAAAGTTGCAGAATATGTATCGAAGGTTCAGAAAATCATCCATCTCATGAAGGGTTGTGGTGAAACCATAACTGATAAGATGATAGTTAAGAAGGTAATGAGAATGTTGACCTCTCACTTTGATCACATTATCGTAGCTATTCAAGAATCCAACAAACTTGAAACCACTAAAGTGGAAGATTTGGTTGGTTCGTTGGAGGCGTATGAGATGAGAATTATCATAAGGAAATAAGTTCAATACTCGATACAGGCTCTACAAGCTCAATCATGGAAAAAGGATAGTGGCTCCAAAAAATTCAAAGGTAAGTTCGATAAGTCTCAGGGAAAGAAGCCTTGGTCAAATTACCACAAGAATAAGGTCGAAGATAGAAATTTTGAATCCTCGAAAAGGGGAGGAGGAAACTATCGAAAGGACAAAGAAGATAAAAAGGGTGTATAGTGCTATAACTGTGAAAAGTTAGGCCACATAGACAAAAATTGTTGGTATAGAAAAGACAATGGATAGACAAAAATCAAGGACGAATGAGCAAACCTTGCACGCCAAGATTTAGATGATTCTGAAGGTGGTATGGTGGTTATGGCTACAGTTGCTGATAACCATGTCGAATCCAAGATCTGGTTCCTCGACTCAGGATGCTCGAATCACATGACTGGTTGAAAGGAGTGGTTGACAGACTATGACGAGTCAAAGAAGAGTAAGGTAAAACTTACTGATAATAGTTCATTGCAATCAGAAGGTACCGGTAATACAGTTTTTCAAATGAGTAATAGAGGGAAAGCTATGATTAAAGATGTGCTATATGTACCTAGAATGAAGTGCAGCTTGCTAAGTGTTAGACAACTGGTCAAAAAAGGTTTCTCAGCTGTTATGAAATATGGAGCTTTGAAATTGTTCGACACCAAGAATAATTTGATTTTAAAATCTTTGTTGTCGAAGAATAGGACATTTAAGACTATGGTCAGTTCGATGGAAGTTCAATGTTTGAAAACTGTTGTTGACCACAAGGATAATTGGTTGTAGTATTTGAGGTTTGGACATTTGAATTTTCAATCACTCAATCAACTGATTACTCAAGATATGGTTACTGGAATTCCAAATCATGAGATGCCTGGAAAACTTTGTGAAGGTTATTTAGTAGGAAATCAATCTAGAAATTCTTTCGTTTCGACTTAGAAATCTTTTTTACCTGGGATGTTGATGAAGACATTGTTGGGGTTTTGATTAAAGAGATTAGGGTTCTTTACGAGAAAGAGAGGGAAAAGAAGATTCAGAGTGTGGAAAAAGTGAAAAGACTAAAATTTGTTTGGTTTTATAGTGGGGAAGTGGAAACACTCATCAACTAATGCCAAGTTACGTGGGAGACGTGGGTTGGATACACGGTGAGGTGGCGTGAAGTCAGTATTGGTAATAAGCATGATTAAAAGTGATCATTGTTCTTAATAAATGCACCATACCGTGGTTACTGTGTGAAAGCGGTTCGGAAACCCAGGGGTCATCGTGATTGACATGATGGAAATCTTGTACAGGGTCATAATTGCTCAGGGTCACATCAAAATCTTGTGGATATATTTAAAATAAGTATTTCTTAAAAGGATTGAAATACATATTTTAAAGGGGCATTTGTTAGTGAAGATTTTGATATCTTGTGGTTTGAAGAAGGATCATGGAGCTCGAGATGAGATGATGTTAAAGTATTCAGGAAACATAGTGAATGTCATAGTTTGGAAAGAAAAGAATTAGCCCTTGAATGGATGTATTGAGTTCCGGAGTGTCGAATGAAATAATGGTGATATGTGTAAAACAAGCTTGATCGGGCAATAGAATTGTATCGAGGAAATGGGTTCAAATCGTGAGTGATACATTTGAAATTCAAACGCGGGATAAAAGGAGTTGAAGCGAAAGAAACGGTTCGGCGTGGAAGCAAGAGAAGCATGGTGTCTGCATGTTCTAAGCGTGGCAAGATCTTATGGGTCGAACCGTATGGTCGAATTAGTATAAATAGGAGTCTTAATGTTAGGATTTCGTGTGTCATATCTATTGTACTAAAATTCAGTCACATTCAAAATACCACATGGCTAGGGAAGCGAATGCACGAATGATGTACGTATGATTGCACCAAAACTTTATTATTCAACAATGTATCTTTATCCTTCCAGTCTAACTTTATCTTGCATCAATGTCTTTTAAGTTTCTTTACTTTCAAAGTCATTTCATTTAAATGTTTTTTCTACTATTGCTGAAGTTCTTTACTTTTCCAAAAACTTTTACATTAACGTATTATTTCCCGAAGCTTTTATACATTTGTTTACATTCTGTCTTTTCGTTTGATTACTTTGAAAATCTTGTACACTTTAAGAGTTTATTTGAATATTGCTGCATTTATATACTTTCTTGTTATTTCGAATTTGAGTGTTCTTGTTTGTTTGAACCAAATATACATTATTTACTTGATCATATCACTAAAGCGTACCTATACAAAACATCCAAAACAAGTCTCAAATATGGATCTTTATCTTAAGTTCATACCAACGGCCGATACCCCATAGGATCAATCTAGTCGATCCTGCAAGTTACCAGAGGGATTGAATAACATAACAGTTATAACGCTTATTCGATAGTTTGGAAGACTAGCGGTTGTTTCACCAGAAATCACTGTGAACACCAAGATACTGAAGGACAAGGTTCCTGAAGAAGTGTGGAGTGGCAAACAACCATCAGTAAGTCATTTGAAGGTGTTTGACTCTATATGTTATAAGCACATTCCTAATGCGAGAAGAAGGAAGCTTGATGACAAAAGTGAACCTATGATTCTGGTAGGATATCATAAAACTGGTGCATATAGACTATTCAATCCAATTAATGACAATTATGTTGAGTAGAGATATTGTGATTGATGAAAATTCTGTCTGGGATTGGAATTCTAATGATGCAATTAACAAGCGATTAATGAGTTATGGTTTCGTTAAAGAAATTGTTAATATTCTAGTCGAAGATGAAGAAATTTCTAATATTCTTGACAATGTCGAAGTCGAAGAGGGCGTGGCTAGCACAAGTCATAGACCTCAACAAACTAGAGTTCCACCAACAAGACTTCAGGATTATGAAGTAACTGGTGATGATGAACTAACACCAGATGGAGAATTAGTTCATTTTGCTTTACTTGCAGGTGCTGAACCAATCAACTATAGCGAACCTTTGAAGAGTAAAAAGTGGAAGTTAGCTATGGTCGAAGAGTTAGAGGCAATCAAAAGAAACAACACATGGGAGTTAGTCAAATTAACAACAAATACAAAATCTATCATAGTGAAGTGGGTGTTCAAGTTGAAACACAATGCTGATGGTTTGATAGCAAGACATAAAGTAAGATTAGTAGCTCGAGGGTTTCTTCAAAGAGAAGGACTTGACTACTCTGAAGTATTTGATCCAGTATCAAGATTGGAGACTGTTCGACTAGTAGTAGCATTGGCATGCAACCAAGGTTGTTCAACATTTCATTTAGATGTGAAATCAGCATTTATGAATGGTCCTTTAGAAGAAGAGGTTTATGTCACACAACCTCCTGGGTTTGTGATTCAGAAGGAAGCGAGTAAAGTATATAAGTTGCATAAAGCGATATATGGTCTCAAGCAGGCACCTAGGGCATGGAACAAGAATATTGACTCATACTTAGTTGAATTGGGATTTATCAAATACAAATCAGAGTATGGTGTCTATGTTCAGGTTGTAGCACAAGATATAACAATCACCCGCTTATATGTTGATAACTTGCTAGTAACTTGAAATAGCTTGAAGAACTTGTCGAAGTTCAAAGAGCTTATGACGAAGGAATTTGAAATGTCGGATCTGGGAAAATTGTCTTATTTCTTAGGCATGAAATTTCAAATAACGAAGCAAGGTATGATGCTACATCAAAGGCGGTATGTCAAAGAGATACTCAAGAGATTCGTAATGGATGATTCAAATTCTGCATCCTCACCTGTCGAACCAAATGTGAAGTTGGAGAAGAATGGAGAGGAAGACAAAGTTGATGTAACTTTGTTCAAGAAAATTGTGTGATCTCTTAGGTATTTATGTGACAGTCGACCTGATATAGGTTTCGCTGTCAGATTAGTAAGCAAATATATGAGTAAACCAGGAGTGTCACATATGTAGGCTAGAAGAAGAATCCTGAGATATCTGAAGGGTTCGATAAACTGTGGAATACTATTTCGACGAAATTCTGAAGATAAAGAAGCAATAGTTAATTATTTTTCAAATGTTGACTGGTGTGGAGATAAGGAAGATTGAAGAAGCAAAAATGGATATTTATTTTAAGTATTTGGTGCCCTAATCTCATGGTGTTTGAAGAAGCAACCTGTGGTGGCATTGTCATCTTGCGAAGCTGAATATATAACAGGGTCCTATGTTGCTTGCCAAGCAATTTGGATCAAATCAGTACTTTAAGAAATGACTGTCAAAGTAAAGAAACCACTGGTGTTGCAAATCGACAACAAGTCAACTATAAATCTAGCGAAGAATCCAGTTCTGCATGGAAGAAGTAAACATATCAAAGCTAGGTTTCACTTCTTGAGGGAAAAGGTAAATCAAGGTGAACTTGAAGTTAGGCATTGCTCAAGTGAAGCACAGTTGGCCGACATCTTCACCAAATGATTGAAGATTGACAGATTCCTGAATTTGAGAAAGAAATTAGGAATAATTCAGATTGACTATTTTTGAGGATGGATGTTCAACAACTTGGATTTGGGGTGTTGAAATATTAAATTAGATTTGGTAAAAATATTAGATTAGATTTAATATTTAAATATAATCCAAGTTGTGTAGACCCAAGCCCAATTACGGTTGTATATAAATAGTCCTAGGTTGTATCATTATTTGTATAATTCAATAATATAAATCCTTATTTCTTTTATTATTCTCTCTTTCTCTCCTCACTAAAAGTGTCTCACGCACTAACAATATTTCTATGTGTCAACACATGACCTTGAAAATGTCGACACATATCATTACATGTGTCGACACATGACTTATATGTGTCAACACATGTTGTAGCTTTTCTAAAAAATTACATTTCTCTTCAATTTCTAAGTCTCCCTTTTTGCCTCCAACTTTCACACATATAAATACTTCATATATGTATCATTTCCAACTTTATGAAACTATAAACACATACAAAAATTGTTCATCATCTTCAACCTCTCATCTATTCATACTCACTAACAAACTACATATAATCATTTTTTGTTTAGGTGCCATATAGACTTGGTTGATAACGTCTAATTTAGGTTGGTATAACCAATGTATTTGTTTGAGAATTTTTGGGGGTTTCATCCGAAAAAACCTTAGGGTTTATCCTCTAATATCATAGTGCTGATTTGGGGGTTTGCACAAGATTTCATAAATATTGGATTCAATTGAGTGAAATCTTCGAAGAACGTTGGGTTTTGTCAAAGGAGGAGAGTGAGACGGAAAATCGTTTAGAAATCTTGGATATAATAATACACAATTGGATTCGATTGAGTGGAAGCTTTGAAGAATAGAGATTCTTGCAAAGGAGTAACGTGAGACAGTGAATTAATTAGTATTAACGAGATAATTGGTCTAGCTCAAAATCAGAGGAGGAGTAAGAGCGAAAGGAGGTGTGGCAAGAAAATTGTTCCAATAGCTTTCCATTGATAAAGATGGTTAGACTTAGAAGTACACACCTAGTCCAAATTCAAAAGCCCAAACCAAAAACTAAAACCAAAAAAAATAACAAACCCCTAAAACCCTAATTTTTCATTTCTCTCCCACACTCAAATTCTCACTTCATTTCATCTCAATTTTCAAATCTCAATCCCTAGATTCATTCTTCACAACAATGAGACATCAATGCCGCATTCTCCATCTTCTCCTTCGCACTCACCACAAAATCCCCATTCAATCTCAGGTACTCCGCTCTTTCTCTTCCGCCCCTCTCCGTTTCAACCCCAACCATTCCAAATTCCCCGTAAACCCTACCTTCCGTCATTTCTCTTCCGAACCTGTTCTCGCAGTTGTCGATCCCGATCACACTCTCATCGTCGATATATTCTCGAAAACTCGAGATCTCGACGATGTTAAGAAACAGCTCGATTCGAGTAACGTTTTGATTACCCACGACGCTGTGAATGCTGTTTTGAGGAGGTTTCAGTCTGATCCTGATTCGGGGAAGAGGTTTTTTAAATGGGTATCGGAGAATCATCCGGAGAAATTGAGTTCCAGATCGTATAACGCGATGCTGGGGGTTTTGGGGATAAATGGAGGTGTTGAAGAGTTTTGGGATTTGGTTGGGGTTATGAAGAGAAAGGGTTATGGGGTTTCGAAATGGGTGAATGATAGGGTTTTGGAGAGTTTCGAAAAGGGGGGATTGGATGGTGAGGTTGTGAAGTTGAAGAAGTTGTTTGATAAGGAAACTGATGAGAGGAAGTTTGATAATTTGTGTAGGATTGTGAAGAGGAATGTGTGGAGTGATGAGGTTGAGAAGGAGATTAAGGATTTGAATGTTGGGTTTTCTAGTGAGGTGGTGAAGTTGGTTTTGGGGAGTTTAGGTTTGGAGCCGAATAAGGCTTTGATATTTTTCAGGTGGGTGGAAGAGAGTGGGTTGTTTAAGCATGATGAATGTACGTATAATGCGGTGGCGAGAGTTGTTGGAAGGGAGGATACGATTGATCGGTTTTGGAAGGTTGTTGGTGATATGAGGAGTGCTGGATTTGAGATGGAGGTGGAGACTTTTTTTAAGGTTTTGGAACGGTTTTGTAAGAGGAAAATGATTAAGGAGGCTGTTGAGCTTTACGAGTTTGCTTTAGCTGGTGCGAACAAACCTACGCCGGCGAGTTTTACATTTTTGTTGAAGAAAGTTGTTTCTGCTAAGGAGTTGGATATGGAGTTGTTTTCAAGGGTTTTGAAGGTTTTTACCGGAAATGGAGGTACTTTGACAGATTCCATTGCTGATGCTGTACTGAAATCTTTGACAAGTGTTGGTAGGGTTGGGGAGTGGAATAAGGTTTTGAAAGAAATGGAAGATTGTGGGTTTGTTGCGAGTGGTAGTTTGCGGAGTAAAATTGCATTTCGTCTCGGTGCTACTGGTAAAAAGGAACAAGCTAATGAGTATGTGGATAGAGTTGAAGCATATGGGTCTGGTCCAGATCACAAGATGCGTAAATCGTTAGTCGAGGGGCATTGTGTAGGTGGCAACCTTGATAAGGCATTTGATTCATTCAAAGAGATGGTTGAGAAAGAGGGAGTTGCATCTGCAGGATATACTTTTGATTCGTTAATGAACACATATTGCCAAATGGATAGGGCAAAAGACGCGTACAAGATTCTATGTCAATGGGTGAAGGAAAAAGAGTTAAAGCCTCGGCATTCAACTTACAAGCTGCTGATAACCAAGTTATTGGCTCAAGGAGGATTCAAAGATGCCTTAAATCTTTTGGCTGTAATGAGAACCACTGGATTCCCACCGTTTACCGAACCCTTTATCAAACACATATCAAAGCGTGGAAGTGGTGATGACGCTGTACTGCTACTCAAGGCAATGACCTCAAAGAAGTTTCCATCTACATCTGTTTACCATGTAATGTTTAACGCCTTCTTCAAGCAAGGCCGGCATGGAGAAGCACAGAATTTCCTCTCCAAATGTCCAAGCTACATTCGTGATGATGCCGATGTTTTAGATCTCTTTTGTTCAATGAAGTCTAAAGAAGCCGTTCCTTCTTCTGGTACGTTGGCTGCTTAAGTTCACAAAATGTATCGATATTGTACTCTCCAGAAGATTTTGCAATGGTATTTGTTCAGGAATTTTGGTGAGAATTTGTTCTTGTCCTTGATCTATATTATTGATCTAAGAAGTTGAAGCTATCTAGCTTTGAATATGGCCAAAGAACCCAAATAAATTTTTGACAATCTAATTTTCTTTCCATGCAATTTGTGTTTCACATGTACCTCACGATAAATGTCTTAAGCATCATGCTTTGGTTGGTGCTGATATCAACAGACTTCAAGGGTGTTTAGATAGAGATTTCAAGACACTGTTTTAATGAAAAAAGTCTTGAAGATTTTAAAAGATTTTGAATGATTATATTTACTTCTCATATTTTTTTAGAAGATGGTTTACAATTAAGGTTTTTAAGTTTGGATTTCAAAGGATTCAATAATTTTTTTTATCAGAAATCAAAGTAAATAAAAAAGATCATAAATAAATTCTAACATAAATACAATTGTTAAATTTTTTAATAAGAAAAATGATTTTTGCCTAATAAATAAAAAGTAAAGTAAATTTAACTTCATATTATCTTAGGTAACATTTTTCTACAAATTAAAAAATATATTGGTCCTGCATAAATTAACGTCTTGTTTCTAACCACTTGTGTTTGAATAACATATTAATGAGTAAGTGATCAATAATTGGAACAAAGTAAACCTAAGATGGAGCTAGACTTATATGGTTACAAACTAAATAACTTAAATTTAGACACACTCACAAAAATTATAAAAGATAAAAAGAAAATATTATTGTATTAATAAAAATAATGATAAATTAACTATCTTTTCTCTTTCATTTCAACACATGTGAGTGTCCAACTCAAAATACTTGTGATTGTGCCCATGAAAGCCTTGCTCAGATTTGCTCACCCATGATGATGGACCAAACTATGGGTTAAAAGCTTAGTCTTAAAAATTAGGGATACATGAGTAATATCTTCAAACACTTTATTTATACCGGACTTCAAAGTTTGAAGGATAGATCTATAGTTTAGGGCCTAAAGTAATCTTAAGAAGGCCCCATAAATCGAGATTAAGGTGGATTGGATTAACATGTACTTAGAAGCAAGACCCAAAACACTAAGTAAAATATGAGACTAGACATTGCACAAGAGAATTGATTCATAACTCCAATTTGAATAAATAAGAGAATTAAAGATGATATCTCCACCCTAAAAGGAAATGCAATCCCAAGCACGTCACACCCGTTGTTAATGGGCATCCACAAGTTCAACAAAAACACTCATCCTTATGCAGATAAAACTTCTCTTAAGGACATACTCCCTAAATTATTTCACATTTCTGGTCAACAAGATGGGAAGGTGAGTGAGATTCTTCATTGGATATAGAGTTCTCTTACGTTGAAGAGGTTTGTGGTGGAAAACTTGATTGTTTGCTAGTCGATAACTAATAAATTAGCATAAATAACAGATATTGATAGATTCTTAGTGAGAATTATGGGAGATTCATACACTAACATAAGAGCGCATCCTATAGGTTTCTTAAGAGGAGCTTGCACTTTAGTGAAGTTAATGTACCTATGATCACCATCTGCGTGTCTAAAGGCAATGGACATGTTCCTAATGGTCGCTCTTTTAATTAAATATCACTAAAGAGAACGAGTTAAAATTATCGGAGATAAGAGCTTCCCAAATTTTGTTAGAGAGAGGTTAAGGGTCTTCAATCTCTACATGAAATACGTCTTTATGGAGTTGTTCTTGCTTGATGGTTTAGACAATAACTTGCAAGATTTGGTTCTGATGGCGTAATTCATCCATGGCAACTTGCATATTTTCTAAAGCTTCTTAATCGTCATACCACAATGTTACACACACGACCACCATTATGGAACAACAACTAGGTCAACAAAACTATTGAAAATGTGTGACCCAAAAATGTTTTACCAGGGTTTTACGTTGGGCGCCAACGATACTTATTATGAGTACAATAATGTACATCTTACTCGAGATAATCCAAGCAAATTTGTATGTAAAACAATATGTTTTTTTATCTCATCTTTAAAGGTTGATATAAATAACCTTTCATGACCTAAAATGAAGTTATTTCCTCAACTATCACCCATGTAATCTAATTTGATAGCCTCTGATGAATGACATGTAGTCAAAATTATCTTAAGATATGGTGACATCGCCAAGATGCCACACTTGTGACCAAATATTGATAGATTCTTAGTGAGAATTATTTGCATTCCTCACGTATCAGTTTAGTGAATAAGCCAAGTAAGATAATATTTCTATTTTAAAAGTGAAAATAAAAATTATTTTAAATTAAATTTTATTTACTATAAACCGTAGTAATCATTTTGAAAGCAAAAGAGTATTGATCAATTAAACATTAATCAAATCATAAGTTAAAATCAAGGTTAAATTACTCTAAGGATCCTTTAAGTTATTTAATTGTAACAAATTGATCCTTTATGTTGTTTTCCCTACATGTGAGTCATTTATGTTAACTAATGCTTGCATCGTTGACCTTTTTCTCAATCTCCTTTCCAAAAAAGTTGAAGTGGCACTAATAGTACGAATATGTCACTTAACATAGGTCAAAGACCATCATTGGATTATATAATAACATTTTCATAATTTTTTAATGCATAAAATTATTTTTAAACTAATTAAAATGCACAAAAAAGAAAAAAATAAAGAAAAATAATAAAATATAAAATAAAATTCTCAAAAAATTACACGAAGTGTAAACGAAAAGAAATATATTTAGGAATTTTTTCATAATTTTTGGATAAAAAATGGATTTAACATGAATTTTAAAAGTTAAAATAAAATTAAAATAATAAAATAAAAGAACATAAAAGTCAACGATGCAAACATTAGTTAATATAAAGAATCTACATGTAACGAAAACAACATGAAGGACGATCTATTACAATTAAATAACTTAAAAAATATTATGCCACTTCATCAGCTAAAACCTAACTGCATTTCTTCTCAAATTTCAATCCTTCCATTTGTTCTTTGCAACAATGACACATCAATGATGCGTTCTTCATCTTCTTCTCCGCACTCAATCTCAGGTACTTCGCTCTTTCTCTTCCATTCCTCTCCCTTTCAACACCAATCATTCCAAACTCCCTATAAACCCTAGTTTCCGTCATTTCTCTTTCGGACCCATTCTCTCAAATGCTGATGCTTTTTTAAAGAAGCTTGATTCTTATAGTTTTGAAAGAAATGGAAGATGTTGGGTTTGTTGCTAGTCTTAGTTTGGATATGAAAATTGAGTTTCTACTTTGTTGTCACGGAATTAAGTCGTATGGGTCTAGTTTAGATCACAAGATACAGAACTGGTTAGTCGAGAGACATTGTGTTGATAAGTACCTTGTTAAGGCATTTAATTCATTCAAAAAGAAGGTTGAGAAAGATGGAGTTATATGTGTTGAATTTCTTATTGCCAAACGAATAGAGCTAGATGCATACAAGATTCTATGTCAATTAGTGAAAGAAGAAAAGCTAATGCCTCAATATTCTACTTTTAAGCTGCTGATAACAAAGTTATTGGCTCAAAGTGAATTCATATATGCCTTAGATCTTTTGAGAGTAATGCAAACCACTGGATTCCCTCTGTTTACCGAATCCTTTCATTAAGCACATATCAAAGCGCGAAAGTGGTGATGAGGCTGTTTTGTTACTCAAGGTAATGGCCTCAATGAAGTTTCCATCTACATCTGATTATCATGTTATGTTTTACCCCTTATTCAAGCAAGGAAGGCACCGAGACGTACACAATTTCTTCTCTAAATGTCCAAGCTACATTCGTGAGGATATGCTTATGTGAAGGTGAATCTAAAAAAGAAAGGCTTGGAGAACCTTGATAAGGCATATGATTCTTTTAAAGAGATGGTTGAGAAAGAGGGAGTTGCATCGGTAGGCCATAATTTTGATTTGTTAATGAAATCATATTGCCAAATGAATAAAGCAAATGATGCATACAAGATTCTATGTCAATGGGTGAATGAAAAAGAGTTAAAGCCTCAACGTTCTTCTTACAAGCTGCTGATAACCAAGTTATTGGCTCAAGGAGGATTCAAAGATGCCTTAAATCTTTTGGAAGTAATGATAACCACTGGATTCCCTCCTCTTGCCGGACCCTTTATTAAGCACATATCAAAGCATGGGAGTGAAGATGATGTTATCCTGTTGCTCAAGGCAATGACCTCAAAGAAGTTTCCTTCTACCTCTGTTTACCGTGTAATGTTTAACGCCTTCTTCGAGCAAGGAAGGCATGGAGAAGCACTAAATTTCCTCTCCAAATGTCCAAGCTACATTCTTGACGATGCTCATGTAAAGTTGATTCTAGAAAAGGAAGGCTTGGAGAAGCACATAATTTTCTCTTCAAACGATCGTGCAATGGCATTGCTTCAGGAACTTCGGTGAGAGTTTATTCTTTGTCCTTGATCTATATTATTGATCTAAATAAATTTTTGACAGACTAATTTGTTTCCATGCAGATTGAGTTTCACATGTAACTCGTAATTATTTTCTCAGGCATAAGTATAATATTGATCGAAAGACAACAAACATATGCTTTGGTCGTGCTTCATATTGGCGGAATTTGTAGTTTTCTTAATATTCCGATTTAGATCAACTTAATATAGATTGTAGATCAAGAGGATGCACATTTTTACCTATACAAAAACGGTACAATTTGTTCCTGCCTGAGGTTGGTTCATCTGTTGTTTTGAACAACATTATCAGGGATTGATGTTTTGTCTTAGACCAAACAATTTTCAAAAGAGATAGAGATATAGAGATTGTTTTGATCAATGTATTGTTTTAAAAATAATTTATAATCCTTAATTTTTCAACTTATAATGGAGAAATCCAGAAAAGGAAGAAAAGAAAGATATTGTGATGCAATCTTTTATTAATCTTAATGATATTCACATATATGTTTGGAAGAGGTAAAATTGAGTAATAGATGATTATAAATATTCAAATTTTTTATGAATAAGAACGATTTCAATGCTATTATTAAGTTTTAAATAGATTTTGTAACACTCTTCTAAATACCCCGCAAATAATATATTAAATTCAGAGTTTAACATGTATTAAAGGGCGTCACAATTGATTAAAAGTAAAATTTCAATACAATGTCATGCTTTCATGGGAAACATAGCTCAATTAAAAATGAATTACATGTTTAACACAGAATTATTTATTCAAAACTCGGATAATTCAAAATATCAAATACCACTAAAAGGTTAACACCTTAATCCATCAAAATAATTATCCAACTAAAACAATTAAAATAATTTAAGAGTGTAATAGTAACTCTAAAGACAAACGTTCCCAGTGTTACAAGCCCAGAGCATGACACCGACACGTGATAAAATTAATAGCATAGCTCTACGATTCATCCTCACCAACGCCTAAGCCACTAAAGCTTCAATTTGAAATCATCAAAGTAAGAGTGAGACTACATCATAATTAAAATGCATTATGAATTCATAAAACAACAGAGTTTTATAAGCTATTATTCCACCATATTCAACATAATCAGATTCATTCATTCATACCACAACACTAATCATAAACATACATCACACACAACAACTAGATTATAACACTGGAAACCATCATATCATGTTATAATCCATACAAATGTTATGCAAGACTCTATGCATGTGGTACCAACAGTGAACTAAATTCACATATTGTTCCATTTCAACTCGGACACAACATTAACATTTGTTCCATTCCAACTCGGACACAGATAAAACCTCACCGCCCATTCCAACTCGGCAACGGATATTGGCCAACTCACTAATTTCACACAATGGGAATGAGCTACCACCAAATGTATATGAATGCACATCAACAAGCATGCAACATTATTAACAACACATGATATCAACAACCATCATGAACCATCACCAAGCATACAATATACATAAGAGATTACATAATTAATCCGTAATCACTATCATCATTATACAAATACACCATCTCATGTATTTATAACAACACCAAACTCACCAACCAAAAATATGATACAATCATTTATCATGAACACATCCAATCACATAAACATGCACATCATCAACCAAAACATAATGCAATCATTTATCCTGTACGTCACCAATAGCATAACATGCAAAGAAATTACTCATCAATTAAGAATGCTATCACCAACATAAGCATACAACCATCAATATGCACACATACATCATCACAAAACAACATACCATTGCCTACCCATCAAGTGTACAAAATACGAATAACCACAAATCAGAAAATCAATAATTTTCAAAATAAAATCAAGTTACTGTTATTTTCTTCATTTTATAAAATAAAGTATTTAATTTAAGAAACAACGTCGAAAACGGCGACTAAAACGGACTTACGGTTTGAAAGTTATGAATTTTTAAAGTTTAGTATTTTTTAAAAAGTAACAGTGGGAACAGGTTCCTCCAGGGGGTAACCGGTTCCCACAACCATGTGAAAACAAATTGCTGGAAAATGTATGGGGAGCCCGAGTTCTCCTATAGGGGAACCGGTTCCCAGACCCAAAAATCAGTTTTTCAAGTAAAATACATAGTGGTAACCGGTTCCCCCCACAGGGTAATCGGGTTCCACGATTCCTGTAGCAGAAAATCACTATTTTGACAACATTCTTCATTTCCGATCCATCCAATAGTTCCAATTACGAACCCATACACAAATAACACCAAAACACATCCTAATACATGATTCCAATGCCATAACAACACACCACAACATCATACAACAACTCTATAACACAAATTGCATCAAGAATGTCAAAAATCATGCATTTAGGGTCAAAACTCATAAACCTAAAAATCCTAAATTGAGATTCCTAATCCACTCAATTAATCCTATCATTCCCAAAATCTATAAGGCATAATAACTAGAGAAAGTCACCCCTTACCTTGGTCAATCTCTGAAATCTTTGAGCTTTGGGTTCTTCCTCTTCCTCTTTGTCTCTTCTCTTCTCACTACGTTCTTTTCTCTCAATCCCTTCTTTTTGGCTTTTTTAACTCTTTTCTTCTTATTATTATTTTTATTATAATAATAACAATAAAATAGAATTAGAGGCTTTTACTCCTCACACCCCTCATTTCTACTCACTACAACATAATTCCAATTTCTTTTTCAATAATTCCAATATTTCAATAATTCTCAAAAATTAAATTTTAATTAATTAAATAATTAAAATTTTAATTTAATAATAATTAAAAATACAGAGTGTTAAAAAACTTATCTATGATCTTTACAATGTGTCTTTTATTTTTGTTAAAACTTTTCAATGCGTTTTCTACATTTTTGATTTCATTTGGTTCCTTGGCCATATTGTCAGTTGATTAGGCCCATTAGAGCATATTAGAATTTTGAAGCCCATTTGACCTTTATAAGATATAAATATTTATTTTATTTTCTTGTGTATCAATCTTAACAGAAAGTAATATTTTAAATATAAAAAATTGTTAGGTAGACACAACTATAAGAAATAATTTTAGATATAACTATTAACAAAATTTTAATTAATTAAAAATATTTTCTCTCTCCTTCATAATCACAACTACCTCATGAATTCAATTAAAAAAGAAATTAAAATATAAATAAATTTTAAATTTTCTTTATTCTTATTGGTTGTGTCTAAGAATATTAATATATGTTTGTTTTCATGTAAGAATTCCTCTATATATAACTAAATGTGTTTAACATAATTCAAGATCAAGTCAGAAAAACTCCTTAGAATTGACTTGTTGGAATTTGGATTCTGGATCCTGAATAGTGTTTAAACGAGTCAATAGGACTGATAAACGAGCATGCTCGCCACGTTTGAGTCAGTTATACAAAAATAGACATGTTTAATAATTCAGATTTGTTTTGTCACTTAAATCATGCTAATAGATTGTGAAATTGATTTTCTTGAATCAACAATGATGTAACTACCTCTTATATTAAACTCTTCATTCTAATAATCCAAATGAGTTAAATGACAAGAGTAACCTAAATTTTGGTGTAGGACTACCAATGAAATGGGCTCATTTTGTCTAATTTTCATGTCACACGTTTGCTTGATAGAATAATATGGGCAATCTATTACCAACCATGATGAGGTGTATGTTTCTTTACTTAGTGTAAGTATTTTCTTGTCTTTTTCCAACCAACCTAAATATTATAACTCCAAATTCACAAACCCAAACTAATTTCTAAGTTATATATAAACATTCTTCCTTTATTTGAAAGCAAAGTTGAGTTTTCACTTTTCATGGTATACAATATTTTGGGCAGGTTCAGGTTTGATATGATTGAACAACTAATCACCAAATCTATAACTAACACGTTCTTAACTAATACATCTACCCAAAATGATAATAATCAAACAAAATATTAGTGTGGCTGGAAGCTTCCTTAATTACTAATTAAGCAACAATTATAATTTTAATTATCTATACTACTTTTATTAACAAAAACAAAATTTGATTTTTCACTATATGCAATTTTACAATATCTACCTCATCTTATCTTCTTCTCTCCTTAAATATAAAAATCGAACCAATTCAATCAAACATGATTTTAACTTGCTCAAACAGTGAGCTTTTATTTTTGTATATGCAAATCTGTCTATCTGAATCAATTATAATAATTCACATACTTATTATTATTATTTTTATTATTATTATTATTATTATTATTATTATTATTATTATTATTATTATTAATACAAACTTAAAAAAAAAAAGGTTCACATCTTATATGAAAAACAAAAGTTTAGAAATTTAAAGTCCATTTGTTTCAATTTTTTTTTTTTAAAATACTTTTATAATGTAACATTTTTTGTTGAAATTTTTTATTAATAACTTTTTAAAATGTTTCAAATAAAAGTTTATTTTAAATAGTTATTCTAAAAATATTATTAGTATTATATTTTTTAGTATAATTTTTTTCGATATCAAAATTTTAAAACTCACTTAAATTTGAATCTATTTCAAATAATTTTTATAAAAAATATTTTTGAATTTTTTTAATTTAAAAAATTGTAAATTTTACAATGTTTTGAACTTCAATAATAATATTTGTTATATGATGTCAAATATTTCAATTTATAAAAAAATAGATTTAAAAAAATTATAATATTTTAAAAACATATTTATATGTTTCAAGTGTAAAAATTATATTTTCAGTAATACATCGGTGAAAAATAATTACTTTCATGTTTGTTATAAGGTTGAAAAAAATTATTTCTAAAAATTATTTTTTTTTTAAATGAAACCATAGTTTTATTTCCATGAGAATAAGGTGGGAATGTTCATTCCCATCAAATTTCACATATTTTTTTTAAAAAAAAAATATAATTACTCATTTTCCAACAACATTAAATTATATGATAAACACAACTTTTAAAAAAAATACCCAGAATCAAATCTTCATATTTTTATATCTAAGTAACTTATTCATGGGAATCTTTTTGTATGAATCTTTGAAATAAACTCCCCTAGAAAGCATTTTTATAAATACAATATTTTTTTAAAGGTTATAAAGGGGCCTTTTATCTTAAAAACAATTATTTTCAATATCCTATCGTCTTTATAAAAACATATATTCTAACAAATAACAAATGACTAATGGCAAACTCAAAATTTTGTATTAGATATTTTTTATATTAGATATTTTTGAATATCCTATAGAATACTTTTTTCCACAAATAAATAAATTTCTTTGGATTTAAAGCCTTCAATAAAGGTAAAGAAAAATAGAGTAAAAATAAAATGTGTATATGAGGGGACCAAAACATATGTTTTTTTGTTGATAAGTAAAATACATATGCTTAAGTCTAGTAAAGTTTCTGTCATGGCAGGAAAATAATTTTTAAAATTCTCTTTTATTTCTATTCTATCTTTCCAAGTTGTAAAAAAAATATACATTAAACAAACACACTCTTGAATTTAGTAGAAAATATTTCATTCCTCTCAAAAATATTTGTTCAATATACAAAGTCATTTTCATTATATGTATGACAGAATTTACCATTCTGATAACATAAAGGATTGAGTGAGACTTAACAACAAACAAAACGTGATGACTGAAGAGTTGAGTGTGCCAACAGAATCACAAATAATGTATCATTTCTTTGTATTCTTATTTTTATTCCTCCTCAAAATTCAAATTCTTCCACCAATTTTCTAATTGGAATTTAATGTTTCTTGAACTTTATGCAGTTATATATGACAAGGCATGTACATATAATGTGACAAAAATGCTATCATATCTTTATGATTAGTAACTGTTACTCCTCCCCGAATTTAATGCATATTAGTTAAAAGAAAAAATTGGGACCAATAAGATTTGATTTTGTTAAATATAATTCTTTGTGTCAGAAAATATTTGATTAAATTTGATTTAGGCGTGAGGAAACAGTTTGTTACACACGTATTTAATTTTAGATTTAGATATATTTGATTTAAATTTAAAATAGAATATATTTGATTTGACTTAGGGAACAAATCAAATATATTTTATTTGGTTTACGGAGCAAGTTAACTTAAATCTATAAATAGAGGGAGTAATCTTTTCTTTTGTAATTGAATTCATTCACAGGATTTTGCAGCTACAAAGTGAATAATAAAGTTTTTCCACAGTTTGTGGGCGGAGAGAAACTCTGCAGAAAATAATACTTACTTCTTCTTCTTTATTTAATTATTCATTATCATTGTGTGGTAATATCAATCTTGTTCATCAAATTGGTAGAAATTCATCATAGATTTTGGTGGATTTCCAACATTTGGTATCAAGAGCTCTGGTTGATGGATTCAAGGGAAGAATAATAAAAAACGATCAAGAATGATTGTAGAAGAAGAATTCACGATGGTAGTGGGCTATGAGAATGTGAATTATCCAGCAAGTTTTCCAATTCTGAAAGTAGATAACTATGAGAATTGGTGCAAGTAGATGGAGGTTTTATTCTGTTGTCAAGGTCTGTGGGATCTTGTAAAGGATGGAGTAAAAGAGCTTGAAGAAGACGCTTTAGAAGAAGAAAAACAAGAACACACAGAATCAGAGAAGAAGAGTTATAAAGCTCTCTTTATAATTCATCAATGTTTGAGCCCAGACAACTTTGAAAAGGTTAGTGATACAGAATCTGCAAAAGAAGCTTGGGATATTCTTGAGAAATATTTTGGAAGCACGGAAAAGGTAAAAGAGGTGAGGTTACAAACTCACAAGAGAACGTATGAATTGCTTCAGATGGAAGACAACGAAAACATATCTGATTTCTTCACTAGGGTTACAAAACTAGTGAATCAAATCAAGATATGTGGAGAAGCATTAACAGCAAGAGTTGTTGTTTCAAAGATTTTGAGATCTTTGGCTCCCAAGTTCGACCATGTGGTGGTAGCTATCGAAGAAGGGAAAGATTTGTCGAAATTGACAAAGGAAGAGCTTCAAGGGATGCTTGAATCTCATGAACAGAGAATGAATAAAAGAGCTGCAAGCAAGACAAAGAGTGATGTGGCTTTGCAGGAAAATTCATCAAAAGAAACCAAAGGCAAAGGAAAATGGTTAGACAGAGGTAGAGGTGGCTACAACAATTCTACTGGTAGAGGAAACCAGAATGAAGGAAACGTGTCAAAGTAGAGAAGATCATACCAAGGCAACCAAAGAGGCGGTGTTGCAAATAGAGGAAGAAGTGGTGGTCGAAAGACTGACAAGAGTCACATTCAATATTACAATTTTCAGAAATATGATCACTATTTTAGTGATTGTCCAGAGAAGTGAAAGAGTCAAGAAAGTGATGCAAAGATCGCTAAGTATGAAGAAGAAGAGATGATGTTCATGGTCACAACAAGAGATGAATAAAAATTCAAGGATCAATGATACTTGGATTCAGGATGCTCATCACATATGTATAGAAGGAAAGATTGGGTTATCAATCTAAAGCCATCAATGAAGAACATGGTGTAATTTGCAAATGATAATACTCTAGCAGCTGAAGGTATTGGAGATGTTATGATCATGAGGAAAGATGGCAAAAGGTTAGTAATTTCGAATGTGTTATACATTCCAGGCATGGAGAGCAACTTGCTTAACATAGGGCATTTGGTCGAAAAGAATTACAAGGTGAGTGTCAAATACAAGATGATGAGAGTCATTGACGCGAATGGAAGATTAATCTTGAAGGCCCCTATGTCCCAAAATAGAACCTTCAAGATCGAACTCAATGTGATGGAGCACAAGTGCCTTTCGACTGCAGCAAGCAGAGATGAATGGATATGGCAGTACCGACTAGGTCATCTCAACTTCAGAGACATTAGAGATTTAAAGAGGAAGAATATGGTTTCAGGATTTCCAGAAATTGACATTCCAAATGAAGTGTGTGAAGAATGTGTGCAAGCGAAGCAACACAAGAATAACTTCAACAAGGATGCAAGAATCAAGTCGAAGGTTGTTCTCAAAGTCATATACTCTGATGTATGTGGTTCGATTCAGGTGGATTCATATAGAGGTAATAAATACTTTGTCCCATTCATAGATGATTTCAGTCAAAAATTATGGATTTACCTGATCAAGAAGAAACGTGAAGTGATCGAGGTATTTTCCAAGTTTAGGTCTATGGTCGAAAGACAAAGTGGTCGAAAGCTCAAAGTTTTAAGAACTGATGGTGGTGGAGAGTATGTGTCGAAAGATTTCGACAGGTTATGTGAAAAAGAAGGGATTATGCATGAGGTGGTGCCACCCTACACTTCACAGTAGAATGAGACCTTAGAAAGGAAGAACCAAACCATTATGAATATGGTTCGAAGTATGTTGAAAGGCAAGAATTTACCTAAAGAGTTTTGGGGTGAAGCTGTGTCGACTGCAACTTATATTTTGAACCGATGTCTAACGAAGAAGCTAGAAGGAGTTACTTCAGAATAATGTTGGTCTAGTGTAAAACCTAGTTCAGTCATCTGAAGGTATTTGGATCTATTGCACATAGACATCTGCCAGATCAGTTGAGAAGAAAACTTGATGATAAGTCGAGTCAAATGATTCTAGTGGGATATCATTTGACAGGAGGTTACAAGTTATTCGATCCAGTGAACAAGCAGATTGTGATCAGCAGGGACGTGATCATATATGAGCTACAAGAAGGAGATCGAAGACTTCAAAGGTGATCTCAGCAAGGAATTCGAAATGTCTGATTTGGGTGATATTTCATATTTCCTTGGCATCAAATTCTACAAGACTAGTAGAGGTTTGATGATGCATCAAAGAAGATATGCAAGAGAAATTCTCAAGAGATTTGAGATGGAAGAATGCAATTCGACTTCGACACCTGCAGAACCAAGACTGCAATTGTCAAAAGAATTAAAAGAAGATGATGTCGACCCAGCCCAATATAGAAGACTTATTGGGTCCTTAAGATACCTTTGTCATACGAGGCATGACTTATCATATAGTGTTGGTATGGTAAGTAGATTCATGCAGAAGCCAAAAGTATCACACCTAGCAGCGACAACGAGGATATTGAGGTATTTGAAAGGTACTCTTGACTATGGAATTTTATTTCTAGCAGCTGATACAGGAAAAGAATGCAAGTTAGTGGGGTACACAGATTCGAGATGGTGTAATGATGCTGAGGGTCGAAAATTCACAGCAGGATATGTGTTTATGTTAGGTGGTGCACCAGTTGCTTGGAGTTCGAGAAAGGAACCAGTTGTGTCATTATCATCATGCGAAGTAGAATACATAGTTGCTTTTTATCAAGCAACTTGGATGCTGAACTTGGTCGAAGAAATCACAGATAAAAATCATGGAGCAATTACCATGAAGATCGACAACATGTCAACTATCAACCTGGAGAAGAACCCGATAGCTCATGGTCGAAGCAAGCACATCGAAATGAGGTTCTATTATCTTCGAGAACAGGCAGCTGATGGGAATATGAACTTGGAACACTGCAGAGCTGAGAACCAAATTGTAGATATCATGACGAAGAGTGTGCAGGTCGAAGTATTTTGAAGACTAAGAGCTATGATGAATGTAGATAGCTTAGACACAATTAATTAGGTGGTGTGTTGAGTTTAATTCCTTGTGTCAGAAAATATTTGATTAGGTTTTATTTAGTAGTGTGGAAACAGTTTGTTACACACATATTTGATTTTAGATTTAGATAGATTTGATTTAAATCTAAAATAGAATAGATTTGATTTGACTTAGGGAACAAATCAAATTTATTTGATTTGCCTTGGGGAGCAAGCTAACCTAAATATAAATAGAGGGAGTAACCCCTATTTTTTGTAATTGAATTCATTCACAGTATTTTGCAGTTGCAAAGTGAATAATAAAGTTTTCACAGTTTGTGGGCAGAGAGAAACGCTGCAGAAAATAATTCTTTCTTCTTATTTCTTTAATTGTTCATTATCATTGTGTGGTGATATCAATCTTGTTCATCAAGATTGGTAGAAATTCATCATAGATTTTGATGGATTCCCAACAGATTTTTAATAAAAATGAGGAGTTAATTATTGACCAGTTATCCTTTGTAGATTTTGTTCTTTCTCTAGTGAAATTTGCATTTGACATTAAATATGATTTATGTCATTACATTGTAAGAGGAAATTTGGATTGATTTATTTCAACATATTTACTATATAAATTTTATGAGTTTTTTTGACGGAAAGAGATCAATTTATATCATTGATAAGAATATTTTGGATACAAGTTGGAATATCAATATAAATATGAAAACTAGCAAAGGATGGAGCTGCCCGTGCCATCACATGAGCAACTTCATTAGCCTGTTTCCTAGTGAACTTGAATGTAGAGTTCGTAAAGAGGATGGCCAATAAGCGATTACATTCTCGAATAATCATACCAAATTTCGAGTCATTAGATTTCGGGTTGTTCACACTATCAACCACACATTTAGCATCTAGCTCGAAATCCATATTGTAACGCCCCAGATTTTCATCCAAGACATGACTTAGAAATCATTAAAATACTTGTTTAAACATAATAAACCGGTTTGAAAATTTAATCAATTCGACGTCAATTCAAATTCCTAAGCGGAAAATAATCGCGCTTCTAATTTAATAGGAACATACTAATAAACAATTTCAAATGTATTGTAGTCAATTTATTGCTACATAAAATTGTAAAAAAAAAAATTCATTCTTCCCCGCGATCACACATCAGGCAAACATCAATCACTTTGAAACTTCACATTGATACCTAAAAT
The DNA here is from genome assembly GCA_021764765.1 of Vicia sativa. Lineage (NCBI taxonomy): Eukaryota > Viridiplantae > Streptophyta > Magnoliopsida > Fabales > Fabaceae > Vicia > Vicia sativa. The sequence continues at coordinate 10,363,599 of CM038793.1, read as the reverse complement.
GTTCTTGTAAGAGTCAAATTCCATGTCAAAAATAAACTAAACAAGAGTTAAAAATCAGACAAATATAAATACACCAGATAATGACCAAGAGAGTTAAATAATAAAACAATTTTATCAAAGTTATCAATATTGAACTATAACCATAACTGAATGCGTATAAAGTAATTAACTCAAGATTAACAACAACCACCACAAAGAATTAGATGCAAAATATACATGCACTTAAGCTATATGATTCAGATATTTCAGCCCGCCACTAAGGCACCACAAAGAATTCATCCCATATCAATGGGGAAAATAATCCGCCACTAAGACACCACAAAGAATGCACATGTCATGTCATGCAAGATGAAAATTCAAATCGAACCATCCACCACAAAGGCAATCACGCAAAACTTTTACCCGCCACAAAGGCAACCACACAGAACTTCCTCTCACCACAAAAACAAACACAAAATAAATATATCATGACATGCATGATGTAAAATAAAATAAAATCACCCACCAGTAAAACAATCAATCACACATAAATCTTTATCTGCTAAGCATTCACACATAAATTTTTACCCGTTACTAAGACAATCACATAATATATATACATAATATATATGACAAATCATTCATTATAAAAACTAAAAATATATAATTCCTCCACTTATGCAAACTAATATTCGTGTCTCATAAATTTAAAACACAATACATAATCTATACACCCATAAGTCATTCAACAAACTACCTGAGTTTAAATCAATTCTAATTTTATTTATTTTCTTAAAAACAATTATCAACATATATATATATATATACCATGCATTTACATATTGTATAACTAACCTAGTATTTATATCTATGCTATTGTATAAAATAAATAGATATAAATTCTAATATATAAAATTCACCTACACTTAAGCGTACACCATCATTGTATCAGTCATCATGTATTAGTTCTACAGGTTACCTACTATTAATATGCATCTATGTATGTTCAAGGTACTTTGATTTATAATTCTTGAATTTAAAAATCACTATTGTTATTATCTAACTAAATTAATAAACAAACACAATATAGGAACTATACAATAATAAAACAGTGATCAATTTCACACCAAATAGCCAAACGCATAAATCCATAAATCGTACAAATTCAACTTTCAATTCAATATCTAATATGATTCAACGAAATTAGAAATACAAAAGGCATGTTTTGTTTTCATTATTTAAAACTATAAATTTTAATTTTAAATTAATCAAATCTTTTCAATGGTTATATCTCTCTCTAAAATATTGAAAGAATATTTATCTAATTTCTAAATCAAATCTTGTCTAGAATTGTATGGAGAAAAGCTCATACCTTAATATTTTTATTGACAACAACTTCAATTGATATTCTCGCAGCAAACACCGGAACGAAATAAGCATAATGTTGATGATAAAGAACGAGGATAAAAATATTTTATCGTCAAATATATGTTTTTTTTGTTTGGTAAAAGATTTGTACGTGGATTCTATGGAGGTTTTGAGATAGAAGTTTAGAAAAGTGAAAGATCATGTAATTCTAAAAATTAGGAGTGGGGAGTGCTGAGTTAGTAGAAAGGTTTGTTCAAATTATAAATAGAAAGAGAGAGAATTTAACCTAATCTTATTTCATTTATTTATAATAATTATACTAAAATAATATTATATTTACAGAATAATTAAAATAATAAATAACAAATATAGTAATCATTCTTAATATTAAATATTAAATATAATTTATACATTTACAAAATAAAGAAGATATAAGAATAATAAAATAATAACTTTAATATTATCAAGTTATTAAAATAATTAAAATAGAGGGATAGAAACTAAAATAAATTAATAATAATAGTTAATTAAAATACAACTATACACGTAAAGTAAAGTATGCACTAAAATAAAATTAAATAAAATAATAAATTTATTGTGTAAAAAATATTCGAATGTTACACATATTATCTAGCCCAAGGCTATGCACCAGTATATAAAAGACCCAGAGCCTCACCAGTATCAACATTAGTGGTTGGAGAGAATAAATCAGTTCTAGCTTTCACAAAACACCCATTGACGTCTCTAATACATGCACCTATACCGAACTTATCTTGAGAAAATGAGGCGTCGACATTACACTTGAGATGACCCACTGATGGGTTTTTCCATTTTGGATTTGAATCCCTACTAGTAAAGGCACTGTTATTACCACGAGTTTGTTGGGCTTCTCTCCACCCGTTAAGACAATGAATAACTCTATGACAAATATCGATTGCAAAATCAGATATCTGATTCCATATATGATTCTTCCTGCTCTTCCAAATGCTCCACAAAATAATGGAAAAGATATCCTGATGATCTTGGTTAGCCTCTTCCAGGAAAGAAAATATAATCGAGTTAAATTCGCTCTCATTAAGAATCAACGATTGCAAATTTGACCATAAACTCATTCTTTCAAAGATTTGATGCTTTTAGGACATTGGAAAAACAAATTATAGCTATTTTATTCACCAACCGTGCATCTAATACAACAAGAAGGGCAATCCACTCCTTTGTCTAGAAGGCGACTACGGGTAGGGATGCAATGTCTACATAACCACCATAAGAAATTCTTGACTCTATGAGGACCTTTAACAAGCCATATAAGGTTCCAGTTGCCATTAACACTTAAGAAGGATATGTCCATAGCCTCATTAATATAAAAACCTATAAGCACTACGAACATAAAAAATCCTATCCTTTTCAAATTTCCAGATTAATTTGTCTTCCTGCACCACATCAAACATAGGAGTTTTGAGAATTTCCGCCGCAGTATCGTTCCCAAACAAGGACTGGATAAGCACAAGATCCCATTGTTTTCTGTTAGGAACCATAAGATCTGAAACTTTGAGAGAGTCAATAAACTCGTTTGTTGGCCACAGATTGACTAGAACGGAATTATCAAAATCCACTTAAGATTCCAAACTGAAATATTATCACCTGAACCTATGCTCCATCTGTTTCCACCTCGCACAATAAACTTAGAGCTCCAAATGCTTCGCCAGACATAACTAGGATTATGACCAATCACAGAAATAAGAAACTCACAGTTTGGAAAATACCTTGCTTTGTAGAGCTGAGAGACTAGGTTGTTAGGATTACTCATAAGCCTTCAGGCTTGCTTACTAAGCAAAGCATGATTAAAAACACTAATATTCTTGAAACTCATACCTCCTGCAGATTTAGGTATGGACAGACGATCCCAGTAAAGCTAGTGAATACCCTTACCAGAATTATTTTTTGTACTCCACCAGAAAGAATTCATCATCTTCTCAATCTCATCAATGAGCGAAGAGGGGAGGAGGAACAAACTCATAATATAGTTCAGGATAGATTGTAGGATCGACTTTATAAGAGTTTCCCTACCAGCTTGAGAGAGGCATCTACTACTCCAGGAGTTAATTTTTCGTCATATTCAATCTTTATGAACTTAAAAGCAGATTTCTTGTTCCGACCAATCATGGAAGGAACACCAAGGTATTTACCAGTCCCCAAGACTTGTTGCACTCCTATAACATTAGCTAAGGAATTTTTGGTACCTGCATCCACATTGCGACTACAATAGAATTCTGACTTTTGTAATTTGATGGCTTGACCCGAGGCCTCTTCGTAAGTATCAAGAATAGTCTTCATCACTTGGGCTTCATTATTATATTCTCTGAAGAAAAGAAATCAGCCGTCTGTAAATAGTAGGTGGGAGATAATAGACGCATTCCTATAAATTTTGGTGCCATGAATGTCACCTCTAGCTTCAGCTTGCTTAATAAGAGCAGAGAGACCTTTAACACAAAGAATAAAGAGATACGGAGATAGGGGATCCCCCTAACTTGACCCAGAATGATAGGACCAACCTTATTACCATTCATAATCACAGAGTAATCTATAGTCTCGACACATAACATAATCCAGTCAATCCACTTCTGACAGAATCCCAATTTCACCAGAACATCTTTTAAGTAGTCCCAGTTAATCCTGTCATAAACTTTACTAATATCAAGCTTAATAGACATGTCTCCAATTCTACCTTTGTTTTTGGTCTTCATGTAACGGACTACTTCAATGGCATCCATTGCATTATCCAGAATAGTTCGTCCAGACACGAACGCCGATTGGTTATCAGAGATGCATTTACCTAGGATAGACTTCAGCCGATTATAATTTAGGAAAATTTATGAAAAAAATTGATATTTTTATAACACTACTAAATGAGGTATATGTCCGACTCACCAATAAGTGAGGTATATGTCCTAACAACGCCATCATTTATTTATTTTTATAAATATATACAACCTATACACTCGGTTATTCACAGAATCGACAAAATATAACTACGAGGGAGTTCACTTCAAATCTGAATTAATGCATTTTATGTTTTATATTTATTTTTAATTGGTATAAGGCTATATGGTGCCTTTCCATTTTAATTTTTATTTATTATTATTTTTCATTTGAATGTCTCAAGAAACCAAAACAAGAAGAACACACTTCCAAATTACAAATACTTAGCTTTCTTAAAAGTTTCACTAAGAACAATACTCACTCTTGTTTCACAACTTCGAGGAGAATAATATCTTGATAAACAAACAACAATCAGTCAACTCAAATACATCAAAGGATACATGAGGACGTACTCACAAACACATGAAGAACCTAAGGAACTACCAAGCATAAACCCTTATTTTTTTCACAAGGTTTTACAATAAAAACTATACTTAAAAAACTAGGTCTTGAAAGACTCCTTATATAGTCTTTTACAGTTGGTCTTGGATTGGCTTGGACTCTTCAATCAACTCCAATCTTCACCTGAAAAATCTCTGCAGAATATTCTCCATAAAAATAGAAACAATCTTCATAAAAAGTTTCCTAAAAGTCTTAATTGATCCTTTTTAGTAACCAATCAAATGTGCAATTGTTTCTAACAAAATCCTTGATTTGCCAGCGTCTATAATGAGTATAGAATATTCCAGATACTCATATCTTTAAATATTCAGGGGTATTAAAATACAACGTCTACTGCACCATTCTAGGATGTCACAACATCTGCTGCGACACCTTGCTGAAAAATTCATAAAAACAAAACTTCTATGATAATTGATAAAGATGTTGCAACATCATACTCAACATCAACATAGAAACATATTTAGAATCATATTTAGGACCATTAGCCAAAATTTAGCCAACCATATATACATGTTGAAACATTAATAAAAGAACGCTTATGTTACAAAATAGTTTAACATCGACGTAGTTTTGAAAATTGTTAGACATTTATTTTAATATAATAATATAAATTTCATATATATATATATATATATATATATATATATATATATATATATATATATATATATATATATATATATATATATATATATATATATATATATATATATATATATATATATATATATATTATGGGCGGGGGGGTACTAAGGTTCCCTTATCCGCACCCATACCCGCTTACTTAAGTGGGTAATTATTCAAGCTCGTGCTCGTACCCATTTGTGCGGGTTTGTATCCTATCAATTGGGAGGATTTTTGTGGGTACCCACTGGAGATGGGCCAAATTTCCATCCCTACTTGTGTTTTTATCCAAGGGAAAAGATTGCATTTGTTAACTATTTTGTCATGTTTTAATCTTGACTTATATACTTGTTGATTATTTTGTCATGTTTTATTCTTGACTTTTATGTTTATTACTTCCTTTTTACCATCCTTGTTTCATGTTTGATCCTTAAACCCGAATCTTTTAGCAAACAACAAATTTTAACCAAAATACACAAATATTTCAAGAGGTTCCTATAGAGTACTATAGGTACATAGAGTGCTAATACATTTCCTTTGTACAACCAAGCCCCGTACCTTAGATCTCTTTATTTTCATTACTCTTGCTTTACTCTTAGTTTTGATTCTTACTTTGCATGTTTATTTTGGGTTTTATTTCGCTCATTTTCCATTCCCTTAAAAATAATAAAGCATGGTGGCAACTTTCACTGTATGAGTCAAGTCAATCAATGACTTGATCTCAAATTTTCACTGCTATATTTGTTTGTCCCTTTAATGAATTTATCAAGTGTGTTTTGAAGATCATCAATTTTATTTTTTAAAATGTCACATTGATCACACTTGATAGATTCGTCTGAGGCTTTATGAGATGGGGAAGATTTTTGCACTAGATCATATTGTCTATCTCTAAGACTTTCTATTTCTTCCAACATGTTTTTATTTTTCAATTCAAGGGAAGAGATGATGTCTTTGGAGGTAGAGATAATTTATTCTAATTTACTCGTTTCTTTTTTTAACTTCATTCAAATTTGAAATAAATCTTCAAAGAAAAAATGAGAGGTTACCTCATCGTCTTGATGATTTTCCATGAGACAGAGGTCTTCTTCTTCTTTATCTAAAGATTCTATATCATCGTTATCCTAGGATATGTATGCTCTCTTTTGGAATTTCTTGAACTTTCTTTAATTTTGGTTTCTTCTCGAGTTTTAGGGACAATTTGGGCTTATGTACCCTTCATCTCCGCATGAATGACATGCAGGAATAGACAAGAAACCGTTATTTATGATGTGTTTGGTTTAAGAGAAGATGCAGAGAGAGAGAGAGAGAGAGAGAGAGAGATGAGAAATAGCAACTTTTTCTGTTTGGGAGACAAGAAAAATTGTTAAGAGATACTAAATTTTGGTGGGCCCTACCACCTTTTTATTTCTCCTCACATCAGTGAAGAAAGGGAGAAGAGATGCTGCATTTTAGTTGTTTTCCATCTACGCCCTTACTTTTTCAATATGAATGAATGGTTATAATTTATGTGCAGTTGGAAACGAATCAGTGACTAGAAAATGATGCAATATTTAAACACAAGGATAGGAAATGAACACTTATATGAATGAAGAGTTTTTAATTAATTAATTTACTAATTAATCAATTAATTAATATTAACTAGATATTAAAATAGTGTAAATGTATTGAAATGTAAAATAATTTCAAAAAATCAATTATTTTATTTAAATAATTTAAATTTTTTGACAAGGTCATTATTGTCAATTTAAAAAGTTATTATACTTCTTTCTTTTCTATTTCTCTTCTCTTTCTATTATACCAAACAATAACTTAAATCTATTATATTTCTCACATTTTTCTCTCTTCTCTCACTCTCTCTTACCTAGTTCTCTTCTAAACTAAACACACCCTTAGGGATTTGAGGTTTCTTTTTCGTGCTTTAGGAATTTTTAAATTTATGAAACATGAATTCCATGAATTTTTACACAATTCCTCATTTGAAAATGTGTTTTCCAGAGTTCTCATATGACTCACGGTATGGACGCATTATGTTTGCATTTGATTTATGCTCATGGTTTATGTTCCCATCCTTGACCTATTTACCTCAGTAGTTCCTTCAGGGGTAATTTGGAGGGTGTCCCAAATTCTTTTGTAGTTTCATAGTGAGAAACTTGCAAAAACTCATCAAGACAGAGAACGATAGTGATGCCAACTTTTGCCTTCGAAATTCACTGCACATTTTCTTTATGTTATTTGGTCAAATCCTTTTTAGATTTTTTTTCTACAACACCATTAACCTTGTGTGTAGGAATAAATGGATCTTCATTCACAACCTTCACAATACCACAATCCATCCCTTCTATGAAAAACATCATTTTTCTCTTTCCTCAAACTATACCCTTCTCCATTAAATAATGGATGTTTGTTTAGGAATAAATTAAAGTCATTTTGTTTTCTTCTAAGACGATTAGTCCTTAATAGAAGTTAGGCTCCTATGTCACTTGTTAGACAACTGGCTTCAAGCATAGAAAATGAGGGTGAATCGTGGTATTTAAAATTCGTGATTACATTTATATTTTTCTCAATTAAGACCGTGTTAATAATTTTGTATTAGTGAACTATAGCAGAAATAAACAATATAAGTAAATGGAAGAAATTAAAAGGATATGATTAGAAATATTACACTAGAGATTTATATAGGTTTGGCCGAATGTTGGCCTAGTCCTACCCCTAAGAGGTCTTCTTGAGAGTTTGACTATAAACCTTGAGCTTTTGAAGGTTATTCCCATGAACCTTAATACAAGCTAATCTTGAGACTTTTACAGGATTATCCCCACCCAAAGATATTTTTTTTACCAAATGCTAAGTTATCAAACCTTCTTACAGATTTTCATAATGATCTTAATAACCAACACAAAACTTTTTACGGCAAATCTCAATAAACCAAAGTGGAGATTTTATGAATGATTTATCTCACGAAAAAAACTCAATCTTCTCAAGAGTATCACACTCACAAGAATTAAACAAGCAACATGACCACTTACAAACTCTTCCTTACAAGCGAGGTTTCACTCATTAGCACTAAGACAATTTTAAGTGAAAGAAATATTTTCTAGAGAAAGGGAGAGATAAATTAAAGTGATAAATTCCAAAGAAAATATAAATCATCGGAAAGTGTTTTGTTATAAAGATGAGGAAAGCCTCCTTTATATATGATGTTAAAAAACCAAAAAAGGAAATGATCCATGGATGAAATAATGAGTCATTTGATTGACACAAACCTCCAATCAATTGGCCAACTCCTTTTTTATCGATTAGCAAGCCCAAATAAGAAAAAATGGATATAAAGTCATTGTAAGTCATTAAGGTGATGTCTTGTTTGCTTGGTTAATCGATTAATACTTCTCCAATCGATTAGCTAACACAAAAAAGTATTGCCAATTGATTGGCATAACTTACTAATCAATCAATTAGTTCAAAAATAGTTTTGAGAAAGTTTTTACAACTTTTTAATCATCTGGCTTGGCTTAGAAAATAATTTTCAAGATAAAAATATTTGAAAAGGTCTTTTTAGTTGTGTATGTGATTTGCCTTAGTACTACTAAGCTACTTGTTCAGTGTCAACTTTTGGGTATTTTCCATATCATTTATTGACACTTTTAAGCTCTTTTATTGTTTTTAATTAAGTTAATCACTTATTTTAAGTCATTTTGCTTAAATGTAAATAATTTTGAATATTTTAATATGTTTTTTAGTTTTTCAGCAATTTTTGTTAAGAAGTCGAAGCTTGAATCGGTCTAAAAATCGACGTTATTATGCAAGCTTCAGTGTCAAGGAAGGAGCGCTCGACGGTGAACTAGTGCTGGAAAGAAGCACCGCTCAATGGCGTGGTGGCGACGAGCTGGCGGTGGAAAATTTGGAAAACTCATTAGCTATTGACTTTGGGTTTGAGTGCCAGAAGAGACATGTCCAGAGCATCGGGCGATGGTAGACATTTCTGAAGAACAAAGGACAACCACATGGTGCCTGGGTAGAAAGTGTATATATGTTTCTTTTTAGATATTTTCTTGGACACTTAATCTTCTCCATACTTTTGCAATCTTGTAACCTAGAAAACATATCTTTTGGAAGAAAAACCCATTTTTCTCCATTTTTACCAAAATCAAAACTTTACAACATTAATCTTTTGATGTTCATAAAGCTTTGCTGTTTACTTGATCATTATGCTACCATGACAATGGATAGTTAAACCTCTCTTTGTGTCAATATTAGAGGTAAAAAATCTAAACTTTTGTATGTATTCTCTTAATCTTTTGTATGTGAACAAGTTGATGATGAATATAGATGAATACTCTTATTTTATGGTGTATTTTTTTATTTGATGATTATTGAGAAATATGTTCAACTCTAGACCTAGGTTTTTATCTATCAATAAATAATTTAGTAGACATAGTTTTTGTGAGTTGATATTCACTTATATTAAACTTTTAAAGTTATCATGTTAATAGTTAAGTCAAGACATCATCTAAATATAAGTACGATAAATCTCACAATGTGTTTTAGAGATGAAACTTATTGAGAGGATATGTGATTATATTTATGGTTAACAAGTTCACATGCTCTATTGAGAAAATACACATGAAATAGATTATCGAACCCTAATCTTGGCATGCTTTTACCAATCAATTTCAAATCCAAAACTCTCCTAAATCCAAACAACTATTTTTGAACGGATACTAAGCATCTTTGCATGAAATTTAATCCTTTTGTGACCAAAACCAAAACCCATTTTATGAATATAGCCCTTAAATTTAGTTGAACTATAGAAAGACGGAGATATCACATTAATCCCTATGGAAAACGATAATTTAAATACTTGTGTAGAAAATACGTACAACACTACTTCCTTACTTTTGCAATACTCGGGTCACTCAGACAGACAGACATGACCTAGATAGCTTTCACACTTCATTTGGGACTTTCACGATTCTTTACTGAACTGTTTTAGATCATATAATCACTTTGATCTTGAGTATCCTCTTATTGATGTGATTTTTCTATGGTCATATCACCTTAATCAAAGTTGAAAAGCTTTAGTCTCATACTTTAACTATCGTTGTTGGCATCAAAACTTTATATGGATCTTCTGCTGGAATTTTCATATTTATACCACGCATAGATCCACATGTCACACATGTCTATTTTGTATGGATATATTATTCATAATAAAACAACTATTTTTTATGTATGTTATTTTTCCAAACAAAAGAAAATACCTTTTAAAACCATTTTTTCTCAAGCTAAGTACGAATATGAGCTTTTAAATTTTGATATTTGGGAACGCCTTTCAACCCAATCAGTTCATGGGTATAAATATTTTCTTAATATTCTTATCCTTATAAAATATAAAGTTGGAGCAGCAAATCATTTGAAAAACTTTATTCAAATGATTGAAAGTCAATACAAAGCCAAACCTAAAACAATTAGAACTGACAAAGGTCTTGAGTTTCTTCTACCTACATTCTATAATTTCAAATGCATACATCACTAAAGATCTTGTGTAGAAACTCAATAACAAAATGAGAGAGTATAGAGAAAACATCAACAAATTCATAACGTAGACAGAGTTCTTTTGTATCAATCCTAACTATCAAAACACTATTAAACATATGCTCTCAATCATAAAGTTTTTTTAATTAATAAAATTACAACACTCATACTTTATAACACATATTCCTATATGAAAAGGAACCTCAACTTAATGATTATAAGTGTTTAGATATCTTGTATCGTAACCCTTACATCTCAAAGAACAAAATTAAAAACTAGAGTTGGGTAAGTTGTTTTCTTGTGTTACAAGACAAGTTTCAAAGGGAGTGCCCCCTGACCTTAACACCAAAGAATTGTTCAGTTCAAACACACATCATTTCATGATCATATTATTCCATAAATATCAAGCATGTTCTTCATTACGCATTTCAAATTAAAAATCTTGACCAATAAAAGTATTTCCTAGCTCTTGAGGTTTCTCATTCAAAGCAGGGAATCACATTGTATCAAAAGAAATATTGTTTGGATTTGATTTCTAATGCAAGCCTGTATGGCTCAAAACCTTTCCCAATACCCATAGACCCTACTTACAAGTTTATATATATATATATATATATATATATATATATATATATATATATATATATATATATATATATATATATATATATATAAGTCTTGTCGGAAGAATTCTCTATCTCATAGCCACAAGACCCAACATCACCTTCATAATACAAAAATTGAGCTAGTTCCTCACCAATCTCACAATTAATCATTTAAAAGTTGCTTGAGGAATATTCTTTTCAAGAGACACATATACACAAATCATAGGCTTTTAGATGTCAATGGATAGAATGTGAATAAAAACAAAGATATATTTCAGAACAATATTTCTTCATTGAAAAATATTTAATATTATGGTGTACAAAAAAGCAATTAATTGTCTCGAGGCCGTCTTCTGAAGTTGAGTATCAAGCACTTGACCTTCTCAAAATCGTCTTCTAAAGTTGTTCATAAAAAGTTGCAAGCAAAGTTACTTCTTATTTCCTCTAAAGATTGACTAGCCGACTTCTTCATCAAGTCACTCCTACCTCAACGAATGTATCTATGTCGAAGATGATTAATATCTATCTTCCGATTTGTGGAAAAATTACATAAATAACTAGTTAAATAATATTATTCATCATTTCTCAATTAATGAGGAAATTTTTTATTCTTATACAACTACTGCATGTGAATAATTTCTTTATAGAAGTGATCATTAAGGCAAAGAAGAAAATTTGTCAAAATAATTTCGATTACATAATGTTGGCTCAAATGGTAGATCACTTATTTATTTTATTGAGCTCCACTTTTTTTTCTTCTTCTTATTTTATTTTATGTTATTTATTTTCAAGGTTAGACAGTCCTTTAATTTATGTTTTAACTTTTTGTAATGATTTAAATTTCTAATTTTTTTCTTATTTTATTTTAAGTTATTTATTTTCAAGGTTAGACGGTCCTAGTTTATGTTTTAACTTTTTGTAATGATTTAAATTTTTAATTTTTTCTTATTTTATTTTAAGTTATTTATTTTCAAGGTTAGACGGTCCTAGTTTATGTTTTAACTTTTTGTAATGATTTAAATTTTTAATTTTTTCTTATTTTATTTTAAGTTATTTATTTTCAAGGTTAGACGGTCCTAGTTTATGTTTTAACTTTTTGTAATGAATTTAAATTTATAATTTTTTTTACATATGGCTACGAATATGGTATTTTATTTTAGCTTTAATCATATGTCTATTTCAAACCATGTTGCTTGAAACCAAAGATTTGAGGTTTGCTTTGTCGATAGAAAGCAGTTTAAATGGCCCATGTATGTAACCGCTTATTTGTAGAATTGCTTTAGTACACCAATATGATTCTATCTTATAAATAAATAAAAAACGAAAATAAGATGAGATCTCAAATATTTTAGAGTTTGATTGGATAATAATACTTATATCCAAGAATATAATGTCATGCAATTTTTATTATCAAATTATTTTGAAAATATAAAATAAAATTTAAAGGAATTTGACATAAACTCAATGTGAAATGGCGCACTCAAAGTTATTTAAGAATTTATAAAAAAAATATATAACGTGTTTAATATTTAGTCTTGTTAATATCTATTAAAAAAAAATATTTTAAATTTTAAATATATTAATTATTCAGTACGCCAACACCTACTTTTTAAATAAGTGTTTACGTAACATAATAGATTTTTTTTATAAATAATTTAAGTAAAGGATCAAAATGTTAAAGATAGACTCCTTATCGTTAAATATTTTACACATTTATGCATTAGGTTTATTCTTAAACGTTGAATCAAAACTAAATATTTTTAATATAATATAAATTTTAACATTTTTCAAAAAAATATCAATTTAAAAATTTAAAGCATATGTTTTCAAATCAACGAACATAATGTCATAATATAAAGATTTAATGGAGAGAGATAGATAGAGAGAGAAAGGGATATATATATATATATATAGAGAGAGAGAGTGAGAAAGAGATACATTTACACACACACACACACACACACACACACACACACACATATATATATATATATATATATATATATATATATATATATATATATAGAGAGAGAGAGAGAGAGAGAGAGAGAGAGAGAGAGAAGTAAAGAGGCTGAGAGAGATGAAGATAGAGGGAGGGAGAGGGAGAGAGAGAGTTGGAGATATGGGTGAGAGAGAAAGAGGGAGAGAGAGGTAGAGAGAGATATATAGAGATAGAGATAAAGATAGAGAATAACAAATTGCATTAACATAAGATGAGATACCTCTAAGGAATATGGATCTAAAACAATCAACTAAACAAGCTGTTCTGGACTGACCCAACATTTGGCCCATGGCCATAGAGGCCCAATCCTATAAGCAAATATGAATGCCCATCTGCCCATTATGGGTGGAATTCCATTCCTGCGCTCGTTAGGGCCACGTGGCTAACGATTGCTTAACTACCACGTGTCCCCCGAGAATACCAGATCAAGCCCTATATCTCCTCATCATAACCGCCATCCGCCCTCCGCAAATACCGGGTCAAACAACCCGCATATCCCGGAGCGGCAAACTAGGGGGGAGGCCACGTGCTAGCCTCCTTGCACATGCAAGCCCTGGCAGTCCATTAGTGGGCTTGGATCCACTACCCACTAACTGGACCTTGACCCAGCGCTGAGGGCCTATAAATACCCTCTCACTTGAGAGGGTCAAGTACTTCATTCTTTCCCACTTCTCTACTTGCTTGCCTGCTTTCTCCTATTCTCACTTTGACATCGGAGTGTCTTGCAGTTGGGCCGTGACAACCTTATGATCAGGTACGATCAGTGGCGCCGTCTGTGGGAAGCTTGTTTCCCCGTCCTCCTTCCAATCCAAGGACCAAAACAAATCCTTTTCCTCCTTTATGGAGGACCCAACAACCAACGCTGAGAATACCCTCCTCGCCGATCCGGACAACAAAAACCACAACAGTATCCCCGAGTCAGACCCCAGGGACGGGCACACAACCTCTTGCTCAACGGGATCTCACCGGGGAGACGGGCGCAAAGGCGAGGCCTACCATCACCAGGTCCCCGAACCTGCAGTTTTTCAAGAAGTCTAGGTGCCCACTGACGCTGACCCAATCGTCGCCGCTCTATTCGCGGCCATCAATCAAACTAATCTTATGTTGTTCACTCAGGGGGAGCGCCTCAACATGATGGAAAACTCCCTCCGTTCACCTAGGAGACGCAGGAGACCTGATTCTTGGTCACCATCCCCGAGAAGGCACCGATCCCGAACTCCCCGCGGAGAACCAGAAGGGATGACACTCCGAGCCCGACGCACCGATCCAAGGGCAGGGGCCCCGTGACCGAGCAGAACTCCCCGGAGCAGCCCAAGAAGCGAGCCCGTTCACCTCCCCGACGAGAGTGCAGGGCAGAAGAATCAAAGAAGAATCGGGGCGGACATCCTCGAACTGGAGAAACCTCAATAAGACTTCACTGCTGCCGATCTCGGTCGCGTTCTCTTAACCGCAGTGACGAGGAAGACCTTTGTGTCCCCTTGTCCACCAACATCATGGAGGCTCCTATCCCCGGGGGAATGGAAAAACCTCCTCAGCTCGCTAGCTATGATGGGGTGGATGACCCTATCGATCACATGGACTGGTACAAGAACTTGCCCCCTGGATCAATACACTCCTGGAGGAAACTGAAGGCCCAATTCACCAGCATTTTCACTGCCTCCCGCAGGCACCCAAAGACTGAGGCCTCCCTCGAGGCCATCATCCAGAGGAGCGGCGAGACACTCCGAGAGTACATCGACCGCTTCAACAGGGAAGACATCTAGGTTCCTTGCGACAATTAGATGAAGCGCTACCTGCTGGAAAGGGGTCTACTCCCCGACATGGATTTCAGAAAGGCAGTCGGTGTGATACGGTGAACTGACTTTGTAGGATTTTTGTATCCAAATGTGCGGATAGCAAGAGTCGCCACCGACTTTTATTTTTATCCAATTAAGGGAAGGTAAAAGTACAGAAAAGACCTTCATTTAGATTCTGAGTACGGGAGAATGGTTATGAAAAGAGAAGGTATTAGCACCCCTTTCCATCCGTAGTTATCTACGGGCTCTTAGTTGCTCTCTAGATCACTTTTTAAAATTGCTTTCTGTGTGTTTGAAAAGATGTTTTTGAAAAGAGGCATTTCGCTTTGACTTTGTAATGATTCATGTAGGAATGTATACAAAGTGTTCGGAAATGTTTTGTTTTTGAAAGTGTTTGAACTTTGACAAAAGTGTGTGGTGTGAAAAGCATTTGATCGAGCAAGCAACTAAAAGTCTTTATTTACCTACTCAAAATTGGTCGTTTTCGTATTTTTACGTTCCTTTAGAATAGCGCTATCTATACCATTAGTTAGTAGGTAGCCCCATTCGTTGGATGTAAGCGGGACATTCGAAGGGTCATCGGATGGTCATAGAAGGCAACTTGTAGGAAGTATCCTAGCACATTCGAAGGGACTATCATCATTTTTCGTAGGCGACAATCGAGGGTCAAGATCATGTATTCGGAGGCGACATCGTGGGTCTATGATCTTTGTATCGAAGGGACTATGATGATTTGTTTGAAGGCAACGGTGCTAGAATACCTCTACGTTCGAGGGACATGACCGTTTTTGAATTCGTAAGGCAACGAGAGAGAATTACCCTAAGGGGTGCATGTGTGAAAGAAGTGTGTTGATTTCAGATATTTTATCTTGCACATTAGTGGGCTAAGTTCATTATTATCTTGCCATACACGCCTAGTTACTAGCAATTTATAGGGTGCGGAAATTAAAATGCGGAATGTAAAGATGCGGAAAGGTAAATGTCCTACGCTATTACATGGCTTTGGGGCAGATACATAATTTAAAAATGCGGAAAATAAAGTCCTAATTTAAACTATTACATCCCATAGACAGTTACATTATTGGAAAATAAAATGATAAAGAAAAAGCGTCTGAATCGGATCAACCTGTAAAAGATAAAGAAATCGGAAAATGTAATATGAATCGAACAAGAGAAAAAATGTTAGAAAAATGAAAGTTTTAAAATAAGAAAAATATGACATGCTGGAAATAAGATAAATATGCTAAAATAAATTTTTGGGATTTTTTGGATGCAATTTAATAATTTAAAATGAATTAAAAGTGATTTAAAATGCAAAATCATGAATAAAAATAAATATGCATGCAAAATTATATTTTTTAATTTTATAAATTAAATAAAGATTTTATGAAAATAAGGTAAAAAGAAAAATAATTTTTGATAATTTTTTAATGCAGAAATAAAATTGTGAAATTAATTAAAATAGATGGAGAATATTAAAATATGAAAAATATGAAAATAGTGCAAGTTTTGGAAAAAGAATGCAAAACTGGTCCCTGGAGGGATCGAACTGGAGACATGTGAGAGCATCCACCAACAGTACACGCCTTTACCACTACGCCATGTGTGCTTCACTGTTTGAGATCCGGAGTGAGTGGGTTATAACACGCGTCGTCTCCTGGCTTCCTCCCGCTCGCGCCAGACTTCGTCTTCTCCGATTCAAATATTTGAAAATCCAGCGTCGGCCATTGCTCGACGCTAAGTCTCTGGCAAACATCAAAAATCCAGCATACATAATATAAATGAATTCTAAAGGCATGGTTCGATTCCTGGGATCATTCTGAACACGATAGTATAGGTCTCATGGTCCAATTTTTCCATTTAAACAAAGCCCTAATTCGAGCTCAGAAACCCTAGCTATGGTATATCACGATTCAGGCCATGGAAACACGATTGGCTTGCCCAGATCGCTTGCAAACTTGATTCTAAACATGAACAAACAATCAAAACAGGTTAATAATGCATGAACGATGAAAATCGATTTTGAAAGAAACTTGACAAACCGAAATCGTGTTTGATGAATTCTTGATGGTTTTGAATGATGTAAGAGTCTGGATCGACTCTAAAGACCTCAAGGAATGCAATGGAATCCTCAAAAGCAATTGAAAGTGGCTGGATCGATGGCTGCTAGTAGCTTGTAAGTCACGGATTTCTTGAATTAGGTTAGGGTTCCTCAAGCCAATTTTTTTCTTTTTCTTTCGTGTGGTATGCATCATGTATAAGTACTGGAAGGATTTGGCATTGTTTTTGGTAAGAATTAATCAACATTCAATGAAAATCAAATTTGATTTTTGTATGAAATTAAATTTTCAAAATTTGATTAATTTCCAATCCAATCTTGCCATATTGATCAAATTTCGAAAATTGCTGGCCTTTGTGAGTTACTTGAGTCTCAAGGAAAGAATAAAAATCAATTTTGCAATTAATTTTGATTTTATACTTTATTTTTGAATTTAATTTGTATTTAAATGAATAAATTCCAAATTAAATAGAAAAATAAATCAAAAATCCGTGGCATTGGGCTTGGATATTCCTAATTGTATGAGGAATAAGTTTGGATGAAGAAAAAGCAAGCCCATTTGCAAAAAATTTGATTTTTAGAAGTATCTCTCTTTGTGCATTCCTTCAAAATTGCCCAACTTGTGAATGGTGTATCTTGCTCAATTTTCCACATTTTTTAGTGTTCTTGGACTTTTTGGAAAGCTCTAAGAGTCCTCTAACCAACCGTTTTGGTCTCATCTCAATTGGAGTTTCCATGCTCAATATATCTTCAAAACAAAACGTTGACTTTTTGTTGACTTTGAAAATGACCTGTAATGTTTTGAGCCATACCTCTCAAATGAAGCATTTTTTGGGCATTCTTGTGAGACATGAAGTTGTAGAGAATTGAATTTCCTTCAAAACAAGAGGTGGTGGAAATTTTTTTGAGAAAGTATGAAGAAGTTATGATCAGTCAAAGTTCAGTTGACTTTGCACCTAGAAACCCTAATTTAGAAAGTTTGACTTTTGAGCAAATCTTGAGTTTTCTTGATGAATCATGATCAACCCTTGATCAAATGATGAATGTAACTTCAAAATGAGGATGTTGACAAAAAATCAGAAGTTTTGACTGTATGTTGACCACAGTTGACTTTTTGTCCAATACAACTGATTTTCAACCATCTGAGCAATTGTCTGAGCAATCTTGACTTGTGAGGCTTGAAACTTGGCATGGAGAATCTTTGAAGCATATGAGGAGGCATGAAAACCACTGGAGATGTTGGAAGTCCATCTGGAGCTGAGGATTGTCAAACCCTAGTTTGGGTTGATTGTCTAGAAGAGAGTTTGTCTGATCAACTCTTGAGGAATCCTTGGGTATGGATGTATGAAATCTCTTGAGTAGACGGAGGGCAAATTTTGGGGTATGACAGTCGGCATCGAGCCTCCAGCCACTTTTGACTCCCTCCTCGATAAAGCTCGGGCATACATCACCTATGAAGAGAAGGAAGCGGCCAATTGCGCACGAGACTCGAGGAGCCGCGGTTCAGCCAATTCTGCACAACAGCATGATGCTTGGCGCCAGGAAGCGGGGACATCTCGTCGCCCCGATGAAAAACGGAGGGAAGAAAAACCTTGGGAACCCTGCGAATAGCGCGGCCCTGCCGGACGTTTCACGGAATACACCCCGCTGACTACCTCCCGCAAGTGGATCCTGGCTGAATGCTCGGCCACTGAATTCAAGGACGGCGGGGTCAGGCGCCCGAAGCCTACTCCCCCAAAACCAGGGGCGGACAAAACCAAGTACTTCCAGTACCATCGCAGCCACGACCACCTCACCGAGGACTGCGTCCACCTCCAAGATTCCATCGAGACATTGATTAAGGGCAGAAGGCTTGGGCAATACTAGAAGCCCGAGACATCTCGGGGAGCCCGGGAAAACAAAGA
The DNA here is from genome assembly GCA_021764765.1 of Vicia sativa. NCBI lineage: Eukaryota > Viridiplantae > Streptophyta > Magnoliopsida > Fabales > Fabaceae > Vicia > Vicia sativa. The sequence continues at coordinate 10,344,352 of CM038793.1, read as the reverse complement.
AGTCGAGGAGGATACCAGGCCTCAAGGAGATACTGGCCCCTACCAGATAGCCTACTTGGTAACCAGGCCAGAAGACTTCAAGGTCCCTTTAAACATGGGCGAAGACCCCCTCCTGCTCACCCACAGCCAGTGGGAGGGATTCCCCGCGGCCATGGTCATCTCTGGCGGCGGAGACACCCAGCTGTCAGTCAACTCGGCCAAAAGGAAATTTGAGGAACTAATTGAAAATGCCCCAGTCAACGAGGTCTCCCTCGAGCAATTCTGCGGAAGATCTGAACCGATCACTTTTTACCTAGAGGAGCTTCCCGGGGGCACGCCCAACGCTCATATTCCCCTCCTCATCAAGGCAAGAATGACGAATTTCGAAGTTCACAGGATCCTGGTCCACGAAGGTAGCTCGGTAGACGTGATGTACACTCACCTCTTTCGAACTCTACAACTCGACGAGTGCCACCTATCACCGTACGTGGGGCCCGACTTACAAGGGTTCAACGACTCTACTTCCCGACCTTGGGGATACATTGAGCTCCTCGTCACCTTCGGCGAAGACGTTGCTTCTCGATAGGTCAAGGTCCGTTTCTTGGTGGTGGACTGCCACTACCTCTACAATGCTATTCTGGGGAGAACCACTTTGGCCGAGCTCACCGCCGTCCCCTCAACTGTCCATCTCAAGTGAAATTCTACACCAAAAGGGGGCGCGTCGCTACCATCTGCGGAGACATCAAAGCAACGAGGAGGTGCCACAACGCCGCCGCCAAGGGGCAGACCCTGGTGGACCCAAAGGCCTAGATGACCGTCAAGCAAGATGGGTCGGACAACGCCTACACCGAAACTCCTAAAAATGAGGAGCCTCAAGGTCCCAAGGTAAACTCCCTCGGGGATCCCCCGGCCAAAGATCCGTATCCGGATGGCGAGTTCGAGCTCGTCCCCAAGACCCCAACAGTGTGTCAAGCTCGACAAAGAAGCCCACCCGCAACGCAATCCCGGATGAGACTCCGAGCGCTCGTCATCAACTCGCCATAGATCCGTAGGAAGTACAACGCTCCGAAAAGCGGAGGTCACGAAAAGAGGACCTCCTAGAGGAAATTTTATTTCTGAGGCCAAGTATTCAACTTGGCTCTTTAACGTTGTACTTGTTAAAAAATCTAATGGAAAATGGCGTATGTGCATTGATTACACTGATCTTAATCGGGCATGTCCCAAAGATGCTTTTCCTTTGCCTAACATTGACATATTGGTCGACAAGTCGGCCGCTATAAATTATTATCATTTATGGATGCTTACTCAGGTTATAACCAGATACCCATGGTGATGCCCGACAAATGCTGCACGACCTTCATGACGGTCTCATGCAATTATTACTACAACGTAATGCCCTTCGAGCTGAAGAATGCAGGGGCCACTTACCAGCGGATGATGAACAAAGTCTTCCGCGGCGAGATTGGCGACATGCTCGAAGTCTACATCGACGACATGATCATTAAGTCTCACGCCGAGGTCGACCATGCCGCACATCTAAAAAAGGTGTTCGACCAAGCCCGACGACACCAAATGCAATTCAACCCGGAGAAATGCACATTCGGGGTCAAGGCGGACAAATTCCTAGGTTTCTATCTAACCGAACGGGGAATTGAGGTGAACCCTGATAAGTGTCAGTCATTCTCTGAACTTCCAACGCCCAGCTCCAAAAAATCCATTCAAATCTTGAACGGCATGCTAACATCCCTCTCCCGTTTCGTCGCGAAATCGGTCCCACATGCCCTTCCATTTTTTAAACTTTTAAGGAAAGGGCCAACCTTCGTATGGAACGAGGAATGCGAGCACGCCCTATTGCACCTCAAAAGGACACTCTCCCAGCCGCCGATGCTCTCGTGACCACAAAGCAGAGAAACCCTATACCTATATTTAGCTGTTTCCAACAAAGCCGTGAGCGCAGTCCTCATCCGCGAAATATAGGATGGACAGAAGCCCGTTTATTTCATGAGCAAAGCACTGCAAGGGCCCGAGACCAGATATCAATAGATTGAAAAAGTCACACTAGCCCTCGTCATCACGGTGAGGAGGCTCCGATACTATTTCCTCGCCCACGCTATCGTCGTAAGGACTGAGCAACCTATAAGACAGCTCCTAGCCCGACCTGACATGGTCAGCCGAATGTTGAAATGGCCCCTCAAACTCTCCGAATTTGACATCTGCTACGAGGGCAGAAAGGCCCTGAAAGCGCAAGCGCTAGCCGACTTCGTCACCGAAATGACCGCGCATGAGTTGTCACCAAGTGGGGACAAGAGGTGGACCATTTACGTCGATGGAGCCTCAAGCTCGTCCGGGAGAGGAGCGGGGATCCTCCTCGAAAATGAGGAAGGCATCGTCATCGAACATTCCATAACCCTCGCTTTCCCGACATCCAAAAATCAGGTCGAATATGAGGCCTTGCTCGCCGGATGCGTCTGGCCGAAGATCTGGCCGCTCGAGAGATCCAAGTATTCACGAACTCCCAACTCGTCACATCGAAGGTCCTCGGAGAATACCAGACCAAAAACGATAGCCTCATCGAGTACCTTAACCTCGTAAAGGAGAGAATGAGGAACTTCGACCGGGTAGAAATTAAGCTCGTTCCCCGAGAACAAAATACTCGAGCTGATATCTTGTCAAAACTTGTGAGCACCAGAAAGAAAGGTGGCAAAAAATCCGTAATACAAGAGTCGCTTCCCTGTCCGAGCATTGAGAAACCCTTGGTGTTGCTCGACATACACGCCATCGGGGACGCATACTGTTGGATGACTCCAGTGCTCAACTACTTAACCAAAGGGGAGCTGCCCGCGGATAAATGGGAAGCGGCCACCACCAAACGTCGAGCATGTTCATATGTTGTCCTCGAGCAGCGCCTGTATCAACGGGGGTTCTCCATTCCCCTTCTAAAGTGCATTAAGGAGTCCAAAGTGCCCGACATTCTCCACAAATCCACGAGGGAATCAACGCCCAACACTTGGGGGGACGGTCCCTCGCTCGAAAGGCGTTACGTGTAGGGTACTACTAGCCCACCATGAAGAAGGATGCAAAGGAGCACGTCAAAAGGTGCGACAAGTGTCAGTGCCACGCGGACATGCACATCGCTCCACCGCACGAACTCACCACACTCACTTCCCCGTGGCCTTTTAGCTGGTGGGGAATGGACATTCTTGGACCATTCATACAGGGCTCCTACCAGAACAAATACCTGATCGTGGCAGTCGACTACTTTACAAAGTGGATAGAGGCCGAGGCCCTCGCCAAGATCACCTCCTTTAACATCCTTCGTTTTTACAAACAAAACGTCCTTGCCCGCTTCGGCATCCCATAAGCACACGTCACGGATAACGGAACGCGATTCACTAACCAGAATTTTCGTAGTTTTGTCGCCTGATTGGGCACCAAGCAGCACTTCACTTCAGCCGAGCACCCCTAGACGAACGGCCAGGTGGAAGCCGCGAACAGGGTCCTTTTGCGGGGGCTTAAACGACGACTTGGGGAAGCCAAGAAAAGATGGGTTAAAGAGCTGCACAATGTACTATGGGCCTATCGGACAACCCCCCACTCAACCACTGGGGAGTCTCCTTTCCGACTAACGTACGGAACAGAGGTGGTCATACCCGTGGAAATCAGAGAGCCGTCACGGCATACCGAGTTCCCACTAGACGAGGAAGTAAACGACGAAGCACTGCACAAGGAGTTGGATTTGTTCGATGAGATCTGAGAAGGAGAAGCTCTCTAGGAAGCCTGTCTGAAACAATAAATCACTCTGCGCCACAACAACAAAGTCATCAAGCGCGAATTCGACGTCTACAGCCTAGTCCTCCGAAGGAACCAAAAGGAATCTCGTGAAGGGAAACTGGTCACCAATTGGGAAGGCCCGTACCGCGTCCGAGCGAAAACCGACACAAGAGCGTACTACTTAGAGAATCTAACCGGAGTACAACTCCCTCGACCTTGGAATGCTACAAAGCTAAAACAATACTATAGCTAAGCCATCCCGACCACACGTCCGGGACTTAGTGGTTCACGGGTCGCCATCGTCGGGGACCCAGCTCGGCCTTGGGCCGTGAAATGGTACTAGTGCGTGCTCAAACTTCCAACAAGCAGGGGGTTTCCCATAGAAGCCTCGAGCAAAAGACCCCCTGCACGATGCGGACACCTCGACCGAGACCTGCGGGCCACAACGTACCTTTGGCAGGATGTCCCGCTCGCGACGGACTATCCACGCCCAAGGATAGAGTCCCGAACGCGACTACATCCTCTCTTGGCAGCCTCTGTGGCCTCCATATCTAGCATATGCGCTAGACACAACAACAAGGTCGAATTATTTCAACACGATAAATAACAAGACATAAAGGTCGTAGTACAAATGAGCACAAGACCCAGAGTTAAAAACATCCATATTCAAATCAAAACATAAAATGGCGCGCAGGCCAATAATAGTGGACTCGCAGGTCCAATTACAAACTAAACTTCGGGAGGAGGCACAATCTGCCCGTCTACCATACGATGGAAATGACCAATGCCAACCGTCACAAGATCCACGTCGGGGTTGACCACCTATATCTGCTGGACAACTTGGTCGAATCCGAAGACGTGCTTATCATCCTCGAGTATTCCTCGAGGACCCTTATCCGGACTCATCCTCACCAGTGCTCCTCCGAACTTCACACGAGAGCTCCTTCTTCTTCGACCGGTTTCCACTTGGTTGTTCTTCTTCTACTTGTTTTCCTCGGCCTGGGCCGCTCGTTGTGGTCTTCCATGTTTTGAAGCTCTAGCTCAGAAATCCGGGCACGGGCCCTGTCGACCTTAGTTTTGAATGAAGAGGCTTCGTCATTTAGCGTCAAGGCGGTCTCGAGCACCCTGATGATAACGGCCACGTCGACGTTCAGGTTTTCCCTCAGTGTCTTTCGATCACATCCGAGGATAGCTTCTCTCCTCCTGCACCCCAGGGGAATTGCCGTCGACGAAGTGCCTCTGACCATAACATGGAGGCAACTCGAAGGCCTCCCCAGTTGAAGCCGAGGTCCCGGGAACCCCCTGCTCCAGACGCTAACTCCTTCGCCTTTTCAACGGTTGTTCAAGAGACGAGGAGGGGGAAGAAGTGGTCCCAGTCAGTTGGTTGTCGGCCCTCGCCAGTTCTTGAAGCGCGGCGACGCGATCCTTGGTCGATCCACGAGCAACCTTGTGCCTCAGTTTCAGCATGCGCTCCTCCATGGCCGCCATCCGATCTGCAAATGATAAAAATAAAGTTAGTATACATAATCAAAGGATGACTATCCCCCCTATCTCTGAACACATTACCTAGAAGTCTCAACGCGCAAATCGTATTTTGGTATTGATGTAACATCGGCAATATTTATTTCGTCGGGAGAAACATTCCTTCTCGATCTACGGTGGCCGGTTACCTTTCACGAAATTCTCCACCTCTCGTGAGTGGTCTGTCGGCTGCTTCACGGAATAAAAGTCTGACTATGGTGCTTTCGGTCCTATTCGCCTTTCAACGTCTCTCCCTCTTACCATCACGTCGGCGTTGCGTATCCTCGGCGGCATAGTGAGGGCTTCACAACATAGAAGCATTTTTTAAAGTCCCGGACGAATTCCAAATACGGCTGGAATAGTTTCCCCGACTGCTTAAAGGATACCCAGGCGTATTTTTCGCCGACCATCTGCCTTTGTAGGTGGAAGAGGCGGAAGAATAGGAGCAAGGTGGCCCCAATGTCCAGATATCTACAAACCAGCTCGAAAGCCCTCATAAAGGCTAGGGCATTAGGATGGAGCTGCGAGAGAGCGAATTCCAACCACGTGAACACCCCTGTTTGGAAAGCCGTGAAGGGCATGCGAAAGCCCGCCTCCCGGAAGACGAACTCATACATCGGAAACCTGGTTGATGCATACGAGGAGCATATCCTCCTGATCTCCCCAGGTATCTGCACGACCCATGAGGGCTCAAATCCCTCATCCAAGTCCTCGATTATGTTGAACACTGTTGAAGGGTCGACGACAAAGTCCGAGAGAAACTCCCTTGGTTCGGGAGCGACCCAAGAGAGGTCTGCGACCAATTTAATCCGACGGAGCGTGCTCATGCCCTCTCCTTGCGGATTTTCAGAAAGCTGTTCCCCGACACTTGAAAAGCAGCGAAAGAAAAGTGAATTCGACGATATCAAATCCACCCTTCCACCACAAGTCAAGTGAAAGGGCGAGAGACTCGGTTTGGACCGAAGCTCGGCCCCTCAATCTCCCTGGCCGACTATTCGGGCATGAAAACCCCCAAGAGGCCTACACCTGCACCCTCAACATTCTCAAGTCTCCTCGGGACATTCGCTCGGTTCCCCGGGAAGATCAGGTTACTCCCCATAGAACTTATAATACTCCTCGTGGGACCCATAATATTCCCCGTGGAACCCATAATATTCCCCATGGAACTCTTATTATTACCCGCGATACTCATTTGCTTCCCCAGCTGACTCATGTTCTTGCTCGAGACATTCAAAGATTTCCTCGCACAGCTCGTGATTCTCCCCGAGAAATGCATACTTATCTCCGCGATATTAATGAGATTCTCCAACGAAACTCAATCCAAACCCAAATTTAAAGAGAAAAATATTAAGGGTTTAAAGGGTATTTACCTGCGTTCGAGTTGGTAGACATCCTTAATATTGAAGACTTCGAGATTTTGCACCTTCGCGTGGAGAAATTAGGAAGCAAGAATTAGTGAGCTAAGTAAAGGATAAGCAAATGAAACCCTAAGTCACTTTTTATAGTCAAACTCCTTAGGCATTCGAAAGGTCAAGCCCTTTGAACGCCACACACCTCCTTAGGCAGTGACATGTGGCACAAGAGTTGACGTGTCAACTGGCCTGCCATCTGAAGCCACGCGGCGCTTCGCAAGTAATCCCCGACTACCCTCGTCCCCGAAGGTAGAGGATTAAGATATGCCCGCGATACGATTAGTGGGCATGCGCTAATTCATGCCCGCTGACCCCTCGGGTAAGATGCCACGACGGTAGGGTCCTAGCCGGACAGGTCCTCGTCTCAAAGTCATTACTCTCTGCGAGAACAAAGACTTGGGGGGCTCCTGTTTTGGACTGACCCAACATTTGGCCCATGGCCATAGAGGCCCAATCCTATAAGCAAATATGAAGGCCCATCTGCCCATGATGGATGGAATTCCCTTCCTGCGCTCGTTAGGGTCACAGACCAACAATTGCTTAACTACCACGTGTCCCCCGAGAATACCGGATCAAGCCATATATCTCCTCATCGTAACCTCCATCTGCCCTCCGCAAATACCGGGTCAAACAGCCCGCATATCCTAGAGCGGAAAACCAGGGGGAGGCCACGTGTTGGAGGGAGATAAAGAGATTGAGAGAGAGAGAGGGGGAAAGGGAGGGAAGGATGGAGAGAGGGTGAGATATGGATATATATATATATATATATAGATAGATAGATAGATAGATAGATAGATAGATAGATAGATAGATAGATAGATAGATAGATAGATAGATAGATAGATAGATAGATAGATAGAGAGAGGGTGAGAGAGATGTAGATAGATATATAGATAGATAGAGAGAGAGGGGTGAGAGAGAAAGATGGAGAGATAGATAGATAGATAGATAGAGAGAGAGAGAGAGAATAATAAATTGCATTAACATAGATGAGATACCTCTAAGGAATATGGATCTAAAACAATCAACTAAATAACCTAAAAAAGAAAAACATGTGGTGGTAATTTGCGACACATCATGTTAACTAATTACCACTACTAAATAGAAACTAAAATATGTCTGCATGTAACCGGTTAATGTGTTTGTGTAACTAGTTACACCATGAAAACACCTTATTTAGTCTCCAAAAGTGATTTTTTTACAAGCATTGACATGTTATCTCCCATGTTAACCGGTTACATCACTTGAATTATGATTTTCAACTAATTCACCACCTTAATTCAAGTTCTCAATACCTATGATCATCTTTAACCTCTTGATCACATCATTTGTGACTCCCTTAGTAAACAAATCAACAACTTGGTCTTCTCTTCTATAATATCCTAATCTTAATTTGTCTTCACCCACAAGCTCCCTTAATTAGTGAAACTGCATCTCAATATGCTTGTTTCTCCCATGTGAAACCATGAAACCGCATCTCCCTTAATGGCTGAAAAATTATCAACCAAAAGAGTGACAACCTCACCCTTATTGCTTCACAGCTCTTCGAACAAATTCATAAAGCATATGACTGGGCACACATATAGCAAAACAATAATATACCCTGCCTCACAAGAATAGAGAGCAACTTTTGGTTCTTTTATAGAATACCATGAGATTGGTGCTCCTCCGAACATAAATATTTATCCAACTGTAGACTTACGATCATCTTTATCTCCGCACCAATTGGAATAGCTAAAACCTAGAAAATTGCATTTTGTTCTCGTATCCACGGCGGGAAAGTGAATTTCGCAGCCAATAGACGCTTTGATGTATCTTAGGATCCTCTTGTCTAATCCTAAGTGATACACATTTCGTCTTTCATGAATCTACTTGCAATACCGACACTAAACACCAAATTTGGCTGCATATTGCACAAGTAACGTAATAATACAATCAACCTTCTATATTGAGTAGGATCCACTTTCTACTCTTCTTCACTTTTGGACAACTTCAACCTTGTTTCATCTGGTTAAATGGTAGCATTACAATCCATATAAAACTTGTTCATTATCTCAAGAGCATATCTCCTTTGATGCGTGAGCAGTCCCGTTTTTGACTTGTGGTAGCATATTTCTAAATTCTTTCATAAGTTCACTCTTGAGATTAGAAATACTTAACTCGTTGCTTCCTGTGATCAACAAATCATCCATATATAGACAAAGTAAGATCACACCTTCACTTGCATCTGTCTTCACATAAACTCCATGCTCGGACACACATTTTTTGAAACCAATATTAACTAAGAAACCATATATCCATTTGTGCCAAGCTCTTGGAGCTTATTTCAAACCATATAGTGTTTTTCTTAACTTGTAAAACCTACCCTTTTTATTCTTCACAATAGAGCCAGTGGGTTGATCTACATACACTTCTTCCTTAAGCGGACCGTTCAAAAATGTGAACTTCATATCCATTTAATAGATAGCCTAATTGTTGTTATTCACAATATAAACAACTAGCCTTATGGTTTTTATCCTAGCAAATGGTGCAAATACCTCATCAAAGTCAATGCCTTCTCTTGCGAAAATTCCTTCACAACTAATCGGGTCTTATGCTTGATTATTTCACCTTTGGGATTTACCTTTATCTTATAAACCCATCTTACACCAACCAACTTCTTAACTATCAGTAGATCAACCAATTCCCAAGTACTATTTTTCTCAATCAATTTCCAGCTCCTCTTTCATTGCACAACTCCACTTTGGATCACTCAAAGCCTCTTCCATGTCAACGGGATTGAATTTAGCCATAAGTATAAAGTGAACGAAATCACCATCATCATTGATCTCTTTATCTCAAAATAAATTACAATCTTGGAGTATTTGAGGCAAACCTCTTTGCCTAGTAGTATTTATAACCTTATCCTCCGTTATGGATTCTACACGTGGATGTTATGTACCTCCAGATTACCCAGAATCCATAAAATTACACGTGTAATCGATTAGTGTTTTCCTATAACTAGTTAATGCTTGTATGTAACCGGTTAACGTCTGCTAGTAACCGGTTACAAGCTTCTTGACATGTCTCAAATTGTTGATTACAATGTCCTGACTGATCACGATCCTCCTATTTTTAACATCAAACAACTTGTTACCTCTAGTAGGGTGATACCCAACAAGTATCATCATCTCACTTTTGTCATCCAACTTCTTTCTATGCTGACCTGAATTATGTCGATACGCCACAAAATCGAAAAACTCTCAAATGGTTTAGATTTGGCTTGATTATAGACTATGATTCTTATGGAGTTATCTTCTCAAGCTTCTTTGTAGGACACATATTCAACGTATATGAAGTTGTGGAAACCGCTTCTCCCCATAGCTCTTTCGGCAAGTTCTTCCCTTTTAACATGTTTCTAACCATGTTCATAATTGATCAATTTGTTCTCTTGGTAACACCTTTTTGTTGTGGTGTATAGGGTGGTACTACCTCATGTATTATACCATCTTCATCACAATACTTTCCAAATTCATTTGAGACATACTCGCCTCCATCATTTTTTGAGAACTTTGAGCTTGTGGCCACTTTTCCTCTTAACCATGGACATAAACTTCTTGAACACTTCAAATACCTCATCCTTTCTCTTTATTTGGTATGTCCATAACTTTATATTAAAATCATCGATAAAAGTGACAAATTACCTATTGCCACCAAACGAATCAACTTGCATCGACCTACACACATTAGATTACACCACCACAAGGTGACGCTTGGTTCTATAACCTTCATCCTTCCTGAATTTTATCTTTTGTTGGTTCCTGCACTCTTCACAAATCTCAGCTAGAATCTTGATGGATGGCAACCTAGTTACCATATTCTTCCTTTCCAATGCTTTGAGATTTTGTAAAATTGAGATGCCCAGATGATAGTGCCACAACCACTCATCTCGACTTGCTGGTGTAGCAAGATACCTATGCTCCATCACTTCCATCTCAATCTTGAAAGTCCTATTGGTATCCATAGGAGCTTTAAGGAACAAAACTTTGTTTGCAACCATAGCACGCAAAATCTTGTAACCCTTCTAAAGTAATTGGTCAATACTAAGAAGGTTACATTTGATTCCAGGAATTTAAAATACATATTTGATCAAGGAATTACCACCATCCCTTCTCATGATCAAAACATCACCGACGCGGTCCGCCGCTAAAGTGGTGTCATATACGAATTTCACTTTATTCTTTGGGGCTTAATTGATTTTTACAAACCAATATCTCATACCCATCATATGCGTAGAACAACCATAATCCAAGTACCACTCATCTCTGCATTGAACTCATTCTCTCACAGTCACCATAATATTTTCTTCAGAGCATATTTCTACAACATTCCTAGAACTGCTACTGCAGCCCACTGCTCCTACATACACCCTCTATGATCATGACCAAGAGTGTGTTATCATGATCTATATCTTGTCTTGAAACCTTGGCTTCATCTCCTTGAGATTCCATCTTATTCAAATTGCAATCTCTTACAAAATGATCGAATTTTTAACAATTAAAGCATTGCATCTTACTCTTATCAATCTTTTCTCTTTCACCTATATAGTTTCCTTGGACACCATTTTTGTTTCAGCTTCTCTCACCTCTTTGATGAGTCTAATTTTATGATTTTCTCCCACCAAAATTTTGAAAATTCCCTTTACTTCATGAGTCATTTTCCTTTTGACTTTTGAACCTTACAAAGCGATCTTTGCCATTGCCTTGTCGCTACTACTCTCATCAATCCTTTGTTAATGAGCCTCAAGAGAGCTTTGAAGCTCCTCTATGCTCAATGTCTGAAGATATTTCCACTCTTCTATTGCCACAACAATATTTTCAAATCTTGGGGGTCAAAGAATACAAGATTTTCGATAAACAATTATGCTTCGAAATAGTTTCTCCACAAGACTTAATTTGGTTCACCAACCGCGTAATTCACGTTAGGTAATCATTGATTGCCTCATTCTATTCCATTTGAATCATTTCAATTTTTTATTTGTGAGTTCGTAACCTCAACACCTTTGCCTTATCAACCCCTGCATAAGCCTTTTCCAAGATCTCCCATGCTTGCTTTTCCAATTTGCAATCACCAACTTTCTTAAAGTTGTGACCATCCACACAAGAATGGATCAAGAACAATGCCTTGTAATATTTCTTCTTTTCTTCCTTGAATGCAGTCTTTTGTGCATCAGTTGCCTATACAACAAGAGGATTTATACCATGCTTGACAACTTTAAGAACATCTTGGTAGACAAAAAACACCTTCATTTGCTTGCATCATTTGTCGTAATTCTTTGATTCCAAGGTTGGTAGGTTTATGGAGACGGTAGTCATGTTTATGCAACGAATTATGGATCAGAACCAATATTCTTGATCCCAAATGTTAGAACATAAAGATTTAATGGAGGTTTGGTGCTTATGGAGAGAGAGAGAGAGAGAATCAAAATTTACATTAACATAAGATGAGATACCTCTAAGATATTTATACAAGTGTTGGCTAACAATTAGGAGGTAAAGTTATCAAATAAATAATCTAAAAAAGAAAACACTAGTTGATAACCGGTTAACTAGTTATCAGTGCTAAACATGTAGTGTAAAACCCCCTTCTAATTCCCCAAATATTATATATTAAAATCAGAGTAAATAGAATGCATAACAAGAGGGCATCACATGATATTTCTTTCAATATTAAAATCGTACATGCACACTAGTCATAATCATAACACATATTTGAGTCTCATGCTTTAGAACAATTCATGCATCTTCACAGCGGATCATTTAATGTTCACAGATACTATCAATAATTACATCCCATACTATAATCATTTGATAAAAAGTAATGAATCCATAATATAACCAAGTCATCAGAATTCATGAATCGGCACCAAGGGCACATCAACATAGTATCTCAATCATACCAATCATAATAGATGAGAATACTTAGTAAATCTCATCAAAACAGAAATCCAGATAAATACCGTGTTACATGACTAGAGCAATGACTCAACTACCTAGTAAAGGATAAACTAGCTAGAGTCATTAGTTAGTCTCGTGCGAAGCACCGCTATTCTCACAACCTGCATGTTACCCACACAGAGGCAACATCATAACATAAGGGTGAGAATTCACACATTATCCAAAAGTATATAGATGAAAATAATAGAAACAAGATCTATTCACGGATTCCACACACTTCAAGTGATATTCCAATATAACATGATTATACAAACATTCCAAGTATAACATATTCATATTTATTACACATAGCATAAATGTCATCCATCCAAATGATTCAATTATCCATACGATTAAACATCACAATTTCATTACACACATCGCATATTCAATAATGACTCATGTGACAACAATGAAATGTGACTCAATATGAATGTGGTACCAATCTTGGGAACATTTCGTTAACCCCAATTTCGATTCATTATCATAGAATCCAAGCCACTTTCGATCCAGACAAGACCAAAAGCCTCCGCTACTTATCCCCAATGGGATCGAGCCAAATGTGAACCCAACGTTTCACCGCTACTTATCCATCATGGATCGAGCCAATTGTGAACCCAAAATTTCACCTCTACTTATCCACACAAGGATCGAGCCAAATGTATGCATGTACAACTCATCAAGACAACATATGTAAATTAAGATTATTCACAAAACCTCAATTATCCAAGCATATCATCACCATTCAACTCATGTGAATTATCCATCCATTGCACAACATCATATTTCAACAACAAAATCATTACATCTATCATATACATATCATCACATATAACCAATAACATTATGACATATCATTCCACCAATGTTATTCACAATATTCCATTAAGAATAGCACACACTATATTCAAGTAATCATCCATACATTGAAATAGTATTCGAACCAATCCAAAGTACATTCAATCACGATCAGATTAATTAATCACATACATAAAAATACTACAATAAATATAATCATATAAGATTTCATATCAAAAGATCCTAAAAATTGTATTTTTCATTCCAGGTCACGCTAAGCCCGGTCTATCGCGCTAAGCGCATCTTCCTGAATAAACAAACCCAAAAGTCAGAACATTTCGCGCTAAGCGGGCTTCTCCTTGTGCTAAGCGTGGTCTATGATACTGCACTTTTTCTGCTACGAACCAACTTCTTTTTCCAAGAAATTTCCATATAAAACCCATTCCAATAAACCAAATAACATCATTAAAGGGTATCCTAACATGTTTCTAGTCATGGGTCATCATTCTAAGTTGAAAAACATAAGTTTCCTTCAAACCCTAACATTCAAAGATTCTAGAAGTTAAAATTGAACAACCTAGCATGTTCCTAATCATTACCCACAACATACAATCAAACAATAACATGGATTCTCCCCATTACCTTTTGAAGATTCCTCTTCTAGGGTTTCCTCTTCACTTTTCCCTTTTCTCCTATTCTCTTCTCTTCTTTCGTCTTTCTCTTCTTTCACCAAATGACAATTCCAATTATGATATCCTTCTAACCCTTTACTAACTAGGATTGTCTTATTGAGATTAATACTTAACACCTCTCTATTACTTCTATTTTCATAAATAGGCCCAATACTAAATAACCACAATTATACTCATAAAACACAATTATTTAAATAACACACATATTCAAATAATTCACATTTAAATTAAAACACCCAATTAAACTAATTATTACATAATATAATATATAATAATAATAATTAATAATTAACTATAAAAATCTGGATGTTACATGTAGCATGTGTTTGATTTTACTTTTGAATGTTACAAATTACGGTGGAAATATTTTTTACTGTGAAAATAAGAAGCAACTATTTGTGGCTTTTGTTAAACGTACATTTTTTTCATCTCCCACCGTGATTCCAAAGAGGCTAATAATCAATTAACGTGTTTGTGTAATCAATTACTGCCCAAAAAACAACATATTTAGACTTCAAGTTTGAATTTTTTACTGTTCTCCACCTTTTTACACAAAAATACCATAATGCTATTGTCATCATACAAAATACCAATATACCATTCGTTCAAAAAAAATCTATTTTTGAAACATAGCTGCCGCCCTTTGAATGGGCGTGTGTGTGTAAAAATAAAGTGCAATAAATTAATCCGCCATTGCATGTTGTGTAAAACTTTTTTTTTTAAGTTTTAATTTTAATTTAATAGTTTATAATTATAATTTAATAACTTATTTATATTATAATTAAATAATAGTTATATTATAATTAATTTATTTTAGTAATTATATTGTAATTTATTTTAATAAGTTATTGATGTTATAATTAAATAATAATTGTATTATAATTTATTTTAATAATTTATTTAATTTAGTAATTATTTTAGTAAAACAATAAAAAACAATAAAAATAAAAATAATAATATATAAATTCATTAAATTAAACCAACATTTGGAACAAATAGAATAAAACATTACTTAAAAAATAATTTAATTCTAGTGGGGGTTTTGGCCGGGTCGTGTGAAGCACTAGTGAGTTCCACAAAAAGGAGATTGTCTGTTGGTCCGTAGAACCATACCATGAGGTTCCTGTGCAGGTTGTTCTTCTGCTGGTTGTGGTTGAGATGAAGGTCCAACATCATTGTCGTTCATCAATAATGCTATCATTTCTTCATTGGTAAATGGCATTTCAGTTGCACTTCCATAACTTAATGTTGTTCCCTCGAAATTCCAATTTCGTATGTTATCGGTTGGCATTTGGCTATGTACTGGGGGTTGGTAACATTCGGGTGTGGTAAAATATTGGGTTGGGAAAAATGCATTTGTTGTTGGGGTGTTTGGTAGGTGGAGTCTTGTGGAATTTGTAGATTTATTGAAGTAGGTGGTAGGTTATGCGATGTTGACGGGAAAAATTTGAAGATTGTTATTGGGTTCTCCATTGGGATGGATTAGGTGAGTGTGTATGTTGATGAGACCGCTGACTTGGGGTAAAAGGTGATTGTGTTAGGAAGAAAGATAGTTGGGTGTTATGGAATTGTTGGTTGTTGGTCATGAATGAGTGTTGGGCGTAAGTGTTTGATGATGGTCTGGTGTGTTAGACATTTGAAGATATTGGTTGGTTTCGAGGGTCAAATAAAAAGTTACGTGACAAATACAGATAGGAAACAGACCTATACCAATTCATGTAATCCTTACTCGGTTTACATTCATTTGGCATGATATTTCCTTGTAAGACTTTATCTTTGCGGTTATGCCATTGACGACGCTCTTCCTTCAAATGATTTTTCCACGGAGTATGAGACCATTGATAAATTGGAGAGAAAATGTGCATTGTGTCGTCTCCTGGAACATAACCGAACGCGATGCTCTAATGTAGGAACTAGTAACAATTAGTTTTTTTTTCATGTCTCAAAGTTGTATTACATAATGACATTAAGAAATTAAGTGTTTCATCCACTAGTACTTTTGTATTTAATTTAAATAACACCTCCATAAGACAACACATAAATTAGATACTTGAACAAACTTTAAAAAGTAACAACAACATTTAAACCTAAACATCACCAACAAGTTCAAAATAAACACATAAATTAAATACTTAAACATACATAAATCTTAGACAACAACAGTTAACCTAAACATCATCATCAACTTCAAACAAACACAAAAACATCTCTAGGATATTACAATCAATAACACAATCACGATTGATCCCATCATCATCATAAGAACACATGCATCGTTGTAAACAAGTCTCCAAGAACAACTTGGTCCGTTTAAGTCGGGTTCCATAACTAGTCTCTCAATCTTTTGGATCGTGTCAGCTTTAACCATTTCTTCCTCCAACCATCCCGCCAAGTGCATGTGCAGCTGCTCCAATTACTGCGTGTTAAGCAGTTTGATCTTCATCGGAGGCTTCACAGGAAAAAAATCAATGTTGCATCTCTTTTCATGTATGGAAACTCTAGGAACTCTCTGTCAGTTGAAGACATTTTAAAGATAGAACTGAAGAGTTGTGTGTAAGCGTGGTGAAGATCATTCAACATTAATGGTATTTATAGATCACAACAAAAATTATTAAATAACAAAGTAATTAGAGTCTCCGCCTATTGCATCCGCGGACCTGTACATAAATAATAAAATAATGAAAGCCTCCGCCAATTGCAGTGACGGACCTGTAATTAAATAATAAAATAATAAACACTCTCTATCGATTACAGTGACAAATATGTAATTAAATAATAAAATAATGCAAGACTCTATAATATTATTTTATTATTATATATAATGTTAATTTTAATTTTTATATATTTTAAAACATTATTTTTAAATATTTATTCTATAATATTTGTTATATATATATATATATATATATATATATATATATATATATATATATATATATATATATTTCTTTAAATTTTAAATATAAAAATAAAAAAAAACGCAATCCCACACTGCCGCCCCTGGAAATGGCGGTTGCTTTATAAAAAATAAAGGACCCGTCCTTTGAATGGGCGGGTGTTCTTACTTTTGATTTTTTTTGTTTGAATGGATGATATATGTTAGAGGGAGATTTAGGAGCATTGATATATAGTGCAAGAACATTTGTGAGAAACACACCACTTTGTCCCTAAAATCTTAAGGTGATAGGTGAGTGGGTTCTGTCACTTATACATGCTTAAGTCTCCACATTCCTATTCAACGTGAGACTATTTTCTCACTTACTCACACTTGCTATAATATTCTAACATTACCCCTCAAGCGTGAGTCCACAATGCTCCCCCACTTGTATCGCTGTTGACACCTTGCAACGAAACACATTTACTTAGGTGTTTCGATACTAATTCGGTCCCTTTCTCGAACCAAAGACTCTGATACCATGTTAGAGGGATATTTATGAGCATTGATATATAGTGTAGGAACATTTGTGAGAAACACACCATTTTGTTCCTAAAACCTTAAGGTGATAGGTGAGTGGGTTCTCTCACTGATATATGCTTAAGTCTCCACATTCCTATTCAACGTGAGACTATTTCCTCACTTACTCACACTTGTTATAATATTTCAACAATATATTAGAAAATAGTTTTGAATGGTGTGTTATTTTGGAATAAAACTAACAAAAAGATGCTAGCATACAAGTTGTAACCAGCAGCTCTTCCATTTAAATTATGATTTTCAACTAACACACAAAACCATATAATACTTGAATGCCTCAATAATTGGCCGTAGGGAATGTATCCCATGCTTTCACAAGTTTGTAACAATGCCTGCAAAATAAAATTAAAAAGCATAACAACACATTAAAAAATATCAATACTAATATCCAGCCCTTAAAAAGTTTTGTGCTCATCAATACATGGCCGCCAATATTTTTGTTCTTTAATTTTCAGAGGAAGCAAATGAAAAAGGTAAAAAAAAAAGAAGTGAATTACAAAGGGACCAAATGAAGAAAAAAATAATCATTTTTCACATTGGTAAAAAGTAAAACTAAGAATCCAAGGACAAAAACTGAATTATTGTGTTTGAAAGTTCACACTTCCCTCTTCACAGTTCACAGATATAAAGTAGAAATGTGACCAATTTTTGGAATCTTATCAAGATGTTAAAACATCATTCTCACAAAGGAGAAGAAAATGTGACACTTTTTTGTTGAAGAGAGAGTGTGAAATAAAAGCAAAAAGTAGAAAAATAGGACACGATGTTCTCTCAATCAATCTTTTTCTTTAGCCATGTTAGCTCCAACATTGTCCTTTATCTTATGGACACATGAATCACTTTTACTTTCTTGTCTAGGACACACTCTTTGTCACATAAGTGCAAATTGTTATAGACTTTATTTAAGTTGAACCATTGTGTTCTGGAAAATTTCCAATTTTTGGTTTTCTTAGTTGTTCTATATGTGTAGTTAATTGATTTGTTTACTATAAGTTGTTGATGCAACTAATTATAAGTAGGACACTATGGTTGGTTCTAGACTCTATGTATAAGTGGTGTCGCATTCATGGCTGAACATAGCTTGTGTTTCATCTAGCATGTCTTTATATTATTTTTTATTTATTAATTTTTTGTTTAATTATCTTTATAATATTTAATATTAATGTGTTTAGAGTTGAATTCTAATGTGTATTTAGAATTTAATTAATTTTTTATTAAAATAAAAAAACTTTATAGAAATTTTATAATAAAATAAAAAAATATGTATAAAATTTTTATAATAAAATAAAAAAATATTTATAATTTTTTTTATAATAATATCACTCAAATCTAGTGTATAATACAAACAAGAACTTTTTGTAAAACAGATACAAATAATTATTCACTAAAATAAATAGATAGAGACGTGATGTGAGTATATATATTTTAATACTCACATTTTCTTATATTTATATATTGTAATTTTAAAAAATATCACAATCATTATAATTTTTAATATGAATATTTGTTTACTTTCTAATTTAATAATAAACTCTTTAAAATATTTTTAATAAAAGATTTAATTATTAAATCATGAAATAAAGGAAATATTAGATTATTGAATATCTTAATATTGTTTATTTTATTAAGGAATATAAATTATAATTTATAAAGTCACAAAATATTAAATATATAAAACAATGCTGAGAGAATCATAATTTAAAGATTGTCAATATAAAGTAAAAGAAATAATCAATTCATGAAAAGAAAAACCAAAAAATAAGTTCAAAATAACGGTCAAATTTAAAGAATTATATGAGTAAATTTGCAATTATATACTAGTGCTTAAGAAATGGGAAGATAAAAATGAATACATGTTTATCTTAATTTAATAATTTTGTTAAGACATGTTATGTTATCAATGGATTTTAGACATCTCTAGTGATCTTTATATAAACTAGTGGAAAATATGATTACTTTTATACCTAACATTAGTGTCTCAAATAATGTAGCCACCTTCAATGCCAACAAAGAAAAAGAAGAAAATTAATTTAAAAATATATAAATATATACATGGGAGAAAAATAATGATTTAATCACATTCTCTTAAAGGTCTATAATTAAAGACGTGAATAATACAGTAAAAGCATCTTGCCATAAAGCTTTCATTTAAGGCATAAAGGAGCCGAAGCTTAAAAATGATGGCCAGGGAAATGATCTCCATTCTCCATGTGCTACAAAAAGTTTTTATACCTTTTTAATTAACTCTTTATTTTTCTTATAAAAAAATTATAATTCAATTCGGTAAATTAAAAATTAAATGAGATACATCACTCGAACACATTTATAAGTACTAATCTTTTTTAGATTTATTGAATAATTGATGTATCTAATATAAAATAAGGACTAGATACATCATTTATTTAATAAATCTAAAAAGATTTTATTGCTTATAAATATGTCTGAAGAGTGTATTTATACCACATCAAATAATTTTTTGTCTCGTGGATCATTATCAGTACAATATTTATTTATTTTAATCAACACTTATCTTTATTTGGGAGTAATTTTTATTTTCAAATGTTAAATTTTTTTTTCTTTTCACGAATCCTTTTTATATGATTATTTAATACAATTTAGTTTATATATCTATGATCATCATTTATTTATAATTAAATCTTCACTTCAAATTTACATTTGTCTAAATATATTTTATACACTATCAAATAAATTTATTGGTGCATGAGCATGTGCATCTAACTCGTATTTTTATAAAATTAAATAATTTGATTAGTTTAAAATAATATGAATATCCAAGTTATTGAATATTAAGATTATGTTTTAAATATAACAACAAATTTTTAAAATACTATTTTTAATTTTAAAAATTCATAAAAATTATTTTTAAATAAAATTAGTTTCCTTAAATATATAAAAAAGGATGACTTCTATTTTTGAGAATTGAGAAGTAATGAAAGTATTGGTACTAACTTATTTTTTAAACCAACATTTGAAAATTTGGCAATCATGTTTCTCATCATTCTGTTTCTCCAAAAGTTCATTAGTACTGTACTTAACTATAGCTATACACAATTGACAGGACCCCCCTGACAATAAGTATTGGAAGACAACTTTCAGTATACATCAATCACTCACAATGTTTTCTGAATAAGTCTGATCTGCTTACAACTATAAACACTAATCATTTGAGTTATGTAGAATATGTTGAAGTAAAATATTAAAAACCAATGACTATTGGGTAATTTTCCAATAGTACTACTACAATTTACTTAAAAAGTTTATGTACTACAAATAATTTGTCATAAGATTATGGTATATACTCTAACTCAAATTCTATAAAAAATCCATAAATAATAATATACAATTTATATAAAAATTTGATGTACTAAAAATAATTTATCTGAAGAAATATGGTATCCTCTAACTCAATTCTATAAAATTGATTCTCATTTTGAACTGAACTACCATACTATTTTAAAAAAATTATGGTAAAATATAATTCAATCTACAAAATCGATTTGTAAAATATATATTTAAACTACATTTTATCTTATGCCGGATTTTTAACCATTTGAAAAAAACATGAATGAAATAAAACATATCATGCAATGTATCATGGATCCAACATATGAACCAAAGAAACATGTAGACTAATAGTTAGGCATTGACAATATCACGGTGCCATTAGATCACAATATATTATTAAGTGGACATTATAATGAAGATAATAGCACCTACAAGAAAATGAACAAATAACATGAACCTAAGATTATGGAAAAGAGGAAGCAATTAATGAGTAAAGAGTCCAAACAGATGGGGTCCAATATATGTTTGGATGTTATGTATTGTCTTCTAACTCAATTACACAGTCAAATTTCTATCACGTGATTTAAGTACTTCAAGTTTTTCAATAGTAAACAGGTGTACTTTTTGTTTGTGGCCATAATTCTCTTCCATTTACTAAGATACAATGTAATCAACACAACATGTACTTGGTTAAAATTTAACACTCTTATAGAAAGATGATTCCAGTCACTAAAGTAATTTTTAACTTCTACTTCTTATAATTTACTTAAACAGCACATTCTTTTGCTTTTGAACCAAAAAAAGAAAAACGTTGCAATTTTCATTCTAGCAGTTCTTCGGACACGGTTAGAAAATGTTAGTATTATGAACTCAAAATGAACGATAGAAAGCAAATTCTCATTGTGATTACAAGTATTATTGTGTATATACATTCAAGGTGACTTGCACCATAAGCAAGTTAGACCATACCAATACTATAGCATAACTCATATTAGTGCCGGACAAAATTAACAAATTCGGTCCAATCCATCCGATCCAAAATAATCGAAAGCTATCGGTCGGATCAATTTCGAGTTATCAGGTCAATTGGGTTGAATGTTTGGTTTAAAATGGATAACAATGGGTCCGTTCGGTTTACTAAATTCAACTCAGAAAAAACCAAAACCGACAGGGCCATGATATATATTAATTTAGACACGCCTAATACTTAAACCCAGACCAAAACAAAACAAACCTTTATAACTCAAGTTTCACAAAATAAAACATTAATTCACTTCACTATCATCTCTCTTTCTTGCGCCGCCGTTCATATGAATAATTAAACCCTTTTGCATCACCACACCTACTCCAAAAAAAAAAAAACCCATCTTTCTTTTTTCCAATGTGTCTCCATCATCAAACTGCATCTCTTTCTTTCACTTCATTGCTATCTCTACAAACCATAACCAGAGACAATGAGTTCTTCAACAGAGAAACAAAAATTCACAATAAAGAATAATCAACAACAATCACAAATAAACCAGAAGAACAACAACCATTTTTCATCAACAAAGCAACGACCATGAATTTGACCACCTTCTAACGAACACCGCAATGAACTCTGAAAAACAAAACAACAATGAAAGACCATTCTACAACAAGAAGCCAGGAACAATAAGCATTACAATGGGAAGGGATGAGTGACACAAACTTCTGATAAAACCGTTCCATCCGATTCATCAAATCGATAAACCATGAATCCGTGAACCGACAAAACTGCACCTTAAACCGGACGAAAACAAATGTGTATTACCCAACCGATGGTTAGATCGGTCTAAGGTTTTGGGCTTGAAAACCGAACCGATTCGACCGTTGTCCACCCCTAATTCATAGGGTATAACTTGTTGGGAAAATAACAACAAAAAAAAATTCTACACTGGCGGAAGCATACCCACAAAAGCAAAAAAAAAAAAAAAAAAATTCAAAAAATAAAACTCACAAAATCACAATTCAACTTGAAATTTTTATAAAAAATTACAAACCCTCCAACTGCAATTTTTAAGGAGAAAATTGCAAACCCTCCAAACTGTAATTTTTAAGGACAAAATTACAAATCCTTCTCAATTGCAACCTTTGAACGAAAAAATTGTAAAATCTATCTCAATTGCAATTTTTGGATAGAAAAATGGAAAACCCTCTTTCAATTGCAATTTTTGGATGGAAAAATTGTAAACCCTCTCAAGAAACTATTTGTGAACGGAAAAATAGAAACCGTCTCTAGACACAAATACCCAAAACCCCAATATACCCAAAAGACTATATTTTGTTGTTGTGTTAAAAACTCAAACTAATTATCTCTATTTATATTAATACTCAAATTCTATTTTCTTTCTACTACCCGATGGGGGACTTGGATGAATATAATACTTAACCCAACAAATCCTCCCTTCATCAAAAGTCTCACATATCTTCACTTTATCTTCAACTTCATCTTCAAAGCGATCATTATAATTATAATGATTAGCCACATTAATAAGATTATTACTCTTCAATATTTTGTCCTCTTCATCCCTTGATCAAAATTTTATTACTCTTCCTTTTTCGCTTGAAATTTTGTGACTTTTCCTTCCTCCCTCGATCAGAACCCTAACTCTGATACCAATTGTTGAGAAAATAACAATTTTTTTTCTACACTGCCGAAAGCATACCCACAAAAAAAACATAAAAATTCAAAAAATAAAACTCACAAAATCATAATTCAACTTGTAATTTTTACAAAAAATTACAAACCCTCCAAACTGCAATTTTTAAAGAAACAATTACAAACCCTCTAAACTGCAATTTTTAAGGAGAAAATTGCAAACCCTTCTCAATTGCAACTTTTGAACAAAAAAATTGCAAAGCCTCTCTCAATTATAATTTTTGGACGGAAAAATTGCAAACCCTCTCTCAATTGCAGTCTTTGGACGGAAAAATTGCAAACCCTCTCAACAAACTATTTTTGAACGGAAAAATAGGAAACCATCTCTAGACACACAAATACCCAAAACCCCAATACACCCAAAAGACTACATTTTGTTGTTGTGTTAAAAACTCAAACTAACTATCTCTATTTATATTAGTACTTAAATTCTATTTTCTTCCTACTATCCGATGTGGAACTTGGATGAATATATTACTTAACCCAACGTAACTAACTCTAACCACTTTGTAACTGAAAATAACAACATGTCACATTAGTTGGTGATTTTGTTGATGTGTGGACGAGGCATCATTATGACCAATGGTATTATTGTTAACATGGTTCAATATCCCCCACGAGTTGAAGGTTGATAAATGTTTATCATCTTCAATTTGACTAGTAGTGCATGGAAAGGTTGAGGTTGAAGAGATTTAGTAACCAAATCTACAAGTTGATCCTTGGACTTGACAGGGAGCAGCTTCAAGAGACCTTGGCTTTGTTTTTCTCTAATAATGTGGCAGTCAATCTCCAAATGCTTCGTTCGTTCATGAAAGACATGATTGGAAGCTAAATGTATCACACTATGGTTGTCAAAGAAGATGACATGATTTTTTATACATGTGTTGTGCAAATCCTGTAGAAGATACAACATCTATTGAAGTTCACATGTCGCAACTGCAAGAGCTCTATACTCAGCTTCAGATGAGGAACATGATATAGTGAGTTATTTCTTTGATATCAATGAGATTATGGATCTTCCAAGAAAGAAACACTGTTCGGAGATGAATCTACGTGTATCAACACATCCTACCCAATCAGCATCAATGTAGCCATGTAACTATAAAGTGGAATCTCGAGGAAGCAGAATGCCACAAGCTGGAAAAGACTTGAGGTACCTTAATGACAAACAACTTTTAAATGGAAGAATATAGGGTGTGACTGATACTGACTTAGTTGTTATATGCAGAAAATGATATATGGTTGTGTAGTATTTAGGTATAACAATATCCCTATGAGTATACGTTATGAAGGAATATCATGGTAAGATGCGCTTGGGTCTTGGTGCAATTTGATAGTAAGGTCTGCAGGTGTAGAAACAAGTTTAGTGTCAAGAAAACTTGAGTCTTCTATCAAGTCTAAGACATATTTACGTTGGTAGAGAAGAATGTCTGCATTAGAATGTGCAACTTTGATACCTAGAAAATATTTTAACTTGCCCAGATATTTGATTTTGAAAGTGTCTTCCAGAGCTTCTTTGATAAAACAAAATTCACTGATGTCATTGCCTGTTAAAATCACATCATCTACATAGACCAACAATATTGTGAGGTGTAAAAAGTATTTTTATAGAGCAAGCAACTAAAAGTCTTATTACCTACTCAGAATTGGTCGTTTTTGTGTTATTTTACGTTCCTTTAGAATAGCGCTATCCATACCATTAGTTGGTAGGTAACTCCATTCGTTGGATGTAAGCGGGACATTCGAAGGGACATCGTATGGTCATAGAAGGCAACTTGTAGGAAGTATCCTAGCACATTCGAAGGGACTATCATCATTTTTCGTAGGCGACAATCGAGGGTCAAGATCATGTATTCGGAGGCGACATCGTGGGTCTATGATCTTTGTATCGAAGGGACTATGATGATTTGTTTGAAGGCAACGGTGCTAGAATACCTCTACGTTCGAGGGACTTGCCCATTTGTATTCGTAAAGGCAACGAGAGAATTACCCTAAGGGTGCATGTGTGAAAGAGTGTGTCAAATTCAGGTATTTTATCTTGGAGTTATGAGTGGTCTATGTCCCATTTTATCTTGCCATACACGCCTAATTACTAGCAGTTTATAGGGTGCGGAAATTAAATTGCGGAAAGATAAATCCTACGCTATTACATGGCTTTGGGGCAGATACATAATTGAAAGTGCGGAAAATAAAAGTCCTAATTAAACTATTACATCTCATAGACAATTACATAATTGGAGAAGAAAAGCGATAAAAATTGTCCGAAACGGTATAACCTGTGAACAGATGAAAAATCGAAAAACGAAAGAAAATTGCATAAGAGGAAAATGTTAGTAAAAATAGGTATTTTTGAATGAGAAAAACGTTTTTATGCTAATAATGACATTAATATGATAAAATAATTTTTTGGGAATTTTTGGAGTTAATTTGATAATTTAAAAACAATTAAAAGTCATTTAAATGATTAATTTGTAATTAAATTAAATATGCATGCAAAAATAATATTTTTAATTTTAAAAATTAAATAAATATTTTTCTGATGATTATGCAAAAAATAAATATTTTTGGTGTTTTTTAAATGCATGATAAAAATATTAGAAGATAAATTAAATTGAATGAAAATATTAAAAGAAAAATAAGAAAATATGAAAAATAAGTTAAGTTTGTAAAAAGAGAAAAAACATTTGGTCCTAACCAGGTTCAAACCCAGGACCATGGAGAGCATCTTCTCTTGCCAGCGCCTTAACCACTACGCCACAATGCACTTTGTGTCTGAAAAATAAAACCAATGGTTTATAACCATATGCGTGTCATGGATTTGAATTCAAACACAGTCAGCCATGTGGACCCCGGTCAATATGAATGGACGAATCAGAGATCTCCCTCACGCCACGCCAGCCTTCACCGGTCAGAGCAAGTCAACGACGCCGGAGCCCTAGCTCCGGTTGTCTTCTCCGGCCAACCTGAAATCAAAACTTGCTAAATACGCGAAATAAAAAGCTCTAAGGTACCCTACCCCCCTAAATCGGACCCTGTGAATCCAATGGTGGTGTTAGTTTCGATTGAAAACGCCTAGCTACCGTTCAAGCTCAACAGTCAAGAACCCTAAACATGGCAAATCGAATTTCTGACGTTCAAGCTATGCAACGATGGCCCAGATCAATCATATAGAGCCTCATGAACACAGTAAAACCATTAGAATCGATTAAAACAAGCAGATAATAAAAATGCAATTTCAAGAAAATTTTGAATATGTATGAACATGTATGCATCGATTCAGGCTGTTTCAATCATTGGTAATGATGTATTTTGCTCAATTTTCCACATTTTTGAATGTTCTTGGACTTTTTAGAAAGCTATGAGTGTCCTATAACCAACCTCTTTGGTTTCATCTCAATTGGAGTTTCCATGCTCAATAAATATTCAAAACAAAATGTTGACTTTTTGTTGACTTTGAAAAGGATCTGTAATGTTTTAATCCATACCTTCCAAATGAAGCATTTTTTGAACATTCTTGTGAGACATGAAGTTGTAGAGAATTGAATTTCCTTCAAAATAAGAGGTGGTGGAAATTTTTTTGAGAAAGTATGAAGAAGTTATGCTCAGTCAAAGTTAAGTTGACTTTTCACTGAGAAACCCTAATTTGGAAAGTTTGACTTTTGAGCAAATCTTGAGTTTTCTTGATGAATCATGATCAACCCTTGATCAAATGATGAATGTAACTTCAAAATGAGGATGTTGACCAAAAATCGTGAAGTTTGATGTATGTTGACCACAGCTTGACTTTTGTCCAATACAACTGATTTTCAACCATCTGAGCAATTGTTTGAGGAAACTTGACTTGTGAGGCTTGAAACTTGACATGGAGAATCTTTGAAGCATATGAGGAGGCATGATGACCATTGGAGATGTTGGAAGTCCATCTGGATCTGAGAATTGCCAAACCCTAGTTTGGGTTGATTGTCTAGGAGAGGGTTTGTCTGATCAACCCTTGAAAAATCCTTGAGCATGGATGTATGAAATGTCTTGAGAAGTAGGAGGGCAAATTTTGGGGTATGACAGCTTCCCCTGTTCAATCTTATTGTACTGGAAGGGTTAGATTGGCATGCTTGCCTTTCGTGACCTGGAGGTAGAAGGTGATTGAACACTCGAGTACACCTGAAAATTTGCACTTGCTGGTGATGGATGTGGGAATGGGCTTACAGATGCCATTTGAAAGAAGTTGGAGACTTCGCCGGGGAATGAGTCGTACGCTAGACTCGAGATTGTTGTCTGAATATGAGAACTGACGGAGATGGGCTTAAGATGCCATCTGGAAAGATCGATGCTGGGGAGTGAGCCATATGCTAGGCTCTGTAGACGTTTTTGGAAGGAGCATGGAGATGGGCTTAGGATGCCATCCGGAGGGAGTCGTACGTTAGTCTTCGTGCTCATCATTGAATGAAGTTATTGGTTTGTACTGGTTTTTTAACCAAATATGCAGCATTCTAAAAGTTGAGAAATGTTGATGAGTAGTCGGAGATGGGCTTAAGATGCCATCCAAGGCAACTGAGTCGTACACTAGACTTTGTAGTTGATGTTGATAATAAGAGGGAGTCGGAATACATCTTCATGTTGATTACTCTGAGGGGATAGTAGTTGACAAAATATGGACAGCTTCCCTATTGTGCTTCGGGTACTGATCCAATGCCTGTTATCGGAGGATAACTTGTGATCGTTTAGATAGTTTTCCCGTTTGGCTTCGGGTATCAATCCTGGATCTGTTGTCGGAGGACAACTGGGGCGGTCTTTCAGATAGTTTTCCTGTCTGGCTTCGGGCATTAATCCTCGACCAGTTGTCGGAGGACAACTAGGGCGGTCGCTCGAATAGTTTTCCGTCGGCTTCGCATTAATCCGGACCGTTTGTTTCGTATGATTTTCACCTGCTTTGGAAAAAACAAGGGAAACTTTGATAGAATTTTGTTAGTCTTATGCAAAGTATGATGCATGACGATGTGTATGAATGACATATGCATATATTATGACTTTCATGGGTAATGTATGAATGATAGATGTTGTGGTATTTCAAAACATATCCATCTTGAAGAAGATGCGGATGTTCTGCTTGGAGATTTCTGACTTCTGTTTGGGGATGAAACGGATGGAAACCCTGAGAAGAAAGATAACCTTGATTCCTCCGATGCACTATCTGACCAAGTCTTGAGCCTAGATATTGTTGAGGATGGTAGAGATCGTGCTGTTGAGGATCTCGTGTGTAGACCCTGCCTGGGAAAATTTGGAGGTACCCTACTGGGGATCTTGCGCGCAAATCCTGCTGGAGAGTACTTGATAATTGCCGGGAGACCGGGTTTGAAGGATCTGGAGCCCGTCGAAATCTCTGGTTGGGGAATAAAAGATGTGGGTTTCCTCCGATGCACTATCTGACCAAGTTTCAAGTCCGTTACCGCTGCCGGGAGGTGATGATTCTCGAGGGATATTCTCGGGATAAATACCTCAAGATGAACCGCATCGCTGGAAATCTGTTGTCACATGGTTTAGTTGAGTGGAATCACTGCTCGAGGACTAACGTATACTCCGCTGGGGAAGGTGAGCGACACCTCTATGTGGAACATGCTCTGCGGGGGAAGATATTGGTGACTTTCGTCGTCCTCTCAATTCCTAGAGCCTGTAGTAATTACTTTTGCATGTTCACTTTTCGCATGTTTCTGAATAGATTTTTATTGTCAGATGCATATAATCATTCAAAGCAAACGTTGGACTTTATGCAAACAACAACAGTGAAAATTGTAAAGAGAAAGAACTTGTATTAATTTGAAAGGCGACGTATGGCCAAGTAGTTTGTACACAAGAAAAGTAAAAAGCTATGCGGAAACAATCTCGTTAAGTTCCAACTATGCTAGTACTCATATATTTCAACTATCTCATCTCCTTGCGTCGAGAAAGTGAGTAGATGATTGTCGCCATTTGAATCTTGAATGATAGTAGTCCGAAGAAGGTGATCCGACGGACATAGTCGACGCTTAAATCCTAACTTTTGCCTAGACCGCCCTTTCTTTTCTCGATACCCTTTTTGCCCAAGCCGCCTTTCGTGTTTTCGACTTACCGTGTACATGTTTTGTATATATATCCTTAAATTTTGCCCGAACCCTTTGGTTCGCCAGATGCCCTTATTTTTGCCTAGGCGACCGACCTAGCGGGTCCCTTTATGCGTAGTATTTTTGACTATGTCCGCTCACGTGGTGTGGAAGTCTTCACCATCCATGGTGCTAAGTATCATAGCTCCGCCGGAAAATCTTTTGACTACAAATGGTCCCTCATAGGTGGGAGTCCATTTGCCCCTGGGATCACCTTGTGGAAGGATGATGCGTTTGACTACTAGATCACCAACTTGGTAGACTCGGTGCTTGACCTTCTTATTAAATGCTCTGATCATTCGTTTCTGATAGATCTGTCCGTGGCAGATGGATGCGAGTCGTTTCTCGTCAATCAAGTTAATCTGGTCAAGGAGATTCTGGACCCAATCTTCTTCGCCTAACTCTGCGTCCTGGAGGACTCTGGTTGAGGGTATCTGAACCTCAATTGATATGACCGCTTCCATACCATATACAAGAGAGAAGGGGGTTGCCCCTGTTGATGTTCGTACCGTAGTACGATAACCATGAAGAGAAAATGGTAACATCTCATGCCAATCTTTGTAAGTCACTGTCATCTTCTGTATAATCTTCTTAATGTTCTTGTTGGCGGCTTCCACTGCGCCATTCATCTTAGGCCGATAAGGAGAAGAGTTGTGATGCTTGATGTTGAACTGCGTGTAGAGTTCGGTGATCATCTTGTTGTTGAGATTAGAGCCATTATCTGTGATAATCCTTTTGGGAGTGCCATATCGACAGATAAGATTATGTTTGATGAATCGAGCCACAACATTCTTGGTAACAGATGCGAACGAGGCTGCTTCTACCCACTTGGTGAAATAGTCAATTGCCACAAGGATGAAACGATGTCCGTTGGAAGCGGTGGGATTAATTTCTCAGATCATGTCAATGCCCCACATTGCAAAAGGCCAAGGAGCTATTAGGAAATTCAGAGGTACTGGAGGTACGTGCACTTTGTCGGCATATATCTGGCACTTGTGACAAGATCGAGCATAGCGGTGACAATCAGCTTCCATGGTGGACCAATAGTAACCTGTTCTCAAAATCTTCTTAGCCATCGTATGTCCACTAGAGTGGGTACCAAATACGCCTTCGTGTAACTCTTCCATAAGATGTTCTGTTGTTTTTCGGTCTACACAGTGGAGTAAGCACAAGTCGTGGTTGCGCTTGTATAAGATGTCGTTGCTGAGGAAGAATTTGGATGCAAATCTTCTCAAGAACTTCTTATCATTGATGATGCCCTGGATATTCCCGAGTCTCAAGATACCTCTTCACGCCATAGTACCAAGGTTTCTCTCGTATCAAGCTCATATCAATATGCTGGTTCGTCAAACTTCTCGATGATGATCTGGGGAGCCTCGTTGTCCCATCTGACCTTGAACATAGTCAACATTGTAGCTAGCGCGTCTGCCAACTGATTCTCTTCCCGTGGAATGTGATTGAAAGTGATCTCTTCAAAGTAGGGGATCAAAATCAGAACGTGCTCGATATGGAATGAGATTCGGATGCTTATCCCACTCGCCTTTTATCCGATCACTAAAGTCAATCTCCATACACTTGCAAGAATTTGATTCTTAAGTCAATAGCTTTGATACCCATGGCAGCGCCATGTTGTTAGTGCAATGAAACATAATCGCGTGAAAGGAGTATGTCCGCTGTAGGGATGTAATGATGGCGCCAATGCCATGCGTTTGAGGCTCCATCAAAGACCATAGTCCATAGGGATCCTTGTTCGTGTCCTTCGTCTGGCCGGTTCTTCGTAATCAGAATTAGTAAAACATCTTCATCTGAAATTCGAATGCATAGATCGATAGTCATCTACGGCTTGATGAGCCAAATGATCGGCTACTACACTTCCTTTGATCGCTTTAGAAGTGTACCGGATGTCGATTCGGTCAAGATCATTTGCCATCTTGCTATTCTTCCCGAGAGAGCTAGTTTCTCAAATATGTATTTTATCGGACCCATCTTGAAATCAACAAGGTAGTGTGAGTCAACATATACTGTCTTAGTCGTGAGCAAGCCGTGCAAGTTTTCTCGAGCTATGAGTATCTTGTTTCACGGGTAAACTTTTGCTAAGGTAGTATATTGCATACTCTTTTCTACTGACTCGCCATGTTGCCCCAACACACACCCCATTGAGTTCTCTAACACTATTAAGTACATGATAAGAGGTCTTCCTTGGCAGCGTGCATCGGATAGGAGGATTCAGGTATTCCTTGATTTTGTTAAAAGCGATCCGCAATCGTGCTCCATTCTACCACTTGATCTTTCTTCAAGAACTTGAAGATTGGCTCACAAGCGTTAGATGTGCAATGAACTGCAATGTAATTCAATCGCCCAAGAAACCTCGACTTCTTTCTGCGGGGCGCATTTCTTGAATAGCTTTAACCTTGGCGGTCAACTTCAATACCCTTTCCACCGACGACAAACCCTAGGAGTTTACGGATCCGACTCCAAAGGTGCACTTGTTGGGATTAAGCCTCAGTCTGTACTTCTTCAATCTTTCAAATAGTTTCTGCAAATGATCAAGATGTTCTTCTTCATGCGTGATCGAGCTATCATGTCGCCGACGTAGACCTCTATCTCGTGATGAATCATGTCATGAAATAATGTCACCATGGCACGCGATAAGTGGCGCCCTTCGAACGGCATGACCTTGTAGCGAAAGTGCCCCATCGTAACAAAAGTTGTCTTCTCCATGTCTTGGAGCCATTTTGATCGATTGTAACCGAGAAACCATCCATGAAGGAGAAAACTTATGCCGGTGGTCAATAATAGGGAGCGGAAAGTCGTTTCTGACTTGCTTTGTTCGGATCTCGTAATCCACACACATTCGTACCTTGCCATCCTTCTTGGTACGGGTACCACATTAGCAACCCATTGTGGATAAGTAACTTAGGAAACCGGCGTTGAATCGCTTCATAACTTCGGCTTTGATTTTCTCTCGACATCTCGGACGCATGCGACGAACCTTCTTTCACAGAAGAAAACCTTCTTTGTCGGCAATCGGTACCACAATGTCAATGTCTAAACCCGCATGTCTTCGTATAACCAAGCAAAACCTCAATATAGTCTCGTAGCATCCGAACAAATCTTTCTTTAACACTTCTCAAGACCCGCTCATATCTTGATCTCTTTTCGCCTTCAAAGACTCAAATTCACAACCTCAACTTGCTCTTCGTGGTTGTATAACTCGATCTTCTTGCTGTAGACAAGTTCTCCGGCACTTCACAATCTTCCTCACCTTCGTCTTCGCTTGGTAGATCGGATTATCAAGTCATATTTAGCAATAGCATAGTTATCAACGAGATTCGAGTGATTCGCAGTTGTATCACGTGGTGTGTGTAAGAAACACATAACTTTTGAAGGGTGATAAAGTAAAAGAAAGAAAGCAACAATTAAATGCAAAAGTCCAACGATTTTATTGAATGAAAATATGCAAATGATGATATAACCCTCATAAACGAGCCATGATGCCCGGCAAGGCGCTAGGCTTTAGAGTTTATTGTTCAAAACATAGAAAATACGAAAAGAAAACAAAACAAGAGCAATTACTCTTGTCTAAAGGAGATTGGTATGACGCCTTCGCCTTCCAATTCTCGAGCCCATTGTCCGAGTCGAAGATCCACTTGCGATGTCAAGTCGTTGTCGCCGCCTTCTATAGCATGGATTCCACCGCCGATGCGAAGGAAGTTGGTCGGCACATTCGCGGCGTATCATCTTGACCTTTGATGGTGAAGCCTAAACCACCTTGTCGATTTGAAAGGAAGATCGTGGAGTCGACCCCAAATAGTACTACCTTTTCTTCAGCAGCTGAGCATCTTTCAAGAAGGCCATTTTAGGCGGAACTTGTGTAACTTGGGT
Source organism: Vicia sativa (assembly GCA_021764765.1). NCBI lineage: Eukaryota > Viridiplantae > Streptophyta > Magnoliopsida > Fabales > Fabaceae > Vicia > Vicia sativa. The sequence continues at coordinate 10,310,724 of CM038793.1, read as the reverse complement.
AACAGAGAGTCAGCATGACTGGGATTGTTTCAAAAGCTTGACAGGAGTCTCAAGAATTCACCTTCCACCTCAAGATATCGGAATGACCGTAGATGACTAACCATATATTCTTCTTCACCATATCTCGTAACAACCTTCCCTTTCACCGGTATTTCCCGATGCGTGATAGAGGTATACCGCCCCATGTATCCAAGGGTGTCCAAGTAGGCAAGAGTAAGTCGGACGGATGTCCATGACAAAGAAAGTGGAGTCAAAAGTCCGGGAACCGACTTTAACAGCGTAATGAGCTCTCCAAGCATCGCTCGCTAACCATCAAAAGCTCTCACAATAATGTCACCGGCTTCGTAACCAACCTTCAACATCAAGTCGATCAAAAGGCCTTAGGATGTTCAAAGCGTAACCGATATCCACCAAAACATGAGACAATGTAATGCCCTTGCATTCGATGTAGATGTGCAAGGCTTTGTTGTGTTTCTTTCCTGAGTCAAATCAAGATCGAGAAGCCTAGGCCGTTGTTGGCAGCCTAGCAATACAAACTTCAAATTGATCAGTAGTGTCTTGCACGTGAGCATTCTTCGAAACTTCACCAAGGCGTTAGTATGGGCCTCGAGCACAAGAGCGAGCAAGCATGGAAATTTTGGATGGAGTCTGTCCCAACTGCTCCACAACATTGTAGTCACTCTTCTTGATGATCTTGAATTTCCTCCATTTCTTGCTTGAGGTGTCTTCAGAACTTCCTTTGGTACTTCGGTGAGGGATGAGTCACGTTCTTTCCTCTAGCTCGGGAATGGATTGAATAGGCGCGAGCTGAGTCGCAGTGTCTTTTGGAGGAGAGATTTCTGGAGAGAATACTCTTCCGGTTCTGGTCACCTTACTTGATCCGGTGATGTTGTCAATGTCAGGAATGGTAGCTTTAACTGTGATATCTTCAATGGTCCGAGGGTCTTGCTTGACGCCATGATAGTAAACCTCAGATCCATAATTCCAAGGGATAACTTTGTCGGAGGAATATGGAACTGGTCTTGGAGAAGCAATAATGAGAGGTGCCACTCTTGGCACAGAATCGGCAGAGGAAATCCTTATTGTGTTAACATCAGCATAGTCTTCTGGGAAATCGTCACCCTATCCGGTTGCCTTAACATCTTCAATAGGAATCTTGTAGCTCTCAGGAACAGTGTACTTCACCATATAATCATACTTTCCACTTGGCTGCCCCAAGGTATCCCACACATTCGGTACAGTTTCATTCACATCTTCGATCTTCAGTTTTTTAGACATGTCTTCACTCTCCACAGTGGTTTCGTGAATAGTATTTCACGGTTATCCATCATGCACCGAACATGTCTTCTCAACCAAGTACAACCATCGTGCGGGGCACCAACGACAATTTTCGGGCATCCTGGATTGACACCGCTTAAAGAAATTCTTCTTAACAATCATCGGGAATGGTCAAGTCATCTATGTTGAAAACATAAGTATCCTCACCAACAACATTGGAACTTTTGTCATGGTTAGGCATAGGCGCTGATCACATTCGAGTCTCAACAGAGGGTCAAACTCAATCGCTTAGCTTCAATCATATCTTGAATCTTGTTCTTCGAGCCCAACATGTCGTTGTCGTGCTCGGACTATTGGAGTGGTAAGCACACTTAGCATTAGGATTGTATCTCGTAGAGGAAGTGTTGACACCGAGGAGGATCCTTCAAAGTAATCACCGCTTTCAACATGTGTTGCAATGCTTGCACAACGGCATGTTAATCAGAACTGCCTCGCGCGCGCTCGCTACATGCGTTGTCTCACGAGGTTGCTGATGTAGGATTAGAGATCACAATCGCCCCACGATTGAGTGGTCGGTCTTGGCTCGGCTTTTCTGACCATACACAGCGTTAGCTTCTATCTTACCACCAAAAGATCTCTTTGCAGCATTTGAAGATGACTCTACATGAATCTTCCCACTCTTGATACCAAATACGCCTCCGTCAATATCACCGGTGAATCCGACTGAAGAGTTTCCAGTCATATGATTGAAGAATGGGCCTGTCAGCATTCCCATAAACATATCAACCAACTCCCTATTGGATAAGGGTGGCTGAACTCTGCCTTCTAGGTCTCTCCATTTCTGAGCATACTCTTTGAACTTCTCATCGACCCATAGACATGCTCTGTAGTTGCATGCGAGTGGGTGTCAATTCAGCATTGTACTCATACTGTCTGTAGAAAGCATCTGCCAAGTCACTCCAAGTACGGATATGGTCATTTTCTAGCTGATAATACCACTCCAACTGAGTTCCAGATAAACTCTCTTGAAAATAGTGCATCCACAACTTTCTATCATCAGTGTGGGGGTTGATCTTCTGAACATAGGACTTCAAATGCAGCTTTGGACAGGAAATGCCATCATACTTGGCAAAGGTAGGAACTTTGAATTTGGGAGGAATCACCACACCAGGAACAAGACTCAAATCATCAAAATTCAGCCCTGACATCTTCAGATTTTCAACAGCATTCAGACGGTCTTCAAGTTGTTTGTACTTATCATCTTCATCAGAGTATTGGTCATTATCATAGTCTTTTTCAGGCTCATGCTGGTTGCCTTCGTCATCACCCTTGACACTCCCTTCATTCTTGACACTTCCTTCTGAGAGCTCTATACGGATGACCACTTTAGGACCACCTTTGTAGCGTCTGCCCATGTTGAGAACACCAACGACCCTCTTCTTTCTGTTGATGAGCTTTTTCAGATCCTCTTGGCCTTGGACCAAGCTAGTGAACATCTACTGGAACTGAGCATTCTGAACCTGGAGATCTTTGACAGTCTGTTCAAGAGCCATTTCTGCTAAAATAAATAGCGAGAGAATGAGAAAACCAATCTTCAATGTACCTATTATGAGATGTTATGCCATGATATGCGATGTTTATGCGAATGCAATGCAATGTTTTCAAGGACCTTAGAAATTTAAATTTGTTAAACAAGCAATGAACAAACATTTATTAGTTCTCTTTTTATTCTTTTTTCTTTTTAAGTACAAAAGATAGTTCAAAACAATAAAAGAAAAGCATAAAAATCCTAAAGCTCTAAGTCTCCCATGGGCGTTTCCTCTTGGTGCCGAGGTAGGCGTTGATGTTTCGCTCCTCGTGAAGTAGCTTTGTCAACTCTAGCACTTTCTTCTCGCTTGCGTAGCATTGAGCTTCAAATGTATCCCTTTCTTCTTTGAGCTGAATTCAGGATCTCTTCAAGTCTTCAAAATCAGTAGGCATGTCAGGATGGAGAACAGTATAGGGTACATCACCTATAGCAACAGGTTCCATAATTACTGGTAAAACAGGCGTGAATGACATCATGAGGTTTTGAGCTCGAGCTCTCACCCATTTGAGGTAAGGTTCCCAAGGAATGGAGTTTTGGTGCCCCAAAGTCTTGGTATCAGTCTTCTTTACCATGCCCTAAGCGTGTATGAACCTTCATCGGTAATTCTGGAGATCGTGGTTGTAATCGAACACAACATCTTGGAGAAGCATATCATGTGGACCATCTCTCCGAGCAAAACCAAACTGACGTAGAGCTAAAGAAGGGTTGTAAGTAATACCTCCTCTTATACCAAGGAGTGGTACATTAGGGAATTCTCCGCAACGCTCTATGAATGTGAAGTCCTTTTGAGAGAAAAGACACCAACGGATATCTGAATGAGAGAGTGACATTAGTCTTTGTGACCACTTCAACCTTTGCTCATTCTTCAAAACTGATGGAGGAAGGTGCAAAATGAACCACCTGGAATGTAACGGTATACAACACATGAGAATTCCTTGTCTTTTGATAGTACGAGTGTGGAGAGAATGTAGGATGTCTCCAAGTAAAGTAGGCACAGGATTACGGGTAAGGAACAACTTGATGGCGTTGACATCTATGAATTGATCCGAGTTAGGAAATATAACCAAACCATAAATTAGCAAGGCCACAATATCTTCAAATGCATGGAAACTCATAATTTTGAGGAACTATCGGGCTTTCTTAATCAGGAATTTGGCAAGTAAACCCTTAACTCCACTTCTAGTTTCCCAATTGGCTTCAATGTCTGAGCGCTTAAGATGTAAGGCGGATGCAATGTCCTCGTACTTAGGAACCTTTTCTAAACCGGTGAATGGCATTTGGTCAAGAATAAGTATCCCAAGTAGCTTAGAGAACTCTTCCAAGGTAGGAACCAACTGATAATCTGGGAATGTAAAGCAATGGTGTTTTGGATCAAAGAACTGGAATAGGACATGCATCATATCTTCTTCAAAACCGGAGATAACCAAGTCAAGTAGATAACCATGTCTTTTGATGAACTGAGTATGGTCGGGAATCTCTGAAACCAATTCTTTGAGCTGAGAAGGTATACCCATGAAGTTGATTCGGATAGTCTTTCTAGACGCCATAATACCTCCTACAAAACAGAGCAAAGATAAATCCCTAGGTCCTTGAAATAGTTAGAAATGATATGCAATGCGATGATGTCATGATGTCATGTTTAGCACACACAAACAATTCACACAATGAGCCTAGGTTTAAGGCTTGCATGAGGTATAGGTGATTACCCTACCAAAAGTTTGAGTTGGTTTATCCTGTCCTATAATAGTAACCGGGTTCTTGGAATCTCATATCATTGATCTTTCTCGTAGGCGTTTATTTCAATACGACTACCAAGTGGTCGATCGAAAATATCCTAAAAGTCTGATCTTAATGAGCGTAGCATCGAGTATCAGCCAACTTTGGTCTGCACCAAAGCCGGCCATCTCACTACCTTCTAATGGCCAAGATGGGTCAATTAAGGTTCTAAAAGTTTAGTTAGTGCTGATGACACCACGCAGAAGCCAAATACTATCCTCAACTTGGAAATGAAGAGTATCAGACATCCAAAGTGTCACACTAACGTAGCCATCATGTTGACTGTTTCGATATACGTCTAACGGCCGCGATGATTTATTGCTACTTACCTAAAAGGAAACCCGGATCCGGGTGTAGGATCCCCCATAAATATAATACCCAAGCAACCCTTAAAGATAATGCAAGCAAGTCAAACAGAAAACAGTAAAGATGATCTATAAATCCTTAAGGCATTCTCTCTTTAGGGTGTCTCCCCGGCAGAGTCGCCAGTTCTGTAATACGGTGAACTGACTTTGAGATTTTTGTATCGCAAATGTGCGAATAGCAAGAGTCGCCACCGACTTTTCTTTTATCCAATTAAGGGAAGGTAAAAAGTACAGGAAAAGACCTTCATTAGATTCTGAGTAAGGGAGAAGGTTATGAAAAGGGAAGGTATTAGCACTCCTTTCCATCCGTAGTTATCTACGGGCTCTTAGTTGCTCTTAGATCATTTTCAAAAAGTGCTTTCTGTGTGTTTGACAAAGATGTTTTGAAAAGGCATTTCGCTTTGACTTTGTAATGATTCATGTAGGAATGTATACAAAGTGTTCGGAAATGTTTCGTTTTGAAAAGAGTTTGAACTTTGAAAAAAGAAAGTGAGGTGTAAAAGTATTTTGATAGAGCAAGCAACTAAAAGTCTTATTACCTACTCGAATTGGTCGTTTCGTGTTATTTTACGTTCCTTTAGAATAGCGCTATCCATACCATTAGTTGGTAGGTAACTCCATTCGTTGGATGTAAGCGGGACATTCGAAGGGACATCGTATGGTCATAGAAGGCAACTTGTAGGAAGTATCCTAGCACATTCGAATGGACTATCATCATTTTTCGTAGGCGACAACCGAGGGTCAAGATCATGTATTCGGAGGCGACATCATGGGTCTATGATCTTTGTATCGAAGGGACTATGATGATTTGTTTGAAGGCAACGGTGCTAGAATACCTCTACGTTCGAGGGACTTGACCATTTGTATTCGTAAAGGCAATGAGAGAGAATTACCCTAAGGGGTGCATGTGTGAAAAGAGTGTGTCAAATTCAGGTATTTTATCTTGGAGTTATGAGTGGTCTATGTCCCATTTTATCTTGCCATACATGCCTAATTACTAGCAGTTTATAGGGTGCAGAAATTAAATTGCGGAAAGTAAAGTGCGGAAAGATAAATCCTACGCTATTACATGGCTTTGGGGCAGATACATAATTGAAAGTGCGGAAAATAAAAGTCCTAATTAAACTATTACATCCCATAGGCAATTACATAATTGGAGAAGAAAAGCGATAAAAATTGTCCGAAACGGTATAACCTGTGAACAGATGAAAAATCGGAAAACGGAAGAAAATTGCATAAGAGAAAAATGTTAGTAAAAATAAGTATTTTTGAATGAGAAAAAAGTTTTTATGCTAATAATGACATTAATATGATAAAATAATTTTTTGGGAATTTTTGGAGTTAATTTGATAATTTAAAAACAATTAAAAGTCATTTAAATGATTAATTTGTAATTAAATTAAATATGCATGCAAAAATAATATTTTTAATTTTAAAAATTAAATAAACATTTTTCTGATGATTATGCAAAAAATAAATATTTTTGGTGTTTTTTAAATGCATGATAAAAATATTAGAAGATAAATTAAATTGAATGAAAATATTAAAAGAAAAATAAGAAAATATGAAAAATAAGTTAAGTTTGTAAAAAGAGAAAAAACATTTGGTCCTAACCAGGTTCGAACCCAGGACCATGGAGAGCATCTTCTCTTGCCAACGCCTTAACCACTACGCCACAGTGCACTTTGTGTCTGAAAAATAGAACCAATGGTTTATAACCATACGCGTGTCATGGATTTGAATTCAAACAAGTCAGCCATGTGGACCCCGATCAATACGAATGGACGAATCAGAGATCTCCCTCACGCCACGCCAGCCTTCACCGGTCAGAGCAAGTCAACGACGCCGGAGCCCTAGCTCCGGTCGTCTTCTCCGGCCAACCTGAAATCAAAACTTGCAAAATACGCGAAATAAAAAGCTCTAAGGTACCCTACCCCCCTAAATCGGACCCTGTGAATCCAATGGTGGTGTTAGTTTCGATTGAAAACGCCTCTAGCTACCAGTTCGAAGCTCAACAGTTCAAGAACCCTAAACATGGCAAATCGAATTTCTGACGTTCAAGCTATGCAACGATGGCCCAGATCAATCATATAGAGCCTCATGAACACAGTAAAACCATTAGAATCGATTAAAACAAGCAGATAATAAAAATGCAATTTCAAGAAAATTTTGAATATGTATGAACATGTATGCATCGATTCAGGCTGTTTCAATCATTGGTAATGATGTGTACTTACTCAAACTTACCCTAGAAATGCAATGGAGTGATTGAGAGAGGCTGAAAGTGGCTGGAAGTTCAAACACGATTTTGACAATTTTGAGAAAAATTTTGGCAAAATAAGGGTTGTTGTTGGGGCTAGGGTTTCGTGTCTTGTCTTGTGCAGCTTGCTTGGTATTTATAGAGTGTAATATGAGAGCAAAAAGAAGGAAAAAAGATTGGATATTGAATGTGCAATAAATTTCTTTCAAATAAAATCAAATTTTGGAGAAAATTTGATTTTCTCTTCCATGTGCAAGCAATCACGAATTTGGTATGTTTTGTGGGCTATGTTGGACCTCAAGCTTGATAAAAATCCACTCCTCTTGAAAATATATCTTATTTTCATATTTTATATAATTTAAATTTGAATTAAATGGTTTTAAATTCAAAAATAAATCAATAAAATAGAATGTGGTCATGGCAAGGCATCAATAGGTCACAAATAATATTTTGATCAAGTTTGGATCATAAAATTATAGGCCCATTTGGAAAAAATTGGATTTTGACAAGTATCTCCTTTTGTGCAATTGTTCAAAAATGCCCAACTTCTGAAAGGTGTATTTTGCTCAATTTTCCACATTTTTGAATGTTCTTGGACTTTTTAGAAATCTCTAAGTTTCCTCTAACCAACCTCTTTGGTTTCATCTCAATTGGAGTTTCCATGCTCAATAAATCTTCAAAACAAAATGTTGACTTTTTGTTGACTTTGAAAAAGACCTGTAATGTTTTAATCCATACCTTCCAAATGAACCATTTTTTGAACATTCTTGTGAGACATGAAGTTGTAGAGAATTGAATTTCCTTCAAAAAAAGAGGTGGTGGAAAAATTTCTGAGAAAGTATGAAGAAGTTATGCTCAGTCAAAGTTAAGTTGACGTTTCACTGAAAAACCCTAATTTGGAAAGTTTGACTTTTGAGCAAATCTTGAGTTTTCTTGATGAATCATGATCAACCCTTGATCAAATGATGAATTTAACTTCAAAATGAGGATGTTGACCAAAAATCAGGAAGTTTGATGTATGTTGACCACAATTGACTTTTTGTCTAATACAACTGATTTTCAACCATCTGAGCAATTGTCTGAGGAAACTTGACTTGTGAGGCTTGAAACTTGACATGGAGAATCTTTGAAGCATGTTAGGAGGCATGATGACCATTGGAGATGTTGGAAGTCTATCTGGATCTGAGAATTGCCAAACCCTAGTTTGGGTTGATTGTCTAGGAGAGGGTTTGTCTGATCAACCCTTGAGGAATCCTTGAGCATGGATGTATGAAATGTCTTGAGAAGTAGGAGGGAAAATTTTGGGGTATGACACATATGAGGAGGCATGAGGATAATTGGAGGTGTTGAGAACCATCTTGATCTGAGAATTTCCAAATCAAGTTTGGGTTGATTGTCTAGGAGAGGGTTTGTCTGATCAACCCTTGAGGAATCCTTGAGTAGGGATATGTGAAATGTCTTGAGGAATAGGAGGGAAAATTTTGGGGTATGACAATGGCATGCTCATGAAAAATGACATTTATGGATACAACTGTATCATTGGTATGAAAATCAAGTAGCATGTAGCCTTTCATACCATATTTATATCCTAGGAATATATACTTCTATGGACAAGGGTCTAGTTTAGTTATATGAACCTGAAGTGTTGAGACATAATAAAGAGATACAAACACCTTAAAAGTGTCTAATGCATATATGATATTATGGAGCCTTTGGTAAGGATACTACTGAAGCGGTAAAGCGGAAAACAAAAGTAAGTATTTTTAATAGGGTGACATAGGTTATATCGTATCATGTCCATAGAGATTAGGCTATCGATGCATCGTTCGACAAATATATCATTAATGAGTTTATGTGATAAATGGGTTGGTAGGAAAAGGTCATCAACAAAAAATAAATGAATAAAAACAAAGAAAAGGATAAACTTATCAAGAGTGCATATAATCTACTCATCATAAACTTAAACCTATTGACCATTTATACTCATCCTACAATACTCATCAATGTCACCACGTATAACTCAAAACCTAAGTCATTTCTAACCCAAATTGAGAAGCTGATTGTATCACCTCGGTAGCGATCTCTTAACCACCTCAACAACACAGATGTCAACCGTGATAATCACATCGAAGATCTCTCAAAGAGACACTACCAACACAGAGGCATTAATCACGGACACCCAAGTCAATGTCAGATCTAAATCTATCTCTCGAATCCAAAAACTACAAATAATCATCCTAGATAAGAATTCGAGCGGTATAGCTCTATCATAACCCAAATCCCAACTAGAGAGTAAAAATCCAGGACAATAGTCAACAAAGATATGTAAACGAAGTTTTATACAATGCCAAGGGCGACAAATATACATGAGTTCAAATTAAATACATATAGAAACCCAACCAATAGAGAATACACAAAGAAGAAGAGAAATGAACCACAAATCTTCTAGTTTGTCAGAGACGGTCGAAGAGATATCCACCTCGGATCATCTGTGAGCAAGGTCAATAGTTGTTATCTAAGCTAATCCTAACAGAATTGAAGTTGATGGAATTTGGGAACAAAAACACTCCAAAGACCATAACCTAAAATTGAATCAAAATAAAGTTATAAAACAAAATTTGCAAGTTTTAAACACACTCTCATTTATTGGAAAAACAAAATACATTTAGCGACAAAACCTCTGCCTTTTATCCAGATTCCACACTGGGAGCGCGTTCAACGCAACCTTATTACACCCCAAAATTTTCCCTATTCATTTTACTTTATATGACGTATGTTTCATCATACATACTCATGCACTTTCTGATAGGATCAATGTATTTTGGTTATCATGGTTTTCTTCAAGCTATAGAAGATGATTGTATTGTCAATCAGTGGAAGGAGGGTCTCATGCCCTCAATATTGGAGTCACTCAAGCTACAAGGGTTTCTTATATCTCAAGACATCTCATTTGTCTTATTGGTTCACCATAGAGTTGAAGATTGAGCCAATTGTTGAAGTAATACCTTCTCATCATCATATGACACACCTGAGTTTAAAAGTTCACAACTTCATCATTATATAGTATTTTTGATCGATTCTTCGAGCACCTGAATCTCTTTGACATCATCTCCAACTTGTCTTTATAAATCAAGAGATAATTATGTGTAGTAGGCTATCAAAAGTTTGGGTATATCATAGGTAGTTTTATGAATTTTGACGTATCTTCAAGTAACTTTTGCCCCTAAATTTTTCAATCTCATTATCAGATCATATTTTGCTATTTGGTCACAATCTTTAATAAACATCTTCATTCATCACATTTGCATTGTTTAGTCGTATTTAAGTTGACCAAAAGTCAATTTAAATCGATATTTGCATCGTTTTATAGTTATAAAATACCTGACGTTTCACTGCATTCATTTTTATCTCTTTGTCTGCTTTTTGCATCGCTCCAAGCTGTAATATGTCGATGATATTTATTTAAGTTTTATAGATAGACCGTTCAAAATGATTCGACACTTTGCAAAAAATTAGCGGGAAAACATTTTGGGTTTTCACTTTTTTCTGACTGTTTTATGAATGTGCGTTTCGCGTAGGTCAAGACAATGTGCTCTCTTTAATTTTTTAGTACAGTTTGAAGTCTCATTTTTAACCATAAGCGTTTTGCAGCCAGGTATTTTTTTTTATTTTCATTTTATTTCGATTTTGAACATTTCGATAATTTTTCATTAATCTTTGAGACCCATAATTTATTTTAATATGCTCATTTCATTTTTTCGGATAGTTTAGTGTTCAATTTTTTTATATCATTTTTGATAATTTTAGGTGTCCTATTTTTATTTCGAAAAATAAAAAGAAAAATAGGTTTTGATAGCTTGTAATTTATTCTTTTGGGCTTTGTGCTCCATTTTGTCAAAAAAGGGGTAGTGTTGGTATTTTAATAAATTTCCTAATCCTAATTGTGTTCTTATAAGTTGAGATGTGAGAATCACATTGGTGAGGTTGCAGATCGGGGTTACAAAATAAAAATACACATATTCACAAAACCCCAAAAATTCCTTCTACTCCATCTCAACGATATTCCTTATGTTCTAACCGTCGAATTCATCACCATCACCTACCGGGACCACCACCGTTCACCCCTCACTCCGCCTTCTTCCCTCACAAAATCACCATGCTTCTTCTTCTCCCAACACCCGGAATCACTGTCACAATACTCCCTCATTTTCGCTCACCCTGCTCCTTCCCTTCCGAACCCAACCTTCCTGAACACCGTCTAACACTCACCAGCGCTCCGTCTGTTACCGCACCAAACTCTTATTTCTGGTATCCTTCCAACAACCTTCTATAAAACCCAACTACTATCTCCTCTCACCATTGGAAATCAACATCAACATTCCATCTTTTTCGAACTTCCATCATCGCCTAATCGTAATCTCTCTTCTCCGCACATAGTCGAACAACCAACAACAACAACATAATGTCAATTCAGCAACTCTACCTTCGCCGAGACCTCATCAACACCTCTTCTTCCAATTTTTGCATTTCTATTATTTATTTCTTTGTCTGTTTGTTTGGTGTTCCATCTGACGTATGGACTTCTATCTGATATCCATATGATGCACCAAGCTTTATCCGACGTCTTGACTTTACTTGAGGCAATTTTGTGCACCACGCGATATAATTATTTAATTCAATTACTTAGTAAAATTAATTTCAATTGGGTTGCATTATTTGTTTATTTATACTTTTAATCAAACTCTCGATTCAATACATCCTCATTCATAAACTTGTATCCCCATCTTCATATGGTTGTAATATCTTAGGATTTATTTCCTTATGTGTTTTAATTGTTGCTTAAATTATGCATATATCATCAAATTAAAACACATGGCCTTCTCTTGGGTCCCTCATCAATAAACTGTATACACCTATAGATGCACACTTGCACACATTCATAGTTTGGTCCTGAGCTTTTCTAAGGTGACAACTATTTGATAAATTGTCCCAATTGGTCCTTTAGAATACTACTAACATGGTAGTCCCACCTTATAGGAGCATGTATATATCCACCTTGTATGAACTTGTTTGATTTTTATTTTGTATGTTGAGCTAATTTTTATCTCCTTATATCAATAATTGGATTCTTCTTTTCTCTTGGTTCATATACCAAATTTCCTTAAAGGCTTTAATGGTTGAGTATGGGCATGACCACTCTCATGAGATTTTTTGAAGCCTTTGCTTGCATCGATTAATCATAATTCGAATCAATTACTTTGGTCGGTGTACCAAATTTTCCATGCAAAGGGGTCTCATGGTTGGGGGTAGGAGCACCTACTCTCACAAGATTAACCAAGTATAGCCCTTGGTTAATCATAACCCGATTAATTCTCTTAATCCATACACAAAGCAATCTAATTATTTTTTTCATGATATTAATCATTTTGTTGTTGCTTTTCCATGATTTTGCAATCGATTGCTGATTCAGCCTGGGAATACTTGATCATTGGCTGATTGATGGTAAGATTCACAAGCTTATGAGCACAGGTTTTTAAAGAAAGTTAAGAGTGAAATCCTTATCAAGGGAGTTCAAGGAAGCTTTTGGTGGAGTTTTCTTAACTTGTGCGAATTGAAGAGCCAACAAACCTTCTCTTTTGGTATCCATGTAACTCCCCCATTCTTGCATCGTCTTCAATTAATCTTTCCATGAGAAGTAGGATAGAGATGCATGACTATAAATCTTACTTTTCTAGGCATGTTTTATTGTTCAATTGTCATCTCTTCCTCTACTTGTCTAATTTCTCAGATGTCTACCTATGTGCGATTTCTTTCTTATTTACTTGTTTTTCTAAGTAGGTTCCCTTTAGGTACCTTATCCAAGTGTCTTGTATCTTGAGTAAGTATCTACTTCTCATGCGTGATGTTTTATCATCCTATCATGTTTGTGTTTAATTTTTGTCAAAATCTTTTGTGGACTCTTAAGTTCAATATATTTTCTTGTTTCAATCTCAACTTCTCTTCTCATCTCATCTCCCATGCTTCTTTGATCGTTGGTTAAGCACTTACTTGCTAACCAACATGGTGATACCCAAGAAGCCACATTATCTTTATTTATGTTTTGAGCATCATGGTCTAGTGATTTCCTCGTAAGCTTTTGGGTTATGTCCCATGAATGTCTCTTGATGTTGGCTACCGCCCATAACCTCTAAGAACGTTAGTCTTGATTTATTTAAATTACAATGCTTGTATGCACCCGAGGGACTATATTTTGCCATATATCATGACACTTGAGTATGTCATCTCGTTGAAAAATCTTGAGTCTTTAAGTTCATGATTTATATCTTATGAGGGTTTCATCATCACCCCATGACATACAAGATGTCATTGTCTTCTTACTTGATATTTATCAACATCATTTGATTCAAGACAAGTGTTATCCATCTTAGATGATTTTGTTCATCAATGAGGTGACTTTGCTTGTGTATGAAGTTTCATCTTCTTGCCTTGTTACTCTTGAACCTCATCCTAAGTTAACTTATCACACAAGTCACACAATTTCATGATTCTTAAATCATGAGCTCTTTGTTTGATCTATACTTGTTTAACTTGAACTTGTTTACTTGTCTCTTTTCAACACTTCTTTGTATGTTATATGTGCAAACTTTTTCCATGACTTGTGTGTTTAATGATATTTTATTATGCCTCCCTTTTCTTTAAAACTTTATGTCTTGTCATCCTAATGCATAAATGCATAATGTTTTATCATCCCATACATGATGTTTTATCATCCTTACGTGATATTTTACCATTCTCGTATGATCATTCAAAACCCAAACGGTGGATGCTGGTTGACATATGCGTCGAGTCAAATCTTCTGTAGGATGACTTCCATTGTTTTGTTGACTTCGACTAGAAATCTAGTTGGATTCAAAGAGGAGATCTGAAGAAAGTTGAGAGAAAGAGATGAAATGTAGAGGGAGAAGAATGGAAAGAGGAAAACAGATAAAGAAAGAGAGAAAACATTGATTAGGGTTTGGAGGAAGCAGAAATATTTATGAACTTCGTATGTACGATTTGATAGAGCGAAGGTGTAACAGCTAATTTAAAAACAGCAGACATGACTTATTGCGGAGCGAGCATGGCAATTAGATCTTTTTAAGAGCCATTCATTTTTATAGAGTAGATTCTTTAACTAAGAAATAATTAAATAATTAAATATTAAATTTATTCTTTATAATTAAAAAAAAGTGTTCTAAATAACCTTTTATTATTTTTGAGTGAGTTCTCATAAAATTTATTTTTAAATATAAAGTTAAAATCAATTTCATTTAAAATTCTATAACAAAAGGAGTCTTAATTGCTTTAGTTTTTTATTTTATAAATTAACTTATTTTTAATGATAAAAAGATCTATAATTAGTTAACTTTATACTGGTAAAATTTGGTACATGCTAAAAGAACTAGGTAAAGCCTTATTCCATTTAATTCCAACGAGCTTTCTCATTACATTTGGCTTTCTGTCAAGTCTAAGCACATATAGCTTCTATGTCATGTTTGTGTGACCGTGACTATATTGTCACGATATTATGATATATATTGCCAGACAAAATATTAGAAAATACATATAAAAATAAATAAATAAATATAAATTGGAGATTTAATTTAAACTTGATCAAAGATTTCATATGGTCCTAACTAAGATTCAGAAGCCATATATTTTACCTTGTGATTGTAATGATGTGAACAAAGAGACAATATTATCCTAGCTGTTATCACTTTGTATTGGCCCTTAATTTGTGGATATTTTTGTCACTTTCTAATATTTAAGTGCTATGTTCTTTTCTTATGTTTAGTCAATTTATTTTCTTTTATTGCTCTATAAAAATTGGCCACCATTTTTTTGTTCCCTACCCTAGTGTTATACATTCTATATGAAGGCTCATGTTCTGCCTATGAGTCTATGACTATTAATTTTTTTTCTTTCTATTTTCTCAATTAAAATTTACTAAATTAGGAATATCAACCAATTAATTAAATTTATATCGTGTTAAATAAACTTTAAATGTTATTTTAAGTGAGTTTTAATTTAGAAGTTAGTGAAAAGATAAGAGTTCTCGTAGTGAAAAGATCAAGAAGTTATTGGTTTATTAATAGAACTTAATTACATTTTAATTTTTAGAATAGAAGTATCTTGAGTCTATATAAAGATTTAGTTGTAGTTTCATTTCAATAAGCAAGAGAGCAATATATAAAGTAGTATTTCTATCAACAAATTGGTATCATAGTTAATGTGGAATGTGACGAGTCAAATACCGCTACCACGACTAACAAAGTCGAATTACGAAAATTGGAGTATTCAAATGAAAGTTCTTCTTGGATCTCTAGATGCGTGAGAGGTGATCAAAGACGGTTTTACAGAACCAACATACACTACGGGATATACGGCATCTCAAAACAAGGCGTTGAAAGAGACGCGATCGAAGGATAAGACGACACTATACATGTTGTTCTGAGCTATTGGCCAATCAGGCTTCGAAAAATTGTCAGTTCGACTAGTCGAAAGAAGCATGGGAGACGTTAGAAAAAATGTTCAAAGGAGAAGACCGAGTCAAACAAGTACCTCTCCAAATTCTTCGTGGCGAATTGGAGAGGATAAAGATGAAGGAAATTATATCAGACTACATCATGCATGTACAAACAGTGGTGAACCAAATCACTCGAAATGGAAAAACGGTAACTAATGCACAAGTTGTCGAAAAGATTTTGAGATCATTACCCAAAATTTTTGAGAATATTGTGTGTGCAATAGAAGAGTAGGACCTTTCGAATCTCACATCGAAGACCTCATTGGTTCTCTCGAACACACGAACAACGTAAGATGAAAAAGAAGGAGGAGACACTCGAGGAAGCACTTCAAACCAAGGAATCAATCAAAGACGAAAAGGTATTATATTCTCAAAATTTTCGAGGTAAAGGACATGGCTGTGGAGGTTATGAAAATGGTCGAAGTGGTCAAGGTAGTAAGTATTCTTGAAGGATATAATAAAGAGAAGGGACAACCGAACCGACCAAATTGGCATTGAAGAGGATGTAGTCAAGGAAGAGGTGGTCGCTCAAACTACTCTGACATCGAATATTATAAGTGTTGGAAGTATGGTCATTACGCGAAGGATTGCAACTCCTACAAATTCTATAACTATGGTAAAGTGGGACACCTTGCAAAATATTGTCGAGTCGAAAAGAAGGTAGAAGAAACAACCAATCTAGTTTTTGAAGCTGAAGGGAATGAAGTTATTCTCTTGATAGATCAAAATGAAGTCAACACCAATTATGATACATTGTGGTACCTCGACTCAGGGGCAAGGAACCATACGTGTGGTCATGAATATCTATTCAAAGATATGCAAAAGATTGATGATGGTTATATGTCATTTAGAGATGCATCGGAGGTGAAGGTCTGAGGCAAATGTATAACTTGTTACTTACAAAAGGATGGTTTGACCGGGTCAATCCAAGATTTTTATCATGTACCAAATCTTAAGACTAAAATTTTGTGTTTGGGGAAAATCATAGAAAAAGGTTATTCGATACTTATAAAAGATCGGGTACTACACTTGATGGACAAGCTAGGGCGTTTGATTGCTCGAGTCAAAATGGAAAGAAATTAAATATAATAACTAAATTTGAGAAGCATTCAATAAAAATGTTTGCAAGTCAATGTCGAAGACAAAGCATCATTGTGGCATCTACATTTTGGCCATCTACATCATATTGGTCTGAGATGGTTAGCAAAGTGGAACAAGGTTTCCAGACATGGATTATAAGGGCACATTTTGTGAAAAATGTGTTCTTAGAAAACAAATAAGAACCTCATTTCAAAAGAAGGAAGAATATCTAGCTAAACATATTCTCGAACTGATTCATACCGACATATGTAGGCCAATAACTCAAGAATATTTCAGTGGCAAAAGTTACTTCATTTCATTTATCGATGATTTCTAACCAAGACTTGGGTTTATTTTTTGAAGTAAAAATCTAAAGCATATGAAGTGTTCAAAAAATTTAAAGTAATGGTTGAGAAGGCAACTGATAGACTTATCTAAGTCGTTTGATGTGACAGAGGTGGTGAGTATACTTTGACAGATTTCATGAATTATTATGAGAAGGAAGGCATACAAATATTTCTAACTACATCATGTTCTTCTCAACAAAACCATGTGGCTTAAAAGAACTGGACTATTCCTGACATGGTTTGTTCAATGCTTAAGAGAAAGAACATGTTGAAAGAATTCTGGGCATAAGCCGTACAATGTGCCATTTATGTTCAAAATAGATGTCCATATGCGAAGTTAGATGATCAAAGACCACAAGATCCATGTCGCGGAAAAAAACTAAAATTTTTTCATCTAAAAGTGCTTGATAGTGTGACTTATACACACGTACCAAATCAACAAAGAACAAAGCTTGAAGACAAAAGCAAAAGGTACATATTTATTGGATTTGATGAAGGACAAAAGAGTACAAATTACTCGACCCGACAAGCAAGAAGGTGATAGTGAGTCGAGATCTGTGAATAAATGAAGCAAGCAAATGGGACTGGAACAATTCGACATAAGCTATCGTCAAGGTTGGAGAATTATTAATAGCTGAACCAACAAGCATAATAAAAAACTTTGAAACTTCTGACAATAAAGATGGACTTCGACAACCCAAAATATGAAATTTGCAAGATTTGTATGATTCGACAAATAAGGTACATGATCGCGACTTTATCGTCTATTAATCAGCAGCCTGCAAGTGCACAGTCCTATCGCGTAGTTTTAAAAGATATCGAACCCACAGAGACTATAAATTGATCTATTGTTATCCTAAGTTACGGTATACAGCTAAGGCGAATAATTCTTTAAGATTTTTGGTTAAGGAAAATATAATAAATAAACAGATATCAGTATGTAATTCGTCTAACCTAAGGGGATCTGAATTTCCACTGACTTATTACTCAAGTTGATAGAAAATCCTATTTCAGCAAACAATATTCATCTAAAAATCCTATCTCAAACTTTCGCTCTATTGAATCGGATCATGTAATTAAATCCTAACGTATGCTCTCCCTATCCCGCCGCATTTAAAAACACTTTTTGAAAATAAATAAAGTTTAATCTCTTTTAAAACGTTGTCGCAGTCTTTAAAATTAATACCTAGTATCCACTATCTGGTTCTAAACCTCAAACTGTCGCTCTGTTGGTTTCTAACCTTAGTCCAGTTTATTAACCTCAAACTTTCGCTCTGTTGGTTTCTAAACCTTTTAATAAATTAAAATAGATATCTAAGTCAGAAAGAATATTTCTAACAACGTAACATTATGCCAGTTTATTTTGGATTCCTTTGGATCGATTAATTTACATACCAATATCAGAACGAGTTAGCCAGACATATTAATTAATTCAGACATGCATAAATAATATGGTTTAATATATTTAGACATTTCCGAAATCAAATAAATAATATCAGGCAACAATATATAAAATAAAATAAAATAATTAAATTAAACCTGAAATTAAGAATACTGGAAATAATCTTGTTCTTCGAAATAAACGAGCATCCACCACATGTCGGTTGGATCCGCTTCTTGAATTCGAAAGAAGAAAATAAACAAGGAATAAAAAGCACTAGATCTAACGTAAGGTTAGATCAGTGAAAACGAAAAGTAAAATCAAAGTACAAAACTGAAAGGAAAATAAATTGCGAAATAAAGAATTAACGGTTGTTCGGTAAAAATGCCGACCATGATTCTGAAACTTGAACTTGTATTTATAGATCACTTTGGTAACTTCCCGTTCCTTCCACTTCGTATGCAAGCAAACGTGGAGAAAATATGGCCTGGAGAGTCGGAGGCGACGCCCACGTGAGGGAAGTGTGAGACGTGCCTCAACCGCATGGGAAGGTGGTGGACCCCGCTTGCATGGGAGGCGGGCGCCTCCAAGGGAAGGGAGAATCTGAGACGTCCGTCTCAGACCACGTGGCAGGAGGCATGCTTGCTGGGCTTAGCTCCACGCGGATTGGGCTTGTTCTGGGCTTGCATGGTGTGGCTTGTATAATTGTTTTCTCCTTCTTAACCCCTCATTTTTGCTATATCACCCCTTTGCTTCATTTCTTTTGCTTTTTAATCCGATTTTTCTCCAATTTTACTTCTTTGCTCGATTTATCTTTATTTAATACAAATACCTGAAACAAAAGAAATACCAACATAATACATAAATAAAGTAATATAATTAAATAAAAATAGTAACATTGTCTATGAAAATTACGTCAAATATGTTATATAAATTCGTGTTATCAGTACACTTTGTATGCCTTTTGGCAGATACTGAAAACACCAATTTTAAATAAGCGTTGCGAGACAAGAAGTGGAAAATAACCATGGACGAAGAGATTAAGGCAGTTGACCAGAATAACACATGTGAGCTAGTGGAATTGCCGAAAAAGAAGTCCACCCATTGGTGTGAAATGGGTATTCAAGAAAAAGATGAATGCTCAAGGAAAAATAGAACAGTATAAGGAACAACTTGTTGCAAAGGGATACAAGCAAAAGGCAAGAATCAACTATGATGAGATATTTTCTCCTCTTGCAAGAATGGAGAAATTTCGATTACTTATCTCACAAGCTACTCAATTCAAATGGATGATATTTGGAATGGATGCCAAGTCGACATTTCTGATTGGTGTGCTCGAAGAAGAAGTCTACATTGAACAACCACCAGAGTATATGAAAGTTAGAGAAGAGAAGAAGGTGATGAAATTGAAAAAAAATGCTTTATGGACTGAAGCAAGCACTGCGGGGATGGAATACACGTATCGACACATATTTCACGGGGGAATTGGCTCAAGCAATATCCCTATGAGCATGCCCTTTATGTAAATAAGAATGGAGGTAACATGTTGCTTGTTGCTTTCTATGTCGATGATATATTTTTTTTGGGTAGTAATGATCAAATGATAGAAGAATTCAAAGGCACAATGACACGGGAATTTGAGATGACAAATTTGGGCTTGATGATTTTTTTGTTGGTCTGGAGGTTAGACAAGTAGAAACATGAATTTTTATATCACAGGAGACATATGCAAATAAAATCTTGAAAAAATACAAAATTAAATATTATAACTAGGTCTCGACAGTATTGGAACTAGATGCAAAGATGTTGAAATTTTATGGAGCAGAACATGTCGAAGCGAGTAGATACATGGGTCTGTTAGGAAGTCTCCACTATCTCACATGTACAAGGATGAACATTTCATTAAGCGCCTGCATTGTAAGTCAATTCATGGAGGAGCCAATATATTCACATTAGAAGGCATTGAAGCGAATCCTAAGGTACATCTAAGGAATGGTGTCATTTGGAATGTTCTACTCAAGAACATAAGATTGCAAGTTGATTGGTTACTCCCACAACAATTGGTGCAGAGATACAAATGATTGAAAAAGCACCTTGAAATCACTCGACTGAACTTCCGATTGATAGGGGTGTATCAATGGAGTTTCCATCAAACGTCTTTTATCTCACAACGGGGAAAGGAAAACATCGAGTGAACCTAAAGGGGAGAAATCGCAGTCCTATGACCGAGAGATCAAGAGAATCTAGTTAAGAGAGTTAGTTACGCGAGGGGAAGGGATTAGCACCCCACGCGCCCGTAGTACTCCATGGTATCCACTTTCTATTTCTAGCCAAAGGGTGTGTAATATCTATCTATGCTCAATCGCTATCATGCATGCAAAAGAAAAGAGAAAATAAAGAAACCACGGGGAAAAGAAGGAAGTATTTACGAAGTTTGCTTGATCGAGCCCCGTGACAAGATGCCTACGTATTCCCGTGTGCAATGGGAAAGTCAGAGCGCTGTAGTTCGGCTCACTTGTTTTGGTGGGTTTTGTGTTTTTTACTTGTGAAAAAGGTTTTAAACACAAATGAAAAGGTGCGCACGAAGGCAAAAAAATTGTGTTAGTTAGTTGCTTTTACCTTGAGAAAGGAGTTCAAACCATTATTAAGTGTTTTATTTTCAAAGGGAAAAGAAAAGAAACTTTTATTTTTATTATATGCATGGATGCAAAAGGAACTAGCAAAACAAAAGGGAGACTAGCCAAGTATTAACCCTAATGTTGTCATGCGAAGGATGTGGATCCTACGGTTAAGGATGTAAGGGTATCTCTACCTATGTTAACATGCAAAGGATGTAAATCCTAATGTCTAGAATAGAGAACCTATCCTAATCGAACGAATCTGGAGGAAACAAACAAACAAGCACAATCCACAAGTAGAATTGCCCTAAACGGGTCTTTAAATAAACCAGAGGGGTTCCTGAACATGCTCCAACTTCGGAAGCCCCATCATGCATCTCTATTCCTACTTCTCATGGAAAAAGAAAGCTGTAAAGCCCTAATTCTCATGATATCTAGGAAAGCTATAAGAGAATGCGATAAATGGTGTAGAAACTACCGAGCAGATATAGAATCCGAAGAGCGCTGCGAGCTAAAAAAATACTCCGGAAAACTTCAAGTATTGCAGCCATGCAATAAGAGCAAACCGGTGAGAATTGTTCAAAGCATCAAACAAGCGGAATACGTGTCGGTACGCATCCGAAGCGATAATGCCTGCAAGAACAAGATTAGACTGAGCAAAACAAGATAGGAGGGATGCACACATGGGTGTACAAACGCAAAAACACCTGCAGGAAGAGAATTAGACCCAAAAAAGCAAGCAAAAGAATGTATACGTGTGTATAGGAACATCGGAGAAATATGCAATATGTATATGCAACACAAGCCCCTACATCAAACAGAGCCCAAACAACAGCTGAGCATGGCTAGAGCGTCTATTGTTTGCTGTTAGAATCAAGAAAGAACAGAAAAATGCACCAAGACAGCCGCTACCGAGTCTATACGCTAAGCGCGACCCAAACAGGCCGCCGCTTAGCCGCTGGACCGTGCTAAGCGCGACCTGGAAAATAGAAGTCGGTAAGTTTGGCGCTTAGTGCGCCCCGTAAACTCCGCAAAATGTTGTTTTTCGTCCGGATCACCTGTTCATGATGTTCTCATGCCAAAACTTGACCCATACAGTTAGGCCATAACCCCATAACAGGTAAAAGTTAAATGAACATGCGAGGAATATGAATCGAAACGATAAAACCAATGTTCATAGATGAAGAATACATGCATGAACATGCGAGGAATGCAAATTGATTCGATAAAACCAATGTTCATGTGAAGAGTACAAGCATGAACATGTAAGGAATGCAAATCGAAATGAAAAATCCAAAGTTCAAGTGTAAGAACAATGCATGAACATGCTAAGAATGCAAGTTATATTCACAATTCTAATGCTCAAGTGTAAGAAGCAACGCATGAACATGCTAAGGATGCGAGTTACGATAACAATCCTAATGCTTATGTAAAAAGAAATGAATGAACATGCTAAGGATGCGAGTTACGATAGCAATCCTAATGCTCAAGTAAAGAAGGAATGCATGAACATGCTAAGGATGCGAGTTACGATAACAATCCTAATGCTCATGTAAAGAAACAATGAATGAACATGCTAAGAATGCGAGTTAATGCGAGTTACGATAACAATCCTAATGCTCATGTAAAGAAACAATGAATGAACATGCTAAGAATGCGAGTTACGATAACAATCCTAATGCTTAAGTGTAAGAAGCAATGCATGAACATGATAAGGATACGAGTTACGATAACAATCCTAATGCTCAAGTGTAAGAAGCAATGCATGAACATGCTAAGGATGCGAGTTACGATAACAATTCTAATGCTCATGTAAAGAAGGAATGCATGAACATGCTAAGGATGCGAGTTACGATAACAATCCTAATGCTGATGTAAAGAAGCAATGAATGAACATGCTAAGGATGCGAGTTACGATAACAATCCTAATGCTCATGTAAAGAAGCAATGAATGAGCATGCTAAGGATGCGAGTTACGATAACAATCCTAATGCTCAAGTGTAAGAAGCAATGCATGAACATGCTAAGGATGCGAGTTACGATAACAATCCTAATGCTCATGTAAAGAAGGAATGCATGAACATGCTAAGGATGCGAGTTACGATAACAATCCTAATGCTGATGTAAAGAAGCAACCATGTAAGATAGTAATGCTACCTAAAGGTATTATAAGCTTTCCTTCGAATCTAGGTTATGCATTAACACAAACACTTGGAATGCATGTGCCATGGATTCATGTGTAATGCATTGTGTGCCTAGTGATCAAGATGCTTGGATATCTACATGTCGACACACTTCGAATGCAAAATTATGCCTCGAATCATCATGAATCGATGCAATTAGATCAAACTAAATGCTCTCTAATGCATGAGCATGTGGTGGATGATGCAAGATGCACGAACTTGTGAGCTATTAGCAAGGAAGATACAAATGCACAAGAACATATGCATGCTATGTACAAAATCCTCACTCCGACAAAAGTAAGGTGGCAAAATCCAATTCAAATCAAAGAATTCCAGAGGAAGAGTTCAAGAACCAGAATCTACATTGAATTTGCATGCAATTTCAGTGTTCAATTTCAAGAGAAGCTGAAAATCCATAACAGTTTAAAATAAGTGCTTAATTGAACCTAATACTTACTTGAACTTGAAGTTTGAATCCAATTGAAGAGGAATTCCTTGTGCTCTTAAAAGAAAATACCAAATCAGTAGCGAATTGATGATAATCTTCGGAATTAATCTTGAATTCTTGAAGAAAACTTGAAATCTTCAATGGAGGATTAAAGAGGATGAAGGAGAAATCCTTGAATCTTGAAATTGAGGAGAAATCAAGATGAAATAGTTCCTTCCATGTCAAATTCGAATAGAAGAAGGAGATGAAGATTGAGATTCGAATAGGCGAAGTTGCGATGGAAGAAAACCAGAAATCGCAGGGCGCGCTTAGCGCGGTTGTTCGTGTTAAAAAGTGATGCGCGAGGGAATCAAATCGGAATTCGGATTCTCTGGCTCGAAACAATTTACTCTTTTGATTTGTTTATAAAGATGCCGCGAGCATCAATCTTTATTATTTCCAACACAAGAAAATGATTATGAAAAAGGGGAAAGCTGCAATACCCTCAATTGATATGATATGCATTACGACTCGCGCGAACTAGACGCAATGCATTGGGGAGATTCTGGGCAAGGGGGTTTGTTATATAAAGGGAATAGATGTGGCACCCTAAATATATATAGTTATCTATAGCTTTATATATGAATATGTTTGATATGTTTGTGTGTTTTAAATTGCTATTTCTATTGTTGGGAAAGTTTCTCCTTTGGATTTTAAGAAAGATAGATTATGTGGGATCCTAGGTTTTGTTATTATTGTGCTCGCAAAGATCATTGGGATCTTCTGCCTACATATCCCTTAATGGGAATCAGAGCATTTGTAGCTCGGATCTAAAGGGATCTATGGTTTGTTTGGTTTGAGGGAGAAAGAAGTTTGCTCACCAAGGATGAGACCTTGTGCCTACGTATTCTCAAAGGGAGGTTGAGAAAGTCAGAGCAATCGTAGTTCCCACTTATGCTAGTAGAAGCAACGAGATGTTATTAAGAGACAAAGAGAAATGTCATCTTAATGAAAAATGTATCTAATCTATTTCATCACATACATTTTTGAAAGCTTTGATTGATTTAATCTTCCATCATAAGTTATGGGTGTTTTGCTTGAGTGTACAAGCGTTACCACTTACAAGTTAAGAAAGATGTTTGAAAAATGATTGAATCTTTTAATTGTAAGCATTGGGTGTTTTTCTTGAGTGTACAAGCGTTACCACTTATGATTAAGAGATGTTTTTGTGTGAAAAAGTGTTTGAAAAGTATTTGATTGTATGTGATGTGCTAGATGAGATACTTCTTCCATAGAGATGATAAATGTCTAAATCTCTAGGAGAAATTGATTGGATTAGGGGGATGCTTTTAAGAAGCCTGTGGGTCCTTGTATTGTAAGCTCAAGAGGAGGCATTCCGAGGGTCATCGAGGGTCCTTGTATTGTTAGCCCAAGAGAAGGCATTCCGAGGGTCATCGAGGGTCCTTGTATGAAGCTCAAGAGGAAGCTATAGGGTATGGCTGGATTTTGGCTTTAAGAGTGGTTTCACCGGGAAACCATCCTCTTTAGGGTTCTATCTTAGCGCGGGTGATTCTTTGTATTGGAAGCCCAATAGGAGGCTGTTAAGAGATTTTCTGGTCTCTTTCTTGTTTGATGCCCAAGAGAAGGCTAAACTCAACGAGGAGTTGTTTTGAACGAAGCCCAAGAGGAGGCTAACTCAACAGGGGAGTGTTGTCTTATATGAAGCCTAAGGGGAGGCTAAAATCAGTAAGTGAGTTTTCTTATATGAAGCCTAAGAGGAGGCTAACTCATATGAATGAGTTATCTTATACGAAGCCTAAGAGGAGGCTAAAGGGGAACCTATTTGTTAGGCTAGTTGTCATGTTATAACTGAACAGTTATATAAACAAGTGTGTGATATGTATTCACAGGAGTTTTATGAAGGAAATATAAACAAGTGTATAAAATGACCGTTTAAACAAGTGTAACTTGAATATATACGATGTTTGAATGTGTACAAGGGAATGAATATGTACATGAAGGGGTGTTTATGTACAAGGAAATGAGTATGTACATAGGAAGGTTGGGACTTACACCATGAGGGCGGCCCATTGGTTTAAGAGGAGTTTCATCGGGAATAATTCTTCTCTTAATACCAATGGAATTGGTGTATACACAAGCGAATGAAAACAAATAAAAGAAGTTTGTTTATGCTTGGATATTTACAAAGATGATTGTATATGTACAAGGAAAATTTAATATGTACATAAAAAGGATTGGGACTTACACCATAAGGGAGACCCATGATCGATTAAGAAATTCGAGGAAAAAACTGATTCGGTTTTATCTTCAAATCGACTTGATCATGGAAAAAAGGTGTGTAAGTTTATTGAAATGTTTTGAAAAGTGAAGTATATTCACAAGAAGTTTTGAAAAAAAGATTTAAGTTTGAAAGTTTGAAAGAAAACATCTTTGAAAAGTATTAAGAAATACTTAAAATGTTTCATTTTTGACTTAATAAAAATATAATCAAAAGAAAATATTTTTTTGGATTTTCTTGACATAATAATAAAATAGATATATTAAATGACAAGTGTGCAAAAAATCATCTCAAAATGAGAAGTTTTAATTGGTTTTTGAAAATGTTTAAGTTTGCTAAAAACTTGAGAAAAAAAGAGTTTTTTGGTCCTAAGGAGGTTTGAACCTTGGACATTTGGCTTAGAAAATGAAGATTTTCCAATGAGCCATGTGTTAAACTTGTATTTAATCACGTTGTTTAGAAAGAATTTTAAAAAAAAAGTTTTGAAAAAGTCCAGAAATGAGATTTTTGAAGGGTTCAGAAGTTGTTTTGAAAAAGTTTTGAAAAAAACATTTAAAAGTTGTTTTGAAAAATGGAAGTTTTGAAAAAAGTCCAGAAGTTGGACTTCTGAAGGATTTAGAAGCTGTCTACTTCTGGAGAGATGAGAAGCATGGCTTGCTTCTGAAGCGTGTTGAAAGGAGCGCAAGCCTGGATGCGTGGATAGCAACTTCCGCCGCTTGGGCAAGGCTTGCTTCGCCGCTTCGGGAATGAGAAGGAGCGTGTTGCTTCTTGAGAAGTTAGAAACATGTTGGAAAACTTGCTTCTAAGGGTAGAAACATTAGAAGCTTGAAGCTTCTAAGGATAGAAGTACTAGAAATACTTCTGGAGATAATGAAATGAAGAGCTTCAAACTTAACACTGAGGTCGAGCCCAAGGACTTCTGGAAGAACAAGTTCCAGAAACCTTGTGTTTCCTTTTAATAAAAAAAGGTTCCAGGGGGATTCGAACCCTGGACCTTTGGCAAGGCAAGTGACATGAGAAGTGTGCTGACTACCACTGAGGTGGCTATACATCCGTTTATTTAAATTAAACTAGAAATATATATTATAAGTCTAGCTTCCAGAAATTGAAATTTGAAAACTCAGCTTCATCTTCTTCGCTGAACCAAGCGCGCAAACACCATGCGATGGCAAATTCGAACTTCTTCATTTCTTGACCAATTTTAAAAGTTTAAAATGCCATTTTGTCTAGATTTTTGCCATGATTCTGATTATGTATTTTGTTAATATTATTAATCAAAGATGAAAGTGAATTTTTTTAATCCCAATTTGAACCCTAACTGAAAAAGTGATTAATTCTTTAAGCACAGTTAATTTTAGTTCAAATTAAGGACCCAGATAGCTTTAGTGATTGGATATCTACATTTTCCTTTTCAATTTTAAAGCTAAAAATGCATGAATGGAAGAATCAAAGTATGAGAAACTCACCTCTTGGTATGAAATACCATTTCGAGTTTGACAGCTTCCAGGTGCAAAGTAAGGATTGCTTTAGCTTCCTTGAACTTCCCTAAGTGTGTTCCTACTCTTAGTTTGTCCTGAGGATGGCTAGAACTCTCTGACCAAGTCAAGTTGCAGCCACTTGAAGTGATTTTTGATTTTGGATTTAGAGTTGTTACAGGTCAGTGATGATGATTTGGATTACTTCTATGAAGTGTATGGAAGGTGTTTGAAGTGTTAAATCAAAGTTAGCACGAGCAAATTAGGAGATGGCAAGTTAAGGCATCATTTGCAAGCTTTTGATTTTTTGAGTATGATTCTGAGTTTGGTCACTTCTTGTGATGTTTTTAAGTTTTAAACTACTTCTAAATGATGTTTAGAACATGTTAGAAACTTAAATTTACTCAGATTTTGCAAGGTTTGAAGATTGCAAAATTTCCCTCTTATAACTTAGAAACTTGGATTTCAAGAAAGAAAGAGTGAAAGCTTGATTATGATAGCTTTGGTGTGCCTTGAAAATGAGGAAACGACCTCTATTTATATGCCTAGAAATCTGAATGATTTGGTAAAGTTATAATTGAGGGAAATTTGCAACTTGGTTAAGAGGTAAAATGGAATCTTTTGCATTTAATGCACAAGTAACTTTCCTAACCATGGTTAAGTTTTTCTCTTTGATTCAATCCTTTCCTCAATCATTCAAAACTGATATTTATCAGTTATAATCTACCTCTAAGTGATGACAAGGCTTCTAGAAAGAGAGTTTGTGAAAAAATGACTTAAAGTTCTTGAAAAATGACTTATAATTCATGGTTATGGAGCTCTAAGTTTAATTTTCAAAACCTTAGCTACACGAAGTGTTTTTTTTTTTCAAGTTCTTGGACATTTTGGAAAGCTTGTAACAAGGGCTACAAATTTCATGTTTTGAGTTTTTTCTGAATCCAAATGGATCTAGGTGAAAAATGGCCTAGAAAGTGAGGAAAAACCATGTTTCTTAACACTTGAAATTTTTTCTAAGTGTTAGAAATTTTTCAAATCTTGACTTTTTGTTGACTTTTTCACATTTCTTGATTTTTTATGATCATGATGGATCATTTGAAATGTTTTTATGATTGAAAAAGTTTAGTCTTGAAAAGTTGACCAAAAGTCAAAGTTTGACTTTTCTCAGCAGATGAATTTTCATCAGATGATTCAGAATTTGTCTGATGAAGAAACATAGACTTTTGAAATATTTTGAATCAAGAAATTAGGTCAAGATGTTGCATTGAAGATGTTAAGATCAATCTCCAAGCAAACTAGTCATTCATTGAGCAGAAAGTCAATGATTCACTATCCTCGATAAAAACCCTAATTGGTCGATTCATGATAGATCATGAGAAAAAGTTGGGAATCTGAAGATCAAATGTTGATGATTGATTAAGATAGATCATTTGAGGTGAGTGGAAACTCAAACCCTAATTGATCATATCTTGAACCGATGAAATTTTGAAGAAACCCTGACTTTGACTTCTAGAAGTCACGCACGATCTATTCTATTCTGAAACTGTTAGTGATGCAGTGATGCATATGTGAGGTGGTATCTTAGGTCAAAAATTGGGGTATGGCAGATGCCCCTATTTAAGTTTCTTTAACCTGAGATATGAAGATGAAGATCTTCGTCTCGATAGGTGTGAAGAGACTTAAATATCAGAATAAGCAAATTTTGGAC
Source organism: Vicia sativa (assembly GCA_021764765.1). Lineage (NCBI taxonomy): Eukaryota > Viridiplantae > Streptophyta > Magnoliopsida > Fabales > Fabaceae > Vicia > Vicia sativa. The sequence continues at coordinate 10,281,376 of CM038793.1, read as the reverse complement.
CTAAGATACCAAAAAAATGCGAGTGATGCAAAATGATTGTGGAAAATTCACCCAGGAAGTATCAAAGAATGATATGCTGGGGGAAAGATTGTGAGGATGACTTAATCTGTCTAAGAAAAGAGAATCTTGTTTGTTGGGAAACAAGCAATTTGTTTCACTGGGAAAATAGATTCACAATGTAAGTGAATATTTGTTTCGCTTTGGGAAACGAGGAGATTACCTTCTGTCAGTCTTGTGACAATGTTTAAGGTAAGTGAAAATGATATTACCAATTATCAGCCTTGTGATAGTTTATGATAATGAGTTCTGAAGATATTACCAATTACCAGCAAATTGATAATTATAACAAGGTAATTCTTGAGAAATTTACTGAGTATTCAACCTTGTGAATAACAGATAATGATGGAAACAGATCTCAGATGAGTTTCTATTTTCACAGCTACAATCTTGCCGGGGATCTCTCTTTTGAGAAGATGAGGGCATTTTGATTGAAAAGACACAAGTTTTCTTTTAGACTGAAAGACAACTGTGGAGATTTTCTTGAATTTTCATAATTGGACTTGCTAAGAAGAACAATCATTTTATGACAAGTTTCAAGATGAAAAGGAAATAAGTAGCTCAGACGACGAGGCTATTGCTTATTGTTTGCAGGTAGATTTTTTTGTGAAATCTAATCCTGAATTGATTAGAGACAAGATTCTATCTAGGAACGAACTAGAAAGAAATGGTCAATCAAGACTTTGTTCCCAATGAGGAATGATCTCAGCTGGGGAACAGGAGAGAAAAAATGTATTTTTCTGCTTGGGGATAATCTACTGGAGAGATGACATACCCACACTTGTTTTTGGGAATAAATTCAACCTAAACAAGTGATGTTGAAGCAAACATTTGAGAAATGCAGGAATGCAATAATGATGCTATTATGTATGAATGATGATTGTCATACGCATGCTGACGATACTTGACAAGACAACAAAAAGGGGTATTTGGAAAAAGGACTACGTCACAGTTCAAACAAATACTCAGCAAAATCTGCAGCGATGGTGTAGACGTTACTGATGATGAATCTGAGTTGCATGCTTTAAACTTTATGGAAAAGGCATTTCATTGGCAACCTGGTTGGGAATTATTTTTGGATAAGAATACCGTCCTTTGATGATCTCTTTCAAAGAGAAGAAGACTTCTTTAGAAGTTGTTTTATCTTTCAGAGGTTGAAACACTCATGGAGAAAACTGTTTGAGGTTCTTTCTGTGTTCATAGTTCAAAGGAAAATTTCGCTTTTATTTCAAAACTTTGAAGTAAAAATTCATTTAAAAACTCTTTTTTTTTTTTAGTTTCAAAAGTGATTTTCACAATAAAAAGCGTTATTTTTGCAAAATAGAATAAAGCAGAAATTGCAAACAAATGGGCACAAGTCTCAAATTTTATTGATAGAATGGTAATCAGCCAAAGGCGTGATTCCATGAACTATTTACAAGAGTTGGAAATTATAATTTATTGGAAAAAGGATACATTGAAAGTAATAATCACTATTATCCCTAACAACTTTGAATTCCAACTATGCTTGTTGCTTAAGAAGATTTGATTGAAGATCCGTTGATGGAAGATTCTTCAGATTGACGAAGTACGGACTGATGTAGTTACTTTGTCATTTTGATCCTTAACTTTTGCCTAGATTGCCTTTTCAGGTTTTCAATCTACCAGGATATTTCTGTTTATTGTCTCTAATTTTTGCCTAGGCCGCCTTTTCAGGTTTTCAGTCCACCGAGACGCTCATTTTTGCCTAAGCCTCCCTTTTCGGGTTTTCGACTTACCGAGCTGTTCTTTTGTTTTTTAGACAAAGTATTTCTTGACTGCATCAGCATTCACAGGATGCGGGAGTTCATCATCGTCCATGGTTGTGAGAGTCATAGCACCGCCAAAAAAGCTTCTTTTGACGATGTATGGGCCTTCGTAATTAGGAGTCCATTTGTCCCTAGAATCTGGTTTAAAAGACAAAATCTTTTTAAGCACGAGGTCACCTTCTTGGAATTCACGAGGTCGAACTTTTTTGTCGAAGGCTTTCTTCATCCTTCTTTGATATAATTGTCCATGACACAGAGCGGTCAGACACTTTTCTTCAATTAAGTTCAACTGGTCGTATCTGCTTTGACACCATTCGGCCTCAAATAACTTAGCTTCTATGAGAACTCTCATTGACGGAATCTCAACTTCTACGGGGAGCACTGCTTCCATGCCGTATACTAGAGAAAAAGGAGTTGCCCCTGTTGAAGTACGTACTGAAGTACGATGCCCATGTAGAGCAAATGGCAACATTTCATGCCAGTCTTTGTAAGTGATGACCATCTTCTGGACGATCTTTTTGATGTTCTTGTTGGCAGCTTCAACGGCGCCGTTCATCTTTGGGCGGTAAGGAGATGAGTTATGATGCTCGATCTTGAATTCCTCACACAGTTCTTTCATCATTTTGTTGTTCAATTTCGATCCATTGTCTGTAATGATCTTACTTGGAACTCCATATCGGCAAATGAGGTTATTCTTGATGAACCTCACAACCACTTGTCTTGTAACATTGGCGTAAGATGTTGCTTCGACCCATTTGGTAAAGTAATTAATAGCCACTAAAATGAAACGATGTCTGTTGGACGCTTTTGGTTCAATCATCCCATTCATGTCGATTCCCCACATGGAGAAAGGCCACGGAGAGGAGAGAACGTTGAGTAGAGTCGGTGGCACATGGATCTTATTTGCGTAGATCTGGCATTTGTGACATCTTTTGACGTGTTCACAGCAATCAGATTCCATTGTTATCCAATAGTATCCTGCTCGCAAGATTTTTCTGGACATTGCATGCCCATTTGAATGGGTTCCAAAGGACCCTTCATGCACTTCGTGAATTATCATGTCTGCTTCGTGTATATCCACGCATCTGAGCAGGACCATGTTGAAGTTTCTTTTGTATAACACATCTTCATTCAGGAAGAAATTTCTAGAAAGCCTCCTTAGAGTTTTCCTATCTTTGTATGATGCCCCGAGTGGGTACTCTTGAGTTTGAAGGAAACGTTTGATGTCGTGGAACCACAGTTTATCATCGAAGACTGCTTCAGTTGCAAACACATACGATGGTCTTTCAAGGCGCCTGATGCGGATCTTAGGCATATCGTTCTAATGGTTGACTTTGAACATGGAAGATAGAGTAGCAAAAGTGTCTGCCATTCGATTCTGATCTCGAGGGATATGATGCAGTTCGACTTTGTTGAAGAAAGTCAACAAACGTCTTGCATAATCTCTGTAGGGAATCAAACCAAGATGATGAGTTTCATACTTGTCTTTGATTTGATTGATCACAAGGGCTGAATCTCCATATATGTCAAGGATCTTGATCCTCAAGTCGATGGCTTCTTCGATACCCATGATACAAGCTTTATATTCGGTGATGTTGTTGGTGCAATCAAATAGTAATCTGGCGGTGAACGGGATATGAGAACCCTCGCGAGTAATAATGACTGCTCCAATTCCATTGCCAAAGACATTAACTGCTCCATCAAAGATTAAGCCCCATCTAGATTCTGGATCAGGACCTTCTTCAAGTAATGGTTCGTCACAATCTTTCATCTTTAAGTACATAACATCCTCATCAGGGAAGTCAAAGTTGATAGATTGGTATTCGTTGATCGGTTGATAAGCCAAGTGATCGGCGAGAATGCTTCCTTTGACCGCTTTTTGAGCACGGTAATGGATGTCATATTCAGATAATAGCATCTGCCATCGAGCAATTCTTCCTGTTAAGGCAGGCTTTTCAAAGATGTACTTGATTGGATCCATTTTGGAGATTAACCAAGTTGTGTGATTGATCATGTACTGGCGGAGACGTTTTGAAGCCCATACCAAAGAACAACATGTTTTCTCGAGCATGGAGTAACGAGTTTCACAGTCTGTGAACTTTATACTCAAGTAGTAGATGACATGCTCTTTCTTACCAGTTTCATCTTGCTGTCCAAGCACGCAGCCCATGGAATCTTCCAGCACGGTAAGGTACATGGTTAATGGTCTTCCTTCAATTAGAGGAATCAATATCGGTGGTTCTGACAGGTATTCCTTGATACTGTCAAACGCTTTTTGGCAATCTTCTGTCCACACAACCTCTTGATTTTTGCGGAGAAGCTTGAATATCGCCCAGTAGCAGTCATTTGAGAGATAAATGGAGATGTAATTCAACCGCCCAAGAAGGCATTTCTTGAATATCCTTGACTTTGTCGTTCAACTTCAATACCTCTTTGGTGAAAATGAAACCTAGGAGTTTTCGGATCTTACCCCAGGATTCGTTTTTAAATTTCCTTAATCAAAAACAACTTCAAGAGATATTTATGCTCTTCTTGGTCGACTTTGCTATCATGTCGTCCACGTAGACTTCGATCTCTTTGTGCATCATGTCATGAAAGAGAGTAGTCATCACCCTTTGGTAAGTTGCGCCTGCATTCTTTAATCCAAACAGCATTACTTTGTAGAAAAATGTGCCCCATGGCGTGATGAAAGATGTCTTCTCCATGTCTTCAGGAGCCATCCTGATCTGATTATAGCCAAAGAAACCGTCCATGAAGGAAAAGACGTTGAACTTTGCAGTGTTATCCACTAACATGTCGATATGCGGTACCGGGAAATCATCTTTTGGACTAGCTTTGTTCAAGTCCTGGTAGTCAACACACATTCTGACCTTTCCGTCTTTCTTTGAGACAGGCACTATGTTGGATAGCCATTGAGGATATTCAGAGGTGACGAGGAAACCTGCGTCGAGCTGCTTTTGAACTTCCTTTTTGATTTTGTCGGCCATGTCTGGGTGAACTCTTCTCAGTCTTTGTTTAACTGGTGGACACTCTGGTTTTAATGGCAAGTGATGTTCCACAATGCTGGTATCTAAACCTGGCATGTCTTGATAAGACCAAGAAAACACATCAATACATTCTTTGAGAAGATTTTTAGTTTTCCCTTGACGTTGCTGTCGAGTAGAGCTCCAATGTTCACTTCTTTTTTGTCTTCCTCAGAACCCAAGTTGATTGCTTCCAAAGGCTCTTTGTGAGGCTGAATGATTCTTTCCTCGTGCTTAAGTAGTCGAGAAATCTCATCCGGGATCTCTTCTTCAACTTCTTCCTCGGCGTCGAACACAGGGAATTCAAAGTTGGGAGATAGCATAGAATTATTGCGTTCAATGGATTTATCCATCTGCTAATCTGCATGTTTGATTAATTAAATCTTCTTTTTTTTTTTAAGAAAAAGTTAATGTGAAAGTGTATGCAGATTATTATTATAGTTTTTGAAGATGCTTGTCTTTTATTTGGGTTTTTTAGGATTACCATTTCCAGAAAAGGGTAAAAACGAAAAACAAACACAGAATGTGGAATCAAAACAAACACTTTTATTTATGATTCACAATATGAAACAGGGCCCTAAATACAAACTCATTTGTCTTGGGCAAGACAAAGAGAAATTATTTAAAAGCTAAACCCTATAAAACATCTCTCTGCCTTGGGCGAGGCGAGAGTTCAAAACAAAAGCAAGATAAACTACTTAGAACTATGAACATCAGTCTGAACTTTAACAGGCTTCCAATAGTGGCGAACTCCTTGGAAGTCTAGATACTCTGGTAGTTTTCCTTTTGGCTTATTTCTTTGTAGACTTTGGTCGTTGGTCGAACAGGCTTTGAAGACTCTGGACGGTTGACCTTGCCTTTTGTGTTGCTGAAGCGATCTTCTTCTGATTGATTGGCAGGTCGAGGAGCATAATATGCAGCATATGTGCTTTCAAGTGGCATGTATCCTAGATTCTTGGGATGTACTTCCCAATCTTCTGAGTGAAGAGACTCATTGCCTGCGATGCTTTCTAACTCGTTTCCAGAATTGTCTTCCTGTTCTTCTTCTGTGATTACGTTGATGTAGTGATAATGAAAATCTAGCTTAACAAACTCGGCAGGCGCATTAAAGCAGATATCTTTATTTGGGATCTCAATTTGATGATGAGATCGAGAAGATGTGTATAACTCTTTTGGTTGACTGGGATACTCAAAAGGATCGTCCCATCCAGTTGGTTGGATGTCTTCAATTCTGATTTTTGAGCTTTCAGGTGCAGTGTATTTTACCATGTAGTCAAACTTTCCACTTGGTTCTCCCAAGGTATCCCAAACTTCAAAAGGGATAGGTGGATTTTCATTCTCATTCTTTTGTAGGGACATGCCTTTGAATTGGTCATTCGGAGGATAAAATGGTGCGTACGATTCTTCCTGGGACACATATTCAGAGCTATTGAGATAAGTGCTCCATTCTTCAGATTCAGAGAGATTGTCTTCATTACCTTCATCGATAAGAACATTAACCTCTTGAAGAACAGGGTTTAAGAAACCCCCACTATGCAATACCTCCTTGATTGGGTGAAGAGCTTCATCCCTTTGATTGTCTTTTGGAAATACTGGAGCAAATCCGAGCCCGGTTTTTGTCTCGTTGTTGACAAGTTTTATTACTTGTCCCCAACCTGCGGCATTACCGTCTTTCACTATCTGCGCTTCTTCTTTGTAAGAGGAGATAGACAATCTGCTTTTCCTTGTAGATTCACCTTCTAACGAAAGTCCTTGGAACTGTGTCCCTTCAACATCGTCGGCGGTGATGAAAGAAAAGGTGGACAAATGGCTTACTAGTAAAGCTTGTTCACCGATGATGGTTACTAGCTTCCAATTTGTTGTGAATTTCAGCTTTTGGTGGAGAGTGGATGTCACAGTTGCTGCTTCGTGTATCCACGGTCGTCCTAGCAAACAACTGTAAGCAGCTGGCACGTCCATGACCTGGAAGGTGATTCGGAAGGTATGCGGACCAATGGTCATTGGAAGGTCAACTTCCCCAATAACGGATTTCCTTGACCCATCAAAGGCTTTGACCACTATATCATTGGATTTCATCGGCGTTCCTTTGTAAGATAAACGAGCGAGAGTCGTTTTTGGCATTACATTCAAGGATGAACCGGTGTCTACTAGCACGTTAGACAGAGAGTCTGATTGGCAAATCATAGAGATATGTAGGGCAAGATTGTGATCTTTTCCCTCCTCTGGGAGTTCTTCATCACTGAAGCTTAAATTGTTGCAAGCTGTTATGTTGCCTACAATTCCACCAAATTGATCTGTAGTCACGTCGTGATCTACATAAGCTTGATCTAGCACTTTCATTAAAGCTTCTCAGTGGGCTTCAGAATTCAGAAGTAGAGAGAGTATTGAGATTTTGGAGGGAGTCTGCATTAGTTGATCCACAACTCTGTACTCACTTTTCTTGATCAACTTTAGGATCTCGTCGAAATCTGAGTTAACGTTGGTTCCATCAGACGGACCAACGTTTATATGTGGATTACCAACAGGAATCCCCATGGGATTCTCGGGAGGTGTATTAACTGGATTTTGTCCAACAGCGGGAGCAATGGGTTGCTTTGGTGGCAACGGGGTGTACACACGTCCACTTCGCGTTACTCGTCCGATTTTAGCGATGTTAACAACAACTGAAAGAGTTGGTATGGGTTTTCCTTCCCATCTTCTATCATAGTTGTATTGTACTGATAGGGAATTGCTTTGTCAGAGCTGTAAGGAACAGGACCAGGTAGACAGATCACCAAAGGAGATTCTGGAACTTTTGGACCGTTGTACTCAACTTCTACACACTTGGGCACATTGAAGTAGGGGATAATGACGTTTACTTCGGGAATTTCCGAGTTGATATATGAGACTAAAAGCTCATGCGGATAATGCCCTACCATATTCACGTCATAATCGTTCCTATTTCTGAATATCTGAATGTCTCCAATGTCTATTAACCGTTGCATGTCTGCTCTCACAGTTGGACATCCTCGAAAATCCGTGAAGCAGATTCTGCAGACTGTGTAGTCATGTTTAGCGAAAGTGCCCATTGTACTGTATGTATCATGGAGTTGTACCAAGCTTTCTCTTATCATATTTATGTCAGTGATAAGATACCGATCTGTATTCCTTAGTATCAAATTCACGGAATGTCTACTATGATTGGGAAGTGGATTTACTTGTACATTTGGATTTGCATTTCTGAAGGAGAGAAGATTAGCCCTCACTAACCTTTGGACTTTAACTTTTAGCGCTATGCAGTGCTCGAGATCATGACCCGGTGCCCCTTGATGAAAAGGGCAAGACATATCTACTTTATACCACCAAGGTAATTTGTCTGGTACTAGAGGTGGTGACCTTGTTTGCACAAGATTCCTTTCTATCAAGGCAGGATGTAATTCCGTGTATGTCATCAGAATTGGATCAAACTGCGAGATTCGAGGTGCACGGTTCTGATTGTTGAATTGTTGAGCCTGTTGTCGAGGCTGTTGAGTTTGCTAGAATTGCGGGGTAATACCCATGTTTGAACTTGCCTTGACAACTGGTGATATTGTGGCTACCTGTTGTCGGCGACTGACATTTTTCCTTGGTTTTCCTCGGGATACCATTCCTACGTCATGTTCTTTTTTCTTCGGGAAACTGGTTCCGCCCCCCTTGGTTCCGCTTGAAGACCCTATTTCTTTGGTCAGAGGCGTCCTGTTCGGACTCCTTCTTTTAGTCGCATTCCCATGCTTACCATTTCGGTGAAATCTCCGGGAGTATGATAGACTTCTTCGTCCGCAGTAGCATGAACTACAGAAGCTGAGTTTGTCATGATCGGTTGAGAAATCGTCATAGTGACTTGTGGAAAGGTTACCCCATGCTACAGAGTAAATGCTAAGTTCTGTAAAGTAGGAACCTCAATCGTGGTTGCCCGTACTTCAGAAGTGGGTTGACGAAATCCGATGCCGAAATTGAAAGGCATGCCCCATGGATTTAAACTTGATATGATTAAAAAAATAAAAAATAATATAATAATAAATAGTCTCTTTGCGAGTCTTGGTAGAAACCAGACTTGGCCAGTGAGTCGTCCATGTGAACCACAAAATAAGTTTAGTCGGTTCATTATATTGATCGAGACTGAATAGCTAAATGATAAAAATCTCTTTGATCCTAATTATAAGAGAAACTTTACTATTTATATTCACTTAACAATCGTTGTATCTGGACTGTTATATAGAGAAAAGAAACACATTATCAAATAAATCCAAAAATTAATTTTATTATTAATAGGACCAAAGAGAGTAATTTTTAAAATATTCAAAGATTAAATATAACTTTTCTTAAATATAATCACCTTATTTTAATTTCTATTTATTAATATCTTTGTAGATTTACAATTAATTATTAAAAATAAAATTTCCAACTAACATTTTTAAAATTTCTTGATGCTAATTATTTTGACCAAATACATAGTATATTTGGACAAATATTCTTGATATAACCTCCTATAAATAACACATTTCATGAACTCAAAACATATCAATATCACTTTCCTGTCACGTTTGGTTATTCAATCTTGCATAGAGACATGGCCAAAATTTTAATCTTAGTACTAGTCTTACTTCAAATAAGCTCTTTACTAGGCTTTACTAAAGGGGTTGAGACTCACAAAAAACATCACCCATCAGCCCCAACTCCATCCCCTGTTCATTTACCATTTTTTCACTCTTTTGATTCTCTTCATTTGGATCATCATCACAAGAAAGATCCTCGACATCACCCATCTTCCCCAACCCCTTCCCCTACTCAATCAACATCTACCTCCTATATTGATTCTGTAGACTATAGATCGACATGAAAAGAAACATAATCTCCCCCATCCATCAACCCCAAAACCTTCTCCTATTCAATCCTTATTTTCCTTCCCTATTATTTCTATCGATCTAGACCATCGTCGCAAGAAACATCATCACCATCGCCGATCAGCCCCAAGCCCTTCCCATGTTCAATCACCATCTTCTTTAATTAATGATTCTTTTGATACGGACCATCATCGCCATCACCCATCAGCCCCAACCCCTTCCCCTATTCAATCACAATCTTCCTCCTTTATAGATTCTCTTGATTTGGATCATCATCACAAAAAACCCAAGAAGCATCATCATCATCATTGCTCACTAACTCCAACACCTTCCCCAGTTTAATCCCCATCTACTTTAATTAGTATAGACATTGAACATGATTAAATATTAAAATATATATTATATACCTTATTAGTGTAAGAATTTCGCATCAATAAAAAATCATGATTATTGGTTTTACTCGCCTTTTTTTCAACAATTCTTTATTCTTTAGTTCTGAATTATATAAATAATTATTTTGTGGTGTCAAAATTTTAAATGTTGATATATTTCTATTTTTATAAATAATGTAAAATACATCGATATTTGTTCTTAAAGATGTTGATCTATAATAGAAATGAAATTAGTCATTCATAATATGTGAAGATAATTTACATTGTTACTAGCTTTTGTAATTTTTCCATGGGAGAAACAATGTTTGACATGAATTTTCTCTGCAAGATATGAGTTTCAACTTTAATCTTATTATGATTAGAAAAATATTGTCATATTTTTTCTACATCGATTGAATTCGTTACAAATATCTTTAAATATTAATACTTTTCACAAATTTATTTTCACTCTGAAAAATAATGTGAGACGCATTTTTTATTCTAGAGAAACGTAAAAGCCTATTTGATTCTCAAGGTCTATTCTTTATAACATAAAGAAGAATAAAAGAATTGAACAAATATCTATTAATACTAGTTTGGGTCAATGTAGAACTTGTAATTTTTATTATTAAATTTTTTTCTATTTTATTCTTTTAGAATAAATATTTATTTTTCAAAAGAAATAAATCAACCCTTTTTCTAAACTGACGTAGCTTGATTTTTAACATGAAGTATCTCTACATATTCTTTTTTGTTTTTTAACTTTAAATTAGAAATTCAGGCTATATCAGTTTTAAAAAGGGATTGATTTCTTTCATTTGAAAAATGAATATTTATTCTATAATAAAATATAATAATATAGATAAAGGTGGAATCCATGTGCTCTATCATTGCACTTAAAATGAAAATGTTCATATGGAAGAAGGTTGTATGCATGTGTATAGTCTCCAATATACAATCTTCATATGTTACAAAGTTTAATTCACAAGCCAAAGGTTCAATTACTTAGCTAACAACCTCGACATTAAAATAAATTTTAATTAGTGAAGTATCCACACTCAAATGGAAAATAAATATTCCAATAAAATCACCCTTAGTGTATTCAGGAAAATGTTGAATAAAGTAAAACGATATTAGACAAAATAGATTATCTCAGTGATATGTGCGTAAACCTTATATCTCAATACAAAAAGCATTCAATATGGAATACATGTTTGATGAGATGGTACAGGCATAACTCACAGCAATCTTCATTAAAGCATGCATAATAAGAGAGAATACATCACACATAAATAGAAGAATGAATGTCAACCTACTAGTCTAATTCAATAAGTTAACGCACAAAACTCTACATGCTTTAACATCAAGCATTGGAAATATCTTCTACATAAAATTTAATCTTAGTTATTTAATTAAAGAGTCTTTGTCTCGTGAAAAGATTAAGTAGGTGAGGAAAGAAAAATAACGTGAAAAACTGACAGCAAGTTAAGAATTGACCATATTGATTTAGTTTTGTATTCACGAAAGATTCTAATGTAAGACATATTTCCTATTCTCAGAGAAACACAAAAGCATATTTTATTTTAAAGGTCACTTCTTTAAAATATAAAGAAGAAAAAATGAATTGACAAAATATCAATTAATACTAATTTGGACCAACATTTAATTGTAACTTTATTTTTTATGTTCTTCTTAGCTAATATTTTATTAAAGCGTAAATATTTATTATTCAAAAGAAAGAAGCCAATCTGTTTACTTTAAAGTTTATATAGCATGAATTTTTAAATTAAATTATCTCTAAATCATTTTATGTTTTTTATTTATAAAAATAAAATATTTTAGGATCCCTATATAATTAGTTCTCTAATCGTTGATGAAAACTTCAAATTGATTTGAAGCATTTTGGATGCGTCGCAAATTCGCCAACCAAATATATTTTTGATAATAAATTATAATTTTTAAATTCTATACTTCTTTATAAATTTAAATATATTGGGACGGGTGAGGTAGCTTAACTATTATGTGTTAGTTGAGCTAAATGAGTGAAAACTGTTAATCCATAGTTCAATCGCTAACAATAAATTTATTTATATTTATGTATTAAATTAAATAACTTGTTGATATTTATTAATCAATAACTTTTTTTATAAATAAATTATATTAGAATGTCAAATATTATTGATATATTTTACTTTAAATTATTGTTATTTTGACTCAATATTAAAAATGTTTTTAATTATCATAAAGTACAGCAAACATAGTATTTATTTGATTAAAAAGGTGTTATGACATACAAATTAAATAAGATTTATCAAACATATTAATGATATCAGAATTAAATTTTCAAATATTCAAATAAAGTTTTTCAATTTTCTTTATAATATACTTATATATACCTTTTTAAAAGTATTACATAACTGTTTTATAGAATTAAATTACAACGTAAGTGTTTTTATTATTTAAAATTATTATGATCAAAAAAATAAAAAATAATATAATAATAAATAGTCTCTTTGCGTGTCTTGGTAGAAACCAGACTTGGCCAGTGAGTCGTCCATGTGAACCACAAAATCAGTTTAGTCAGTTCATTATGTTGATCGAGACTGAATAGCTAAATGAAAAAAAAAATCTCTTTGGTTCTAATTATAAGAGAAACTTTACTATTTATATGCACTTAACAATCGTTGTATCTAGACTGTTATATAGAGAAAAGAAACACATTATCAAATAAATCTAAAAATTAATTTTTATTATTAATAGGCCCAAAGGGAGTAATTTTTAAAATATTCAAATATTAAATATAACTTTTCTTAAATATAATCACCTTATTTTAATTTCTATTTATTAATATCTTTGTAGATTTACAATTAATTATTTAGAATAAAATTTCCAACTAACATTTTTAAAATTTATTGATGCTAATTATTTTGACCAAATACATAATGTATTTTGACAAATATTCTTGATATAACCTCCTATAAATAACACATTTCGTGAACTCAAAACATATCAATATCACTTCCCTGTCACGTTTGGTTATTCAATCTTGCATAGAGACATGGCCAAAATTTTAATCTTAGTACTAGTCTTACTTCAAGTAAGCTCTTTACCGAGCCTTACTAAAGGGGTTGATACTCACAAAAAACATCACCCATCATCCCCAACTCCATCCCCTGTTCATTTATCATCTTTTCACTCTTTTGATTCTCTTGATTTGGATCATCATCACAAGAAACATCCTCGACATCACCCATCTTCCCAACCCTTCCCTAGTCAATCAACATCTACCTCCTATATTGATTCTATAGTCGTTTCTCCTATTCAATCACCATCCTCCTTCCCTATTGATTCTATCGATCTAGACCATCTTCGCAAACATCATCACCATCACCCATCACCCCAAGCCCTTCCCATGTTCAATCACCATCTTCTTTAATTAATGATTCTTTTGATACGGACCATCATCGCCATCACCCATCAGCCCCAACCCCTTCCCCTATTCAATCGCAATCTTCCTCCTTTATTGATTCTCTTGATTTGGATCATCATCACAAAAAACCCAAGAAGCATCATCATCATCGCTCACCAACTCCAACACCTTCCCCAATTTAATCGCTATCTACTTAACTTAGTAGAGACATTGAATATGATTAAATAATAAAATATATATTATATACCTGATCAGTGTAAGAATTTCTCATCAATAAAAAATCATGATTATTGGTTTTACTCGCCTTTTTATCAACAACTCTTTATTCTTTTAATTCTGAATTATATAAATAATTATTTTGTGGTGTCAAAATTTTATATGTTGATATATTTCTATTTTTATAAATAATGTAAAATACATCGATATTTGTTCTTAAAGATGTTGATCTATAATAGAAATGAAATTGGTCATTCATAATATGTGAAGATAATTTACATTTTTACTAGCTTTTGTAATTTTTCCATGGGAGAAACAATGTTTGACATCAATTTTCTCGGCAAGATATGAGCTTCAACTCTAATCTTATTATGATTAAAAAAATATTGTCATATTTTCTCTACGTCGCGTGAATTCATTAAAAATATCTTTAAATGTTAATACTTTTCATAAATTTATTTTCACTCTGAAAAATAATGTGAGACGCATTTTTTATTCTAGATAAACATAAAAGCCAATTTGATTCTCAAAGTCTATTCTTTATAACATAAAGAAGAATAAAAGAATTGAACAAATATCTATTAATACTAGTTTGGGTCAATGTAGAACTTGTAATTTTATTATTAAATTTTTTATTTTATTCTTTTAGAATAAATATTTATTTTCAAAAGAAATAAATCAACCCTTATTCTAAACGACGTAGCTTGATTTTAAACACAAGTATCTCTAGATATTCTCTTTTTTTAACTTTAAATTAGAAATTAGCTATATCCATTTTAAAAGGGATTGATTTCTTTCATTTGAAAAATGAATATTTATTCTATAATAAAATAGATAAACGTGGAATCCATGTGCTCTATCATTGCACTTAAAATGAAAATGTTCATATGGAAAAAGGTTGTATGCATGTGTATAGTCTCCAATATACAATCTTTTTAGGTTACAAAATTTAATTCACAAGCCAAAGGTTCCATTACTTAGCTAACAACCTCAACATCAAAATAAATTTTAATCAGTGAAGTATCCACACTCAAATGGAAAATAAATATTCCCATAAAATCACCCTTAGTGTATTCAGGAAAATGTTGAATAAAATAAAAACGATATTAGACAAAATAGATCATTTGAGTGATATGTGCGTAAACCTTATATCTCAATGCAAAAAGCATTCAATATGGTATACCTGTGTGATGAGATGGTACATGCATAACTCACAACAATCTTCATTAAACAATGCATAATAAGAGAGAATACATCACACGTAAATAGAAGAATGAATGTCAACCTACTAGTCCAATTCAATATGTTAACGCACAAAACTCTGCATGCTTTAATATCAAGAATTGTAAATATGTTCTACATAAAAGTTAATCTTAGTTATTTAATTAAGGATTTTTTGTCTTGTGAAAAGATTAAGGAGGTGAGGAAAGAAAAACAACGTGAAAAACTGACAGCAAGTTAAGGATTAACCATATTGATTTAGTTTTGTATTCACGAAAGATTCTAATGTAAGACATATTTCCTACTCTCGGAGAAACATAAAAGAATATTTTATTTTAAAGGTCACTTCTTTAAAATATAAAGAAGAAAAAATGAATTGACAAAATATCAATTAATACTAAAATGGACCAACATTTAATTGTAACTTTATTTTTTATGTTCTTCTTAGGTAATATTTTATTAAAGCGTAAATATTTATTATTCAAAAGAAAGAAGCTAATCTGTTTTTTTTAAAGTTTATATAGCTTGAATTTTTAAATTAAATTATCTCTAAATAATTTTAATTTTTTTTTTAAAATAAAATATTTTAGGATCTCTATATAATTAATTCTCTTATCGTTAATGAAAACTTCAAATTAAATTGAAGTATTTTGGATGCGTCGCAAATTCTCCTACCAAAAATATTGTTCATAATAAATTATAATTTTTAAATTCTATACTTCTTTAAAAATTTAAATATATTGGGACGGGTGAGGTAGCTTAACTATTATATTTTAGTTGAGCTAAATGAGTGAAAATTGTTGATCCATAATTCAATCTCTAACAATAAATTTATTTATATTGATGTATTAAATTAAATAACTTGTTGATATTTATTAATCAATAACTTTTTTTATTAATAAATTATATTAGAATGTCATATATTATTGATGTATGTTTCTTTAAATTATTGTTATTTCGACTCAATATTAAAAATATTTTTAATTATAATAAAGTACAACAAAAATAGTATTTATTTGATTAAAAAGTGTTATAAAATACAAAAGAAAAATTATTTATCAAACATATTAATTATATAAGTATTAAAGTTTTCAAATATTCAAATAAAGTTTCTCTATTTTCTTTATAATATACTTATATATACCTTTTTAAAAGTATTACGAATACATAACTGGTTTATAGGAATAAATTAAAGTGTAAGTGTCTTTATTATTTAAACTTGATTTGCTCCACAAAAATAAAAAATAATATAATAATAAATAGTCTCTTTGCGAGTCTTGGTAGAAACCAGATTTGCCAGTGAGTCGTCCATGTGAACCACAAAATCAGTTTAGTCGGTTCATTATGTTGATCGAGACTGAATAGCTAAATGAAAAAAATCTCTTTGGTTCTAATTATAAGAGAAACTTTACTATTTATACTCACTTAGCAATCGTTGTATCTGAATTGTTATATAGAGAAAAGAAACACATTATCAACTAAATCTAAAAATTAATTTGTATTATTAATAGGACCAAAGGGAGTAATTTTTAAAATATTCAAAGATTAAATATAACTTTTCTTAAATATAATCACCTTATTTTAATTTCTATTTATTAATATCTTTGTAGATTTACAATTAATTATTTAGAATAAAATTTCCAACTAACATTTTTAAAATTTATTGATGCTAATTATTTTGACCAAATACATAATGTATTTTGACAAATATTCTTGATATAACCTCCTATAAATAACACATTTCGTGAACTCAAAACATATCAATATCACTTCCCTGTCACGTTTGGTTATTCAATCTTGCATAGAGACAAGGCCAAAATTTTAATCTTAGTACTAGTCTTACTTCAAGTAAGCTCTTTACTGGGCTTTACTAAAGGGCTTGATACTCACAAAAAACATCACCCATCATCCCCAACTCCATCCCCTGTTCATTTACCATCTTTTCACTCTTTTGATTCTCTTGATTTGGATCATCATCACAAGAAACATCCTCGACATCACCCATCTTCCCCAACCCCTTCCCCTAGTCAATCAACATCTACCTCCTATATTAATTCTATAGTCGTTTCTCCTATTCAATCACCATCTACCTTCCCTATTGATTCTATCGATCTAGACCATCTTCGCAAGAAACATCATCACCATCACTCATCAGCCCCAAGCCCTTCCCATGTTCAATCACCATCTTCTTTAATTAATGATTCTTTTGATACAGACCATCATCGCCATCACCCATCAGCCCCAACTCCTTTCCCTATTCAATCGCAATCTTCCTCCTTTATTGATTCTCTTGATTTGGATCATCATCACAAAAAACCCAAGAAACATCATCATCATCGCTCACCAACTCCAACACCTTCCCCAATTTAATCGCTAATCTACTTAAATTAGTAGAGACATTGAATATGATTAAATAATAAAATATATATTATATACTTGATTAGTATAAGAATTTCTCATCAATAAAAAATCATGATTATTGGTTTTACTCGCCTTTTTCTCCACAACTCTTTATTCTTTTAATTCTGAATTATATAAATAATTATTTTGTGGTGTCAAAGTTTTATATGTTGATATATTTCTATTTTTATAAATAATGTAAAATACATCGATATTTGTTCTTAAAGATGTTGATCTATAATAGAAATGAAATTAGTCATTCATAATATGTGAAGATAATTTACATTGTTACTAGCTTTTGTAATTTTTCCATGGGAGAAACAATGTTTGACATCAATTTTCTCGGCAAGATATGAGCTTCAACTCTAATCTTATTATGATTAAAAACATATTGTCATATTTTTTCTACGTCGCGTGAATTCATTAAAAATATCTTTAAATGTTAATATTTTTCATAAATTTATTTTCACTCTGAAAAATAATGTGAGACGCATTTTTTATTCTAGAGAAACGTAAAAGCCAATTTGATTCTCAAAGTCTATTCTTTATAACATAAAGAAGAATAAAAGAATTGAACAAATATCTATTAATACTAGTTTGGGTCAATGTAGAACTTGTAATTTTTATTATTAAATTTTTTTCTATTTTATTCTTTTAGAATAAATATTTATTTTTCAAAAGAAATAAATTAACCCTTTTTCTAAACTGACGTAGCTTGATTTTTAACATGAAGTATCTCTACGTATTCTTTTTTGTTTTTTAACTTTAAATTAGAAATTCAGGCTATATCAGTTTTAAAAAGGGATTGATTTCTTTCATTTGAAAAATGAATATTTATTCTATAATAAAATATAATAAAATAGATAAAGGTGGAATCCATGTGCTCTATCATTGCACTTAAAATGAAAATGTTCATATGGAAGAAGGTTGTATGCATGTGTATAGTCTCCAATATACAATCTTCATATGTTACAAAGTTTAATTCACAAGCCAAAGGTTCAATTACTTAGCTAACAACCTCGACATTAAAATAAATTTTAATTAGTGAAGTATCCACACTCAAATGGAAAATAAATATTCCAATAAAATCACCCTTAGTGTATTCAGGAAAATGTTGAATAAAGTAAAACGATATTAGACAAAATAGATTATCTCAGTGATATGTGCGTAAACCTTATATCTCAATACAAAAAGCATTCAATATGGAATACATGTTTGATGAGATGGTACAGGCATAACTCACAGCAATCTTCATTAAAGCATGCATAATAAGAGAGAATACATCACACATAAATAGAAGAATGAATGTCAACCTACTAGTCTAATTCAATAAGTTAACGCACAAAACTCTACATGCTTTAACATCAAGCATTGGAAATATCTTCTACATAAAATTTAATCTTAGTTATTTAATTAAAGAGTCTTTGTCTCGTGAAAAGATTAAGTAGGTGAGGAAAGAAAAATAACGTGAAAAACTGACAGCAAGTTAAGAATTGACCATATTGATTTAGTTTTGTATTCACGAAAGATTCTAATGTAAGAAATATTTCCTATTCTCAGAGAAACACAAAAGCATATTTTATTTTAAAGGTCACTTCTTTAAAATATAAAGAAGAAAAAATGAATTGACAAAATATCAATTAATACTAATTTGGACCAACATTTAATTGTAACTTTATTTTTATGTTCTTCTTAGGTAATATTTTATTAAAGCGTAAATATTTATTATTCAAAAGAAAGAAGCCAATCTGTTTACTTTAAAGTTTATATAGCATGAATTTTTAAATTAAATTATCTCTAAATCATTTTATGTTTTTTATTTATAAAAATAAAATATTTTAGGATCCCTATATAATTAGTTCTCTAATCGTTGATGAAAACTTCAAATTGATTTGAAGCATTTTGGATGCGTCGCAAATTCGCCAACCAAATATATTTTTGATAATAAATTATAATTTTTAAATTCTATACTTCTTTATAAATTTAAATATATTGGGACGGGTGAGGTAGCTTAACTATTATGTGTTAGTTGAGCTAAATGAGTGAAAACTGTTAATCCATAGTTCAATCGCTAACAATAAATTTATTTATATTTATGTATTAAATTAAATAACTTGTTGATATTTATTAATCAATAACTTTTTTTATTAATAAATTATATTAGAATGTCAAATATTATTGATATATTTTACTTTAAATTATTGTTATTTTGACTCAATATTAAAAATGTTTTTAATTATCATAAAGTACAGCAAACATAGTATTTATTTGATTAAAAAGGTGTTATGACATACAAATTAAATAAGATTTATCAAACATATTAATGATATCAGAATTAAATTTTCAAATATTCAAATAAAGTTTTTCAATTTTCTTTATAATATACTTATATATATACCTTTTTAAAAGTATTACATAACTGTTTTATAGAATTAAATTACAACGTAAGTGTTTTTATTATTTAAAATTATTAAGATCAAAAAAATAAAAAATAATATAATAATAAATAGGCTCTTTGCGTGTCTTGGTAGAAACCAGACTTGGCCAGTGAGTCGTCCATGTGAACCACAAAATCAGTTTAGTCAGTTCATTATGTTGATCGAGACTGAATAGCTAAATGAAAAAAAAATCTCTTTGGTTCTAATTATAAGAGAAACTTTACTATTTATATGCACTTAACAATCGTTGTATCTAGACTGTTATATAGAGAAAAGAAACACATTATCAAATAAATCTAAAAATTAATTTTTATTATTAATAGGCCCAAAGGGAGTAATTTTTAAAATATTCAAAGATTAAATATAACTTTTCTTAAATATAATCACCTTATTTTAATTTCTATTTATTCATATCTTTGTAGATTTACAATTAATTATTTAGAATAAAATTTCCAACTAACATTTTTAAAATTTATTGATGCTAATTATTTTGACCAAATACATAATGTATTTTGACAAATATTCTTGATATAACCTCCTATAAATAACACATTTCGTGAACTCAAAACATATCAATATCACTTCCCTGTCACGTTTGGTTATTCAATCTTGCATAGAGACATGGCCAAAATTTTAATCTTAGTACTAGTCTTACTTCAAGTAAGCTCTTTACCGAGCCTTACTAAAGGGGTTGATACTCACAAAAAACATCACCCATCATCCCCAACTCCATCCCCTGTTCATTTACCATCTTTTCACTCTTTTGATTCTCTTGATTTGGATCATCATCACAAGAAACATCCTCGACATCACCCATCTTCCCCAACCCCTTCCCCTAGTCAATCAACATCTACCTCCTATATTGATTCTATAGTCGTTTCTCCTATTCAATCACCATCTTCCTTCCCTATTGATTCTATCGATCTAGACCATCTTCGCAAGAAACATCATCACCATCACCCATCAGCCCCAAGCCCTTCCCATGTTCAATCACCATCTTCTTTAATTAATGATTCTTTTGATACGGACCATCATCGCCATCACCCATCAGCCCCAACCCCTTCCCCTATTCAATCGCAATCTTCCTCCTTTATTGATTCTCTTGATTTGGATCATCATCACAAAAAACCCAAGAAGCATCATCATCATCGGTCACCAACTCCAACACCTTCCCCAATTTAATCGCTATCTACTTAACTTAGTAGAGACATTGAATATGATTAAATAATAAAATATATATTATATACCTGATTAGTGTAAGAATTTCTCATCAATAAAAAATCATGATTATTGGTTTTACTCGCCTTTTTATCAACAACTCTTTATTCTTTTAATTCTGAATTATATAAATAATTATTTTGTGGTGTCAAAATTTTATATGTTGATATATTTCTATTTTTATAAATAATGTAAAATACATCGATATTTGTTCTTAAAGATATTGATCTATAATAGAAATGAAATTGGTCATTCATAATATGTGAAGATAATTTACATTGTTACTAGCTTTTGTAATTTTTCCATGGGAGAAACAATGTTTGACATCAATTTCCTCGGCAAGATATGAGCTTCAACTTTAATCTTATTATGATTAAAAACACATTGTCATATTTTTTCTACGTCGCGTGAATTCATTAAAAATATCTTTAAATGTTAATACTTTTCATAAATTTATTTTCACTCTGAAAAATAATTTGAGACGCATTTTTTATTCTAGAGAAACGTAAAAGCCAATTTGATTCTCAAAGTCTATTCTTTATAACATAAAGAAGAATAAAAGAATTGAACAAATATCTATTAATACTATAGTTTGGGTCAATGTAGAACTTGTAATTTTTATTATTAAATTTTTTTTATTTTATTCTTTTAGAATAAATATTTATTTTTCAAAAGAAATAAATCAACCCTTTTCTAAACTGACGTAGCTTGATTTTAAACACGAAGTATCTCTAGATATTCTCTTTTTTTTTTAACTTTAAATTAGAAATTCAGGCTATATCCATTTTAAAAAGGGATTGATTTCTTTCATTTGAAAAATGAATATTTATTCTATAATAAAATAGATAAAGGTGGAATCCATGTGCTCTATCATTGCACTTAAAATGAAAATGTTCATATGAAAAAGGTTGTATGCATGTGTATAGTCTCCAATATACAATCTTTTTAGGTTACAAAATTTAATTCACAAGCCAAAGGTTCCATTACTTAGCTAACAACCTCAACATCAAAATAAATTTTAATCAGTGAAGTATCCACACTCAAATGGAAAATAAATATTCCAATAAAATCACCCTTAGTGTATTCAGGAAAATGTTGAATAAAATAAAACGATATTAGACAAAATAGATCATTTGAGTGATATGCGCGTAAACCTTATATCTCAATGCAAAAAACATTCAATATGGTATACCTGTGTGATGAGATGGTTCATGCATAACTCACAGCAATCTTCATTAAACCATCCATAATAAGAGAGAATACATCACACGTAAATAGAAGAATGAATGTCAACCTACTAGTCCAATTCAATAAGTTAACGCACAAAACTCTGCATGCTTTAATATCAAGAATTGTAAATATGTTCTACATAAAAGTTAATCTTAATTATTTAATTAAGGAGTTTTTGTCTTGTGAAAAGATTAAGGAGGTGAGGAAAGAAAAACAACGTGAAAAACTGACAGCAAGTTAAGGATTGACCATATTGATTTAGTTTTGTATTCACGAAAGATTCTAATGTAAGACATATTTCCTATTCTCAGAGAAACATAAAAGAATATTTTATTTTAAAGGTCACTTCTTTAAAATATAAAGAAGAAAAAATGAATTGACAAAATATCAATTAATACTAATTTGGACCAACATTTAATTGTAACTTTATTTTTTCTGTTCTTCTTAAGTAATATTTTATTAAAGCGTAAATATTTATTATTCAAAAGAAAGAAGCTAATCTGTTTTTTTAAAGTTTACATAGCTTGAATTTTTTAATTAAATTATCTCTAAATAATTTTAATTTTAATTTTTTTAAATAAAATATTTTAGGATCTCTATATAATTAATTCTCTTATCGTTAATGAAAACTTCAAATTGAATTGAAGTATTTTGGATGCGTCGCAAATTCTCCAACCAAATATATTGTTGATAATAAATTATAATTTTTAAATTCTATACTTCTTTAAAAATTTAAATATATTGGGACAGGTGAGGTAGCTTAACTATTATGTTTTAGTTGAGCTAAATGAGTGAAAATTGTTGATCCATAGTTCAATCTCTAACAATAAATTTATTTATATTGATGTATTAAATTAAATAACTTGTTGATATTTATTAATCAATAACTTCTTTTATAAATAAATTATATTAGAATGACAAATATTGTTGATGTATGTTTCTTTAAATTATTGTTATTTTGACTCAATATTAAAAATATTTTTAATTATAATAAAGTACAACAAAAATAGTATTTATTTGATTAAAAAGTGTTATAAAATACAAAAGAAAAATTATTTATCAAACATATTAATTATGTAAGTATTAAAGTTTTCAAATATTCAAATGAAGTTTCTCTATTTTCTTTATAATATATTTATATATACCTTTTTAAAAGTATTACGAATACATAACTGTTTTATAGGAATAAATTACAGTGTAAGTGTCTTTATTATTTAAACTTGATATGCTCCACAAAAATAAAAAATAATATAATAATAAATAGTCTCTTTGTGAGTCTTGGTAGAAATCAGACTTGCCAGTGAGTCGTCCATGTGAACCACAAAATCAGTTTAGTGGGTTCATTATGTTGATCGAGACTGAATAGCTAAATGAAAAAAAATCTCTTTGGTTCTAATTATAAGAGAAACTTTACTATTTATGTTCACTTAACAATCGTTGTATCTGGATTGTTATATAGAGAAAAGAAACACATTATCAAATAAATCTAAAAATTAATTTTTATTATTAATAGGACCAAAGGGAGTAATTTTTAAAATATTCAAAGATTAAATATAACTTTTCTTAAATATAATCACCTTATTTTAATTTCTATTTATTAATATCTTTGTAGATTTACAATTAATTATTTAGAATAAAATTTCCAACTAACATTTTTAAAATTTATTGATGCTAACTATTTTGACCAAATACATAATGTATTTTGACAAATATTCTTGATATAACCTCCTATAAATAACACATTTCGTGAACTCAAAACATATCAATATCACTTCTCTGTCACGTTTGGTTATTCAATCTTGCATAGAGACATGGCCAAAATTTTAATCTTAGTACTAGTCTTACTTCAAGTAAGCTCTTTACCGAGCCTTACTAAAGGGGTTGATACTCACAAAAAACATCACCCATCATCCCCAACTCCATCCCCTGTTCATTTACCATCTTTTCACTCTTTTGATTCTCTTGATTTGGATCATCATCACAAGAAACATCCTCGACATCACCCATCTTCCCCAACCCCTTCCCCTAGTCAATCAACATCTACCTCCTATATTGATTCTATAGTCGTTTCTCCTATTCAATCACCATCTTCCTTCCCTATTGATTCTATCGATCTAGACCATCTTCGCAAGAAACATCATCACCATCACCCATCAGCCCCAAGCCCTTCCCATGTTCAATCACCATCTTCTTTAATTAATGATTCTTTTGATACGGACCATCATCGCCATCACCCATCAGCCCCAACCCCTTCCCCTATTCAATCGCAATCTTCCTCCTTTATTGATTCTCTTGATTTGGATCATCATCACAAAAAACCCAAGAAGCATCATCATCATCGCTCACCAACTCCAACACCTTCCCCAATTTAATCGTTATCTACTTAAATTAGTAGAGACATTGAATATGATTAAATAATAAAATATATATTATATATCTGATTAGTGTAAGAATTTCTCATCAATAAAAAATCATGATTATTGGTTTTACTCGCCTTTTTCTCAACAACTCTTTATTCTTTTAATTCTGAATTATATAAATAATTATTTTGTGGTGTCAAAATTTTATATGTTGATATATTTCTATTTTTATAACTAATGTAAAATACATCGATATCTGTTCTTAAAGATGTTGATCTATAATAAAAATGAAATTATTCATTCATAATATGTGAAGATAATTTACATTGTTACTAGCTTTTGTAATTTTTCCATGGGAGAAACAATGTTTGACATCAATTTTCTCGGCAAGATATTGTTCGCGTTAAAAAGTGACGCGCGAGGGAATCGAATCTGAATTCGGATTCTCTGACTCGAAACGATTTACTCTTTTGATTTGTTTATAAAGATGCCGCGAGCATCAAGCTTTATTATTTTCAACACAAGAAAAATGATTATGAAAAAGGGGAAAGCTGTTAATACCCTCAATTGATATGATATGCATTACGACTAACGCAAACTAGACGTAACGCATTGGGGAGATTCCGGGCATGGGGGTTTGTTATATAAAGGGACTAGATGGAGCACCCTAAATATATATAGTTATCTATAGCATTATATATGAATACGTTTGATATGTTTGTGTGTTTTAATTGCTATTTCTATGATTGGGAAAGTTTCTCCTTTGGGATTTTAAGAAGGATAGATTATGTGGGATCCTAGGTTTTGTTATTATTGTGCTCGCAAAGATCATTGGGATCTTCTGCATACAGATCCCTTAATGGGAATCAGAGCATTTGTAGCTCGGATCTAAGGGGATCTATGGTTTGTTTGGTTTGAGGGAGAAAGAAATTTGCTCGCCAAGGATGAGACCTTGTGCCTACGTATTCTCAAAAGGATGTTGAGAAAGTCAGAGCAATCGTAGTTCCCACTTATGCTAGTGGAAGCAACGGGATGTTAGTAAGAGACACAGACAAATGTCATCTTAATGAAAAATGTATCTAATCTATTTTATCACATACACTTTGAAATGATTGATTGATTGAATCTTTCGTCGTAAGTTATAGGTGTTTTGCTTGAGTGTACAAGCGTTACCACTTACGAGTTTAAGAAAGATGTTTGAAAAATGATTGAATCTTTTAATTGTAAGCATTGGGTGTTTTGCTTGAGTGTACAAGCGTTACCACTTACAGATTAAGAGATGTTTTTGTTTGAAAAGAGTTTGAAAAGTTTTTGATTGTATGTGATGTGATAGATGAGATACTTCTTCCATAGAGATGATAAAAGTCTAAATCTCGAGGAGAAATTGATTGGATTAGGGGATGCTTATAAGAAGCCCATGGGTCCTTGTATTGTAAGACCAAGAGGAGGCATTCCGAGGGTCATCGAGGGTCCTTGTATGAAGCTCAAGAGGAAGCTATAGGGTATGGCTGGCTTTGGCTTTAAGAGGGATTTCACCGGGAAACCATCCTCTTAGGATTAAGAGCAATTTCACCGGGAAATTATACTCTCTGGGTTCTATCCTAACGCGGGTGATTCTTTGTATTGGAAGCCCAATAGAGGTTAAGAGATTTCTGGTCTCTTTCTTTGTATGATGCCCAAGAGAAGGCTAAACTCAATGAGGAGTTCTTTTGAACGAAGCCCAAGAGGAAGCTGACTCAGCAGGGGAGTGTTGTCTTATATGAAGCCTAAGCGGAGGCTAAACTCAGATGAACGAGTTTTCTTATATGAAGCCTAAGAGGAGGCTGAACTCAGATGAAATGAGTTGCCTTGTACAAATCCCAAGAGGAGGCTAGCACTGTGGGGAGCCTAGTGGTTAGATTAGTTGTTATGTTATAACTAGACAGTTATATAAACAAGTGTGTATGTGTGATATGTATTCACAGGAGTTTATGAAGGAAATATAAACAAATGCATGATGTTTATTTACAAGAGTTTATGAAGGAAATATAAACAAGTGTATGAAACGAACGTTTAAAACGAGCGTAACTTGATTATTTACAAGTTTGAATGTGTACAAGAAAGTAAATATGTACACGAACGAGTATTTATGTACGAGGAGAGGTGTGGATGTACATATGAGGGTTGGGACTTACACCATAAGGGAGGCTCATTGGTTCAAAAGCAGTTTCACCGAGAATAATGCTCCTTTTAATACCAATGGTATTCAGTGTATATACAAGCGAAACGAAAACAAACTGAAGTTTATCCAGATTGAGTATTTACAAAAGTATCTGTATTATATACAGGTCAAAATTGGTATGTATATGAAAGAACTTGATATGTACAAGGAAATATGTATGTACATAAAAAGAATTTTGGGACTTACACCGTAAGGGAGGCCCATGATCGATTAAGAAATTCGAGGAAAAACGAATTCGGTTTTATCGTCAAATCGGATCGATCATGGAAAAAGATGTCAGTTTTGATGAAAAGTTTTGAAGAAAAGATCTTGAAAGTGTTTTTGAAAAGTGAAATATACTTACAAGAAGTTTGAAAAAGAATCGGGCTTCGAAAGTTTGAAAAAATCACCTTTGAAAGTGCTTTGAAAAGTACTCAAAAGTATCGTTTTCGGCTCGATAAAAATATAATCAGATGAAAGTTTTTCTGAATTTTTTTGACACTATCATAAAATAGATATGTTAATTGACATGTGTACAAAAAATCACCTCAAAATGAGGAGTTTTGATTGGGTTTTGAAAGAGTCAAAGTTTGCAAAAAATATGAAGAAAAAATGAAAAAGTTTGGCAAAAATGGTCCCAAGGCTACTCGAACCCGGGACCATTGGGCAAGGCGTGGTAAGAATGAATTAAGAGTGAGCTGGCAACCGCTGGGGCGGAAATACATCAGTGTATTGAGTTCAAACCATGTTATAATATTATAAGCCAAATGTTTGAATTTGAAAAAACGCGCGCATTCTTCTTCTTCTTCCCCGATCCTTCAATCAACCATGGATTCCTTGTTTCTCAATGAAATTGCCCGATGTAAACATCAAACTTGATCGAAATTGAACCAGGAACATGATGGTGTGGTTTAATTTCAGTTATTTTTAGCTTAACATGATTAAATTTCCAAAAATCACGAAGAACCCTAATTCTTTAAAATCAAATTGAAATCGTGTATGGTTAATGAAATAACCAATTGATTGAGGGTTATTGATCAGTGATGGTGCAGAAACAAAATGGCCAAGAGCTTTTTGAACTGGAAGCAAGAAATCAAGGAGTTCGAAGTTGAGTTACATACCTCTTGAAACTGAGATCGGAATCTTCAATGGAGTGTTTCCATAACTGTTTTGATGATTCCTATAGCACCAACGGACTTCAAGGATCGTGTGAGGATGGTCTGCTCACTCTGAATTTGCCTGAATCATTCCAACCAAGTCCACCTGCACATGCTTCAATGTGAAACTCGAATTCGATGTTAGAGGTGTTACAGGTCAAAGCTAATGATCTGCATCATCCATATGGAGTATATTGATGATGTTTGAGTGGAAAAAACACAACTTGCTCGAGCCAAACATCAAATTCGAAGGTTAAGGCAGTTTTGGCAAGTTTAGAAGCATGAAATGCAAATCTGGTTTTCAGTTGTTTTTAGATTGATTTTAAGTTTCAAACCAATTACATATGATGTTTATGACATGTTAGACACCAAATCTTTCATAGTTTTTCACAAGTTTTGAAAAATGCAAGAATTCTCAAATTGAACTATGTTACTTGAATTTTAAGAAAGAAATGAGAAAGCTTGTTTTGGCATAGCTTTGGTGTAGTTTCAAATGGCCAACATGACCTCTATTTATAGGTCAAAATTTCTGAATAGCAAGCAAAGAAGATAGGATTGAGTTTGGACAACTTGCCTTAGAGGGCAAGAAAGTCATTTTTGCAATAAATGCAAAAGGAAGCTTCCTTTTAACCATGGTTAAATCTCACCTTGATCTTATCTCATCATAATTACTTTCAACTGATTTTTATCAGCTCTAGCCTATCTCCAATTAGTGACAAGGCTTCTAGAAGGAGATTTTGCAAAAAAATGACTTGTAATTTTGAAAGTTGCACTTGAAAATCATGAATTTTGGAGCTCTATGTTTCAAAATCAAAAGTATAGCTAGACACCATGGATTTGCAAGTTCTTGGACATTTTGGAAAGCTTGTTTTAAGGGCTACAACTTTCATGTTTTGAGTTTTTTCTAATTCCAAATGGAACTTTGTGAAAAAATGCCATGAAGTTTGGAAAAAGTGTGAAATTTTAACACTTGAAAAAATTTCTAAGTGTTGAAAATTTTGACTTTTTGTTGACTTTTCCAAATTTCTTGATTTTTTATGATCATGATGGATCATTTGAAGTATTTTGATGATTAAAAAAGTTTTATCTTGAAAAAGTTGACCAAAAGTCAAAGTTTTGACTTTTCAGTGCAGATGAAATTTCATCAGATGATCCAGAAATTGACTGATGAATTTTGTGAACTTCTATGATGTTTTGAATCCAGAAATTAGGTTAAAATGTTGTATTGAAGATATGAAGATCAATCTCCAAGCAAAAAATTCATTCATTGATCAGAAAATCAATGATTGCTTATCCTCGATAAAAACCCTAATTGGTCGATCCTCGATAGATCATGAGAAACAATTGGATATCTGAAGATCAAAGGTTGATGATTTGATCAGGATAGATCAATTGACGTGAGTGAAACTCAAACCCTAATTGATTACCTCTTGAATCAGATGAAAAATTAATGAAACCCTAATTTTGACTGTAAGCTACACCGATTAATTACATGAATAGTGATGCAATAATGCAAATGTAAGGTGGTATATTAGGTCAAAAATTGGGGTATGACAGATATGAGCTTCAACTTTAATCTTATTATGATTAAAAAAATATTGTCAAATTTATTCTACGTCGCGTGAATTCATTAAAAATATCTTTAAATGTTAATACTTTTCATAAATTTATTTTCACTCTGAAAAATAATGTGAGACGCATTTTTTATTCTAGAGAAACGTAAAAGCCAATTTGATTCTCAAAGTCTATTCTTTATATCATAAAGAAGAATAAAAGAATTGAACAAATATCTATTAATACTAGTTTGGGTCAATGTAGAACTTGTAATTTTTATTATTAAATTTTTTTTATTTTATTCTTTTAGAATAAATATTTATTTTTCAAAAGAAATAAATCAACCCTTTTTCTAAACTGACGTAGCTTGATTTTAAACACGAAGTATCTCTAGATATTCTCATTTTTTTAACTTTAAATTAGAAATTCAGGCTATATCCATTTTAAAAAGGGATTGATTTCTTTCATTTGAAAAATGAATATTTATTCTATAATAAAATATAATAAAATAGATAAAGGTGGAATCCATGTGCTCTATCATTGCACTTAAAATGAAAATTTTCATATGAAAAAAGGTTGTATGCATGTGTATAGTCTCCAATATACAATCTTTTTAGTTTACAAAATTTAATTCACAAGCCAAAGGTTCCATTACTTAGCTAACAATCTCAACATCAAAATAAATTTTAATCAGTGAAGTATCCACACTCAAATGGAAAATAAATATTCCAATAAAATCACCCTTAGTGTATTCAGGAAAATGTTGAATAAACTAAAACGATATTAGACAAAATAGATCATCTGAGTGATATGTGCGTAAACCTTATATCTCAATGCAAAAAGCATTCA
The DNA here is from genome assembly GCA_021764765.1 of Vicia sativa. Lineage (NCBI taxonomy): Eukaryota > Viridiplantae > Streptophyta > Magnoliopsida > Fabales > Fabaceae > Vicia > Vicia sativa. The sequence goes on along the minus strand of CM038793.1, from coordinate 10,251,003 downwards.
ATATGGTATACATGTGTGATGAGATGGTACATGCATAACTCACAGCAATCTTCATTAAACCATGCATAATAAGAGAGAATACATCACACAATAGAAGAATGAATGTCAACCTACTAGTCCAATTCAATAAGTTAACGCACAAAACTCTGCATGCTTTAATATCAAGAATTGTAAATATGTTATACATAAAAGTTAATCTTAGTTATTTAATTAAGGAGTTTTTGTCTTGTGAAAAGATTAAGGAGGTGAGGAAAGAAAAACAACGTGAAAAGCGATGAAGTTAAGGATTGACCATATTGATTTTGTTTTGTATTCACGAAAGATTCTAATGTAAGACATATTTCCTATTCTCAAAGAAACATAAAAGAATATTTTATTTTAAAGGTCACTTCTTTAAAATATAAAGAAGAAAAAATGAATTGACAAAATATCAATTAATACTAATTTGGACCAACATTTAATTGTAACTTTATTTTTTTATGTTCTTCTTAGGTAATATTTTATTAACGCGTAAATATTTATTATTCAAAAGAAAGAAGCTAATCTGTTTTTTTTAAGTTTATATAGCTTGATTTTTTAAATTAAATTATCTCTAAATAATTTTAATTTTTTTAAAAATAAAATAAAATATTTTAGGATCTCTATATAATTAATTCTGTTATAGTTAATGAAAACTTCAAGTTAAATTGAAGTATTTTGGATGCGTCGCAAATTCTCCAACCAAACATATTGTTGATAATAAATTATAATTTTTAAATTCTATACTTCTTTAAAAATTTAAATATATTGGGACAGGTGAGGTAGCTTAACTATTATGTTTTAGTTGAGCTAAATGAGTGAAAATTGTTGATCCATAGTTCAATCTCTAACAATAAATTTATTTATATTGATGTATTAAATTAAATAACTTGTTGATATTTATTAATCAATAACTTCTTTTATAAATAAATTATATTAGAATGACAAATATTATTGATGTATGTTTCTTTAAATTATTGTTATTTTGACTCAATATTAAAAATATTTTTAATTATAATAAAGTACAACAAAAATAGTATTTATTTGATTAAAAAGTGTTATAAAATACAAAAGAAAAATTATTTATCAAACATATTAATTATAAAAGTATTAAAGTTTTCAAATATTCAAATAAAGTTTCTCTATTTTCTTTATAATATACTTATATATACCTTTTTAAAAGTATTACGAATACATAACTGTTTTATAGGAATAAATTACAGTGTAAGTGTCTTTATTATTTAAACTTGATATGCTCCACAAAAATAAAAAATAATATAATAATAAATAGTCTCTTTGCGAGTCTTGATATTTCTATTTATTAATATCTTTGTAGATTTATAATTAATTATTTAGAATAAAATTTCCAACTAACATTTTTAAAATTTATTGATGCTAATTATTTTGACCAAATACATAATGTATTTTGACAAATATTCTTGATATAACCTCCTATAAATAACATATCAATATCACTTCCCTGTCACGTTTGGTTATTCAATCTTGCATAGAGACATGGCCAAAATTTTAATCTTAGTACTAGTCTTACTTCAAGTAAGCTCTTTATTGGGCTTTACTAAAGGGGTTGATACTCACAAAAAACATCACCCATCATCCCCAACTCCATCCCCTGTTCATTTATCATCTTTTCACTCTTTTGATTCTCTTGATTTGGATCATCATCACAAGAAACATCCTCGACATCACCCATCTTCCCCAACCCCTTCCCCTAGTCAATCAACATCTACCTCCTATATTGATTCTATAGTCGTTTCTCCTATTCAATCACCATCTTCCTTCCCTATTGATTATATCGATCTAGACCATCTTCGCAAGAAACATCATCACATTTTGTGATAAATAACACATTTTGTAAAAAATCATGATTATTGGTTTTACTCGCCTTTTTCTCAACAACTCTTTATTCTTTTAATTCTGAATTATATAAATAATTATTTTGTGGTGTCAAAATTTTATATGTTGATATATTTCTATTTTTATAAATAATGTAAAATACATCGATATTTGTTCTTAAAGATGTTGATCTATAATAGAAATGAAATTAGTCATTCATAATATGTGAAGATAATTTACATTATTACTAGCTTTTGTAATTTTTCCATGGGAGAAACAATGTTTGACATCAATTTTCTCGGCAAGATATGAGCTTCAACTTTAATCTTATTATGATTAAAAACATATTGTCATATTTTTTCTACGTCGCGTGAATTCATTAAAAATATCTTTAAATGTTAATACTTTTCATAAATTTATTTTCACTCGAAAATAATGTGAGACGCATTTTTTATTCTAGAGAAACGTAAAAGCCAATTTGATTCTCAAAGTCTATTCTTTATATCATAAAGAAGAATAAAAGAATTGAACAAATATCTATTAATACTAGTTTGGGTCAATGTAGAACTTGTAATTTTTATTATTAAATTTTTCTTATTTTATTCTTTTAGAATAAATATTTATTTTTCAAAAGAAATAAATCAACCCTTTTTCTAAACTGACGTAGCTTGATTTTAAACACGAAGTATCTCTAGATATTCTCTTTTTTTTTAACTTTAAATTAGAAATTCAGGCTATATCCATACTAAAAAGGGATTGATTTCTTTCATTTGAAAAATGAATATTTATTCTATAATAAAATAGATAAAGATGGAATCCATGTGCTCTATCATTGCACTTAAAATGAAAATGTTCATATGAAAAAAAGGTTGTATGCATGTGTATAGTCTCCAATATACAATCTTTTTAGTTTACAAAATTTAATTCACAAGCCAAAGGTTCCATTACTTAGCTAACAACCTCAACATCAAAATAAATTTTAATCAGTGAAGTATCCACACTCAAATGGAAAATAAATATTCCAATAAAATCACCCTTAGTGTATTCAGGAAAATGTTGAATAAACTAAAACGATATTAGACAAAATAGATCATCTGAGTGATATGTGCGTAAACCTTATATCTCAATGCAAAAAGCATTCAATATGGTATACATGTGTGATGAGATGGTACATGCATAACTCACAGCAATCTTCATTAAACCATGCATAATAAGAGAGAATACATCACACAATAGAAGAATGAATGTCAACCTACTAGTCCAATTCAATAAGTTAACGCACAAAACTCTGCATGCTTTAATATCAAGAATTGTAAATATGTTATACATAAAAGTTAATCTTAGTTATTTAATTAAGGAGTTTTTGTCTTGTGAAAAGATTAAGGAGGTGAGGAAAGAAAAACAACGTGAAAAACTGACAGCAAGTTAAGGATTGACCATATTGATTTTGTTTTGTATTCACGAAAGATTCTAATGTAAGACATATTTCCTATTCTCAAAGAAACATAAAAGAATATTTTATTTTAAAGGTCACTTCTTTAAAATATAAAGAAGAAAAATGAATTGACAAAATATCAATTAATACTAATTTGGACCAACATTTAATTGTAACTTTATTTTTTATGTTCTTCTTAGGTAATATTTTATTAACGCGTAAATATTTATTATTCAAAAGAAAGAAGCTAATCTGTTTTTTTTAAGTTTATATAGCTTGATTTTTAAATTAAATTATCTCTAAATAATTTTAATTTTTTAAAAATAAAATAAAATATTTTAGGATCTCTATATAATTAATTCTTTATAGTTAATGAAAACTTCAAGTTAAATTGAAGTATTTTGGATGCGTCGCAAATTCTCCAACCAAACATATTGTTGATAATAAATTATAATTTTTAAATTCTATACTTCTTTAAAAATTTAAATATATTGGGACGGGTGAGGTAGCTTAACTATTATATTTTAGTTGAGCTAAATGAGTGAAAATTCTTGATCCATAGTTCAATCTCTAACAATAAATTTATTTATATTGATGTATTAAATTAAATAACTTGTTTATATTTATTAATCAATAACTTTTTTAATAAATAAATTATATTAGAATGTCAAATATTATTGATGTATGTTTCTTTAAATTATTGTTATTTTGACTCAATATTAAAAATATTTTTAATTATAATAAAGTACAACGAAAATAGTATTTATTTGATTAAAAAGTGTTATAAAATACAAAAGAAAAATTATTTATCAAACATATTAATTATAAAAGTATTAAAGTTTTCAAATATTCAAATAAAGTTTCTCTATTTTCTTTATAATATACTTATATATACCTTTTAAAAGTATTACGAATACATAAGCTGTTTTATAGGAATAAATTACGTGTAAGTGTCTTTATTATTTAAACTTGATATGCTCCACAAAAATAAAAAATAATATAATAATAAATAGTCTCTTTGCGAGTCTTGATATTTCTATTTATTAATATCTTTGTAGATTTATAATTAATTATTTAGAATAAAATTTCCAACTAACATTTTTAAAATTTATTGATGCTAATTATTTTGACCAAATACATAATGTATTTTGACAAATATTCTTGATATAACCTCCTATAAATAACATATCAATATCACTTCCCTGTCACGTTTGGTTATTCAATCTTGCATAGAGACATGGCCAAAATTTTAATCTTAGTACTAGTCTTACTTCAAGTAAGCTCTTTATTGGGCTTTACTAAAGGGGTTGATACTCACAAAAAACATCACCCATCATCCCCAACTCCATCCCCTGTTCATTTATCATCTTTTCACTCTTTTGATTCTCTTGATTTGGATCATCATCACAAGAAACATCCTCGACATCACCCATCTTCCCCAACCCCTTCCCCTAGTCAATCAACATCTACCTCCTATATTGATTCTATAGTCGCTTTCTCCTATTCAATCACCATCTTCCTTCCCTATTGATTATATCGATCTAGACCATCTTCGCAAGAAACATCATCACATTTTGTGATAAATAACACATTTTGTAAAAATCATGATTATTGGTTTTACTCGCTTTTTCTCAACAACTCTTTATTCTTTTAATTAATTATATAAATAATTATTTTGTGGTGTCAAAATTTTATATGTTGATATATTTCTATTTTTATAAATAATGTAAAATACATCGATATTTGTTCTTAAAGATGTTGATCTATAATAGAAATGAAATTAGTCATTCATAATATGTGAAGATAATTTACATTATTACTAGCTTTTGTAATTTTTCCATGGGAGAAACAATGTTTGACATCAATTTTCTCGGCAAGATATGAGCTTCAACTTTAATCTTATTATGATTAAAAACATATTGTCATATTTTTTCGTCGTGAATTCATTAAAAATATCTTTAAATGTTAATACTTTTCATAAATTTATTTTCACTCTGAAAAATAATGTGAGACGCATTTTTTATTCTAGAGAAACGTAAAAGCCAATTTGATTCTCAAAGTCTATTCTTTATATCATAAAGAAGAATAAAAGAATTGAACAAATATCTATTAATACTAGTTTGGGTCAATGTAGAACTTGTAATTTTATTATTAAATTTTTCTTATTTTATTCTTTTAGAATAAATATTTATTTTCAAAAGAAATAAATCAACCCTTTTCTAAACCGACGTAGCTTGATTTTAAACACGAAGTATCTCTAGATATTCTCTTTTTTTTTAACTTTAAATTAGAAATTCAGGCTATATCCATACTAAAAAGGGATTGATTTCTTTCATTTGAAAAATGAATATTTATTCTATAATAAAATAGATAAAGATGGAATCCATGTGCTCTATCATTGCACTTAAAATGAAAATGTTCATATGAAAAAAGGTTGTATGCATGTGTATAGTCTCCAATATACAATCTTTTTAGTTTACAAAATTTAATTCACAAGCCAAAGGTTCCATTACTTAGCTAACAACCTCAACATCAAAATAAATTTTAATCAGTGAAGTATCCACACTCAAATGGAAAATAAATATTCCAATAAAATCACCCTTAGTGTATTCAGGAAAATGTTGAATAAACTAAAACGATATTAGACAAAATAGATCATCTGAGTGATATGTGCGTAAACCTTATATCTCAATGCAAAAAGCATTCAATATGGTATACATGTGTGATGAGATGGTACATGCATAACTCACAGCAATCTTCATTAAACCATGCATAATAAGAGAGAATACATCACACAATAGAAGAATGAATGTCAACCTACTAGTCCAATTCAATAAGTTAACGCACAAAACTCTGCATGCTTTAATATCAAGAATTGTAAATATGTTATACATAAAAGTTAATCTTAGTTATTTAATTAAGGAGTTTTTGTCTTGTGAAAAGATTAAGGAGGTGAGGAAAGAAAAACAACGTGAAAAACTGACAGCAAGTTAAGGATTGACCATATTGATTTTGTTTTGTATTCACGAAAGATTCTAATGTAAGACATATTTCCTATTCTCAAAGAAACATAAAAGAATATTTTATTTTAAAGGTCACTTCTTTAAAATATAAAGAAGAAAAAATGAATTGACAAAATATCAATTAATACTAATTTGGACCAACATTTAATTGTAACTTTATTTTTTATGTTCTTCTTAGGTAATATTTTATTAACGCGTAAATATTTATTATTCAAAAGAAAGAAGCTAATCTGTTTTTTTTAAGTTTATATAGCTTGATTTTTTAAATTAAATTATCTCTAAATAATTTTAATTTTTTTAAAAATAAAATAAAATATTTTAGGATCTCTATATAATTAATTCTGTTATAGTTAATGAAAACTTCAAGTTAAATTGAAGTATTTTGGATGCGTCGCAAATTCTCCAACCAAACATATTGTTGATAATAAATTATAATTTTTAAATTCTATACTTCTTTAAAAATTTAAATATATTGGGACGGGTGAGGTAGCTTAACTATTATATTTTAGTTGAGCTAAATGAGTGAAAATTCTTGATCCATAGTTCAATCTCTAACAATAAATTTATTTATATTGATGTATTAAATTAAATAACTTGTTTATATTTATTAATCAATAACTTTTTTAATAAATAAATTATATTAGAATGTCAAATATTATTGATGTATGTTTCTTTAAATTATTGTTATTTTGACTCAATATTAAAAATATTTTTAATTATAATAAAGTACAACGAAAATAGTATTTATTTGATTAAAAAGTGTTATAAAATACAAAAGAAAAATTATTTATCAAACATATTAATTATAAAAGTATTAAAGTTTTCAAATATTCAAATAAAGTTTCTCTATTTTCTTTATAATATACTTATATATACCTTTTTAAAAGTATTACGAATACATAACTGTTTTATAGGAATAAATTACAGTGTAAGTGTCTTTATTATTTAAACTTGATATGCTCCACAAAAAAAAAATAATATAATAATAAATAGTCTCTTTGCGAGTCTTGATATTTCTATTTATTAATATCTTTGTAGATTTATAATTAATTATTTAGAATAAAATTTCCAACTAACATTTTTAAAATTTATTGATGCTAATTATTTTGACCAAATACATAATGTATTTTGACAAATATTCTTGATATAACCTCCTATAAATAACATATCAATATCACTTCCTCACGTTTGGTTATTCAATCTTGCATAGAGACATGGCCAAAATTTTAATCTTAGTACTAGTCTTACTTCAAGTAAGCTCTTTATTGGGCTTTACTAAAGGGGTTGATACTCACAAAAAACATCACCCATCATCCCCAACTCCATCCCCTGTTCATTTATCATCTTTTCACTCTTTTGATTCTCTTGATTTGGATCATCATCACAAGAAACATCCTCGACATCACCCATCTTCCCCAACCCCTTCCCCTAGTCAATCAACATCTACCTCCTATATTGATTCTATAGTCGTTTCTCCTATTCAATCACCATCTTCCTTCCCTATTGATTATATCGATCTAGACCATCTTCAAGAAACATCATCACATTTTGTGATAAATAACACATTTTGTAAAAATCATGATTATTGGTTTTACTCGCCTTTTTCTCAACAACTCTTTATTCTTTTAATTCTGAATTATATAAATAATTATTTTGTGGTGTCAAAATTTTATATGTTGATATATTTCTATTTTTATAAATAATGTAAAATACATCGATATTTGTTCTTAAAGATGTTGATCTATAATAGAAATGAAATTAGTCATTCATAATATGTGAAGATAATTTACATTATTACTAGCTTTTGTAATTTTTCCATGGGAGAAACAATGTTTGACATCAATTTTCTCGGCAAGATATGAGCTTCAACTTTAATCTTATTATGATTAAAAACATATTGTCATATTTTTTCTACGTCGCGTGAATTCATTAAAAATATCTTTAAATGTTAATACTTTTCATAAATTTATTTTCACTCTGAAAAATAATGTGAGACGCATTTTTTATTCTAGAGAAACGTAAAAGCCAATTTGATTCTCAAAGTCTATTCTTTATATCATAAAGAAGAATAAAAGAATTGAACAAATATCTATTAATACTAGTTTGGGTCAATGTAGAACTTGTAATTTTTATTATTAAATTTTTCTTATTTTATTCTTTTAGAATAAATATTTATTTTTCAAAAGAAATAAATCAACCCTTTTTCTAAACTGACGTAGCTTGATTTTAAACACGAAGTATCTCTAGATATTCTCTTTTTTTTTAACTTTAAATTAGAAATTCAGGCTATATCCATACTAAAAAGGGATTGATTTCTTTCATTTGAAAAATGAATATTTATTCTATAATAAAATAGATAAAGATGGAATCCATGTGCTCTATCATTGCACTTAAAATGAAAATGTTCATATGAAAAAAGGTTGTATGCATGAGTATAGTCTCCAATATACAATCTTTTTAGTTTACAAAATTTAATTCACAAGCCAAAGGTTCCATTACTTAGCTAACAACCTCAACATCAAAATAAATTTTAATCAGTGAAGTATCCACACTCAAATGGAAAATAAATATTCCAATAAAATCACCCTTAGTGTATTCAGGAAAATGTTGAATAAACTAAAACGATATTAGACAAAATAGATCATCTGAGTGATATGTGCGTAAACCTTATATCTCAATGCAAAAAGCATTCAATATGGTATACCTGTGTGATGAGATGGTACATGCATAACTCACAACAATCTTCATTAAACAATGCATAATAAGAGAGAATACATCACACGTAAATAGAAGAATGAATGTCAACCTACTAGTCCAATTCAATATGTTAACGCACAAAACTCTGCATGCTTTAATATCAAGAATTGTAAATATGTTATACATAAAAGTTAATCTTAGTTATTTAATTAAGGAGTTTTTGTCTTGTGAAAAGATTAAGGAGGTGAGGAAAGAAAAACAACGTGAAAAACTGACAGCAAGTTAAGGATTAACCATATTGATTTAGTTTTGTATTCACGAAAGATTCTAATGTAAGACATATTTCCTACTCTCGGAGAAACATAAAAGAATATTTTATTTTAAAGGTCACTTCTTTAAAATATAAAGAAGAAAAAATGAATTGACAAAATATCAATTAATACTAATTTGGACCAACATTTAATTGTAACTTTATTTTTTATGTTCTTCTTAGCTAATATTTTATTAAAGCGTAAATATTTATTATTCAAAAGAAAGAAGCTAATCTGTTTTTTTAAAGTTTACATAGCTTGAATTTTTTAATTAAATTATCTCTAAATAATTTTAATTTTAATTTTTTTAAATAAAATATTTTAGGATCTCTATATAATTAATTCTCTTATCGTTAATGAAAACTTCAAATTGAATTGAAGTATTTTGGATGCGTCGCAAATTCTCCAACCAAATATATTGTTGATAATAAATTATAATTTTTAAATTCTATACTTCTTTAAAAATTTAAATATATTGGGACGGGTGAGGTAGCTTAACTATTATATTTTAGTTGAGCTAAATGAGTGAAAATTGTTGATCCATAATTCAATCTCTAACAATAAATTTATTTATATTGATGTATTAAATTAAATAACTTGTTTATATTTATTAATCAATAACTTTTTTAATAAATAAATTATATTAGAATGTCAAATATTATTGATGTATGTTTCTTTAAATTATTGTTATTTTGACTCAATATTAAAAATATTTTTAATTATAATAAAGTACAACGAAAATAGTATTTATTTGATTAAAAAGTGTTATAAAATACAAAAGAAAAATTATTTATCAAACATATTAATTATAAAAGTATTAAAGTTTTCAAATATTCAAATAAAGTTTCTCTATTTTCTTTATAATATACTTATATATACCTTTTTAAAAGTATTACGAATACATAACTGTTTTATAGGAATAAATTACAGTGTAAGTGTCTTTATTATTTAAACTTGATATGCTCCACAAAAATAAAAAATAATATAATAATAAATAGTCTCTTTGCGAGTCTTGATATTTCTATTTATTAATATCTTTGTAGATTTATAATTAATTATTTAGAATAAAATTTCCAACTAACATTTTAAAATTTATTGATGCTAATTATTTTGACCAAATACATAATGTATTTTGACAAATATTCTTGATATAACCTCCTATAAATAACATATCAATATCACTTCCCTGTCACGTTTGGTTATTCAATCTTGCATAGAGACATGGCCAAAATTTTAATCTTAGTACTAGTCTTACTTCAAGTAAGCTCTTTATTGGGCTTTACTAAAGGGGTTGATACTCACAAAAAACATCACCCATCATCCCCAACTCCATCCCCTGTTCATTTATCATCTTTTCACTCTTTTGATTCTCTTGATTTGGATCATCATCACAAGAAACATCCTCGACATCACCCATCTTCCCCACCCCTTCCCCTAGTCAATCAACATCTACCTCCTATATTGATTCTATAGTCGTTTCTCCTATTCAATCACCATCTTCCTTCCCTATTGATTATATCGATCTAGACCATCTTCGCAAGAAACATCATCACATTTTGTGATAAATAACACATTTTGTAAAAAATCATGATTATTGGTTTTACTCGCCTTTTTCTCAACAACTCTTTATTCTTTTAATTCTGAATTATATAAATAATTATTTTGTGGTGTCAAAATTTTATATGTTGATATATTTCTATTTTTATAAATAATGTAAAATACATCGATATTTGTTCTTAAAGATGTTGATCTATAATAGAAATGAAATTAGTCATTCATAATATGTGAAGATAATTTACATTATTACTAGCTTTTGTAATTTTTCCATGGGAGAAACAATGTTTGACATCAATTTTCTCGGCAAGATATGAGCTTCAACTTTAATCTTATTATGATTAAAAACATATTGTCATATTTTTCTACGTCATGAATTCATTAAAATATCTTTAAATGTTAATACTTTTCATAAATTTATTTTCACTGAAAATAATGTGAGACGATTTTTATTCTAGAGAAACGTAAAAGCCAATTTGATTCTCAAAGTCTATTCTTTATATCATAAAGAAGAATAAAAGAATTGAACAAATATCTATTAATACTAGTTTGGGTCAATGTAGAACTTGTAATTTTATTATTAAATTTTTCTTATTTTATTCTTTTAGAATAAATATTTATTTTCAAAAGAAATAAATCAACCCTTTTCTAAACTGGCGTAGCTTGATTTTAAACACAAGTATCTCTAGATATTCTCTTTTTTAACTTTAAATTAGAAATTCAGCTATATCCATACTAAAAGGGATTGATTTCTTTCATTTGAAAATGAATATTTATTCTATAATAAAATAGATAAAGATGGAATCCATGTGCTCTATCATTGCACTTAAAATGAAAATGTTCATATGAAAAAAGGTTGTATGCATGTGTATAGTCTCCAATATACAATCTTTTAGTTTACAAAATTTAATTCACAAGTCAAAGGTTCCATTACTTAGCTAACAACCTCAACATCAAAATAAATTTTAATCGTGAAGTATCCACACTCAAATGGAAAATAAATATTCCAATAAAATCACCCTTAGTGTATTCAGGAAAATGTTGAATAAACTAAAACGATATTAGACAAAATAGATCATCTGAGTGATATGTGCGTAAACCTTATATCTCAATGCAAAAAGCATTCAATATGGTATACATGTGTGATGAGATGGTACATGCATAACTCACAGCAATCTTCATTAAACCATGCATAATAAGAGAGAATACATCACACAATAGAAGAATGAATGTCAACCTACTAGTCCAATTCAATAAGTTAACGCACAAAACTCTGCATGCTTTAATATCAAGAATTGTAAATATGTTATACATAAAAGTTAATCTTAGTTATTTAATTAAGGAGTTTTTGTCTTGTGAAAAGATTAAGGAGGTGAGGAAAGAAAAACAACGTGAAAAACTGACAGCAAGTTAAGGATTGACCATATTGATTTTGTTTTGTATTCACGAAAGATTCTAATGTAAGACATATTTCCTATTCTCAAAGAAACATAAAAGAATATTTTATTTTAAAGGTCACTTCTTTAAAATATAAAGAAGAAAAAATGAATTGACAAAATATCAATTAATACTAATTTGGACCAACATTTAATTGTAACTTTATTTTTTATGTTCTTCTTAGGTAATATTTTATTAACGCGCGTAAATATTTATTATTCAAAAGAAAGAAGCTAATCTGTTTTTTTTAAGTTTATATAGCTTGATTTTTTAAATTAAATTATCTCTAAATAATTTTAATTTTTTTAAAAATAAAATAAATTATTATAGGATCTCTATATAATTAATTCTCTTATCGTTAATGAAAACTTCAAATTAAATTGAAGTATTTTGGATGCGTCGCAAATTCTCCAACCAAACATATTGTTGATAATAAATTATAATTTTTAAATTCTATACTTCTTTAAAAATTTAAATATATTGGGACGGGTGAGGTAGCTTAACTATTATGTTTTAGTTGAGCTAAATGAGTGAAAATTGTTGATCCATAGTTCAATCTCTAACAATAAATTTATTTATATTGATGTATTAAATTAAATAACTTGTTGATATTTATTAATCAATAACTTTTTTTATAAATAAATTATATTAGAATGTCAAATATTATTGATGTATGTTTCTTTAAATTATTGTTATTTTGACTCAATATTAAAAATATTTTTAATTATAATAAAGTACAACGAAAATAGTATTTATTTGATTAAAAAGTGTTATAAAATACAAAAGAAAAATTATTTATCAAACATATTAATTATATAACTATTAAAGTTTTCAAATATTCAAATAAAGTTTCTCTATTTTCTTTATAATATACTTATATATACCTTTTTAAAAGTATTACGAATACATAACTGTTTTATAGGAATAAATTACAGTGTAAGTGTCTTTATTATTTAAACTTGATATGCTCCACAAAAATAAAAAATAATGTAATAATAAATAGTCTCTTTGCGAGTCTTGGTAGAAACCAGACTTGCTAGTGAGTCGTCCATGTGAACCACAAAATCAGTTTAGTCGGTTCATTATGTTGATCGAGACTGAATAGCTAAATGAAAAAAAATCTCTTTGGTTCTAATTATAAGAGAAACTTTACGATTTATATTCACTTAACAATCGTTTTATCTGGATTGTTATATAAAGAAAAGAAACACATTATCAAATAAATCTAAAAATTAATTTTTATTATTAATAGGACCAAAGGGAGTAATTTTTAAAATATTCAAAGATTAAATATAACTTTTCTTAAATATAATTACCTTATTTTAATTTCTATTTATTAATATCTTTGTAGATTTACAATTAATTATTTAGAATAAAATTTCCAACTAACATTTTTAAAATTTATTGATGCTAATTATTTTGACCAAATACATAATGTATTTCGACAAATATTCTTGATATAACCTCCTATAAATAACACATTTTGTGAACTCAAAACATATCAATATCACTTCCCTGTCACGTTTGGTTATTCAATCTTGCATAGAGACATGGCCAAAATTTTAATCTTAGTACTAGTCTTACTTCAAGTAAGCTCTTTATTGGGCTTTACTAAAGGGGTTGATACTCACAAAAAACATCACCCATCATCCCCAACTCCATCCCCTGTTCATTTATCATCTTTTCACTCTTTTGATTCTCTTGATTTGGATCATCATCACAAGAAACATCCTCGACATCACCCATCTTCCCCAACCCCTTCCCCTAGTCAATCAACATCTACCTCCTATATTGATTCTATAGTCGTTTCTCCTATTCAATCACCATCTTCCTTCCCTATTGATTCTATCGATCTAGACCGTCTTCGCAAGAAACATCATCACCATCACCCATCAGCCCCAAGCCCTTCCCATGTTCAATCACCATCTTCTTTAATTAATGATTCTTTTGATACGGACCATCATCGCCATCACCCATCAGCCCCAACCCCTTCCCCTATTCAATCGCAATCTTCCTCCTTTATTGATTCTCTTGATTTGGATCATCATCACAAAAAACCCAAGAAGCATCATCATCATCGCTCACCAACTCCAACACCTTCCCCAATTTAATCGCTATCTACTTAAATTAGTAGAGACATTGAATATGATTAAATAATAAAATATATATTATATACCTGATTAGTGTAAGAATTTCTCATCAATAAAAAATCATGATTATTGGTTTTACTCGCCTTTTTCTCAACAACTCTTTATTCTTTTAATTCTGAATTATATAAATAATTATTTTGTGGTGTCAAAATTTTATATGTTGATATATTTCTATTTTTATAAATAATGTAAAATACATCGATATTTGTTCTTAAAGATGTTGATCTATAATAGAAATGAAATTAGTCATTCATAATATGTGAAGATAATTTACATTGTTACTAGCTTTTGTAATTTTTCCATGGGAGAAACAATGTTTGACATCAATTTTCTCGGCAAGATATGAGCTTCAACTTTAATCTTATTATGATTAAAAACATATTGTCATATTTTTTCTACGTCGCGTGAATTCATTAAAAATATCTTTAAATGTTAATACTTTTCATAAATTTATTTTCACTCTGAAAAATAATGTGAGACGCATTTTTTATTCTAGAGAAACGTAAAAGCCAATTTGATTCTCAAAGTCTATTCTTTATAACATAAAGAAGAATAAAAGAATTGAACAAATATCTATTAATACTAGTTTGGGTCAATGTAGAACTTGTAATTTTTATTATTAATTTTTTTTTATTTTATTCTATTAGAATAAATATTTATTTTCCAAAAGAAATAAATCAACCCTTTTTCTAAACTGACGTAGCTTGATTTTAAACACGAAGTATCTCTAGATATTCTCTTTTTTTTAACTTTAAATTAGAAATTCAGGCTATATCCATATTAAAAAGGGATTGATTTCTTTCATTTGAAAAATGAATATTTATTCTATAATAAAATAGATAAAGGTGGAATCCATGTGCTCTATCATTGCACTTAAAATGAAAATGTTCAAATGAAAAAAGGTTGTATGCATATGTATAGTCTCCAATATACAATCTTTTTAGGTTACAAAATTTAATTCACAAGCCAAAGGTTCCATTACTTAGCTAACAACCTCAACATCAAAATAAATTTTAATCAGTGAAGTATCCACACTCAAATGGAAAATAAATATTCCAATAAAATCACCCTTAGTGTATTCAGGAAAATGTTGAATAAACTAAAACGATATTAGACAAAATAGATCATCTGAGTGATATATGCGTAAACCTTATATCTCAATGCAAAAAGCATTCAATATGGTATACATGTGTGATGAGATGGTACATGCATAACTCACAGCAATCTTCACTAAACCATGCATAATAAGAGAGAATACATCACACGTAAATAGAAGAATGAATGTCAACCTACTAGTCCAATTCAATAAGTTAACGCACAAAACTCTGCATGCTTTAATATCAAGAATTGTAAATATGTTATACATAAAAGTTAATCTTAGTTATTTAATTAAGGAGTTTTTGTCTTGTGAAAAGATTAAGGAGGTGAGGAAAGAAAAACAACGTGAAAAACTGACAGCAAGTTAAGGATTGACCATATTGATTTAGTTTTGTATTCACGAAAGATTCTAATGTAAGACATATTTCCTATTCTCAGAGAAACATAAAAGAATATTTTATTTTAAAGGTCACTTCTTTAAAATATAAAGAAGAAAAAATGAATTGACAAAATATCAATTAATACTAATTTGGACCAACATTTAATTGTAACTTTATTTTTTATGTTCTTCTTAGGTAATATTTTATTAAAGCGTAAATATTTATTATTCAAAAGAAAGAAGCTAATCTGTTTTTTTTAAGTTTATATAGCTTGAATTTTTAAATTAAATTATCTCTAAATAATTTTAATTTTTTTAAAAATAAAATAAAATATTTTAGGATCTCTATATAATTAATTCTCTTATCGTTAATGAAAACTTCAAATTAAATTGAAGTATTTTGGATGCGTCGCAAATTCTCCAACCAAACATATTGTTGATAATAAATTATAATTTTTAAATTCTATACTTCTTTAAAAATTTAAATATATTGGGACGGGTGAGGTAGCTTAACTATTATGTTTTAGTTGAGCTAAATGAGTTAAAATTGTTGATCCATAGTTCATTCTCTAACAATAAATTTATTTATATTGATGTATTAAATTAAATAACTTGTTGATATTTATTAATCAATAACTTTTTTTATAAATAAATTATATTAGAATGTCAAATATTATTGATGTATGTTTCTTTAAATTATTGTTATTTTGACTCAATATTAAAAATATTTTTAATTATAATAAAGTACAACAAAAATAGTATTTATTTGATTAAAAAGTTTATAAAATACAAAAGAAAAATTATTTATCAAACATATTAATTATATAACTGTTAAAGTTTTCAAATATTCAAATAAAGTTTCTCTATTTTCTTTATAATATACTTATATATACCTTTTTAAAGTATTACGAATACATAACTGTTTTATAGGAATAAATTACAGTGTAAGTGTCTTTATTATTTAAACTTGATATGCTCCATAAAAATAAAAAATAATATAATAATAAATAGTCTCTTTGCGAGTCTTGGTAGAAACCAGACTTGCCAGTGAGTCGTCCATGTGAACCACAAAATCAGTTTAGTCGGTTCATTATGTTGATCGAGACTGAATAGCTAAATGAAAAAAAATCTCTTTGGTTCTAATTATAAGAGAAACTTTACGATTTATATTCACTTAACAATCGTTATATCTGGATTGTTATATAGCTTGATTAACAATCGTGAGAAAAAACAACGTGGAAAACTACCAGCAAGTTATAAATTAACAATATTGGTTTAGTTTTGTATTTACGAAAGATTCTAACGTAAAACACATTTCTTATTCTCAGAGAAACATAAAAGAGTATTTAATTTTAAAAGTCACTTCTTTAAAATATAAAGAATATAAAGTGAATTGACAAAATATCAATTAATACTAATTTGGAGCAACGTTTAACTGTAACTTTATTTTTTATGTTCTTGTTAGGTAATATTTTATTAAAGTGCAAATATTTATTATTTAAAAGAAAGAAGTCAAACTGTTTTTTAAATTTATATAGCTTGATTATTTTACTTAAATTATCTCTAAATAGTTTTATGTTTTTTATTGGTAAAAATAAAATATTTTGGGATCTCTAAATAATTAGTTCTCTTATCATTGATGAAAACTTCAAATTGATTTGAAGCATTTTGGGTGTGTCGTAAATTCTCCAACCAAAAATATTTTTGATAATAAATTATAATATTTAAATTCATACTTATTTATAAAGTTAAATATATTGGGACGGGTGATGTAGCTTAAGTATTATGTGGTAGGTGAGCTAAATGAGTGAAAATTGTTGAACCATTGTTCAATCTCTAACAATATATATATATATATATATATATATATATATATATATATATATATATATATATATAAATCAATATATTAGAGTGTTATATATTATTGATGTATTTTTTTTAAAATTATTGTTATTTTGACTCAATATTAAAAATGTTTTTAATTATGGTAAAGCACATCAAAAATAGTATTTATTTGATTAAGAAAGTGTTATAAAGAACAAAATAAATAATATTATCAAACATATTAAAGATACAAGAATTTAAGTTTTTAAATATTCAAATAAAGTTTCTCTATTTTGTTTATAATATACTAATATATACTTTTTTAAAAGTATTACGAATATATAATTGTTTTATTGGAATAAATTACAACGTAAGTGTTTTTATTATTAAAACTTGATATGATTACAAAAATAAAAATAAAATAATATAATAATAAATAGTCTTTTTGTGAGTCTTTGTAGAAACAAGACTTGGCTAGTGAGTCATCCATGTGAACCAAAAAATCAATTTAGTAGGTGCATTATGTGGATCGAGACATATTGGCTAAATAAAAAAAAAAAGTCTCTTTGGTCCTAAAAGAGAAACTTTATTATTTTTATTTACTCAACAATCATTGTATCCATTAAATATAATTTTTAAAATATTCAAAGATTAAATATAACTTTTCTTAAATATAATCACCTTATTATAATTTCTATCCATTAATATCTTTTTAGGTTTACAATTAATTATTTAAAATAAAATTCCAACTAACATATTTAAAATTTCTTAACGCTAAATTTTTTCGACCAAATACATAGTGTATTTTAACAAATATTCTTGACATAACCTCCTATAAATAACACATTTTAGAATCCCAAAACATATCAATATCACTTCCCTGTCACGTTTGATTATTATATCTTGCATAGGGAGAATGGCCAAAATTTTAATCTTAATACTAGTCTTACTTCGAGTAAGTATTTTATTAGGCTTTACTAAAGGGGTTGATACTCACAAAAAACATGATAACAGGAAGTTGTGTCGCATATTAAGCCTAGTTTATACGAATTAATTCTTCATTTTTTATCGATTATACTGCTTCACGTTGGTATTTTCCTGTATTTTCTGGTATTTTTACTTATTCAAGGTTACGTGAAGTTGCATGATGAAATGGGAAAGAAATTGGCAAACTTACACACTTCTGCTATCTAGCAGAAGACTTCGGCAGAATTTCCTAGACAGATACTGTGCCGCCCGACACAGCACCATCCCGACCGACACAAAGTGCAAAAGTGTGCCCCTCGTCACACTACTTGTCCCGCCCGGCACAACCAAGTAACGTAACCTCCTGAGTTTTCTCCTCCACGACTCCAACGAACATAAGCGTCCTATATTTTTTGAGAAAGCTTCAACGTGGATTCCTGATTCTTCTCCACGACTCCTAGATTCTCTCAACCAGGCTCAATTATAAATGGAAAGCAGTTACCAAAAGAGGACTCTCTCTGCTTCGTCCCGTATTTCATATGTTTAAGTTTCTTTGCATGTTTTATATTTGACTGCTATTTTCTTTTCCTGCAACCTTTGTTTCTTAGCCAATTTTTAATCACCATCCAAAACAATAATTCCTTACATTGAGAGATTATCGCACTTTAGGTTTAGTTTCTATTTCCAAAATCAGAAACTGTACTTGAAGAATATCTTTGTATTTTGAAGTTGTGGCACTTGAAGGATTGTTTAAATTTAATTCATATAATTTTCAAGTTTTTATTTATATGATTAATTCATCTATTAATTTGATTGCCATGCCTATATCGTTACTTCCGTATTATTTACTGTGCACTTTCACAATAAAAATTATGTTAGGCTAGTTTTCTAATACTGGTATGTAAGGTCACCAAACCGACGAGTTCGATAAAGATTTGGTTTCCAAACTAATTAAACATTCTTCTGGTCTTGATTTCTAAAACTAATAACAAATTGTTTTGTACGTGAGTAAATTACAAACTAAGGTCTAAAATCAATAGAGCGAGAGTGTGAGGTTTTTATCAAATAGTAGTAATCAAACATTAATCCTAAATACAGCGATTATATTTTCTTTGATTTCAAAAAAATACTTTCAGTTTTTAATGATTTAGCAAGAGCAAACTTTAGAGATGGTAGTGTGATCTGAGTCAATAGAACGCGATTATATTTTCTTTGATTTCAAAAAAATACTTTTAGTTTTTAATGATTTAGCAAGAGCAAACTTTAGAGATGGTAGTGTGATCTGAGTCAATAGAACGAGAGTGTGAGATAAGGGTCTTAAATTTGAATAACTTATTTTGAAAAGTGTTTTATATTATAAATTATGTCATTGAGTTATTGAACTCGAAGTCCGACTATTACATACCGGTACCTTAATATCTTATTGCTTATTAAAACCTTAGTGTATTCCCATTTAACTCCCAAAATCCAAATTCTTTTTAGCCTTAGCTTTACATAGTAAATTTAGATAGCGATAGTTCGATTCATAGTCCCTTGAGATTCGATAATCTTTAAAGCTATGCGATACGACTGTGCACTTGCAGTTAGGAATATTAAGACATACTAACTCGCGATCAAATTTTTGGCGCCGTAGCCGGGGACTATTTAAGTCGATATTGTAGCTCTACTGTTATGCAGTATAGACTAAAACACCAAATTTCTATATCTCACTGATTGTATGCCAAGCACTCGCTCAAAAGGCGAAGAATTATAGCCACCAATCGAGGAGATCAAACGTTTTATTGGCGTAAGACACCGAGTCCTAGACTTTGAAAATTTTTTTACTCCTCCTAAACCCTCTGACTCTTCTCCAAGTCCCGAGCCATAACCAAAAATGGATGAACCAACACCACCGCCCCGTCCTCTAAAAGACTACGACGTTCTGTCTCAAGCAGAACATCGCAACAACATTGCTGCTCCCGCAATCAACCGGAATAAATTCGAGTTGAAACCCTCGCTACTTTCAGCTATTCAACATAACGCATTTTCGAGATGTTCTACGAACGACCCAGACATACATCTGTCAGTGTTTGTGCAGTACGCATACGCAATGAAAGCGAATGGTGTTAACCCTGAGGCGATACGATTTCTCCTTTTCCCTTTCTCTTTAAAAGCCAGAGCTAAAGCATGGCTTCAATCCTTACCTTCAAACTCAATTACCACATGGGATGAGTTGAAGAAAGTCTTCTTAACAAGATACTTCCCACCTAGAAAAACCGCTATGCTAAGAGCCAACATCAATGGTTTCAAACAGAAGGAAAGTGAATCATTTTTCGAGGCGTGGGAAAGATACAAAGACATGATGAGACTCTATCCACATCATAGTTTAGAGGAATGGCTGATCATTCACTCCTTTCACAACGGTCTCTTGTACTACACAAGATTGATAACATACCTTGTTGTTGGCGGGGCACTGATGGATAAATCATTTAAAGAAGCCTATCAGCTAATCGAGAGCATGGCTTACCAGTGAGGAAGTGATATAACCATTGTAGAGAAACCTCAAACGAAAGGCAGTATGTACGAAGTGAGAAGTTTGGACCAAGTTAACGCCAAGGTTGAAGCTATTACCCAAAAGATAGAGAATTTAACCACGACTCCCGTAACTACCGTGGCTGCAGTAGCTCCAACTTGTGATTTATGTGGACTTCAAGCACATGCTAATCTAGAATGTCCGCTCTTGACAAGAGTATCAGGTGATCAAGTGAACTACGCATAGGGAAACCCTTATAGCAATACCTATAACCCTGGTTGGAAGAACCATCCAAACTTTTCAT
Organism: Vicia sativa; assembly: GCA_021764765.1. NCBI lineage: Eukaryota > Viridiplantae > Streptophyta > Magnoliopsida > Fabales > Fabaceae > Vicia > Vicia sativa. The sequence goes on along the minus strand of CM038793.1, from coordinate 10,229,438 downwards.
ACAAGAACAACAATGCATTGTATGCACCTAGACAAGCTCCTACAACAGCGCCAGGATACCATAAAGGACCTCAGAATGCTCCAAGTGTCCCAAATGTTCCCAATGTCCCTAGGAAATCCAACCTTGAAATCATGATAGAACATTTCATAGCCTCCCAAGCTCAAACGAACAAGGATTTTCTAAACCAAAACATACATCGAAGTCTTAGTAAAGATATTGAAAAGAACAATAAACTAGAGGAGAAAGAGACCCCAATTAACAATGAGGAGGTTGTTAAAGGAAGAACCATATGTGCCTCCACCACCTTACAAACCACATATTCCATGTCCTCAAAGGTTTCCTAAATCCAAAAGTGTAGGGTATTTCAAGAAATTTGTTGACCTTCTGAAATAATTAAACATCACAATACCATTCACAGAAGCAATCACACAAATGCCCTCCTATGCCAAATTCCTTAAAGAAATCTTGTCTAACAAGAAACATCTAGAGGATAACGAAACCGTTATGCTCAATGTAGAGTGTAACGCCATAATTCAGAATGATATGCCACCAAAGTTTAAAGACCCATGTATTTCTCCATACTGTGCATAATTGGAAAGTTTGTCATAGACAAAGCTTTTTGCGACCTAGGATCCAGTATAAGCCTAATGCCTTTATCAATTTGGAAAAGGCTCAACATGGGAGAATTACGACCAACAAGAGTGTTTGTGCAGCTAGTTGACCGCTCAGTGAAATTTCCTTTAGGTATGTTAGAAAATGTTCCAGTTTGTATAGGAAAATTTTATATTCCTACCGACTTCATAATCATGAATATTACGGAAGATGCCAACATCCGTATCATATTAGGCAGACCTTTCTTATCTACCGCGTGAGCCATCATAGACGTTCAAAAAGGGAAAACTAACTTTCTAGGTTGGTGAGGAAAAGGTTGAATTCATTCTATCACAATTCTTTAAGACACCAGCTATTGAAGGCTCATGCTGTTTTCTAGATGTCATCGACAAATGCGTTAAAGAATTGGAAAAGAAGCAAAATACATACTCCGAAGTGTTGAAGATCCTAAGACCTACTATCTTCAAAGATGATAATTGGCAAGACGAATATCAAGACAATAATCTAAGTGAGTGTCTATCCCTGACTCTAGACCCTATGCCTTTCCCAAAGAAACCAGCTGTAGAACTTAAAACACTACCCAAAAATATTAGGTATGAATTCCTAGACACCGATCTTGAATGACCAGTTATAGTCAATGCCGAATTAGGACAAATAGAGACTGAAAAATTACTACATGTCCTTAGAAAATACCCAACTGCTTTAGGTAGTAACATCTCAGACTTAAAAGGAATAAGCCCTTCTATTTGCATGCATCGCATTATGCTTGAGAAGGATAGTAATACTTACAGAGAACATCAAAGGAGGATAAACCCTATTTTAGTGTTGTCAATTAAGAAGTTTTGATGATAACAATTATTTTTTATGACAATTATGATGACTCTGATGGATAAATATCTTGTATATAACATTGTTGTCTTCTAATTTTGTTAATGAAGCATACAAATGAAGTTTTGATTCTGGATGGAAGAGAAGAACAAGTTAAGATTCAATTTTAAGAAGAAGTTATGATATACTGAAAGAGAAACTAAAAATATACGCATGTGAAAGCAGTGTTCAAGAATATCACGCTCCTTAGAAGAAGTTCTGCCTTGTTCAAAACCAAACATCCGAAAGCACCATGCTGCTCTACAAACTCTAATATCTATGTTCTGACTGCTTAATTCTAAAGTGTTACAAACACTCAAATGGAAATATTCAAAGTAACGACAATATCTAGACAAGATCCATATTTAAGGAAAGAAGCACTCAATGCATTTACTATCATTCCTTTTATAAATTCTGGTGACTCCCAACGGATCAAATCAAACGCCTATATAAATGAGCATCATCTTCAAGTTTCTTTTGTCGAACCTTCTTACGCAAAAACAATCACAAGCTATCAGAATAATTCAAAGTTGTTTTTCATAATTCACTGAGTCAAAAATTGTGTACACATCACAATTGTGATATAGCTTATAAGAAGCACTGTAAACACTTATATTTTATACGTTGTAATTACCTTGAGAAACCAAGTTGTGGTTGATCTCAAGAAGACAAAGGTAGTAATCTTTGTGAATTGTAATCAAGTTTTGAGTAGTGGATTAAGTCCTCGTTGAGAGAGGCAAATCACCTTGACTGGTGGACTGTAGTAGTTTGAGTTCAAATGAACCAGAATAAAAATAACTTTGTCAAATGTTTTTAATTTTAAAACCACAATTCAAACCCCCCCTTTCTTGTGTTTTTCAACCTTTAATTGGCATCAGAGCGCCTGGTTCTGGGTGCTAACACTTAACCAAGTCAGATAAAAGATCCAGCTCGAAAAACACAATGGCATAATCTTCTCAAAACAACAATGATCACTATGATGACAAAGACAGAATCAGCGGTAGACCCCTAATGTTTGACGGAGAAAATTTCGATTAGTGGAAGGACAGAATCGAAAGTTTCTTTCTGGATCATGACACTTATCTTTGGGACATGGTAACAGATGGCTATACTCACCCTATTGACGCAAGTGGTCAGAAGATTGAAAGGAAGAAAATGTCAGGACAATAGAAGAAGGAATTCAAAAATCACCAGAAAGCCAGAACTATCCTCCTAAATGTTATCTCGTACACTGAGTATGAGAAGATCACAAACAGAGACTCAGCTAAGAACATATTCGATTCCTTAAAAATGACACATGAAGGCAACACACAGGTCAAAGAAACAAAAGCCCTTGCTCTCATTCAGAAGTACGAAGCGTTCAAAATGGAGGAAGATGAAACTGATGAAGAAATGTTATCAAGGTTTAAAATTCTTGTAGCTGGTCTAAAAGTTCTAGACAAAGGATATTCTGTTGCAGATCATATAAAAAAAGTCATCAGAAGTCTACCCAAGAAATGGAGATCCATGGTGGTAGCTCTTAATCTTACAAAAGATCTGAACAAGATTTCTCTTGAAGAACTCATCAACTCATTAAGAAGTCACGAGATAGAATTAGAATAAGATGAGCCTCATAAGAAAGGTAAGTCTATTGCTCTTAAATCTAATAAGAAATATGATTCTAAAGCTTTTCAGGCTGTAGAAGAAAACTCTAGAGGATCATTAGAAGAAGAAGATGGACTATCTCTGCTCTCTAGAAGATTTCAACAACTCTGGAAGAATAGACAGAGGAAGTTTAGAAATCTAAGAAGATTTAGCAATTTCTCTGATTCATCCTCTGGACAAAAAAAAGTTAGGAAGCAAAGAAATTGCTTGCTATGAATGTAAAGAACCGGGTCACTACAAAAGCGACTGTCCTAAGCTTCAGAAAGAGAAGCCGAAGAAGAGGTTTGACAAAGAAAAGAAGAAAAGTGTTATGGCAACATGGGATGATTTAGATTCATCCGAAGCTTTGTCACAGTCATAAGATGAAAGAGCCAATATAGCTTTAATGGCCAACATAACTGATAACTCAGATTCCTCTGACTCTGATACTGAAGAGGTATTTGCAAATTTTGTTGTTAATTTCTCTAAAGCTGAATCAACAGAAAGCTTATATGAAATAATTGAAAACTATCAGAAACTTCAAATTAAATACAAGAATCTGAAACGAAATCTTGTATCTGATTCTGAAGGTACTAAGAAACTTGAAACAGAAAAATCTGAGCTTAAAGAAACCATTTCTAAACTAAAAATTGAAAAGTCTATTTTTAAAGAAAATCTACAAAAAGCTCAAGAAAAATCATTTTTAGAAGTTCTAAGTAATTTTGATAATATCATAAAGGAATATGACATTGGTTTTCCAGAGTTTCTTGCTAATAGCATAGACATAAGCAAAATGGCTTCAACGATCTATAAAGTTAGCAGAAACAGCAGAAAAGGCTTAGGATATGTGCCTTCAAAAAATGAAAAACCTTATTCTATGGTAGATGGCATGGTCATTAAATACACTCCTCTGAAATCACACTTTACTTATGGTCATCCTCATGACATAAAATATACTAGTGACTTATATTATACAAAATCTTATGTTAAACCAAAGTTCAAACAGAACTTTAGAAACTCTAACCAAAAAGGACCCAAAAAGATATGGGTACCTAAGGACAAAGTAGTATATGTTGCAGATGTCTTTGACAACAAAGTTGAAGCACCAGTCTTGGTACCTGGACTCTGGATTCTCTCGACACATGGATAAGAAATCATATGTTCCAAAGTCCGGAACTTAAAGTTAGTGGTTACGTAGGTTTCAGAGGCAACCAAAAGGGTAAAATCATTGGCTCTGTAACTATCTATAACAGTTCCTTAACCTCTATTACTAATGTTCTATTTGTAGATGGATTGATGCATAATCTGTTATCCATAATTCAATTAAGTGATAACGGTTATGATATAATCTTTAATCAAAAGTCTAGTAAAGTTGTTAGTCAGAAAGATGGAACAATCCTCTTTAATGGTAAAAGGAAAAACAACATTTATAAAATTAAACTTTCTGAGCTTAAGAGTCAGAATGTTAAATGCCTTATGTCTGTGGACAATGAGCAATGGGATTGGAACAGACGATTGGGACATGTTATTATAAGAAGAATATCTCAGATTAACAAGCTCAATCTAGTCAGAGAACTTCCAAATTTGAAGTTCAGCTCAGATGCTCTGTGTGTCAAAAAGGAAAATTTGAAAAACCTCCTTTTAAATAAAAAAATGTTGTTTCTACCTCTAGGCCATTATAACTTCTGCATATTGATCTGTTTGGACCAGTGAAAACTTCTGTAATGTAGTCTAGAATGAGTCACACTCTGTGTTTGCTAACTTCTGTAATGCCGTCCAAAATGAAAAAGAATTTAGAATTGTAAAATTTAGAAGTGATCATGGTGGAGAATTTGAAAATAAAGATTTAGAAAAAAAATTTAACGAAAAAATGGCATTTCTCATAATTTTTCTTGTCCTAGAACTCCACAACAAAATGGAGTTGTAGAACGTAAAAACTGAACTTTACAAGAAATGGCTCGAACCATGTTCAATGAGACTGACATTGCTAAACATTTCTGGGCAGAAGCAGTGAACACAACATGTTATATCCATAATAGAATCTCTATAAGACCTATTCTGGAGAAGACACCTTATGAATTGTGGAAGAACAGAAAGCCCAACATTTCTTATTTTCATCCATTTGGATGTACGGGTTTCATTCTGAATATAAAATATTATCTTAATAAATTTGATTATAAGGCACAAAAGTGTTTAATGTTAGGATATTCTGAACGCTCAAAAGGCTACAAAATATATAACACTAAAACACAAATTGTGGAATAATCGATTAATGTCAAATTTGATGATAAGCTTGACATCAAAAGTCAAAGAAAAAAGATTCTCTTGCAGATATAGAAGTTTAAATCTCAAGATCAGAAGATAGTCCTGAAAAAGAAACAGGTTCTGAAGAAACAATCAAAGAAACGTCTGAAGACCCCATTCAGAAGAAACCATCCAGAAGCAGCATAGCTCATCCTGAAGAAATGATTATGGGAAAGAAAGATGATCCAATCAGAACCAGATCAACATTCAGAAATTCTGAAGAATCTCTCATGGGTCAGGTGTCCTTGATTGAACCAACTTCTGTAGATGAAGCTCTTCAAGACAATGACTGGATCATGGCAATGCAAGAAGAGCTAAATCAATTCACCATAAACGATGTATGAGATCTCCTACCCAAACCAAAAGGTTTCATTATTATTGGAACTAAATGGGTCTTCAGAAACAACCTTAGCAAAGAAGGATAAGTAATCAGAAACAAAGCTCAACTGGTAGCACAAGGTTATAGTCAGCAAGAAGGGATAAACTATACAAAAACCTTTGCTCCAGTCGCCAGGTTAGAATCTATCAGACTTTTAATTTTATACGCTGTTAATCACGATATTACACTTTATCAGATGGATGTAAAAAGTGCATTTTTAAATGTTTACATTGATGAAGAAGTATATGTGCACCAAACCCTGGTTTTGAGAACACAAAACATCCAGATTTTGTTTATAAGCTTTAAAAATATTGATATGGTCTAAAACAAGCTCCTAGAGCTTGGTATGAAAGACTAAGAAATTTTCTATAAGACATTTAAAAATGATATTCTGATATGTCAAATTTATGTTGATGACACAAATTTTGGTTCTACTAAAGCCTCCCTTGGGAGAGAGTTTTCTAAGTCTATGCAGGAAGAGTTTGAAATGAGTATCATGGGCGAACTCAAATTCTTTCAAGGAATTCAAATAAATCAAACCTCAAAAGCAACTTACATACATTTTAGTAAGTATGTTAATGAACTTCTGAAGAAATTTGACATGTCAGATAGAAAAGCAGCTAAAATCCCATGCATCCCACATGTATCTTGGAAAAGGAATATGTAAGTAAGAAAGTAGATCAGAAGATATACAGAGGTATGATTGACTCTCTCATTTATTTAACTTCCTCAAGACCTTATATTCTATATAGTGTTTGTCTCTATTCTAGATTCCAATCAGATCCTAGAGAAACTCACTTAACAGGTGTTAAGCGAATTCTCAAGTATTTGAAAGGTACTACTAATCTTGGTTTATGCTATAGAAAATCCGGAGAATACAAACTTGTAGGATACTGTAACGCTGACTTTGTTGGAGACATAATAGAAAGAAAAAGCACCTTTGGAAGTTGTCAGTTTCTGGGAGAAAATCTGATATCTTGGTCTAGAAAAAGGAAATCCACCATTTCACTATCAACTGCAGAAGCAGAATATATAGTTGCAGCTGGATGCAGCACTCAGATGCTCTGGATGAAAAGTTAGCTTGAGGACTTTCAGATATTTGAGAGTAACATCCATATCCTCTGTGACAATACTTCTGCTACTTTCTTATCTAAAAATCCTATTTTGCACTATAGAGCTAAACATATAGAAATTAAACATCATTTCATTAGGGACTATATTTAGAAGGGAATTCTCTTATTAACATTTATTGTCATAGACCATCAATGGGTTGATACTTTTACAAAACCCCTTGCTGAAGATAGTTTCAATTTCATTCTGAGACATCTCAGCATGGAATTATGTCCAGAATGAACAATTTAATTATGCATGTTTATCCCTCAGAGTATTATTTTTGTGTGAACATATGATTAAATTTTCCTTCAGAAGTGAGAAGGGTAAATGAATCAAAATCTATCAAGAAGATCTGAAAGATGATTCAACTCAAGGTAGATGCATGCAGTTCACCAAATCAACATTTGTCAAACTTAATAACTAAGTCATTCTTAGAAAATGAACACGTTTTCAAAATATGATAGAGTGAAACGTTTGAGTTGACGCATTGAGGTGCTGGCCACATCGGTAACTGTTCACAAAATCTACACGTTATCTCCCTTGTCAGCAAATCTTTATTTACTTAATCATTACTTTTGGGCCTTAAATACACTTAATTGCATGTTTTCAAGAAATGTTTTCTATATACACTTCATCTTTTCTCTTTTCAAATTTAACGTTTCACTCAAACCATTTTTGCTTGCTTTCCCCCTTTTGAAAACCCTTATTTTCAAGCTTTCTCTTTTTCTCCTCAAAACCCTAAGTCTGAGAACAATGGCTTCATCATCCCATCTTCAAAAACAACACCAGCCTCAACCCATCTCCAACGAAGAAGTCTTCACTGATCCTCATAGAACACTTATCACTCCTTGCAGCAATCTCAAAGTTCTCTATGAATTTCTTGTGGATTTTGAAAGCATGAAGGAAAATGGGCACGATCTCCTTGAAGAAGTAGAATTTCAAGGTTGGTCTTAGTATTTTGATCATTTGATTGGTCTAGTTTTTCCAAAGTTGGTGAAAGAATTCTGGATTCACGCTTCAGCCTCTCAAAATCAAGTTACTTCGTATGTGATGGGGAAGAAAATAGTCATTACTGAAGATCTAATTGGAGAAACTATTGGTCATGATGGAAATGGAGTCAAATGTACTGATATGGCTGAGAAAACAAGCTCTAACCTAGCTAAATTTTCTCAAGAAATCTTTACTTTTGGGCAACCGTCAAACAAAATCAAAGATTTGAAGGACCACTTCAGAATTTGGGCTAAGATAATTCTGGGATGCATCAATCACAAGAAACCTTCAAGTTCTGATGAATACATCAACATTGATCAACAATTCCTCCTCTACTTCATTGCAACAAGAACATAAATTCATCTCCCTCACAGTCTTTTCAATCATCTAAAGACAAGTTTCAAGGAAACAAGAGAAGGAGAAAGAACCAAAAGAGACTGGATACCTCTAGGAAGGCTTATCTCATATATTCTATGAGAGAATCAACTGATCGATCATTTGAGTGAAGCCAAACTGGTAGATGATATGAACCCAATCATTGGGAAGCCTCTCAACGCAAAAAATCTCAAGAAGATGAAAATCATAACCTCTCTTAAAAAGAAACCCACAGTTGTGGTGAACGAAAACATCTCAGTCAGAAGAATCCCTCTGCAGAACTTCCCTATGTTCTCAGATATTGATGCTACGAGACCAGATATTATTTTCCACTATCTGCAAGCTTACAAAGAAGACAGTATTGATCTTGATATCAATATTCTAGATCTTCATCAACCAGCTCCGAATGATGCTGTCGAAAAATCCAAGAAGAGAAAAGCAACTGATGAAAGCACCTATCAAAAACAACAAAAAGCTGCCAAAAAGAAAGGTAACTCATCCTTTGTTTTTGTTTTTGAACCAATTTTGACACCAACATCTGCTCTATCTTCTCCTTCCAAACACTTTGTACCAGAAAATTCACCCCAAACTCTTGATGATTTTGATAATGAAATTGATACCTCCATTCTTGTTACTGAACCAATAACTCAACCCTAACCAGAAATTTCCAAAGTTTTGTCAGATGTTGAAACTTTTGACTCTTCCCTTGAAACACAACCAGAAAATGCACCTCTACTACCCCACAGTCTTCTCATGCTCCCCAACCAGAAAGTCCAAAAGAATCTTCTGAACCAATACCAGAAAATACCATCGCTATCACTCCAGAACAAATTCCTGCTCCCCAACCAGAAAATCCAAATGTGTCCTCTGATCCCTCACCCGAACTAAATCCCATTATCCCTAGAATCACTTGCCCTCTTAACACTTCACAATTTGATCCCAGTATTGTCACTATTCCAGATCTTCCATCCCCTTATGAATTCAAACCACCTAACTCTTCCAATTCTCCAATTATCCTCACAAATTCTCCATCACCTCAAAAATCTCCGGATAATCCCCTCAAAACTGTCATTGATCTTGATACCTGGAATTACCTTCTTACTGTACCAAACAAAATAGTTGTTCCCAAACCAAAACCCCAACCCTCCCAAGAAGATGTTGGTGAGTCCTTATTGGTTTTTCGAACAGAAATCCAAGCTTGGGTTGAATCTCTAAAGCAGGCTTGTTTGGATAATCCAAATCCAGCAGCGCCTGACTACCTTTGGAATCAGTTCAAAAAATGGTTTATTTCTGAATCTAAGAGGTAGAAGGAGCTTTGCTATGGTATGGCTCAGCAAAATTTTGGTGAATGGCTGAAGCTTTTTGAGGAGCATGTTGCTCAGCTTAAGGACGCCCATAATATGATCCTAACCTATGCTCCCAGGGAATCCATAGCAGCAACATCTCTCTAGAAACCTGAGTCTCAACCTCTGGTTCTTTTTCAAGAGAAAGGGAAATCTATTGGCGAATCCTCTGAAGCTCCTGCTACTGAATCTCTTGCAACTGCTGATAAGGATGCTTCTCTACCTTCTTTTGTTATTCAAACTCTGGATGTTTTAAAGAAGGAAAATGAAGAGATCATAAAAAGATTGGACAAACAAGATGAAACGAACAAGGAACTAAAGGAGATGTTGGGAAAACAAGAAGCTTCAATATCTGAGATCAAAGGGATGTTGGAAGCACTGTTCTCAAGACGTACTCCACCTTCTTAGAACTTTGTTTTCTCACCTTATTTTTCAGCAATGTTTTTCTGTTTTCATTCAGGAAATTTTGATTTTCTGCATATTTCCTTATGTACTTCGTTTTGTTCCATTAATGCAATTATCTCATGCTTTGCTTTTCCAATTACATTTTCTTTTTGATTTATGACAAAAAGGGGGAGAACGTAAGATATTTTGAACATCATAGTTGCTGATAGATCAATCTAAAACATTTTGACAACATCCTTGATTTTATTTTATCTAAGTTTAAAATAGGAAACATCTTTCTGGAAAGCAACTTATGCTACTTGGAACTAACATAACCTTCACCATATTCTGGACGAACACTCTCAGGGAAGTATAATGTCTCTGAGTTTATATGATTATTAAACTCAGGGGGAGACCTTGTTTTTTTCAAAATATTTATGTTTTGTCATCATCAAAAAGGGGGAGACTGTTAGAACATAGTTTGGTTCTACATCTATTTAAGAAGTTTTGATGATAACAATTATTTTTTATGACAATTATGTTCTGACTCTAATGGATAAATATCTTGTATATAACATTGTTGTCTTCTAATTTTTTTAATGAAGCATACAAATGAAGTTCTAATTCTGGATGGAAGAGAAGAACAAGTTAACAATCAAGTGTGCAAGATCGTCACTGCAAACCAAGTGAGTGTATGGCCTGTTAAAGGGAAAATATTTTTTGGGAAGTTGGGTGTTAAGTATGCAATTTTACATAGGATTGGAGCTGCCAACTGGGTTCCCACAAAACACACCTCAACCATTTTAGTGGGATTGGGAAAATTTATTTATGTTGTCGATATGAAGAAGCCATTTGAATATGGTTCCTACATCTTTGATCAAACAATCAAACATGCTGATACATGTGTTGTGAAGATGCTAATTGTCTTTCCCTCTTTGATATGTCGTATCATTCTCCAACAGCACACTGGAAATCTATCCACCCTTGACACTAGCAGCAAAAGAGGAGGTCCCTTATCACTTCACTAGAAATTATTCGCAGGGGAACATGTCCCAGACATTGTTTCAACATCTGCAGGTGCTGAGAACAAGACCTCAAGTAAGGGTGATGTGATTGCTGAGTTAACAGAAGCCTGTAAAGAACTGTATGAGGTTATACGTATCAGCTCAGTAAGAAAGCTGAAATTTGAAAAAAAAATCATCTGAGCTCTAAGGAAGGCTACTGTTGCAAGTGCTGCTCAGGAGATGCATGACGAAGAAAGCAGTTCTGCAAGTGAGAGTCAAATCTCTTCTGAAGATGAATCAGGAAGTGATGGAAATGGTGGGTCTGCTAGTCTGCAGATAATTAAGTGTGCTTGAAGATGTGTCAATTGTGGTTCCAATGGCTCCTATTTTGAATTTTAATTATCTCTTGTGTAATTTTGGCACTATTGTACTTGACAAATGATTTGGTCTGTATTATGAATGATAGTTTAATCTAGTATTTCATATCGTTATCCTCTATGAGTTAATTCTAGAGCTAGCTTTAGCATATTGTGGCTAAAAAAGGGGAGTAATATGTGAGAGCCTGACTGTCTGACTGTGAATTGTGAGCCTAACTAACTAACTCTGAATGTGTGATTGTGATGCTGACAAATAAAGTACTGGAGTGATGTTGAGGGGGAGAAACTAACTATGTGTTAATTATGTGCATCTAAATTGTGTTGATGTTGTGTGCAGAGGGGAAACTGAAACTAACAGTGTGATCTGACTGTGTGATGTGTTTGTGCATAATCTCAATGTGTGATTGTGATGTTCTAACTGATGTTTAGACATTTGATTTTCCGTTGTATCTCTGATGAACTCTAGGTAACAATGAATGATAGTTTAATCTAGAATTTCATATTGTTATCTTTTATGAGTTGATTCTAGCTTTGGCATATTATGGCTAAAAGGGGGGGAGTGATGTGATGTGTGAGCCTAACTGACTAACTCTAAATGTGTGATGTTGACCAATGAAGTGCTGAAATGTTGATATTGAGGGGAGCAGCTAATTGTGTGCATCTAAATTATGCTGATGTTGTATGCAGGAGAAATAACTGAAATTGACTAGGTGACTGTGTTTGTGCATCTGTGATGTGATGTTCTAATTGATGTTTGAAAATTTAATTTTTCCGCTGTATCTCTGATGAACTGTGATGTTGATTATAATGTGCTGCTCTGATATGATGCTCTAATATGTCTAATGAATTGTGTGAAGCTGACATCTATGTTTCAGCTATATTCTACTTAGTTGTTAATTGTGATGTTGATGTTAATTGTATAGCTTATATCCTCAAATAATGTTTTAGCCAATATTTGTCAAAGGGGGAGTTTGTTAGTTTTGTAGATTGGCAGCAATTTTGGTAAAACATTCTTCTTAGAAAGTGCCATGAAGAATAATGTATCAGCGGGTTTTATGAAGATGTCACAACATATGTCCTGACATGTGCTACAGACCTGAACTAGTTTATTGGTTCAGAAAATTCAGGAGTCTGTTTGTTTTAAATTGTATGTTCGGATTAAGCAACCTTTGTAACGTTCTTCTACAATATTAATGGAGAACTTTTAACCTACTTTCATGGAGAAAGTATAGGACTCGGTGAAGACTTATGTGAAGCGCTTATGGGAAAACCCGAAGCTACTTTCATCATATAAAAAGGCATGCTAACCATACTTGCAGAGTTAGCCATTCTAGAGAATATTGAACGTACTGAGTTTAAGTTTTAGGTTGTAAGTCTTTGTTGGTTGTTACTTGTGAGCCACTCTAGTATTGTTTAATACTTGAGGTGGACGTTAGTTGAGTTGTAATTTGTTAATCACCACTAAGCTTTGAAGCAATGATGGTTATGTGTCTTTGAAGTGAGTCTTCAAGTATTTGTTATTGTTATTGTCACCGTGTGTGACTGAGGGGAGTGAGAGGGGTTTCTCATATCTAAGAAGGTCTTAGGTAGAAGGGTCATTGGGTAGCTATTAAGTGAGGGGTGTAAATGGGGAAGTGTAACTCTAAATTAATACTGCTAATATTGGATTTCATCCCTGGCTTGGTAGCCTCTATACGCAGAAGTGTAGCACCGAACTGGGTAAATAATTTTCTGCGTTATTTTAGTTTTCTGCGTTTAGTTTTTCTACTATTACTTGTTCAATAAACACATATTAGTGTCGTGACATCACCTTCGACATCTCATATTTGTTACCAGAATTTCAAAATTGAATGACTAATTTCGTGAATCAGGTAAAATTGGAGATCAAAAGTGTAATTTTATTTTTTAAAAATATATTTATATTATAAATAATATTTTATTTAATTTTAAAATAAAAAACCTTTTATAGTATATTATATATGATGATTTGTATATTGCATAAGTATTTGGTGTAAAATATTTTATCAATATAAACATTTTTGTATTTAACATACACTTTGTCCTAAAATAAATGTCCTTTCTATTTAAAAAAATTTGTCTAAAAATATTTTTTTTTTCTTTTTAAATATAATATTTATTAATTTTTGCCAATTTTATCCTTAATAAATATTGTCTACATTCTTTTCAAATTAAGAAATTATATTATACATTTATAATTATATATATATATATATATATATATATATATATATATATATATATATATATATATATATATATATATATATATATATATATATATATATATATATATATATATATATATATATATATATATATATATATATATATATATATATATATATATATATATATATATATATATATATATATATATATATATGAATCAAATATATTTGTAGTCAAATAAATAAAAATATTAAAATTGTTTATATTGATGGTCAAATTTATAAAAAAGTAAAAATTATTTATAATAATATATAAAGATGATACTCCATATGATATGAAAGGTGAGTTTTCTTGGTAGCAATGGTTAGGAAAAGCACTTTATTTGTTAGAGTATTAAGAAGCACGCGCCATTGTTAGCGTAGAAAAGAGAAGAATAGTGCAACAACTACAATGTACTTTACTAATTGGTGACACTATGATAATAATAATAAGTGATACAAAAAAGTAAGAAACATGATGTGAAGAAAGAGATGTGTGGGTCACAGAAAGAAAGAGAGAGAAGAATGGCAGTTGCAGCTTTTGCTTTTCAAAGTTTTGCTCTTTTGGAACAAATTTAGGGGAATGACTGTCTGCCGTAGGAATTGACCAAAGAGACCCAAGTGTGTGTGATTGTTTACCTCGTAGTGGTTTATGGAATCTATAAAGTAAATCTCATGCCACCATCATCATCCAACATTTACTTACACCTCAAAAGATATGCATTTCTCTTAAATTTATTACCATTAAATAATTCTAACCAAGGATATTGCAAGACTAATAGCATATTTGAATTGGGTTTTAGAAAGGTAGAATTTATTTGGAATGATGTTGAAGTGTTTGTTAAAATTAATTGTATTTTTAATTAAAATTTATAATTGTTGTTTTTAAAATTGATTCTCAATGATTGTTCAATTGACTTGGTATTTAAATATAAATTAATTTTGTTGAATTTAATTTTATAAAAATAAATTCAATCAAATTTAATTATATTAGAATTAGAATTAATTTTATTCACCGTTCATCCAAATACACTCTAAAGACATTGTTAATCTTATTTACACTAAAAATTGATTGAAAAATTCACAATGGATAATATGTAACATTATAAGTTAGATAATTTTAATTTAAAGTTAATATTATAAATTAAATTTTGAAATGATATGAAAATTCAGTTCAAGATAGGTTGAATTAAGATCTGTTATTAAATTTTTATTATCAAAACATTTATCATTTATATTCATATATCAAACTCAATATTAATAAACTTGAAAATATATATTAAAAGCGAGAATGTATATTAAGAGCGAGGTATCAAACAATATGTAACAATACGTAGATTAAATATATGTTTATGAATCATTAAAAATCAATTATATTGATTTAATCAAAATTTAAATTCAAAAAAATTATTTTATATAATTGAATTTACTGCAATTGAATTAATCTAAAAAAAATTAAAAGTATTAAGAAAAAATTATGGAACTAGGTTTGATCTAATTATTTAAGACTTTTAACCAATTGCAATGCAATCTTTTCAATATTCAATGAAAAATTTTAAATTCAAATAAACTCTAAACTTCTAAACCTTATATTATAAACCCTAAATCCTCTAAATTTCAACCAAAATTAAATCAATTATTAATTGTTAATTATGTAAAATGTAACTTAAAGTCATTTTAATTATTAATAATTTTTTCATTTCAAAAAGAAGTTCCAATCCAATCAAATATGACACTTAATTGGCATTATTTATTTATTTGTTTATAATAAAACATAACAATGCCACTAGAGATTTTCATGGTTCATCTTTGGTGGGTCACCAAATCCATCATCAATCTCCATCCTCCAGAACACTCCTCCTCCTCGAGATTCTCACATTCCTTTATATATATATATATATATATATATATATATATATATATATATATATATATATATATATATATATATATATATATATATATATATATATATATATATATATATATATATATATATATATATATATATATATATATATATATATATAAATGGCTAGCCCTAGAGAATTTTTAGATTCTCCACATTCACAAAAAGCAAGCAGAATTTAATCCATGTACATAGAATTTGAATATGCATATATTGACAATTATTTTTTGTTTCCACATTATTATATATATTAATTTATACAAAATTAGTCATTTTCACAAAAAGAAAAAAATTCTAAACCACTGTGGTGTTATTATGTATTTATATATTATAAGGATATGCATAATCTGAATAAAATCTAATGCCCCTCACCCTCTATAGTACTTTTTTTACTCATCATTATCTATTTACTACTGTGCTATTGCACATAGATACTAATAACTTGTTAAATTTTTTTTTATGTTTATGTGTACAATTACTTGTATTCTTTTTCAAGCGATTAAAATTTTAAGTTTGCACTCTTTAGTCGATTAGATATGCTAACTCAAATTTTTACGCCTGATATTAATAATAAATTTTATAATTTAGACATAGTTGGTCAAATCGATGTAATGTGCAATTGTGCATTATTATTTTTATTTAATTTTAATGATAATGCACTGTCAGTCAAATTATTAAATAGATATTCAATTCTAAATGTATTTTAAATTTTACGGTGTAACTTAACTATTTTTAGTTCTATTTTACATAAATGTTTAAATAAAAATAACTTTACTTTTACTACTTTAAACTTTAAACTTTTTTAACAAAGCCATTAAATAATATTGTGACTCAATGACAAGCATGCTAGTTTCCTTTACAGTGCACAAATACACATCTTTCTCTTTTCTTCTCTTTCCCCCTCACTCACTCTGACACAACAAGTTTATGTGAATAAGATTCCACCATGGAAAGAACAAACTCACTTTCTTTTCTTTTTCTTTTCTTCTTTTGAACATCAAACCAAACTTAAGAAACATCATCCATTTCAAAACATTTCAAAACAGTTAAAAATTTTCAACAACATAATCATTATCATTATCATCATTATCAGTTTCAAACTAAGTACTATTTGTTTGTTTGTTTTCTCTTCCTATTTTCAAATGAGAATGATGAAGCCAACAAGAGTTTTTATAGATTTTCTTTGTTTTGCATTTTTCTTGTTGTGGAGTTGTTCATTTTCAAATGCTTTGCTTTCTTCTAAAGGTGTAAACTTTGAAGGTAAATTTGAAACTTTGTAGTTACATTTTGTTTCATGTAAGTTCATAGAGATTTGAATTGGTTTTTTCTTATATGTTTGTGTATGAAGTTAAAGCTTTAATGGATATAAAAGAGACTCTAGTGGATCCACATGGTGTTCTTGATAATTGGGATGGTGATGCAGTTGATCCATGTAGTTGGACTATGGTTACATGTTCTAATGAAAATCTTGTCATTGGATTGTAAGTTCTAAATTATCTTTTTTACAATCTATACAAGTAGAAGTTGAAAAAAAGTGAAAAATCGAGCACTCGATAGTTATCGTAATCATGATTTTAAATTGCGGTTGCAGTTGTATGATTATATGAAATTGGTGTTTTGTTTTGTGTAGGGGCACTCCTAGTCAAAGTTTATCAGGTACTCTATCGCCAAGCATAGGGAATTTAACAAATCTTCAGATTGTGTAAGTAATCGGAATTTAAAAGAAAAAAATTCTTCAATTTATCGAGATTATTTGTTCTTTTCTTTAACGAATCGAAGTGACAAAAGCTGAATTTCAGTAGAATGCTGATTAAGTCATCTACAAGACTAGTTTGCCACTTACAATATGATTAGTGTATTTTAGTCTTTTCCAAAGGAACTAAGATTATTTGTTCTTTTAAAACGAATCGAAGAGACAACGTTTGAATTTCAGTAGAATCATCTGCAATGCTAGTTTACAGTACTTTGTCGCGTATTTAAATCTTTTGCAAAGTAACTAAGATTATTTCTTCTTGATTATTTTTCAGGCTGCTACAGAATAACAACGTAACCGGGTCAATTCCTTCGGAATTAGGCAAACTTCCTAAGCTTCAGACTCTTGATCTCTCTAATAATTTCTTCAGTGGCGAAATTCCTCCTTCTCTTGGACACTTGAGAAGCCTTCAATACTTGTAAGTATATATAATTTTTTTTGAAATTTTAAGCTTAAGTTGTTTTTTAAGTATTAATCTGCGATATTCGAAGCTCAAAAGTCGGTAATTTTTTTTTGTTTCAGGAGGTTTAATAATAACAGTCTTGTTGGTGAATGTCCAGAATCTCTAGCTAACATGACACAACTTTCTTTTCTGTAATATTCTAAGCCTCTTTCTTTTGTATAATTTTGCATTAATTATGTTTTATGGTTTTGTGACTAAAGATTTTGTTCTTGTTTTGTGATTCACAATTCAGTGATTTGTCTTACAATAATCTCAGTGGACCTGTACCGAGAATTTTGGCGAAATCGTTTAGGTAATTTTTCTCTGAATAATGTGTTTTTCTGCATCGATGCAAAGCGTAAAATTGAGTACTTATAGAAAGATTTTCGAAATTCTGTTGTATTGTTTCAGCATTGTTGGCAATCCTCTTGTTTGTGCTACTGGAAATGAACCAAATTGTCATGGGATGACATTGATGCCGATATCCATGAACTTGAACAATACTAATCAAGGTATGATCTTCGAACACAAAATTATGATTAGCACAGACACTTCGGATTGAAAACGTGTGCGTGCTCGACACTAGCATGACACTGACACTTGTAGTTGATTTCAGTTACTTCCATTTTCTCATATTATTAACAGCGTCTACGTGTCAGTGTCAGTATCGTTATCATGTCTGGTGTCCTTATCAGTGCATCATTGTTAATTCTGATTGCAACATCGTTTTGTTTCCTTAGATGTTTTAGCATCAAGCAAACCGAAAAGTCATAAAATGGCTATTGCCTTCGGCTTGAGTCTTGGATGTCTCTGCATGATAGTTATTGGTTTTGGACTTGTTCTTTGGTGGAGACACAAGCATAATCAACAACCATTCTTTGATGTCAAAGGTACTTTTCGATTACAATGTTCATCTGTAATATACTCTCTCCGTTCCAAAATAAGCGTCTTTCTGAAGAAGTCTAATTTATAATTTCGAGCTTCAATATAGTTACTTCGATTTGTGACACATTATTACATGTTTTAGACCGACATCACGAAGAAGTTTACCTTGGAAACTTGAAGAGATTTCCATTCAGAGAACTCCAAATTGCTACTCACAACTTCAGCAACAAAAACTTAGTTGGAAAAGGCGGTTTTGGAAATGTCTACAAAGGAATTCTCTCGGACGGAACTGCTGTAGCTGTCAAGAGGCTTAAAGATGGGAATGCAATTGGAGGAGAGATTCAGTTTCAGACTGAAGTTGAAATGATTAGCCTCGCAGTACATAGAAATCTGCTTCGACTTTATGGTTTTTGCATGACATCGTCCGAAAGGCTTTTAGTTTATCCTTACATGTGCAATGGAAGTGTTGCGTCTCGTTTGAAGGGTAAGTTCTGTTGTACACTTTGTTATTAGAATATCAAATCCGGTTCAAAAGAACACAACGATCGTGACAGAGTTCGAATAATTGTGCCCATGTCTAGTCTAGTTTGCAATGAATTAGTGTTAACGAGTATAACCAGAGCCGTCTTAAGTTTCTGGAAACTCTCCGTAGGTTAGCCATAGTTCAACTATGACCAAACAATTATGAGACCCTCAAAGACGGCCTTGAGTACACCCTACTACACTCGAGTGTGTCACAATTATCAGTGAATATGAGTCATATTAAACAATTTCATATACATATTTTAAGTTTCTAATTGAGGTAGTTGATTCTGATGCCGATTTCGTGCGTTTTTCAGGTAAACCGGTCTTGGATTGGGGAACAAGGAAGAACATTGCTTTAGGAGCAGCAAGAGGACTACTATACCTTCATGAACAATGTGATCCAAAGATAATTCATAGAGATGTGAAAGCTGCAAACATATTACTTGATAACTACTGTGAAGCTGTAGTTGGTGATTTCGGTTTGGCAAAGCTTTTGGATCATCAAGATTCACATGTCACAACAGCAGTGAGAGGCACTGTAGGACATATTGCGCCGGAATATCTTTCGACAGGACAATCCTCTGAGAAAACCGATGTGTTTGGATTTGGCATTCTTCTTCTTGAGTTAATTACAGGTCAGAGAGCCTTAGAGTTTGGAAAAGCTGCTAATCAAAAAGGAGCCATGCTTGATTGGGTAACTAATGCTTCTTTGTTTTTCTTTATCCTTTTAACTAAAATTATTTACCCTTAATCTTAATGCATTGATCCATCGATAAGGTTTTCCTCGTAACCTATAGGTCGTAGATTCAATTCTTAGATTATTATGTAGCACAGACACTTCAGATAGAGGTCATGTTTCGCGTCCAACATTTGTTGACATTCAACATCGCGTGTCAATGCCGTGTTTTAGTGTCTGGTTGAACTGTTCAGTCCCGTTTGATTTTTAAGACATTCATATTGTTAAGAGTACTACATCAGATAATATATGACTTAAACATATATTTATAAGTGGGAGAAACCTCACCTTACAAGCCGGTTTTGTATGGTTCAGTTAGGCCTAAACTACAATTCTTAAGATGGGGTCATAACCTATCAGGTTTCCGCTATCGGGCCACCTACCATATATATCCACGCTCTAGATGTCTAGTCCTGAACGTAAGGGGTGTGTTAAGAGTCTTATATCAAACAATATAATCGAAACACCAAATGGTGGGAGGCTTATGCACTTACTTGCCTTTTAATCTCAAATCAAATAACAACTCCTTATATTATTGACATTCAGGTAAAGAAAATCCATCAAGAGAAGAAACTCGAACTCCTTGTAGACAAAGATCTAAAAACCAACTACGACAAAATCGAGCTCGAAGAAATGGTTCAAGTAGCACTCTTATGCACTCAATATCTCCCAAGCCATAGACCTAAAATGTCAGAAGTGGTAAGAATGCTTGAAGGTGATGGACTAGCTGAGAGATGGGAAGCTTCACAAAGAACAACAGACACTTCCAAATGGAAACATCATGAATCATCTTTGTCAGATAGATATTCTGATCTTACTGATGATTCTGTGTTATTAGTCCAAGCTATGGAGCTTTCAGGACCAAGGTGAATTGTTTTTGAAAATATTAAACTTTATCTTAAAGTTTTCTATAAAGAATGAAAATGAAATTAAGAGTAGATTTAATTTTTTTTTTTTTTTTTTTGTAAGTATGATATTGTTTTGGGTTTAATCTTATGTTGTTTTGAGGAAAGATTATATGTTGTATGATAGGAGGTTTTGTTTAGTTTCAAATGTACAGAATCTGATTTATTGAATATTAATTTTGTAATGTCATTAATCAACAAACATATATTTTAAGGTTTATGATGTATATTCTTCATTTTGTTTTAGTCAAGTAAGCCTAATATTAGAATTTTACTATTTAAAGATGTACATATAGTAATGTGGAGAATTCGAATTTCACCCTAAATTTGGCCACTTAGAGTGGATATATAGAATGATGTAGGTTTGAACTCGTTTAAGAGGATTGTACTACTCATTTTCTCTCTGCATGGATGTTTATGTTTAATACATGTGGACAAATCGTTTAAACAATGAGAAAATAGATACTTAGAGATAACTTATTTTTACTTTGTAAACCAATGACAATTACGTAATCTACCCACTAATATTGTAAATTTTAAATTAATCATATAATTTGGCACTTAAAAGATTTTAACTTAGTTAAAAGATTTTGGTTGAATGTTTGTGTAATACTTCTTTATACTGACAGTGCAATATTATTAAACTCTTAAACAATAAAAGAGCTTAAAACACATATACTAACTTAAAATATAAATTTGATTTAGGTTTAACTTTATTATTTGGTTATTTGAGCTTAATTATTATGGAGAGTTTCTTAAGGCATTTTAAGTGTTTCTTAGGCACCTGCGTAAAATTCTAAAAATATCCCTATAAACTAGAAATGTATTTCTGATGCACACTCCCATACATATATAATTCATTCGGTTTTGAGATTCGCTTCATTTTATGGTAAAGTTGATTCCTGAAATGCATTTATGGTATAAATCATAAATGCATTTTCGGTTCTAATTAGAAAAGGAGACACATTTTGTTATCATGATAACATGAAGTGTATACTTTTGTTTATTAAGGTGTGTCCCGGTTTTACACTTCTGGGGACATTTTTGGTTTTCCATAGGGTGTTTTTCCCTTATATAGGGACCTTAAGAAATTCTCTTATTTTGGGCTTAAGTAATTTTGGGTAATGTTTCTAGAGAATTCTTGTAGTGTTTGGAATTATTTTTTATGGTTGTAATATTTTTTAGAATACTCTTTAGATCTCTAGAGTTGAGAACTCTAAAAAATTAGTGTGTCTAGAGTTCTAGTTAATACTATAAATAGATATGTAATCCCATACATTTGTATCAAGTAAAAATACAAAGTTATCTCTTCCATACTAAAATTCTCCTACTTATCAAGTTTCTATTCAAGCCTTCAATATTCCTAAACACTTCCTTTAAACACAAAAAGTCTTATTTCCAACAAATTGGTAACAGAGCTTCAAGATTCTCAAAAGATGGCGAATGGTGGTTTCCCTTTCCAAATGTCGACGCTCACAAAGAACAACTATGATAATTGGAGTATCAAGATGAAGATACAAGAAAACTCTTTTTCTCATTTATCAATCAGTGGATGAAGAAACATTTTAGAAGATATCCAATGCAACGACGACCAAACAAACATGAGATAAACTTCAAACTTTCAACAAAGGAGTTGAGAAGGTAAAAATATCCATCTTCAAACTCTTAGAGGTGACTTTGAACTTTTTTTTATGCAGGAGTCAGAGTCAATTTCAAATTATTTTACTCGAGTATTTTCCGTAGTCAATCAACTTAAAAGAAATGGTGAAGATGTTGATGAGGTGAAAGTTATGGAGAAAATAATTCGCACTTTAAATCCAAGTTTTGACTTCATTGTTACCAACATTGAAGAAAACAATATTTTAAAGACCATGATTGTTGAGCAACTTATGGGTTTCTTACAAGCATACAAAGAAAAACAAAAGAAAAAAGTTAAACAAAAATAGGCTATGGAAAAACTACTACAACTCAACGCAAAGGAAACAAACTATCTGAATTACAAGATCCAAAGAAGACGAGGTCGTGGCCAAGATCGTGGGCATAGACGTGGACATGGAGGAGAAGGAATAGGTCGTTACAATAACTAATCCAACAACTTCAGCAATAGAGAAAAGAGTTGGAATCCACAAGCAACAAGAGGTCGTGGAAGATGAAATTTGTGGTCGAGGTAAGAAAAATCATAAATTAAGTGCTTCAACTGCAACAAGATTGGGCACTACGCATCCGAGTGTATATACTCAAAGAAGGTTGAAGAGAAAGCTAATTTTGTAGAATAAAAAGGTGGTGAAGAAGAAACTTTGCTACTCGCATGCCAAAACCAAGTTGAGGAGAAAAGAAACAAGTGGTACCTCGACACTGGTGCAAGCAACCATATGTGTGACGACCTGTCATGTAGCGGTAAAAAATTGAGACTAAGCCATTAATTGACTTAACTCACAAAGTGAAATTCGCCATCACACTTTATTTTTTCCAAAGGGAAATGGTAAAAGAGCTAATAATACCCACAAAATAAATAGAGATCAATGTACGAGAGTCAGTTATACAAAGAGAAGATATTAGAACCCTAAACATTCGTTGTATCCAACAAGATCCACTATGTTTGTTCTAATCAAAAGGTGTGTATATCTAAAGACGCACCTGTTAAAGGGAATACATGAATGAATTATTAACAAACAAAGTGATTTTTTTATTATTGCACTCGCCTCGGTTTTACAACCTAGTGTTTACGTATGTCGAAAGAATCAGAGCACCGTAGTTCTTCTAGAAAAGAAACAAAAACTTTGTGTGTTGATTGATTTTAAATGAAGAGACAAGTCGTCATTTTTAGAAGAAAAATCTCAACTAATCATCCACAAAGTATGAGAAAGAGGGACAATGCATCAACATGTGGGAGGATTTGGACACACCTCTGGTACTCAAGTGGAAAATTTGACATTTTTACAACTATGGAGATAAGAGAATGACATCTCGACTATAAATGAGTCATGTATAATCTTGAAAAAAGTTTTAAAGAAGAAATGGTGCACGAGGGCACAAAAAGGTTTGAATGAGGTTTGTGTTTTTGTTTGGAGAAATATCTTAAGTAGAAAGGCTCAGGTTGTGCATCATGATCAGGTTCTTCAGTTGGTGAAGACACATGTATAGGGTTGCATACTTGAGATTGTTGATCTTCATATGATGTCATCACCTCATCAATTAGTGCATCTAACTCTAGGTAATTTATGTCATGGACACTTTCAACAACATTTGACTTAGCTTCTCCTTCTTTTTTTAGCAGCAGATGAAGATGCTTTGGTCCTTGTTGTTTTCCTTTGCACATAGATCATATATGGATGTTAGAATAATAATTATGTAGCATATTAGAACAAGATTTAAGAATAATGAATGATTACCTTTCTCTTCAGTATTAAGACTGACCACTCCCTACTTTTATCTTTAAATTCAGATAAAGAATTAAATGTCATACCTAGTTTGAATTGAAATTCCTTGTTCAGCAGCTCACCTTTGAACTTATCATACTTAGGCTTGGGCTTTTTTTCATCAGTGTCGTTTTCATCAGGATATAAACTATCAAGTTCTGCACTATCATAGTCTACCTTTTTACTTCCAACATTATTCCTATGTGAACTAGATCCCAAAACACTTTTAGGAACCAATACATTCAACTTGGATTTATTAGTTATACATTTCATCTTTTTCAGATCTTTGGATGTCATTACCTTGAATCTAAAGACTTCCCATTTAGCTCAACCCTATTACATGGTCCTGGTATTTCTACTTTAACTTCAACAAATTCTTCATCCTCTATTTCATGTGTTCTTTCTTCTTCACTGTCATTGAACCTTATGCCTCTATCATCATTATTTGTGGTATCACCCCACCATTCTAGTGGGTCATGATATCCCGTGGGGATAATATCCTAATCTTCATCAGTAAATGGTGTCACTAAAGCCAATAAACTGATCAATATCAGGCTTCAACACTTTGCTATTTCACGTCCTTAACACCATGTTCAACCCATAGATGCCAACCCATAGATGCCTGTCAACATTACCACTCATGTAGTGATTAGCAATCTCTTCAGCTTGTACATCATCAATGACTCGAGTAAGCCCTTCATCCCGTCCTGGAATCTTTCTCCAAAGCCTAAACTCGTCATAAACTTAGTCTTTTACCAAGCTAACTGCCTCGAAGAAACTTCACATATCCGAGTCTTGTCCTTGTACGATGGTTTCACTCCCTCCCGTGTGAAACACGTTGTTATCTTGCACAAAATTTCTCCCATGGTGGAATGTAACACAAAATATCCCCATTTATGCAAATACACAATTGCATTGGAATGCATTTTCACAAACAACACATACAAATGTGACATGATAAACTTTACATAAATAAATCATTGGAACCACTGAAGGTTCGAAAAAGTACTAAAAGTCGTACCTTTTTTAGAACACCAAGACAGAACCGACAACAACAACAAGCACACGAACCTTGAATGAATCAACGAAACTTTTATTTGTGTAAAACGACTAATACATCAATATTTCATAGCATATGTGACCGATGACCATGGATTAGGTTATGAACAATTAGGGATTAGGTTTAACAAGACGCAAAATTTAGTGAAGAATGATGGGATTATGTTTTGTTTCTCAACTAAGGGTAATATTGTCCATTCAAATGTCACTTAACACAGGTGAAAATAAAATATAATGAAAAATATAAAAAACGATGACG
This sequence comes from Vicia sativa, assembly GCA_021764765.1. Taxonomy (NCBI): domain Eukaryota; kingdom Viridiplantae; phylum Streptophyta; class Magnoliopsida; order Fabales; family Fabaceae; genus Vicia; species Vicia sativa. The sequence continues at coordinate 10,203,947 of CM038793.1, read as the reverse complement.
CATCATCAATTTTGATGAGTTGGCCTGCCACATGTTTAAAGAGAGATATTTTTCAAATGTTAGAGAAAATCATACATAAAAGGGGGTTAATTATTTGTTTTTGTTTTTATTTTTAAAATGATGATGTGGTTTTATAATTTTGTTTTTGAATTATTATAAATTATTTTATAAAAAGGACTTGAACCCATGACTCATAATTGAAAACAAAGGGTGCTACCACTTGGACAATTTTGTGTGATATATATTTTAATTGAAATGTATATATTACATACTTCCATGTCATATTTTATATTTTCATCATAATGTTTGTTTAAACTATTATATATTTAATATTTATTAATATTATATTATTATATAAATATTATTTAATAAAACACTCATTCAACAACATGGCATACAATTGTTATAAATAGGTTTTATATTTTTTTCTAATCCCATCATTCTTCATTCAGGAACAAACCGATTTCTGTTTTTCTAATTTCCAATTTCCCATTCATTAGGGTCGGCCCAAGTCTAAGGTGAGTGAGGCTATCGCCTTAGGCCTCAAATTTTTGGGCTTTAAAATAGGCTCCAAATACATAAAAATAAGGCCTCAGATTTTATTTATTTAATAAACGTTTCATAAAATATTTCACAAAATACGAATGACTTAGTGGAGAAACTTTTGTGCAGGTATCTTTTAGCTCACAGGTTGGAATCCTATTGTGACTATTTTGTATAACAACAATGCTTCTGACATATTTTATTCTACATTTATTAATTGTTGATTAAAAACATACTTCTATAATTGTTTATTTTAAAAATTAATAATAATAATAATAATAATATTTATTCTTTTTTCTTATAAGTAAAAAACATTCATTTTTCTTATTCTAAATTATAAACAAAAATCATTAACTTTATTTTATTTAAATATTTTATTCTAAAATATTCATCATTTTGCATTTTGCTTTCTCTCTCATTTTTTCCTAGACAACAACCAATCAAAATTTCTTTTACACCTTTCTATAAATTATATTCCAAAAAATACAATAAAATTTAAATTTTCCTAATAAATGTGAAATATATTTTTTTTTTCTTATAAAATGATATGGGATAGTATATAATATTAGTTTAAATTTTAATTATATATTATTTTTATATTATTTTTAAAATAATTTAATCAAGTTTTGTTTTAGGCCTCAAAATGTGTTGGACCGACCCTGCCATTCAAAAACATGACATACAATTGTTATAAATGAGTTTATGTTTTAATAATCCCACCATTTTCATTCAAGAATATGCATCCTTCAATCATATGTTCTACATGCAACAACATTACGTGTTCTAAGTTTTTTTTTCCAACTCTTATGTTTAGGTAATTTTCTTATTTGGGATGTATATACTTTTAATAAAAAGAAATTTATTATGCCCTTCATGAAAAATACCATGTAAAATAAAAAAGTATCAATTTTCTGAATGACAAGAAATTTATTACTATTTCCTCATTGATTAAAAACCTAAAAAATATTTTTCTTCTTAGTGAAAGAAGCTTACGTGTTAATTCACAGAAAAATGTAGCATAAACTTATATCTTTTGGAGAAAAAATCGTTTGCATAAAATCAAACTTCATGTTTAGAAGATTTTCTCTAATACATAGTCATTGTCCATTTACATATATATCATTTTGAATATATTTTTGTGGCTAATCTTTTACAATTTTCTTTTTACAAAAAGATTCAAAGTTTATTTTATTATTATTTTTATGCTAAATATTCATTAACCATTATCAAGACGATAATTCTTACAAATAGGTTTTCTATTCTCCAATTCCACTATTCAATAACTACCTTTACCATTTGTGCTACCAAATTGTGTATTTTAATATATATTTATAAATATTAATATTATTTCCTAATAATAATCCATTTTTAGATTTAAGTAGAAAATTTTATTTTCATTTCAACAAATAATATGTATAAATTAAAAATTTAATCTAATTTAATCCTTATTTATTCTATTTTTTACAAAAATGAATTGGGACTCTAAATAATTTATGTTTCAGCATGGTTATTATAAATTGTAACTACGGCATTCATTATTCGATATCATACCATATATTTTCTCTAATACATAGTTATTGTCCATTTACATATATATCATTTTGAATATATCTTTGTGGTTAATCTTTTACAATTTTCTTTTTGCAAGGTTCAACGTTTATTTTATTATTATTTTTATGCTAAATATTCACTAACCATTATCAAGATGATAATTCTTACAAATAGATTTTTTATTTTCCAATTCCACTATTTTCCATTTAATAACCACCTCTATCATTTGTGCTATCAAATATATATATATATATATATATATATATATATATATATATATATATATATATATATATATATATATATATATATATATATATATATATATATATATATATATATATATATATATATATATATATATATATATATAGGAGGATCAAATTACACTCAAAAATGCACTTTTATTAAACCAATCTATGAATCTCTTGTTATGCTCTATAAACAACAAATTAAGGGATAGGTTTTCCTCAAAATTCTTTTGTGAGTATTTATGAAAGGTTGAACTTCATTCATATTATTAAATATATAGAAATGTGTTTGATTAACTACATCCCGATCCATTGACTTAACATTTATACCTTGAATACCTCTTCCGTCTGTGTCAGCATGATGAGACTTTGCAATTCCTATAGAATATGTGTCCGACAAATAATTTGTACAAAACTCAACAACTTCTTTTGTAATGCACCTTTCAACAATCGAAGCTTACGGTCGGTGATAATTCTTCGTATATCCTTTAAAGATATTTATATATCTCTTTATTGGATACACCCACCTTAAATAAACTAGACCATAAATTCTGATTTCTCTAACTAGATGAATAAGTAAGTGAACCATAATGTCAAAAAATGATGGAGTAAAATACATCTCCAATTGACACAAAATTATGGCAGCCTCATCTTCTAATTCATCTAATTTTTTGAAATTAAGAACTTTATTACATATGACATTGAAGAATAAGCACAATCTCGTTATAGTTACTCTCACATTCTTTGGTAGGATCCCACAGATATCCACTGGTAGCAGTTGTTGCATCAATATTTAAATCATGAGACTTTAAACCAATTAACTTGAGATATCTCATTGATACAAGTTTCTTGATGTTTGATGAGTAACCTTGTGGAACTTTAATACCTTGCAAACACTCGCAAAAAATTTTCTTTTCCTTTTTAGATAGAGCGTGTCATGCTCGGGGCATATAAGTTCTTTTTTCTTTCATTATTAGAGCCAACTGTTTTCGTAGACACATCGCCTCCATATCAAGACAGGAAGTTTTACTATCTTTAGTCTTGCCTGAAATATTTAGAAGTATGCCAATCAAACTATCACACATTTTCTCCACGTGCATCACATCAAGACAATGTCTAACATCAAGACTTGACCAATATGGAAGATAAAGAAGATGGACCTCTTTTTCCATATATTTTTCACAACTTCCCCTTTTTCTTTTTCTCTCTTCCCAAAGACAACATTAATGTGTTCTCGTCGTTGATAAAATTCATCCCCGGTTAAAGGTTCAAGAGCCTCATCAAACTCCTGCTCTCCATTAAAGGCCTTCTGCAATCTATGATACGGATGACTAGGTTTTAGAAATTTCCGATGCCCAAGGTAAACGGTCTTTTTTACAAACTTAAGTTGGTGATAACAAGTATTATATTCACAAATAGGAAACACTTTATGTCCTTTGACACTGTATCCAGCCAAGTTACCGTAAGCAGGAAAGTTATTAATTGTGCAAAATAACATTGCACACATCTTAAACTTTTCCCCAAAATATGCATCATTAACTTCAATGAATTCATCCCACAAGATTCGTAAATCATCAATTAATGGACTTAGAGAAACATCTATGTCGTTACCAGGTTGCCGTGGTCCATAAATCATCATACTTAACATTATATACTTGCACTTCATCCATAACCAAGGAGATATGTTGTAAATAGTGAGAAGAACATGCCACGAAGAAAGATTAGTGCTCAAATTAACAAAGGGGTTCATTCTATCGGTGGCAAGACCAAGCCTAAGGTTTTTTGGCTCGACTCCAAAATTCAGAAACAACGATCAATTTTCTTCCAGTGCAACGAATCAACTACATGGCGAATATTTTCATCACGAGTCCTTTCATCCGAATGCCATCCAAGATTCTTTGCATCATTCGAATTAGCAAAAAGTATCTTAAATCATGAAATTATTAGCAAGTACCATAACACTTTAGTAGGAGAATGGTTCATACTAACATTGTCATAATCATTGTCATCACTATTGTTGGCCTTTAGCTTGTAACGTAAGACACCACATTTTAGACATTGATACAAGTCTTCATACTCTTTCCTGTATAATATGAAATCATTAGGAAAAACATGTATTTTGATATACTCTAGATCCATTGGACACAATATCTTCTTATCCTCATAGCAACGATCTGATAATTTGTTATCTTCTGGTAACATTTTCTTTAGCAATTCATGTAATTCCGTGAAACTTTATCCAACCATCCATTTTTTTCCTTCAGATTAAACAACTTTAACACCATTGACAATCGTGTAAAATTTGTGCATCCTTATATAAAGGGTGTCATTATCACTACATAAAGCATTATAAATATGAGCGTTCTTAAAAGAAGATTCCCCAATATCACGGAACATATCCTCTAGTTGATCTTCCATATATTCATCTTCATCCACTCTTTGACTTTGTGACGCCCGACTTTCCTCTTTATCTACCTCACCATGCCACATCCATATTATATAATTTTGACATATACCATCACATCAAAGGTGCTGGAATATTTCTTCCTTTGTACCCTTACTGATATTTGCGCAAATAACACATTAAAAATAAAAGATATCATCATTGCCGGGAAGATGTTTATTAGCGTATTCAAGGAATTCAAGAACTCATTTATCATAAATCGGACCTAATCCACTGACTTTAACTACGATCCATAACAACTTCTGAAATATATACATGTATAATAATGTGAATGACACACCAAAGTCTAATCTAAAAACTAACTTGAGCATATGCAAATCTAAACCTAAAGCATAGGAAAAATTTATTCTCATACTGACTTGAGCACATATACAACATAAACAAAGAAAAAAGGAATGAAGATGTTGAAGAGTATTGTACTTCGAAGTTGAAGAATCTTATGCACGTAAGGAATGAAGATGTTGAAGTTTATCGTACTTCGAAGTTGGAGAATCAAATGAACAAAGAGGGTGAATATTTGAGCATATACAACATAAACCAAGAAAAAACAAATGAAGATGTTGAAGAGTACCGTACTTCGAAGCTGAAGAATCAAATGAACGAAGAGGGTGAATATTTGAGCGCATATAACATAAACTAAGAGAAAAAGAATGAAGATGTTGAAGAGTGCCGCATTGCAAAGCTGAAGAATCAAATGAACAAAGAGGATGAATATTTGAGCTCCAAATGAATGGATACGAAGAGGGTGAATATTTGAGTCATTGTTGTCGTCTCTAGCTTTCTTGTTCACCTTGGGCATCTTATGAAAGAAATACGAAATAAGTTTTATTTTAATTTATCAATAAACCCTTTAATCATGGTTGAATAAAGTAATTGTAGTGGAAAATTAAGTCCTCTAACAATGGTTGATGTATTCATTATTGCTAAATCATTTACAATTTATTTTTTAAATAATGGAGATATGTGACACACGCTTAATGTACTCTAAAAAAATGGAAAAATGTAGTTGCTAGGAATCGAATCGTGCTACACACTATTTTTTACTAAGGTGTTTAAAATCAACCGTCATTAAATTACTGTTTATAAATCCAACAACTCACTAGACGCGAAAATTTTAACCTATTACTGCGGTGTATATGGATACATTGTAAATATGGCGTTGTTGTTAGCGGTTTTGATGTAGTGTTTCCAATAATAATAATCCACTATTAATTAATATAATTGACACATAAATACACTTTAATTTTCTCCATTACAATTTAATAGATATTACCTACAATCATGTGAAGTGTTTACTTATTAGTTACTTTTTAAAAATATCTAATTCATTAAATTTAGGATTTTATATTAATTTTTTAAAGAACCTATTAGCAAATTAAACCATTTTGCACCAAAATTCAATTGTTATTTCATGGAATGCAAAATTACAATGCACACAATATTTGATTATATCCACAATAAAAAAAAATAGATGCCAAAAATCAATATCAAAATTAATACATTTGTAATAATATGGATTGATTGTAAAAGATGATTTTTTTTATTGAAATCTTATCAACAACTTTGTGGTGTGTTAAATCACTCATAAAAATTATTTATATCTTTTAAATTGAAAATATTAATTGTGATGTTACATATTAATGTATAACAAATTTATTATTAGTATTTAAAAATATTATTTTTAAATTTATTTTATTTATCATTATTTTATATTAATTATATAATATTTAAAAATATAAAATAATTTCAACATGTAGATCACACGGGTAACCATCTAATAATAAACTATAATCTACATTTCAAAAGAAAGAAAAAAATGTCCACATATTAAATTAGCAACCATATACCTAAGAATAGAAACAAATTATTATCATCCACATGGTTAAACTGTTTAAAGTGTCTCTCCTAGAAAACATCATAACCTAAGAACCCTTCAAACAATATTAATCTTCCACGTAGCACTTAAAAGTAATAGTTTAAGGAATTCACAGATAAATATCATAGGGCATCTTCATCTCAAACTTAAATTATCATTTCTTATCTCAACCTTCAGCCTTCAATCTCCAATACTTTCATTTCATTACATTTTTGAAAATGGACTCCCAGAAGATGAGCCATCAAGCTGGACAGGTCCATGGCCAAGCTCAGGAGAAGTTAAGCCATCATACTGGACAAGCCCAAGAGAAGTTGAGCCATCATACCGGACAGGCCCAACAAAGCTTGAGCCATCATGCTGGACAGACTCAGGGCCAAGCTCAAGAGAAGACTAGCAACTTGATGGACATGGCTAGCAATGCTGCTCACACTGCCAAAGAAACTGCACTAGAGGTTTGAATTGAAAATTTATTATATAGTTAACCTACATGAGTAAATGTTTTTACAGTTTAATGGAGATGCACTTACGGTGTAAAATAATTTTACACTTTACAGTGTTGTTTAATGAAAAATCATTATTATGTTGGTGTGAAATTATTTTATCATATTTTTGTTATTTTTTGCAGGCTGGTCAGTATGTAAAGGCATCAGCACAAGGAGCAACTGAGGCTGTGAAGAATGCAACTGGCTTGAACCAGAATCAGAAGTGATACAATTTTAATTTCATTACGCAACAATAACATTCTTAGTTTTTTATAAATATTGTAAAAATTTTAAAAACTTAAAATGAAACAATAAATTATAATTGATCAATTTTTTTAAATTAAAAATACAGATAAACATGTATGGATATGGCTACTTAAGTATCCAGAGAATAAGGGTATGGGTACAAATATGGGCTATTAAATCATATATATGAACAATTATTATAGTACTTTACCCATACCCTATTCATTGGCGTTTCTAAATTAGCCATATAAGAAATTCTGGTAGATACAATCTAACTTTTGAAAGTGATTATCCTTGACTTTGTTGGGGGAGTTTACACTAGGAGCATTGATACATAGTGTATGATTAGACACCTTTTTGAGAGACACAACACATATTTACTAAAAATCTTAAGGTGATATATGAGTGAGTTCTCCCACTTATATATGCTCAAGTCTCCAGATTCTTATCCAATGTGAGACTATCTGCTCAACTTGTACTTCCGTTGACACCTCGCAAGAAACAGAACACTACTTGAGCATTTTGATACTAAGTCGGTCCCTTTCTACCAAAGGCTCATGAACTCACAATGCTACCCTCACTCTTGTATCGTCGTTGACACCTTTCTCGAACCAGACTCATGATACCATTTATTGGAGTAGTTTACATTAGGAGCATTGATATAAAGTGTAGGACTAGGCACTTTTTTGAGAGACACACCACTTGTCCACCCAAAATCTTAAGGTGATAGGTGACTAAGTTCTCCCACTTATATATGCTCAAGTCTCCACATTTGTATCCAACGTGGGACTATTTCTCCACTTACTCACACCTGCATTATTATTCTAACAGACTTTTGTTAATGGTTACTGCAAAGCAAAAACATATGAGAAATTGCCTCATATGAAATGGAAGATCAAAATCAAAATCAAAAGGCTCTAAGAGTATGTTTGCATTGGCGGTGATCATAATTGATTATATGAGAATTGAGTTTGGTAGAATTGATTCTAACAAAATTGAGTTTAGCATAATTGATTTATGTTTTAATACATTTATGTAAAAATGAGTTGAACAATAGATTTCAGTATAACAATCATTCAAAATCAATTTTGAAGACGGAAGATACAAATTTTAGCTTCAAGTATAATCAATTTTAAAAACAGAATCAATTTTATTTTTGATAAACTAAACACCTCAAAATCATCCAAAATTATTTCTACATTTTTAAAGTTGATTTAGGACTTCTAAAACCAATCCAAAACATACACTAAAAATCCATGGTTGATATTAATTTTCCTTCAGCAACTTTCTTTCTGATGATATCGGTTACTGTTATAATATGTGTGCTAAGTACTTTAATTTGTCGGTATGCATGAACATTTAATATCATTAAAAAATTCACATGTAAACTATTCTCTGTGTATTTTTAAATTTTCATTTGATCTCTATGGAGTATCTAAACTAAAGTAATATTTTTCTTTTCCATGTATCAAAAACAATACAAAGTCATTAGTTTATTTTTATATATAGAGAAATAAGAGAGATTTTAATAAAGGGAGGAAAAAAAAAAGAAGGAAATAAAATTAAAAATATTGCATATTAAAAATATTGTGTTGTGATTTTATTGTCGAATTCTTACTTCATTCTCTTCTTTTTTTAATCTCTTTTTTAACTTATTATGTTTAGAAGTGTTTATGAGAACGAATTGATTTAATCCAAATCGAATCAACTTATAAATTATTTCAAACCCGTTAATTTATGAGTATGCTTAACTCAATCCATATAAATTTGATTTGTGTATCATTCGAGTTTCTCAACCTGCAAACAAGTTGACCCAAGCAGTTAATGTGGTATTAGTGATTTATTTACTTATATTATTATTCTAAAAGAAATTATAAAATTAATATCTCACCGGTAACCATAAGTTTGTAAAAAATATTATTCATCTCTAATAATATTATTATATCAATGAATTTATGTAATTCTAAGAGTAAGTGTTGTTTCTTATTTTCATTTGTTTCATTCCCAACTTATATATTTTATAGAAATAACGTGTCTTGTAATTTTTTTTACTATTATCAAGTGTTATGTCAAGTAGATGAATTTTATTAGGTATTATATAATGTGTTTCATCCAATTTAAGTGTTAGAAATGAATGTAATTGAATTGTGTTACAAGTTTTTAAATTGAAAAATGATTTTTTTAAACATAATATCCGGAAACTCAAACCATCTATAAACATATGTCAATTCGGTTCGATTTTGACCGGGAACGAATGGATGAGAGCTCAAATGTTTTTTTTTAAAGAATTTTTTAGAAAATAAAAAAGAAGGAAGAGGGAAAGGGTCTGACACAAGAATATGAAACAAAAGTGAAGAGAAGGATTTGACGTAAGGATATAAAACAAAAGTGTCCAGAGATGTATCTCGAACCGTCTACTATTTTTTTTTTAAATAAATATTGTTAGCGTAGATATATCTAAGAATTAAATTTTGACAAAATAGTGAGTTTCATGTATTTAACTAAAGATTCTGTTTTACAACTTATCATATCCACATAGGATTCACAATTTTACATTCATGAAGATAGCGGTATGCAGCATAAAAGTTTCTAACTTTAAACTCAATCTTCTATGAAAGGATGATATGACATCTGCTTCCTGATTGCAAATGAAGTGCAAACATTTGTTAGAGAAAATTTTAGTTTATACAAAATTTCAAACAAAACCTCACATTCATGCAGTAAAAGAAAATAGAATTTCAATAAAGATACTTGTACCTGGTATTTGATGATTTCAAATTGCATGTCTAATTGAAAAATACAACAGATGGAACATGTTGGACTTTATGGTAATCCTCTCCACCAATTCCAAGCCTATTCTTGAATGCCTTAGGCATCCATCTGACCTCTAACTCCCTCAAACCATCAACAAACTTCAGTCCATCAGGAACACTCTTCAACTTGTTGCAATCAGATATACTCAATCTATAGAGACAAGGCATGGCTTGATCCTCTACCACCCACTCTTCTAAATCAGAAAAGCCGCGGATCGCTAGAATTTTCAGGTTCGGAAAACCATTTCGCGAACACACCATTTTCTTTCCAACATACATTTCCCAACCACTTAGGTACTTCAAATTCAGAAGCTTCTCTAATGCTACCATTGGATCTTCGACAAGCTTACAACCCGACAAACTTAGCTTCGCGAGTTGTGGAGGAAATAATCGAGCTTCTGGAAGCCTTTCAATTCTTCCTTCTACATGAAGTTTGTGAAGTGAAGGACAACCTAGCACCAACTTTTCGATATCTACTATTTGATCAGGGAACGAAAGCAAATCCGTTTTTAAGGACAGTGATTCCAGGCATTCCAGCTTTTTGTTACATGAACCGAAACTTTCAGCGAACTTCTGAAAATATCTCGGATCATTCAGTACTAATTTCTTGAGGTTTTTCAGTTTTAACAAATCTTGTACGTCGCATTTACTAGCCGGAAAGTTTACTAGTGTCTGTAAGTTGATCAGGTTTTCAAGTTGCAGGATGCCGTCCACATTTTCACACCAATTCGGAAGATATAAATGTCTCAACCGTTTTAACTTCCATATAACGTTTGGAATTTCTACGGATGAATCCCAACTTACTTTACTGATAGTTTGCAAATTTAGGCTCTGAAGATTTTCCAATTTGCCTAATGAAGATGGAAGAATTTGTATACAAGTTCTTTTCAGACTCAAAAACTTCAACCAAAGCAGATTTCCAACTTCTTTAGGCAATATCTGTCCCTTTGGTCCCTTAACTCCTTCAAGATCAAGAACTCTAAGTAGTTTGAAGTTCTCGAAAACAGCTTTTACTCGCGTCCAGCTTTCAACTCTGCATTTCTTATCATGGAAATATACAAGTGATCTGAGGTGTTGATTAGCTTGATCATTCGGTGGAATCAGTTTATCAACATGTTGATCCAAGAAAAAAGCTAGCCGACGTAGTCCACCTACATCGCATTTTCTTGCATCGAATGATATATTCGACGATGATGATACATTACTAATGCCACTTTGCGGTCTACCAATAACACAGAGAAAATGTTCCTTTCTAGCCTTTGACAGACACATATCGCGCATTAAATCATGGAGTCGGACAGTTTTAATCTTGCCAGTAGACCCAATCTGACCAACTTGTACCATGCAACGGCTAATTAAGCTACCTAGGTAGCGCTCGGCGATATCTTCCATGGTTTCATCCCTTTCAATCTCATAATGAGAGGAAACAAAACCTTCTGCCATCCACAACTGAATTAACTTACTTTTCGGTATCTCAAAGTCTTCCGGAAATTGACTTAAATAGAGAAAACATGGTTTGAGTTGATAAGGCAAGTCATGGTAACTCAAGTCCAAAACCTCGGTTATTCTCGATTGACTTTCGAGTTCCTCTCCTCTTATTAGGTATGAGGTTATATGTTTATGTATCATCTCCCATTCATTGATTGTTTCCTTTGTAGCCAAAAGACCCCCAAGTACAATGATAGCCAACGGCAGGCCAGAACATTTTGCAACCATATCTCTGCCTAATCTTTCAAACTCATTGCAGATTCTGAATTCTGTAAAATGTATATGATAATATTCAATTAAATGAAAAAAACAGTACTAGAAATAAGTATGCATGAACATTAAGTGTTGACATATTGTCATGTTTCCATACAAGTTTAGAAAAAACATACACTTGACACAATTTCTAATCTTTGCAATAAAATAAGAGTGATATTCTCAAATAAAGAGGGATGCAATCAAGGTTGTCAAGATCGGGATCTTGCATAAGATCGGGAGGGAATAGTCATATTGTAAAACATAAGATCGTAACTAAGATCGGAAGATCCTACCCAGCTAGTCTTGTGAGATCGAGAGGGGGTGGCAAGAACGTAAAACATAAGATCGTAACAAAAATCGTAACATTTTACGTAACGAAAAAATAATGTTATATATTTGAAGTTTTTTTACATATATTTCGGTAGGCAAGTGTATTAGTGGGAAAATGGCCTCTGCCGAACCGTAATTGTTTCGCCAGTCACCCTTCTCGGCTTGTAATGGTGGTGGGTAGAAAACAGCCTATCATAGCCGGAATAGGCCAATATCGCACATAATCAATGGTTTAACGATTTTTATTTCTTTTCACAATATGGATACTACACACAATTCTATGTAAGATTTGAATCTATTGTATGGATCTATCGTAATATTTTAAGATCTAGATCATGATCTTGACAACCTTGGATGCAACCTTCAAAAGCTAAAGAAGACTAAAAGCTTAAGGCCATGTTTGGATATCATAAAATGAATGAATCGGAATAGAACATAGCGGAACGATGATCCATTCCATTGTATGGAAATTTTAGGACGGAATAAGGTAAGTTGTTCATTTCGCCCAAACGAGATGGAATGAAATGGAATCCATACCACACCATTTTGCTCCGCTCCATCCGATTTTATATGATCCAAACAATAGAATATCATTCTATTCCATCTCATTCCGCTCGCTCCACCCAATTCTATGAATCCAAACAAAACCTATAGATCTTGTTTTTGTCTACTCAAAACAATAAGAACAAGTCAAAACTTTGAACACTAGAAGAAAATGCTATTACATGAATCCTTAGGAAACTCATCCATATTGTACTTCTGAGTTTTTGGTTATGTCTACATCTCTTCCATAACATTTGATGGTTATACTAAAAACATTTGATGCTCATGTTTCTTGTTCTCAGATCAATTGATGGTTATACTAAAAACATTTGTTGTTCCCCTTAAACATAACTTTCTACAACTACTTGTTCATAAATGAAAAACATATTAAGATACAAGTGACTCACCAGGATCATCTTTTGATGGAAAAGTCTTCTTCTGAAACAGCACCCAACTATCTTCTGCACTTAAGAACCCTGGCTCATGAAGCAGGCCTTTGGGATCTATATGCGACGAGATTGATTTATTGCGCGACGTAAAAACAATCTTACTCTTGGTATTTTTCGACGGCAGAGCTGGACTCAAAATATCCCAAGTCTCATTGCTCCATATGTCATCCAAAACAATCAAACACTTTTTCTCTTGTTGAACTTTATACAACTTTTTCGCCAGTTCTTCGTCTCTCATATTCCGAATCTCATCCCTCTCTTCCTTGGAATTAGAACTAGTAAGCTGAAGTAAAATCCCCTCCCAAACCTCTCTTCTACTGCATTTCTGAGAAATATAAGCCCAAGCAAAACCCTCAAAGTAGCGCCGAATGGAACTATAGTGATAAACATTTTTAGCAAGTGTTGTTTTTCCCAGACCTCCCATTCCGCAAATATAAATCACCTCACAATGTTGATCTTGATCTATCAGCCATTCCACTACTCGCCTTATGTCAGCATCCAACCCTACGACAAAATCTTCAACTACATGAGAATAAGACCATCTCAACTGTCTTTCTGTCTCGAACACAAACTGTGATTCTTCATTGTCTCTCATTGTCGCGGTCAAACCATACGTCTGTAAGCTTCTTGTAAGATCAGTTACTTGAGAATTGATTGATACAATCTTTTTACCGACTTTGTGAGCATGTTTTAGTTTATAGAAAGAACTCATTGCACTTGAAACTGAAACTTTGATGGCGTAACTTTCAATCACATCCTCAGCATCGTAAGCTATTTTTCTAATCTCCGATATCCAATTCTTTATAGTCTCGCCTTCTTCGTTTTGCTTTCTCTCGGCATCTCTTAAGAAGCATTGCATCCTCTTTAGTTCAGTTTGTAATTTCTTGATTTGCCCGCTTACGCCGTGTAACAAACTAGCCTCTTCTATTAGAAGGTCAGCCAGCCTTTCAATTGTGAAGGACACAACTGACTCAACCATTATCATGATTTTGTCTGCTGCAGAAAAGACTTCATTGGAATAATTTAGAGACATTTAAAACAATATATACATGAATTGATGCATCATAACAAGAAGTATAGAAGTGTTGAGTTTGGAAAACATGAAGAATTAAAGAATAAAATCACCTTCAATTCGTCTTTCTGGTAAAAATGGCCATCGATGTGCAGGATAAGACTTGAGAGAAACATGTGAAAGAGTAACCAAAGAAACAAAGAAAAGTCATACTTCTTCTCCTACTTGCAAATAGTGGAGAGACTTAAATTGGGGTAGCCCCACAATTATTCAACTATCCCCAAGAGTCCAACTAAAATCTATGTTTGTACATACAAAGAGATTATAGTCACTATAACTCTATAAATTATTTTTATATTGTTGGTGTATTTCAATTTATATTCGTATAAAAAGATATTAATTACTAATAACTATGTATTTTTAGTGTAAAAAGTAATATATTATCGATTCATCATTTTTTTTTGTTTGCGTTATTTTATAGATGGTAAAAATAAAAGTTAAATATAAAAGTTAAATTTCATCTAATAGTTAATGTTTATGATGATCTGACTGTTTAAAATATTTTTATATTGTAAATATATTTTAATTAAATTCATACAAAAATTATATTTTGACTAGGGAATTATTTTTCACCTTTATATGTTCTCTCCGATCATTGACAAAAATTAAAAACGTCCCTAGTTTTTAGAGATGCATCTCCGGACACACCGTTTTCTCACATAACAAATGCAAATAGGTGAGCGTCCTTCACTTTGTCAAAATTTAATTTGAAGATATATCTCAGTGTGTGTTTTAGGATTTGTCTGCAGATGCATCTTCAGATTAACGCTTATTTTCAAATTTAGGTGTTTTTTCATATACGCGTCTCCGAACGCGTTTAATTATTATAGGGTTAAATACCTTTTACCCCCTGCAAAAGTAGCGAGATTCGATTTAACCCCCTTTTAAAAAAAAATTTGTCTTCGCCCCTTAAAAAAAAGATTCCAAAATGAAAAATCTTATAGAGCCAGATTCCCTTGGACTTGAATACATGGCCATAATCTAACAGGTGACTTGGAAATGGGTGTCATGCTGGCTGGGTGAATGTTATAACATAGTTCATATACTGATCCCCCCCTTGAAAATCTAGGGTTCATTATCAGTCTTGAAAATTGAAAATGGGGAAGAAGAAGTGTGCGTCAAAGAAGAAGAAGCAGTCACCACCGTCGAAGCGAAGCAATCGAAGCAACCGTCAACGTCCAAGATAGAGAGGCAAACAAAGAAGGAACCGGTACAGTCGAGAAGCAAGCAGAGAAGCACGATGAAGCAGGAAAATTCGTTGATGCTGAACAGGTTAGTTTAGCTACGTTTTCGTTCCTTTAGTGAAAAATATGGTTAAAGTTAGGTTTTTAATGTTTCTCTACTATGATTTCAGAGTAATGATGTGTTCAATGCTACAATCTAATATGGTGGTGAGTTTGTACTATTGAACAATGGAGATATAATTTACAGAGGGGGTGTATCTTCCTTAGTTTCGGAACTCCGTTTGGAACAGTTTATAATGGTTAGTATCCATAGGTTGGTGATGGGTTGGGGTTACAGGGAAGGAACATATAGAATTTCAACCTTAAATCGTGATATAGATGAACATTTTTCCAGATTAAAAAAGATGATGATTGTTATGATTTTGCTGCATATAGTTGTGCAACCCTAGTAGATGGGAAACTTTTCATAGAGCATGATATTGATGATATGGGAGCATCAGTTAGTAGTCCTAGGTGTGTCAATGATATTGTTGAGATGGAAGGAAGTGATGAAGATGTAGTAGAAGGGTTGGGTGATAGTGAATATGAAATTGCCACTACAATTCTTGATGGTTTTGAAGGGATTAATGTAACTGCACCAATAAATGAGAGCCCCAAAGTCGCTGAGTTTATGAGTGGATCCAAACAGAAAACTTGTGAGGATGATGAATATGTTAGTGATGAGCTGGATAGCTCTGACCCGGATCTGTCAGATAGTGAGAAAGGCAAAGTGCCAAAATTTGAAAAGTTTAGAAAAGAGCATTTAAATAAAGATTTTAAATTTCAGTGGGGTATGCAATTCAACTCCCTAGACAAATTTAGATATGTCATACGTGAGTGATCAGTATTAAATGAGAGGGAAAATACTTTTATAAAAAATGAGAGTGATAGGGTAAGGGTAGTATGCAGGGCCAATTGTGGGTTTTTAATGTTGTGCTCTAAAGTGGGCCATAAACGCACTTTTGCTATAAAAACCATTGTAGACAAACATACATGTGCTAGGGTTTTAGACAATAGATCTGTAAATTCAAGGTGGGTGGCTAAGGCTGTGTTGAAGAAGATGCAAAGTTTACAAAATGTCATAATCATTGATATTATACAAGATTTGAGGCAAAATTATTCTGTGGGAATCACTGTAGCTAGGGCATGGAAGGCTAAACTCATAGCCAAAAAGATGCATGAAGGAGATGCAGATATGCATTATGAAATCTTAAGGAGTTATGGTGTAGAATTACATAGAGTTAACCCTGGGAACACCATATTTATCACTATAGATAGACCAAATCCAACCATCCCACCAAGATCTGGTTCATTTTATTTTTGCTTTGATGGCTGTAAAAAGGGATTCATAAATGGTTGTAGGCTTTTTGTTGGAGTTGATGGATGCCATTTAAAAACCAAGTATGGGGGTCAGTTACTAATTGTTGTGGGTAGGGACCCAAATGATCAGTATTTTCCATTGGCTTTTGGGGTGGTTGAGACTGAAACAAAAGAAAGCTAGAGGTGGTTTCTTGAGTTACTGATGACAAATGTGGGCCAGGACAAAAGATTTGTGTTTATATCTAACCAACAAAAGGTATGTGTTATTATCTTTAAGTTACATTTAATTGAAATTCTTTAAGTTACGTGTGACAAATGTTTGAAATGTTTCAGGGTCTGGTAGTTGTGTTTGAGGAGATGTTTGAAAGGATATAACATAGACTTTGCTTAAGGCATTTGTATGCAAATTTCAAAAAAATAATGTTTGGAGGAGGAGCTTTGATTAGAGATCTAATGACGGGGGCTGCAAAGTCCACATACTATTAAGGTTGGCTTCAAAAGATGAATGAGCTGAAGCTGGTAGATCTTAATGCTTGGACTTGGTTAATGGGTGTTCCTCCAAAGGTTTGGTGTAATCATGCTTTCAGTTTCTATCCTAAGTGTGATGTTCTTATGAATAATATTTCTGAGTCTTTTAATGCCACCATATTAAGTGTTAGGGATAAACCAATTTTAACAATGTGTGAGTGAATTAGGAAGTATTTAATGAACAGATGTTCTGCCTCTTCCATGAAGCTTAAAAAATGGCCTCATAAGGTAATGCCAATTCTTAGGAAAAGACTTGATAATGAGGTTATGCTTAGTGGTCATTGGATTCCCACTTGGGCAATGGGTGAAACATTTGAGGTGAATCATTCCTATAACAGTCAGAAATTTATAGTTGACATTTCTAAGAGATCATGTACTTGTAATTTCTGGGAGTTAGTTGGTATCCTTTATAGACATGCAATTGTTGCTCTAGGTTTCAGACAACAGAATCCAGAAGATTTTGTAGATCAATGTTATCATAGGGACAAGTATGCAATATGCTATAGTTTTGCTGTCAAGGAAATCAATGGTGAAGAAATGTGGCCAAAAGTTCAATCAGAGCCAATTTTGCCCCCTATGAACAAGAAAGGTCCAGGTAGACCTAGAAAGCTAAGGATAAAAGGATGTGGTGAAGAGAGTGCTAGAATGAGGAGATTGTCAGGTGTTTCTTACAGGTGTACTACTTGTGACAAGTTTGGTCACAATGCTCAAACATGCAAAAGCACAACACAAGATCTTAATGCACTAAAGAGAAAGGTATGTGTTTTGTTTTTAAACTTACAATTTTCCCACATAACATGCATATTGAACTAACAACTACCGTGTTGGTTTCATGTAGAGGAAGGTCAAGCTGGAAACTGCAAAAACTGCTACAACTCAAGAAATAGTACAAAGTGGAGCAACTGAGGCAGCCAATGATTCTGCACAAACCGAAGGTCCAACTGAAGGACAAGCCATGGCACAAAATGATGATGCAGCCACTGATCCTGCACAAACTGAAGGTCCAAATGAAGGGCAAGCCATAGCACAAAATGATGATGCAGCCACTGATCCTGCACAAACTGATCCTGCAGAAACAGAGGCACATACTGATGATGTCCAGAATCCTGCACAAACTGAAGCAAATAATTCAATTATTAAATAATTGGAATTTTTAATTATTAATTTAATTGGAAATTTAATTATTGGTGTTTATGGATTATTGGAATTAATTTAATTAATTAAAGGAAAGAAGTGTTGGTGGTGTGAAGAGTGATTAGGGGGTATGAGGAGTAAAATACTCTACTCTTACTAATTACTAATTTAATTATTTTATTGGAATAATAAAAGGAGTATTAAAAGGAAAAAGAAGAGAAAGAGAGTTATTTTTGGAATATTCATCATACGTGCATTTGAGAAGAGGAAAAGGAAGGAGGAAAACCGGAAGTGTCAGAATTCGAAGAACCCACAAGGTAAGGGGTGATTTCGATTAGTTAATTCATATTATCGGTTTAGATATTCAATAGTATGGATCATTGTATGTTAGGAATCTCGGTGTAGAAATTCTAGGGTTCCGTAGAATTTTCCATATTGTGTCGGATTGTAGGTCGAAAATAATTAGAGTGTCAGATAATGAATAGGAATGATGGAATAATGTTGTTTGATGTTATAATGGTGCAAAATAGATGTATTTTGGTGTTTCTCATGTTGCAATTCGTATGGGAATGTTTGGGTTTGGTTTAGAATGAATAAATGCTGTCAAAAGTGCAGAATTTGACTTTTCAGGTCGTGGGAACCGATTCCCAGTGGGTAGGAACCAGGTTCCACTGTGTGAAATTATGAAAACCGCAATGCACTCAGAACCGGTTCTGATAGGTAGGAACCGGTTCCCATACATTTTCCGTGAGATTTTGGAACTTCTCAGGAACCGGTTCCTGTATAGGTAGGAACCGGGTTCCACTGAAACTTTTTGAAAAATATTAAACTTTGAAAATTCATAACTTTCAAACCGTAAGTCCGTTTTGAGCGCCGTTTTGGACGTTATTTCTTAAATTTAATGCTCTATTTTATAAAATGAAAAGATTTCCAAAACTCAAATTATTTTGAAAATGAGTCGAATTCAAATAGGTGATTATTGACCGATTTACATTGATGTATGTATGAACCTGTGGTGATGGATGTATTAGTATTGTGTGAATGTAAGGCATGTTTATGCTGCTGTTATTTGTATGCATGATGGTTGAAATATCATATTTTTGGTTTTGATTCAGTTATGATAAATTGATGTATTTCATAGACTGATTTGATGTTGCATGCTAGTGATGTGCGTGCATATGCATTGTTTTGGTGAAGTTAAATCCTATTGTGTGGAATTTGACTTGGATTGCCGTTAACCGATACACGGGTGATGATGGGTGGTTATGCTGGATTCGTGTCCGGGTGTTTATGGACGAATCGATGGTTACCGATCCGGTGATGATGGATCGCTGTTGGGTGACTTGGTCACGTGTTGGTACCACATGCATTGTGTCCGTGATTTGTTGCATGGGATTGTAACATGTTAGGATGTCTTCCAGTGTTACAATTCTTTTGTTGAATTATTGATTATGCATAATGACTTGTATGATTGGAACTGTGTGTTGAATCTGAATTTATGCTTAATGGGTGAAATAATATGCTTGTGATATATTGTTGATTGAGAAGCTTATAATGTGTTTTAATTATGAGAAGTCTCACCCTTACTTTAACAATTTCTTAAAGTTAGCAGAGTTGGTGAGGATGCTCTAGAGCTTGTCTTTTATGTCCGCGTGTCAGTGTCATGCTCTGATTAGGTTGTAACACTGGGAAACATTTAGTCGAGGAATTAGTTATTGTTCAATTGTTTCTTTGAATTTCATTGGGAATAATTAAGTTTTGGTTTATTCCGTTTTGGTTATGGTATTTTTCCGCTGTGTAAGACATGGTCTTAATTTGATTGAATTATTTGAATAATGACCCTCAGTGTAGCGTGACTACTGTTTTATTGGAAGTTTTATTTATTTCTCAATTGTGACATCCCTTGTTCCGTGTTAACTCTGATGGAGTATGTCCTTTGATAATTGATATAATTAATATTATTCGGGGTATTTTAGAAGGGGTGTTACAATAGTGGTATCAGAGCATAGTCGGTCTTGTCTTGTGTCGTTATCCCTTTTGTATGCGACTAGTGTAAGGTAACACTGTCGATACTTGTGTGCTGATGTAGATTGTTTTGTAATGTTACAGAACAATGGCCGGAAGAGGTAACGGAAGAAACGACGATGCTATTCACATTGGAATGTTAGTGCTCGAGGGAATCGCAGGGTTTGGTGCTGACCGACAATTGGGGAATTTTCAGAGGAATAATCCTCCATTGTTCAAGGGTGCACATGATCCCGAAGGTGCTCAGAAGTGGTTGAAGGAGATCGAGAGGATCTTCGAGTGATTGAAAGGGCGAATGAGGTGACTAAACTCACATGTTAGCAGAGGAAGCGATGACCGTGGGTTGCTACCGAACCGAAATGGAAGAAGATGGTATTGCGTTGACTTGGGCTGTGTTCAAGAGGGCTTTTCGAGGAGGTACTTTCACGAAGACATCGAGGCAGAAGGAGATTGAGTTTCTAGAACTCAGCGGGGTAACAAGATGTCGAGTATGCTCAAGTTTACCGAGTCATGTATTATGCTCATTATACTAACGATGCATGGAGAATTTTCCAAATGTATCAAGTTTGAGAATGGTCTTCGTGATGAGATCAAGCAGGTTCACGCCGATCCGAAGATTTTCCGATCCGTTGATCGCAGAGGATTTTAGAGGAGGATCTTGCTAGCACTAAGTCGAATGCTCGAGGTATGTTGATAGGAAAGGTAAGAAGATGGATCGTGGTAAGCCTTATGATAGGAGTAATCGAGATCCGTGGTTGGAAGAAGTCCGTGGAGGAGATTCGGTTCTTCCATTAAGTGCTACAAGTGTGGTGAGACAGGACATCGTATGGTGGACTGTAAAAGTAATGATAAGAAGTGTTTCAAGTGTGGGAAACTCGGCCATGTGGCCAATGATTGCAGAGTGAGAGTGGTGACTTGTTACAACTGTGGTGAAGAGGGTCATACTCGTCCTCAGTGCACCAAACCCAAGAAAGAGCAAGTTGGTGGTAAAGTGTTCGCATTGTCTGGATCAGATACTAAGCCAGATGATCGGCTGATTAAAGGTACATGTTTTATTAATGACATACCTTTGATTGCGATTATTGATACTGGAGCTACGCATTCTTTTATTGCTTTGGATTGTGCTAAAAGATTGAATTTGGAAATTTCTAACATGGATGGAAGTATGGTTATTGACACTCCCGTTCGGGGACTACTTCATATGTTTGTAGGAATTGTCCTATTGTGATTTTGGTAGGGTTTCGTATGGATTTAGTGTGCCTACCGCTAGAACAACTTGATATCATCCTTGGAATGAACTGTTGGAATTCAACCAGTTCATATCAACCGCTTTCGAAGACGGTTATTTTTCCGAAGAGGTTGGTGTCGAAGATGTGACTATGTCGGTTAAATGTATGAACCTAGCGGTGAAAGATGGTGTTGTGGTGTTTATGTTGTATTCGCAATAGCGGAGGGAAAAGCAAAGAGTGATGGATTGCGGTGGTGGATGAATTTCAGGTGTTTCCAAGACGTTAGTGAATGCCACCGAGAGAGGTAGAATTTACTATAGATTTGATTCCTGGAACTAGTCCGGTGTCGATGGCGCCTTACCGTATGTCGGCATCTGAATTAACGGAGTTAAATAAACAGTTGGAGGAGTTACTTGAGAAGAAGTTCATTCGTCCCAGTGTTTCGCCGTGGGGTGCTGTTGTTGGTTAAGAAGAAAGAAGGTTCACGAGGTTATGTGTTGATTACGCATTGAATAAAGTTACAATCAAGAATCAGGATCCTTTGCCGAGGATTGATGATTTGATGGATCAACTCGTTGAAGCTTGTGTATTTAGTAAGATTGATCTGAGATCTGGATATCATCAGATTCGTGTGAAGTCGGAGGATATTCAAAAAACTGCATTTAGAACGAGGTATGGACATTATGAATATTCTGTTATGCCGTTTGGAGTTACTAATGCACCTGGTGTTTTCATGGAGTATATGAACAAGATATTTCATCCGTATCTTGATAAGTTTGTAGTGGTGTTCATTGATGATATTCTAATTTATTCGAAGAGCGATGAGGAGCATTCAGAACATCTCAGAGTTGTGTTGGAATTGTTGAAAGAGAAGAAGCTTTATGCGAAGTTGTCCAAATGCGAATTCTGGTTAGAGGAAGTAAGTTTTCTTGGCCATGTAATTTCCAAGAATGGAATTGCTGTGGATCCTACGAAGGTAGAAGCAGTATCTCAGTGGGAGACGCCAAAGAATGCTTCTGAGATCCGTAGTTTTCTGGGTCTTGCAGGTTATTACAGGAAGTTTATAGAAGGATTTTCCAAACTAGCGTTGTCGTTGACTAAGTTGACTAGAAAAGGGCAGGTGTTTGTTTGGAATGTTGAATGTGAGAAAGGGTTTCAAGAGCTGAAGAGGAGGTTGACTAGTGCTCCGATCTTGATTTTGCCAAATCCGACTAAGTCTTTTGTTGTGTATTGTGACGCATCATTAATGGGATTAGGTGGTGTGTTGATGCAAGATAAGTAGGTTGTGGCTTATGCTTCACGACAATTGAAAGTACATGAAAGGAATTATCCGACCCATGATTTGGAGTTGGCAGCTGTTGTGTTTGTTTTGAAGTTGTGGAGGCATTATTTATATGGTTCTCAGTTTGAGGTGTTCAGTGATCACAAAAGTCTGAAGTATCTCTTTGATCAGAAGGAGTTGAACATGAGGCAGAGGAGATGGTTGGAATTTCTGAAGGATTACGATTTCGGTTTGAACTACCATCCTGGTAAGGCAAACGTTGTTGCAGATGCTTTGAGTAGAAAGTCCTTGCATATGTCGATGTTAATGGTCCGTGAATTAGATTTGGTTGAGCAGTTCAGAGATTTAAGTTTGGTATGTGAAACCACTCCGAATAGTGTGAAATTGGGCATGTTGAAGCTGACTAGTGGTATTCTGGAAGAGATTAGAAATGGAGAGAAGTCCGATGTTGGTTTAGTTGACAAGTTGACATTGATCAACCAAGGTCAAGGAGGTGGGTTCAGAATTGATGAGAATGGAGTTATGAGATTTGGCGATCGGGTGTGTGTTCCGGATGTTGCCGAGATTAGGAAGAGTATTTTGGAAGAAGGACATCGTAGCGGGTTGAGTATTCATCCTGGTGCTACTAAAATGTATCATGACTTGAAAAAGTTGTTTTGGTGGCCTGGAATGAAAAAGGAAATTGCTGAGTTTGTGTATGCTTGTTTGGTTTGTCAGAAGTCGAAGATTGAACATCAGAAACCGTCAGGATTGATGGAACCGTTGTTTGTTCCGGAATGGAAATGGGATGGAATCTCCATGGATTTTGTGTCTGGTTTGCCAAGGACAGCGAAGAATTGTGATTCTATCTGGGTTATTGTGGATAGGTTGACAAAATCTGCTCACTTCATTCCGATAAGAATGGATTATCCGATGGAGAGGTTGGCAGAATTGTATGTTGAAAAGATTGTGAGTTTGCACGGTATTCCTTCTAGTATTGTGTCGGATCGAGATCCGAGGTTTACATCTAAGTTCTGGACGGGATTGCAAGAAGCTTTGGGTACTAAGTTGCATTTAAGTTCCGCTTATCATCCTCAGACAGATGGTCAGACGGAGAGAACGATTCAGTCGTTGGAGGATTTGTTAAGAGCTTGTGTGTTGGAGAAAGGTGGAGCTTGGGATAGTTATCTACCATTAATTGAGTTTACCTACAACAATAGTTTTCATTCGAGCATTGGTATGGCTCCGTTTGAGGCATTGTATGGTAGGAGGTGTCGGACACCATTGTGTTGGTATGAATCTGGAAAGAGTGCTGTGATTGGACCGGAAATTGTTCAACAAACGTCGGAAAAGATTAAGATGATTCAGGAGAAGATGAGGACTTCTCGTAGTCGCCGTGTTATCACGATAAGAGGAGGAAGGATCTTGAATTTAGTGAAGGAGAACATGTTTTTATGCGAGTTACTCCGATGACTGGTATTGGTCGAGCTTTGAAGTCAAAGAAGTTGACTCCACGTTTTATTGGTCCGTTTCAGATTACCAAGAGAATTGGGAAGGTTGCATATCAGATTGCTTTGCCTCCGTCACTTGCAAATTCGCATGATGTTTTTCATGTATCTCAGCTAAGGAAGTACATTGCTGATCCGTCTCATGAGATTCGGGTATGATATATGTGCACGAGAATTTGATCTGGAAGCAGACTGCAAGGATAGAGGATCGGAAGTTGAAACAGTGGCAGGCAAGGAGATCGCGAAGAGGGCTTGGGAGGACCAAAGATGGGAATGTCACTGGGAGCCGGAGAGTCGATGAAGGACTCGTATCCCGAACTTTTCGTCTAAGGTATGTTTTCGAGGACGAAAACTCTTTTAGTTGGGGAGAGTTGTGACACCCCAAATAATTCAATTATTAAATAATTGGAATTTTTAATTATTAATTTAATTGGAAATTTAATTATTGGTGTTTATGGATTATTGGAATTAATTTGATTAATTAAAGGAAAGAAGTGTTCGTGGTGTGAAGAGTGATTAGGGGGTATGAGGAGTAAAATACTCTATTCTTACTAATTACTAATTTAATTATTTTATTGGAATAATAAAAGGAGTATTAAAAGGAAAAAGAAGAGAAAGAGAGTTATTTTTGGAATATTCATCATACGTGCATTTGAGAAGAGGAAAAGGAAGGAGGAAAATCGGAAGTGTCAGAATTCGAAGAACCCACAAGATAAGGGTGATTTCGATTAGTTAATTCATATTATCGGTTTAGATATTCAATAGTATGGATCATAGTATGTTAGGAATCCTGGTGTAGAAATTCTAGGGTTCCGTAGAATTGTCCCTATTGTGTCGGATTGTAGGTCGAAAATAATTAGAGTGTCAGATAATGAATAGGAATGATGGAATAATGTTGTTTGATGTTATAATGGTGCAAAATAGATTTATTTTGGTGTTTCTCATATTGCAATTCGTATGGGAATGTTTGGGTTTGGTTTAGAATAAATAAATGCTGTCAAAAGTGCAGAATTTGACTTTTCAGGTCGTGGGAACCGGTTCCCAGTGTGTAGGAACCGGGTTCCACTGTGTGAAATTATGAAAACTGGCAAAAATGCACTCAGGAACCGGTTCCTGTATAGGTAGGAACCAGGTTCCCATACATTTTTCCAGAAGCGAGATTTTAGAAATTCTCAGGAACCGGTTCCTGTATAGGTAGGAACCGGGTTCCACTGAAACTTTTTGAAAAATATTAAACTTTGAAAATTCATAACTTTCAAACCGTAAGTCCGTTTTGAGCGCCGTTTTGGACGTTATTTCTTAAATTTAATGCTCTATTTTATAAAATGAAAAGATTTCCAAAAACTCGAAATTATTTTGAAAATGAGTCGAATTCCGAAATAGGTGATTATTGACTGACGCACATTGATGTGTATGTAGCAGTGAACCTGTGGTGATGGATGTATTAGTATTGTGTGAATGTAAGGCATGTTTATGCTGCTGTTATTTGTATGCATGATGGTTGAAATATCATATTTTTGGTTTTGATTCAGTTATGATAAATTGATGTATTTCATAGACTGATTTGATGTTGCATGCTAGTGATGTGCGTGCATATGCATTGTTTTGGTGAAGTTAATTCTCATTGTGTGGAATTTGACTTGGATTGCCGTTAACCGATACTCGGGAGATGATGGGTGGTTAGGCTGGATTCGTGTCCGGGTGTTTATGGACGAATCGATGGTTACTGTATCCGGTTGATGATGGATCAGTGTTGGGTGACTTGGTCACGTGTTGGTACCACATGCATTGTGTCTGCATTTGTGTTGCATGGGATTGTAACATGTTAGGATGTCTTCCAGTGTTACAATTCTTTTGTTGAATTATTGATTATGCATAATGACTTGTATGATTGGAACTGTGTGTTGAATCTGAATTTATGCTTAATGGGTGAAATAATATGCTTGTGATATATTGTTGATTGAGAAGCTTATAATGTGTTTTAATTATGAGAAGTCTCACCCTTACTTTAACAATTTCAGATTAAAGTTAGCAGCTCAGGAGTTGGTGAGGATGCTCTAGAGCTTGTCTTTTATGTCCGCGTGTCAGTGTCATGCTCTGATTAGGTTGTAACACTGGGGAACGTTTAGTCGAGGAATTAGTTATTGTTCAATTGTTTCTTTGAATTTCATTGGGAATAATTAAGTTTTGGATTATTCTGTTTTGGTTATGGTATTTTTCCGCTGTGTAAGACATGGTCTTAATTTGATTGAATTATTTGAATAATGACCCTCTCTGTAGCGTGACTACTGTTTTATTGGAAGTTTTATTTATTTCTCAATTGTTACATCCCTTGTTCCGTGTTAACTCTGATGGAGTATGTCCTTTGATAATCGATATAATTAATATTATTCGGGGTATTTTAGAAGGGGTGTTACACAAGCCATAATCATATACAAGTTGGAGCAAGCCATGATCCTGCACAAACTGGCTCAAATGTTGCACCAAATGAAATAGATGACTATTTTGGACACATCACTGGTGATTTACTTTCAAGCATTTCTGACACCAACACTACACAATATTCTGCTCTGGATGGTAAACCACAGAGAAATGGCAAGAAAAAGTGAACCTTCCAAGCCAATAAAAAGGAGATGCAGTGAAAGACAAAAACTGTTCTGGTTTAAAAAACCAATCACAGGGCCAGGTTCAAACCCAGAGCATTCTATGTCTTTGACAGATGAAGATAATGGTGGTGGTTTAAAGTGTGGAAGGAAGAAATATAAGAAGAAGAATTAAGTGATAAAATGCTTATAATTTATGTATTTTGTTGATACTGAATTTGGCAAACCTACTAGTTATGTATTATGTTAAGATGTACTGAATTTGGATCTTGAGTTAAACCACTAGTTATGTATTTTGTTGGTACTGAATTTGGATATTTTGTTATGTATCCCTTAATGTAATAGTTATACCTTAATGCAATGCTTAATGACTTTGGCCTAAATTACTACTTGTGTGTTAGTTATGGTTGGCCTGTGATTTCATATGATATTACAATTCATAAAGCAAAGTTGTGACAAAAATCTAACATTTTTGTTCATTCCAACTTCAAATTACACAAACATCATTTTGCCTTCTTAAACAAACACATCAAAATGCGAAATCATTACAACAATACAATACACATAAAATTACATATAATTGTATATTATTGCAAATACAATCCAAGACATCAACAATGCCACATTCAATTGGAATATTTTCCTCTTCAACCCATATTGCTTCAACTTCGATTTTTCCAAATTTCTTTCTATTAACTCATACTTCACCATTGCCAATTCACACTGTTTGCAAAAACTTTCTGATTTTGTGATTTCATCATCCCAAATAAATAGCTCTAAGTTACTGTCCATCTGCAAGGAGAGTAACAATTAACACCAGAAGATATTATACCTACTAATAAAACTCAAATACTCAAGAACTTACCTTTGCATTCCTACACTTCCAGAATTTCCGATTGCGATTTTTTACGGTGTTAGCAACCTACATCTTCATCAGACGACAACATCCACAACTAGGAACCTTGGATTTCTCATACGAATTATATGAATTGCAGCTTCCCATGTTCTTGCTTGCATCCATTTGTATGCAATAAAGGTTACAATATTCAATTATACTGAAGAAATTGGGGGAACAAGATGAGGACAACAGAAGGGAAGGATTATTTTGAATAGAAACCACAACAATTTACAAGGTGGACACGAATGGAGGAAACCCTAGATTTTGGGGAAAATACCTCGTATAGACTTTGAATCCCTAATTCCATAATTATAACATTCACCCAGCTAGCATGGCACCCATTGCCAAGTCACCTGTTAGATTCTGGCCACATATTCAAGTCCAAGGGAATCTGGCTCTATAAAGTTTTTCTATTTTAGAAACTATGAAGATGGAGAGCTTTGTGGAAACACAAAATGCAATGCAGATTCACTTTGAGGAACCGCAAGAATCCTATAATTCCAACCTCGAAACATCAATGGAGGATTTCGATGTGACGATAACTCACGCTAGGCTCGAATATATGATAGAGCACTATATAGAGACACAAACTGTCCAAAATGAAGAGGTAAGAAAACAAAGTATTCAAAATAATGAAACCCTTAGGAAGCTGAATAATGTGGTTGAGTCCCTAGTTACTCACAACGAGGCATTAGAAGGCCAAATCTCCATGCTTTCACAAACACCTCTAGGACCCTCCCTTGAAAATTATATGGACATTGTAACAACTAGTAATGCAAAACAAATTCAAAATCCTAAGGTGAGTAATAATGAGTTTGAAGAGAGTAACAATGAGGTTGAGAAGAGTTCTGGTGAGAAAAGAGTAGAGAATGAGAAAAATACACTGACATTATCTGAAAGGAAGGTTGTCGAAGAGGTAGAGAAGGAAACATCTATTGTTGTTCCTCCTGCCTATAACCCACCTATTTATTTTTTGCAACTATTTGTGGAAGCTAATGTAGGTTCCTAATCCAAAATGTGTGTGGAGGCATTGAAAAATATGCACACCAATGCATCTTCGTCTGAGGTCCTGGATAAAAAGAGAAAATTTAAGGACCATGAAACTAGGGAAACCATTGGCGTTAAGAAGGGAAGTTTAAAATTAGAGATGGTGTATGAATAACTAAGCCCAAACTCGAAAACCTGATACTTAAGATAGATCCAGAACCGCAACCACGAGTTCAAAAGAATGAACCACCCCACAGAAGAAAGAAAAGAAAAGCTGAGGGATATGTGAGATGGCTTGATAAGTGGCCATGAAAAACGAATATCACTAAAAGTTCAACCAAGGAGTGAATATTTAGTTTCCACTTCCCTTGTTCATCTTTTATCAATACATTGAGGACAATGTACGATTTAAGTATGGAGGAGGAAGGATTTCTGTTTTTCTAATAATTTTATATTTTCTTTGTAATTTTCCTTCTAGTTATTTCCCTTCAATAAATTATTTGTCTTCATCAAGTTATTCATGCAACATTTATGTTGTTTTTTCGATTCCCCTATTTTATTGAGCCCTAACAAAATTTTACGGTTTTATGCATAACTTGACTCACTCGACAAGTACGTAGGTTGCCAATTTTTAAACTAGTTAGAAACTTTAGCAAGATTAGACGAAATCACTACCGTCTTGACATTCTACAACCCCCAAAGTATAATAGACTAGTTAAAATACCTATTATTCTAAAACCCTGAGTTTTAGTATTGAAGTAACCCTGGGTAGTTTATTTAGCAGTCAACACCGTCTTAAACACAAATTACGCAGAAAGTCGATGAATATAAGTGGATGATCTCGGTTAATCATTTAGAAAAATGTTACATGCTTTTAGAAAATAGGTAATGTACCAGTTAAATTGGGCGATCCTCACCTGATCGTTTAATCCAACGGACGCAAACCTTATTAAGTAACATAAGAGTCCATTGTTAGGTGGTTTAGAAGCATCTGGTACTGAACTTGGTAGGGCAAACTACGGTCTGATCCCCCGCATCTTGCAATTGGATAGAAAAGTTTGCCACATTATTGTGCCAGAAACCATTGTGCTAAAAAGATCATAACCATTAACCGATTGTTCTGCTATGTACGTGTAAGGATATAGGGCTTAATGTGATTGCGCTAGAATGAAATGGGTTAAACAAGACGATTACTTGGGGCGAGCTATAATAGCATCTGCAACTAGTTTATGTAGGATAGGATTATATAGTGTCATTAGCATAGTGCTAGAGTATAAATCGAGCTTTTGATTCTCTGACAAAAACATGATGCAACTGTGTACAGGTTGATTTAAGTCATGTATGTGCATCTGACCAATGTTTAGAAAACATCGTACTGAGCACTTGCTTGAGGACAACCAAAGTTTGAGTATGGGGGAGGTTGATAACACATAAATGTATCATATATTTAGCTTGATTTACTTGATAGAAGGTATACATGTTGGAATTTGCATGGTGAGAAAAGTCACGGGAATGTTGAATCGGGGTATAATACGACCTATGCTTCAAACGCCAATTTCACATATACATACGATTATGATCGAGTCCAAGAGACTGCAGAAGCGCTTGAAGAAGATCTTAAGGATTGTCCCAAAATGTTCGAGAGGTTGGTAAGTGATGCAGAGAAACCGTTGTATAATGGTTGTACAAAATTCACAAGATTGTCTACGGTATTAAAGTTGTACAACTTAAAGGCGGACAATGGATGGTCGGATAAAAGTTTCACAGAGTTATTAGCCCCTATGAAAGATATTCTACCAGAGGATAATGTTCTTCCTAATCGAACGTATGAGACCAAAAAGACGTTGTGCTCTATTGACATGAGCTAAGATAAGATACATGCCTGTCCAAAAGATTGTGTTTTGTTTCGAAACGAGTATGCATCGTTAAATGAGTGTCCTAAATACGGCGCCCCCTGATATAAGAAAAAGTTGTCTCCGACAAAAGTCTTATGGTGTTTTCCTATAATTCAGAGATTTGGACGCATGTATCACAGTGAAACCGATTCAAGACACTTGACTTGGAATGAAGATGAAAGAATTATTGATGGAAAGTTTCGATATCCGACAGATTCACCACAGTGGATGAAAATTAATAATGATTATCCTGAATTTGGAAAAGAAACAAGAAACCTTCTCTTGGCATTGTCTACTGATGGAATGAACCCATACGGTATTCAAAGTATCTCGCATAGCACATTGCATATGATTCTTATGATTTATAACCTACCTCTGTGGCTATGTATGAAACATAAGTACATGAAGTTATCTATGTTAATTTCTGGGCCTAAACAACCAGGGAATGACATAGACATATACTTGACACCCTTAATCGAAGATTTAAAGTTTTTGTGGGATAACGATGTGGAGGTTTATGATGGGTATAGGAAATAAAGTTTCAACTTGAGGGCGATGTTGTTTGGAAAAATTAATGATTTTCTAGCATACATAAATATATCAGGGTACAACATTAAAGGTCAAAAAGCGTGTCCTGTTTGGGAAGATGGAACCGATACGACGCGATTGGACCTTTGTCAGAAGAATGTCTTTCTTGGTCATCATAGATTCTTAAATTCTAATCATCACTACCGTGGGTGGAGAAAAGCATTCAATGGAAAGGCAGAACAAGGTAAAGTTCAAACAATGTTGACAGGTGATCAAATTTTTGAAAAGGTGAAAGATGTGAGTACTCAGTTTGGCAAGCCTTTTGCATATACACTTGTCAAGAGTGGGTGGAAGAAGAGGTCAATTTTTTTTGAACTGCTATATTGGAAGTTGTTGTACATAAGACATTTCCTCGATGTTATGCATATTGAAAAAAATGTATTTGACAGTGTTATTGGTACGTTACTCAATATACAAGGAAAGTCTAAGGATGGCCTTACAGTAAGGAAGGACATGGTAAACATGGGAATGAGAACTGAATTGGGACCCGTGAAGAAAAAAAGGCAAACATATCTACCACCTGTTGTTTACACTCTATCTAGAAAGAAGAATAAAATATTGTGTAAGTTCCTAAGTGAAGTTAAAGTTCCAGAAGGCTACTCATCAGATATTATAAGACTTGTGTCTTTGAAAGACCTCAAGTTAAAGAGGTTAAAGACGTATGATTGCCATGTTATAATGGAAAATTTTCTACCAATAGGTATACGTTTTATTATGCCAGAAAAGTAAGAAGCGCAATAACTAAACTGTGTTTTTTCTTCAAGTCAATTTGCAGTAAGGTGATCGATCCTGCAATCTTACCAACATTGCAAAAAGAAATAGTTGTTACTTTGTGTGATCTTGAAATGTATTTTCCTCCCTCGTTTTTTGACATAATGGTTCATCTTGTCGTTCATCTTGTGAAAGAGACACAATTGTGAGGACCGGCTTATATGAGATGGATGTACCTTGCTGAACGTTATATGAAAATATTAAAAGGGTATATGAAAAACCAAAGTCGACCAGAGGGTTGTATTGCTAAACGATGCATTCTTGAAGAAACGGTTGAGTTTTGTACTGAATATCTGTCAAATGTTCAATCAATTGGACTCCCCAAATCTCATATTGTTGAAAAAAAAGAAGGTATAAAGCTAATTGGAAATAAAGTTGTGACAATATCAAGGGTCGAACGGGATCAAGTGCATTTGTATGTTCTGCAAAATGAGATTGAGGTTGAGCCGTATGTTGAAATGCACAAGGGTGTTCTCTGAGGTTTAAATCCGAATAGAAATGAGAATTGGATAGTACGAGAGCACAATCGAAGTTTCATACCATGGTTTAAGGAACATATTTATTCAAAGTATCGTTCAGATCCCGCTTCAGTAACAAAAAGGTTTAGATGTTTAACATATGGTCCAAGTTTGGTTCTGTTTTCTTATAGCGCATACACAATTAATAGATACACATTTTATACCAAAGAACATGATAGTAAAAGTACTATGCAAAATAGTGGTATCACCTTGGTAGCTGAAGCAATGCACATATCAAGTGTGAAGGACTTAAACCTAAAATTTGAAAATCTGGCATATTTTGGGGATATCGAGCGCATTTGAGTGTTTGATTATGAGAAGTTTCATATTCCTATATTTGGTTCCAAAGTGGGTTGAAAATAATAATGACATACGAATGGATAAGTCAGGATTTTTGCAAGTGGATCTTAATAGGGTGGGGTACAAAGATGAGCCTTTCATTCTAGCCTCTTAAGCTATACAAGTGTTCTATGTCACTGATCTGACAAATACGAAATGATTTATAGTGCT
Source organism: Vicia sativa (assembly GCA_021764765.1). Taxonomy (NCBI): domain Eukaryota; kingdom Viridiplantae; phylum Streptophyta; class Magnoliopsida; order Fabales; family Fabaceae; genus Vicia; species Vicia sativa. Next base: position 10,170,586 of record CM038793.1, on the reverse strand, counting down.
TTTATCTAACAAAGTAATTGATGAAAACATTGGATATCAATGTGATATTGGTGTTGACATTGAATATTTTACCAGAAATGATCAAAATGAGAATGAATCATGTATTAGAAATGATCATAATGAGGGTATTTGGATCAATCCAACCGTCCGCGTTGTTAAGAGACGAGTAGAACATATTCCTACCAAGAAAAGAAAGAGACGCTAGTAAAAAAGGTAATAGTATAATTATAGCCTATATCATTCAATAAAATTTAAATATATGTCATTATATATATATATATTCAATATATATATATATATATATATGGATTATTGATTATGGATTTTTATATTTGTCATTTCATTTTTATTTTTTTCTTTATTACAGGTCAAATGGCTAGTAATCAAGAAAACTCGCAAGATACAAATGCTCCAGATGATACTTCAGAAAAAGATATTACACGAGGCATAACTATTATGAGGGGAATCATTCGTGATAGAGATGGAGGAGTAACATATAATGTAGATTGTAATGATGAGGACCAACTAATTGGGTCTAATGATGCAAAGTTGACAAGCTACATTGGTACACTTGTTCGTATGGATATTCTAATCATCACTCCTAGATGGAAAAGAGGAGAGTTGGATGAGGGTAAAGAGAAAATTTGGACTGAGATAAAGGTACCATATATCGTTGTTATTTGCTTTATCTTGACGATAATGTGTTTAAATTACTTATACTAACACACTTTATGCATATGTTTTTTCATAGAGGCCTTTTAACATTGAAGATACCCGTAAAAAGTATATACTTGGTTTGGCCGAAAAAAGACACAGAGGGTGGAGAGCTTTTTTAACAAACAAGTATCTTAAGGATGAGGAAGGAAACTTTGTTGAAGAGGATCCAGAACGTCCAAATAAGTATGAGAACTTCATTACACCTGAAGAATGGGTTGCTTTTGTAGGCCAAAGAAGAGACGAGAATTTCAAGAAAGTGAGTGCCATAAATTGCAAGAGAGCGTCAAAATCCACATATCCATACAAAAAGGGTGTTTGGGATATGCACGCTTACAAGATAAAATTGTAAGTAAATATAAATGCTACGATCTTATTAATTTTCTCAATGTGTTATAATTGATGATCTTATTATTTGTGTCAATGCGTAGTTAGATGAGATGAAAAGTGACGAAACATCACTACCGGCAGATGTGTTGTGGAAGGAAGCTCATGTGGGCAAGGATCGAGTTGTTAATCCCGATGTTCAACATATTTATGATGAATGTGTAAGTATAACATTGTGTCTTTAATTAAATCAAATGTTTATTAATATATAATTAATTTTTTATCTCCACTATTAATTTTCGATATGTAAATGAATTACAAAAGACCCTATCGTAATCGGTATCCACAAGTGAGGACCAGGATAACATGAGCGTACTTAGTCGAACACTAAATGCTGTTGAGTATCTCAGTCAGGTGAGGGGTAAAGGTCATGGTGTGACTCCAACCTCCTTGTATAAGCATCCAAGGAAAAGAAATCCTAGAAATCAAGAAGTGATGCAAACATTACAGGAATTACAAGCACAAGTCTGTGAATTACAAAAGGATAAAGAAAGATATTTGGTGGAAAAGTGCAGTTCACAGTTGAAAGAAACTAGTGACAAAGCTAGTATCAACTGTCAAAATAAATTTCCTGAGGTAATTACATATGTTATTGTGAAATTAAAATAGCATATTTATGTTAATTGACATATATACACATTAATAGTGAAATATTTATTATTGGTTTAGGGCGTTTCATCTTGTCAGCTATACTTATCGTCACCGACTTATCGCCTAGTTTCCAAGGGAAAAGTGCATAACACTTTGGGAGATTTACTTCACCATAGACCGCTCCCGGATGGACACATGAAAGTATCGATTGATATTGCACTAGGTCTGAATGCGTTGCTACCGGTACCTAACACTGTTTCAGAGACCACATTGATACGAGATGCAATATGATCTTTTGTTGCATGGCCATCAGACCTCATTTTCATAGATGATCAGGTATGTTGAAAACCATTATGAATCTTTAAGTATTCAAATTTCAGTTATGACCTCATTTTTTTACATGGTAATTTTAGACTCCTACAAAACCAGCATCTAAGGATAAAAGAGATTTTGTAGCACGACGAGTCTGTTGCATCACAAAAAGAGGTACGTTTAAAGTGTTAATTATATGATCCGAATAAAAAACTGCATGATTTTATAGTTTACCTAAGTTATATGATTTTTAGGTACCTGCTCAAGGGTCACAACAAGTGAGCTAGAAAATTGGTTGCTATGGATCCTATAAAAGAAGTGGTATATTATTTGAATTCGGTAGATGGTGATTGGACTAATTACCCGGAAATGAAGTTAATGATTGATACGTAAGTGAGATTGTTCTAAATATTCGTGTATATTTATATATTTAATTATTTATGTGAGATTGTTCTAAATATATGTTTTTATTTTGTTAGATCAATATAAGTATTCTGAAGTCAAAGAAGTGCTCGAGTACAATGGTCTAAATCCAACAACGTTACATGGATCAAAGTGCAGGTACATTAATTTTCACAATTTTGCTTATAATAGTGATTCTACTTGATAAAACAAGACAAATATACATTCTTATTTATTTTTCTATGTAGTATGGTTAACAGCGAACCAATATAGATTGCAGATACTTCGTTTTGAAGTTTATCAAAGAAATCTTTCAAATGAATCGAATAGAGATTCCACTCACGGTATGGATTTATAACTTAGGATTTGTTTTATTATTTATCGGATATTTTATATAATTTATTAATTTTAACTAAATCATGCATATTATGTTTTGTTATGTAGTACTTCGATGAATACAAGTGTGCATATTACACGAAACTTCAGTTGGAAGAAATCAAAGAGGAATTGTGTCAATACTTTATTGAGCAAAGAATCATATAACGTATGAATACATTATTGTGTGAAAAGTGTTATGAATACATTATTGTGTGAGTACATTATTGACCGTGTTATTATGTTCATACCTTGCAGGACCAGGACTGCCCGCTCGTCGGAATTTGGTGATTTTGAATTGATTTTATTAATTAGGGTTGATTTAGTTGTTGTTAGGGCTGTTTTTTAGGGTTGATTTTGATAGGGTTGATTTAGTTATTGTTAGGGATGACTTTGTTATTGTTAAAGCTGATTTGGTTCTGTTAGAAATATTTGAATTGAAGTATACTGGTGTACATATATTTTGGATTACAATGGTATATAATGTAATGATATTATAATGACTTTTTTTGGCATATATTTTGGTATTATAATGGCATATATTTTGGGTTACAATAGATTACAATTGTATATTACAGGTTTATGGAATTACAATTAAATATTCCAGGTTTACAGGTTATTATTGACCGTGTTATTACTCCAAACTTAAACCAAAATATAGACCCAAAAGCGCTGCCTAAAGATGCCTATAGAAAGCATAAAAGAAATTCTAAAGTAGGCCTAAGAAAACGCTTTTCCAGAAAAAAGCGCTGCTAAAGGCCTACTTTAGAAAGCGCTTTATAGGAAAAAGCATTGTCTTAGGTCTACTTTGGACAGTGCTTTTTCCTAAACAAAAAGCGATGCTAAAAACTATAGCAGTGCCACCTACGGAAACGCTTAAAAGCGCTTCTAAAGGCCAAAAAAGCGCCTTTGTAGGTCTTTTATGGCGTATTGGTACCAATTAAGGATCAAAACCTCGTAGTTTATGGTAAAAATAACAAAAGGGTGTTGTGGTTGATTTTAGGAAAAAATGATATTTAATCATCTGTAAGAGAGAAAGCTCAAATATTACAACCACAAGTATGAGAAGATGGATCTTGCATCATCATGAAGGAAAGGCTACTAACTTGGATAACAACCAACAAGTTTCCAACTATCGTCTTCAGATGGAGGGAATCATATTTACTTCAACAATTACTATGGGGATAAGAGAATCATGTCTTAACTATAAATCGGATTTATATCCAATATTTGATAAAGGTTTTAAAGTTAAAAGATAAGTGCCAAAAACATGGGCGCCAGGCGGTGGAGCCTCGCTCCAGTAGCGTCGGGCGAGGAAGTGGAGATGGGAAGGGGTCAAAACCATGTCCCCTGGATTTTGTAAGGGGAAGGGTCCAACACTAAAGCATTTTCGGGAGACATTGAAGCGAGCAAGAAGCGCATGGCGAGCTTGAGGCAGTGCCGGGAAAATAAGGTTGTCCCTCCCATGTTGTCGGGAGAGCATCTGTCAATGAATAACATTAATATTTTTTAAAGTGTCATATCTTGAGTTCCAGGACTCCGATTGAGGTGTCGTTCGAACTGATGAAAAGCTAATTCAATGAACTTGAATCAATGAGAATAAAATGAGGAATAAGAAGTATATATATAGGACCTAATTTAGAATAGAATTAGGTTCCTCGCGTTTAATCGCAATAGTTATTTGGTTATTGCATGGTTGCTTCGTGTATGGTGATGATATAATGATGTTTTGATTCCCGTAGTGTTAATACGATGTATTTATAATGTTGTGATAGCCTTTGATGACATGAGGTTATTTTTGATGATTCATGAATGGTGATATATGTTGACTAGCCGTAGTCGTGTTATTTATGTTGTTGTGTATCATTGCATTCATGGCATAGTTCAGGACTTCGGTCTAGTGATTGTGGTTAGGACTTCAGTCCAGTGTTAAAGGTAGAATAATTGTCCAGTGAAGGCAACAATCCCATAGTGTGGATTGGATGCAAGAGTGAAGTGCTCTGGTTCCAAGTGGGAATCGATCCTATTGGTGGGGATCTTTGGAGATTGAAGATGACTAAGTCAACAGTGACGCTTCAATACCGCATGAATGAGTCTATAATGATGCATTACATTCTATTTGACATTGCATTTGATGTGTTTTATTGATGATTGAGGATACTTTGTATATGATTATTATATGTGTTCGTATCTTGGTAAATTGGTGAAGAAGTGAGCATAATATGCAGAAGTATGGAATTAAATGCCTTACCTATATGCATTTTGGCTAAATATATTCCTTATTATGATTTACTCACCCTTCCTGTTTGAATGTTGCCTTCACGTGGATAACACACAGGTGATCCAGAGTAGTCCAAAGAGCTTAGTGGATAGCTTTAGGATGTGTTTACTTATTTTCAGTAGAATAAAGAGAGTCTTGCTTTGATATGTAACATCGGGATTTGGATTGAATGTTTTGGAACTTACGTTCTTTTTTTATTTTAAGATGTTGAGTCACTCTATGTGGTACTCGAGTTTGTTTTTGAAGTTATATGTATGAATAATGAAGAATGGCTATTTACTATGAATTATTTATAAAGAGTTTTTTTTGAACTATGAATTACGCTACAATGATTGGAGAACTAATATTGAATAATACTATATGGAGTATTTTACAACCCGTGTTACGGAGTAGGATGTTTATTTATCACGTTTCTATGAGGATGTGACGCCCTAGTGGTGATGTACTCTGATGATTTGTTTATTTAATTTTGCAAAAAATTCCTTCGGTTTAGAAGGGTGTTACAGTACATAGGGTGGATATTTCACAAGGAGTTTTATACAAAAGAGGAATATACATGCATATGACTGTAAAGTCAACAATACTATATTTTCCTTGGATTTTGGGCAAAAGTATAACAAAATATTTAAATGACTAACATGGTATATACATCACAATTATTTAAACATGAAGTAGAAAGTTACATGATTATTAAAGTAAAAGTTGTGACAAAAGGTAGAATAAACAAACAAGTAAAAAACAAACATGGTGTTTACCTAGGGTTAGTGAGAGCTTATGAAGGAAATATATCCTTAAGGGTAAATAATCTTAATACACATGGGGAAACAACTAAAGAGAACCTAAGGTGTGTGAAGCCTTTTCTAGGATTTTGGACATGTTATAATTTATAAAAAAAAAAAAGATAAGTCTTAAATCTAATCAAAAGTCAAGTTTTTAAACCTAATTGAGAACTAATTAAAACATAATTGGAAATCAAGTTTTTTATGGTGTGAATATACACAATGGATGTTATTAATAAATATCTAGGAACTTTGAGATATCACTTGAAAAAACTTTTTAGTTGAAAAGTTTTAACAAAGAAACAAAAAAAGGGTTTTAAAACGACTAAAAAGTACTAGTTTTGAATTAATTAAAAAGGGCTAAATAAATTTTAAAAAAAGGTATTTTTCCTCGTATTAATAAAATAGGATAGATAAATAAGTAGTGTGCAAAAAATCAACTCAAAAAGAGTTGTTTTGATAGGTTTAAAAACTTGGAGAAGTTTGATAAAATAAAAATAACAAGTGATAAAAATTTAGAACGGGCTTGGAAGGTGTTGAACCTGCACCCTTGGGGTGATAGGTTAAAATCTTAACCATTGGGCCAGACACCAAGTTTGTACAAAATGTGTGCCCATTAAAATATATTTAAAAAGTAGTTTAGAAAATTACAAAACAGAAAAAATGTGAGAAAATAGCTAAAGGAGGGGGTCCCTTTGGGACGAACTCGCGCCCTCATAGACCAAGACCTTAACAAGCGCATTGTTTGTCACTGGAGTGACTATTTCATCCATTCATAAACCCACTACAAATAAATATAAAATAAACAAGTTTTCAAAAATCATATTTTCCTCTTCTTCTTCCTCGCGCCACAGTAACAACGCCAATTTCTTCCTCCATTTTTAAATTCTAACATCCTCATTTCTTAACCATTTTCAATAATGTAAACATCAAAGTTGCTTAAAATTTCACAAGGAATCTAATGTTATTACTTTGAAAAGCTATAAATCAAATGTTAACACGAATTTTCTCAGTCCCAAATAAAAACCTAAAACTTTAAAATTTTCGATTCTCACTCGACAGAAAAATTAATGAAAACTAACTACATGGTTAGCTTAAGGGCAATAATATATACATCTTTTATTCAGAAACCAAACACAAATGATGCATGCATGTAGATTTCGAAGTTCAAAAACTCTTACTTATTAGAGAAATTCCAATGCTTCTTCTAGAAGTTATAGATGCAACGTGATGATTGATTAAGCTTCCTTGGACCTCCCTGGGTCTATTCCAATCATTACTTTGCTTTGTAAGTTGCTGAATCACTCCAACCAAGTTAATGTGAAAGATTCAGATTTTGAGTTTGGACGATGATGTTACATAAGTATAACAGGTGTTTGGATGAGTTATATATATGAGGACTACGAGGTGTGTGAATGATTATATTGTAAGAAATTTGCAAGGTTGGTGAATTTTTAAGAAATAGATTTTGAGCTTCAACAAAGGAGTTTTTGTGCCAATTCTGATTTGAGAGAGTTTATAGGTGTTTTGATAGCTGTGAATTGGTGCTTTTGAAGTGCAAACATGATATATATTTATAGAGAAACCATATGGCTTGGGTCTGATTAGTTTTGAATACAAAATTGTGAAACTTGGTGGTGAAGAAAAGTTGTAAATCCAAGCTACAAGGCAAAGTAAAAGGAATGACTTGGTGAAGGGACTTTGTTTCCTTGATTCATGTTGATTGTTATTAGAATAGATAAGAGGTATGGGCTCAAAAAAAACTTCATGCAATAACTTGCTTTATGAAAATGGAAGTGGTAAGTTTCTTTCAAAAATGGCTTGTCATGCAACCTTGATCACCCATCTTCAAAAATTTGAAACTTCTAACTCAAGTGAGATAAATTCATTATCTTTGACATTTTGGAAACGTTGGAACCATATATATAACTATAATGTTGAACACTTTCATTAAATCAACTTGGACCATTGTGAAAATTGGCCATAAAGTATGTCACCTTTTAGGTCAAAAATCTGTTTGATATCTCTTGATTTAAGCTTTTTGGGAGATCAACCCTCATTTGACAAACTTGTAGAGTTTGCATTATCTACAACTTTTATGTTGGAATTTTTATTTGAATCAACTTGGTTCTTGGTGTAACTTGTTCAAGAAGTTAAGATTTTTAAGCACAAAAACGCTTAAATTTTTCTAGGTGTTGGAAAATCCTACACTTTGACTTTTGTTGACTTTTCTAATTTTCTTGATTCTTGATAATAAATGTTGAAAAATTTGGACGCCTTGATGGTTCTTTACTTTTGAAGTTTAAAGTTGACCAAATAGTCCAAGTTTGACTTTTGTGTGACAGTTGACTTTTGATCAGTCAATCCAATTTTTCACTATCAATCAATTTTTCTCGCTGAAAATGTCTTGGGCCATGTAATTAGGTCAAGATGTTGAATTTGAGTTACTTAGGATCATGATTCAAGCCAATAGATTATACAGTAAGCTAAAGGTAAATTATTCACTTTCTCCAGTCAAAACCCTAATTGGGTTAAGACTTGCACTGATGAAAATTTCTTGATTTAACATGCTTAACACAATGAGCAAACACACAACTATTTTTTGTATTTTGTTAGAGATGCAATGATGCATATTAAGTATGATCTTAGGCAAAAATTAGGGTACAATAATTATTATCACGTATCACTCTTTAACACCCCTTATGTCTAACTAGTGAAGTGGGTTTTACTATGTTGTTCAATCGATGATCTATCAACCTATTAAACAATATAATATCACTAAGACATGATAAAAGTTAATATCAAACGCCATATCTATGCTTGGAGTTTGGTCTTTGATAGATGATGATCTTAGCTCAAACTTAAAAAATATTTCTCAATAGTGATTCAAGCCATAAAAATAACATGAAAACAAAGATAACTTCAATATTGATTCATAACTAGTTCACAAACCAAAGATCAAAAGAAATACATACGATTACTGTAAACTACATCCAAACTAAGCAAGAAAGAGGTTTCTATGCATGGTAGCCTAATACAAAGAGAAGAATAAATATGAACATACATCAATAGTGATTTCTCGATGATTGATGCGAGCCCAACCTTCGATCTTCAAGAATACCCTCTCATGTTTTTTCTAAGTTTCTCTCTCTCCAAAATGTAATCTCTCTCAAAATATCAACTGAATGTTATTTATATAAAACAAAACGTTGCAGATCGCGCTAAGCCCTAAATTTGGTGCTTAGCCACAAATCCTAAAAAACACATTAAACCGACTTAAAAGGTGTTTAGCCCCATATTTGGCGCTAAGCGCGAAACCCTCTTCCCCAACATCTCTAATGTGCTTTGACTGAAATAAGTGCGGTGGACTTAGCACGAAAATTGGGGCTTATCCTTGTCGACGCTAATCGAAAAATTATTAATAATTCGATTTCAAAACAATGAAGTCGCCACTGAGGTTTATTTATTCCAAAAAAGGAAAGGGAAAATATCGAATAAAACCCACGATAAAAGAATAAGACGGTCTACGAGACCAAGAAATGTAGGTTCGGGAGTCAGTTATGCAAGGGGAAGGTATTAGCATCCCTTACATCCATCTTACTCGATGGTACCCATTTAGTTCAAAGTGTGTTCGTGTGTTAATGTGAAATTTTACGATCTTCTAAGGTAGAAAGGAGAAATAAAGAGAGAATAAATGTTTTTATTATTTTTTCCCGCCTTTAGTCGTAAGACTTAGTGTCTAAGTACTCCCTCATGCAATGGGAAAGTCAGAGCGTCGTAGTTTGGCTAGAAAATGATTGTTTGTTGATTGATTTTAAATAAAGAGACAAGTCAACATTTTTAAAGTAGAAGACTCGTCTAAACGCCCACAAGGTGTGATAAAAATAAAGGACTACACACCAATATGAGGGAGGGTTTAAGAACGCCTCTAGTACTCAAATGGAGAAGTCGAAAACCAAGGGGATAAAGGAAGAACATCTCAATTATAAATGAATCATGTCTAATCTTGAAAAAAGGTTTTAAAGCTAAAAGGGTGCTTGGACGCACAAAGAGTTTGAATGAGTTAGGATTGATTGAATGGGTGAAAAGTACCGAAACATTAGGCTAACATCTAATGATTCAAATACTAGAAACTAGACGAGTGATCTCATCTATTCGTCTATCATCCCAAAACTTTATTATGAAATTAGTGAAGTGAAACGAGGTTCACATTTATTAAGTGTTTCAAGTGAATAAAAGTATTTAGCTTATTGGGCTACCATCCAACAATCTAAAGACTTTAAATTCGATTAAATCGTTGGGCTATCATCCAACAACTTAACTGAATGTCACTCCACTATTTTTTGATGCAAATAGAAGTTTTTAGCTTATTGGGCTATCATCCAACAATCTAAAGACTTAAAGTTTGTTTAAACCATTAGGCTATCATCTAACGATTTAAACAAACATCATCCAAGCTTATTGTGAAAACATTTTTGAAAACAACTCGACGTTGGATCGACGTTTGAGAAGAAGACTCAACATTGGATCGAGTTTTATTGAAAGTGTTTTAAATGCTTGGTGAATGGAGAAAGAATGAATCGGGTTATGATTAACCTAGCCATGAAACTTGATCAATCTCAAGAGAATAGCCAAGCCTACTCTCTACCATAAAACCCTAATGGAAATGAGAAGCTTGGTATGTGGACCAAGTCGCGAGAGATGGAGAAACGAAGTAATTGCGAATAACAATAATATAACAAATAAAATCGATAAAGCCCATACAAGGTGGGCTAGTCTACTAAGACAACTAATTGGAGCGATTAATCGAAATAGGCTCACTGTAGGAAGGCCCAGGATCAAGCGTACATGTGTGCATGTGTGGTCATGGCGGCGCTTCTAAGCTTTGTCGACTTACGGGTTTAAAATGATTCAAAATTGAATATTAGTTTAAAAATGATATTTTTTGGGTTTGTGTAAGTGACAATTAAATAAATAATAAAGTAACAAGGGTTTAGGGGTACATCGATTACAAATGGGGATTAAAGAATGAAATAAAAAATAGAAAGCGATAAATTATTTACAACGCAACAAGGGAGCGGAATACAATTTTTCGAATGGGGATGAAAATAAATTAAAGAGAAAACGATAAATTAATTATATCACAACGAGATACAAACTAAAATCAATGCGGAGAAGCTTATAAAGCTCAAGTATGGATTATTGACCATTGCATTTTATTAGATTAACTAAATTTAGAATAGATTCATGTAGGAATCAACTCTAAGAAGTCAAATAATATATTTGTATTCGTATACATTTGAAAGTCGAGTCGAATTCAAAGTTCGAAATTGCAACACAAAGGTCATTACCATATAACTTATTTATTTACAGATGAATTGAATAAAATGTAAGAATAAAAGTAGTATGTATAATTATATATTTACAATACTAAATATAATAACAAAAATATTAAGTATTTTATATTTACAAAAATTAAAAATGCATTACTAAATAGTAAATCTAAATAGTAGAATAACTATAATAAGAATGTAATTGAAGAAAAGGTATATAGATGCTAAGAGAAAATGTATGATTGGACTATTCTTGAATGTCTTCACAAATAGCAAACTAGTTAGTAGCATAAGTGAGATAAAAATAAATGAGATAGAATTGCAATAACTAGAACATGTGTTAGTAAGCAAGGTATAAAATCGAAATGAAATAGAATGAATGATGTACAGGAATAAATGAAGCACTAAGCAATTGATTATTCAAACATTTCGATTATCAAACGAACTAAAAAAACCAAGAAGTTCAAGCTATTATTCAATTCAAGTTCAAAACATGGAGAATTGAGTTCGAAACAAGCTAAGGTTAAATCGAAAAAATCCGGGCAGCCATGAACGCATAAAGCTTAAAATTCAAATAGGAAATATTCACCGCCATAAGAAACGAACTTGAATCATCAATAGCTTTTGACAATACGAAAAAATTAGTATTTACATGATGTAAAATTGAAATTAAATTTATATGAATAACTTGAAAGAGATAAACAATCGATTATTCAAATATTTCAATTCATAAATGAACTAAAACCAAAGAAAACTCAAACTATAATCCAATTCAAGTTCGAATCAAAAGAGGGAAAACTGAACAAATTCGGGCAGCCACTATGCATATGAAATAAAGCTTGATAAGATCGTTTCAATTGTGATTAACATCGACGGTGAACATAAAACAATGTTATAATAGATTCGACCTTTCAATGTCAAACACAAATGAAGCAAACATGATAACTCAAATTCAATGCAAGCTATAAATCACCCGAAACAAGATCCGGGCATCCACTTATCAATCAAATATACATAAAATAAACATGACTTTTTGCTCAAATTCAATTCAAAGGAATCGGCATGCTGCCCCATAAGTTTCTCGGCTAGTTTCTACGCGAATAAACACGGAAACAATGTCACCTTCATTGAAACTACACCAAATGGACATCAATCTTTACTCACATTTAAGATCGGCAAAGTAATGTTACCAATCGAGTTGCAAACAAAATTAACACGACTTGAACTTTAATTGAGACTAGCAACAAAAACATTCTCGTTTAAATTCGCCTCAAAAGAAAATGACCATACAGCTGCCCCCATAGTTTATCGGTCAAATCTTACGCGAATAAACGCGACATCGATATCAAACCTTCATCGAAACGATCTAGAAATTAAACCTTACGATTTCAAGTGAATTCAAGAAACCATAGTTCTCAGGACTTAACATAAATGTAAAACGTTATTACAAACTCGAAAACACAAATTCAAAATCAAACTACAAACGAAAATCAGACAACATTACGCTATTTACAAACCGACATCAAAATTGTCTCAGATTGTGTGATAAATTTCTACAGCATAACAAAGTTCATATCACAGATTTTCAACAGTAAAGTTTATATCAGAACTATATTTTACAGAGCTAACACAAAATTATTTCAACAGAAAAACATAACATTATGCTTCCACTGCATCACAATTTACAAAACGCCAAACACAAATATTATCAGAGTCCTCACCACATCAGAATAGTCTAAACAAGCACAACCTGAAAAAAAGAATCGAGGATTACCTAAAAAATGGCAGAGTTGCGGTGAGAGCAGTTGTGAAAAGATGATGGCAAGGTGAGCGACGACTGAGGAAGTTGATAGTGGCTGACAGATGAAACAGAAGCTACGAAGGAGCGCGATGGAGGATGGACCAGAACAGGGAAACGCGGTTGAAGACGGTTTGGTGGTGTGGTCAGGCGATAGCAGTGGAGGTTACGGCGAGTATAAGAATGGAAGTGGTTTGAAGCGAGACGGTTGTTTGAAGGTGATGAAGGGAAGGTTCACAACAAGATTTGAGAGGGCACGAATCATGGGGTTGAGGTGTTGTTGTTGAACGATAAAAATTGGACACTTAAAATTGTCAAAACGATAAAAGTTTGGACAATAAATTATCCGAAAAAATAAATGAGCACATTAAAATAAACAACGGGTCTCATAGATTAAAGAAAATTATCAAAATGTTTACAATTGAAATCAAATGATAACAAAGAATGCCCGGTTTTAAAATGCTCACGGTTAAAAATGAGACTTCAAAATGTATCGAAAAATTAGAGAGAGCACATTTTCATGATCTACGCGGCACGTAGATTCATAAAATAGTGAGTTAAAGGCGAAAACTTGAAATATTTTTCCCGCTAATTTTTCGCACAGTGTCGAATCGCTTTTAACAGTCTGTTTATAAAACAGAAATATCAATATCATCGACATATAATCAACTTAATACGGTGCAAGAAACAGGTAGAGAGATAAAAATGAATGAAGTGGAATATCGGGTATTTTACAACTATAAAACGATGCGAATTTTGGTTTAAATTGACTTTCAGTCAATCTAAATGCAACTAGCGATGCAAATTTGATGAATGAATTACTGTTTAATGTCAATGACTTAATGGAAGCGTATGCAGATGAATGTGAAGCCTGAGACAGATAAAATCGAGATAGGAGGACAAATTTTGGGGTGAAACAATAAAAACTGAAACTAAAATTAAGATATAATTAGAACCAATATTTTTTATATATAATTTTTATAATAACAATTTTAAATCTAAGTTAATAGTGATTAAAAATAAATAATATTTTTTGATATATTTTTAAATGAACGTAATAAAATAAAACGATAAAAAACTTTAATTTTCAAATAAATTCTAAAGACAAAAGAAATTATAAATAGATAAGAAAATTGGGACAAAAAATGCAAAATACGCAATAAAAATGCAAAGGTGGGAATAAAAGTTAAATATGATATAAATAAATCAGATGCGAAAATTCAGGGTAAAATTTGGGGTACAACAATCCCCATCTTCATTATTTTGCCTTTTTTCTACAAAAATACATGTTGAAGTCATTTATTTTGCTTTTTAATGCCCAAAGCTTCACAAATGCAAAGAAACCTACAAAATGAGACGCAAAAGATCAATCAAAATAATATTTACATTATAATACTACAAAGATAATATTCGCACATAAGTTAAGTTTTTGACATGAAAATCCAAAGAATTAAGTTAAGTGCCCTAATTCATACACCAAAATAAACACAATTCGACACTTATCGCCTACCTTTTTCAAAACATAATGCCATTATTGCTGTGATTGATCGCCTTTCTAAATGTGTTCATTAGCTGCTTAATCCCAAACTATACTGCTTACAGTGTTGCTTCCATCTTTTTTGACATTGTTTGGCAACTGCATGGAATACCTCACATTCTTATTTCAGATCGAGACCCTTTATAAGTAAATTTTGGCATGAGTTGTTCTCCCAAGGTTTTTAACAGAGTTTTAGAACAATACCTCAGTTTATTTGTGCACCTCAAACCTTCTTAATCGTCCAACTATCTTTCTCTAGCTAAATGGTCTCACAACATATTGATCCACTAATAAATTGGCCTTACACCATACCAAATAACATTAAGCAAAGAACCACCATTTATCCCTCAATATATCTAAGGCCAATCTTCCATTATAGTTAATAAACAATATCTTCTCTAATGTCTATGTAATGAATATCATTCTTTAGTAAAGTGATAATGTTATTAGTATATCTCATCTTGGTCATGCTATGAAAAACGCTAGTATTCATGTCACATTCACGTTCTAATAAAGGATTGAGAGTCTTTAATTTTATGGCTAAGACTTGCATCGACCAACCTACCACATCAATATTACAATGATCCTAGAAAAAATTTCTACAAGACTCTCTCAAAGTCCAAATCTTGTGAAATTTTAAGGAGTTTAAGAAGTTCAATTTATCTAGAAATGAGCCATAATGGGATGTGATGGCCATATAAGCTTTTTAGAAGTGTCAATTAACACTGTGCTAATGATCAAAACATTTTTGGTTAAATATGGTCTAGTCAAACCTAATACACTCTCCAGACATATTTATAAACAACAAAAAAATTTTTAAATACATTAAATAATTGATATATTTGAAATAAAATAATGACTAAACACATTATTTATTCAATAAAATTTTAAAAAAATTATTACTTATAAATGTGTCTAGAATAATAGCATATAAGACTTTCATTGTCGTTGTGTAAACGCTTCATGTTTCAATTCATATAGGTGCTTTAGAACAAATTGGATTAAAATTCAAATTATTTTTCACAATTTGGTTGAAAATGTAACTTTTTTATACCAACAAGTTCCTCTTTACACAACATATAATATAATATAATCAGTTTAGACTTTCAATAATGGAAAATGATAGTTTTTAATAGGTTTGATAAATTTTGCTTTAGTGAAGTTGAATGATACTTTGTAATCGTCAATTGAGTTTACAAAAATCTCAATCAAACAACTTAAAAATCAACTTATTTTTCGCTTATGCATAAAGAAAATCACTCCAAGACACTAACAAAAAATATTTAAATTTAAATATTTTATTTTCTCAAATTGCAATATATAATATGTATTATAGAATGGTATTTATTATGAGTTACTTGTTGTTAAATAATTTGTATTAGGAATAAAAATTTGCTTCATGATATAAATAAATGATGAAAATTTCCGTTTTTTCATCGTCTTTAATTTTGATTTTGGTTATGTTTAGTGAATAATTTTTAAATCAAACACGGAACAGTTTAAATTATAATGTTCATTCCATATTTTTTCATCCAGTCAAAATAAAATTAAAAAAATCATACTTTTACCCAAACAATTAAATTTGAAATGAGATAAATTATAAAACATAAAAATAATACAATTTTGTAGGGTAGTACACCCGGAGATATAAAGTTAATGAGAAAATTACATCTCATCATCAAATTATACATGTCATCTTTATTTCTTTTTTATTTTAAAATTATATTTGTTGAGTTATAAATAAATTTTCGGACGAAATTTCCAATAGAGTTATTGAAATTTCTGGTAAAAACAAAAATTCTGGTACACCTCAACAAAATTTTCGGTGTATGTAAATTTTAGGTAATATATTTGAAATTTTTGGTTTTTTAGAAATTTCAAATTTACCAGGCAGTACTGAAAAATTGAGTTATACTAAAATTTCTGATAGTTCATGTATTCAAGTTTTTTTAACGGTCTAGATTTTGCCGACATCTTTGGAGAGTTCAAATTGCACCGAGAAGTTTGTGTGGTCTAGAATGCATCACCATTTATATAAATAAGGGCATATGCTACAAAAGAAAAATATCTCAAATAATGTCTCTTCTTCAATTTCTAATTAAGGCAGAAGTATATTTCAATGAAAACAACTCTGTTGTTGAATTCAAGCTTCTAGATGGCACCACATCATTCGACAAGTTGAATGAACTGATGTTTGATTCGGATAACAGAAGGGTGACAAAGATCAAGTTTCAGAAGGATTGGATTGATACAAATGGAATGATGAAATACAACCTGATCAAGTTGAAGAATGATGAAGATGTGAAGGTCATGTGAAAATCATTTTGGTGTAGGATAACTAAAGGTCTGATCAGGTTGGATGGACAGATTTGAAGATCAGTCGACGATATAATCAAGATGTTGAAACGTCCATAATCATCGGGTAGTGCATAGGTTTTCATGTTTAGTTAGTTTTTGGTTTATGTTTGTTGTATTGTTTTATGTTATGTTCATCATTGATTTGAAACAATCGCCAAAATATTATGCAATAAATAAGAGGTCTGTGTGTCATAAAATATACATAAATACAACCAAATAAAATAGATCTACATAGGCCCTCTATGATCTACGTCGGCTAACCTAGTTAAACCTGTGTAGATCTCACCATCAGGGTTTACCAAACCCAAGAGATTATATAAATGAACTGCAATAAATTGTAGGCAGTTGTCCTGATCACCTGCTGGTGTTGGAGGTTGCGGCTCGATAGAAACCCTATCATGTGAAGGCCTGGGACATCAGATGTTGTAGCCCGTGGTATGACCCGAGGGTGTGAAACATTGTGATACCATTCCAGGTATCCATCATCACACTGTGAAGGATGTTAAACCACAATTGTTGTATCCATGACCTTACGGGGAGAGCTGGCGATGTGACTCTGAAACCATCTATCAATGCCACCAGATGGACACTTTGGAATTCGACGAGGGGTGCGATGTACATAACCATATTGGCATAGTTACCTCTCAGAAAAAGTGTTTAGCCACATGGTTCTCCCATCTAATATGCCATGAATACAAATTAGAATTCTCAAATGCGCGACGAGGCCAATGAGATGTATATAGTGTCCAACTGGTGAACTGATGGCTCTATATGCGCACGAGTCATGGTGTCTGTATTAGTGGGGGACACCTCGTCAACACAATCATCAATGGCCTCATCAAACTGCTTTAGAATCTCCTCAAATGTCGCCTCCATAACGTGCTCGGCTGTCGGCTCATACAACAAAGTGGACCCTATCTTAAAAACACTAAATTTCTTGGTTTTCTATTTTATTTGATTTGTTTTCCGTTTTAATATTTATTTAATTTTAGTTGTATTTTTAAATTTTTATAACAAGTGAAATTCAAAAATACATATCTGAAACCACATTTTTCGTTAAAAAAAAAAACATTTATTCGAAGATACATATCTAAAAATATATTTTTCATAAATTTTTATGAAATAAAAATTTATTCGAAGATATATATTCAAAAATAGAGAGTATTTTTAAAATTTTCCAAAAAAACTCCAAAAAAAAATAGAGAGGTGGAAAAGAAATTCTCGAATATTATTCGTTTTGGGCCTCCATACTATATTGATAAATGAAACCCAATGTGCTTACACCCTCTTTAGTTTTCTGAAAACTACTCAACTACCCTTTTGTTGTCCGTCATGTTTTTCTTTCTCTGCACCATCCACATTTAATAGATTTTTTTCACACCACTTAAAATTTTAAAATATAATTTGTAAATATATTTCGTAAGTACAATTACGAATTCGTACAATATTTTAATTTTATTATAATTTTATTTTAAAAAAATAATTATTTATAATATATATAAAAAATAGAATATTGGATTTTATTTCATGTGAACACGATTTTATGTACTAAAAAAGAATAAAAAAATATATACATTAAAACCTAACTTATATTTGGTCTATAATAATAAAACATATTAATGCAATTCATATGAATATTAAATTTGGATATAATAAAAAACATATTAATAATACTAATATCAATTTCTATATGAAGAGGTACAATTGATTTTTTGCCTTGATTTACTTGATTTGCATTAATTGTATAATATATTCTAACAATATAATTAAATTGAATTATTATTAATAAAAAATAACTTAAATTTATAATTAAAAATTATTAAAATAAATTGATGATATAAAATAATTAATTTTTAATTATAATAGTGATTTACTATAAGAAGAGATACAATTGATTTATGCTTTAATTTAGTTGATATCAATTGATTTTATATATATATTATATTATAAATAAATATCTTTTTAAAATTAAATCCTAATAAATTTGGGATCTTTGGCGAATTCGTAAGTGCATTTACGAAACACGCTGAAATAAGGTGAATTCTTAAGTCACTTACAAAGTAATCCAAATAAGGTGAATTCGTAAGTGCACTTACAAATTCACCTGATTTTTAAAAAAATAAGGTAAATTCGTAAGTGCACTTACGAATTCACCTGATTCTGATTTTTTAAAAAAAAGGTGAATTCGCAATTAAAAAATTTAGAATTATTTCGTAAATGCACTTGTGAAATCCACCCCCGAAATGAATTCGTAAGTGCACTTACGAAATTTATGAGGTATTTTTTAGGTTTTCATCACGGGTGGAGACGAAGTCCACTAGGTGGTTGAAGAAATTTCCAAAAATATTATCTATTTGTTAAAATTATTTATTTTAAAATAATTATATATAATTTTAATTTTTATCTTTCAAATCTATTATCCAATAAAAATTTTCATTTATTATTTTCTTACTATGTATTTGTGATAATTTGATTATATCAATAATCAATAAGAATAATTTAATAAAAAATTATTTTTTTTTCTATTATATTTTTTTAATTGATATAAAATAAGTAATTATGATAATTATTTTAGAACAGAGAGAATAATATAATATGAATTAAGTGATTTCAAATCCAAAGCTAATGTTTATAACAATATGAAAGTATGTCTCTTAATGCAAATATAGGAATTCAAGTTTACTATATAGGAATTCAAGTTTACTCTAGTTTAGAGTACTTCATGCATGCACTATGTAACACTCACATACTTTAGAAAAATGGTTTCATCATGTGTCAAAAAGGAGCACCAATATTTATAATTATATTTTATTTATTTATTTTTTAAATTATTATTGATATTTACATATTAGGGTTGGAGTCCGGTATTAGTGTGTGATAATTCACACATTTAGAGTATTATTAATTATTTGATCAAGAGTTTAAATTTAAATTTAACACTTTATATTTAAATTTGTTTTAAATTTTAATTAAAATAAAACTATGTAATTTATTGAACTATCGTATCTTTGTAAAACAATAATTAATAACTGAAGCGAATTTGCTCTTTTAGATCATTGTCATTGTTTCTATATTTTTAATGGCGACAAGATATGCTAAAATAATTGAAGGTTTATGTATGACATGTTTACAGTGTTAATGATGTATATAGTTGTTAAATTCATTTCACACCAAGTGTAATTATATTTCTTCTTTTCTTATGGTTTCCCCTTCATTTTATGGGGTTAGGGGCATTCTTAACCTATGTGGAGGAGAAGATTGTGACGAGCCATAATCTCAGTAATAATCAAATATATAGCTAATTTAAATATACAAGGCTCTCATTTTATGTAGAATAATTAAATTAATCTCATTGATTTTATGTAGAAGAATTAAAATAATCTCAATAGTAATCAATAGTTGGTTTCAATATACATGGCTCTCATTTTATGTTAAGTACACTGAGCAATCCAAATTCTATATATTCAAACAAACAAATCAAAATCTAGTTGCAAACAAATTAAGAATGTCCCATAGCATGCTCTCTAGAAAGCTTCCACGTTGATCAACATTTTCTCTTATTTTTGAGCCACATATTTTGCCCTATCTGGTACTTATGCTATAGGAATTAATCATCAAAATCCAAAAGAGTCGTTGTAAATTCACGTCACATCTACACACAAAATGAACACGCATATAAAACCTCATTGTCATTACCGCATGCAAAATTTGTTAGTGCTTATCTTTAACCTATGCATCGCCATCTATATTCTAAAGGGGCAATGATAAATGTTTTTTTTTTTTTTGTTTTTTAAACATACTTGTTGATATCTAATCAATGATATAGGGGTGGCAAAAGAAATGTTCAGCAGGGTGCCTAATTTGTCTAATTTTTTGAACAAACTAAAAATTTAGACTCACACTCTTTAATTTTAATATTAATAAGTTAGCTTAATTATGCACTGTTTTTTTTTTTTTGGATTTTTGCAGATTTAAATATTAATATGAAATCTTAAAATTTTTAGACTTTATAAATTTATTATCTACATTCAATAGCGGAGTTAGAAATTTTAGGTAATCTGAACAAAAATTTAAACCGTAAATTATATATGACATATTATATAATTTTGTTTATATTTTTTTTATTAATTTTGTCCCTAAATTTATCTAAAAATGGCTATTTAGTTGAGAGAAATACAAAGAAAATAGGAGTTGAGCCCGTGCGCGTGTCCGGGCTCGTTAGGCTATGGCTCCATCCCTGTCTATATCTCTGGTCTCTCCTCATTCCATGCCCTTAAATATGTTGTCTCATTATGTTATGTTTGCTTTTGCATTTTTACACGACAGATCCAAACGAGACAAACATGTATATGCGTCACTCCTAATCAATCATACACGAAAATACAATTTATTTACATGATAGTCAACATTAATGTTGAAGAAGTAATGAGGATAAAGTTTGAACTCAGACAAAAGTTTGAGATGAAGAATCTTGGTACTACCACCAGAATCTTTGGAATTGAAAACCAAGGAAATAGAAAGCAGCTAAGATTAGGCTTATCTAAAGAGACATATTGTTTCCCTGGGTTTTGGTAAACAACGCTGGTCTCTTGCCAAAAAGTTTACTTGCGAGATCGACCAGTGACTCTCAGTAAAATGTTTCAGTTTTCAAGTGTTTTATTCTACAAAGTGCTTTTGAAAAAGGGTGCGTTTGACCTTACGTCCAATGCATTTGTGTGATTGCAAAAGTAAATAAAGTAAAACTTGCAAAGTAAAACGAAAGCGTTTAAAATGTAAAATGTAAATGACATAACATTTAAAATAAATAAAAAAGTAAACAAGTTGATTAAAACATACATTGCCCTAGCCTGACTCATTTCTCCTGTTCGCTTGGTTACTCTGAGTGATTAGCGACACGAAGGTAAAAGTTTAAACCCCTAACACAATGCACCAAGTACTTTATTTATACTACACATATAATAACTACTTCTTGGCGGGATTCGACCTTTTACTCGCCACGTGTATCCTGAAACTTCTCTCCACGAACTCACGTTCTCCACTTTTGCACTATTTCCCTCCAAGAAACCCATGTTTGAATAATCTGGTCCATCTACGTCACTTTGGGCCTTTAATATTTCCAAGCCCATTTAACCCCTTTGGTCGACTAAAAATGTAATTAATTATGCCTTGTTCGACCAAGGCGTCTTGGTCGATCCGAATATTGCATTAATTCCAAGAACGTTTTTGCATTCTTCTCTTCTATTGGTTGAATTTTAACCTTGTTGAAAATCCTAGCCAACAAATTGCCTCCCAAAATGTCCTTTTCGACTGAAAGGATGAAATGGACATTTTATCCTCTGTTCCTAGTACAACCTGACGTCACTTTAATCACGATCTTCTCTTCACACGTATTATCACCAAACAAACAACCACTTCCCTACTTTTTAGCTTCAAATTCCCAAGATGATTGTGGCCTCTAGCTCAACAACTTCCTCACTCAGCTTCCATCTGTTTGACACGGGCCTGCCACACAACTACAACTTTCCCACTTTATTTCCAAACATTTGGTTTCTTAGCAGTATAAATATCCATTTTACTTCTTTAGCTTCCTCTTTACACTTTCTTTGCATTCTCAATCTTTTCATTTCAAACCTAGAGAAAACCTTATAACTTCACTCTTATTTCCAAGCAAAAGCTTTAACCACTTCCATGGCATCTTCAAGCCAAGTTGTTGAACACATTCAAGTTCCTACAGAAGTTGACTTAGTTTCCAACATGGAAGAAATCTTTGTCTACCACTAGAAGAACTTCGTTTTGGAACCAACTCCCTCACGAAATATGCAAGTGTTTCAATCTCACATTCTGATTCCCTTTGTGTGCAACAACACTGCTCATATACACTTTTGGGACCCATTCCTGATGAGATCAGAAACCCTAAAAAACTAGAGGATTGCTTTCTAGTCCATTCATCCACCAAACCTGCTATTTCGTGTACCATGGATTTTGCGCATCTATATTGGACTTCTAAAGTCTTTCGTTATGCTCCTACTATCAACCAAGACTATCTTGCATGGTTGAACAAGGTTGAGAATGTCAAAGCGAAACCTGGAAATCTCAGGGTATTGTGGAATTGATTCAACTTTCTAGGGTTGGCCCTAGTTACTGTAATTACATGTTGATTTCTGCACTCTACTTCTGGGAAGGATCCACCAACACTTTCCATTTTGCCACTGGTATGCTTACGCCAACTCTATTCGACATCGCAACTATCACTAGGCTTCTTCCTACAGGCGTAACCTTCATTCCTTTTGAAGCGGACGAAAACGTCATACCTTTTGATAAGGATGGCGCTGGTCTTACTAAATACATGAAGCGCTTTAAAGTTAATGATGCTTACACCGTTACTGACGAAGAGCAAAAAGGGGGAGATTGTGAAGAATAAATTTTATATCTAGTTTTGATGAAGACAAAGATTATCAAAGAAGAAATGGATCAAAAATGTCATGCACATCAATAATGAAGTTGATCAAGAAAGTTCAGCATAGAAATTCAAGTGAAGATTTGAGAGAAGTGAACATAACTAAGGTACTCATTTCAATTTATATTATACTATTTTAAATTGCTCATAATCTCATCTCTCAATTCATCTAAAAACCTTCTTGCATCATCATGCATGATTATCTAAAAATCTTCTTCATCTAATTCTTGTAACTAAGTCTTTGTACACAATGTTGTGTGAAAATATTATGATATTCATTTGTCTCCATGTTGATTATATGATTGATCACTCGCAGCGAGATGAATGGAATGTTAGAAACAAAGAGGTTTATAACTTCCACATTCAAGATGAAAGATCTTGGACTAGTTGACACAATTTTAGAGATCAAAGTAAAGAGAAATAGTGGGGGTTATGAACTTAGTCAAACACGATATATTGAGAAAATATTTGATAAGTTCAAACACTTACACTTTAAGGAAGTGACCACTTTATTTGATCCTAGTGTTTAGTATCAAAGAATGATGGAAGAGTCGTAACTCAATTGAAATATGCAAGTACAATTGGTCTTCTAAAGTAATTGATGCAATGTACTAGACCCGACATAGCATTTATAGTTAGTAAATGAGTAAATTTACTAGAAATCTATATGCTGAGCATTGGAAGGCCATCACAAAGGATTTTCGATTATCTTTTAGAAACCAAAATCTTGACCTCCATTATGGTAGGTGCCATATTAAAAGGATATACGAATGTGAGTTAGATATCGAGTGTTGGAGATCATAAATTTACAATTTAGTGGATAATTACACTCGATGGAAGTGTAATTTCTTGGAAGAGAAAGAAACAACCATGTATTAACCTTTCGACCATGGAATCAAAGCGTGTGGATCTCGTTTCCGTTGGTCAAAAAGATGAATGGTTGAGGGCCTTTCTGTTGGAAGTTTAATTGGAAAAGACAATATTTCAAAAGTATTGATGCACTGCGATAGTTAAACCAATTTAGTCAGAGCATTCAGCAATGAGTATAATGGAAAGTCCAAGCACAAAGGACTTAGACATTCTTTCATGAGAAAATTGATTAAAGATGTAATCATTTCACTCACATATATACGGTCGATCTATAATTTGAATGATTCATTTACTAAACTAATGGATAGAGATTTAGTAAAGAAAACCTCGAGATGTATGAGGTTTAAACTCCTTGAGTAAGTGTTCCGACAATGATAGAAACCCAATCTGAAGTTAATACATCTTAACTTAAGATTCAATGGGTAACAACAAGTCGTTGATTTGGAAGTTGGTGCAACATTTTATGACAATGTTGACCTTTAAATAACTGAGCGTTGAGTTTTTCAAACTCTTAATGAAGTTCTATATCGAGGAGGATATGTATCTCAAGAAATAGATACAAATTGAACTTCACCTATATGAATTTTCGAGATGGTGCCGTCTCAAAGTGAGAGTTGGAGTTTCTCTCATGAAAAAAATCATGAAAATAGGAAAAGCACATGGCCATAAATAGTGCTAGGCGAGATATGTAGGCGAAGAACCCTTAAAGAGTGTGTGTATCGTAATGTTGGTCTAGTCACATGGGATAACGGTTCAAAGTATAGCTACCTAACATTCCCATTAGGCTTTGCATTGTCTATACTAAGGTTAAGTTAAAATCAAAATATACCTAACTGTATTAACATTCTTTTGTTTCCTTTTATTTCTAGAATTGATCTTGTCGTTATTAGAACAAGTGGGGGATTGTTATAAATTATTAACAATAATTAATAATTATGGTGTGTTCTAAAATGACATGAAAAATATGCAAGTGAAGTTGTTCTTTGAATTTGAATGTGGCAACACTTCATGAAGTGTTGCATAATGAAAACATGTAACTCTTGGAAATGTTTCTATAGGTGAAACATTGTACCTTTTGGTAAAAGGAATTTTTTCACCAAGGGTCGATACCTTGTGAAACAATACAAATGTAGCCTATAAATAATTCATTCCAGATTCAGAAATTCACAAACAAAACATACATCATCTTCACTAAAATTCTAGACATTCTTCGCTACATTAGAGTTTTCATCGGTCTTGCGCAGACTCGAGAAGGTTGAATTATATTTGGTATTCCTGCATCAAAACTTGAAGACAAATGGGAGTGCTTGAAATACTATAAGGAAAGTGTTTTGTACACGATTCTAGCCTCGATTTTATTTGGTTTGAATTAATTTTTCTAACAGCACTCGCTTCTTGGATTCACTCACCATCTTGCTATTGACTCTTGGAAGTAAATGAGAAGTCCTCTATCTCCTATACTTGAAGAATCTGTAGGGCACTTGCTTTATTATCATCGAGAAGCTAGAGTGTCTTCCACACTCCAGAGAAAAGATCAAGATCAGAAGACTGCATCGTCATCACCATGTCGCAGAGTTGGAGATATATGTGGGATTCTCTTCATCGTTCAGTAAATCGAGAACTAGTCAGAAGTGACCTTCGTATATCTGAAGTGACGCTTTCGCATAGGCATGGGTGTAGATGCAAATATATCGTATTCTTGAGATTTCATATTTGTTATTCATTTTTGGACCATGATTTTCATGACGATAGAGTGAGTTTCATTGAGAATAAATTCCAGATTCGTGACCCTCTCGAAAACTTGAGCGGAATAGTAGAGGTCTTGTTTTATTTCGGATCGGGGAAGCCACCATTAACGGTGACGGGACCACGATGAAGATGACCAAAAAGTGACCTTCTAGTGAACGTCACTGTTATCACATTTGAACCCTCGACGTGGCATTGCGTGACTGGCCGCTTTTGTTTTATTTTATTACTATTATTATATCAAAAAAAATCTGATGACATTGATGATAGTTTGTCTGATTGATAAATAACATGCATATAATAAAATGGAAAACGTGACATGAATTTTACAAAAAAGGAAAAAAGTGTATATGGATTTTTGGTGGGTTTAAAGAATGAGTTTTGGATAAATGAATGGGCTTAAGCATGAATTGGGACTGGGCCTTAGTCTAAATTCTTATTCATATCTTGAACCTATCTATACACCCTTATTCAAGTTTTAGATTTCACATCTTTTCTTGAGTCTTAGCATTTTTTTGTTGATTGCTCGTTCGCAATATTATATCCGATTTTCAGTATAGATGATAATATGTCAATTTCTGACTTGTGACAATTTTCTCATAATTTTTCATTAGTTTTAGGATTTAATCGAAATAATGATTAGCATAGGATTAGAACTAGATTTCTAGCACATTCCTTTCGATTCTGCGTGATTTTTGTTCCATGAGCATGATGAATATCATGATGGTAGTTTCTGATTTCTCGACACAATTGGGGTTGAATTCCATACCTTGTTATTAGCTAATTCATCTTGTGTTTTGTGTAACCTTCCGATGGATATTTTCTCGCACGATGAAATTGCAGATTATTTGTGCTTGTAGCTTTGTATCCGATGCAGGATTATTACATGTGCATTTCTATTTGTGATTGATTTTCACACGGATGATTCGAAGCTTATCTATTTCATATCCGATTTCCTGATTATTTCTCTTTGATTGATGCGAAGATTGCATAAAGTTTTTTGGGTTTCTGTACTTATGATCTCCTTGCTACGGAAAGATATCATACTTCGATTCTAAACTTAGTTTTCGTATTCTTATTTGTATGCATCATTATCTCGTGTAGGTACCCAGTTTCTCTATACGGATGTGTACAAAACACATTTCATATTATTGTGTTATGTGTCTGGATTGGTAGCTGATGCAGGTACGTTGATTGGTATTCAGGTGTGTTCGATATACATTTCGATTTGTGATTTCTGCTTTGAATTGCTTTGTTACAGATTGATATTCGTTTTCTATTTACTTTTCGTACCTTTATCGTTTCCTTTACTGCTTTCTAGAGATCATGAGAAGTAGGAAAAGAGTGTGGGCTCGAAAGTCGCTGTTTAAAGTCTTGTAGCAGGAATTCCACATTTATTTTCTAGTTGTGCTTATGTTTATTTCTTTCTGTTGATGGTTATTGTGTCACTCAATTAGAATAGAGAAAACGACTTCGACCTTTTCATGCTCCCCATAGGATGTTTATTTCTTTCTGTTGGCGATTAATTTGTCACTCGATTAGAATCGAGAGAACGACTTCGACCTTTGCATGCTCCCCATAGGATGTTTATTTCTTTCTGTTGACGGTTAATGTGTCACTCGATTAGAATCGAGAGAACTACTTCGACCTTTGCATGCTCTCCATATGATGTTTATTTATTTCTGTTGACGGTTAATGTGTCACTCGATTAGAATCGAGAGAACGACTTCGACCTTTGCTTGTTCCCTATAAGATAGTTATCCCCACTCTTCGATTTTGCATGCTAACCTAGGTAGACATTTCCCTTTTATCCTTAACCTTAGGATCAACTTTGCATGTTAATATTAGGGTAGAACTAGTTAGTTTCCCTTAGATATTTCTTCTTTTTCCTTTTGCAGCATTAAAATTAAAACCTCTTTCTTTTCTTTCAAAAAAACCTTCAAAATATACTAAAACAACAAAAACACTTTCTTCAACATAAAATCAACAAACCAATTCAAATTCCTTTCGCCTTTATGGCTTATCAATCAAAATTTTCAAAAGAGCGTGTTAATTCCTTTCCGTGCTGACGTGTAATACCCCAAAGATCAGGTTGCGGAAGAAAGCGAACTTAATACCGTTCCATTAAAAAACACAAAACCAACCAAAAAATATGAGCCAAACTATGATGCTCTGACTTTCCCATTGCACGAGAGGATACATAGACATCTGGTCACGGGGCTCGACCGAGCAAAACTTTGTAAATACTTCCTTCTTTTGCCCATATTTGTTTATTTTCCTTCTTTCACATGCATTTCCCTTAGCATTAAGCATTAGACATAGACATAGCAATTAAGTGATAGATATGACACACCCATTAGATAGAAAATATAAGTGGAAACTGTAGAGTACTACAGACGTGTGGGGTGCTAATATCTTCCCCTCGCGTAATCGACTCCCGTACGCGATCTCTTGGTCGTAAGACCATGATTTCTACCTTTCAAGTTTAGTCGATGTTTATATTTCTCTCCATGAGATAAAAGACGTTTGATTGCGACTTCATTGATTACACTCGATAATTTTACCAGTTCCTTCACAAGCGCCTTAGCATTTACCCTTCTATTATAGGCTCTCTGGATACTTTCTCTTTTCGCCTAAGTAAAGTGTCTAATGCTTCCAATCTATGATCTTCTAAGTCTCTCAACGTGTCATACATAATTCCCCAATAATACTCAGTAGGAATTTCTGACTGCCTTTGCACTTTTACTGATTGCAAGTGAATTTCTAAAGGTAACACTACTTCTTGACCATAAATCGAATTGAAAGGTGTTGAGTTGGTTGACTCCTTCGGTGAATTTCGACACGCCCATAAAGCTTTGCCTAACGTTTTATGCCAACTTCTGGGCTTTTGGCCAATATATTTTTTAATCAGGCCTATGATAAGTTTATTTGCTTCTCCGACATGCCCATTCATTTGGGCATAATATGGTGTTGATGCCAACAATTTGAACCCCATCTTTGCAGCAAACTATGTTACCCTTCAACCTATGAACATTGTTCCTTAATTGGTCATTATAGTTTTTGGTAGTCCAAATCTATATATGACTTGATTTTGGATAAATGCTTTTACTTCCTCTTGATCCACTTTGGCCAAAGCAATTGCTTCTACCCATTTTAAAAAATAATCAATGCCCACCAAAATGTATCTATGTCCTTTCGATGAGGCAGGTTTAATTTATCTTATAATGTCCAAAGCCCATCCTCTAAAAAGCCAAAGTTTGATAATGTAGTGCAATTCGTTGGCTGGCACATGTTGAATTCCAAAATGTGTTTGGAATTCTTGACAACTCTTAGAAAATTCAATATAATTTTTTTTAATATGGTTGGCTAATATACTCTTATTCGACACAACAACCATTTCATTTTTTGTCCTTCTTGATGTGCCCTGCAGGCTCCACTATGTACTTCATATGTTGCTACATATGCTCCACTTTCTCTCACGTATTTTAACAACACTCCATAAGGATTTTTCTTGAACAATTTGTCTCCCATTATTTTATAACCTATTTCCCTATTCTTGACTTTACGCTCTGTTGAACCAACCATATTTTTCAAATTATCTACTATAGGCTTTCTGCAGTCGCGCTTAGTTAACGCATCAATGACAAAAACTTCTTCTAGCATTTCAAAATTTCCAAAATGATCATAATTCAAAAGGGCGGGATCACTTCAGTCTCAACAAACCCATAAATGGAAAACACTTCATCTACTACTTCAAAATTTCCAAACTACTCATAATTCAGTAGATCAGGCACCACTTCAGGATCTGCCCCCAAGTTTTTGTCATTTGTGCATTTTCAAACATCATTTTATCCTTCATCTCAATGAATTCGTCCATTTGTTCTCTGGATATTTTATATTCGGATGCCAATTGAGCCGAGGTGTTCACCTCTTGATTATCAATGTGCCTCACATGACTAATCGACACGTTATCAAACTTCCAAAGCAATGATAACGCTTTGGCTACATGCATCACCAAATGGTCATTTACGCATTTGTACTGTTTGGTTAATTGTCTCACCACCAATTTTGAATCTCCTTTGATGTCTACATCTTTAACTCGTACGTCTAACATAATTTGGAGCTCAATTATTAAGGCTTCATATCCAGCCTCATTATTAGAGCATTCGCCCCTAATCTTATAAAGAAACTTGTTTGGAACTCCATTTGGTGATAAGAGAAAAATCCCTACTCCAGTCCCTTGTTTATGTTTAGAACCATCAAAATATAATTTCCAAAACTTAGTGTTTACATAAGCCTCATTGATATCGACCACTGAATGGTCGACTATAAAGTCTGCAATAATTTTCCCTTTCACAACATTCAATGGAACATATGTTAAAGAATACTCAGTTAAGGCTAAAGTCCACTTACATATTCGACTATGCAAAATAGGTTTAGATAAGATATGTTTAATAACATCAAAGTGAGAATAAATAGAAACTTCAACTAGTTTCATATAATGTGTGAGTTTCATACATCAAAAAATATAAATATAAACAAAGATTCTCATTTGCATTATATCTAGTTTCAACATCATTTAACACTCTGCTAAGGTAATAGATGGATCTTTCAACCCCATTTTCATCTTCTTCGGCATACATGCTTCCCAGTGTTGATTATGATGCTGCAATATACAACTTGATGCTCTTATGTCTGTTTGGATGGTGCTAACATTGGAGGCTTTGTCAAATAATCCTTCAAACGATCGAAAGCCTCTTGATGGTCTTTCTCCAACCTAAATTCAACTTTTTTCCCAACTTTAACAAAGGAGAGAATGCCAGAGTTTTCCCACTAATGTTCGATATAAATCTTCTCATAAAGTTGATTTTCCCCAACAAGGATTGAAGTTATTTCTTCGTTGTTGGCGCTTTGGTATTCAAAATCGCCTTGGTTTTCTTATGATTGATTTCGATACCTTTCTTGTGTACCACAAAACCTAGAAAATATCCTGCACGAACACAAAAAACACATTTTAACGGATTCATTTTCAATCCATATTCCCTCATTCTAATAAAAGACTATCGAAGGTGGTCTAAATGACCAGCCCCTGAGAGTGATTTGACCATAATGTCATCAATGTGCACTTGCTTAAACATGTTTATAAAGTCATGAAACATTGAATTGATTTCTCTATGATAATTATCCCTAGCATTTTTAACCCAAAAGGCATAACGGCTGACTCATAAGTGCCTAATGCCCCAAGGCATCGAAATGCAGTTTTGTCGGTATCTTCTTCAACAATAAAAATCTGTTTATAACCTGAATAACTATCCAAAACACTTAAATATTCATAGCTTGAAACTGAGCCGACAAGCATCTCTTCCACAGACATTGGATATTCATCTTTTGGAGTAGCCTTATTCAAGTCTCTAAGGTAAATACAAAATCTAAGAGTTCCATTTTTCTTTATAACAGACACTATATTAGCTAGCCATTCAACATATCTGGTCGTCCTGATGTATTTTCTCTTCAACAAGCATTTGATTTGTCTTTATATTGGATAACACTTTTGGGGATAACCTCCTTAGCATTTGTTTGAATGGTTTCTTTCAAGGGATTTATGACCAATCTGATCTCCATCATTTCCTGACTTAAACCAAGCATTTTATGGTAATCCCAAGCAAAGTAATCTCTAAACTCTTTAAGCATTTCTACCACCTGCATCTTCCTATCACTATTGACCTTGGTGCTAATGTACGTTATTCTTTTGATCGTTCCATCATCGAGATCGACTTCTTCTAATGGATCTTGTGCCTCCAACTTTGGTATCTTATCTTGTGGGTCTTTTTCCAACCCCAAAGGCTCTTCTCCATAAATGCAGTCAAGCCTCTGGATTTCTGAAGCTGTTGTTTAGCTTGGTTCCCCGAGCTTTTCCACCACAATGGCCTCAGGCGGCATATTTAAAGTTTTATCAGCCTCTAAGGCTAAATTTATTCTATTTTTGGCCACATAGTCCAAAATCCTTGCCAAAGCATTTGACGCAGACATCTTCACAAGTTCATTCCCACCCTATGGGCTCAAAATCTCTTTATTCGACCAGATAAGTATTCAATTTTACCAGGTCCCAAATGAAACCATGAGTAGGGTGTAAGGTTAGAAAATTGAGCATGTCAGGATTTGGCTCCAACACTGCATCTTCAGGCGCACATGGAGGAATAGTAGCTAACGCTTTGTCAAAATTCTTTCTATTCACCATATTCACATCAGTAATAAAATACCCATGATCTGCCTCAATATTTTCCACAATTTTATCTTGATGCTAGATAGAAAAACGTTGATGCAAAATTGAAGGAACCAGTTGTATGCCATGTATCCACTCACACCCAAGCAGCAAATTGTAATTCGACTTGGACGCAATTACCATAAACAACGTTAGCCTTGTAGTCGAGCCAATTGACAAATTCACATGGAGCACCCCAAGTATGTTACCAGTATTTCCTTCATAGTTTGACAAAACCATATTGTGGTGTTTGATATTGGTATCAAACTTGCCAATATTTTTCAACAAATATTGTGGCATTAAATTCACAGGAGTGCCACCATCAACGAACACCTTATTTATTGGGAAGCCATCAACTTTAGCCCTTATGATTAAAGGCTTGAGATGATGCATCATATCAGATGTAGGCCTTTTGAACAGTGATTGTTGCTCCTCTACTACGCCATTATTCATGACATAGTAGCATAAAGGCTTTTGTCCAGCAGACTCTTCACATATAGCTTCTTCTCCGTCTTCTGAAACTTTAGGTGAAAAACCATATTCATTTGGCAGAATCGAAACGATATTGCAATGAATGATCAAACCATCTTCTGAACTATCTTTAAAATCATCAGATAATTCATCTTCCATGTTATCATCATGGTCTCCAACTTTGACTGGTATCAAACTATCAACTGGCATTAACAACCTCTCTTTTACCAGTCGACGATGCACTTCTTTTTGTTTGCACTCAACTTTTGTTGGAGCAGCCTTTGATGCCTCTTCTCTAGAATCTTTTTTGTTCCTATGAAATCTTCTCCATTGAGTTCTTGCCATTGTATCCTTCCCTTTGTAAGTAGGAGGAGCATGATATTTCTTCCAACCTCAATGATTTGAGAAGAACTTGAACCCTTCTCCATCATCTCCCACTTCTGGCTCGAACCTAAACCTTTTTTGATCACCTTCCAATTATGGTTTTCCCCATTGGGTAGAAAGGACGAACCTAATTGTTGTTAGGAACATCTGTTGGTGGCACAAAAGTTTTTCAAATATGGGAATTTTGAATTCCCTTGAGGTACCTGGAACTGATGTGTTCCTTTAGCATGGTCGAAAATCAATTTTAGACTTTTCCCTGGAGGATTTTCCATCTTAAGACATCAATTCTCTTTGCAACATCTTCACTATAAAACCAAGTTATAGTTTAGACACAACATGGACCTGGAGTTTCTTAGCTTGCATCGATTCAAGAAATCTAATAGTTCTTCTTCAGGTTTGGGAAATACCACCTTCATCAATTCACCAACTGTCTCCTTAGATAAATTCTCATCTTTAGCATCAACTTCACAATCCATCTTGTCTTTGTGATCTTGATCAACCTCAGGTTGTTTAGCAAGGTCGACCATGATCACCTATTGTGGCTCAAATAAATTATCGCCCTTGAGGTCTTCAGTAATCTCGCCTGTTGCAGCTACTATCGACTCAACAACAACAACTTGTACATTTTGGTGACCATCAGTAGTCTCAATTTTCAACGCAACCATCATTGTCAACAATATTGGTTTGTTCATCCTCGAAACCATCAACAGTCTCAACAATCAGCACCTCCAGTGGTTCCACGAAGTTGGCATCAACAACATGCAAAAGGGTCTGAATCAACCTTCATGGAACTTATTGGTTTCTTACCAAACTTCAATATACCATCCTTCAGCGCCTTTTGAATCAAATCCCTGAAAAGAACACATTGAGAAGTATTATGACCCAAAAAGTTATGATATTTGCAAAATATTTTTTTTTGTTTCTGCTCTAATGGTCGATTTTTAATACCTTGAGGCAGTTTAATCTGGCCATCTGAAACAAAATCATCAAATATTTCATCACATTTTGACACATCAAAAGTGTATGTCTTAGTAACAAATTTATCATTTTTTTGTTCTTCAACCGTTTTCCCTCTAAACGGTCTTATAGATTCACATGCATATGGAGGACCATCTTTTAACTCAGCCACATTAACCTCTCCTTCTTCCATGTATTCATATTTAGACTCTATATGATATTCCTCAGTATTTACATAGGCTACTTTGTCTTTTCTATGATCCTTTGAAACCCTAGATTTTTTTGTTTTTAGCCGTTCGACATATCGAACCTTATCAGCCAATTGGGACATATCTATAATAGACTGGGGATCAAACTTCTTCTCAATTGAATAATCTAACCCTCCAGCGGCCATTTCGACCAGATCATGTTCAGGAACACTAGTAAAACATCTAGACTTTAAAACCCTAAACCTATTCAATTAAGTTTCCATTGACTCAAACGACCTCCTCTTAATTGAAGATAATTCTTTTAAACTTATCTTAGGTTGACCAGTATAAAATTGTTCATGGAAAATTCCCTCTACCTATTCCCAAGTGCGTATAGAATTTGGAGCCAATGTTGTAAACCAAGTAAAATCATTCTTGGTAAACGAATTAGGGAAATATCTCAACTTTGGACCCTCATCACTGGCTATATCACCAGCTTCTATTTCATATCTAGAAATATGTTCGATAGTCGACTCATTCGCATCACCAGTAAACTTAATGAACTTAGGTACTTTACATCCCCTTGGTAATTCCTCCTATCGAATATAATCAAGCAAAGGGGACGAATAATTAGGCCTTCTAAGGCCAATATTTATCCTAGAACGTGTCAATACTTCTTCTACTATGTTCACAATGTTGCTAAACCAAAGGTTGGCATTAAAAACACATCAAATGCAATGTCACATAAAATGTAATGCATCATTATAGACTTATGCATGTGGTACCAAAACGTCACTGATGACTCATTCATTTTCAATCTCCAAAGATCCTCACCAATAAGTTTAATTCCCACTTGGAACCAGAGTACTTCACTGTTGCACCCAATCCACACTATGGGATTGTTGCCTTCACAGGAAAATTTTCCTACCATCATCACAGGACTGAAGTCCTAATCACCATCACTCTAAAGATCATCACCAATAGGATCGATTTCCACTTGGAACCAGAGCACTTCATTGTTGCACCAAATCCGCACTATGATATTGTTACCTTCATAGAAAAATTGTCCTACCATCATCAATGGACCTAATTCCTAATCACCATCACTGGACCGAAGTCCTACTATGCCATGAATGTAATGATACACAACAACATAAATAATATGACCACAACTAGTCAACATGTATCATCATTCATGAATCATCGCAAGCATCATCATGTCATCAAAGGAGTCAAAACAACATCATAACATCATCATGTAAATCAATACATCATCATATAAATCAATACATCATCATATACATCATATAATCATCATTATGAACCAAGCATTACCATAAGATCGTCTTATCATCATCATACTTTATTATCACGAAACATCATAATGATTCAACACAGGGAAACTAATTCTATCCTAAATTGGATACTAGAATTATCCTTCTTATTCTTCGTTTTACTCCACATAAATATAGTTCATCACGTTAGTTTTCCAACACTTCCAACAACACAATAAATGGAGTTTGGAAACTCAAGTTATGGCCTTAGAAAAATCTGTCAAAAATTGGATGTCACTCGGGACTGCTCAGATCGGCACTTAGGTCAACGCATAGTGAATCTTGAACTTTCATGAGTCGACTCATGACACCTTCAGGTAGACGCATTGGTAAAAATTGAGGAATTTTGTCTGCCTCGGGTGTGCTCAGGTCGACCCCCATGTGCTTAGGTCGACTCATGATGTTTTGTACTGAATTTTTCTGTGATTTTACTACATTATAGGTCCTAAAACATCATCTAATCATAGGAATTCATCATCTATTAACCTCTTATGTTACTACATCAATCGTACATCATTTGGGCATCATTATTCATTTCTAATTCATCAATTCCGCTTCCAATATCACCAATTCATCATTCACCAAAACCTAGGGCAATTCTAGAAACTCCAAACTTTAAATCAAACATAATAGCAATGATAAAACTCCCCTTACCTTAATTCGTAGTTGAATCTGATTCCTCTTCACGTTCTACCAAAATCTCTTGGTATTCATGTGCCCTAGTCTCTTTTCTCAACAATGTTAGTTTTCTCCCGATTCTTACGATCGCACAGAATGAGATGCTAAACTATTTTCCCTAGTTTAACCCTTGGACCCCTAATATCCAACTTCCCTATCTTGTCCTCACTTAATCCTTCCAATTGACCATCTTACCCTTACTTCCTCTACATCATATATTATTCTATTTATTTAAATCAAAATAATTCTAATTAATCACTATTAAATCTACATAATTCCAAACTAATTATTTAAATTCTAAACCTTCTCATTATCTTATTTTACACCACATAATTCATCATCTTAAACATCTTATTCATGAAGTCATCGCTATTGCATCACAAATGCATCACGAATACACATCATATACCGTCACAAGGACTCACACAAAGCACCAAAAATATCATATATATCAAACACTTCACAAAGACTCATATATTTACGCTAAATTAATTGATTAAGTAATTAATCTAGAATTCGGGGTGTTACATACTCCACCTCATGTTTGCAAGCTTCAAAAATCTATCTATGGTTTGAAACAAGTATGCATGCAATAGTAGAAATAACAATGGGGCGGGGCATGGAAAAATTAAGCATTACCCGTCCCGCCCCACCTCCTAGAACCAACCCTACCCCCAAACCCAAACGAGGGTAATAATTGATCCCCCGCCCCCACCCCCAATGAGGAACGGGTTTCCCCGCCACGCCCACACAAATTGTATTTTTTTTTTAAATACATATTTTTTTCATAACAATAAAAAATCAATAGTTTAACTAAATAGTTGGTCATTTTAACAATATCATAATGTGTGATAATTTTTATTTAATGTGTATTTTTAAAAGTAAATAAATAATATTTTTAATAAACTTGATATTGTAGAATTAAGAATTGTATATGAGTAACAAAATCATTAAAAATAAGGGTAATAAATTAAATTTAATAGAGGGGGCGGGGAAGGGGAAGACAGATTCTAGCATCTTCCTCCCCGCCCCATTATAAAAAACTGGGGTGTCCCCCACAATCAGTTGCGCTCCAAATTAAATCGGGTTTTCCCTATTGAATTTGGGACGGGGGCTGCCGGATTTGGACGGTGCCTGATTTATTTGCCATGCTAAGGTATTGGTATTCAAAATTTTCCCAAGCCTTACTCAATTAGGGATACAAACAATCACAAGTTTATTACTCCCTCAATCCAAATAAAATGCCAATTCATTTACATCACTGCTGGTAAATGTTGATGATATGATGCTTACTTGCAATTGCTTGACACAAATCCAAAATGTTAAACAATTTCTTGATCAACAATAATGCATCAAAGATCTTGGCAAGCTCAAATTCTTCACTGTCCTTGGAATTGCAAGATTAGATTAAAGTATTACAGTGAACCAAAGGAAATATACCCTTGAATTGCTTAAGGACACAAGTTACATGGGAGTCAAGCCATCTCTTATTCCCATCAATCCTACCAAAAAACTCTCCTAACATGAGGCCACTCCTCTACAAGATCCTACTTTTAATCGAAGACTCATTGGAAGACTTCTCTATCTTACTCACACAAGGCCTGACGTTTTCTTCTCTATCCAACATATAAATCAATTCATATTAAAACCTTTGATTCCTCATTTCACTAAAACTACCAATATTCTTAAGTACCTCAAATCATCACCAGGAAACTACATCTTCTACTTTAGCACTACTTCAATCAAGCTTCATGGATTTCTTGACTCTGATTGGGCAAGATGCCCTGATTCGAGGAAATCTATCATATCCTAGGAATCTAAACAGGATAATACAATTTCATGGTCTTCCACTGAGACACAATATCGAGTCCTTGGCCTTGCTCACATTTGAACTTCAATAGCTTCACAATCTCATCTCTAATTAATTCATATACCTCAACGCTCTTTTATCTACTGTGATATCAAATCAATTATATACTTAACCCATAATCACATTTTTCATGAAAGAAGCAAACATATAGAATAGATTGTCATATCATTAGAGAGAAAATTCATAATAAGCACATCTTTCTTTTGCCTGTGAGCAGCTCGAATTATCTTGCAGATGTCTTCGCATGCCTTTACAATATCAAACACTCAACATCTCTAAATTTGGCATATATGACATCCATAGTCCAACTTAATGGTGATGTTTTAAAATATTTTAGTTACTTGATATACAAACTTTTGATTTTTCCTATTTTTGAATAGTTAATTTGTTTGTTAGGAAGTTGATTAGTTTGTCAGATAACTAATTTCCTTTGATCTCTTTATACAAGGAAGATCACTCTCATACGCAATGTATGCAAATTATCATTACTTCATCAATAAAAACTAGTTTCTTTCTTTACAAGTTATTCCATTAACAAGAAGCAAAACTGTCGTCCAAACAAATCAACTTCTCAAATATATATGAAAATACACCCCTCAAGCTTCTATCGATTCAAGCACACATACAATTTCAAAATAGTGTGTGTTGAAAATTTTACATAGCTATAAATCCTACTAATTATAAAAATTTCCCTTTTCTATTTAACCATTGTATTTACTTTTTTTCTAAATATGCACTACTTTACTATTTATTTATTCTAAAATTTAGACATTAAAAAAATCACTAACAAATCCATCACATGCTTCAACTCCAAAGGCTTAACCCACCACTTCAACTTGATCGCATAATCATTTGATTTTGATTTTTAATATTACTATATTATATTTATAATACCTTGACATACCGACATCAACTAAAAGTTCTGCATTTAATTAAGTTGTTAAACGATAGGATAACCAAGAGAAATATGGTCAACTAAAAAATAAAGAAAAGTAAGAAGAAAATAATATATAAAATAGCATGATGAGAAGAAAATAAAATACTACATTAATTTATAATTTTATTATAGAATAATAGAGAGACTAGTAGATTTTAGTCGGCCAGATTCAATCATAAGATCAAATAAATCGTTGATTTAGACTCCTGTCAATCTCACTTCACACTTTACATAGTTCACTATTACGTGATTATTATAATATAGTCTTGGGATGTAGGTCAATTAGTTTGAACTTTGAAATATTTGTTTCACTTCATAATACAATACAACTAGCTTTTGTATATTTAATTTATCAAGAGAAATTAGTAAAGAGACTATTCTATTAAGGAACTAGAAATACTCGTCGGTAAAAATTTAATTTTATATTATTTTATAAGTTAAAATTTTATTTAAAATAAAATAAAAATATTTAGCTATATTTGAGAGATTTTTTTTATTCAAGTTGATTTTTGTATTTAAGAAGAGGAGTAAATGTTAAAGATTTACAATTGTTAAAGGCTTTAAGTTCAATCTATAGTGAAAAAATAATATAAAACGTAACATCTAATATATTTATTAAGAGTACCGTATTAGATGAGAAATATATAATTCAAAAATGAGTTTTATATAGTGAGTGGTTATTATATTATCAAAATTTTAAAAACTAAGTTATACTAAATATAAAAGTTTAAGATGATATAAAAGTTTATTAAAGATTTATTGGCCATGAGTGAGTGAGATGTCCAACCATAAGTCAAGTTAAAAAAATTATAGTAACTAAAACTACCACTTTTTTATTATAAGTCGTTTTGAAAAAAAAATTGTATTTTAGTATAAATCATTTTACAATACTAATGAATAATTAATGCTATTTTTTATTATACTCTTAAATATTTATTATTCTCTCTCATTTTAATTATTTAAGTGTATTATCTCTATCCCATAATAAAGAGTAATTTTATAATAATATTTATAATTTTTTATTTTCAGACAATAATTATTAATTTTTTTAATATGTGACAAAAATTCAAAAAGAATTATAATAAAAATGGAGATAATATCATCTTGGTTAAATTTTTTATGGTGGAAAATGAAAAAGTTATAAATGTTCATTGAGTGCGTTGAGGGGTGAGGAGGATTCGAGAGTTTAATTTTTGTGTTTGATAAAATAAGTTGAAAGCTTAGACAGATCAAATAACGAGCATGGGTGTGAAAGAAGCATGGTGAAAAAGGATGGGAGAAAGGCGAAGTGGTTTGGAGAATTTCTTTTTCGAGAGGCGGGGAATGAAGAAAGTGCATATTTTTGGTATAATCTTTGGTTGGATGAAAATGTGTTCAAAGATGAATTTAGTAGGTTGTGTGAACTTTATTTAGATAAACTGTTAAAGTGTATGTGGGTAATATCTGTTAGATGGGGTGAGGTGTGAGTGTTGAGAAATAAGTGTGAGTTGTGTGGAGAAATAAATGTAAGATTTAAGTTTTTCATTGTTTAGAAAAGTGGAGGTTGATCACTTTATAAGTGAGAGAATCTATACATATATTATTTTAAGGTTTTGGATGAGTATTTGATCTTTAGATGAGTGTTTTACCTGATGTGAGTGCTTTCCCTCATGGTAACCCATCAGTTGTATCAAAGTCTGGTTCGAGTAAGAGACAAACTTCTTGTGTCGAAAGTCACTTTCGTTTGAGGGGAGTATAATGGATAGACTCACACTTGATGGATGATTGTTGAGAAACAAATGTGAGTTGTGTGGAGAAACACATGTGGATTTTAAGTACCATATTACTTAGTAAAATAGAGGTTGAACACTTTATAAGTGAGATGATTCATACACCTATCACCTTAAAATTTTGAATGAATATGTAGTGTCTCTATCATTTATTTAGGTGAGTCTTTGATCTAAAGGCTTAATATTAATGACGAGTATCATATCAATGATGTTTTTTTTCCAATTACTTTCCACAAAATTTGGAGGTTAATTCAATAGTTTCTATTGATTATGTTTGAAACGATTTTTTTTCATTAAAAGTGAACTTGTTTGTTTGGAGGTTCTTTTGAAACAAAATCTCAATTTAAAACAACTTGAATCATTATAAGATCATCAATAACGATTCTTTAAGGTGTTTAGGAGGATCAGAAAAGAGAAAATTTATCATATTTTTTCAAATGTATCTTTTTCACCGAAGTGTGGTACACAATTATAAAATGGTTGGACATTTATAGTATCTTTTTTATTGACTTAACGGGTCGCACATTTCAATTATATATTTTAGTCTGGGATGAAAAAGAAATTCTCAAAGGCATATTTAAATTTTCTCATATATTAATTCCACTTAAAATTTCGTTAGCCTTGACCTAACTTTATAGAGCGCAAAACAAATTTGAATTAGTCACCCTTCAATCACCAAACAAAGTAAGTAAATGAGCCTCATTGGTGATATCAATAGGGAAAGGAACGTCCATTTTTTCCTTTTGGATTAGAAATTAGTGTAAAAACAAACTATTATAATGACCCACAAGGCCATGTGAAGAGAATAGATAAGGGTCAGCATCCTAGTCAGGACCATCAAACTTTGTGGTCGACAACCGTCCTAATCTACTTGGTTTCTATTCAACACCTTCATACTCTCTTGGAATTTCCACTATTTAGTATTTACTTGTCATTTTATTTGTATGCATTTAAAAGAAGTGCACTATTAAATCTTAAGCCTTAAGTCAACATTGGAATGCTAATGTGTTGTAAATTCTAATGTGCTTAGTTTCACTATTACTTTTCTTGAACTTTTTCGACCCAAACAAACATATAGACTTGTAGTTTATCAAAGAGATCACACCTAAAAAGGCAGTGTTTATTTCCTAAAATATTTGGTTTTTATTTTTTTAAATGCATATTCAGTTGGAATAATATGTAAGTATGAGTAAGTGGGAAAATAGTCTCACATTGGATAGGAACGTGGAGACTTAAACATATATAAGTGGAAGAATCCACTCACCTATAACCTTAAAGTTTTAGGTGGACAAGTGGTGTGTTTCTCACAAGGATGTTTGTTCCTCAACTTTTTATCAATGCTCCTACTATTAACTCAATATAGATGTAAAATAAAAGACAAACTAGAGAATACATTTTCAAAATCAATATTTTACCATTTTAAACGTGAAATTGATTAAAAAAATTAAAAATGTTACGAAATGAAGAAGAAAATAGACAAAATTTAGAGAGAAATATGAAAAAATTTAGGTTTAAAGAGTCTTTTGGTCCCTGTAAATTGACATGTTTTTTTTTTTATTTTCGTCTCTGTAATTTATTTTTCTTTGAAATGATCACTGAATGTAAAAATCCTTTTGGTTTTAGTCCCTAAAATCAAAATTCGCAGAAAAATTCAAAGAAAAATCTGCATGAAACCTGCAGATTTTGATTTAAGGGACTAAAACCAAAAGAATTTTAACATTTATGGATCATTTTCGAGAAAAATAAATTACAGGGACGAAAATAAAAAACACGCTAACTTACATGGACCAATAGACTATTTAAACCAAAATTTTATATTAGTTTAAATAATGTTTTAGTCCAGGTAAGTTGGTGTATTTTTTTTTCTTCGTCTTTGTATCTTATTTCTTTTGGAAATGATTCTTAAATGAACAAATCCTTTTAATTTTAGTCCTTAAAAGTAAAATCCACAAGAAATTTCGAAAGAAAATCCACATAAAATTTACAGATTTTAATTTTAGGGACTAAAATAAAAAAAACTTTAACATTTAAGAATCATTTCAAAAAAATAAATAAATACATGAACGGAAATAAAAAACATGCAAACTTACGTATACTAAAATACTATTTAAACCTTTTATATTCTATTTTTTCAAAGATGATTTTTACACAGTACGACACTAATATTAGATAATATAATCAATACTTGTTATTATCCATAAAAGAAAGGAAAGTTATTGAGAGACACTAACCTTAAATATTTATTATTCATAACTCCCTATACTTTTAGGATGTTGGTTTAGGATATGTCTCTTACAATTTAATTAGATAAAACACACTGAAAATAAATATAGTAAAGAAAAAAGAGTACAATATCCTTTCAAGATTAATTATTTCTTCCTCTAAACTAAATGATCATTTATTTATTGATGAATACCAATCTTTTGTATTAGTTGGTTAAAAATTCTAGTTGGGAGTGACTTTACGAAGAATTCTGCAAGATTATCACATAAATAGATTTGTTGAATGCTTATATCACCACTTTTTTTAAAGATCATAAGTAAAAAAAAAAAAAAATTTGGAAAATACCCAAATAAAAACATAATTCAAACGAAGAAAAAGAAAAACATAAGGATAAAAACATAAGACAAAAGCTAGGATCAAGTTGAGGAACCAAATAATCATCCAGATATATTTAAGGAATGAAGAACAACAAAAGATCGTAGATAACAGGCTCTTGGTGCACATCATTTAGAAAGAAAAATCACTGAATTCTTACAAAAATTGAACAAGTTATAAGCATTTAAGTGAAAAAACCTTAAATAAGTGCTTTTAGGTGAAGAAATTGACCTAGTGTAAAAGAAGCAAAAATAGTCTGAAGTCCCTGGAAAATACGCACCTACAACGCACCCGCGCTAGCTTAGACGCGTTCGCGCTGAAAAGAAACACACCCACGTTGAAAGGTAACATGCCCGCGATGTAGTTTTTCGCTCACACGTTTTTCAGCAGCTTTTTAAGGAACATTAAGAGGAGAAAATAGGGGTTCGACTACCAAGAACAGAAAGTAAGATTTGAGAGAGATTTTAAAGCTTTTGGAGGCCATTGAAGCCATTGGAGAGCTCATGCTTTAGTGATTTTTCATGTTCTTCTCATCTAAGCTATTGGTTTTTGATTAATTTCAGCATGAGTAGCTAGATTCCTCTAGGTTAGGTCAAATTTAACGATGAACATGTTTTTACTTGATTGAGACATATGATCAGATGATGTTAATGTTATTATTCTGACTTATTGTTATTATTCAGTTATTCATTATGCACATTGCTAATGGATATTGACAAATAGTGACCCTAGTGCTATCTATATGAGCTATTTTAACTATTGAATTCTATAGTTGACTAGGGATCTTATTATTAAGAATTGTGACTAGGGGATTAACTCGCTTTTGTTGCCTATTTTGACGAGACAATTGGCTTGAAAGATCGGAGAGTTGACGCCAAGATTAGTGAGCATAAATCAAGGGATTGGGTATAATGGTAGAGTTAGTCCATCATTAAACTCTCTAGTCAGCGTATGTCTGTCAATGTTTGTTTCATCAATCAAGTAGAAATAGAGGATTCTTATGAGACGACCCGACCTCATTATCGATTTAAAACTCTTTTCTTGCATTTTTCGACCAAAACAATTTTAAAAATACCCCTGTTACTATTTTAATTTTCATCACATAATATTCCTTATTTAAATTTTAGAATCCTGTTGATTCTCTATTTTTTAGGATTGACTTTATGTTTGGTAAAACTAATTTAGCAGTAATAGGTTAAAT
Source organism: Vicia sativa (assembly GCA_021764765.1). Taxonomy (NCBI): domain Eukaryota; kingdom Viridiplantae; phylum Streptophyta; class Magnoliopsida; order Fabales; family Fabaceae; genus Vicia; species Vicia sativa. The sequence goes on along the minus strand of CM038793.1, from coordinate 10,125,997 downwards.
AGGATTTATAACTTGTAAGGAGAAAGCAGGTTGAAGTTCTATTTAATGGAGAAACATGTTGTGTTGAAATGTTTCAACATCTCGAACAACATGTTGAAGAAGATGTCACGACATCGTGTTTGAGCTGACATATTGGATTCTGTTATGAAGCAGAATATTTCTAAAGAGAATCTTTTCCAGAATTCTAACAACTTACTTGTTGTTACTTGGAGCCCAAATTATGGAGATATATTAGGGAGACTTTATAGGAGAATCTATTGCATATTTGTTGATTCTCTAATTGTTTTATAACAATATGGAGATATTTGTGGAGAATATCTTGGAGAAGTTTTAGCAGCAGTTTGTTATGTTTTGAAGGCTCGATTCCAGTTGAGTAGTAGGTTATAAATAGAAGCTTTGTAAACTAAGTTGTGGTACCAGCCAAATTTAGTAATGATGTAGTTTTTAGGGCTGAGTATGTAATACTCTTTAGGAGAGTTGGTTTGTAGGTGAATCACCCGGATTGTGGGATGGTCACTAAGTTGTACCTCGAAGCCTGTAGGCAAGAGGATAGTTTTACTCACTCAGAAGTTGTGAAGTAATGAGTGTAGTTGTGTCCTTGGAAGAAACTGTGAAGTAATTCTAAGTTAGTTTGTGTCACAAGTTGAATGGTTTGTGTTTGAAGTGAGGTATCTTCAAACTATTTTGAATTGTGTTTAGAGTGAGGCATCTCCAAGCTGATTGTGTTAGGAGCCAAGTCGTTGATGCAGTCGTTGGGATATAATTTCTAGACATCACTGAGGTGATTGAAAGTGAGTAGAGGTTCTCATATCTAAGTGAGGTATCTTAGGTAGAAGGGAAACTGGGTAGTATGATTAAGTGAGGAGTGTAAACAGGTAAGGTTTCCCTCCGAATTAATACTGCTGATAGTGGACTTTATCCTGAGTCTGCCCTCACCAGAATTTCAATTACTTTGTTAACAAAGCTAGTACATTTGTTAGTAATTTTGTCATCAAGTTTTTGACGCAGTTGCTGGAGATTATTGATATTTTCAACAAGGCATAGTTTTTTTTTTGTTTATTTTTAATTTGTGTTTAATTTTAATTTTGTTAATTTGATTATTCACTTTGTTCTATTTTGAACAATGCTACAGAGGTATTGTTTTATATGTTTATGTGAGGTTTGGATTTGATGCCTCTGCCATTGGATTTATAGATCAGGAGAACTGCAAAAGCACTCTGAAAATCAAGGATTGAAGCACTATTAGCTGGACAACGATAGAAAAAGGAAGCTTAAATGGAAAATCCTCCCCGTCAGACATTCGAGGATTATTGTAGGCGTACCATCACTAATCAAATTTCACAAGGATTCCAACGGGGGAATCCAGTGACATTTGATATCAAGTATTTTGTGTTGTAGGGCCTGAGAGATAAATCGATTGATGGTCAAGCCATTCATGATCCTTGGGAATATCTTGCCATTTTTCACAAAACATGGTTTATATGTAAATCATCAGGGGATGATATAACTGATGATCAAATTAAACTAGGTTTATTCAGATTTTCATTGGTTGAACGATAAAAATACTAGTTGCAATGTATCCCCAATAGGACAATACAAACATGGAAATAACTAGAAGGTAGGTTCCTAGAACAATAGGTTCCTAGAACGATATTATCCAAACACACGATTTGTCAAAATAAAGGCTACAATCAGAAATTATGGCTAGGAAGATAGTAAGTCATTATCAGATGCTTAGGAAAGGTTTAAATTGTTACTCCGAAAGATCTTGAATCATAACCTGAGTTTGATGGATCAGTTGTCAAATTTTATGGTAGGATTGACTACAACTACCTGAATGCTCATCAATGCCTCAATTGAAGGTTCATTGAGAGAGAATATTGATGATGAAGTTAAGACACTAATTGAAAATATGTGTCAAAACAAGTACTCTTCTAGTGAGAAAGCGGTGAAAGGTAAAGGTGTGTTAGCCATTGACACACAAATTGTACTTTTAGCTTAGATGGAAGCTCTCACCAAAAAATTGACCACCACTAAGTTGAATTAAGATATTGTAAGCCAAATATAAACTATAAAATATGATTTATGTAGAACTGAGCATGATTATGGTAATTGTGTTCCTAATGTAGAGAGTGCAAAAGTTCAATATACAAACTTCCAAAAATAATTCCTACTCTAATACATATAATTCTAGTTGGGAAGATAATCCAAATTTTAAGTGTAGCAACAATAGTAAAACATTAAATCCTACTCAAAGTTCACCTTAAGAATCTTGAGCCCTTCAATTAAAGTCATTAGTGTTAGTGGAAACTTTGAAAGGATTCATAATTTCTACCCAAGAGAGTTATCTGAAGGTGAGTCAAGCTCAACAAGAGATGATATAGAGTCAACTAACAACAAATAATAACACAAAATGCTATATAAAGAATTAATAGTCACAAATTAGGCATTTATCAAATCAAATAGAAACCCAGGTTAATGTTAGAGAGAGATTCAATGATAATACTATGGATAATGCAAAGAATGGAAATTGTAGTGCTATTGACTTGAGAAGCAGAGTTGTGGAAACACCCACACAAGTTAGTAATGAAGATACATAAAAAGAAAAGAAAGTGGTGATAGAGAAGGTAGAGTTGAAAGTAAGAAAACTAAGGGAGAAAAAAATGAGTATGAGAGTTATGATGAGGTTAACGGTTTGACTCTTGTTCAATTCATAGACAAGAACTCACTATGGAGGAGGATAAAGAAAAAAAATTCTCATAGAGCCTAATCATGTGATCCCTGACTATATCAAGTCACCGTACCCTTTCTTGAAAGAGAATCCTTAGAAGAAAGATGAGAAAGAAGTGCAGTTCAAAATATTTAAGGATATGTTACGAAATATTCAAGTTAAAATCCATTTATGCGAAGCCATTGATCAAATGTCGGTATATTCTAAGTTCATGAGAGAGCTACTCTCAGGTAAGCGAACATTGAGAGATGATGAAAATGTCATTTTAGTTGAGGGGTGTAGTGTGATAATTTAAAGGAAGTTTCCGTCGAAACTTACCGATCTTGGTAGGTTTAATATACCTTGTTCTTTTGGTCATCAAAAAGTTGATCACACGTTTTTAATTTAGGAGCAAGCGTCAACTTAATTTCATTGTCAACGATGAGGAGGCTGGGATGTGGATAGTCAAAATCTACATACACGAGTCTCACCTTGGATGACAGATAGGTTACACACCCTTATGGAATTTTTGAGGATGTGTTGGTGATAGTGGATGGTCTGGTTTTTACAACAGGCTTTACAGTTTTGGACTTAAAGACGTTGAAACCCCATTAATTCTTGGAATACCATTTATGGAAACTGGGAGTCTAACACCCCAATTTATTTAATTAATCATTTGTAATTAAATTGTGTGATATTGTGTGTTGTTGATATTTTGATATATTAGGGGAACCTTCGATGTAGATTTATAACCTTTGAAATTAGAAATAGAGGTGTTGGGGTGTGTGAAATATGTGTAGAAACATAAGGGAAGAGTTTATCGTCAATCAAGGTAAGGTGGGTGTTTACATGGTTATTGAGATTTGTATGATAATGTATGATTGGTAGAAACATGTTTAGGATGAAATCCCAAAATTTCCATGGTTTGTAAATGTTAGGTGTTAAATGATAATCCTTGATATATGAAGAGTAATCGTGTTTTGAAGTTTCTATTTGAATACACATGTTAGATATATATTATAATGCCGTAAATCGTGACAAATTGGATGTTAGAATGTGTTTTCGCATAGAGAAATCATGTTGGAACTATGTTGTGATCACAATATTTTTTTGAGAAATCACAGAGGGAGCTTTGCGTTGTATATCGCGCTTAGCGCAGGTCGCGATGGTGAGTTTTGAGCTTAGCGACTAGAAGCTCGCTTAGTGCAGTCGCATGAGATGTGAAATATTTTTATTTTGTTGAATTTTTTTTGAGATTATGAATGCTTACATTTTATGCTAATTTCTACTTAATTTTCTAGAATTTAAATTTGCATGTTGGATGTGTTTTTTAATCCTATTTGTAATTACATGAAACTTGTTGTATGTTGGTGTGTGAATGAGATTGGTTTTGGATTGTAACAATGTTATATTATTTATTATGTGTGGTGACGATTTTTGGGTGCAGTGAAATGATGAATATGAATTGTATGTGAATAATTCATGAGTATGTGTTTGTATTTGCAAATGTGTGGTAATCAAGTGCGGTGAATTATTGAAGATATGCATGGATGTTAAGATTAGAGAATAATCTTAATTGCATATGTCCTGAAAAGGCATGCTTGTGAGTTTCAAGGGAGCTAGAGACTTGTCCCAAACCTAGAGATTGGTTTGAAAGCTTAGAGGACAATTTTTGGTGTGTTATTGGTCTTGAGGATGGACCCAATTTATATTAAAAATCGAATAAAAATAACAATGATTGGTACCACATGCACGAGTATTGCATTGAGTCATATTATGTCTATGTTTGCAATATGAAATTGTGTGAATTATGTGGAATTGATATATCGGTGAAATTGAGAAATTATGGATGTGTAATTGAAAATTATGGATGTTTAATTGAAAATAATTATGGAGTGTGATAATATTATTTATATACTTTATATTATACATTGTTTTATGATTTTGATAATTATGTGAATTCTCACCCTTTTGTTGAAATGATGTTTGATAACGACATTGCTCAGGTATTGAAGATTATAGTTACTTCTAGCGAGAGAGTAGATGATGGAGTAACTTATTTTATTTTCGTATTATTTTAGGGCTTGAGTCATGCTCTGGTCATGTAACACTGGGAAACATAAGGATTCATGTTTTGGAGAGATAATTTATGTCCTCTATTTTATTTTGTTATCATTATTCGAATAATGTGGTGAATTGGATTTTGATGTCTAAGTTTATTAAATGACGGCAGTTTATTGTGAGACTTAAATTATGTCCATTTGAATGAAAGTGATTTCACTGCTACGTTCTTATGTGAAAGTAATATGAAAATCATGAATTTTAAATAATTATTATTAAGCATGACATGAGTGTGTAATGTATGGAGTATGTGTGACACCCTTAAGTGATATTCATATTATATTTACTCTAATTTATGACATAATATTCTGCGGGGTTTTAGAGGGTGTTACAGTGACCACGTTTAAAACTGATCGTGTGTTAATATGTCGTCTTTTGTGTTGTGAGGGTTTTACTTTTGAAGGAATGAATCTCTCTTCATAACCAAAGTTCTCCTAGAAGGCGAATAATTCATCTCTCTATGGTTATTTCTCTAATATCAAATAGTCAGAGGCAAAGACATATATTTTTGGAGTGTGCAAGAAATAGTTTCGGGCCCAATATTTATGAATCTTTGATTTACATTTCACTAGAGCCAAACAAGAGGGGCTTAATCGGGGGAAACCATCTTTTTGAACATTACAAAACACATAGTGAGCCTCTTGATTTTGGGGGTCACCAATAAGTAATAATCATTTAAGATTTTCGAGATCTCAAAGAAATCATCAAACATCTTCAACGGCTAGAAGAGTGAAATCATTCATTATCCCCAATATTTGGTAGGCAGGGTGCTTGTTACATTAAAGTGGTGGAAGAATAACCTCAAAGTTGGCACTTTTCCCTGGAACTTACACCAATACTAGAATACTTTCAAGAATGCCCAAACTACTTGATGCATTTGGACAAAAAAATTCTTACGTGATTCAATACCCCCTCCTCAAAATTGTTAAATGGAAACTTGAACCTTAGCTTAGAGAACATACATTCATTGAGATATATGAAACATCCATCAAAGGACCTGAGTTTTAATTCTCTACTTTGTGATTGGCATTATGTTTGGTAAAACTAACTTAGTAGAAACATGCTTAAATAAGATGTTCCGTCAACTGGAAAAACATGTTGAATAAGATGTCTTATGTAGAATCATTCAACATCATGACTATGCATAGCTGAACAGTTTGATTCTCTTAGTTTGTTACATATGCATAATATTCTAGGAATATTATGTTATCCTATGTGGCGCTCAGTTACGAGATTCAAGTTAAATTTAAGAAGTACTCTTATTTTCTAATTATGGAGATAATTTAGGAAACTAATGATTGGAGTCCTATTTTTGAGGAGATAAATTTGCAACTTTTTTTCCTGTCCTGCTGCATTTTAAAATATCAATCCAATCCAAAAGATTGTTTTAAATAGTAGGATACAAACCTAAGACATGTGTGGAACTCAATGTGTTAATTGGGATTGATTTAGGGTTTATGTGTAACACCCCCTTCTAATTCCCCAAATATTTTATATATATATATATATATATATATATATATATATATATATATATATATATATATATATATATATATATATATATATATACAAAGAGTAAATAGAATGCATAGCGAGAGGGCATCACATGATATTTCTTTCAACATTAAAATCATACATGCACACTGGTCATAATCATAACACAAATATGAATTTCATGCTTTAGAAACAATTCATGCATTTTCATAGCGGATCATCTAATATTCACAAATACTATCAATGATTACATCCCATACTATAATATTGGAAGAAAAGATAATGAATTAATAATATAACCAAGTCATTAGAACTCATGCATCGGCACCAAGGCCACATCAACATAGTATCTCAATCATACAAATCAAAATAGATGAGAATACATAACAAATCTCATCAAAGCGGAAATCTAGATAAATCTCATGTTACATTATCAGAGCAATGACTAGACTATCTAGTAAAGGATAAACTAGCTAGACTCCTACACTAGTCTCGTGTGAAGCACCGCTATCCTCGGAACCTGCACGTTACCCACATAGAGGCAACATCATAACAAAAGGGTGAGAATTCACATCATTACACACACACACACACACATATATATATATATATATATATATATAATTGGAAGTATATAGAAACAACATATATTCATGTATTCCACCTACTTCAAGTGATATTTCAAACCATTATGATCATACACACAATTCAAGTATATCACAATCACTATCGTTACAATTAACTGTCTTCAATTCAAGTTATTCACATATCATGCAATTCAAGTATCACAAAATAATCCACATAAATCAATGACTCATGAGACAATTATGCAATGTGACTCAATAATGCATGTGGTACCGATTTGGGAACATTTCGTTCACCCCGCTTCCGATTCTCTTCATTATAACCAAAGCCATTTCCTTAGATCCGGACAAGATCCAAAGCCTCCGCTACTTATCCTCCATTAGGAATCGAGCAATTGTGAACCCAAGTTTCACCACCTCAAATTTCAAGGTCAGCCAATGATTCATGTGCAATTCATCAAGAAAGCATATGAAAATCAAGACTATTCACAAAATCTCAATTATCCAAACATATCATCACCATTCAACTCATGTGAATTGTCTATCAATTACACAACATCATATTCCAAGGACAAGATCATTACATGTATCATATACATATCATCACACATAACCAATAACATTGTGACATATCATTCCACCAATGTTATTTAGAATATTCCACCAAATAAGATTAGCACTTACCATACTCAAGCAATCAAACATACATTGAAATAGTATTCAAAACCAATCCAAAACACACTCAATCACAATTGGATCAATTAATCACATATGTGAAAATACTACAATAAATATAATCATATAAGATTCCATGTCAAAAGATCCTAAAAATAACATTTTTCATCTCAGGTCACGTTAAGCCTGGCCTATTGCGCTAAGCGCACCTTCATGAACAAACAACCCCAAAAGTCAGAACATTTTGCGCTAAGCATGCTTCTGATGGCGCTAAGTGCGGTCTGCGATATTGCACTTTTTCTGTTACGAATCAACTTGTTTCTTACATGAAATTACCACATAAAACCTACTCCAATCAGTCTAATAATATTTTTAAAGGGTATCCTAACATGTTTCTAATCATGAGCCATCATTTCTAAGTTGAAAACACAATTTCTAATCAAACCCTAATATTCAAAGATTCTGGAAATTGAAATTGAACAACCTAACATGTTACTAATTACTACCCAATAACATATACAAGCATAATAATGAAGATTCTCCCTCTTACCTCTTGTAGATTTGGATTCTAGGGTTTCTTCTCCACCTTTCCTCTTTCTCCTCTTCTCTTCTCTTCTTTCTCCCAAATGAAATTCTAATTATGATTCCCTTCTAATCCTTACTAACTAAGATTGTCTTATTGGGCTTAATACTTAACACCTCTCTATTACTTCCATTCACATAAATAGGCCCAATACTAAATAACCATTATTCTACTCATAAAACAAAATTAATTAAATATCACATTTGTTCAAATAATTTCAATTCAAAATCACCTAATTAAATTATAATAATATATCATAATAATTAATAATTAGCTATTAAAATCGGGATGTCACAACTCTCCCCCACTTAAAATATTTTCGCCCTCAAGCTCCCAAGTCACATTACCATTAGCGTGACTTCCCCATGCTACTTTCACCAAAGCGTTTTCCTTCCCTTAAAGTTGCTTAACTTCTCGATCCTCAATACGCATCGGTAAAGTCTCAACCATCAAATTATCTCTAACTTGCACATCATCTAGAGGAACAACATGAGATATATCTGGTATATACTTCCTCAATTAAGATACATGAAATATGTCATGAAGATTAGCAAGTGACGGAGTCAAATGAATTTGATAGGCTACTTCACCAACTTTCTCAACAATTTGATAAGGACCAATAAAATGCGGAGTCAACTTCCTTGACTTCAATGCTCTACCAACACCAGTCACAGGGGTAACTCTCAAAACACATGATCTTCTTTCTCAAAGCTAAGATCATTCCTCCTCTTATCATGATAACTCTTTTGACGACTCTGGGCAATCTTCATCTTCTCCTGAATCATCTTAATCTTATCCGTAGTTTGTTGAACTATCTTAGGTCCAACCATAACACTCTCACCTGATTCATACCAACACAAAGGCGTTCTACACCTTTGTCCATACAAAGCTTCAAACAGAGCCATTCCAATACTCGAATGAGAACTATTGTTATAGGTAAACTCAATCAAAGGAAAATAACTATCCCAAGCACCTCCATGATCTAGAACACAAGATCTCAAAAGATCTTCCAATGATTGAATTGTCCTTTCAGTCTGACCATCAGTTTGCAAATGATACGCCGAACTCAAATGCAACTTTGTACCCAAAGCACTTTGCCAACCTTCCCAAAAATGCGAAGTAAACCTCGGATCTCTATCCGAAACAATACTCGACAAAACACCATGCAAACTCACAACTTTCTCGATATACAACTTGGCAAACTTCTCCATTAGATAATCCATAAAAATTGGAATAAAGTGAGCAGATTTCGTCAATCTATCCACAATAACCCAAACGGCATCATGACTACTCGGAGTCCTCGGAAATCCAGAAACAAAATCCATAGAAATTATATCCCACTTCCACTCAGGAATGGATAACGACTTCAATAAACCAGACGGTTTCTGATGTTCAATCTTCGAATTCTGATAGATTAAACAAGAATATACAAACTCAGCAATATCCTTCTTTATACCAGACCACCAAAATAATTTCCTCAAATCTTGGTACATCTTAGTAGTACCAGGATGAGTACTCATACCACTTCGATGTCCTTCATCAAGAATTCTCTTTCTCAGATCACCAACATCAAGAACATAAAATCTATCACGACACCTCATGATACCATTCTCATCAATCCGAAAATCACCACCTCGTCCTTGATTGATCAACACCAACTTATCTAAGAAAACCAAATAGATTTCTGACCTTCTCGAATCTCATCTAACATACCACTAGTCAGCTTCAACATACCAAGCTTAACACAAGAAGAATTCACTTCACAAACCAAACTCAAATCTCGAAATTGTTCAAGGAAATCCAATTCTCGCACCATCAACATTGACATGTGCAATGATTTCTTACTCAAGGCATCAGCTACAACATTCGCTTTACCCGGATGATAATTCAAACCAAAATCATAATCTTTCAAGAACTCTAACCATCTTCTTTGCCTCATATTCAACTCCTTCTGATCAAATAGATACTTCAAACTCTTATGATTGCTCTACACCTCAAATCTAGAACCAAACAAATAATGTCTCCAAATCTTCAACACTAACACAACTGCGGATAACTCTAAATCATGCGTCGAATAATTCATCTAATGAACTTTAAGTTGCCTCAAAGCATAAGCTACCACTTGTCTATTATGCATCAGCACACCTCCTAAACCCATCAATGAAGCATCACAATACACCACAAATGGTTCTGCCAGATTAGGAAAAATCAAAATAGGAGCGATTGTTAACCTTCTCTTAAGCTCTTTAGAATTAGCTTCACATTGCAAAGTCCAAACAAAAGCTTGACCTTTCCTTGTCAATCGCGTCAACGGTAACGCTAACTTAGAAAATCCTTCAATGAACTTGCGGTAATAACCAGCCAAACCAAGAAAGCTTTTAATCTCAGAAATAGATTTCAGAGCTTCCCATCGAGATACAGCCTCAACTTTAGAAGGATCCACATAAATACCACCACTCGAAATCACATGCCCAAGGAAACTCACTTTCTTCAACCAAAACTCACACTTAGAGAGCTTAGCATACAATTCCTTCTCTTTCAGCACCGATAACACAATTCTCAAATGCTCAGCATGATCTTCTTCACTCTTAGAATAAATCAGAATATCATCAATGAACACCACAACAAATTGATCCAGATACTCATGAAAAATCCTATTAATATATTCTATAAATACACTCGGAGCATTAGTCACACCAAACGACATCACAGAATACTCATAGTGACCATACCTTGTCCTAAAAGTAGTCTTCTGAATATCCTCAGCTTTCACACGAATCTAATGATAATCAGACCTCAAATCAATCTTACTGAAAGTTAGTTCTCCCACCGTGTTACAATAATATTTCAAAATATTTTTGTGAATTTTTTCATAATTTTTGAGTCAGAAATAAATTTTATATGGTTTTTTGAAGTTTAAAACATTTAAAATATAAAATTAGAAAATAAAATAAAAGTAAAAAAATGTGGACCATCTGATCACAATCAAAAGGCGTTAGTAATCACATCCAATGGGCATGGCGCGTTGTGATTGATATGGACCTCCTTGGTTTTCACACTAGATTGAAAATTAAAAAAATTAAAACAAGAATTAATGTCACGCGTTGGATCGAGTCTGACTCACAAAAGTAATCAAATCCAAGGGCTCCAGAGAGGTCTGTATGGTAAAACATTACCACAAGATCCAATTCAAAAATATTACATGTCAAACCCTCATTGGTTGAAGAAAGACACGTAGGTCATCTTCAACCTCTAGCCATTCTCCATATGTGATCCTCAAATTGTGAAATAAATTCTTCAGACCGGTGCCATTCACTTCGTCTCTTCAAGACGATTCTAATGGTATCCTCGCGAAGATTTTATTTCAATCGTACCATGAACAGTTTGGAAAAATCATAAATAATAACGAGCACTTGTTTCCAGAAATTCTCAGTCAATACTTGATGAAAACACAAATGGTGAAGATCTAAGGACCAGGGAGATGAAGAGCGTGCAATGATGCTTTATTTTACAAGGTTTGATGGAGATTCCTACCTGAACGAAGTTCACTTTCAGAGCTTTAAAACTGGACTTGGATAGCACAATTTAGGAAGCTTCAAGGCACAATTCTTGTTCTATTAGCTTCAGTGAGGTTCAAGGAAGAAGAATGGATGATTAATTTCAAACTGGAATGACTTTGAGAGTGAAAATGAAGTTGCAGAAAATATGGTTCGAGAGAGAGTTTGGCAGGGGTTTCTGGCTATCAAAGCTTGAGCAAATAAGTGAGGAATTATCCTCTATTTATAGGGAAGTGAGTGGTGATGAGAATGAGGAGGAACTGTGAAATTTGGAGCGAAATCGTGCAAGGTGTGTGCACGAAGGAAGTGTGACCTCATGTGCATCAAAACTCACCCAAAACTTGCGTTTCAAGGTGATAATTAATTATGGACAACTTCTAAACATGATTAGTCACGAAATCAAGGCTTAATTTTAACTTAGAATTGATTGGTAGCGCAAAATGCACAAACTGATGATGTGCTCGAACAAATTTTGGCACAAACTTTGAACTGAGGCCAAATCAAACTCCCTCCTGCATTTTCCAATTTTCCTTGAGCCAAATGAAGTATTAAAAGAGTAGAACACAATGCAAAAAGAATTAAATCCAATGGATGCTTGAGTTGAGAGTTATAGCCTTCAGGATTTGTGAAAAAAACATTGATTTTTCGGGCCAGACCTTGTTCAAGCATGCCAACTTTCTAAAATGACCTATAATCTATTCTTTTCAAAAATGATCTTCCACTCAAAATTTGCTCTTGAATTTCAAAGATGATATGAATTAGACCTCTCAAGGAACATTTGGAAAAAATAATCACCCAAAAATTCCAAAAATTGAGAAAGTTATGGCCTTGTGAAGTTGATGAAATTTCATGAAATGACCTATAATCTTTTGATTTCTTCAAGCAACTTCCAAACACTTTCAATCTTTAAAATTTATATGGAGATAAAGTTCACATACTCAACATTTCTGTGCAAAAAGAATGACCCCAAGGTGAAAAATGATGATCAAGATATGATCTTTTGAAGTTGATTGACCAACAATTGAGAAATTCATCAAGGACTTGTAATATCTTGACTTCATAGAAAATTTTTCAAGCATTTTATCTTCCTAAAATTTGAAATAAGTTGTATTAGACATCCTTAGGTTTATTGTGAAATAATAATGAGCTCAAGAAGACAAGGCATGACCAAGTTATGATCCATTGAAGTCATACAAGATAAATGAAGTACCAATATAGAGAGTGGGCAATCATAGACTTCTAAAACAATCTTCTCATCAATCAAACTTCTTGGATCCGAGCATATTAATATTAGAAGTTCTCTTAAGAATCAAATGACTTTAAAATCATCCACAGACTTCACACAAACACCAATATATGATCCTCAGAAGTCCAAAACCCTAATTCAAGGTAGATGGCCATAGAATGGTGAATTATTTGAATTTGATGATATCTTTCAAACATGAAGCATATACTTAAGATGAGAGACCATAGATGATGACAAGAGAAATCTTCAATGGGAGGCAATACTTTCAAAAAAACTTGAGAATTGAGGATAGAAGGCATGGAAATAAACACATGAACCTATTGACTCCTTGAATAAGAGACTTGTCACCATTCACCTACAACATTTAGAGAGTGAAGTATACACACATTATTGTTAGTCAAACATCAATTATCACATATATTCAATGGTGTTTGGTTATCTCCCAAAGGCAAACCCAAAGATAAGAGAGAGAGAGAGAGAGAGAGAGAGAGAGAGAGAGACCATTTGATCTTTGTGTAATGCAATGGTATGAAGTATGAGTGAATATTAGGGGAAAAAATTGGGGTACAATAGCTGCCCTTATTTAAGTGTCTTTTATCCGGAGATAAGAAGGGAACCTACGCCTCAACAGGATAAAAGATACTTAAATATAATATGAGCCCTATTTTTTGCCCTAAGATATTATGCAATGCTTAATGGTTATGAAATGTAATATGATGATCTTCACAGAGGAAACAGAACGCCGCTGGGGGAAGGAAAGATAATGAAGACACGCTAAGAAAGACAACTCATCCAAGAAGACGAACTACCGGGGAAAGAAGCTCAATCTTATGGGAGAGAGAAAAACATGACTCCAATGGGGAATGGGAATCCAACTTTTTATAATGTTATCGACTTAATACAGGACAAGGAAATAGAAAGAGAATAACAACAACGATCCTTAGATAGACGGTGAACTATCTCCTCACAGAGGAGTTAACAAAAACAAGAGAATGACACCAACTTTCTAAAGATAGTAAACCATCAACCCTGAATAAACACCAAAAATTGTTTCTAACCAAAAGGTGATAAGAAGACAACATCAACAATAGACTGACTTTCTAAAGAGCTCTGGAGCTTCACCAAAAACAAGATGAATCTCCTTCTTTAACCATGATACTTTATCTGGAAAAGGTAACAAAGCAATCATACAATCAGTGAGCTAAAATTCCTCCTATTGGAGTATTCAACAAATCAACGACGAACTATCTCCTATAATGGCGAGATTTCTATCCATCAGAACAACAGATGTTCTATGGGAGACAATACTTTCAAAAATCATAAGAATTGAGGAGATAAGGCATGTAAATAAACACATGAATCGATTAACTCCTTGAATAAGAGACTTGTGCACCATTCACCAACAACATTTAGAGAGTGAAGTATATACACATTATTGTTAGTCAAACATCAATCATCACATACATTCAATGGTTCTTGGTGATCTCCCAAAGGCAAACCCAAAGATGAGAGAGAGAGAGAGAGAGAGAGAGAGACACACACACAGAGAGAGAGAGAGACCATTTTATCTTTGTGTAATGCAATGGTATGAAGTATGAGTGAATCTTAGGGGCAAACATTGGAGTATAACAAATGGTCTAACCAATAAGAAGCTAACACTTTACATAAAGAAGTCAATGTAGAATTCTCATCGTTTGGATTAAAAACCAAGCAAGAATAATACTAAGAAAAAACCAAGCCTCAAATGGAATAAGCCTCAGATGAAATAATTCCTCAACTGAAATATTGCCTCAGATGAAATAAGAACCAAGTAAAGTCTTCATTTTTATCATAACATCCCATTGTATCAGAGGAAATTTTTTGAATTAAAAATAACAGCTGCATAAGAACAAACACAACCCAATTCCTTGGAGTAAACCCCAAGGACTTCGGAAAAAGATTTGATCAGAATAACATATGTGCACAGAGGAATCCCACAAGCCAAGGTCCAAGCTCAAATCCTAATTCTAAGATCCAATCTCCTAGCATATGTCATAGTAACTAAGAACATGTTAACATTTTTTAAGGTTCAATCCTTTATTAGTGTTTTAAGCACAAAAAAAGTAAAACGTCCAAATGGACAGAGGGAAATTGCATAAACATAAACATGAGAATGATGTTAAAAGTAAAGAAATAAAAGAATCATAAAAGTAAAGTTAGAAGTTAGAAGTTAATTATTAGAAGTTAGTTATTAGTTGTTAGTAGTTAAAGGATTTAGATGAGTGATACATAATGATTTGGACATTGATCCTAAGTCAAAATTGATGAAAAATCATTAGAGAATTTATATAATCAAAGCCTCCTAACAATGAACTTTCAAGGTTATTGGCCATAACTCAATATTTAATCATCATTTTCTTGCAAACACAAAGTTTGGGCCACTAAGAATAAATCAAGTAAAAGAAATGAGATAGGGGAATTCCACATGATATGATTCATGATGGTTTGAAACTTGAGCCTAGGTCAAAATTGATGAAAACTCATTAGAGGATTGATAGAATCAAAGTCTCCTAACAATGAGCTTTCAAGGTTATTGGCCATAGCTAAAAACCTAATCACACTTGGACAATTTAAAGCTTAAATCTTGGGCAACTAAGAACCAATCAATAGGAAGGAGAGAAGGGGAAATGATGAAAGGGAGATGAGTAAGTCATAGTGAAATTCATGCCTCAGATGGTAATCATAACTAGGTCTAACTTCATCAAAAGCAATCAACTATCTTGATGGATTTGGTCTTTTGACCTATAAACGCCAAAGTTCCATTGATGTTGATGAAATTTATGACCCAGGAAATATCCATGTGTCACGAAGTCATAACCAAGTCAAATAGAATATTCAGTCAATTAAAATAATATTGATTGTAATTTGGTTATAATATTGATAAGTTCATTAGGTTATAATATTGATTGTAATTTTGTTATATTCAATATAATTTGTGTTTTAGGCAACAGTGACACTTTCTCTAACAGTTGATGTTCCTCACTATCTCTTGTTATTTAATTTCACACAATCAACTTTACCAAATAGAGATTGCAGTCATAATTATGGTTATAATTCTTACTTATACGGTGACTCATTCTGCCTTTTATTATTGTGTAAAAATATTTTAAAATTTATCAATTAAATAAAATCATATTAGTGTAACCAAGATTTTAAATAATAGTCGTGTTGCCCGTCATATAATTTTTTTCCCATTTATGATAAGTATAAATATTATGACACTGATTGTGATCACTAAAATATAAATTAATTATTTTTTTAATAAATAATAGTATTAATATTAATATATTTGGATATTATTTTGTCGCAACTGTTTTTATGATAATAAATCATTTTTATAAATTTGAAGGTAACATTGTACTATATATAAATTATAACGAAAGAAGTTAACACTTTCTCAACCATCATCTCCCCAACCATGTATGCTTACACTGTTTTGGTATCATCTCTTATTGAAGATTACTAATCCATAATCAACATGTTTAAATCAAAACCAATAAATTTCAATATACGGTACTATGCCATAAATGCATTCCACTTTTTTTGTCTAACTATGTTAACAAATATGTCCCTCAAGGAAAATTTCAATTATATGAAGGTACTATTTTTATATTAAGCAAATACAAATCTATTTGAAATCAAATTTGACCAATAATCTATATGTATACATGACTTAATTGGTGTTATTTTAAGGGAAATTTCTTAATCCACCTCATAGGAGTGAGACGCATTCCATAAAAACTCAATAATATCTTTCACAGAATTGGAGGTTTATTCCTATTCCCACCTCATTTTAAACAACTCATGTAAAATATGGCGTGACCCTTGAATTTGCTTAAAAACTAAATTGGAGATGCACTTCCGATGTGGAACCAGAATTATATCTCCGACTAGGGAAGCGGGAACATTGAATTGTATGTCACTTGAATATTTTGTATTAAACTAGAAGTATACTTCCAGTTTTTTCAAGAGACTGATTGCTATAAGAAGCAACCATGGTGATCACCACCATTACACACTTCCTCCTCCAAACCTCTAAAAAATCCTCTCCATTGCTAATTTATTTTCCACTCCAAATCCTCATTTTTGTGGCTCATCATATCAGAAAAAGCTCAACAAAGAAGAATTTCAAGTAAACATCATCCCTTTTATCCCTCATTCACTGCAATAATCTGTAACTTTTTGCTGAAAACAAGGTTACGTACAAACCAGATGTTTATTTTCGGTTTATGGTTGAACTAAACCGGAAGTCTATTTCCAGTTTTCTCTCTGCGTCAAATTTTCCAGCAACTTTCACTATGACTGATGTATAATTAATTTTTATTATGTTACATAGGTATGGTGCACCCCGATAACATTCGTAAGCCCGATGTGGCCGAAGTTGTATCGTCAGTTATAGTTCTGCCTCGCGTAATTAAGACGGTCGATGTTCCTGAACATTTTGAAATTATTCAAGAATTTGAATTACGGGATGATATGTTGTAGTGGATTCGTTTAGAGGCAACGAGGTTAGGATTTGGTACTGTGATAGCAAGGTCCGATAACGATACTGATAAAAGAAATGTGTTATGGACTACCCGAACGCCTGTCGGGAAGGTTACGTTCTTCGAGATATAGCCTTCGATAGAGATTTATGCCGACATTGGAGGCTGCCAGTTGCTCGGAGCGCATGCCACACGATGTCTCTTGCTCAACGCCTATCGAGCAGATTCGCTGATCATTGCATCAAGAGCTATGCCCGTGACACTCCCTTTGCCCGACACAACGACTAGTTACAGGCACCATTGCCCGACTTTGACCTAGTCAGCTCAAACAACTATATTTGGGGACCCACATATCTTGGCCTAAATATAGCAGCCAATAAGGATCTTCCTAAGATTATTATATAAACCCTCATATTTTTGAGGGTAAGGTTTCACTTTCTTACACTCAAAACCCAAATATTTTCTACCCTCTTCCTTGAACATTTACTTACTTTAGCATCAGAGTTCCTTGCAGGTAAACCACCCCTTCTCAATATCAACTTGCTCGAAGGATCATCAATCGTTCCAACCGTCTTCGATTCTGATCATCTATTCAAATCAGTGGCGCCGTCTGTGGGAAATATCTTCCCCGTCTTCATTCGTCATCTCGAAATTCGAAGATCAAAGATACTCTCGAAACTCCTAACGAGATGGTTGATAACAACGATCAACTCCTTTCTGGAAAGACCGTTCTCTCACCTGTCTGAAAGATGGACAATACTAATTCATCTCCTCGTCTAGAGGACACCATTGATCACAGAGATGGCAGGACCGCATCCCCAAATTCTGAAGATGCTGGCAACCAAGATTCTCTCTTGGGTAACCAAAAACCCAAGGATAAAGCTGACGACCTTGTCATCCCTCAACCCTTGGCACCATTATCGATCAATGGGGACCCAGCCTTAGCTGCTATTCTGTCCGCCCTCAATCATACTAACAACCTCCTCCTCCAGCAGGGTCAGTGCATCGATGCTCTGGAAAAGAACCGCCCATCATCTCCACCTCAGAGACCTAAAGCGATCGTTTCCCGAAGTCTTTCACTAAGAAGACCTTCTCGGAAGGAGGATCATCCCGATCGATCTTTTATGAAGAAGAGGGGACATACCCAACCTTAGAAAAATCGGGGATCTCACTCGCATAAGAAGATGAAGAATGAGTCGTATCGCTCCTGCAATCGATTTTCGTTGCCCAGATTTAGGGAGGAGTGAGAACTCTCCCCCATCACAAGAGAAACAATAGTTCCATCTCCTTCTCTCCCGACCAGAGCGATGATACGGTTTTTCGGATACTTATTTTCCTTTGCGCACTTCTCCTACACCAAATCCTAGTGATCACATCATTTGTGTTGGGTGGATTTCAAATCCACAGCATTTTGTTCAAGTCTACTTGAAATCGAGATGTCTGTTAAGTGTTAACTTTTGGATAAATATCATATTAATTATTGAAACTATTAACCTCTTTTGGTGATTTTATTTAAGTTAATCATTTATTTTTAAGTCATTTGGTGTAAATATAACTATTTTGAATGTTTTAATTGGTTTGTTAGTTTTTCAGCTTATTTTGATCAGAAGTTGCAGCTATCGACCGACTCAAAAGAATGCAAGAAACAAGAAAATATTTTTCCATTTCAGAAGCGTCGCTCGGAGAGCCAGAGGCGACGAGGAAGCAAAGCGTCGCACGGAGATGCAGAGGCGAGAAGGAAGCGAAAAAGGGCCAATTTTTGGGAAATTCCCTGGAGGGTCTCGCTCCAGGATTCGCCCGACGTTTTTTGTGTCGCACGACGAGGAAAGCAATCGCCCAACGATGGTCTTTAGTTTAAACTGGTTCATTCACCTAACCTGGGCACGTGTTCATACTTTGTGGTGGTGCCCGATGATGCTTTATGGGCGCCCGACGATTCTGGACGAATAGCCCATACTTTTGAGCTACGTTTAAGATATTTTGGGTACTCTTTCCTCATTCTAACAATCTTCCAAGGCAAGATAGAGAGAAAAACCAAGAAAAATAACTTTTCCTCCATTTTTACAAAGATCAAAGCTTTACTACCTCAATATTTGATCATTCAAGGTTAATGTTCCTAAAGCTTTGGAGTTTACTTGTCATCAATCTACCATGTAAATGGATAGCTAAACCTCTTCTTTGTGTCAATATTTGAGGTAGTTAACCTAACTATTATGTATTTCTTTTGATCTTTTTGTGTATTAACTTGGTTATTGATTAATATATGCTGAATATATTTGTTTTATTTTCTATTTTTATGGTTTGAATCATGATTGAGAAATGTGTTTCAAACTTGACCTAGGATATTCATCTCCTAAGGAAAAAAATGCTAGATATAGATTTGTGAGTTAGTATTCACTAGTATCAAGCTTAAAGATTATAATGTCAATAGTTAGAGTGAGACATCATCTAAAGATTAACATGATAGTACTCACAATATTGGTTGGAAATCAACAATATTTAGAGGATACGTGAATATATCGATCATCAACTAGTTCATCTGCTTGGTTAATCGAATATATATGAAATTAGGTTAATGAAACTAATCTTGACATACTTTTACCATGTTAAAAACCAATCTAAAACTCTCTTTAATCCAAAAAATTCTCTTTTGATAAGAACACTAAACTTGTTTGCTTGAAATTTATGATTTTTGTGACTAGGAACCAAAACCCTTTTGTAAACAAATCTTGGATACACTTGAATTATCGAACGGCGGTGATATCACACCAATCCCTGTGGAAAACGATAATATAAAATACGTACAACAATGCCCTATACCACCGACATCACCAGAGTGGTCGCTTCATTTCACAGAACCATCGGAGACATGGTCGGACGAATTCATGGAAAGGATGCAAGAATACTACAAGTTAAAGTAAATAGATATAGTAATAAATAGGGAAAAGTAGAAAGGGGTGCCACCAGTGGATTTACCCGGTGACACTTTTTTTGCCTCTTTCAAGTAGTTAGGTAGCATTTTAATGTTAACTTCATTTTGTTAATGTATTATGATGTGGAAATATACTCATTTTTGTACTTTGACCAAATGCATAAAATTTGAATATATGAGATTTTGTGAATATGCTTGTTGTTTCTGTTTTGTTTATGGTTTTTCAACCCCAAGCCTTTTATCGGAAGTTTAATTTCGGTTTTGGTTAAGTAGGAAACCGAATATTAAAATCCGGTTTTTCCACTGAAATAAGGATAGGATTTCTACGGTCCATGTTTACATCCTTCTACTATAAAAAATACCCCTCCTCTTATATTTTCCCCTACCACAACACAAAAAACCAGAAGTGGACATGAAATTAGAAATCACATAGGTTGTTGGAGTTGTTCATTTTCCAGGAGACATATCGTCTCGTGAATTCAAGATCACAGTGTACACCCCAATTGAAGAGGTGCGTGAAACATTGTAGGAACGTGTACCTTACAGCGACGGTCAAAAGGTAGAGAAGATCGAGTACCGCTCGCCATCGATTGACAATGAAGGGAATCTTCATTTCATGAACCGTGAACTGAAGAACGACACTGATTTACGAGCTACGTGGTCGACTTATCAAAGTTTTTGGGAGAAAGTTCCAATCGAGCTAGATGCGAGTTTATCAAGAACTGTCAATGACATTATGAGAATGTTGCAACGTCCACCCCTATATTGATTTGTAATGTTTGATTTATGTTTAACTAAATGTATTTGCTAAGTTTATGTTCTGAATTATATGTATCTCTCTATGTTAGTCAATGCAATGATGTTTTCTGATTTTCTGTTATGAATTAAACCGAAAATAGAGTTACGGTACAGAATCGGAAGTTAAGTTCTGGTTTGATGTAAATTTTAACAGATGGTGGTGCACACCGGAAATCAACTTTCAATTTTTAAGAACATTAGTGAAAATTCACGTGGTACGTTAGAAGAATATGGAGTGAGTTAAAAAATTCACTATTTTATATCATTAGTACATAAAAAAAGTTCACTCTTAATTCTTGTAATTAAAAATTGGACTATTTTTTTACCAAAAAAAAAGTAGTCTCTTGCATGCATTTTTTAATCTTGAATAAAGTAAAAATACTAAAGTAGAAAAAAAAAAAAAGAGAAAGAATGTAAGGGTTTGTCCGTGTTTTAGTATTTTTTTTAATGATTTTTATAGTAATACATATTTTTGTTTAGAAAAAGTCATAAAGAATTTTTATAATAAAAATTTCAAATTTCAAATTGGTTTATGTTTCATAGAAATAAAATTCAATTTTTGTAAAAATAAACTTATATAAATTAATAGATATTTTAAATAGTAAAATTATTTTAATAGATATTTAGTTCCATTTTGTTTCAAAATAAAGCATAATCAATTTTAAAAAAAAATATAAATATACTTTAGTGTAGGGTATCGTCCCCTTAGACATTATAGGTAGGATCTAAAGTGTTATCTACCACATATTTTCGCCAATTCAAAACAACTTACATCTAATTTGAAGTCAATTGCTATCACATAATAAAGACCTAATGTGGAAGGAAAGAGTAACAATTGCACATGGACATGGTCTCACCTTTTTCATATTTATTTTGTTTAGAATTTAATCAGCCCTCCAAATTAATGAATGATCACTTTAACAATCATTTTTCTAAAAGGTAAAGAATTTTCATCTCTTATTTTCATTGTAAGACAAAATGAATAAAGTACAACTAAGTATATATTAGAGTTCTTTTCGGATTGATAAAGCAAGTTAGAGATTTTTTTCCTTCTTCAAATTGTGAGATTCATTGCAGCTAAAGTCCTATGCAATCACATACTTAAGTGTTCTTAATTATCTGATTAAGATCCAACGATTCAGATTTAAAGTTAACGATTTTAAAATTATAAAACAAATATAAATTTGTTTTCTTAGTCTTATGATCATGATCCAACGACTATTAATGTCGTGACTGTAAGATTAAGATTTTTTTTCGATTGCGGAAAATTCAATTTCACTCATTTTCGAATTCTATTTCTAAACATTTTTGTGTTGGATTAGTCTCTTCTTTCAATAGATAGAGTTGTTCCTCTAGAGTAGTAGGGTTACACTTCAAAATAAACCTCACCCATTTAATATGGTGTATAAGAATTACTTGAGACTAACGTTGACCAATGCATATATGATTCAATACTTCATGGAATTGAATATGAATCATGTTATTACTATTATTATGGACACACATTGCCACATGACTTATGACGTTGTCTTACAAACAAACAACACCCTAGGCCTCAAGTTAAATGTTATAACATTGCAATGTCTAGATGTAACATATGCAAGAATTCCCAAGACAAAACAAAGATGAAAGGTCATCAACATCCTAGCATAAATTCAACAACTAATACCTATGTTATCTTGGATCATCTATGGCCCTTTATGTTAAGGTTTATAACGTTGTATCCAATATGCACTAATATAGTAATATCCAATGTAGTTAAGTTCTTATTCAAAAAAATTTTAGATGAAAAATAAAACCAATATTTTTATTTCAAAAAGTTCAATTTTTAATTATATTGATTATGAAAACGATCTATCTTGGATCGTAACACTCTTAGCATCATTAACACATAAGATCTTACGATCTTACAATTGAACACTCAATGCTGACTACACGACTAATTTCAACTGCCCAATAATATTATCATCTAACATATTTTAACGTAAGATGCGAGCTTGATGGTCCAGCCAATTAGTGTGAACAAAATCTAACATAAATAATCAATTCATTTAAAAAAAAAAACGAACTAAAAAAACTATCTAACTAAAACTACTACTTTCATAATTTTACCTATAATTAAACAGATCATGATCGACAACAATAAAAATCGACACAGTCAAGTTGTGGAGTTTGAATATGGGTTATCACAAAAAAATAACCTTCGAAGATTACGCGGGACGAAAGCTCTCCATGTGGATTGGTCGATCTGATTGGTTAGATACCATTTGTAAAAAAAAGCAAATGATTTATAATTAATCTCATTATTTTAAATCATATGCAGAAAATCTTGTTTCTAATTAAACCTATGTAAATAAAACCTTTGTTAGTAGTTTTACTTCTTGTGATAAAGATTGTTAAGCACATTTACATGTCCCCACCACAAAGCATAGCCACCCAGAAGATAGATAATGTCACAACTTTCCCACACCACTAATTTTCTGCCACGTGTCCTACACAGATTCTCTTAAAACTCCCAACATCACCAAAAACAGCAAGAACAATCACTGCAAATACAAACTCACCTATTTTAACATCCTTAACACTGTCTGTCCAAAACTGACAAACAAACCATTCATCACTCCCTCCCTCACTCCACAAATGTTGGAGCAAAAATTCCTCACCACCACCTCGGCCACCGTCCGGTCCGCAGTCTCGTGGCCGCGGACATGCGACACGTGCCGCTCAGCTCCATGCGCGGTATTCTGCCGCGCAGACTTGGCCTACTTATGCGCTGGATGCGACTCACGCATCCACGCAGCAAACCGTGTAGCCTCGAGGCACGAACGCGTCTGGGTCTGCGAGGCCTGCGAGCGTGCCCCTGCGGCTTTTCTTTGTAAAGCCGACGCTGCCTCTCTTTGCTCATCATGTGACGCGGATATCCATTCGGCTAACCCGCTTGCCAGCCGTCACCAACGTGTCCCGATTCTTCCGATTTCGGGGTATCTCTACGGTCCTCCGACGACCCTTTTAGGCGCTGACGATGAAGGCTTTGTTCGCGGAGGCGGTGAGGCCGACGAAGAGGAGGATGAAGGTGTCGATATGGAAGATGAAAATGAAGCAGCTTCATGGCTTTTGTTGAATCCTTTGAAAAACAATCATAACAATATCAACAATAACAATAACAACAACAGCAGCAACAACGACAACAACAACGATCATAATCAAGATGGTAATAACGGATTTATATTTAGTGGCGAAGTCGATGAGTATTTGGATCTTGTTGATTGTAATTCTTGTGGTGGTGGTGAAAACACTTTCACTACAAATAATTCTCATCATGATCATGAGTATAGTAACCAACAACAAGAACAACAGCAACAAGATCATTATGGTGTTCCTCGAAAGACCTATGTTGGAGACAGTGTTGTTCCTGTCCAACAGCAACATGTACAGAATTTTCAACTTGGGTTGGAGTTTGAATCTTCCAAAGCTGGATTCAGTTACAATGGTGGTGGTTCAATTAGTCAAAGTGTAAGGTTTCTTAAACTTCTTAACCTTTTATGTGTTTTTGTTTGACTCAATGATTCTTGTTCTTTTCTATTTCTTTTCAAAGGTTTGAAATTGGTGATAATTGGAAACTATTAAAAAATTCACTTTTTTGTTTAATTTCAAATTATTCTAATTCAAGATCTTGTGCCTCTTTGTATTTAACATTTTTTAAAATTGGGGGAAAAATAAAAAATTTAATTAACTAAAGTGAAATTAATTATAAGTTTATAATTGTTCTGGAGTGAATTTAAATTCGATTTCTTTGATTTTATAATTTTAAATTGCAGGTGCCAGTTAAGATTGCACTTTTAAAATATTTATACCGTAATTTTAATTGTGGTCGTAATTGTCGATTGCAATTTAAAATTTTGGTTGAATTTGAATTTTGAATTTTTTTAGTTAGTAATGTAAAATGCAAACTTTATCTTTATAGTTCAAATTCTATATTTGTACTGATATTTTTTTCTACAAGATCATGATTTTTCTATCATAGATGATTTTGCCATTTTGAACAAGTTCATATAAACATGATGTAGTGATGTTTCAGATTTTTTTCCCAACTTTTCAACTTTCTTTAATAATTTTTTTCTTTTTCCCTTTTTTCTTTACACTTTATTTTTCTTCTTTAGTGGCAAGAATCTAAGGACCATATCATGTTTTGTTGCTATGAAACGGTCCTAAGTTTGTTTTGCTTTATAATTTTCCATTTTTCTTAGTATATTCCTTTCTAGTCTTTGATCAGTACAGAACAACAAGTACAAGGTGTGTTAATGGCTTTCACTTTTGGATTCTCATATGTTTGGAAAATTTATCTACTAGGGAAATATTCTTCAACTTTCCACCGTCTGAAATCTAATTCTCTGAAGTTATACTTCTGTAGATGCTATTTCATTTTCAAGAAACTCTATATTCATAGTGCTGTCAAAACCATAAGACCATCGTGTTAGTGTTGCGACAGTTTTAAGTTGCGGTTGCAATCGCTGATACTGTTGCAATTGTAGGTGTTGTGATTTCGATTGGTGCAACGCGCTTTGCAGTTGTTTCAGTGTGAATTTTGATTGGGAAGTGTTTAAAATTCAGAGTTGAAATATTGTATTCATTTTTGTCTTTCGAAAAAAATTTCTATCATAATCATACATGATACATCTGATTTTATGTTACTCTTCAAATTACATGATCCGAGGTAGTTGCGAAGACTTGTGCATAGCAATATTGCAAACGTAAATTGTAGTTGCGGATTGAAATTTAAAATATCGTTCATGCAACTTTTATTTTAAACTCTGATTGCATGTGAAATATGTTATATATATTTTTTATTAAAAATTATGTTATTTCTTGAAGGAGAACTTTACTATATATCGAGGTCTCTTTTGATATATCGAGGTCTCTTTTGATTCGAGGAATTGAGAAGATATCTCATATATACAATTTTTTTTAACTCCACCCCTTAGGTTATAGAATCAAGCTCATAACATTGAGCTAAAGTGATATAAAAATTTCAATTATTTAATTTTAATATTTCATTCATTTGGTTACTAATATATGCTTCATTATATCTTATTAAAACCCAGCTTTCAGTTTCATCAATGGATGTTGGAATTGTGCCAGAATCAACAATGAGAGATGCCACAACAATGTCATATTCAAGACCTCCAAAAGGAACAATTGACCTATTTTCAGCTCCTCCTATTCAAATGACTTCTCATTTCTCTCCAATGGACAGAGAAGCCAGGGTCCTAAGGTACCTCGAGAAAAAGAAAACACGAAAATTCGAGAAAACAATTCGGTATGCCTCGAGGAAAGCCTATGCGGAAACTCGGCCACGTATTAAAGGTCGATTTGCAAAGCGGACAGACGTAGAAGCTGAAGTCGATCAAATGTTTTCGACAACACTAATTACCGATGTTGGATACGGAATTGTCCCCTCTTACGTATAACATTAAACAAAACGACCAAAAAATTAAGTGTGTTCGCCAGAATCAGAATGTTACCGTGATTTCGTTAAACATTACGTACAAAATTTCTAGCACTTATGTTTTATTATTATATATGTTTTTCCTATTAATACTGTATTTATTTTTGCATATAATCTAATTATTTGCATTTGCACTAATTAGATATATGTTTTAATAGCTTGTTTATTGTATTTTTTATGAGACTGCTATTTGTAAATAAAATCCTTATATTATCTTAAGTTATTAAATTCTTGTCAATGTATCTTTTAAAAAATTTGTAATTTTTCTTCATTTGTATTGTGGTGTGTAATTTCTATAATAAATATATATTGATACAGTATAAAGAGGATTATAGTTTAATACCATCATTTTTTTTACTATGTTGTTTAATTATCTCTTCTATGCACCAAAAAAGAACTTTGAGGGACCAAATCTCATTAACTAAATGTCATAAATATGACAAAAATTAAGCATGTTTCAATCTATTTTCCAAAACTCCAATTTTAAAATGTTGAATTGATGTTTCTTCATGTGCAAGCCATCTCACATATCTTACTTAAGTTCCTTAATTCTTGATACTTTATACAAATTGCAATCAATTGATTGAACATAACTAAATTATATAATTATTATATAATTTCATGAACTACCATTTTATTTGATTCCATTCTTTCTGATATTAGGAATAATTTTATAAAAAATATGTTGATATATCTTTCTTTAGGTTTTCCTAATACTCGAGGTTAACTGATTTTTTTTTTCATTTTTCTTTTGGTATACATTAAAATTTATTAAAAAAATATTAAAAATTAAAAATTAAAAAGAGTTGGAGATTCAGAGTTCAACCATGGTTAGTTACTGATAATTTTCCATTAAAAAGAATTCATGGATTGAAATATGGTTGATTACAAAACCTAACATGATGATTTGACTATAGTATAAACAAAATATAAAAGCAAAAGCAATAAGATAGAATATTAAGATTAATAATCATAAATATAATTCCTTAATCATTCCTCTAAATACAATGGACCTACAACATCCAAAGTTCATGGGAGCTTTTGTCATATTCTAAAAGAAGAAAAGAAATGTTTCATCAATGATCTACTTCTAGCCAAAGTTTCTATAATATACTTTTATATTTTAAAAAGTCATGCACATGCAATGATGAATTTACCACAAATTAAATGTATGAACATAGTTTGAAACTTTAGCTTTAACTTGATTCATGATTAGTCATTTTAGTTGATATGATTGGATTGTGATAAAAGAAAACAAAGTAAAGAAATCTTTTAAACAAATAAAGGTACTTGCAAATGCTTTAAATTTCATTTCAAATGAAAGACAAAACTTATAGAGGAATCAATATGACCCTGTTGAGCAATAGGTGAAAATGTGATGTCTTGTCTTCTTCTTAATTGGTATATATTATTTTGTGCTGTAAACTTGGAGAGCTATAAAAAAAGTTGCTTGCACTTTTTGCCATCGTGGAAGTGAATAATTTACAAAAAGAAGTAGGAAAAAAAATAATGAATCAAGTTGTGATGCTTTGTGATCTTTCTTCTTGTTGTCAATGGTCCATAGATATTGGCATAATCAAAATATGCAATACTATTGGCTATCTTAGTATCATATAAATTGCATACAAAAATTATTTTCCTAAACTCCTTTTAGGTTTAAAAAATATATGCTCATGAAGGATGTGAAATATTTTGTAAGAATAAGAGATCTTCAAATATTATAAGAGACAAATATAAAAGAAACAATCTTGTGCTACAGGGAATAGTTAATAGAGTCACATTGTGGTCCTATAAAGTGGATGCACTTTTTTCACTTTTATGTTTAAACAAAGTAGAAGAACTTGTGAAGGTTATTCTTGCATATATACTTGGATTAAGACCCTTTGCTTAATCTTGATGTCTCTCACTTTATTAGATTTCATATGAGATGAGCTTTAGACAGGTACACTATACATATGCACCCACCAACTTTATTACAAATTAAAGATGGGAAAAACCAAACCGACTTATTAATTTATTGAATTGATAATACTAGAAATGAAATTGAAATATAAAGATAGTTAAAAGAGTCAACTTTATAATGGTCTGAGGCTAAGTAATCAAATTCAAAGACTATCCATTAATTCAAATTCAAAGACCAAGTATCCCTTAACTTGCATGTTCTTAATTAATGAAAGTTTTTCATTTGATCTGACTTTCTTCTTAAGGAAGACATGTTTGACTATGTGAACAAATTTGCTTGCATTTAAAATTATGTTTAATATTTTTATCTTCTTATGATTATTACAAAGGGAAAAGTATAGTGGATTATATTTTTTATTCATGTGATGTGAGGTCGAGTTTAAACACTCTAAATTTTATCTATTTATTTTTTATTTTATCATTTCTTTGAGAGATGTATTGTCATCATCAAAAAAGAGGAGAATGTGGATCTATGTGCTTACAGGTATAATCGAGAAGTTATTCAAGATGATAAAGATTATGGATAGCAATATTCAACATGAAACTACCTAGCTTTGATGATGACATGGATTTGATGATAACAACACTTGAAGTAGTTTCAATGAAGACAACACTTGAAGTCAAACAACTACTAAAGTTAGTTTAAGTGGTCAAATATGTACAAGGTGGTTGATGAAGATCAATCTATCCTTCTGAATCAAACTAAATACTTTTTGTTTAAAGTTAACACTTTAGTCAAATGATTCTCAAGTGAAGACTTAGGGTTTATGATCACTAGTAACTTAAAACATCTCAGATGATGACTAATAATACATGAATATCTCAAGCATAATCAAAAAGACTCAAAGCTTTAGTAAAAGTCAAAGATAATGCCAAGACTTGAAGTCACAAAGTGTGAAAGAGAGAAAGTGTGAAAGCTTGTCTGATCGTATTTGTCAGAGTGATTAGTGTATTGTAAATACACTAGGGGAATTTATGTAAGAGTTATGACTAAATCACACACACTTAAAACATTTAGAAGTCTCTCAAATTTTAAATACAACAACAAAAATATGATTTTTGATCCATCCTAGCTGGTTGATTGATGGTATGTTTGCTTGGTTAAGAATTGTTTTCTAATCAATTAGATTTATAGTCTATTCGATTAGATAATGCATAATAAATTCTATAATGGATTATAATTATCTCTTAAATATTGTAAACAACTATCTACCTAAACCTTCCAATTTGGGTTGGAATAATCAATTGTTTTCATTGTTTAATCGATTAGGTCATTTAATTTACCCATAGATTGATTCCAAATTTACACCATTTCTTGGCCTTTAACTTAGATAGCTTCTCTATAACTTCAAATAATCCAAAAACATTAAAAACCTCACTTTTCATTTCTTTCTTAATCTCGCTAAATCATTTCTACTTTTCTCATATATTTTAGCCACAGTGCTTTGAGGGTGTTCTTGAGTTTAGTGTTGGATTTTGTTTTTGATGAAGGCTTGATTGTAACTTATTTTTCTATTGAGTAAATTATTCTTTCATAGAAAATGATTATTTTTTGGTTGAGAGTTAAACCATAGTAAAAGCTCTTTGTTTATTCTTAAGGGATTAGTATAAGTCTCCTTTTGGTTAGTGAGCTCTACATTTGAAGAAAAACTATGTTTTTTTTCATGAAGATCAACCAATGAAAAATATTCAAAACAGTTCTTGAGCTCATCTTAGTCAAAATATCTATTTATTCGAGATTATCCTATTATAAAATATCACTTTATTTTTAAGTCAATTTAGAATAAAATATCAATAGGTTTGATATTAGCCCGGTAAAAATCTTGGTACGATTCATTGTTAGCATGTGTAAAACCTTGGTTCATTTTGGAGGATAGCTAACTAAAAATCTATCTTGGTTAAAGACCAGTCTGTGAAAAACCTCCATTTTTCTTAGAAACTGAACGCTCAAAGTTATTTTTGGTGTAGAGACGACTTGATTCAACATATCTAACCCCAACAAAAGAGGAAATTAGATATGTTTACTCGTTTTAGCATTACAATCAAATCCTAGACGAAAAAAGTTAAACAACATATGTGGATGATACCTTGGACAACACTTCATCCCTCAATCTTACGCTCCTATTTTATCTTGTTGTGATTATTGTTGATAACCTAATTTCTCTTAGGAATTAACTTAAATCTACCAATCTCTTTAAATGAACTTCTTGAAAACCCATATTCATAGGGTTTAAAAGGGTATACTGGCAAAGTGCACCACCCAGACTTGCTTAGCGCACCTATTTTATTCTAAGTTAAGTAATGTCAGATCACCTACAACAAGCCTTGCTGTCTATGCTCACTAAGTACACAACCCAAACTCGCTTAGCCACCAAACTCTCCCTTCACCATTAAGTAACTTAATGTTGAAATCATGAGATGCCTTTGTTGCTTAGCACACTTTTTTAGGCTTAGCGGTGTTGTACCTTTTCTCGCTATGGGCACCTATGTTCTTAACATATAGAGCCTTGATTTCCTGGGAAATTAATTTGGCTTGGTCTTTGTGTTGCTTTTGTCATTTCTTGATCCTTTTTTTTTACCTATTTTTAATCAATATATAATTAAATTATCCAAACAGACGTTATATCCATTTTCATTGATAAATATATGGTTTATACATTGAACGCTTGTCAAATAAGTTAATATGTGTCTACATTGAATACTTGTTACAAAAGGATACTAAAGAGTTACATGAAAATAATCACCATATATGTTGATTCTCTTATTTTAGGATTGACTTTATGTTTAGTAAAACTAATACAACAACAATAGGTTAAATAAGATGTATAACTTGTAAGGAGAAAGCAGGTTGAAGTTCTATTTAATGAAGAAACATGTTGTGTTGAAATGTTTCAACATCTGGAACAACATGTCAAAAAGGATGTCGTGACATTAGACTTCAGACATCACGCTACAGAACTGTCAAAGTTTGTTAGAGTTCTGTTTTAAATAGTGCAGAATATTCTGGAAATATTATGCATCATATGTGGCGTGTTTGTGAAGGTATATGTGGAGGTCCAAGAGCTAAGGATAAAGATCAGCAAGGACCTTGATTGTAGCAAAAGTTATCTGCTTGTTTATCTCTGCATAAAGTTTGTTACTATAGAAGTTTGTTACAACTTATGCTGTTATTTTGAAGGCCCAAATCTAGTAGGGTAATAGGTTATAAATAAGCAGTTGTAACCTAGTTTTAGAAAGCTAGCTTGTTTTAGAAATATGTAGTCTTTAGGGTTAACCATGTAAGTGAACCATCCAGATTGTGGGATGGTCAATAGTTTGTTCCTCGAAGCCTGTAGGCAAGAGGTTTATTTTACTCACTCAGAAATTGTGAAGCAATGAGTGTAGTTGTGTCATTGGAAGAAGCTGTGAAGCAATTCCAAGTTTGGTTTGTGGCACATGTGTGACTGTTTTGTATTGTTTTTGAAGTGTGGTATCTTCAAACTATTTTACTTGTGTTTGGAGTGAGGTATCTCCAAGCTGACTGTGTTAGGAGCCAAGCAGTTAATGCAGTTGTTGGGGTGATAGTGATTGATAGACATCACTGATGTGATTGGAAGTGAGTGGAGGTTCTCATATCTAAGTGTGGTATCTTAGATAGAAGGGTCATTGGGTAGTCTGATTAAGTGAGGAGTGTAAACATGGAGGTTTCCCTCAAAATTAATACTGCTAATAATGAACTTCATTCCTGGCTTGGTATGCCCCCAGATGTAGGTTGGTTAGAA
Organism: Vicia sativa; assembly: GCA_021764765.1. Taxonomy (NCBI): domain Eukaryota; kingdom Viridiplantae; phylum Streptophyta; class Magnoliopsida; order Fabales; family Fabaceae; genus Vicia; species Vicia sativa. The sequence continues at coordinate 10,093,542 of CM038793.1, read as the reverse complement.
CCGAACTGGGTTAACAACTGTTTGTGTTCTTTTATTTCCTGCATTGTTAATTGTATGTTTCTACCTTGTCCATTTTATAATGTCGGATCAGATGTCATGACATCCTGAGTTTGATGATACCAAAATTTCAATTGGTATCAGAGCAGGCATCCTGTCTATTTCTAGATGAGAATATCCGTGGGGGATACTTTCTGGTTGTGCACAAGGTAGAAGATTGTTTGAACAAGGAGTGTTCATATTGTATGGTCCCTTGAAGTGGAGGATGAACCTACTTGTAGATTTTTTGAACAAGGAGTGTTCACATTGTATGGTTCTTAGAAGTGGAGGATGAACCTATTTGTGGAGAACTAGACCAACCTGACTAGAACCTGTACCTTATTGAAGAAAGAAGATAAAGATGCTGAAACAAGAAAGTTAAATTCAAAGACTTCATGCAGGAGTGAAGATTTTGGATTGAATTGTTCAACCTATATTCAGCACAGAGATGAGAATTGTCAAAACCTTCATGCTGGAGTGAAGACATTGATAAGGTAACTCTTGTGCTTATGTGTTTCCATACGGTCAAGATATTGGTTGGGTCTAGTTTATTGTTTGATGAAGAAGCAAGCATATTGTAGGTTGATTTATTTTCAATCCTTATGTGTCATGCTTACAATTAAAGTGTGGAGTAAGCATTGTGTAAGTTCTGTTGAAATATGGCTATTTTCCGTTGTATAGCCTCTGATGCAACTCCTATAGTAAAAGAAGGATCCTAGGGATATTTTTATCAATATAAAATTTTGGCAGATTATTACAACTACTTTAAAAGTGCCAAAGATACTTGAGATCTTTTTCAAGTCCGCTCATACAAGCATGTATTAATAGAGTTGATGAGTATCAATTGATCAATGATTCTCATACTCATCAGCAAGCTGTTTGAAGACCTTGAAGACCATCAAGGATGATGTGTTCCAAGGAGATGAAACAAATGTTCTATGGGATGTTAGAACATTATTACTGGTATGCTGCTACCAGGTGAAGAACATATGTTCTAGGTTCTACACAAATAAAGTGTGAGTACATATGTTTGGAACCTACTCCTGATATGGAAGAGTAGACATCTGTATTAGTTGATAATGACACGATCAACAAGAACTTATACTCTAGATGTCAATTTATTTTTGACCTAAGCTTATGGGAGTATAGAAGTCAAGTTCAGTGCAAGTAAAAGACTCATAAAGGTATACCCCTCAATCCCTTTATGTGAGATCAAGATGAGCTTATATCTGGTACATTCTTCTGATCAAAGGAACCAACTATATGGAGATTTGTTCATGACCATGGAACAGATTGGAGCTGAATACGGTGTCTCAACCACAGTGAAACATGGTCATGAATGTTGACTGCCCTAAATATTGTCCTGGAAGGGTATTGTCAAGAAGAATCAAGGAAGTCAATTGCTATCTGAGTATTTTTGTGTCATGCCATAATAAAGCCTGTTCCAGAAACCTAGTTGAGAGAATCTCCTATATAGGTACATACTATGGCATCCATCATCTCAAAATAAGAAGTGAAAGTCTGAAGAAAAGCTTATTGAGATGTGGATCACATTATTCCTTGATCATGTTAATTGTTTGGATGTAAAGTTGGTGTATATTGTGCTTCCTATGTTCCCCCCAAATGTTATGGATGAGAAAATATGGATGTTACCCCCAGAACCACTCTATGATAGATGATGTTGTATCAAATGTTGGAGCATCATCTAAATGTCTTCAGTTTTGAATATATATTTTATTTCCTGGAAGTAGAAGTGAGTGTGAATATGTAATTAGTCTGGATGATCTAGTGTGAGTACACAATTCTAACTGACTAAACTGGTAAGTACTTTGACGGGAGACTCAATACTTATTAGTATGCAACCTGAATGCCAAACCACTTATACTCTGTCAGGAGCTGAGTATTTGTCTGATGAATTCATGGTATTTTGTGAATGAATATCAATATTAAAGTTCACTATGATCTTCACAATACTATAATGTGTGGAAATGTTATCTAGTGATTATTCGAAGAGCTGATTCAAACTAAAGAGATACATACATATGTTGTCAAATGTCTTAATGGGAGCTGGATATTTGTGATAAATATATGGAAATCTGAATCAAGAAAGAGAAGAAGTATGTGATGAATAATGAAGAATGTTCTACATGAAGATGTAACATCACAACTTTTGAAGACACTAGAGATTGAAGAAGGCAGATAAGGTTCAGTCTTATCTTTTGAAGACGTATCATTGGTTATACGCATGGTTAACTATATGGTTTCTTCTATTACAAGTTACAGAGTTTGGCAATCTTAATCTTGTGTAGCAAGCAAACTAAGGATTCCTAATTTGGAAACTGTGGAAAATTCCAAATAAAGAAGACTTCAATTATTATGAGGACCAACATCCAATATGCCCTTATAACTCAGGGGGAGTAACAATTCATGGTAAGCCTCATTTTGGAAGCTAAGAGGGAGAAGTGCTGATGTTAAATTGGAACATTTGCTAAGTATGTGTACAACAGTGAATGTCCTATCTATTATTTAGACATATATTCTTCCTGAAGGTAATATGCATGCCAAGCAGCTATTGAGGGGGAGATTGTTCATTAGCTGATGTGAAGGGGAGTGTATACTGCTATATGTTGAAGTGACATAAAGTCTTGAAGATGCAATTTTATTATAATCTCAGAACCAAAGCTGATAGGTTCTGTAGTAAGGTTGACGGTGTCCCAAATAATGTTGTAACATCATTGTTGATGATAGTCTGTGGAAGAGACTTGGGACTATGGATCTTGATATTCTATCACCTCATTTAGAAGTGGCAGTTTTATCTTTGGTTTAGAATAAGAAGATTCTAATTTTGTTTAGAGTAGTATGCTCTGGCAATGCATAACTATTATTCTAGTTTTAATATTTTACTAGTATCAACAACTACTAGTAAATGTAATGTCCAGAAGGAGGAATTAATCAACATAGTTTCTCAGATATTTAAAGTATCTTTTTCTTTCCTTCACTTGTGTTGTGCTCTCATGTCTTTTGCTCGGATATGGGTAAGTTTAGAGTCTGTGAAGGTTATGTTTGTCAACTTGTGGCAAACATAGGAAAAGGTTAGTGTTTAGATGTTGTTAAGTCTGAGGTCAATCCTTGCAGTTGTTTTTGCAAAGATATTGAATATGATATCCTATTCTGAGTCTGTTGGTTCTTGCATTTTCTGCAAGTATTTTTGTTCTGTGTCTTGTTTTTGAGTTATGAACAAAATTTGTGTCTTGTGTTCTGATTTATCCAATATAGAGGTCTGGTTCTCTATGTCTTTAAATGGATAGTTCAAGTGTTTGTTTATGTTAGTAAGTTTCCTCTTGTACTCTAAAAGAGGATGTTGTGTCAATCTGTGTCGTAGCATAGTTCTCAGTTTGAGGGGGAGTTTTTAGTATCTTCTTCCTCATATGCATCATGGCCTCAATTTTTCTCCTTCTTTCTAAAATTGGTGCCTATAATGTTATGTTCCCTGTGCTATAGTGAGTTCTCCTTCAACAAGCCTTTGTCATATTATGGATAAAAAGGGGGAGAAGTGGTTATGTTATGGTATCTCTGAAAAGAAACTTTTAAGGGGGACAAACCTTGTGTGATATGTGGGATCCTTAAAAGAGAGAGAACATTGGAGTTAGACCTGGCAAAATGATGTCCTAGTATGATGTCTCAACATCACAAAAGAAGACTGAAGACTGTCACTTGTAAAGTTTAAAATATCATAAATAGTGACTACTGAAGACTTCTAAATTGCTGCTAATGGATTAAATTGTTTAAACCCTTGTATATTTTATTATGCTAATACATAGGTTATGTAAATTTGTTTTAGCCAAAATAAGCCAAAGGGGGAGATTGTTGATTGTCTATTTTTAGGATTGACTTTATGTTTGGTAAAACTAATACAACAACAATAGGTTAAATAAGATTTATAACTTATAAGGAGAAAGCAGGTTGAAGTTCTATTTAATGAAGAAACATGTTATGTTGAAATGTTTAAACATCTGGAATAACATGCCAAAGAGGATGTCGTGACATCAGACATCGGACATCATGCTACTAAACTGTCAAAGTTTGTTACAGTTCTGTGTTAAATTATGCATAATATTCTGGAAATATTATGCATCATATGTGGCGTGTTTGTGAAAGTATATGTGGAGGTCCAAGAGCTAAAGAGAAAGATCAGTAAGGACCTTGATTGTAGCAGAAGTTATCTGCTTGTTTATCTCTACAAAAAATTTGTTACTGTAGAAGTTTGTTACAACTTATGTTGTTATTTTGAAGGCCCAAATCCAGTTGTGTAATAGGTTATAAATAAGCAGTTGTAACCTAGTTTTAGCAAGCTAGTCGGTTGTAGAAAGATGTAGTCTTTAGGGTTAGCCATGTAAGTGAACCATCCAGATTGTGGGATGGTCACTGATTTGTGCCTCAAAGCCTGTAGGAAAGAGGTTTATTTTGCTCACTCAGAAACTATGAAGCAATGAGTATAGTTGTGTCATCGGAAGAAGCTGTGAAGCAATTCCAAGTTTGGTTTGTGTCACACGTGTGACTGTTTTGTAGTGTGTTTTAAGTGTGGTATCTTCAAACTGTTTTAGTTATGTTTGGAGTAAGGTATCTCCAAGATGATTGTGCTAGGAGCCAAGCAGTTGATGTAGTTGTTGTGGTGATAGTGACTTATAAACATCATTGAGGTGATTGGAAGTGAGCGGAAGTTCTCATATATAAGTGTGGTATCTTAGGTAGATGGGTCATTGGGTAGTCTGATTAAGTGAGGAGTATAAAGATAAAGGTTTCCCTCTAAATTAATACTGCTGATAGTGAACTTCATTCCTGGCTTTGTATTCCCCAAGATGTAGGTTGGTTAGAACCGAACTGAGTTAACAACTCCTTGTGTTCTTTTGTTTCCTGCATTGTTAATTATATGTTTCTACCTTGTCTGTTTTATAATGTCGGATCAGATGTCACGATATCCTGAGTCTGATGACACCAGAATTTCAACATATCTCAAGATCAAACTTTATTTTATACAAAAATATTTCCCAATATCTCCAACTCTATATCTTTGAATCACAAAAGTCTAAAGTGTTTAGAATTATCTCTCCATCGACTTAGATATTTAGAAAGCTTTACGAAATTCTAAGAACAAAACCATAGGAATTTTTTCCCTTGCCTCTAAAAATTTTCCTATAAGATTTCCACCTCCTCCCTTTATTTTTCAAACTACAATCTAAAGAAAGACATTAAAAATAAGAATAATAGAGAAACAGATTTATATGAGAATTATTTGTGCTACCTCCACACTTGTACTTGCCACCCCCTAAATATGGCGTTTTTATCAAAATATCCTCAGAAAATACTGAATATTTAATGATTGTTGGTACATATAAGAAATTTCGTAGGGAACACTGAAAATTTTGTAAGGTTTATCATTTTTATCGTGTTAGATGTGTCATACCGAAAATTCCAAATTTTCGATATCAGATATTTTATATTTCCAGAATACATAATCAGTTAAAATCCTTATCGAAAAATTTAAATATACGGTATGTAGAACATATACCAAAAAATTCAAAAATCCGAAACCGAAAAAATACCGGATATTTCAAATTTCCGGTATGGCTTCAGTACAAAAAATAACCAAAAATTTTAAATTTCCGATATTTTTTCGTATACCGGAAATTTCAAATTTCCGATAATACTGAGACTTAATTTTTTAAACTTAAAAAATCATACTTGAATAAAATTTACCAGAAATATAAAATTTTCGGTATTGATTTTATATAAAAAATTTGGAATATTTCCGGTACGTATAAAAAGTTTCCTAAAATTTATCGGATTTTTTAAATTTCTGATAAATTGCACCAAAAATTTGGAAATATCCGATAAATAGATACTAGAAATTTGTAAAATACATAGAATTTTAAGCATGCGCCAAAAACAAGGTATCGAAAATTTGGTCTGAGGCACCGAAAATTTACTTTTTGTATAAATTTGGTAAGAGTAAAATTTTTTTTTTCCAGAAAAGTGAAAATTTTGGGTAAATAATTTCAGGGATGTTTTAGGAAATAAGAGAAAATGGAGGGTGGAAGATAAAAAAAGGATGGTAGGAAAAATCTTCCATTTATATTTGCTAAAACCCAATGGAAATTAAAGGGCCCAAGGGCCTAAAGTGTAACACCCATTTTTAAATTGTTTATTTTAGAAAAAATATCTATTTTGGTCTTTTAAATATATATTTGAGTTTATATTAGTTCCTTAATTTTTGTTCGTGTTAATTTGATTCCTTAATTTTTAAAATATTTTATTTTAGTTATTTTATTTAATTAATAATAAAAAGCCTTAAAAATTGATTGTAAATATTTTATTTTAGTTATTTTATTTAATTAATAATAAAAAGCCTTAAAAATTGATTGTTTAATTTGGTATGGCAGAACACCTCCTTCTAAATTCGGTATGTGGCATATTTCTTCATTTGTTCCTAAGCATATAACAAACTCTCCTTTAACTATTTAAGGGGCTTCAGCTCTACTAAAATCTCCCCAGGTTTAAACATAGAAATAGAAGGAGGTGTTCTGCCATACTCAGGAGTTACATCATCAAATCTTGCAGTATTTTAGAGAACTCAAGATCAGTTTCAACATCATCATTTAATGAAGCAAAATCAGGCCACATAGCCTTAAGTTAGATCCAAGTTATCCGATAACTCTTCATCTCTTCTGGACAAAGCGTTAACTATTAAGCACGGACTCCACCATAGGGACACAATACCGATATTTCGACACTAATGATGTCAAAAACATGAGACATAAACACCGCTACATATATAAATTTATTTAAACTTCATTGATAAATATCCTAATAGAAAATACTATCCTTAATTTTCATTAATAACATTACTTTAATAGATGTTGAATTCTTTTAGACCTGTGTTACATTTGTCTTAAAAAATTATAAGGTGCGTTGAAGCAAAATAAAATAAACAAAATTCTTTTTTAAGACACTTTTCTAAAATTGTCCAGCAAGTGTTGTTTAAGTTTCATATGAGTGTCAAACACTAATTTAAAGAGTATTGAAGAAAAGAAAATAAATCATGTTTTTTGAAAATATTTGTCTGATTTTTTTGACACTTGTCTAATTTTTCAACACATGTTGTACGAGTGTTATATAAATATCAGATATCGCAACACACCAACTCGTAGAGGTGTCCATACTTCTTAGATCATCAATCGCATATCAGACGCACAAATTCTAATAACCTAATAACTTTGTCATTTGAGTAGCAATTCACTGATCAATTAAGAAGTTGAGGCTCTTTTGGTCACTATGCACCATGAATTTCTTGCCTATTATATAAATTCTCCAATGTTGAATAGCCAACCCCAAAGCCATCAATTCTTTTTCATTAACCAACTTGCTCAAAGCATATGAGGCTAAAGCCTTGCTGAAAAAGGCTATTGGCTTGTGCTCCTGCATAATACTAGATTACTAGGCTTCTTGAAGAAATTCTTGATAAGGCATTTACTAACGAAAACATACTTAGTTTCAGAGAGCTTAAATTCATTTCCAAGTTAAAAAGCAAGTTTCATTTAATATATATTCAACCTTGATTATACATGTATACAACAATTACTCCTGCATTGCCAAAGCATGCTCAAGTTCAACCTCAACTTCACCCATTGTTGGCCATTCATTTGGTTCTATATGTTGGAATAAATTTAAATGCATTTGAAAGTTATATTTTCTTGAGATTAAAAAAGTCCATTCCTTAAATCTACACTTCCTTGAAAATATCCAGCATTTATCATATAACATTTTCTATGTAGCATTTATATCTTTGTATTTTGAGTCTCTATATATAGAACTCATTTGTATCATATTTTCTAAGGCAGTTAAGTAATTCAATATACAAGAAGAGGTTGTAGTCCCCAAAACACCACCTCTAGAAATTTTATCTTTGTTATTGTCTTGTTTCTGTCTTCAAATTGACATCAGACACTACACCAAAAATAAGTTTTGGCATCACCTCTACGAAAGCGCTTTTAAGAGAAAGCGCTTTCATAGGCCTTAAATAAGTTTTGACATCACCTCTACGAAAAATCTTTTTAAAAAGCGCTGCTAAAGGCCTTAGAAAGATCTCATCTTAGAAAGCGCTTTTGAAAAGTGCTGCTAAAGGTTAACCTTAGAAAGCGCTTTTCAAAAGCACTCTTATATTTGGCCTTAAGAAAGTGCTTTTAAAAGCGCTGCTATAGGCCTAGGATACGAAAGCGCTTTTAAAGGAAAAAACGCTCTTATATCTGGGCTTTAGAAAGCGCTTTTAAAAGCTCTTTCATAGATAATTTTATAATTAAAATTAATAAACTCTATACTCACTCATTCTTTCATTCTCATTCTCAAAAAACCTTCGACCGTCCCTGTTCATCTTCATCGCTCTCACCGTCTCCATCTCTGTCTCTCGCCATCGTCGTCTATGTATCTCGCCGTCTCCGTCTCTGTCACCGCCTCCACCGGAAACCTCCGTCTCCGTCTCTGTCGCTGCCTCACCGGAAACCTTCGTCTCCGTATTTGTCTCTGGTGAGTTTGTTAGGCTGATTTTAGTTTCTAACTTTCTAATCTGTTATAGTTTCACCCTGTTTCTGACTTTCTAAGTTATTTGCTGAGTTGGGTATTAATTCCCACGATTCCATCTCTCTTTTATTTCTATTTTGTTTTTTGGGTTAGGAGCTGGTTAGTTTGGAGCTTTTGTTGTTAATGATCTTGGAGGGAAATAAATTTTGAAAGGGATTCTAACTAACTTGGGAAATTTGGTAATTGGTTTATGGTGTAGGTTAATTGTTAATTATAGATAGTGGCTAGTGTTGCTACGGTAGAGCGACAAGCAAAGAGTTGGTATTATTTTCACCGGGTGATATATACCGGTTAGGTTATATCGTATTGTGTCCACAGAGATTGGTTATTGATTCGTCGTTCGACAATTCTACCATTAATGAGTTTGAGATTAAAAGAAATGAAAATAAAAAACAAAAAGTAAATGAACAAAAAGTATAAAGGATAGACAGTTTGTCTGGAACGAATGTAAACTACCCGTCACAGACTTAAATCTACCACTCATGTCATACTCGGCCTACGATACTCGTCCGTGTCATCACATACCTCTCACAACCTTGGCTATTTCTAACCTAAATTGAGAATCCTCCCGAATCATCTCAATAGTCATTTCTGGCCTATCTCAACAACACGAAAGTTAACTGCGTCACCTCCATACCCATCTTTGGCATACTTCACCAACGCATAGGCATTAAGTTCAGATACTCTATAGTGAATGTCAGCTCTAAACCCACTTCTAGAATTCAGAAATTAACAGATAACTATCCTAGGTACGAATCTAAGAAATCTATCTCTAGTAAAGCTCATATCCCTAACATCGGAGTTCCTCTTTCCACTAACATCGGCCCTATTTCTCAGATCGGAAGACTCTAAGCAGCTACTACATCACTTGCATCCACACTCTCCCCTAACTTGGTAAAAGGAACACTATCTTTCAAAGGCCAATTCAACAATCTTTCGAACTCTTCAATTGTTGGAACCATCTGGAAATCTTGGAATGTAAAACACCTCAGAGAAGGATCAAAGAATTTCACCGAAGCTTTCAGAGCGTTGTGATCAATGTCAATATCCAAAAGCTCTAAAATCCACCCATATCTGGTATGAAAGTTGTTCAACTGAGCATGCTTCACCTTTCCCCTAAGCCTCAACAGTATCTGAATGTTTGGAATTTTGAAATTGATGTGAGGATTGTTTTTTCTGTCGGAATCCATTGCACAGTCTGATTACTTTCAAGAATGAGTCTTTTAAAGATACCTGAAAATGGCAACAAATATGATGAAACATGAATGATTAATGCAACAATGAAATGCAAATGAGTTAAGCTGGGATCCAATAACAGTGTAGATCACATGATAAGTCACTGGTTGGTCGGATATGGTTTCGACGCCTACCCAACAATTTCCCAAACAAGGTTGGTTCTAATGTTCTTTTGCTAAATGTTTGTCGGAGTCTCAGATCCCCTTTTAAAAATATTATTGCCATGACAATAGTATTTTTAAAAGTATACTCCAAGAAACGGCTCTTAAAGGGATAATCAAAAACCTTTGAGCGGTTGGTCTCAGTTTTGGACATCCTAATACTTAGAGTTGTAGGCCATTTGTCTAGAAATTATTGTCCCGCACTAGCATACGGTGCAACAATCCCCTTAAAACGACCAGCTCTAAGTTGTGGTCTTCACGTCGATCCAAGGAACACGGATGTCCAATGGACCTAAGCCACTCAACCACTCTAAGCTTAATGTTTCCTAGAAGTCTGGGTATTGGGCTTATCTATGAACCATAACCAACAAATGCCCCAAGATCAAAATACATCAACAGTATAGTATACAAATAAATATCAAAGCAAAAAAAACAAACACACATGCGAAGAACTAAATTAGGGTTGACTCGCTTAGTCAAAATAACTTTAAAAATATTCCCTAGTGAAGTCGCCACCTAATTTTATTTATTCTGAAAAGAACGAGAAAATATAGATAAAACTCCATAGAAACGGATAAGGCGGTCTACGACCAAAAACATGGAATCGGGAGTCGGTTATGTAAGGGGAAGGTATTAGCACCCCTTACATCCATCGTACTCAATGGGACCCATTTAGTTCTAACGCGTTTGCGTGTGTGTTTATTGCTAAGTTATGAATTGAGATCAAAAAATAAAAGAAACGAGGTTTATTTATTATTATTTTGAGTTTGGCACGGTTTAAAACCGTGTGCCTACGTATTCTCTTGTGCAATAGGAAAGTCAAAACTCCGTAGTTCCTCTCAAAAAGGTTTTAAGTTTATTGTATTTATTTTATAAGAAAAATCGTGCATTAGACATTTCAAATTCTTGAACTTGGACTTGTTTTGTTTGTTTGAAAAGCTTAAGTCCTCGTTCGTGTTTGAAATGGCTATTGCACACTCTTTGTCAGAAAAGAGTTTGATGATCGCATATGAGCGAGAAAAGGATTTTTGAGTGAGTTGAATTGATTTTAAGTGGGTGAAAAGTACTGAACAATAGGACTAGCATCCTCCGATTCAAATACTAGAAACAAGATGAGCTCAATGCCCAACGAGTCGTCTATCATCCCAAAAGTTTTCTTATGAAAGAGTGAAGTGAAACAAAGTTCACGTTATTAGGAATCTTTAAACAATTGGACTAGCATCCAACGACTTAAAGATTCGAAGTTCATTTTTTACAAGTGTTTAAACAATTGGACTAGCATCCAACGGTTTAAGTACTTGAGTTTTATTATGAAAGAAACTTGAAAATGCACTCAACGTTGGATCGAAGTTTGTAATTTAATTATGAAAACGTCTTAGAACTCGATGCGTTGCGTGAGAAATGGAGTCGGGTTATGGTTAATTAAGTATATGGACTTAATCAACCTCGTGAGGATAGGTGCTCCTATCCCCAACCATGAGACCCTGGTGCATGGAAAATTGGTATGTACACCAATATTGTTTTCGGGTTATGATTGATTAAAACAACAAGGACTTTAACCAACCTCGTGAGGATGGCCATGCCCATCCCCAACTATGAGACCCTTTAAGAAATCGGCATATGAGCCAATCGAGGTGGAATCAGTTTAATTTAATTTTAGTTTGTGTGTAGAGTGTACAATGGTGAATAAATACTGAATGAGTAAACAGACAAATGTCACACAATACAATCGGAAATTTAAATAATTATTAGAAACAATTTTTTCTGTTTGATGAAAAATCGACTAATAGTTTAATCGATGGATCATCAAATAAAAACTATCAGAACCAATCATTATTTAGTACATCGCAACAAAAATATTATTCGCATAAAAATAAATTATTGCAGTGATTCTGGACGATGCAAAAAGAAATCCATCTGAACTTGACTATTCCGAAAAAATTCGTCATATGCTGGCAATCTGGTGCGTCGGATCTCTCTTCTCCAAAATACTCCAATGGCCCAAGTGATGTTGTATTTACCAAATACTTATATATTTTCTTTTGTATATATATTTTTTTAAAAAACAATTAAAATATTTATCTAAAAAAAAGGGAAAGAAATAAAAAGAAAACCAGGTGGTGACACTTGTCACCACCAGACCTAGACACCCAAAATAATATAAAAACTATATAACTTAACTAAACTAAATAAATAATAAAAACAAATTTATATTAAATTTAAAAAAAACAAAATGGGAACATATGTTTTTCTCTCTTGTTCGTGTTTACGCGTCTCTCATCTTCTCCTCACGCGTCTCTCATCTTTCTCCTCTCGTTCCTCACCCGTGCCCACGGTTAACCCAGAAACCCCATGGATTCCTATCTCTCTCGTTCTCACACCGAGCTCTCACCGTCTCTCACTGTTTCCCATCGGAAACTGAAAGGGCCGCGCCAGAAATCGCCTCATGGCGGTTCCGGCGGCGGCGTGGTCCATAACCCTCATATTTCACGTTTTTACATGTTTCTGACTCTTCCTACTTTGATATCTGTGTTGGTTTTTGCAGATACGTAACGAAATTTGGGCGAAATCCAAAGGGGGTTTTTGAAACCCTAGACCTCTGAGGCGATTCCGGCGACGGTGAGAGTACCCGAGCCTTGGAGACGCGTCAATGGTGAAGGATTGCTTTCTGAACTCATCCGGGTGAGACCGTTCTAACCTCTTTTTTCTCTCTCTCTCTCTCTCTCTGTATTCAGAACATGATTTCTGAAAACCTAAACTCTGAAGATGTTTGGGGGAAAATGATGTTAGGACGTTTGGTTGGCTTTGTTTTCTGTTGGCTTCGAACTGTTTTTTGTGTTTACAATTTTTGGGTTTAGAAACTGTTTAGAACAGATGGTGTTTGGTCATCTTGGTTGTTAGAACAGATAAGGTTTATGGTTTTTGTGGCTTGTTAGAACAGATGGGGTTTATGTTTCTGTGGCTTGTTAGAACAGATGGGGTTTATGTTTTTGTGGCTTGTTAGAACAGATGGGGTTTATGTTTTTGAAAACTTTCCAAAACAGATGCTTGTGGTCTTTGCTATATCTCTTTTTTTGAGCAGATACCATCCTTGACTCTTTCTCTCTTTTGGAACTGTCTTAACAGATATTACACTTGCTTTGCCTTTCCTTTTTCTGCTTGATATCTTAAGAACAGATGCTGGTCTTCTCTCTTTTTCTAGTACTGTGTTTTAAGAACAGATGTATGCTTGCCTCTTTGTCATTGGTACTCTCTTAGAACAGATCCTATGCTTGTCTTAGGTAAACATCAGATTTTCTCCTCTGTTGCTATCATCATTGCTGGTTTTTTACCCCTTTTCACCTTAGGTGAAAAACTTCTTTGGAACCAACACGTTCCCCTTTTATGATAAAGCTGCTGTTGTATTTGCTTGCACCATTTGGTTTACTTTTTTGGGCTCTGCTATACCTCCTGCTACTGCTGGTGCTAATAACCATATTCTTGTTTTACTTGCTGATGTTGTTGCCTTTGTATTGTGCTGCCTGTTGCCTTTGTATTGTTGGAGTAACTTGTTGGGATTATTGAACTGTTGGATTAGGGATTAACTGTTGGATTGAACCGTGATGAATAACTGAGTTTAGGCCTTGTTTGTGATCCGAATTAACTCGTGATTTGCAAATAGGCTCACTTTTTAACCAATGGTTAATCTTGAACAAGATTATGAGGATTGGCATTCTAAAACCTGATTCCCGCCAGAAATACCTAATGATGAGTTCGAAACGAAATGTTTCCTTTGGTTCATATTGATGCTCAATTATAATTACTAATCCTGTTTCTTTTTGTGTTTTCATGTAACGATGCGACGAAGACGGAGACGGTAAAGAAGGCAGCCCGGATGTGAAGAAAAGCTCGGAGGAAACAACGATTTGCTCGAACAAACCTTAGAAACTTATAGCACTAGAGTAGAATTAGGATATCTTTGAATTTTTTGTAGCTTTGTAACTCAAAATTGTAATTTAATTCCAATGAAATAATAATAAGAATTTCTTTTTCCAACATTGAACTTGTAATTCCAACTTTGTGTATCTTGAGACGAACGAATACCAACTATTGCATAGCATTTTGATCGAATGAAATTCATACAAAAAGAACGGAATTAATCCTAGCCCGAGTACCTTTGCTTGAAATGAGTAACATCCAATATGAATTGAATAACTTCTTGTAACTATATTTTTTTGCTAGCAAATTCAAACACCAAGAACGACATTTTTCCTTCCATCGAATTTAAATTCACCAAGTAACAAAGAAATTCTTTTAAAATTTAAATTCTAAAATAAATAATTATTTTTTTTGAATTAAAATTCCACAAAAAACAAATAACTCCTTTTCGGACATATAATTCCAAACAGTTCCTTTTGAACCAAAAATTCGAAACCGTTCAATTCAACCTCTTGAATTTTGAATTATTCTCAAATTGAATCAGTAACAAATAAAACCTTCCTTCAAAACTCAACACAGTTTTTTTTTGTTGAAAATTTCCCAGTGGAAATTCCTCTGAAGCCACAATAAATGAACATCTATGCTTGAAGCAATGAGGTAAAACAAAGGGGAAATTATGGGGTGCGACACCAAGCTACACAAAATGTTTTTGCAAGTTCTTGGATATTTTGTAAATCTTGGAACAAGATCTACAACTTTCATGTTTTGAGTTTTTCTTGAAATAAAATGGATCTAGGTGAGAAATGGCCATGAAAATGGTGAAAAACATGTAAAAACATACTTGAAACTTTTCCAAAGTGTTAGAAAATTTTCAAGTTTTGACTTTTTGTTGACTTTTTTACACATCATGATTTTTTATGATCATGATGGATAATTTGAAATGATTTGATGATAGAAAAAACTTTGAATTTAAAAAATTTAACCAAAAGTCATAGTTTGACTGATCTTAATAGTTGACTTGTTTTCAAATGATTCAGAATTTCTATGAGAATAAAAAATGGAATTTGAAGATGTTTTGAACCAAGAAATTAGGTCAAGATGTTGCATTATGATTTTGAGATCATTCTCCAAGCAATTATGTCATTCCTTGATCAGAAAGTCAATGATACACCATCCTCGATCAAAATCCTAATTGGTCGATTCAAGGTAGATCTTGAGGAAATGATTGGAATTTGAAGATCAAATGTTGAAGATTAATGAAGATAGATCATTATAAGTGAGTGAATACTCAAACCCTAATTGATCATATCTTGAACAGATGAAAAGTTTGATCAAAACCCTAATTTGGCTCAAGGAACATACACAATCTATCTTGTGCTGAAATTGTTAATGATGTAATGATGCACATATGAATGATATGTGCTGGTATATTAGGTCAAAAATTGGGGTATGACACCTAAGTCCTTGCAATGGTTAGTGAAATGTTATGATGATATGATATCATGATGTCATGCTCAAACAAATACAAACACAATCAATTTACACAATAGCCCTAGGTTTAAAGGCTTGGATGAGGTCTATAGGTGTATAAGATTTACTACAGTTAAGTTGGATCAACCTGTCTTATAATAGTAACCGGGTTCTAGGAATCTCATATAATGAATATTTCTCACAATCAAAAACATCCCGAAAGTCGAATCTCAACGAGCATAGCTTCGAGTATCAACCAACTTCATTCTGCATCAAAGACGACTATCTCGTTGCCTTCTAATTGCCAAGATGGGTCAATCAAGGTTCTAAAATTCTAGTTAGGGTTGATGACACCATGTAGAAGAAAAATGTTTCCTCAACTGGACTTAAGGAACATCAGGACATCCAAAGCGTCACACTAACTGTAGCCATCATTTTAATCATGTCGGGCTACGTCGTACAATCTCGATGATCTATTTCTACTTGCCTAAGGAAACTTGGATCTGGGTGTAGGATCCTCACAAGTGATAATACCCAAGCAAAACACTTAAAATTAAATCAAACAAAGCAAACAATAAAATCAAGTAAAAGTGATCTAAACCCTAAGGTAACCCCTCTTTGAGTATTCTCCCCAGTAGAGTTGCCAGTTCTATAATATGGTGGGAGAACTAACTTGGTTGTTTTGTGTTTTATCGCAAATGTTGTGGTTAGCAAGATTCGCCACCAACTTTTCTTTTATCCATTAAGAAAAGATGAAAAGAACAGGAAAGACCTTTGATAGATTTTGGGTTCGAGCGTTAAGTTATGAAAAGGGAAGGTGTTAGAACCCTTTTCATCCGTAGTTATCTACGGGCTCTTAATTGCTTAACTCACTTTTGAAAACTTTCTTTTGTGTGTGTGATTTGTTTGAAAATATTTTTACTTCAACTTTGTAATGATTCTTGTGTCAGTCATCAAGAATGTATACGAAGTGTTTGAAAATATTGGTTTGAAAATGTGAGGTGTGAAAAGTATTTTGTTTAATGAGCAAGCAATTAAGAGTTTACCCACTCAAAGGTCGTTCTCGTTATTTTCCTCCTCCTTTCGGGATAATGCTACCCATACCATTAGTTGGTAGGTAACCTCATCCATTGGATGTAAAGGGACAGACGTAGGGTTATCGTATGGTCATTGAAGGTAACATTGTAAGAATACCTTAGCAACTTCGTAGATACTATCATCATTTTGATCGTAGGAAACATCGAGGGACAAGATCATCATTTCGTAGGCAACTTAGAGGGTCATCGGGGTACTATGATCTTTATACCAAAGGGACTATAATGATGTTATTCGTAGGCAACTTTTGCTAAGATATCCCTACGTTCGAGGGACATGACCATTGTGTAAGGCAATAAGAGAGGATACCCAAATGTTGCAAGTGTGCAAAGAGTGTGTTAATTCAAATATTTATATTGAATTTAGGGTTATGATAAGTTATTTTTAGATCTTGCCATACAATCCTATTATCAAACATCTAAGTAGTTAATATTCGTACAGAAAAGTAGAGTGCAAAAATTAAACCTAAGCTATTACATGACTTCGGGGCAGATACATAATAAGGTGTAGAAAGTAAAAGTGTGAGAATTTAAAACTAGACTATTACATCACATGAGCATTTACATAATTTAAAAAAAAAGTGAGGAAAGTAAATCTACGTATTACAAAAAAATAATTGTGCGTCCTATACATCGTTTTCTAGAATTTAAAGGCAAAAAGAATAAATAAATAATGAGAAAAATATTCTAACATCCTAAATATTAAAGAAAAATATTTTTTTTATATTTTTTGTGATTGATTTTAAATAGGAAAAATTAATTCTAATGTTAATTAATAATTAAATACAAGTTAATTAAGAAATCAATTTTAAACCTAATTAAAAATAAAATATTTTTTTATAAAAATATTAAATTAAGGGTTAATAGTCTTCTACCCCCTACCATATGAGCGTGTTTTGATCTCCCCCCTTAAAAAATAATTTTGTTCCCAGACCTTAACAAATAAAGATTCTAGCTCTAAAGACCCTGATGTATTTTTTTAGCAAAGATTTTATTATTTGCCTGTGTGACAATCCACGTGGCTTTTGTTTTTTATTTTTGAATTATTTTTTAAATCCAAGTGACATTTTTAATAATTATTTATTTAATTTTTTTAAATATTATTTTTTTATACATTTTTATAATTATTTTATACATTTTATTAAATTATTTTTATTATTTATTAATTATTAATATTTTTTTAAATAATCAAAATTTTATATTATTCTAAGAAATATTAATTAAATAAAAATAATTTCATAAAATTAAAAAATTAAAAAAACCACTAAAAAAATAAAAATAATTCAGCGTAAAAAAATAAATAAAATTTAAAAAACGTAAAAAAATTAAGTAATAAATAATAAAAATAATTTAATAAAACGTAAAAAACATTATTATCAAAAAGAAAAAATTATTATAAAAAAGTTTAAAAAACATATTGTTTAAAAAAATTAAATAAATCAAAATTAATAAAAATGCCACTTGGAATTAAAAAATAATTCAAAAATAAAAAGAAAAGCTATGTGGATTGCCACATAGACAAAATAATATAATCTTGGCTTAAAAAATGCATCAGGGTCTTTGGAGCTGAAATCTTTATTTGTTAAGGTCTGGAAAAAAATTTAAGGGGGGAAATCAAAACACGCTCATATGGCAGGGATAAAAGGCTATTAACCCTTAAATTAATGTTTGATTAACCTAAAACTAAAAATAAAATATTTTTATGGTTTTTTAAAAGTATTTAAAAAGAATTTTGAAAAGAAATTAAAACAAAATAAGAAAACACAAAACAAATAGAAAAAAGCAAGAAAATTAGTGGTAAAAATAAGGAATGGCCCTGGAGAGTGTTGAACTCCTGACCTCGAGGTCACTGGCTCAAAATTTAGCCAAGGGACCATGCGCATGTGGTGTCTGTATCCTAATCCCTGTGTATTATATGTATTACCTGAGTAAAATCAAGAAAATATATAAAAAAAATACAAAAGTTAGGGATCGAACCCACGCCTTTAGGGGTGTGTTGTACGCCCAAAATTTGTCCTCTTCATTTTTCAATAAAATAATTGGCTTACATTTAATCTATAGGTGAATTGCATGCATATCATTCATTGATCATATGGTGATGAGATTCAGAGCATCTCAATTTGCGAAAGAAAATGTGAATTTCGGCCATTCAGACTATTTTCGAGCCAGAAATTGATATTTTTCGATTCGTATTTTTGACACATGATTTTCTGGTCAGAAGGTCATCTCGGGTTGGTCCCATAAGCTTCAGGATCATTTCGATACGTTCTCCAATTTATCTATTCAGATCAAGAGCTATTCCTTCGGAGAAAAGACTAACGGTTCATTTCTTAATAAAGCGAGTTATGGTTTATTGTGCGTTTCGGGCGCTCCGGGATCCATATCTCTCAACTCGTTGGGTATTTTCTGATGATTTTTGACTGACAAGTCCCTCTTTATATTATCTACAACTTTCATTCATATGTCCGTGAAGAAAGTCTCCAAAGAATTCAATCTTTCAAGTGGGATAAACTGAATTTTATGGTTGAACCGTGTTCTCGGTACGCTAAAAAATTCATAACTCCTAACTGGAAAATTGAAATTGAGCGGGGCCGATGTCTAAAATTTTGTCTCGAAGCCCTCTACGAATTTCATGAATGTTGTAGGTTTCCCGCAAACAAGTATTTTTAATTATCGATTCCACAGGGATTGGTGTATATTGTAGTCTTTCAATAGAAAAGTGTATTTTAAGATGAAAGTAACCAAAGGTTTTGTTTCCTAATCTACTAGTAACATGAATTTCCAAACAAGTAACTAAATTAATTCTTTCAAAAGAGAGTTATGGTTTGGATTCAAGAGAGTTGGAGTTTGTTTTCAAATTATGGAAGCATGTCAAGATTAGTTTCATTGATCTAGTTTCATACATATTCAATTAATCAAGTGATGAAGATAGTAGATGATTTCTATAAATACATATCCTCTCAATCTTGTAGATTTCCCACCAAGATTGTGAATGTTATCATGTTAATCTTTGCATGATCCCTCACTACAACTATTGACATGATAATCATTAAGTTCAATATTTGTAAACACTAACACACAAATCTATCCCTAGCATTTGTTCATTAGTGGATGAATATCTTAGGTCTACTTTTAAGTATTCTTTTCCAAGCAAGACTCAAAGCATAAAGATGAAGAACAAAGATATTCAACTATATTAATCATCAACCATGTTCATACACAAATGGATTAAAAGAAATACATACTAGTTAGATCAACTACCTCTAATCTTGACACAAAAAGAACTTAGCCACTCACTTCCATGGTTGCTTTGCTCTCAAGATTGTTGGTAGAGATGATGAACATGAAGAATCAATATGAAAAACTATGGTTTTTCTTTACAAGTCTTGCCCTAATTTTACAAAGATGAAAAGTGATTATGATGAAGTGAAGTTTCACCCTCTTTACAAGCCAAAAGTCAACTGGAAGTGATGGGTAGGTGGCCAAAAGGTGAAAGCATGGGTCTGTCTTTTTTCTGATTTTCGCAGACCGCGCTAAGCCCGGTTAGTCGCGCTGAGCGCGCTCATGCTGCAACCGCGCTGAGCGCGACCTGAAGCATGCTTCTTCATCCAAAAATTTCTTCAAAAAGAATCATCCCAAGAGCTCTTCAAGTGTCCTTGAATCCAAGCTTGAGAGAATTAATCAATAAAAACCTACAATTAAAAGTAAACTAAGTTAAATAATATATTATGAACAAAAACTAAATAAAAACCTAATTAAACCAAAATATTAGAATAAATACTACTAATTAATTAAAAAGGCATTGTTAAGGACCACAAAATCATGTACAAAATAACTACAATTTGGTCCTTAACAACTCTCCCCAACTTACTTCTTTGTTTGTCCCCAAAAAAAAGTCAATAATCTCACTAAGCAAGAAGAAAGAAAATGTAAGCATGCAACTCACACAAGAATGATGGTTCAAACTCGACATACCCGGCAAAAGCACACATCGATCGCTTCTTCGAAACACAACATGGATATGAATTAAGTTCTAAACACAATATATCAACACATGTAACAAAATAAAAGATATGTTCACACTTGAATCACCTAATCATTTCTTCAAAATTCATGAAGAACAAAATACATATTTACAAAGGACTAAACACTCTCACTAATAGTCATGCACATCGAGAATAATTCATGCATTCATCGAAACAAGTTAAATGACAAAATGGAAACAAAGATCACTAAGGACTTTCAAGGTTGTAACTTGGCTTAGGTTAGAAACAAGGGATATTTAAGTAAAAAGCCATTGAAACAAATTGGGTTAAAGAGTATGAAGAGCATTTCACAACTAATTCCCATTTCCTTCTTATTAATCACAACGTCTTTTCTTTTTCACACAATGATCCTCTTTTTTCTTTTCTTTTGTTTTCTTTTCATATACAAATTTTTCTTCTTTTGTATTTTTCTTTTCTCTATTCTTTTTTTCTTTCTTTAGGATCATTGTGTCATCAATTCTAGGTTCTTTTTGATCTACCTCCCCAACTTCATTTATATCAATCCTTTTTTATTCAAGAACATGCTCTTCAAGGGTTAATCAACAAAAAGGGTTCGTATTCACAAACAAGAAAAAATTTATAGAATGAATTATCATTGAATTTTCAAAGATTATCAACAACTATTAAGTGGCCTACTTAACAATTAGTTGATTTGATAAATTCATCCTACAAATGCAATTAAAGCTCAAAAGGGTTCACAATGATTCACTCACTCACGGCGCCATTTTGTTGTAGGATTTTTCCGCGAACAAGTATTTTTAATTATCAATTCCACAGGGATTGGTGTATATTGTAGTCTTTCAATAGAAAAGTGTATTTTAAGATGAAAGTAACCAAAGGTTTTGTTTCCTAATCTACTAGTAACATGAATTTCCAAACAAGTAACTAAATTAATTCTTTCAAAAGAGAGTTATGGTTTGGATTCAAGAGAGTTGGAGTTTGTTTTCAATTGATGGAAGCATGTCAAGATTAGTTTCATTGACCTAATTTCATATGAATTCTATTAATCAAGTGATGAACATAGTAGATGATTTCTATAAATACATATCCTCTCAATCTTGTGGATTTTCCACCAAGATTGAGAATGTTATCATGTAAATCTTTGTATGATTTCTCACAACAACTATTGACATAATAATCATTAAGTTCAATATTTGTAAACATTAACTCACAAATCTAGTTATAGCATTTGTTCATTAGTGGATGAATATCCTAGGTCTACTTTGAAGCATTCTTTTTCAAGCAAAACTCAAAGCATAAGAAAATAGAAGAACAAAGATATTCAACATATATTAATCATCAACCATGTTCATACACAAATGGATTAAGAGAAATACATAATATTTAGATCAACTACCTCTAATCTTGACACACAAAAAAACTTAGCCACTCATTTCCATGGTTGCTTTGTTCTCAAGATTGTTGGAGGAGATGATGAACATGAAGAAATCAAGATGAAAAACTATGTTTTTCTTACAAAATCTATGCCCTAATTTTTACACAATGAAAGATAATGATGATGAAGTGAAGCTCCCTTGCCTAACACACCAAAAGCCAGCTGGAAA
Source organism: Vicia sativa (assembly GCA_021764765.1). Taxonomy (NCBI): domain Eukaryota; kingdom Viridiplantae; phylum Streptophyta; class Magnoliopsida; order Fabales; family Fabaceae; genus Vicia; species Vicia sativa. Next base: position 10,071,382 of record CM038793.1, on the reverse strand, counting down.
TGATGGAGTAGGTGGCCCAAAAGGTGAAAGCATGGGTCTGTCCTTTTTCTGTTTTTCGCAAACCGCGCTAAGCCCGGTTATGCGCGCTGAGCGCGCTCATGCTGCAACCGCGCTGAGCGCGACCTGAAGCATGCTTCTTCATCCAAAAATATCTTCAAAAAGAATCATCCCTAAAGCTCTTCAAGTGTCTTTGAATCCAAGCTTGGGAGAATTAGTCAATAAAAACCTACAATTAAAAGTAAAATAAGTCAAATACTATATTATGAACAAAAACTAAATAGAAACATAATTAAACCAAAATACTAGGATAAATACTACTAATTATAAAAAAAGGCATTGTTAAGGACCACAAAATCATGTACAAAATAACTACAATTTGGTCCTTAACAATGAACAATCAAAGATCTGATTCCTTACCAATCAATACCAGAATTTTATTCTTTGGAGTTGATTTTGAGACGAACCGAGCATTTTTCATCTGACGCGCGACATTCAGAAAATCATATCTCGCTCGATTTCTATTGAAATGAGATGGGACTAGTGTCAAAATCTTACAAATTCCGTTGGCTTCGATTGTTACAAACATCCCGAGTTCAGATTTTGATCATAAGATCCTCATTTGAGGCAAATTTTTCGAGTGGCTTAATAAAAATTATGCATGTGTCAGATGCTTGAAAAGTGTGCTGAAACTTCAAAAATTTATATATCATCAACCGTTCATCCGTTCGAGTCAACATTTTGCCTTGTTCAAGCAATTTTTCGTTCCAGACATTTTTTGTGAAGAGTCCGAGTTCAAATTCTGCACGAATTTTGATGTTTTGGGATGTTGACGAAAATAATTCGAATAATCACGATTTGGACCTAATCTTGGATCCAAGGCACTCCAAAGCCCAAATTTAGGACCTATAAATAAAATTTTCCTCTCACAAATTGGAGGAGGAAAATCATTTGTCAAATTTTCAACAAAAACTCTCACTTTTCTCTCTCAAGTCAAAGAACAAAAAATCAAAAAAGTGCTTCCTATTCTGTCAACATTGCACCGACCTCCACCCTCAACTTCGGGCTCCTCTCCGGCCAAGGACCCTCCATCGTTCACCTTTTCCCCTATGCCGAGCAGCCGCTTCCCTAGGCGGGCCTCCTCCACGCGCCTTTCGTCCTGTCATGTCCGTCTCGCTCTTCTCCAAGCTCCGATCGGAGCCTTTCTTCATCCGGTCCCTTCTCCTCTCCTTCTACTGGCCGGTCACCACCTCCGGTAAGCTCTCCTTCTCGCCTTGCCCTTGATTCAAGCTCGGTTTTCCTTCTACTTCCTTATTTAGCTCGACAAGGCTTCCAAGCTTTAAATCAAGGTCTTCCAAAGCCTATTTTCATCAATTCTCATCAATTCAAACTTCAATTTCTTGATTATTCTCCAATTCGGATTTGATTCTCTGATTTCAAGCTTCAACAAGTAAGTAGCTTATTTCTATATGCACTTATTTTAAGTAATTTTGTCGAAATAGATTTGTCTTGAAATTGAATTGTTTAATTGGTTGCAATAGCTTTGTTGATTCCGATTCTTAAATAATTGATTGGAAATTGATTAAATTGATCTTGATTTGTGAACGTTATTGTGCCGAGGTGAAGGAAGTTTGTACATAGAGCACACATACACTTGCATGAAACATTTTCTTTGAATTTTGTGCACTTGTATTGATTGTTTGGATCATCAATTGTATGTTCATGCATTAGCTTGCATTTAAATTGAATAATTGGATCGAATTCTCGTGTTTAGGCTTGATTTTAGTAACGCGAAAGCGTGTCGAGGCCTAGTTTTTAGTGCATTTTCATGTGTTAACTTGTGCATTCTTGAGCAATTTAATTGAAGCACTACAGCATGTAGAATTCTTGATTCTTGATTGTTTAATTCACATATTGCACTATGTTTAGATGTGACTTAGGTTGAACGTTCATTTGTTTGCATATTGTAGGTCATTCATTTGCATTTCATGTAGCATTTCATACATAAAAATGCATTAGATACATGAATAAATGTGCATTTTCATGCATCATTTCAATTATAACTTCATTTTCATGCATCATTTAAATTTGCATATCATTTGCACTTCATTTGTGAATTCATTTGTTTAGAGTTATTTGTCTCATGTGTGGATTTAATATCCGATTCTTTTCTCATTTCAAAACCAAAACAAATGAGAATTGGAAATTAAATCGACACATGATTTACCACTTTCCATAAGCCTTTTTAGGCATTTTTGTTCATCAAAACTCATTTTTCTCGAAGGTCCAAGGAAGCAATACTTGTTCCTAACATTTTGGCATGTTTTAAAACTGTTTTTGATGGTTTCAGAACCCAATTTCTAGTGCAACACGCCCAAATGGTGTTGCTGCCCCATTCCTTTAAGGTCCGAAAAATGATGCCTCCATTCGAAATTAATTAAAACCAATCATATTTTTGAGTCTGTTGGCTCATTTACGAGCAACAATGCGATTTTCAATTAATCCCGAGAAGTTGACTCTTTCGCTCCGATTTTGAATAAGTGCTTTCCCAAGCCAATTTTTGAGTTTTTATTTCACTTCTCATGTGCTTATACTAGTGTATTATCTTGTGAATAATTGGTTTTGCGTTTAGTGCTTCTGTTAAAGCACTTGCATAGTTAATTCTGACACTTTGTTGCATGTGTGAGGTAAATTGAGCATTTTTCTTAAGATTTGGGTGTGTTATGACACTGATCTTGATCTTGCACACATGTGTGTGCATCTTTTGTCTGCATTCCTTGGTTTCCACCTTCTTGCAGGTAATCGTATCAATTTGGATGTGTACAAACGCATATTCCAATTCTTGCACACATGTGTTTGCACTCTTTGTCTGCTTGCTTAGTTTTCACATTTCTTGCAGGTTTATCAGTTGTGTATTGACTCACATTCTGATATCTGTGTACGATACACAATCTTTTGTCTGCACCGTCTGGATTGTAATTTCTTGTAGGTTTATTTGATCTACGTCCGATGTGTATTGGAACACATTTCTAGCCGATTTTCTTTATTGCGTGTTAGAAGTACTTGAAGTTTTCTAGAGTATTTCTTGCTTGCTTTTGCTTATATGGATTGTTATCTGTTTCATATTTTCTATACCTTTTTATCGCATTCTTTTATCGCTTTTCTAGAGAGCATGAGAAGTTGGGTTTTACCGTTTTTTTGCCATGAGAAGTAGGAATAAATATGCATGATGGGGCTTCGGTAGGTGGAGCATGTTCAGGAACCCCTCTGGTTTATTTAAAGACCCATTTAGGGAAATTCTTTGCGATAACTGTGTGTGGGTTTGTTTAAAATCCTCTTCCGTGTAAAGGGAGGTAACTTTCAATAAGTGTTTATCATTTGTGCTCGCATAGGTCATGAGTGGTTAGGAAACTTGATATGTCACTGCCAAGCAAAGTCCCACTTTGATAATGATGATATTGATCTATGATGATAAGATGGGTACGCGTAAATGGTTCACAATCAACCCGCACACAGTTATAGTCTGTGTTAGCTCAGCTCACGCGAATTGTGATGCTTTTTTTATCGAGTCAAATAAAAAGTGGCAAGAGTCCCTTATTCTGACTCTCCATGCTTTGTCATGGGGTTCACATTCATATGCTTTGATACCTGGACTCATATGCTCCCCACACTTGGTAATTCATATCATATTGTGATACCTTTCTCCCATAGGAAACTCCTGGTTGACAATGGTTTGTCTCGCCGTTGGCTATGGTCTTCCTCCGAAAGAAGGCTCATGGTTGACTCCAGTATACTCGTTAGCGTTGAGGCTATGGGACTTCTTTATTTTTCCCCGCGCATGTGTGTATCATTTGATTGTGCATTGCATTATTTGTGTGCTTTTGCCAAAACACCTGTTTGCCTCATCCCCTTACATTCCTTGGTCGTTTAACCAAGACGAATCTTAGGATAGCTTCCCTTAGGATCGCTCGACTAGAGTAGTCTTTGAGCTTAGACCTTAGGTTATAATCCATGCATAAAATTAGGGGTATAACTAGTTAATTTCCCTTTATGTTCTCTTATTTCTTTTGCATCCTTGCATGTAATAAAACTAAGACTTGTTTTATTTTCTTTTGAAAATCAAAACACTTAAAAATGGTTCAAAATCCTTTTTCAAGGTAAAAGAAACCAACCTCACTCCAAATCTTTTTGTCTTCATACTTATTTTCTTTGAAAACGTTTTCAATAATAATGTTCCCTTTCAAATCCGAACAAATTGCTAAGCATGTGAGCGGCCGAGCATAAGACTACTTATAGCTGCAACGCCAAGCACGAGTTGCAATAGTGGGGATGAAAAATAGAATTTCCCATAAAAAACATTGCAACCCCCATAAACATGTGAGCCGAACTATAATGCTATGACTTTCCCATTTCATGAGGGAATACGTATGCATCTGGTCATGGGGCGCGATCGAGCAAACTATGTAAATACTTCCTTCTTTTCCCCGTGTTTGTTTTCTTTCTTTCTTTCACATGCATTTCCCTTAGCATAATGCAGATGTAGCGATTAAGCGATAGATTAACACACCCAATAGATAAAAAATAGAAGTGGATATCGTAAAGTACTACGGGTGTGTGGGGTGCTAATACCTTCCCCTCGTGTAACAGACTCCCTTACCCGATCTTTCGGTTGTGAGACTATGATTTCTCTATTTCAGGTTTACTCGATGTTTACCTTTCTTCTTAGGTGAGATAAAAACGTTCGATGGCGAATTCATTGATATTATATCAGATGAGTTTAGTCTAGTTCCTTCAGGGTGAAATGACTAAGTGCACGCGTTTAACCACTGGGGTGGTGATACATCCAATTACAAAACTGGCTTTATAAATATATATGTGAATTTTATTCCCTTAAATCAGATTTAATAAATAACATGCGTGTCAGACCCAAGGTTATTTTAAAGGAAGAATCATGTCATCCCACGCCTGCCCACTAGAGTCAAACAAAGTTAGAGACGTCGAAGTCAACTCCGGACGTCATCTCCGGCAACCTTAAACATTGAAACTGCAAAATAACAAACTTAAATGAAAAAGGAGGCCCTTACCCCATAATTCGAGGGTTGCGAATCCAGTGGTGGTGTTCGTTTGGCCTTAAACATCATGTATCATACATTTCAAAGCTTAACAGTTCATAAACCCTAACAATGGCATCCTACGATTTCGGCATCAAAGCTTGTATGTAATGGTTCTAAATAATCACAAACATTAACATGAACATATATATACAATCATTGAAGTTATTTAAATTGCAAGAATAAAGAGTTTGAGTTTCCAAATTTCTTACCAACCGGTGCAACTCAAAGGAAGCAGTTTTGGGCATGATCTGGCTTGCCTAAGGGCTGAGATCGACTCCTTAAAACCTCAGGATGTTGATTCGATGCTTGGTTTGGACTGAAAAGGCTGCAAAGTAGGTTTTGAATTTGCCCTAATTCTTTGAATTTTTAAGAAATTTTCTTAGGGTTTTTGTGCAAGCTTTTACGTCTCTTTCTGTTGTGGCCTTGTTGTGTTTATGTAGAGGGACAAATTAGGTCAAGAAATATGGAGAAAATATCTTGCATTCTTTAAGAAATATTTGATTGGAAATCATGTAAATTTAATTCTAATCTTGCCAATCTCTTGCCAATCAACCTTCATGCGTTTTTTCCAGCTATCTTGGTCTTGTTTGGACCTCAAGAAACTCAGATCCAAGGCCTTGTGAGCTTCATACATTATCTTTATGTTTTATTTAATTAAATTTGATTTTAAATGAATAAAATAAAAAATAAATGAAATAAACATTAATATAATGCATGGATGGGCTTAGAGGTTCTTCACAATGTTAGGAATATGTTTCAAACCTTAAAACATAGGCCCATTTGACAAAATTTCAAGATTGCTCAATATTTACTTCATACATTTCTTCAAAATGGCTAAACTTGCACCAATCATATCTTGCTCATTTCATAACATTTGAGGATGATCTTTGACTTTTTAGAAAGCTTAATATGTCCTCTAAAACCTCTCTCTTGTTTCATTTTAATTGAAGCTTCCAAGTTCATGTACATTTCTTTGAGAAAAGATAACTTTTTGTTGACTTTTGGAAGGACCTATCATGTCTTGGCCCATATCTCTCAAATGAAGCATTTTTTGGGAAAAACCTATTCGAGACAAAATTGTAGATAATTTAATTTCCTTAAAGATGAGCATTTGATTGAGGAATTTATGATGAAGTATATGAAAGTCATGCTTGGTCAAAATTTAGTTGACATCCCCTAAGAGAACCCTAATTTAGTAACTTTTGACTTTTGATGAATCTTGAGTTTTCTTGATTAATCATGATAAACCCTTGATCAAATGATGAATGTAACTTCAAAATCTTGATTTTGACAAAAAATGATGAAGTTTGACTGCATCTTGACCACAATTGACTTTTTGTCCAGTACAACTGATTTTCAATCATCAGAGCAATTGATTTAGCAAACTTGTGCAGTGAGGCTTAAAACTTGACATGGAGATATTTTGAAACATATGAGACATCATAAAGTCCACTTGAGGCTTTGGAAGTTTAATTTCCTTTGACAAAAGCAAAACCCTAGTGGTGGGTTGATTGCTTAGGAGGAGGTTTGTCTAACCAATCTTAGAGTAGCTCTTTGAGCAATTGAGGACCATATGAACATGAGGATGTACCTTTAACCTCAAAAATGGGAGGGAAATTTTTTGGGTGTAACACATTTTTAACCAAATATAAACTGTTGTTTCTTGGTAGAATTTATGTTGCTTTTCTTTTTCAGGATTTTTATGGAATCTAAAGAAAGTCACGCATCTAACTCCTTGAACTAGACTCTGGAAGAGTTAGTTAGAAGTCAAATTCTAATTGGGGATTTTGGAACTTGTTTGAGTGACATCAAAGTTAAAATATCTAAGTTGAGAAGTTGTATCTTCAAGAATCAAGACTCTCAAGATCATCCATCTGATTTGTTGGAACCAGGGGGAGCTATTGCTCGGATGGTCCTTAGTCAGAAGTTTTGATCTTTCACCAAGTCTGTGATTCAGGGGGAGTTTTCATGTAAAGGTTAAGTAATCCTTACCTTTATCATTTTTAAATTTCTTCTTATGTTATTTAAAATTGTGTCATCAAAATACATAGTTTTGTCATCATCAAAAAGGGGGAGATTGTTAGAACAAGATTTGGTTCTACAATTATGTCTCTGAGTTTTGATGATAATAAAGAGTATGTTTGAGTGAACAATTTTTGTTACTCTAATGTTTGTTGTATTTTTAAGAATAAACAAACAAGTTATGTTTCTGATGAATGGCGTGGCCAAGACATTAGAAGAGAGAATGTCCCGCTTCTAAGCTACAGAGATTCTAATGAACAAGTAACAAGGAAATCTTCAGAAGGCCCTAAAGTTTAGTTACTCTGATACATTCATCCGAAGAAACCAGTCAGGAGATCTAAAGACAGAAGTGTGACTTATGTTAAGATGCTAAAGACTCAAGTTTCAGAAGACAAAGGGTTCTGAAGACCAAGTGCTTGAAGACTTTGAAGATGTGGCTCTGAAGATTCGAAAGACTTGAATTTCTTATGAACTTATGTTACGATACAAGGTTACAAGATCAAGTGCTAAAGACTCTGAAGAACGTGGTTCTGAAGATTCCAAGACTTGAAGTTCTTTCAACCTTAGGTTACGATGCAAGGTTCTTCAAAACCAAGTGCTGAAGTTTCTGAAGAGGAAGATCTGAAGACTCTGAAGACTTGAAGTTTTGATTAACCATAGGTTAGATTCTCCACTTCTAAACTCATGCTCTTAAAAGCCTCTGAAGTGCAGAAGGAAAGAAGATAATGTTAACGTGGAACAATAGTACATGGTACTAACAAACCATTCATTCCACTACCATGAAGGACGAACGCTGCACACGATCTTGTCCCCCACGTTCTTTCAAGCTGCCACAAGTTTCATATTCCAAATGTCTCCTCCAACGTTTACATCATGCATGGAACTATATAAGAGCTTGAAGACTTGAAGAAATAGCTTCTAATTCACGAGGAAATTCTCTTTGCTTAAACACTATTTTTATTTGTAAAAAGATGTAAATTCTTTCAAGTCACTTTGTACTAAAAATATGTTTACATATTAGCTTGTATAGAAGCATATTCATTTGTAAACAAACTTGTTATTAAAATGTTGTTTGATTGTTCCTTGAGAGACCAGTTGGGTCAACTTCTCAAGAAGTCTAGGGTTGTTAGTCTTAGAGGTTGTTAGTCACACACAATTGGTGTATGCAGGTATTAGTCACTGGCGGATCCCCGTGCAAGTGTAATCAGTTTGGTTATATTGGATTGAGTCCTCGTTGGAGAGAGGAAAATCACCTCGGAAGGGTGGACTAGAGTAGCTTGAGGTTTTCAAGTGAACTAGGATAAAGTTTTTGTGTTCTTTACAATTTTCTTTATCCTTCAATCTTCATCAAAGCAAAGCATATTCAAAGGGATTATTTTAGAAGAAAAAATTTTCAAAGTATAAAACCAAATTCAAACCCCCACTTTCTTGTGTTTTTCATGCCTTCATTTCTTACTATGAAGACTACGTCAACTATGCTTTGAAAGGCAAAAAACAAAATTCTCTTTGATAGGGTGGTCTAGGAAACATTGGAGATTGTCTTTGCTTTTGCTTGCAAGGGTGGCATGGACAACACTTTTACTAATGTAGGACATCAATCTGACTGGGGATGTTTCCACCAAATAGGGACAATAATTTATGTAGTGAATATGACATATGTATCATTCCCTTCCCGATGATCTTATTCTCCTTTATGAGTTTCTGTCTTCGATTCAACGACTTTGAGATTATTGAGATTAATCATTTAATGTTATCCCTTTTGCAATTGCATCTAGTGATTTGGGCATTTATCAAGTCTTTTTAGTATCATTGCAAATATATGGGCGGTATGTCGATCTTGACACTATTTTTTCATCTCTTTAAGACCTAAAATGAAACAGATAATCATGTTTGAGGTATAGGTAAGATCTGTTTGAGGTAAGTCTTCAAATTCTTTGAGACTTAATTAGATAGTGTCAAACATTTAAAGGATTGCTTATTTTTTGTTACTCCTCTCAATGAATAAGATCACTCGTAAACGAGTAAAATAGAACTTGGGCCTCCATATATGTGAAAAAATTTATTCTACAAATTATGGAGCCAAAGTCATTTCTTGACGGGAAAGGGACAAGAAAAATGTATACTTGAAGAGACAATTGGTGGCCTTTTTAGGGAGCTCGGTTATGTTATAGTGTTGTTCTTTTTTATACAACGTCAATAAATAAGCTTAAATGGTTTGTTGAGACTTTATTGTTGATGTACGCTAGCACCTAGGAAGATATGAAGGCAAACTTTCGTAAGTTTCATAAAAATATTGCCCATCTCTATTGTTTCCTTGAATACCCTTCTTTTTGACATCTTTCATGTTGGTTATGCATATTCAATGAAGTGCGAGAAAAAAATTCAACTGATGAAGAAAGATTCCTGACCTATCTCTTTAATGGAAGGTACTTCAAATACTCATTATTTTGGGGGATCTTATACTCCAAAGGGTTCAACCAGATAGATTATTCAGCCACGTCTTCCTCAATCTAAATGCAAGTTTGGGATTTGCTCACCTGAGTCGTGGTGGGTTACAATCTATTCCCGTCGAAGCCTAAAGGTTAGGGATGTCTCAATCTTAGTCCCGACCTTGATGAACTTTGAATGGTCAAGATGCTTATTAAACGTCCCCTCCTGAGGTCCTTAGTGGAATGAGTGTTGGATCCAATCGGGTTTCCTCATGTATTGCAAGGTTACTTTAGCTCCAAAGGGTGTTTTTGTGCCCTTACCATCGGTGATTAGAAGAGATCTAGGAACATTTTGGGTTTTCCGACACAATATTTGAGAAGATGAAACTGCATGCTCATGACATGAGATGGAAGAATGAGTCTCGAGAATCTTTGAAGGCATCTTTGAAGGAGTCTCGAGAATCTTACCTTTCTAAGAAGAATGTGAAGTAATTATAAGAGATTTTATATATTACTCATGAATCTTTCTAGAGTGATGTTCATCAAGCAGAGTATTTTTAACCCATTGGGCATGTCTCTCGAGAGCAAGTCAATCTTGACCAAGCAATCGAATATGGGAAGGTGGTTTTTTGTTGATTATTGTGACACGTGTTCCCTTGTTTTTATTTCCACATGCTTGTACCCTGCATTTCTTAGAAAACTTTTAACTAGGCTGGGCATATAAACCGATGAAAGGTTTTGAATAGGATGAGCCTTCAAACCTAAATAGGGTTTTACAGAGGATAACTACGAACCAACTTGATATTTGAATATCAGCCTGATCTCAAATCAATGAAAGCTTTTGAACGGGTTTAGTCTTTGAACCGAACCGATAACTTAGTAACATAAATCCCCAAACCAAAGGTTTTAAAGGGTTTAACTTTGAACCTACATAAATAATATATAAATTTATAATTATTTAACCAAGCTTGAAACAAATATTCCTCGGTGAATTTATAATATTACCTTTCTAGAATTACATAATTGCCTTACTTAGGAAAGACCTTTCTCAAAAGCATTACAACTAAATTTCTAACTGAGAGAAAGTAAAATAAATGTTTTTAGAGAGAGTGGGGAGTGAGATATGAGAGCCCGCGATTATGCAGGTGAAAATATGAGGGAAGAGGCTTATCTTTATAGGCTAGAGGTTGGCATAAAAAAGGAAATCTCTTGGGGCCACAATTGAAGAGCTAACTGATTAGCATAATCCACTAATCAATTGGTTGTCCTAAAATTATTTTATTAGAAATTTTAAAAGGAAAGAAATGATAAATTATCATTACCATTCATTAAGATGTTTTACTAATATTTTAGGGAAAATATTAGTGTTAAACCAATCGATTAAGTATAAGTGTAGATTGATTACTAGTATAAAAAATGCCCATAACTTTTCTAACAGCTCCCAATTAATCTGGTATGACTTCAATACATTTTTCAAAATATTTTTAGTGTGAGTGTGTGATTATTCGTATAACTTTATGAGAAAGCCTTGCTTTTACAATACTTGTTCCCTCAGACACTTCAAGGCAAGCTTTCACAAACTTCAAGACTTGTCAAGTACTTCAATCTTGTAGGCACTTGCATTGAAACTTACTTTGAGAAGAGGCTTGGGTTATATTCCATTTAGGTGTTAATCAAAAGATGATTAAAAAACTCATCAAACCCTATGTCCTAATTACATCTTTAACCACTAGATATGCTTGTGCTAAAGTTGTTTATAGTTGTCATCATAAAAAAATTCAAGAGTTGAGATATTTCTTGATTATTAAACCTGCAAAATATGATTCCACAAAATGTTCCTTAATATGAAAAAGAAACCAGAATCTGTTACTTGGAATGCAATTATGAAAGTTCGTTTTTCTCTTAAAGTGGTTGTGGCATATTCTTGCTCTTGAGAAGGTGAAATTATTCATTTGGACGATTTTATGTAAGTCCCTTATGAAAATATCAATATTGTGTCATCATGCTATGCTCCAGAAGAATCATTATCATAGATACAATCAGGACGGTGAGACTTTGACACCCGAGGCCAAATAGGGTGAGGAGTGGTTTCTAAATTCACATTGCAATGAGAAGGATCCTAAGAATGCGCAGGGATGATACTACATGGTTGAAGGAAGGATTATAAGTATTGATTGATACTACTTATACCAACAATATGTGTCTTCTTTTTGGTAGCCTAACAATTAAGAACTCCATAATTAAGCGTGTTTGACTTGGAGTAGTATTTGGAAGGGTAATCTTATGGAAAGTTTCCTGGAAAGTGTGCGAGTAAGGATAAAGCATCTTTAAAAAATTGTATTAGTTTGTGGGGTCAGTAAGTAATCTTGAAAGCAGTCTGAGGCGTTACAAATGGTATCAGAGCAGACCTATCTCAGTAGGATGTGGTTCGGGGACAAACCAAGCGGAAGATGGTGGGCATGTAACACTTGAGGCCGAAGAGAGCGAGGAATGGTTGCTAAATTCACATAACAATGGGGGATCATGGGATTGTGCTGGGTGAGACAACATGGTTGAAAGAAAGCTTATACAGATTAATTGGTACTACATATACCAATTAGATGCATCTTCTTTTTGATAGCTTAGCGAATACGAACTCTATAGTTAAGTGTGTTTGACTTGGGATAGTATTTGGATAGGTGACATTCGGGGAAGTTTCTTGAAAATCATGTGAGTGAGGATAAAACATGTTGAAAAGATATGTGTTGATTTGTGGGGTTAGTCGATAATCCTAAGAACAAAATATGGGGCGTTACGGAGACAACTCTACATTGCCTGGGAAACTTTGAATTTGCAACTCGCTTTAGGAAATCTATTGGCTTCTTTAGTTCCCTATTCTTTCAACAAGATAATTTATATGATTGGGTTAGACATGGCATCGATGACGACTCTATATTTTTGGTTGCTTGTTGGTGGTTGTGATGCGCTAAGAACAAACATTGTCTTGGGAATGAAGTGATATCTTCCTATACTCTGAAATTCATCCAAGTAAATTATGTCATGGTTTGTGTATGGTCTAGGAACTTGGCATCAATGACATAATGAGTTATTCTTCACTCCAACTCTACTATCAAGTTTATCTCAAAGCTTGTTAATGTTTGACATTACTATTCGTAATTCTTCACAATATTAGAAAACTTCTCTCTATGGAATGAAGAGTTTAAATATTTTATCCTCTTAAAAAGAATAATGTTTTTGCTCAAAATCTAGCAAAAACATAAAACTATAATAATGTAATGTGACGTGCCTGATGTGCAGAACATCATGTTGAAATCATCACTCTCCTAATAACTAATGCTAGTGCGACATTATTTCTCAAATAACTTTCTTTTTTCTTTTCTTTCTTTTCCTTTTTCCACTTGTAAAAAAACAAATAAAAATGACAACAATGGAAACATAACAACAATATTCGAGTGCTATGGGGCCCTCCAACAATTTTCTTACCTGATACGTTTTTAAGTCTTCTAAGAAGACCCCTCCATCAACTACTTCCACTTGAGTCATTTTAAAACCAAATTACCCCACACATTTTTTTTGCTTTATGCAATTATACCAATCCACCCAACAACCATCAATTACGTCTTCATCTATTTTCCACATCTTGATTAAAATAACATTGAATCTATAATGTGTTAGCCCATAGATTTTAAATTTAGACTATTAAAAATTAAAATCACATTATTAAAATTTTCTTAACTTTTTGACATGTTAAAACAATGTATTTTCTTCTTAATTACGGCAAACGGATAAGCAGTTTCTTGTAATCATCATTGTATGTGTTTAAAAGGAAGAAAAAAAAACGTGTAATGGTTTTTTGAAGAAGCCAACTAAATTCAATTAAAGAAAAGCAAAACACAATATGTGTCTAGAAAATTACTATACTAGGAAAGACGTGACAGCAAACCTAAAATGGGAGAATACAGGTGCCACAAAACAATAACCAAACACTCTAGAGGATGTATGCACTCTATTTTGTATCATGAACAATAATGTTATTTTGACATAAAATTTCGATACTAAAATGGGACATGTTGACGTGTATAGTGAACTCTTTTTTTATAGTAATTTTTTATGGCCGGTTAATGATGATATAATTAAGACTAATTTTATAATATGTGAAGCTCTGGACCATATAAATTTACTATTTTATTAATAACTATAATATATAATATTAACCACTTATTTTTGTAATTTGAGATATGTCGAGAATTTCATTTTATTACATAGTCAAAACAAGCATTCTCTTTTCTAAGAGTATGATATATGTAAACTTGTTATTCTTTAGAAAAAAAGTTCTTTAATAATGAAAATAATCACGATATAGTGATGTCAAACATTAATAGATTCTGAGATAAGATTGATAATATAATTGAAATCAGAATAACATATCAGGTCTTTGATATCATGTCCTTAGGCCATATAAAATCATAAAATAATGCCATTAACTCAGCATAAAGGATGTTCAAAAAATCAATATTACTCACAAAACCCAAAACCCAAAACCCAATCACCATCAGTATACGAATCAATCCACTAAAATTTTGTTAGTGTGTGAGACACTTTTATTGAGAAAAAAATGATAAGGAAATAAAGATTATATTATTTACTTGAAATTGTTACAAATTGATTTACAAACTAGTATATTAATTTATATACAACTATCTTGTATACTAAGTGGGCTAACAAACCCTAATTGTGCTTTGACTTGGATTACACAACTTTGATTATATCTAATATTATATCAAATATTTCAACATACCTTTCATAGTCCAAGTTGTCGAACCTAAGCTAGTCACAGTCGATCTGAACTATTCCTAATTTCTTTCTGAAATTTAGGAATCTATCGATCTTCAATCATTTGGTAAAAATGTCGTAAATTATGCTTCACTTAAGTAATTCCTAATTTCAAGTACACCTCAATTTACCTTTTCCCTCAAGAAGTGAAATCTAGCTTCGATATGCTTACTTCTTCCATGCAAAACTAGACTCTTCGCCAGATTTATGGATGACTTATTGTTGATTTGCAACAAAATATTTTTCTTCACTTCAACCTCCATTTCTTCAAGTATTGATCTGATCCAAATGTCTTGACATGTTGCATAGGATTCTGCTATATATTCAACTTCACACGATGGAAATTCAACCACGGGTTATTTTTTCGAACACCGTGAGATTGGGGCACCAAAGACTTAAAAGAAATATCCAATTGTGCTTCTTCTATCTTTCTTATCTCCACACCAATCAGCATCTAAAAAAAAATTAACCACTGCTTCTTTTTCTTTAGAGTCTTGTCGAAATAGAATTCCTTAGTATATCGATCCTTTTAAGTATCTCTGAAATCTTCATGCATCATTCATGCACGACACTCTTCTTGGTTCACTCATGTATTTGCTCACTAATTTGATTGTGAAATCTATATCAAGTTAACTGTTGCACACATACCTCATAAATCCCACAAATTTTTTGAACAATGTTACATCGACTTTTACTTCCTCTCCATGCTTCTCCAACTTCACATTTGGTTCGACAAGTGAGGATGCAAGATTTGAATAATCCATTTTGAATCTCTTGAGTATCTCTTTGAAATACTTCCTTTGATGTAGCACCATACCTTTCTTCGATATTTAATATTCTATTCCTAGGAAATAAGACAATTTTTCTAGGTTTGACATTTCAAATTCCCTTTTTATAAGCTCTTTGAACATCGACAAGCAGTATTTAAGAACTGGACCGGACATCAAACTGGTGAGGGTACTGGATCACTGGTTTATTGTTCGAACCACTAGGTCACTAGTCGAACTGCATGACTAAACCGGGTTGAACCAGATAACTCGATTAAACAGACCGGTCATTATAACAAAACTATAAAGGTATAAATGTTGTTGAACTAGATGATTCAGTCTCTACAAAATATAATTGGCACTTAATATTTTTAAAAATATCATATCAAAAATAAATTCACAAGTTAATAATTTAAATTTAAATTTTAAGCATAAGTATCACATATAATAAAATAGTATAAATTTATAAAATCTAATTGCAAACAAAATATAATTGCAACATAATCTAATTGAATAGTTTATAATAAAATAACTTCATTATCTACTATATTTAGTTTCAAGGAAGAAAATTTAATTATTTGAGATCTCCTTCTTCAATATAAATATCATCATGAACAAAATCAACCGCATCTATAACATTTTATCCGTCAATAATATCATTACTTTATTTTATTTTTTATTTAAATTGTTTATTTAAATTTTTTATTAAAATAATCAAAACGACGTAGCTTTGATTTTTTAACATAAAAAAATTAAAAAAGAAAAATTAAAAATTAAAAAATTAAAAAATTAAAAAATTAAAAAATTAAAAAAAAATTTAAAAAGTAATTCAATCACATGTTTAAGAAAACCACTGGTTTTTCCGGTTATAGCGCTTTACACCAGTTTTTACTGTTTTGCACCGTTTCAATGAAAAATATGATCCAACAATTGAACCAAACCGATTACCTAGCCAGTTCTCAGTTTGACCTGTCCGACCGGCAGGTTCGGTTCGATTTTTAAAACACTATCGATAAGTTTTCCAAGCTATTTCCAGTTACTAGCAAGTCATCGACATATAAGAAGATGATTATTATGTCTTGTGCTACAACCTGAACATAGACACCATACTCAGTCCCGTATTTTACAAATCCCAATTCAACTAAGTATTAGTCAATCTTCTTGTTCCATGCCCTAGGTTCCTGCTTGAGGTAATATAGAGCTTTGTGCAACTTATATACTTTACCCAGTTCTTTCTGAATCACAAACCCTGGAGTTTGTGTGATATAGACCTCTTCGTGTAAAGGGCCATTTAGAAATGCTAATTTCACATCTAAATATAATGTAGACAAGCCTTGGTTGCATGCCAATGCTACCACTGGCCGAACAATATCCAATCTAGCTACTGGAGCAAATACTTCAGAGTAGTCGAGTCATACTCTTTGGAAAAAAACCTCGAGCTACTAATCTTTTTGTATGTCTTGCTATCGACCCATCAACATTGTGTTTCAACTTGAACACCCACTTTACTTTGATAGCTTTTGTATGTGCTGATAATTCGTCTAACTCCCATATGTTGTTTCTTTCCATTGAATGTAACTCTTCAACCATAGAAGACTTCTACTGCTTAATCTTCAAAGCTTCACTATAGTTGACTGGTTCAGCACTTACAAGTAAAGAAAAAGGAACTAATTATTCATCTAGTGTGAATTCATCATCATAAACCACTTCATAATCATGAAGTCTTACTGGAAGAACTCTAGTTTGTTGAGGTATTTGACTTGAGCTAGTCACTCCCTCTTTGCAACTTCGACTATGTTGCGAATATGAGCAACTACTTCGACTAGAATTTTTGCAATTTCTTCGACTTCGACTTCATCATTTTATTCGTAAAAACTCTAGCTCATCAATGGCATATTAATTGCATCATAAGAATTCCAATCCAAGGAAGAATTTTCATCAATCACATTGTCTCAACTTATCACAATCTTCTCATGGATTAGATTGAATAGCTTGTATGCATTTGCTTTATGATATCCTACAAGAATCATTGGTTCACTATTGTCTTCAAACTTACTTCTTCTTGCATCAAGAACATGATTGTAACACATAGAGCCAAACACCTTCAAATGACTTACTAATGGTCATTTTCCACTCCACACTTCTCTAGAAACCTTGTTTTTCAATTTCTTGGTAGGGCACCTATTCAAAATATACAATACAGTCGAAACAACTCCCCCTATAAAGATTTTGGAAAATTATTTTGTTTTAGCATGCATCTCGTTGTATCAAATAGGACTATGTTTCTTCCTTATGAAATTCCATTATGTTAAGGAGTATAAGGAGCAGTTACCTCATTATCGACACCATGTTCTGCATAGAAATATTCAAACATATTGGATGTGTATTCGCCACCTTCATCTGTTTGCAGGAACTTTGGTCTTTTTTCACTCTATTTTTCAACAATTATCTTGAATCTCTTAAAGATTTAAAATACTTTGTCCTTTATTTTGATCACTTAGATCCAGAGCTTTTGACTAAACTCACCGACAAATGAAAAAAAAAATCTTTCCACTAATGGTATGCTGTTAGAAAGGGCCACTTACAGCTAAATTTTCAAAATCAAGTATGCATGATGACCTCATTGGCATAGTCAAAACAAAATAATTTCTAGATTGTTTTCCAACCAAACAACCTTCATAGAGTTTGTCGGGCATATCAAAAATTGGGATACAAATTACCGTATCTTGAGTAATCAAGTGCTTGAGTGATCAAAATTTCAAATGGACAAACCTTAAATGCCACAACCATCTATCCTTATGATCGACAACAAATTTTAGACATTGTACTTCATTCGAACTAATCATAGTCTTAAACATTCTATTCTTCGATAGTGGAGATTTTAATACCAAATTGTTCGGGGTGTCAAAAAATTTTAAAGCTCTATCTTTCATGATAATTGAGAAACCTTTTTCAACTAATTGTCCAACACTTAACAAGTTGCACTTCACTCCAGGTACATATAGTACATCTTTGATCATGGCTTTCCCTCCATTACTCATTTGAAAAACTATGTTTTCAGTAATTTTTGCTTGCAACGAACTATTATCAGCATGTTTTACCTTGCTCTTCTTCAACTTGTCAAAATCTTCCAATCACACCATTTTAGCAGTCATGTGATTTGAGCAGATTGAGTCAAGGAACCATATCTTGGATTCGACATGGTTATTTACAATTGCAGCCATAACCACCATACCTTCATAATCATCTGAATCTTGGTGTGAAAGGTTCTCTCCTTCGTCCTTGCCTATTGAACCCTTATTTTTTCTGTTTTCACAGTTATAGCACTACACACCTTTTTTATCTTCTTTTTCTTTTTGATAGTTTCCTCTTTCTCTTTTCGAGGATTCAGAAGCCTTATCACCGACCTTATTCTTGTGAGGATTCGACCAAGACTTCTTGCTTTGAGTCCCGTCAAACTTGCCTTTGAATTTATTAGAATCACCATTACCTTTTCCATGAATGAGCCTGCAGAGCTTGTATCAAGTCTAGAACTGCTTTCCTTTCGACAATCCAAATCTCATGATATTCTAACGAACCAACCAAATATTCTAGTTATAGGGTTTCAAGCTGATTAGATTCTTGAATAGATACAATAATGTGATCAAAGTAAGTGGTCAGCGTACATATTACCTTCTCAACTATCATCTTATCATATAGGATTTCACCATAACCCTTCATGAGATAGACAACTTTCTGAACCTTCGACACACACTCTGCAAATTTTCGTCTTATCCCATCAACAACAATGCATATTGTCGATGCAAGGACTGCAACTTGACAACCTTTACTTTCTCACCTCCTTCATAGTAGTTGATAGCATATCCAATGTCTCCTTTATCGATTCAGCATGAGAGATCATGTTGAAGTTCATTGCATCGACCATCGTCTAAATGTAATATGCAACCTTGCAATCCTTCTTCTTGGCTTTGTTGTGGGATGTTTTATGTGTGTCGGTTGCATCTGCATGTGTTAAGGACCAAATTGTAGTTATTTTGTACATGATTTTGTGGTCCTTAACAATGCCTTTTTAATTAATTAGTAGTATTCATTCTAGTATTTTGGTTTAATTAGGTTTTTATTTAGTTTTTGTTCACAATATATTATTTAACTTAGTTTACTTTTAATTGTAGGTTTTTATTGATTAATTCTCTCAAGCTTGGATTCAAGGACACTTGAAGAGCTCTTGGGATGATTCTTTTTGAAGAAATTTTTGGATGAAGAAGCATGCTTCAGGTCGCGCTCAGCGCGGTTGCAGCATGAGCGCGCTCAGCGCGCATAACCGGGCTTAGCGCGGTCTGCGAAAAACAGAAAAAGGACAGACCCATGCTTTCACCTTTTGGGCCACCTACTCCATCATTTCCAGCTGGCTTTTGGTGTGTTAGGCAAGGGAGCTTCACTTCATCATCATTATCTTTCATTGTGTAAAAATTAGGGCATAGATTTTGTAAGGAAAACATAGTTTTTCATCTTGATTTCTTCATGTTCATCATCTCCTCCAACAATCTTGAGAACAAAGCAACCATGGAAATGAGTGGCTAAGTTTTTTTGTGTGTCAAGATTAGAGGTAGTTGATCTAAATATTATGTATTTCTCTTAATCCATTTGTGTATGAACATGGTTGATGATTAATATATGTTGAATATCTTTGTTCTTCTATTTTCTTATGCTTTGAGTTTTGCTTGAAAAAGAATGCTTCAAAGTAGACCTAGGATATTCATCCACTAATGAACAAATGCTATAACTAGATTTGTGAGTTAATGTTTACAAATATTGAACTTAATGATTATTATGTCAATAGTTGTTGTGAGAAATCATACAAAGATTTACATGATAACATTCTCAATCTTGGTGGAAAATCCACAAGATTGAGAGGATATGTATTTATAGAAATCATCTACTATGTTCATCACTTGATTAATAGAATTCATATGAAATTAGGTCAATGAAACTAATCTTGACATGCTTCCATCAATTGAAAACAAACTCCAACTCTCTTGAATCCAAACCATAACTCTCTTTTGAAAAGATTAATTTAGTTACTTGTTTGGAAATTCATGATACTAGTAGCTTAGGAAACAAACCCTTTGGATACTTTAATCTTAAAATACACTTTTCTATTGAAAGACTACAATATACACCAATCCCTGTGGAATCGATAATTAAAAATACTTGTTCGCGGAAAAATCCTACAACAAAATGGTGCCGTTGCCGGGGATTTGCGTTTGATATTGCTAGTATCGCAATAGTTGTGTGTTTTAAGATATTTTTCTACTAATCTCTCTTTGTTTCTTTTGTGTGGCTAGACTTTTTCCGGAATTAGTTTATGCGAGGAAGTATTCCGGCTGATCAACTCCTTTTCGATCCCGAAATTGAAAGGACGGCTAGAAGACTTAATAGTAGTGCTAAAAGAAGGAAAAGACTAGCTAGGCAAAGGCAAGAAAGAGGAGAAAGAGGAGAAACATCTACTTCTTCTACACCACCCGTGTTAGGAGAAGTCATCACTATGGAGGAGAATCAACCACAACCACCACCACCACCACCACGGGGGCCTTGTGTCAATAGCCCTCGTCACACCGCTCAATTTGCTCGCCAAGCAAATGCAAGGGTCACGGAGATGAAGACGGGCTTGCTCCAACTTCTTTATGCAAGTCCTTTTCATGGTCATGACCATGAGGATCCTTACACCCACCTTACTAAGTTCTATGAGATCGCGGGAGCGACCGGGGCTCCGGAAGACCAAGAGGAGCAATACTTTCAAAGGTTTTTCCCTCATTATTTAGTGGGGGAAGGCAAAGGATTGGTATCTTGACCAACTACAAGAGACAATGACAAATTGGAATGTGTTGGAGGAAAAATTCCTTGAAAGATTTTTCCCTCAATCACGTTTCATGGAGGCAAAGACCGCAATCTCGATATTTTCACAAGGAGTAAACGAGCCTTTGAATAGGACTTAGGAGAGGTATAAGTCTATGCTTAGGAAGTGTCCTAGCCATGGTTTTGACGAGCTCACCCAAATTCATATTTTCCGAAATGGTCTCCAACCTCAACAAAAATTGTTGTTGGATGCTACGGCGGGAGGTTCTTTGATGGCAAAAACACCATATGAAGCAATTCAAATAATTGAGAAGATGGGGAGGAATGACCACCAAACTCAACATGATCAAAGAGGTGTACAAGTAAAAACGGGAGTTCTTGAAATTGACTCGAGTCACGAAGCACTTGTAGCGCAAAACAAATTGTTTGCGAAACAAGTTGAAGAATTGACAAAACAAATGGCAAGGCTTCCTCAACAAATAATGGATATGCAAGGATCATCAAGCAAGCAAGCTCAACAAATAGCTTGTTGTGAATTATGTAAAGGGGATCATAAAACCGGATTTTGTCCTCCGGAAAACGAAGAAGCAAATTATATGGCCAACCAAGGGCAAGGATACCAACAACGAGCTCCTTATCCTTATCAAAATCAAGGCCAAGGTTACCAACAAAGAGGTAACCAAGGTTATCAAGGTGGGTGGAGACAAGACAACAACAATCAAGCTAGGCAAAATCCATATCAAACTCAAAATCAAAATCAAGCTCAACTCAAAATCAACCTCAAAATCAAGTGAGATCTTCCAACATTCAAGACACTCTAGCTAAATTTATGCAAGCTTCTATGGCAAATCAAAAGAGCACGGAGGCATCTATCAAGAATTTGGAAACTCAAATGGGGCAATTAGCTAAGCAAATTTCCGACCAAAGTGCTTCGACATCATTTTCTCCAACTACTCAAGCAAATCCTAAGGAGCATTGCAAAGCTATTACAACTAGAAGTGGTAGAGTTTGTGATGAGAAAAAGAAAGTTGTTGAAAAGAAAAAGAAAGTAGTGGAGAGAAAAGATCAAGTGGAGAAGGATGAAGAAGTAGTAGTGGAGGAAGATGTAGTTGAAAAAGATGATGAGGTTGTAGTTGAAAAAAATGATGATGTTGATGTGGGAGATGATTTAGTTGAAAATGAAGTTGTAGTCGAAAATGAAAATGAGAATGGTGTAGTTGAAAAGGAGAAAGTGGAGGAAAAGAAGAAGAAAATTAGAAAGGAAAAGGAGAAGGAAGTCACTCTTCCATTAAGAAACTTACCATATCCTCACGTTCCTTCTAAAAAGGATGATGCTAAGCACTATGCTCGGTTTATGGATATTTTTAAGCAATTGCAAATTAATATTCCATTCACCGAGGCATTAGAGCAAATGCCCAAATATGCAAAATTCATGAAGGACATATTGACAAAAAAGAAGCGGTACACGGATCAAGAAACTATAATGGTAGATGCAAGTTGTAGTGCAATAATTCAACGCACTATTCCAAAAAAAGAAAGTGATCTGGGGCGTGTAACCTTGCCCGTCACCATTGGGGATGTCTATGCCGGCAAAGGATTAATTGATTTGGGATCAAGCATCAATTTGATTCCATTATCCATTGTAAAGAGGTTGGGGAGATCAATTAAAGTCTACAAAAATGACGTTGCAATTGGCGGACAAGTCGATTACTCGCCCGCACGGTGTAGCTTTAGACTTGTTGGTAAAAGTGGACAAATTCTTTTTCCCGGTTGACTTTGTTGTGATAGATATGGAGGAAGACGTGGATGCACCTCTAATTCTAGGCCGTCCATTCATGAAGACGGCTAGAATGATGATTGACATTGATGATGGCTTAATGAAGGTGAGGGTTCAAGATGAAGAGATTTGCTTTAATCTTTTTGAAGCAATGAAGCATCCAATTGATAAGAAAGATTGCTTCAAAATTGATGTTATTGAGGAAACAAACCCTTTGGATACTTTAATCTTAAAATACACTTTTCTATTGAAAGACTACAATATACACCAATCCCTGTGGAATTGATAATTAAAAATACTTGTTCGCGGAAAAATCCTACAACAAAATGGCGCCGTGAGTGAGTGAATCATTGTGAACCCTTTTGAGCTTTAATTGCATTTGTAGGATGAATTTATCAAATCAACTAATTGTTAAGTAGGCCACTTAATAGTTGTTGATAATCTTTGAAAATTCAATGATAATTCATTCTATAAATTTTTTCTTGTTTGTGAATACGAACCCTTTTTGTTGATTAACCCTTGAAGAGCATGTTCTTGAATAAAAAAGGATTGATATAAATGAAGTTGGGGAGGTAGATCAAAAAGAACCTAGAATTGATGACACAATGATCCTAAAGAAAGAAAAAAAGAATAGAGAAAAGAAAAATACAAAAGAAGAAAAATTTGTATATGAAAAGAAAACAAAAGAAAAGAAAAAAGAGGATCATTGTGTGAAAAAGAAAAGACGTTGTGATTAATAAGAAGGAAATGGGAATTAGTTGTGAAATGCTCTTCATACTCTTTAACCCAATTTGTTTCAATGGCTTTTTACTTAAATATCCCTTGTTTCTAACCTAAGCCAAGTTACAACCTTGAAAGTCCTTAGTGATCTTTGTTTCCATTTTGTCATTTAACTTGTTTCGATGAATGCATGAATTATTCTCGATGTGCATGACTATTAGTGAGAGTGTTTAGTCCTTTGTAAATATGTATTTTGTTCTTCATGAATTTTGAAGAAATGATTAGGTGATTCAAGTGTGAACATATCTTTTATTTTGTTACATGTGTTGATATATTGTGTTTAGAACTTAATTCATATCCATGTTGTGTTTCGAAGAAGCGATCGATGTGTGCTTTTGCCGGGTATGTCGAGTTTGAACCATCATTCTTGTGTGAGTTGCATGCTTACATTTTCTTTCTTCTTGCTTAGTGAGATTATTGACTTTTTTTTGGGGACAAACAAAGAAGTAAGTTGGGGAGAGTTGTTAAGGACCAAATTGTAGTTATTTTGTACATGATTTTGTGGTCCTTAACAATGCCTTTTTAATTAATTAGTAGTATTCATTCTAGTATTTTGGTTTAATTAGGTTTTTATTTAGTTTTTGTTCACAATATATTATTTAACTTAGTTTACTTTTAATTGTAGGTTTTTATTGATTAATTCTCTCAAGCTTGGATTCAAGGACACTTGAAGAGCTCTTGGGATGATTCTTTTTGAAGAAATTTTTGGATGAAGAAGCATGCTTCAGGTCGCGCTCAGCGCGGTTGCAGCATGAGCGCGCTCAGCGCGCATAACCGGGCTTAGCGCGGTTTGCGAAAAACAGAAAAAGGACAGACCCATGCTTTCACCTTTTTGGGCCACCTACTCCATCATTTCCAGCTGGCTTTTGGTGTGTTAGGCAAGGGAGCTTCACTTCATCATCATTATCTTTCATTGTGTAAAAATTAGGGCATAGATTTTGTAAGGAAAACATAGTTTTTCATCTTGATTTCTTCATGTTCATCATCTCCTCCAACAATCTTGAGAACAAAGCCACCATGGAAATGAGTGGCTAAGTTTTTTTGTGTGTCAAGATTACAGCATGCAACACAAAAATGCCATTAGTAATCACTTCTAGGGTTTCATGAAAGTCAAATAGAGATTGCATCTATTTTTTCATTGAATCCAATTCTTGTCATCAAGTGTTGGTAGATAATTAAAAATAACAAAAATGTTATTGTAACCATTCATCTTTGTAGTGAATGCTAGTGAGCAACCCACAATTCCTGAAATACCGTCTTTGATGTGTGATTCTTGAGAACACGATCAAGAATCTAATCGGAGCTCTAGATATCAATTTGTTAGTGCGTGAGGCACCTTTAGTGAGGAGAGAAAGAAAGAATAAAGGAAATAAGAATTATATTATTGACTTGAAATTGTTAGAAATGATTTACAAACTAGTCTATTTATATAGGATTAACTTGTACACTAAATAGGCTAACAAACCCTAATCGGGCTTGTGCTTAGATTACACAACTTAGATTATATCTAATATTATATTAAATATTTCAACAAATTTGAGATGACAGAATTACCGAGGCTACTGCCATCAAACATTCAAAATCATATTACTACATCTGTGTACATTTAGCTAACAGATAAGCATAGTTCACTTTCATTGTGACGCGTTTTAGAGTATAGGAAGATACCACTTCACTCGTAAGATACAATTTATTCCTAGCGCGCCACAACCACCAACAAATAGTAAAAAAGATAGAGCTACCATCAATGTCATGTATAATTCAATCATATAAGTGGATCCAAGAAACTAAAAAATCAATAAAAAC
Source organism: Vicia sativa (assembly GCA_021764765.1). Taxonomy (NCBI): domain Eukaryota; kingdom Viridiplantae; phylum Streptophyta; class Magnoliopsida; order Fabales; family Fabaceae; genus Vicia; species Vicia sativa. The sequence continues at coordinate 10,046,001 of CM038793.1, read as the reverse complement.
GAATAACAAATTTACATTCTCTTGTTTCAACATCTTCCTATGGCTGTTCAAAAATAATGAAATTAAATTTATTTTAATTTTAATGCTAACATGTCACCATGTCTAGCTGACATGTCACTTTTAACTTCAGTTAGAGCATCGTCAATTGTATGCCACAACGTCTATCACAATCCATCGGTAATTGATGTATTATAATTTTGCATATCAAATTAATTTGATATATTTTTTTTTTATTTTTTCTAACTTAATTATACTTATTGTAATTAAATAAATTTTTATAAGTAATTTAAACTCTCAAATACAATTTTTGAAAATTTATTATTTTTTAATTAATTTAATTTACAAAATTATCATTTAAAATTTGTTTCAATTTTGATTCTATCACTTATTATAAAAACATTGTTTCACAAATTCTGCATATCTCTTTGCTCTAAAGAAAATAGATGAGATACTACAATTGCATAAACACGTTTTGTGGGCCCTCAATTTGAATATGTAGATACTTCCATATTTCATTGTTCACATTTTTTTTCTTCCTTTTTTCAAGTTAGTTGCTTCATTGTCATGACATGAATAATTTCCTGCTGTATTGATTATAAAACAACCAACTCATTCTTATCCATCCCATGACAAAGAAACCAACAGACAAAATATTCTTACGCCAACAAAATAAAGCAACCATAGGAAGAAAAAAGTTAATCTACTTTCATATTTGTGATGCCACAATATCTCATTAATCATGTGTAAAATATAAATAATTTAATTGAATAAATTATCAATAAATATATTCAATAATATTAATTAATTATGATTTATATAACAAAATAAATCATAATTTTAAATTATAATTAGAATTATAGATGCAGATGTAAATATTGTTATTGTAAATAGTTATTATAGTCATTACAGATCCTTTGATAAGTATAGCAATTGTTGTGATTTAAATTTTTATTGGGAGACGTTACACTATTAAAAAACAATTCATATTAAATTTTTTATTATGTTATTGAATTCAAAATTTTGATGAAAGTAACAAAAATAAATTGAATACATTTTTAATGTGACCAACACATGATTGTGTAAATTATTGTGTCAACAATATTGTGATTGTAATTGTAATTATAATTGTAAACTATAATTTAAAATTATATAATTAATCGAATTTATGCTGTAATTATTTGTATGTTGGGTGAGAGTAAAAAAGTATATAGAGTATTTTCCTTATAATTGGTAAGTATTTAATAAAATTAAACTTGCATAAGGAGTGTCTTCCTTCAAATATCTTCTTCTAGTCAAACTAATGAGAAAGTAAACATTCCCCCTACCTAAATTTCTATCTATTAAAAAAATTAAGGTATCCTATTTAATCCATTTACACTAATCATAGCTGTATTATTTTGAAATAACCTCTTTCTTTTATAATAGATAATCATATTTAAGCAACATTTTTTTAATATTTAATTATTTGTTGACGTCTTATAGAAGAAAAACAAAAATTTAAAAATAAAAACTTTCAGAAAACTTACAACAGAAACTTGCCAGGAAATAATGCTCTAAAACACAAGAAAGAATCAACAATTATTTAATAGTCTCAAAAGCTAGGTTGGGACAACTTTAAAGAAATATCTTCATGACTCAATTACCATATAGTACTTCTACAGTTATATTTATAATGTACTATAAATACAATCAAATGTAACATTTACCCAAATCAACTTGTCTAAAAAAATAGAATACACAAAAATTGTCAAAATACAAATGGGTCCTAGAAATTCCACCATGAATGTATCCTCATCACAAGCAGACCTAGCAAGTTTAAAGAACTTCAAGTCTCCAATTCCTTACCTCTTTGGGGGCTTAGCTCTAATGTTCGGGACAATCGCGATAGCATTACTCATACTCGCGTGTTCTTTTTGTGGATTTTCATCTTCTTTCTCCTCTAACGACGAAGAAAAATCGTCTGAAATAAGTGTTATGGATGTGGATCAGAAGAGTCCGGAGCCAAAAATTGTTGTGGTAATGCCTGGAGAGAGTAATCCAACTCATTTGGCTATGCCAGTTTCGTCTGTAAGTCATGTTGATCAACAAACTGTTTAGAATTAAGAGTTTTGATCTCATCAATATTTTGTTTTGGTTTTAATTTATCTTCCATTAATGTAAATATATAAAGAGCTTTTTTTGTAGTTTGATACTTATATTATACTTAGCTATGTTTGATGTAAATTAAAGATAATGAAATGGAGATATGGTTTTGGTCTTAGTGGATTGTTCTCAAGGAAACGGTGTCTGTTAATTCATAATCTTACAAACAATTCGTTTTGAGTTTCATTTTATTATTTATTTGAAGCAGATCATTTGGTTTGAGATGATGATATTGTATAACTTGGAGTGTGAGTTTTAAATTTTCTTCCTTAACATAAATTGTCTTTTATTTCTATCATCTTCTCTTAAAAACTAGCTGGAATCGATCGGAGTAATCGATCTAGCTTGGCTATTGAATTTATTATGTAATTAAATCAATGAGAACCAATGTGAATATATCAAAATTGAAATAAATCCTTGAGTTGAAGGTTCTTGCAAATAGAAAAAATTAATGTTTGCTTTTAAAAATTTAGAAATTTAGGTTTAAATGCACTTTTAGTTCACTTAAGTTTTTAAAGTTTTAGTCTTTTAATTTAAAACTCAATTTTTTAATCCCAAAATTTTATTTCATTTGAAATTTCATTGATTTCCTTACATTTTGCATGATTGAAAGTGATGGCAACCATCTTAAAATTATTTTTAATTACGTGGCATTGATGATTAATTTATTTTATTATTAAATAATTTACTATTTAATATTTTTATTAACAAATAAATAATATTTTTTATTAACTAATAAATGAATTAATGATTTTAATTATGTAATTTTTTAAATTAATTAATAATTAATTCTTAAAAGAAATATCATGGGCCTAACCCTTTTGGTCACACATTCACTTTTCAACTTCATATCTTTTCATGGATTAAACTTATAAATACTAAATAGTTTTCTTAAACAAATAATGTGGGACATAATAACAACACTACTTCACCATTCTTCTTCAACTACACAACAATATCGTCTTCATCAATAAAATGGTTATTGATGCAGTTTAAGTGGAAAATATGGTTACAATTTCTCTTTTTATTTCATCATAACATCACCACCATACTCATTCTACAACTGTTGACAAGCAATTTTCGACCAAGGGATTAAGTCACAAGTTGGAGGACATCTTTTTTTCTAGAGGAGTGTCAATCATGCTACAAGTGATAAGCAGGGGCTGTCGAACAGGAGTTAAGGAAAGATCTCTTCAGGAATTTTGGTCAAAATGATGATTGGAAGTAGAAGCTAGGTCGACGAAGTCAAGGTCAATCGAGGATAAAAACAAGTGGCGGAAAAATCAGTTGTCAAATATAGCCACTTGCAGAACGTGAGAAGTTTGAAGCAGTTCCACACAGACTCCCAACATGAGCTATCTAGTAACCATCGACGGTTACATTTTAGCATTTATTTAAGCAAGTTGTTGTATCCATTTTTAAGGGTCGCATTTTGTAACATTGTAAGAGAACAGTCAAAGTACCCTTGGTTCGAGACAAACAAGTCAATTATGAGAAATGTATGATTGCGTCCACCTTTAAATTCAAAGCAGTTTATTTCAAGTCTTATTCATCATTTCTACCTTGCAATTTATTTATATGTCTTTGTCTCTTACCTTTTTTATTATGTTTCATACTTTAACCATTTCAAACACCAAAACATTCTCAAACTTAACACTAAGTCTAGGAATTTTGTAATCGGTCCTGAATGTAACATTTAATTAAGAGGCTAGAGATTATTCGTGAGAAACTCCCGCAAATAGATTGGCACGCCCAGTAGGATACATTTGTGTTAAGTTCGTCTTAATATGTGCACGAGATTGAGGAGTGGTTGGAAAATGGTAGATCCTAGCAATCAAGATGAGGATCTAACCCCGGGAGGAAATACCAGTGCGGCAACAAGTGTGGCTTCCAGTTCTGTGGTGGTGTCTTCAACGATCCAAAGAATAACAATCATCACGACTAAGCAAGTAACTGCAAGACCAAGTATGGTCAATACTTTAGGGAAATATGTGCCTAGTTCCGTAATACTTACGCATGGTGGGGAACCTGTGTATGGAATGCCAACGATCATGATGGTAGGCTTGCATAACAGCAGTTCGACGTTTGGTGAAAATTCAACGTCATCATTTTCCTCATATGATGCATCAGGGCCTATGGGAATCTAGTTTGGTCGTTCGACTGGATTAGGTTTTTCTATCTTAGTTATGCCTATTTTCACTAAAAGTAGCATTGCAATTATGAGGCAGCAGTTGGATGAAAGTAATCACGAAATGGTCAACATGTTTACTCAACAAATGAGTGTCATATTCAGACCATTAATTGAGAATTGGGTGCAATGTTACCAAACTGTGGCAACTCATATGACTTGTATTTGTGACTTTCTTCGTGCCCTAGAGCGCCAGTTCGACATGCTCCACCCCTTCCCGCAAATCACTAGTGCAACACGAGGAAGTGGTCGACGAGATAATTGACCAAGAGCCCCAAAGTCCCTAGCAAGTCAATCTTATACTTAAGGTGTTTGAACAACCCCCTATGGTGATAGTGAATTGAAACCAGAATGCCAACCAAGTGGTTAGGCATGTTCGACGAGACATAGTAACTGGAGAACATAACTGGAAGTTATCATCGGACAAATTATGGTTCAAAATGGGATGAACAGTGGCTCACAAAGGCCTACACACTCTTCCCCATTACCATATTTTATATTGCAAATAGAGTTACCTAGGGGTTGGAAATACAGATGAATCCACTTTTGAACATGTCGCTAGGTATCAAACCGAAGTTGGCGATATTTCCAACAATGAGGATTTGAAGCTAAAATATTCACCAACTTCTCTGTTGAAGAATGTGTTTACTTGGTTTATAATGTTACCTCCGTATTCGATCTACACGTAGACCCAATTAGAGATGTTGTTCCATGAACAATTTTACATGGGATAGTAAAAAATCAGTCTAATAGAACTTGCTGGTTTAAACAGAAAGTTGTTGAGTCGATCGACCAATACTTGAACCAATACCTGAGCACGAGTTAGTCGAAATGGCCGCGAATTTCCTAGAATATTCGATCAGGAAAAAGTTAGATATTCAATATTTGAGGTATATGGCGCACATGGCTATTAGGGTTCGACAAATCAATCTTTTAACATTTGGGAAAGCCAAAGTCAACAAGTATATAAAAAAGGGAAAGATGTGTATGCAGCCATTGAGAGTTATTTTTTCAACGAAAGCGAATCAATCCAAGAAATCGAGTTTAATGTGGATGAACTTCATCCTGAGCCTCCTTATGCATGTAAGATATTAAGGCCACTGAATAGGAAGAATCTTATTGAAACCGAGAAAAGCGGCAAACCCATCATAAAAACTTACACTTTCGATATAACTAAGTGTACTGAAATATTTGATTTGTTAGTAACTTTTGGTAAGATTGATCTGCCTCATGGCCTAAAGAATCCCCCACTCAAACAAAAGAAGAAAAAGGGATTTCACAAATTTCATAACTTTCTTGTTCATAAAACATCTCAATGTGTTCTTTTCAAGGATTTGGTGCATAAAGGTCCGAAAGAAGGAAGACTTTAATTTGGCGAGAGGCTGAAGATGCCAGTCGATACAGATTCGTTGAAGGTCAAAGAGGCTTTGTATGCAGAGACTTTTAAGTGTGTCATGGTCGATGTAAGACCCTATAATCCCCACATAAATATATTGCACAATCAGAGTAAAATAGAATGCATATCAACAGGGTATTACATATATTTCTTTCAATATTAAAACAATTCATATATACACTGGTCATAATCATAACACATATTTGAATCTCATGCTTTAAGACAAATCATGAATTTCACAGCGGATCATTTCTTATTCACAAATACTATCAATGATCACATCTAATACTATAACCATTGGATGAAAATCGATGAATCCATAACATAATCAAGTCATCAGAATTCATACATCGACACTAAGGCCACATCAAAATAGTATCTCAACATACACATCCAAAATATATGAGAATACATAACAAATATCTCATAAAAGCAGAAATTCAGATAAATCTCGTGTTACATGACTAGAGCAATGACTCAACTACCTAGTATAGGATAAACTATCTAAAACTCCTCAACTAGTCTCGTGCGAAGCACCACTATCCTCAGAACCTGCACGTTACCCACATAGAGGCAACATCATAACAGAATGGTGAAAATTCACATCAGTTTCTAAATATATATATATATATATATATATATATATATATATATATAATTGGAAGCAATATATAAACAACATATATTCAAGAATTCCACACACTTCAAGTAATATTCCCAAATAATATGATTATAAGGACATTCCAAGTATAACATGTTTACATATATCACAAATAACATAATTATCATCAATCTAAACAATTCAATCATTCATATAATCAAATATCACAATTCTAATACACACAACACATATTCATCAATGACTCATGAGACAATAATGCAATATGACTCAATATGCATGTGGTACCATTGGGAACATTTCGTTCACCTCGCTTCTGATTCATTATCTTAAAAGTCAAAGCCATGATTCTGATCCGGACAAGACCAAAGCCTCCGCTACTTATCCATACAAGGATTGAGCCAAATTTCTACTTATCCATTCAAGGATCGAGCCAATATGTGAACCCAAAGTTTCACCGCTACTTATCCATTCAAGGATCGAGCCAATTGTGAACCCAAAATTTCACCACCTCAATTTTCAAGGTCAACCAATGTATGCATGTGCAATTTAACAACATCATATGCAAATCAAGATTATCCAGCAACCTCAATTATCCAAGCGGATCACCACAATTCAACTCATGTGAACTATTCACCATTTGCACAATATTATGTTCCAACAACAACAAGCATTACATGTAGCATATACGTATCACCACACATAACAAATAGCATATAGCATATCATTCCATCAATGTTATTCACAATATTCCATCAAATAAGATTCACACATACTATTACTCAAGTAATCTAGTATACATTATAATATTATTCAAACAATCCAAAACGCATTTAAATTGAATCGGATCAGTTAATCACATATATGAAAATACTACCATAAATATAATCATATGAAATTTCATGTCAAAAGATCCTAAAAATAATATTTTTCATTCCAAGTCAACCTAAGCCCGACCTATCCCGCTAAGCGCCCTTTCATGAATAGACAAACTCAATCTTACCGAATATTTCGCGCTAAGCCCGGTCCTGGTGGTGCTGAGCACGGTCTGCGGGATAACAATTTTTCTTCTACGAACCAACTTCTTTCTCCAACGAAATTACCACACAAAATTCATTCCAAATAGCCAAATAACATCATTAAAGGGTATCCGAGCAGGCATCTTGCTTTGTCTTTGGGTGAGATCTAGGGAAGATACTTTCTGGTACTATGGATAAGGAAGGAATATTTATGAATAGACCACCCATCCTGGATGGTTCTAACTATGACTTATGGAAGCCTCGTATGGCATCTTACATGAAGTCCTTGGACAACAGGGCTTGGAAAGCTATTTTGAAAGGATGAACGCATCATGTTATCATTGGAGCAGATAATCAACCTACTGGTGAGCTAAAACCTAAAGAAAACTGGTTAGAAGATGACGATGAACTATCTCTTGAAAATTCAAAAGCCCTAAATTCTATATTTAGTGGAGTAGACAAAAACATCTTCAGATTAATTAATACTTGTGAAGTTGCCAAGGATACTTGGTAAATTCTTAGAAATACTCATGAAGGCACCTCCAAAATTAAGATGTCAAGGCTACAACTGCTCACAACTAAGTTTGAGAACCTGAAAATGAAAGAAGAAGAAAGCATTCAAGAATTTCACATCAATATTCTTGAGATAGAAAATGCATGCAGTTCCTTGCCGAGAAGATAACAGAAGAAAAGCTAGTAAGAAAGATTCGCAGATCTCTACCTAAGAGATTTGACATGAAAGTGACTTCTATAGAAGAAGCTCAAGAAATCAACAACATGAAAGTGGATGAACTAGTTGGTTCTCTTCAAACATTTGAGCTAGGAATCAATGAGATATTTGAAAAGAAAAACAAGAATATAGCCTTCAAGTCAAACACTGAAGAAAGAGACAAAGAATATGACCTGGGTACTGAGGAAGGACTATCAAATACTATTGTCTTTCTTGGAAGTAAACTCAACAAAGTGTTGAGGAAAATGGAAGAAGACTCAAGAACAAATGTCAGAAACATCTCATATGACATCAGGAAGTAAGGAGATTTTGGTAGAAAAACCAGAACAGATGACAAAATCAGTCAAGACAAAAAAACAAAATGTCATTGTTGCGAAGGATTTGCACATGTTATAGCTGAATATCCTATATATCACAAGAGAAAAACAAAGGGACTTGCAGTGACCTGTTCAAATGAAGACGTTGGAAGTGAAGTTGAAGAAGAGACATCCAAACAAGTAACAACCTTAACTGGTATTTATAGATCGGATGGAGATGCTGGCAGAGAAGATGAAGCTTGTAATGATCTGACTTCTTCCTTTTAAAAAGGAATGCATCCGAAATGATGAAGTCTATCAAGAACTGGAGGATCAGAAGAAAATTATAGCTCACTTGAAAGCAGAAAAGAAGAAGGACTTAAATGCCATCACCAAGCTGGAACATGAAGTAATTCTGCTCAAATCTGATCTCGCCAACTTAACCAAAGCTGTCAGAATGTTGAATAGTGAATCTGATGCATTAGACAAAATAAATCAGACTGGAAGAGATACAAAAGATATGAGTGGTCTGGGCTATAATGAAATAAACAAAGGAGAATGTCAATCAAACCTGAATGATATTCAAATTGAACCACAAATATTGAAACACATGTCTCAACATCATGGAAGTATGAATATTAGACACTCCAAAAGAAGACATCAGTACTTAAGATGTTACTACTATGGGCGATTTGGTCATATAAAGTTGTTCTTCTATAAGATGCATGGATATCCAAAGCCTGTATCTCAACCCAAGATCCCTCAAACTATACACACTACAAGAAACACAAAATAGTGGGTTCACAAGGTTGTTATTAACAGTCTCATAGCTCATACATCTCTTAGAGCCTCAACTAAAGAAGATTGGTATTTTTGACAGTGGATGCTCAAGACACATGACTAAAGTTAAAAAGTCATTAGTGGATATCAGATTCCACTCTATAAGTTTTGTGACCTTTGGAGACGGAGCTAAAGGAGAAATCAAATGAGTTGGAAAACTGGATTGCCTAGGAATTCCAAATCTTGAAAATGTGTTACTTATCGAAGGTATAACAACTAATCTAATAAGCATTAGTCAACTTTGTGATAAAGAATTTAAGGTGAACTTCACTAAATCCAAATGTGTATTTACAAATGAGAAAGGTGGAGTTGTATTGAAAGGTGCCAGATCCAAAGATAACTGCTACTTATGGATACCTGAAGACTTAAGCCTCTCTTCAACTTTCTCCCTAGCCAAGGAAGACGAAGTTAAAATATGGCATCAGAAGTTGGGACATTTACACTTGAAGGGAATGAAGATAATCATTTCTATGGAAGTAGTGAGAGGAATCCCCAAGGTGAATATTGAAGAAGGAAGAATTTATCGAGAATACCAAATTAGGAAGAAAACCAAGATGTCATATCAAAAGGTTCAACATCTAACTATAACAAAAATATTGGAACTACTTCACATGGATTTAATGGGACCAATTCAAGTAGAAAGTCTTGGTGGAAAGAAATATGCATATGTGGTTGTGGATGATTACTCCAGATATACCTGGGTAAATTTCATCAGGGATAAAAAAGAAGTATTTTATGTCTTCAAAGACCTCTACCAAAGGATTCGAAGAGAAAAGGACAACTACGTGATCAAAATCAGAAGTGGTCATGGAAAAGAGTTTGAAAACAACAAATTTACTGAGTTTTGTTCCTCTGAAGGAATTAGTCATGAATTCCCATCCCCCATTTTTCCTCAACAAAATGGGATTGTGGAGCGAAAAAATAGAACATTAAAAGAATATGCCAGAGCCATGATTCATGCTAAGAAATTAGCCTACCACTTTTGGGTTGAAGCCATGAACAATGCATGCTATATTCACAACAGAGTAACTTTGAGAAAATGTACATCAACTACCATTTATGAAATGTGGAAAAGAATAAAACATACTGTCAAATACTTCCATATCTTTGGAAGTAAATGTTATATATTAGCTTATCGAGAACAAAGTAGAAAGATGGACCCCAAGAGTGATGAAGGGATATTCCTTGGATATTCCTTGGATATTCCACAAACAACAGATCCTATAGAGTCTTCAACAATAGAACTAAAGTTAAGATGGAGTCCATAAATGTCATTGTTGATGATAAAGTATATAATGAGGAAACTGATGGCTTAGGCAATGTCGAAACATCTTTAGAAGACACTTCAGCTGATTCTGCAGATGAGCACGAGGAATTAATCCATTCGCTATCACTCTTATTCGTTTTACTATGCTTTTGATATTCAACTCTTATTAATAAAGCAAGACCTCTAGAGGGAGGATGACGAATAATTTACCAAGAATCTCAAACGGTATGCTTTCGAGTAAAAACCCTGCTAACGATGTACATGTCTTGTTTCAAATTCCCGAACACCAGAGATATAAGGGAGTGAAACCATCGTAACCCCTTTTCAGCCTCGAAGTAGGAGTTTCTTTTCTGTTCAGATAAAAAAACCCTCATTTTTTAACCTGGGGCATGGTAGTGTTCAGTTAATTTGATCTAGTGTTAAAAACTCATCAAGAGTGCGCATCCAAGGATACAACAATGGTTATCCTTCAAAAGATCGAGAAAACTCAAAACTGAAATGGTCAACCTTCATCTATCATCAGTGTGCATCAGAAGAGAATGATACCATAATGGTTATCACTTGCACACCAGGAAATCAACAAATGACAATACCATAATTGTTATCTCTCATCCGCCAAGGATTCAGACAATCGCAATCACCTCCAATCAATCAAAGATGCAAGATTGCATTACTTGTTAAAAAAATAAATATATAAAAAAAATAAAAAAAGTAAAAGAGAAGAAATAATTAGATGTTGCAAATTGAAGAACAAGGTCGTGTGATTAAACGCCAAAGCAAAAGGTTAGTGACTGTCGTGTTCAAGAAATCTCGTTTTGGTTCCTCAACCGAATCATAAACTTCTCTCAAGATATGAATGCTCGCATCAAGTTATTTGAACATAGGATTTGAGAACAACATGGAGAGTGGGTTGGCACCAAATAATTTTGAGCCTAAAATTATTTTTTCTAAATAACTGTGAACCAGGCCACGTTACAACCCTTGAAAGTCCTAATTGAAGCATGGGTTAATTCGAGAGCAAAAATGTTACAAGAATACAGTAACCTGACACCTAGGAGGCTTGCTAAACATTTAAGTTAGTATCAATCAATGTTTTACAAAAAATTCAATGTTTCGATATCTTTTCAAAAAAAGTTTCTTTAACTTCAAGACAAACATGAACTTTGCATTAGAATTATCATTCGTAGAATAAAACATTATTTGCATATAAGAAAGTGCTTAAGCATCAAGTGAGCTTGCATAATGAGCATCAGGTGAAAGCTTGATTATCCTTAAGGACATATTATTTCAAGTATCTGATTAAGCACAAAACAGTTCGAGTTGAGAAGTAAGGTTGTGAAGTAGCCAGCTTTCAAGATGTAAGTTAACCACCCTGAGTAGTTGATATCTTCAAAGTTCAGTTAATTTGGGGCAATTATGTCAAGATTCGAAGAATCTCTCAAAGGGATGAGCAATTAGGGACATTCATCCGAGCAAGGTTGAAACCCTTCTTTACCTTTGGATTGGCCAGTGGCAGTGTTTCCAAGTTTATAACACTGAGGCAGATTATCTTGATGGTACAGATCTCAGGAAACCTTCTCGAGGCTATTTTCTTCAAAGTCCCTATAGACTGGGGCAAACCATTAGGCAAGGGCATTCCTCCACTTCACAATTAACCAGGTTATGTCCAAGCACAAGCTAAACAACTGGTGAATTTTAAGGGAATGTCGGGAAGTCAGAATCATTATCCTCAACTTATCAGGGACCTAAGTCTGTGTTGGCGTTTATCCATAAAAAATTAAGGATCTTTATCTCCAATTAAAGTCCGTATTATCATCCTTATCAGAGGTCAGGAATTAATTCCTGGTTATTGGTTTCCTTCAACAGAAGTCAGAAGACGAGATTCTATCCATTGAGTTCCAACAAACGTATTTGCTTTGACAAATGGCATATAGGAATAATCATTTTATTGCATTGCATCCTGAAAACCGCGTAGCATTTCCATTGATATGGAGCATTACGCTTAAAAACAATAATCTCAAACATGCATCTAAGCATAAGCCAGATTAAAGTGTCTTTTTCTGAGTAGCTTTTGCGTCTCCGAAGAAAAATCTATCCAAAAAATCCCATGTGATAGTCCCCACAGGTTTTCCACAAGACATAACTTCTTGTTGTTGCTATCTGCATCTTTGACCCCGTGTCGGTCTCTTACATCATTCAATGCAACTCAGTTACCAAGCGTCTTGATTTTTGCAAATTCTTGTTTTGGTATTCTTACCCGTGTTTGCCTCTGTTGTTAGGGGTCGAGTAAGAGTCGGTGTCTAACCTTTTTTGCTTATCAATTCTTTGAGTACCCATACTTGGTGTGTGGTAATTCAGATAATTGCCACTCTTGAAGCATTGCATCCCGCCTTTGGCCTAAGGGATATTGTATTTCTTGCATATATGCAAACTTTTAAAGTCCAATATAGCTTGGCGATCCTTGCCAGGGTCCCTTTTGGTTGGCCTCTTTTCCCGTGAATTCCTCTCTGATTGACGATTTTACCATTCCATATATCTTCTCCCTAGTGAGTCTTCTTCAGTCGGTCTCTTTCTCGTATATGTCTAATATCTTTACCTGACATATACCCCCCTTATATGTGTTCAATATCCTTAGCAAACATGTATAATTCGATCTTTATGTGTCCAATATCCTTAACCAGATTATATTTTTCGAAACCTTTATTAGAGTCATCTTCGGTCGGTCTCTTTCTCGTATATGTCTAATATCTTTACCTGACACATACTTCCCTTATATGTGTTCAATATCCTTACCAAACATGTAAATTCGATCTTTATGTGTCCAATATCCTTATCGGGCATGTATTTTTTGAAACCTTTGTTAGAGTCGTCTTCGATCGGTCTCTTTGTCATATATGTCTAATATCTTTACCAGATATATACTCCCCTTATATTTGTTCAATATCCTTACCGAACATGTATAATTCGATCTTTATGTGTCCAATATCCTTATCGGGCATGTATTTTTCGAAACCTTTGTTAGAGTCGTCTTTGGTCGGTCTCTTTCTCGTATATATCTAATATCTTTACCTGGCATATACTTCCCTTATATGTGTTCAATATCCTTACCGAACATGTATAATTCGATCTTTATGTGTCCAATATCCTTACCGGGCATGTATTTTTTGAAACCTTTTATTAGAGTCGTCTTTGGTCGGTATCTTTCTCGTATATGTCTAATATCTTTACCTGACATATACTCCCCTTATAAGTGTTAAATATCCTTACCGAACATGTATAATTCGATCTTTATTTGTCCAATATCCTTATCGGGCATGTATTTTTTGAAACTTTTGTTAGAGTCTTCTTCGGTCGGTCTCTTTCTCGTATATGTTTAATATCTTTACCTTACATATACTCCCTTATATGTGTTCAATATCTTTACCGAACATGTATAATTTGATCTTTATGTGTCCAATATCCTTATCGGGCATGTATGTTTTCGAAACCTTTGTTAGAGTCGTCTTCGGCCGCTCTCTTTATCGTATATGTCTAATATCTTTACCTGACATATACTCCCCCTTCTATATGTTCTCATTCTTGATTTGCGAAGCCGCTTATTCAAGCGTATTCGTGCCAAAGATCTATGAGTTCTCTCTTTTTGATCTGCGAAGCCGCTTATTCAAGCGTATTCATGCCAAAGATCTTTATGTTCTCTTTTGATCTGCGATGCCGCTTATTCAAACGTATTCGTGCCAAAGATCTATATGTTCTCATTCTTGATATACGAAGCCGCTTATTCAAGCTTATCCGTGCCAAATATCTATCAGTTCTCTTTTCTTGATCTATGAAGCCGCTTATTCAAGCGTATTTGTGCTGAAGATCTGTGTTTAGAGTTCATCATTTCTCCTTTCTTCCAAGTCCACTTTTGACTAGAAATTTTCTTCTTGGTAACCTTACCGATGCCAGTAACCTTATTGTATGTCTCAGTTTATCGATCACCCGATCAATGTCTTCTGGTAACCCTACTGATGTTCATAACATAAGGAAATTTACCTTTCTTCCAATCACCCGATCAATGTCTTCCAGTTACCCTACCGATGTAGCAACATTGCTAATTTTGTCTTCCGATCACCCGATCAATATCTTCTAGTAACCCTACCGGTGTTATTAACCTTACTACCCTGTTGGTTTTCCAGTGACCCCACCTATGATAATGACCTCATTATGGATTTCTTTTCCAATCACCTGAGTGAGATCCCCCGATAACCTTACCGATGTCAGTCACTTTGATATCATTTCTTGACCAATCACCTGATTGATTCGTAATCTAGTACCCTTACTGAAGTCGAGCCTTTTTACCAACAATTATTTTTTTCAAAACCTGGTCATCACCCAGTAACCTTACTGTTGAGTCGTCCAATTGTAAATCTTCATTGTGTCTTTTCTTTTCCTTGTGCGCAAGAAATGTTACTCCCCAGCGGAGTTCGAATTCGCCTTTTGCAAGTATGCTTGGTTAAGCTTCATTTCTTCTTCCATTCTCCTTTGCACATGTGCAACATAATTTATTTCTCCTTCGAGGAAAATCTTTTGGGAATATCTTCCCATTATCCGCCAAAGCTTGTTAGTGGATGCTTCCAACAAATAGAAGAAAAAAAAGCATAAATATTTCTACTAATTTTAGGGTTCTTTTAGTATTTAATTCTCTTCTACCCTGAATGTTCGAAAGGCTAACACCAATATCACTTTCAGGTTTAAGACGATTAAATAGGGGCAACTGTTGCACCCCAAAATTTTCCCTCCTATCTCAATTTTATCTGGATTAGGCTTCACAGTCACCTGCATATGCTTCCATTAGGCCATTGACATAAAATAGTCATTTACACATCGCATTGGCATCATGAATCGTATTTAAGTTGACCAAAAGTCAATTTAAATCGACACGTGCATCGTTTTATAGTTGTAAAATACCTAATATTCCACTTCATGCATTTTTATATATCTACCTGTTTCTTGTATCGTGTTAAGTTTATTATATATCAATGATATCGATATTTCGGTTTTATAAACAGACTGTTAAAAATGATTCGACACCGTGCGGAAAATTAGTGGGAAAAATATTTTAAGTTTTCTCCTTTAACTCACTGCTTTATGAATCTACGTGCCGCATACACCATGAAAATGTACTCTCTCTAATTTTTCGGTACATTTTGAAGTCTCGTTTTAACCGTAAGCGTTTGAAAGCCGGGCATTCTTAATTTTTGTTTTATTTTGATCTTAACCATTTCAATAATTTTTCTTTAATATTTGAGATCCGTAGTTTATTTTAATGTACTCATTGTATTTTTTCGGATCATTTTGTGTTCGAATTTATATCGTTTTTGACAATTTTAAATGTCCAATTTTTATCTTCAAAAATTAAAACAAAAATGTTTTCGGATAGTTTAATTTTTATTCGTTTGGGCTTAATAGCCCATTTTATCGTTAGGGTCATTTTAGGCATTTTAAAAAATTATCTAAACCTAATTGGCTTAAATGCACTTTTGATCCCCCTAGTTTCAAAATTCTGAAGTTTAAGGCCCCTAGCTTAAAAGTCAGGTTTTTGGTCCCAATGGTGGTGACACTTGTCACCACCGTATATGACAAACTAAAGACAATAAGTTTTTTTTAATCACATAAGACATAATTATTTTGACATAAAACAAAAATATATTTTCCACTTCACGACACATTATCGTTTCTCTATCACTCTACCCCACTCTTCTTACGATGCACTCTTAATCATCAACATCGGATCTCCATAGATCCAGATCCAACGCACCATAAAATGCAGACTTGCGATGGACCTTCCCTAGAGTGGTGCACCAAATCGTACAATTTCCTAAATTGGGCTTCTTGCTAATGGGCCCGGCGAAATTCCTATCCACACCCCCAAAATTGCTCCAAACATGCTATTCGTAAACTCCTCTCTTTTAATTATTTTAATTAACTAGGAAAATAAATTGTATTTATGTATTAAATAATTATTAGTTTCATGATAGTTTTTTATTTGATAATTATCGATTAAATTATTAATTAATTTTTATCAAATAAAAAAGATCTTTCCTAATAGTTATTTAAAGTTTGGGACTTGTATTGTGTCATTTTTATTTAATTTTTATTAAATTATGCAAATGAATGTTGCTTTGTATTAAATAATTATTAGTTTCATGATAGTTTTTATTTGATAATTATCGATTAAATTATTAATAAATTTTTATCAAATAAAAAATATCTATTCTAATAATTATTTAAGGATTTAAACGTGTATTGTGTGCTTAATTACTTAACTCGCATATTGTATGCTTGTATGAATTATTCACAATTGTACACTTCGCACACTTGACATAGAAAACTCAATTTCTTTCAATTTGGCTCATATGCCAAAAGGGTCTCATAGTTGAGAGTGAGCATGACCATTCTCGCAAGGTTAATCTAAGCCCTAGTTTGCATCGATTAACCATAACCCGAATCTCTCTTGGTCCATATACCAATTATCCATGCACAACGGTTTCATAGTTGGGGATATGAGCACTTATCCTCACGAGATTAATTAAGTCCATATACTTGATTAATCATGACCCGATTCAATCTCTCTTGGCCCATATACCAAACCTCTTAAAACACTTTCAAATTAAATTAATTAATTGAATTTGTTTTCCAAAATGAATTTCATAAAAAAAACCTTTGATGGTGTTTGTTTAAAATGTTAGATGATAGTCTAATAGTTTAAACAAACTTGAAGTCTTTAGATTGTTGGATGATAGCCAAATAAGCTAAAAACTTCTATCCGCGTAAAAAAAATAGTGTAGTGATATTCGGTTAAATTGTTGGATGATAGCCCGACGATTTAATCGAATTTAAAGTATTTAGATTGTTGGATGACATCCCAATAAGCTAAACACTTTTATTCACACACTTAGTAATATGAACCTCGCTTCACCTTACCCTTTTAATAATAAAGTTTTTGGGATGATAGACGATTGGATGAGCTCACTCGTTCAATTTCTAGTCTTTGAATCATTAGATGTTAGTCTAATGTTTCGGTACTTTTCACCCACTTAAAATCAACTCAACTCACTCAACTTTGTTTCGCTCATATGCGATCATCAAACTCTTTTCTTACAAAGAGTGTGCAATAGCCATTTCAAATATGAACAAAGACTTAGCTTTTCAAACAAACTAAACAAGTCGAAGTTCAAACATTTGAAATATCTAATGCACGATTTTTCTTATAAAATCAACACAACCAACCAAGATATTTTTAAGAAGAACTACTGAATTTTTACTTTCCCATTGCACGAGAGAATATGTAGGCACAAGGTTTTGAAACCACGTCAAACTCAAAATAATAATAAATCCAACCCCTTCTTCTTCTTCTTCTTTTAAAAATTGCAATAAAACACACGTAAACACACACGAACTAAACGGTTCCCATCGAGTACGATGGATGTGAGGGTTGCTAATACATTCCCCTTGCATAACCGACTCCCGAATCTATATCTTTTGGTCACGTAGACCGCCTTATCCGTTAGTCGTGGGTTTTATCTATATTTTCCCATTCTTTTTTTAGAACAAATAAAATTAGGTGGCGACTTTATTATTTTAAAATAACCGATAAAAAAACCAGTTATCACAGGTAGATTAATCGAGACTAATAAATAATAACAAAGATGAAGAATAAAATATCCAATAAACTTATGATGGAGCAATAGAGAAATAAAATATGGGGATTTTTTCCCATCTAGTGGTGTTCTTCTAGGCCTCTGGCGAAAAGCCCAAAATACCTCTAAACTTTGCAAGTTTACTTGGGAAGTCACCTCACAACAGGTTTCACAAGTGCACTTAGGAATTAACCCATAATTCATCAAAAACAGGGCAACTTCACATGTGCACTTGCGAATTTAAAAAAATTCCTTATTTCGCAAGTGCACTTGTGACATTTGTGAATTGTTTTAGCAAAACGAACAGAATAGACCCCAACCCCGTTTCTATCAAACACCAAATATTCTCACTTTCTACTCCAAACCCTAAGATTTCTACTATCCAAAGTCTCAAAGTTTTTCTCATCTCTCCAATTCAACTTTTTCAAGTCATCCTAAATCATCTCCAAACTTTCAAATTTGTGTAAGTTTTCTAGAATTTTCTTTGAATCACAATTAAATCTTGTACATTTATTAGGTTAGTTTGTTAAAATTATATTGTGTATGTTGGTGTTGAATAGGTAAATATAGTTGTTTGGGTGACAAAAAATTTATATTACATTGTTTAGGGCGAGAAGTTGCTGGGATTTGAAAATGGTTGTGCGTAGGGGGTTTCAAAAGTGCACTTGTGAAGTCGCCCTGAACCAGTTTCGCAAGTGCACTTGCGAATTCTTTCATGAGTTGTTGTTTTTTTAAACATAACAATTATAATTATTTATTTCAGGAACATGGCTGACAATCAGGACCCAAGTATGCGGTTAAGATAAGGCAGACCAACCCTGACTGTCACGGGTCGTCGAGAGAGGAAAGTTAACCGGCTTCGAGGACGGGATCAAGTACAAAGGGAGAAATTGGATGTATCCTCCCTTTTGCGCCAAGGAGTCGTCTGCATCAAGCATCTTCCACTCGTACGTATGGCTGAGGTGGGTGAGGTACCTAAGGATGTTCCGGTACCAGAGCAGGTAGAGAAGGGCGATCTGGGGGGCCATTTGACACCTCCCTTTTGATTTACGATCATGATCGTGCCGCCCTCTATGTATGGGAAGGACATGTATATTTTTGGTTGCAATTTTTCATTTATAATTTTTCCAAATTATGTTGTACATGTTACAACACTATAAGCCACGACACGCATAAGGCTTTTGCTGAGAGGTGACATAAGGAGACCTCTTTTTCAACTTTCTTGTTGGGAATATGACCATCACCCTTGATGATGTTTCCTGTTTGCTCCACCTATGTATCTAAGGTAGGTTACTTAACCATCAAAAAATCTCATGAGTTGAGGTGATTGAGTGGATGGTTGAGTATTTGGAAGCTAATCTCGATATGGCATATGATGACTCCAAAACATCTGATGGGGGCACATATAAGGTTTTCCCATCTGAAGGATTTGTATGAAGAACACCTAGTTGCAGCCACAAATTCCCAAGAAGAAGAGGACGAGGTTTTTATTCAGTATCACCGAGGTTGTGCTCTGTGGTGTTACTTGATGTTCTTGGTCGGCATGTCTGTAGTTGTAGACAAAAGTGAGACCTATAACGATGTGACCTACCTACGGTATTTTATGGACCTGACTATAATTCGTGAGTAGAACTGGGGGTCGTTGTTTCAGTATACATCTACCAAAAGCTGAATGAAGCTTTAAATTGGAGGTCGAGGGCGCTCAATGGCTCATGCACACTCCTCATGGTAGCTTTTTATATTCAACTAGTAACTTTAATTTGTTTTTGATTAATTGGTACTTACATATTATGTTATTATTTTCGCACAAGTGGATAATATCTCATTTCAACCATATTCATGGTTTCAAGCCAGATGAGGATTATACTAGCAACATGCCAAGGGCTGCCAAGTATCTTCTGCACAGAGGGAACCATAAAATGGTGCCATACTGGGTGTATATTGATCGCACAACCATGATGACATCAAATAACATTTGAGTATAACATGGAGGTTGTAGAATTCAATCTCATCTTTTTATACTCAGGGTGGCTAACATGTGGGTCAAATATTATGGTCAAGTATCTTCTGGAGCGGTGTATCCTCTAGTTTGGCTATGTGCAGATGATACCTAGATCTCTTTTCAGGATGCTCCCGACACCATGGTACGACGGGATCTCGATGGCATCATCCAGGATTGGGAGAATCATTTGGTGCCATAGGAGTATCGGATGATGTCGGTATCTCAGAGTTGGTATTGTGTAGAGGGTTATGTGACATGGATATTTAACGTGTCACACCCTTTCATAACATCGGATGGTCCTAGACGTCCACCTAGCCAAGCTCATGAGGAGCTCTTAGAGAACGAGCAAGCCGAGGATGATCATGCCATTGACCTATTATCAATCCGTCAGCAGATCACCTACTTGGGCTGGAGGCATTGGATACAAGGATTATCGATACGGGCGGTTCTGAGGCGGTTGCCATAGTTGAGAGAATGGTCATTGAGACATTCAGTTCATCGAACTACTACAAGCAGAGGATGTGACACCCCAAATTAATTCAATTATGAAATAATTAGAAATTTAATTATTAATTGAATTAAAGGTTTAATTATTGGCATTTTTGAATTAATAGATTTAATTATTTAATTAAATAATGGAAGTGTTGGGGGTGTGAAGTTCAATTGAAGTGTGTGTGGAGTAAAAAGCTCTACTTAATTCTAATTTATTTATTTCTATTATTTGGAAAATAAAAAGGAATAAATAAAGGGAAACAAGTGAGAAGAGGAATTAGGACTTGCATTCTACGTGAGATTGGAGAAGAGAAGAGAAAAGAGGAGAAAAAGCCAAACGCCGAGAATTCGAAGATTCATCGCGAGGTAAGGGGGGATTGATCTGATTATTATGCCTTATAGGTTTTGATGATCAATAGAATAATTTAATCCGTTAGGAATCTCGAATTATGATTCTAGGTTGTGCACTACCGTTATAATCTGACGTAAAGCCATGATTGGAATTGTTATGAACGATTAATTTATGTAAGATGAATATAGGTTAATTAGAAAACAAATTCTGTGGTCAATTGGATGTAAAAACGCAGTAATTAATTTTGTTATGGTGTATTATAAAGTTTGGTGATGGATGGAATCCATGGGAATTCGTAACAATGAAGAAAAACTGAGTTTTTGATGAAAAACAATAGTATGGGTCGACACATAGCCTTATGAATCGATGCAAGTAGCAAATTTTTGGAAAACCAGAGGCGTGGAAAACGTATGCATCAACTCATAGGCAAAAAATCAAACCTATGCATCGACACATACGTGTTATACATTGACACATGCTGAACTGATTTTTAAAAATGCAGAATTTTACCTGGTATGCATCGATGCATATGACTTATGGATGGACACAAGCAGTCTATGTGTTGACACATGGGATTTTGGATCGATACATGCTATATAGAAATAGAACATGATTTTCTGAAAACGGTTTCGGTCATATCTTTTCGACCGTAACTCCGATTTAGGCGTAGTTGGTATCGTTGGAAAGCTTAGAACGAGTGCGATCTATTTAAAACATTTTCAAAACCAGTAATTAAGATCTGGAGGAATTAATATGGGTTCCGTAGTAAGAATACATTGTAATTTTGTAGTTATTTGTTGCGTATACTTGGTGTATGTTAATTCCATGTATTGTGATTAACTTATGTTCATGATTTCGCTGTTAGCATGTGTTGTTGTTGTTATTGATCATGAATGGAATAATGATGTATGACCATATTCCGTATTTGAATTGTTGCATGCTTTTGATGTGCATGCATAAGCATTTTGTTGATGGTTCATTCCCATTGTTTGGAATTGAACTTGCAGGGCCAATAACCGTACCCAATGCATAGTGGTGGTGAGGCTAGATTCTTGACCCAGTAATGTATGGGAGAATCATTGATTGACACTATTTTCCAAGGTGTAAGCGGAACAGGGTGTGGACTTGGTTCACGATTGGTACCACATGCATTTGAGTCTGTGTTGCATATGTAATTATAACATGTTAGGATGGTTTCCAGT
The DNA here is from genome assembly GCA_021764765.1 of Vicia sativa. NCBI lineage: Eukaryota > Viridiplantae > Streptophyta > Magnoliopsida > Fabales > Fabaceae > Vicia > Vicia sativa. The sequence continues at coordinate 10,023,774 of CM038793.1, read as the reverse complement.
GTTATAATTGCATTGATTGTTGCTGTATGCATAATGATCTGTGTGATTGTATTTGTGAGTCGTATCCTGATGATGCTAATAAGGGTGGAATAACGAATTGGTTGTTTTATTATTTTAAAGAAATGTATAATGCATTTTAATCTTGATGAAATCTCACCCTTACTTTAACAATTTCATATTCGAAGTGAATAGCTGCTCGGGAATTGGTGAGGACAGCATATAGAGCTGTGCTATTTTGATAGTCTGCATGTCAGGGTCATGCTCTGGTAGTTGTAACACTAGGGAACGATCGTTTAGAATTTTTATGGATTTAAAACTGTTTTCTTTTGGTTTATGTTTTGGAATAGTTATGATTTGAATTATTCCGGATTCTTATGTTATTTCCGTTGTATTAAACATAATCCTTGGTTTTATTTTATTTAATAAGTTCTTCAATAAAAGCATGATCACTGTTTTGTTATTTTAAAATTTTCTTAAAATTGTGACGCCCTTGTTGTTATGCTTAAAACTCTGATTTATTATATAAAACGCGGGGAAATTAGAATGGGTTTTACAATAGTGGTATCAGAGCATAGTCGGTCGTGTCTTAGAGTCTCTATCCCTTTCGTATGCGACTAGTGCAAGGTAACATTGTCGATACTTGTGTGCTGATGTGATTGTTTTGTAATGTTACAGATAAATGGTCGGAAGAGGTAACGGAAGAGACGATGTTGTTATCGCTGAAGCTTTGGGAATGCTAGCTGGTGTGCTTGGAGGGAATCAGTTTGGAGATGGTATTGGTGCTGATAGGCAGTTGGGAAACTTTCAGCGGAACAATCCTCCATTGTTCAAAGGCACTCATGATCCCGAAGGTGCACAGAGATGGTTGAAGGAGATCGACAGGATCTTCAGAGTGATTGATTGTGCGGAAGAGCTGAAGGTGAGGTATGGAACTCACATGTTGGCAGAGGAAGCTGATGACTGGTGGGTTGCTACCAGGACTGAAATGGAACAAGATGGTATTGCATTGACTTGGGCTGTGTTCAGGAGAGCTTTTTTGAGGAGGTACTTTCACAAGATATTCGGGCAAGAAGGAGATTGAATTTGAGCTCAGCGGCAACAAGTCTGTGAGTGAGTATGCTTCGAAGTTTACTGAGCTGGAAAAGTACTATGCTCATTATACTAACGATGCAGATGGAGAATTTTCCAAATGTATCAAGTTTGAGAATGGTCTTCGTGATGAGATCAAGCAGGGTATCAGGTATCAGCGCATCAGGAGGTTTTCTGATTTGGTAGACTGTAGTAGGATTCTAGAAGAGGATCTTGCTAATACTCGGACAAATGCTCGAGGGTATGTGGATCATAAAGGAAAGCAACAGATGGATCATGGAAAACCCTATGATAAGAATAATCAGAAATCCGGTGGTTGGAAGAAGCCTAGTGGGGGAGATTCTGGTTCTTCCATTAAGTGCTACAGGTGTGGTGAAATGGGGAATCGAGCTAACGAAAGCAAGAATGATGCGAAGAAATGCAGCAACTCTGGAAGATCTGGTCATGTAACTACTGAATGTAGAGCCAGAAAGGTGACTTGTTACAACTGTGGCGAAGAGGGTCATACTCGTCCGCAGTGTACTAAGCCAAAGAAAGAACAAGCTGGTGGAAAAGTGTTCGCTTTGTCAAGATCTGAGACTAAGCCAAATGATCGGTTGATTAAAGGTACATGTTTTATTAATGGCATACCTTTAATTGCGATTAATGATACTGGAGCGACACATTCTTTTATTGCTTTGGATTGTGCTAAAAGATTGAACTTGGATATTTCTAATATGGATGGAAGTATGGTTATTGACACTCTGCGTCAGGTTCTGAAACTACTTCATATGTTTGTAGGAATTGTCCTATTGTAATTTTGGTAGAGGTTTGGTATGGATTTAGTGTGCCTACTGTTAGAACAACTTGATATCATCCTTGGAATGAACTGGTTGGAATTCAACCAGGTTCATATCAACTGTTTTGAGAAGACGGTTGTTTTTCCTGAAGAAGCTAAAGTTGAAGATCTGACTATGTTAGTCAAGCAGATGAATTCAGCTGTTAAGGATGGTGATGTGGTGTTTATGTTGTATTCTTCGACGCAAGTGAGAGGAAAAGCTAAGAGTGATGAACTGCCAGTGGTGAATGAATTTCCCGAAGTGTTTCAGGAAGATGTTAGTGAATTGCCACCTGAGAGAGAAGTGGAGTTTGCTGTAGATTTGATTCCTGGAACTAGTCCGGTGTCGATGGCGCCTTATCGCATGTCAGCATCTAAATTGTCTGAGTTGAAGAAGCAGTTGGAGGAATTGCTTGAGAAGAATTTTATTCGTCCTAGTGTTTCTCCGTGGGGTGCTCCTGTGTTGTTGGTTAAAAAGAAAGAAGGTTCAATGAGACTGTGTGTTGATTACAGGCAGTTGAATAAAGTTACAATCAAGAATCGGTATCCATTGTCGAGGATTGATGATTTGATGGATCAGTTAGTTGGAGCTTGTCTACTCAGCAAGATTGATTTGAGGTCTGGGTATCATCAGATTCGTGTGAAGACGGAAGATATTCAGAAAACAGCATTTAGAACGAGGTATGGACATTATGAGTATTCTACTATGCCGTTTGGAGTTACTAATGCACCTGGTGTTTTCATGGAGTATATGAACAGAATATTTCATCTGTATCTTGATAAATTTGTAGTGGTATTTATTGATGATATTCTGATCTATTCAAAGAATGATGAAGAGCATGCGGGACATCTTAGAGTTGTGTTGGAACTGTTGAAAGAGAAGAAGTTGTACGCGAAGTTGTCTAAGTGTGAGTTCTGGTTAAGTGAAGTAAGCTTTCTTGGTCATGTAATTTCCAAGAATGGCCTTGCGGTTGATCCTACGAAGGTAGAGGCGGTATCTTAGTGGGAAGCGCCGAAGAATGCTTCTGAAATCCGTAGTTTTCTTGGTCTTGCAGGTTACTACAGGAAGTTCATTGAAGGATTTTCGAAGTTAGCTTTACCGTTGACTAAGTTGACAAGAAAGGGTCAAGTGTTTGTTTGGGATTCTGAATATGAGAAAGGATTCCAAGAGTTGAAGAAGAGGTTGACTAGTGCTCCGATTCTGATTTTGCCGAATCCGGCAGAATCTTTTGTTGTATATTGTGATGCGTCATTGATGGGATTAGGTGGTGTTTTGATGCAAGATAAGCAGGTAGTAGCTTATGCTTCAAGATAATTGAAGATTCATGAAAGGAATTATCCGACTCATGATTTAGAATTGGCAGCTGTGGTATTTGTTCTGAAATTGTGGAGGCATTATTTGTATGGATCTCGATTTGAGGTATTCAGCGATCATAAGAGTTTGAAGTATCTCTTCGATCAGAAAGAGTTAAACATGAGGCAGAGAAGATGGTTAGAATTTCTAAAGGATTATGATTTTGGTTTGAATTACCATCCTGGTAAGGCAAACGTTGTTGCAGATGCATTGAGTAGGAAGTCATTGCATATGTCTATGTTGATGGTTCGTGAATTGGAATTGGTTAAGCAGTTTAGAGACTTGAGTTTGGTATGTGAGACTACTTCTGATAATGTTAAATTGGGTATGTTGAAATTGACTAGTGGTATTCTAGAGGAAATTCGAACTGGACAGAAATCTGATGTTGGTTTGGTGGATAAGTTGACATTGATCAACCAAGGTCAAGGAGGTGAATTCCGAATTGACGAGAATGGTGTTATGAGATTTGGTGATATGGTGTGTGTTCCGAATATTGCAGAACTTCGGAAGAGTATTTTGGAAGAAGGACATCGTAGTGGATTGAGTATTCATCCTCGTGCTACTAAGATGTATCATGACTTGAAAAAGTTATTTTGGTGGCCTGGAATGAAAAAGGAAATTGCTGAGTTTGTTTATTCTTGTTTGGTTTGTCAGAAGTCAAAGATTGAACATCAAAAACCGTCAGGATTGATGGAACCGTTGTTTGTTCCGGAATGGAAATGGGATGGCATTTCTATGGATTTTGTATCTGGTTTGCCAAGGACAGCGAAGAATTGTGATTCTATTTGGGTTATTGTTGATCGGTTGACGAAATCCGCTCACTTTATTCTGATAAGAATGGATTATCCTATGGAGAGGTTGGCAGAATTGTATGTCGAGAAGATTGTAAGTTTTCATGGTATTCCTTCTAGTATTGTGTCGGATAGAGATTTGAGGTTTACGTCTAAGTTTTGGACAGGGTTGCAAGAAGCGTTAGGTACTAAGTTACGATTGAGTTTCGCTTATCGTCTGCAGACAGATGGTCAGACGAAGAGGACGATTCAGTCGTTAGAGGATTTGTTGCGAGCTTGTGTGTTGGAGAAAGGTGGAGCTTGGGATAGCTATCTACCGTTGGTTGAGTTTGCCTACAACAATAGTTTTCATTCGAGTATTGGTATGGCTCCGTTTGAAGCATTGTATGGTAGGAGGTGTCGGACACCGTTGTGTTGGTATGAATCTGGAGAAAGTGTTGTGAATGGACCGGAGATTGTCCAACAAACTTCAGAAAATATCAAGATGATTCAGGAGAAGATGAGAGCTTTTTAGAGTCGTTAGAAAAGTTATCATGATAAGATGAGGAAAGATCTTGAGTTTAGTGAAGGAGATCATGTGTTTATGCGAGTTACTCCGATGACTGGTATTGGTCGAGCTTTGAAGTCAAAGAAGTTGACTCCGTGTTTTATTGGTCCGTATCAGATTACCAAGAAGGTTGGAAAAGTTCCTTATCAGATTGCTTTACCTTCGTCGCTTGCAAATTTGCATGATGTCTTCCATGTATCTCAATTGAGGAAGTACATTGTTGATCCGTCTCATGAGATTCAGGTAGATGATATTCTGGTGCGAGATAATCTGACTGTTGAGGCATTACCTGCGAGAATTGAGGATCGAAAGGTGAAGCAGTTACGAGGTAAAGAGATAGCGCTAGTGAAAGTAGCTTGGGGAGGACCAGCAGGTGGAAATGTAACTTGGGAACTGGAGAGCCAGATGAAGGACTCGTATCCCAAACTTTTCGTCTAAGGTATATTTTCGAGGACGAAAACTCTTTTTAGTAGGGGAGAGTTGTGACACCCCAAATTAATTCAATTATTAAATAATTAGAAATTTAATTAAAGGTTTAATTATTGGCACTTTTGAATTAATAGATTTAATTATTTAATTAAATAATGGATGTGTTGGGGGTGTGAAGTTGAATTGGAGGGTGTGTGGAGTAAAAAGCTTTACTTAATTCTAATTTATTTATTTCTATTATTTGGAAAATAAAAAGGAATAAATAAAGGGAAACAAGTGAGAAGAGGAATTAGGACTTGCATTCTACGTGAGATTGGAGAAGAGAAGAGAAAAGAGGAGAAAAAGCCAAATGTCGAGAATTCGAAGATTCATCGCGAGGTAAGGGGGGATTGATCTGATTAGTATGCCTTATAGGTTTTGATGATCAATAGAATAATTCAATCCGTTAGGAATCTCGAATTATGATTCTAGGTTGTGCCCTACCGTTATAATCTGACGTAAAGCCATGATTGAAATTGTTATGAACGATTAGTTTATGTAAGATGAACATAGGTTAATTAGAAAACAAATTCTGTGGTCAATTGGATGTAAAAATGTAGTAATTAATTCTGTTATGGTGTATTATAAAGTTTGGTGATGAATGGAATCCATGGGAATTCGTAACAATGAAGAAAAACTTAGTTTTTTTATTAAAAACAACAGTATGGATCGACACATAGCCTTATGAATCGATGCAAGCAGCAAAATTTTGGAAAACCAGAGGCGTGGAAAACGTATGCATCGACTCATAGAGCCATGCATCGACTCATAGGCCAAAAATCAAACCTATGCATTGACACATACGTGTTATACATCGACACATACTGAACCGATTTTTAAAAATGCAGAATTTTAACTGGTATGCATCGATGCGTATGACTTATGGATCGACAAAAGCAGTCTATGTGTTGACACATGGGATTTTGGATCGATACATCTTTGTAGAAAGAACATGATTTTTAAAGCGGTTTGGTCATATCTTTTCGATAGTAACTCCGATTTAGGCGTAGTTGGTATCGTTGGAAAGCTTAGAACGAGTACTATCTATTTAAAACATTTTCAAAACCAGTAATTGAGATTTAGAGGAATTAATATGGGTTCCGTAGTAAGAATATGTTGTAATTTCGTAGTTATTCGTTGCGTATACTTGCTGTATGTTAATTCCATGTATTGTGATTAACGTTATGTTCATGATTTATTGTTAGCATGTGCTGTTGTTGTTATTGATCATGAATGGAATAATGCTGTATGACCATATTCCGTATTTGAATTGTTGCATGCTTCTGATGTGCATGCATAAGCATTTTGTTAATGGTTCATTCCCATTGTGTGGAATTGAACTTGCAGGGCCAATAACCGTACCCAATGGATAGTGGTGGTGAGACCAGATTCTTGAACCAGTGATATATGGGTGAATCATTGATTGACGCTGTTTTCCGAGGTGTAAGCGGAACAGGGTGTGGACTTGCTTCACGATTGGTACTACATGCATTTGAGTCTGCATTGCATATGTAATTAGAACATGTTAGGATGGTTTCCAGTGTTATAATTGCATTGATTGTTGTTGTATGCATAATGATCTGTGTGATTGTATTTGTGAACCGTATCCTGATGATGCTAATAAGGGTGGAATAACGAATTGGTTATTTTATTGTTTTAAAGAAATGTATAATGCATTTTAATCTTGATGAAATCTCACCCTTACTTTAACAATTTCAGATTCGAAGTGAATAGCGGCTCAGGAATTGGTGAGAACAGCTTATAGAGCTGTGCTATTTTGATAGTCCGCGTGTCAGTGTCATGCTCTGGTAGTTGTAACATTGGGGAACGATCGTTTGGAATTTTTATGGATTTAAAACTGTTTTCTTTTGGTTTATGTTTTGGAATAGTTATGATTTGAATTATTCCGGATTCTTATGTTATTTCCGTTGTATTAAACATAATCCTTGGTTTTATTTTATTTAATAAGTTCTTCAATAAAAGCATGATCACTATTTTGTTATTTAAATTTTCTTAAAATTGTGACTCCCTTGTTGTTATGCTTAAAACTCTGATTTATTATATAAAATGCGGGGAAATTAGAAGGGTTACAGAGGAGGGCACAGTGGGTTAGGATTAGGCATACGCGTGTTACGTTTTATTTTTTTTTGTTGTTGTAATATTTTTTTGTACTTACTTTCCAAAAAATTTATATATTATTTATAAACATCTATTTTGACTGTAATGTTATGTTCGTTATATATTTTTGAAATAGTGGAACTGATGTACTTTTAAACAAAAATGACATAAATAAAGTTTAGTACACTTGCGAAGTCACCTCGCAGCAGGTTTCGCAAGTGTAATTGCGAAACCTTTAAATATATAAAAGAAATAATTTCTTTCTAAATACATTTGCAAAACTTGTTGAAAGATAACTTTGCAAGTGCACTTACAAAGAGTATTTTTAGATTCTCAGTGGTGAAACCCATTTATCAAAGAAATTCCCATAAATTGTACACAGAGTTTCATTCATTTTCTTCTTTTCCACTGTATATCAAAGAATTAAAAAAGGATATCAACTTTTTTATTTTTCCACTATTACCCTTTCATTTTCATTAGCAACACACAACATGTAAATAACTAATTAGATTTGAAATGACAGCAGAACGACATGTCTAAAGATATCATATGTGTTAGTTCATTTGCGAGTTTAATAAATTAACTAAATTAAATAATAGTTAAATTACACCATTAATTTAAATAAATTTTATTTAATCAATTAAACGAACTACATTATAATATACTTAGTAGTTTAATAAATTGAGGAAAAAACAAAATTTAATTAAAGATTTTAAATTTTGAGCATTTTAGTACTCTTATATAAAAACAACAGCTATTCCACTTTTTTTTTAAAACTTATGAGAAATATTTTGAAACATAAATTTTAATAGAAACACGGCATATTTATGTGGATTTTATCTTGTATTTTCCTTGAAATACACATTATCTTATCTAGTTATACTTTACATTGTATTAGTTTATTGATCTTGTTGATGTTTTAAAAGTTGTGTTATTTTTCAAAATTACTTTCTTCTATCAATTAATATATAATTCTCAAGGGTTTGGTTGGTGATAAGATTCGCGTATTGAAAGTGTTTCTTTAAGAATCAAATCTTATTAGATGTTAACAATTTTAGTGTTAAATAAGTTAACACAAAATTTTATTTTGATTTTAAATGAAACTCCTGCTAATTGGGTGATAAAATTTGTCCTTTTAAATTAATCAGTCTCAAGACCGAATATCAAAATTTTAAAAATATAGTATATATAATTTATTATATTTTCACCAACTTCTGTCTTATTACACTTTCTCTCATTTCTTTCACGTTTCATAGCTAACCATAAAAAAGAAGAATAATAGAACAATAATAAGACATAATATACATGTGAATATGTTTCATAATGAAACAAACCATAAAAAAAACAAGAATAATAGAATAATAATAATACATAATATACATGTGAATATTTTAGTAATTAAAATCACATACTCACTTTTCTGGAATTATGTATTATACAGTACTTGTACATTTGTACTCATGTACTATAAATTCTATCAAATGTAACATTTACCCAAATCAGATATCTGAAAAAATAGAAGACAAAAAAAAATCTTAAAATTAAAAATGGATTCTCATAGTACCTTTTCAAGCAACTCCACCAAGAATGCATCATCATCTGAAATCGAAGTAATGTTTTACTTGTTTAGTGGCTTAGCAATCATTTTCGGAGTCATCGCATTATCATTGCTCATCATAGCATGTTTGTTCTGGAAAGAATTTTTATCTTCAGCATCATCTTATGAAGAAGAAAAATCATCCAATATGCATGTTATGGATACAGATCAGATGATTTCAAATTCAAAGATAGTTGTGATAATGCCAGGAGAGATTAATCCTACTTATTTAGCTAAGCCAGTTTCTTCCATAAGTCATCCAGATCAACAAGATCTTTAGAAGTTTTCCTTATCATCAAAATGTTCTTGTTTTCGATATAAGTTTATAAATAACTTATATATATCCTTTTAAACTTAAAAGAATCCCCAACCTTTCAAGCATGGATTTATACATCGATTTCTAGTGATTTCCTATTCATTTGTGCTTAGATTTTTAGGAGATGTTGTCACATGATGTCACTAATTCAAAATGTGATTTATGCATTCAAATACCTTTTTTTCTTTTTTTTAGTTTCGTCAAAGTTAAAGAAAATTTTAGTTAATGTTATACTTGAATGATGCATTTACTTCATATATATAAATTTAAAAGTCGAATATTTTTAAATATAATGTTATAGCATAATAAAACACAAATTCTAATATGACTATCAATAGCGTGTAAAGTACGTTTATGAGGTGTATAAAAAGAAAATCAAGAGGTTTCTTGGATTTTTATCTTTTGGGTTGTCATATAATCTAAATGATTTTTTTTCCCAATAATATTACGGTAATGTAATGAATAAAATAAATGGCATTCATTTGTCTTATTTAAGAAATACTATATAAATTGCGCGTACGTTGCAGGGGATTGATTAGAAATTTTACCGTAATAATTAATATATATAAATTATAATTCTATAATTAAATATGCTTTACAATTATATTAACTAAAAATCAAATTGTAACCGTATGAGAATCTTTAATAATTTATATATATAAAAAATTTCAATTGTGTTCTTTAAATTTGAAAGATATATCATATTTACTTGAATAATGTAATATTATAAAAAAGTGTTATATTAAATTATTTGTATATATTACTTGTGATTAAAAATTAAATTCATAATTCATATAATTGTATATCATTCAAAATTTCAATTATTCATTTAGTGTTTAGTCTATAATTTACAAAATCTAAGAATTTTTTAAATCAATGTCAAGTCTAAAATTATTTTAAATCATATATTCTTTGGATGTTTTTTAACTCATATTATATCTTATCATATTTATTTACTTTTTTGTTTATCGAAGTTGAAGAGATATGTTGTGACTTGACTAATAGATTATTTATTTCATGAGATATAGAAAACTATTATTTATTACGGGTTAATAATCTCAACAAATAAATATTTGTACATTTTAATAATTAAATTAAATTAAAAATAATTTTGAAAATTAAAATGAAACGTTAAAGTTTGTGTTTTTCAATTTTATAAGCATGGATGATTCTAAATTTTTTTAATTTTAGTAATCAATTTTTTAGCCAATTAATTTTTTATTAAATAGAAATATTTTTATTAGATTAGTTCTCATATTTCTCATCCATTAAACAAAATAAATAATTATTCATAATTCATATAATTTAAATATTATCATAAATTAAATACTCATCCACTGCATAACTCATCAATAATATTGAGAGTTTAGTACCTTACAACACAACTAAATCAATTATAAATTACAACTAAATTTTGTTTTGTAATTTTATTATAAGCATGACTCTTACAATTATAAGTTTAACAAAGTGTGAGAGTGAATCTAAAAAAATCATTTTGAGTTTTCACAATTGAAATGAAAATTATCACTATTGAACAAAACAATAAAATAAAAGTTTGAAAAGTTGTAGCTATTTAGTAGTGAATAGATATCACATTTTTTAAATGAAGGTGCTATTATAAAAAGGGAAAATGTACAAAATAAAGAATAAGGTACATCAACCAAAATCCTATCAAGTACTAATAAATTTAAAAAATGGCATTCCAAGCTTATTTTTAACAAAATCAGATCTTAAAAATAAAGGAACAGAATGAAACTGAATATAATATGTAATAGTGAGACTTAGGTTAGCAAGAACATTTTCACAAATGTTACCTTCTCTATAAATATGAGAAACAATAAAATTTTTGTTAGAAATTATATTTATACAATTAATCCACCTATTTCTAATTTGTCAGGGAACTATAGACGGAGACTTGAAGGCATTCACCACTGTAGAGGAATCTGTCTCAAGCCAAATATTGTTTCAATTCTTCTCACGAGAGAACTCAATTACAAGCATGGCATCAAAGAGTTCGACAATGAGAGAGTTGAAAATACCCAAAAAAAAGACGCAAAATCACCCATAAAACCACCTTCAAAGTTTCACCTGATACCACCACAAGCAGAAATTCCCGAAGAAGAAATGGACGCTTCATCACAGTTGAATTTAATCCAATTCCTAGGAGGAGGTATCCAAATAACCTCTATACAAATCTCTGGTATCAGAATGAATCCAAACTTTCTTATTCGGTCTTAAGTCAAAAGGAATAAGGCAAAGACAGATTCGACTTTGAATAAAATGAGGAATATGAGTGATAGAATTAGAGAAATCTCATTGTCCATTGACAATAATTCTGCTAACAGGGTGACCGTCAATAGAGTTAGAGTCCTCCATATCAAGAGACAACGTGGTGCCACACCAACTATCAAACTACAAACTATTAGAAGAACCATTGCCAAGACACCAAGTGGAATTAGCCGAAATGATATCCAACTCTAGTTTAAGACTAGTCCAAATGAAGGAAAACATATGAAAATTAATAAGCATGCCTTTTCTAAAAACGCTTTTCCTAAGAAGAGTGACCCAAGATTTAGTGGAATTAAAAAGTGCCCAAGCAAGTTTAAGATTGGAATCTTTGTTGAACTTGATAATGGATCTAATACCAAGACCTCCTTTAAGAATGTCAGTTTATGATGGAATTATTTTATCAAGTGAAAATTGTAGAAAATAGTAGAATAATAAGTAATTTCTCCTAATGATAAAGTGTAAAGAGTAAATGTGGAGGTTGTTAGTAAGCCCAATAGTGATTGCTAGAGTTAGTATTTGTATGGATTTATAAAAACAGAAAAATATAGTTAGTAAAAAAACAGAGGAAAAGAGGCGAAACCTAAAGAAAAGAGAAAAGGAGAAAGAAGACAAGAGAAACGTAAGGAGAAGATTCGAAGAGTATATCGACAATCAAGATAAGGGTGAGTGTTTACATGGTTATTGGTATTGTATGATAACGTATGATGGGTAGAAACATCTTTAGGATAAAATTCCTAAAATTCCATAGTTTGTAAATGTTAGGTTTTGAATGATAATCCATGAATTTGATGATTAAATATGTTTTGATGTTTCAAATTGAAAATACATGTTAGATATAGGTTATAATGCCATAAATCGTGAGAAATTGGATGTTAGAATGTGTTTTTGTATGGAAAATTGTGTTTTCATCGCAGTTTTTTTTTTTGTGGAGAAATTGTAGTGGGCGTTTAGCGCCCAATATCGCGCTTGGCGCGGGTCGCAACAGTGAGTTTGGCGCTTAGCGCACGAGAGATCTATTAGTGTGGTCCACTAGGTGTTGAAAAATAATTATTTTGTTGAAATATTTTGAGATTATGAATGCTGATATTTTATACTAATTTCTACTTAATTTTCTAGAATTTAATCTGAATGTTGGATGTGTTTTTGAAGCCTATTTGTTAATGACATGAGACTTGTTTTTATGTTGGTGGGTGAATGTGATTGGTGTTGATGTTGGATTGTAATGATGTTTTGTACATTTTTATTATGTGATGTGATGATGTTTTTAATGCGGTCATGCGATGAATATGAATTGCTCGTGAATAATTCACGAGGATGTGTTTGTATGTGCAAATGTGTGGTAATTCAATTGTGTTGAATTATTGAAGATATGCATGGATGTTAAGATTAGAGAATGGTATTAATTTCATATGGTTGTGGTAATGACACATGCATCATTTGTTGTTAAGAGGCATCCTTGTTGATTCCGAGGAAGCTAGTGACTTGTCCCAAACCTAGAGTGGAGTTTGAAAGCTTAGAAGACTGGCTTTTGGGTGTTATTGGTATCTGGAAACTAATATCAATAATGTAAAAAAAAAATACATATTTTATAGTTAAAATATTTCTGATTGAAAATGGTTATTAAATTCTGTCCCATTTTAATTATTTAAAGAAAATATATTATTTTTGTAAGGTAGTGTTGTATATTATTTAATACGTCACATAATTAAATAACATAAACACATTATTTATTTTTTTAAAGAAAATCAGAATACAAATGTTTTAATAAAACAAAGAAATCAAACAACTAAAACATTAAAAACAAAATCCAAGAACCAAAACTTCATAACTCATACATTTGCAATTTATTTATCCTTAATCATTAATCTGATCATTTGTGTAGCATAAAATTAAAGAGACAAAATCTTCTATTCTTTCACAGGTGGTCGACAATTAGCATCACATTGGCAAGCGGCCGTATTACTTTGTTGATTATCTTGACAATAGCAATCTCCAGGCGTGACACCATATTTTTTGGCAATTTCACTACGGCAGACCCAAGGACCAGCTCCACAGTCTGGTGTCAACTGCATTGCATATCTACACACCTGTTCTCCTATCAAATTATAAATAACAAAGTTCAATTTAACAGGTTAAATCATAATGTGAGCAATGTCAGCAATGGAAAGACATTAAATATAATAGTAATAGCTTGGGTTAGATATACCATAGCTCTGGTTAAAGAGAGCAAACAAAGCCACCAGCATTAGGAGAATGATTCCTCGCTTCATCATGATTTTCCTAAACTCAATACTAAACAGCAATTCTTAAATAGTTTAGACAATGTCAAATAACAAAAGACATGTACATATATAAACAAAGAGGCTGTGGTTTCTTAATGAACATTAATTTTCCTAATATTTCTTTGGTCTAATGTTTATTTATTTTATTACTTATGTATTTATTTATTTCTTTTGTGTATATTATTTTTTATTTATAATATAGAATTTGACTTTTAAAAAAAAATTATTATTACTATTATTATTATTATTATTATTTTATTCCCTCTTGAATAGGATTAACACATAATAAAATTTATACAGAAATAAAAGGTAAACAAACATACTAATAATAATAATAATAATAATAATAATAATAATAATAATAATAATAATAATAATAAAAGACTAACATACAGAAACAGTTTTTTAATAATAATAATAAATTAATAATTATATATAATAATTTAATGACATCTTGAAATAAATTTTGATATAAGACATTTATTAATTAAAATAAATAGTATTTACTTTAATTTATATATATATATATATATATATATATATATATATATATATATATATATATATATATATATATATATATATATATATATATATATATATATATATATATATAATTAATATTGAAAGTAGTATTTTAAGATTTTTTTAGCACCCAATTTTATTTCAATAAAATTTGTAATAAAAACTTTTATATATAATGCGGGAATTCTGTTAAGGTAGATTTACAAAATTACATGAGTTTTGAAAAAAATTATAGAAAGAAAAATGTATTGAATATCTTCAAGAGTTAAATCCAAGATTTTGACCTTTTCTTCTTCCTTTTTTATTCAACATCCTTATTATTATTCTTTCCAATCAAATTTCCATAACAAATATATATATATATATATATATATATATATATATATATATATATATATATATATATATGAAGTAAAATAATTGGATGGTTAGCTAAAAATTGTGTGAATAAAGAAAATTAAAATAAATAGAATCAATAAAAAAAGTAAAAAATATGAATTAAAAATAAGATAAATGAATTTTAACTTTAAAATTCGGTTAAAGAAAAATTATTGATTGATTTAAAACAATATTTAATAAATAATAAATAAATATTCATATGAAATAGAATAAATAATAATTAAAAATTAAATAATTGAAATTAAATGGGTGGTTAACTTGAGAAAACATTTGTAAAAGGAAAAACAAAAACAAAGAAAATACATAAATGTAATGGAATAATTAAATGATTGAAAAAATATTAACTAAAAATAAAATAAATGGTATAATTAAATAATTGAAATTAAACGGATAGCTATCTTTCAAAAAGTGGCTTAAAAAAATTAAAAAGAGGAAAACAAACCAATAGATGGAGACTTGAAATCACCAGGGATAAATTGGGATACCATTAAGTTTTACTTAATTAATGCAATGAAGAATTTCTTTTGTCATGAGCATTTATTTAAAGCGTTCAATGTTACTGTGGTGACGTTTATTTTGAAACACGGTGATATTAGGACTATTAAAGACTATAGACCAATAGTAGATTGTACTACTGTCTACAAAGTAATCTAAAAAATTCTTACTACTAGATTGGGCAAGGTTAAAGGTGATATTGTTCACTATTCGCAGGCTGTATTTGTACCAAGGCAACATATCGATAATCGTTTTTTGTGGACGTATGAGTTCATAAAGGGGTATACTAGGAATGGTGACAACCCCCTGTTGTATGATTCAAATAAATCTCCAAAAAGCTTTCGATATGGTTAGTTGGGATGCTTTTGAGTGTATTATAAAGGAGAGAAGGATTCCAATTCAGTTTGTTAGATGGGTTAAGCTTACCGTCACTTTTTTACTTATAAATTTAATATCAATAGGCATCACACGAAAGCATGCATACAAGTCATGCATGGGATTAGACAGGGAGATCATCTCCCCCCTCTCTTGTTTGTTATTATAATGAAATATCTGAACAGGTGCCTCCTCCAAATGCAGAAGAATCTCATTTTTAACCATCACGCTAAATATGAGAAGCTTCATATTATTAATTTGGGTTAAATGCGTTTTATCTTCCCTATAATAGTAGCGAGATTTGATTTACCCCCTATTAAAAAAAGTCTCTTTAGCCCCTCAACATAAATAGATTCCATAAGAAAAAAACTCTTAGCCCAAGATTCCATTTGTAATGCAGACGTGACCAGATCCGTTTGATGACTGTGTAATTGATGCCACGGTGGACTGATTAGATGAAAGGTTACTAATTGACACCCCCCCCTTGAAAATCTAGGGTTTATTTTCTCTGTGTCCTTAATCCCTTTTGTCCCTACCATCTCTTTCATTCTTCTCTCCCTACCGTCTTCCTCATTTCTTTTTTCGCTTCTTCCCCCAATTTGTTCCCCGAAATTGATCATTATAACCCTAATTCGTTCATGGATGCTAGCATGAGTGTTAGAAGTTGCAATTCGTATGAGCATTCAAAGGTTCCTAGCTGTAGATGTTGTCGTTCGATGAAAATTTGGGTTGCTAACACCGTAAAAAATTATAATAGGAAATTCAGGAAATGTAGGAATGCAGGGGTAAGTGCTTTAATCTATGAGTTTTGTGAAGTACCTAAACCTTTTATGGGGTTAATGTTGTTTTTATTTGTAGATGGACATTAACTACGATATTCTTATTTGAGATGATGAAATTACTCACTCCATTAATGAAATCTCAAATTCTGAAAGTTATTGCAAACATTGTGATGTGGCAATGGTGACGTATGATTTGACTGAAGGAAAACTGGAAAAATACAAGATAAGATAGCTGCATTGAAGAGGAAAATATTCCAACTGAATATGAAAATTTTGGTGTTTTGGTTTATCTTTACATTGTTGCACAACAATTTGTAATTTGAAGTGTAATGTGTATTTGTAATATCTTTGTAGTATGATGTCTTGGTTTATTAATGCAATATGATGTTTGTGTAATGTCAACTTTGAATCAATAAAAGTGTTTCATTTTTCTTACAGTTTTGTATTACCAGTTGAAATCACTAAATAACCTTATCATTTGAAACCACTATCAGATCATACCAGTTGAAATCACTAAATAACCTAAACCCTTGAAACCAATAACAAAGAAGTCATTACATTAAGGCATAAGTAGAACAAAGGCCAAAGTCATTACAATAGGGCATTACTGCTTAACAAAATACATAAGTCTTAGCTTAACAAAATACATAAGTCTTAACTTAAGGACTTTAACGGCAAAAACTTTGAGAATAAGCCATTGAATTCGTTCATGGATGCTAGCATGAGTGTTAGAAGTTGCAATTAGTATGAGCATTCAAAGGTTCCTAGTGTAGATGTTGTCGTTCGATGAAAATTTGGGTTGCTAACACCGTAAAAAATTATAATAGGAAATTCAGGAAATGTAGGAATGCAGGGGTAAGTGCTTTAATCTATGAGTTTTGTGAAGTACCTAAACCTTTTATGGGGTTAATGTTGTTTTTATTTGTAGATGGACATTAACTACGATATTCTTATTTGAGATGATGAAATTACTCACTCCATTAATGAAATCTCAAATTCTGAAAGTTATTGCAAACATTGTGATGTGGCAATGGTGAAGTATGATTTGTTGAAGGAAAACGGAAAAATACAAGATAAGATAGCTGCATTGAAGAGGAAAATATTCCAACTGAATATGAAAATTTTGGTGTTTTGGTTTATCTTTACAGTGTTGCACAACAATTTGTAATTTGAAGTGTAATGTGTATTTGTAATATCTTTGTAGTATGATGTCTTGGTTTATTAATGCAATATGATGTTTGTGTAATGTCAACTTTGAATCAATAAAAGTGTTTCATTTTTCTTACAGTTTTGTATTACCAGTTGAAATCACTAAATAACCTTATCATTTGAAGCCACTATCAGATCATACCAGTTGAAATCACTAAATAACCTAAACCCTTGAAACCAATAACAAAGAAGTCATTACATTAAGGCATAAGTAGAACAAAGGCCAAAGTCATTACAATAGGGCATTACTGCTTAACAAAATACATAAGTCTTAGCTTAACAAAATACATAAGTCTTAACTTAAGGACTTTAACGGCAAAAACTTTGAGAATAAGCCATTGAATTCGTTCATGGATGCTAGCATGAGTGTTAGAAGTTGCAATTCGTATGAGCATTCAAAGGTTCCTAGCTGTAGATGTTGTCGTTCGATGAAAATTTGGGTTGCTAACACCGTAAAAAATTATAATAGGAAATTCAGGAAATGTAGGAATGCAGGGGTAAGTGCTTTAATCTATGAGTTTTGTGAAGTACCTAAACCTTTTATGGGGTTAATGTTGTTTTTATTTGTAGATGGACATTAACTACGATATTCTTATTTGAGATGATGAAATTACTCACTCCATTAATGAAATCTCAAATTCTGAAAGTTATTGCAAACATTGTGATGTGGCAATGGTGAAGTATGATTTGACTGAAGGAAAACTGGAAAAATACAAGATAAGATAGCTGCATTGAAGAGGAAAATATTCCAACTGAATATGAAAATTTTGGTGTTTTGGTTTATCTTTACAGTGTTGCACAACAATTTGTAATTTGAAGTGTAATGTGTATTTGTAATATCTTTGTAGTATGATGTCTTGGTTTATTAATGCAATATGATGTTTGTGTAATGTCAACTTTGAATCAATAAAAGTGTTTCATTTTTCTTACAGTTTTGTATTACCAGTTGAAATCACTAAATAACCTTATCATTTGAAACCACTATCAGATCATACCAGTTGAAATCACTAAATAACCTAAACCCTTGAAACCAATAACAAAGAAGTCATTACATTAAGGCATAAGTAGAACAAAGGCCAAAGTCATTACAATAGGGCATTACTGCTTAACAAAATACATAAGTCTTAGCTTAACAAAATACATAAGTCTTAACTTAAGGACTTTAACGGCAAAAACTTTGAGAATAAGCCATTGAATTGACTCAACTCATAAAAATAACAATAAAATCTCCAGTGCGCTTTTATTTTATTCAAAGGACTAGGAAAAAGAGCGAATAGAATCCTAAAAGAAAATGAGATCAAGGTACGAGGGATAGTTATGCAAAGGGAAGGTGTTAGGCACCCTAAGCATCTTCGATACTCCGCATGAATCTCTTCGAAAATTTGTATACGTGCTAAAAATATTTTGTACAAATTAGACGGTGGGGGTGAGAAAAGAAGTATTTTTTTATAATTTTTTATTTGATAGAACTTCTAATGCGTTCCAGGGCAACATACCAATAATGTGCAATGTTTAAATCAAAACCCATGTAGTTCGGGTAAAAAAGACTAAATTTTTTGTGTTGGTTGATTTTAAGAAGAATAGACATCATCTTCGTATTCGAGTGGTAAACATGCATACTACCTACAATTATGAGAAATGAGTGTTTCATCAACTCAAAGCGGGGAATTTAAGCTTGGATTTTCATCAACAAGCATCCTCTACACCAAGTGGAAAACGACTCTCTTCGCTACATATTGTAGAGGTATAGTGGTTTGCATCACTATAAAGAATTGACAAGAGTCTAATCTTTCAAGAAAATAGTTTTTAGGAAGAAAGCCACACAAAGGGTTCAAAAAAGTTTGAGTGAGGTTATTTATTTTTTAGTCTTATGAAAAATGGGCAAAGTGTTGTTAAATGGATTAAGAGTTTTTTAAGAAAAAATAAGTTTAAAAAATGCATGGACCTAAGTCCAAGTTTATTATGAAAGCGGTTCGAGTTTTGAAAAAACAAGAATCCTTTGAAAAAGGGAGAAGATTTTTGAAAATTTAAGAATATGAGAGAATATGAAGAGGCTAACCTATGTACATAAAGTAAAATGTAAGGGTAAAAGAAAGATCTAACCGGGTAGGAAACTTAGTACTTAACATCAAGAGTCAATACAATATTCCTTCCCTTTGGATTACCAAACAAGAAATTAATCGGACAAAAATACCAAATCTTAGATAAACCAATGCCTTAGATGAATTCAAGTCTTTAAAAATCGGGCAGCATAACAATTGTATTTGGAGGAAATTCACTCGTAAACGAGTACAAACAGAATAATCAGCACATAGAAAAATATAAGCCCAAGCACAGACATAATAACACCAAGATCATGGAATCTCTGAGCTGAGGTTGAGGTCCTACTCCTCAGTCCAAAGTCAAACTCTGAGCATAGGGATAGTAACCATGTCTAAGAAAAAGAATCAAAAGTTTTTTAGTGTTGAAGTTGGATTCTTAGGTACTTTAAAAAGGAAAAAGAAAAGCTCAAGTGAGTAAATTCAAAATAAAAAAAATGCTCAAGTGAGCAAAGAAAATGGCTCCTCATAGCCATATCGGGCCTCTTGAAAAAGGCATCTTACCTCTCAATGGAGCCATTGTTCATCACAAAGTAGCAAGTTGGCTTGTGTAAAGCCATTTTAGCAGCATCCAGATCATTAGTATTCTCTACTTCTGTCGGTATGTTATATTATTCTGGGAGCATAGAAACAATGTTGACTAGGATGTCCAAGCTTGCTTCAGAATCATAGGAAAAGTCATCAGTTGCCTCATCAAAACCATGGTCGACTGGCTTGTTAACATATTCCTTGATCTAATCATTGACAATAGGGACAACTTTTGGCTTGTACTGCCGTGGATTCTTTCCTTTGTTGGCAGCAATCTGCTGAGCAGCAGCAGCAGCTTGTCTTTCAGCCTGCTTCTTTCTCTGGAAACGTCTCCACTGAGTTCGACTCATTGGATTTTTTCCCATGTAATTCTCAGACACATGGCTTTTCTTCTCCGAACGAACCTCTAGTCGATAGCTCATGGGTGCTTTTCCTTTCGCCTCTCTTATAACACCAGCAGTATTTGATGGCCCAGCGGCCATTTGAGGTTTGATCCATGTCCCCTTGGGTGCAGTGGCCGACAGAACAAACGTGTTTGGCCTAAATTGGGATGACTGCCTTGGGTCTCTTCTGTTCCATTGGGCCCTTCCCCTCTCCAGCTGTAGTTTCTGGAAATTTTCAACAGCGACTCTATCAGTTAGCACGCTGCATCTAGGGCACAAACCGACTTGAGAACCCTTGTTTTTGCAACGATAAAGAAAACTCAGCAAGTCTTCATCGTCTCTTGGATAGACGTCAGCTAAATAGACGTGTGGACTCTCATCAATGCTTTCTTCCAACATGGTGTTGTCAGGCACTTTAGTGATGTCGACCATATTGATGTCGACAGGCTCAACAAATAAGGCTTCTTCTTGCCTCAGAGGATCAGTATCAATCTTCTGTTTTCTTGCAGCAAATTTCAAACGATCCTCCTGGAGTGACTTCTGAACCAGATCCCTGAAAAGAAAATATTGAGAGGTTGTGTGACCAAGATCATTATGATATTTACAAAAACCTCTCTTTTGTCTTTGTTCTAATGGTGGTAATTTAGCATTTAGGGGTACTAAAATTTGACCATCTTTGACTAATAAATCAAAAATCTCATCGCATTTGCTAACATCAAAAGTATAAGTTTTTGTAGGAGTTCTTGAATTGGTGTCGACTGTAGGGCTTTTCCCTTTGCCAGGGAACAACAATTTACATTCATATGCTGGCCCTGATTTTAATTCAACCACATTCACGTCTGCCTCTGTCGGCGACATGTAATCAGCCTTGTATATGGGATCTGTATCATCGAAGTCGACATAGGCTACCTTCTCTTTCTTTGCCTTAGCCTTAGTATGTCTAAATTTTTCTAGTCGAAGACGCTCAAGGTGTCGAACCCTGTCAGCCAATTGTGACATGCTCTTGACAAATGTTGGATCTATTTTCTTCCTAATAGAGTAGTCCAAACCTCCAGCAGCCATTTGAACAAGTTCATGTTCAGGCACTTGGGTAAAGCACCTTTCTTTTAACGATCTAAACCTATTTAGATAATCGTCTATTGTCTCAGCAAACTTTCTCTTAATTTGCAAGTGGGTACATAATAATGGCATACGAATGGATAAGTCACGGTTTTTGCAAGTGCATCTTAATAGGGTTGGGTACAAAGATGAGCCTTTTATTCTAGCCTCTCAAGCTAAACACAACTATTCTATGTCACAGAACCAAAGAGTCAAACTGGTCTATATTGCTTTTATCTAACAAAGTGATTGATTATAAGAGTGTAGATCAAGGTGATGTTGATGTTGAGAATGAGTCGTATATTAGAAACGATCGAGATGAAAATACTACAACAGATGAATCATATATCAGAAAAGATCATGATGAGGGAATTTGGATCAATCTGTCCATCTGCTTTCTTAAGAGACAAGTAATTCGCAATTCAACCAAGAAAAGAAAGAGATGTTAGTGAAAGAGGTAATATAGTAAAATGTTATATATTCTGTCATTTTCAATAAAATTATATATTTGTCATTTTATATACTCAATTGATTATGGAATTAGATATTTGGAATTAGATATTTGGAATTATATATTCGGAATTAAATATTTGTCATTAGATACTAATGTTTTTCTTTATTATAGGTTAGATGGCTAGTAACGAGGATCACCCACACGATGGTTCTATTAATGATGGA
This sequence comes from Vicia sativa, assembly GCA_021764765.1. NCBI lineage: Eukaryota > Viridiplantae > Streptophyta > Magnoliopsida > Fabales > Fabaceae > Vicia > Vicia sativa. The sequence goes on along the minus strand of CM038793.1, from coordinate 10,001,535 downwards.
GACAATGGTGGAGGCAAATCCGATAAGGGAGTGGAAAAAGAAATTAAATGAGGAAAAACTATTATGAAGAATATCATTCGTGATAGAGATAGAGGCATAAAATACAATGTGCATTGGAGTCTAAGTGACCAATTAATTGAGCCTAACCGTTCTAAATTTACAAGTTACATTGGTAAAGGTGTAAGGAGAAAATTCCAATAACTTGTGATGAGTTGAGAGATGATAAGTTGGATGACGCTAAAAACAAAATCTAGAGTGAGATACAGGTACTTTAAATTATGTCTTTAAATTATGATTATGTATTTAAATTACTTATACTAAAGCACTCTGTGTATGTTTTTTATAGAGGTCTTTCAACATTGATGATACAAGAAAAAGTATTGTCTTGGATTGGCCAGTAAAATACTAAAAGGGTTTAGAACATACTTAAATAGAAAATATCTTAAAGATGCCGATGTGATTTCACTTAAAGAATGAGATATTTTTAAAGCCAAACGAAAAACCCCAAAATTTCAGAGTTTAAGTGACGTAAATCGCCAAAGAGCATCATCTCTCGCGTATCCATATAAAAAAGGGCGTTTGGGATATGCACGATTAGAACAAAAAATTGTAAGTATTTATAAATTTCAATGATATACTTTTTCATCAAGAGTTATAACTGATCTTATTTTTTGTCTTAATATGTAGTTAAAAGAGGAGAATAGTTCTAAAACGTCTCTTCTGGAACATGTTTTGTGGAAGGCTGGCCGTGTGGGTAAGGATGAAGTTCTTAAAGAAGATGTACAACAATTTTTTGAAAAATGCGTAAGTATAACATTAATTCTTTAATTAAATCAAAATTTTACTAACATATAATATTCATGTTTTTTCGATACACATATGAATTTCAGGAGATTCTATCTCAGTCTATATCTCCACCAGATGATTGTAGGAGTATACTTAGTCGAGCATTAGATGTTCGTGAGTATTCTGGTCGGGTGAGGGGTAAAGGACATAGGGTTACTCAAACATCCTTGAAAAAGAATAATCCAAAGACAAAAGCTGCTAGCAATAAAGAACTGTAGACAAGGTTTGCTGCATTAGAAGTTGAAGTTCTTGAATTGAGGAAGGATAAAGCAAGACACCAATCAAAAAGGGAAGCTTCAGATGTTAAAGATACTAGTGACATAGCTAGTGTCAATTGTATAGTTCAACCGAGTATTTCCTAGGTAATTATATATATTATTATGAAATTAAATTAGTGTAATTTATTTAACTAACATATATACACATTAACGATGTCGTATTTATTATTGATTTTAGGGCATTTCACCTTGTCAGCTCTTTTTAGAGACACCGACTTATCGCATGGTTGGTAATGGAAAAGTGCATAGCACTCTGGGAGAAGTACTTCATTATAAACCTCTCCCTTCTGGATATTTGAAAGTATCAATTGATATTGCTTTAGAGGAGGGTGCGTTATTACCAATCTCAGACAAAGTTTCGGATGCAACATTGGTGGGAGAGGCAATAGGAGCGTATGTTGCATGACCGTCAAGACTCATTCGCATAGGTGATGAGTTATACTTAAAACCATTATGAACCTTTGAGTACTCAATTTTTTTACGTTCATTTTACTTACATTTTTTTTGCATGGTAATGTTAGACTCCTACAAAACCCAAACCAAAAGATAAGGGGATTACGCGGCCATCAAGTCAGTGGCATCAAAAAAACATGTACAACATAATTATATGAAATTTATGCTTAGATAATGTTAATTTGTCATCTTATACTTGACCAATCTAATTTTATGATATTTAGATTATTCCTGCTAAAGAGATTGAAGTTGTCAATAGGGGTAAGGAGCCTGTAGTTAGCAACATTCCCACAGAAATATAGAGTGTTGCTAAGAGGACCGGTGATAGAAAGAAAACTACTTCACAGTATAGGTCGTGCCTTCAGACATATGTAAGCTTCATAATTATTTTTCAAGGTGGTACTAGTCTTATACTAATGGATGCATGGATTTATGGTTCTGAAGGCATGACATCAATTGGTAAGGAGGATTTGGAACAAGTTTTTGGACATTTGACATTAGGCATCGTTGTTATCAATACATACATAAGGTATACTCCAATCAAATTTGTTTAATTAATTGAAGAATTTATTTACTCATTTCAATGAATAATTAATGTTAATGATGTTTTTATTTAAGGTTTCTGTATGACAAGTTGATTCGCCCGCGTGGATTGAAATCCAGATTCGCTTTCATAAATCCCAACTTTGTCCATGCTGGGTCAATCATATCAAAACCAGATGAAGTAATAGCGGTTGTACTCCATTTATTTATGGCCAACAAAGATACAAAAAAATTGTTCTTTTTACCATATAATACTGGCCACAATTAAGATTTTCATTCTAAATTTCCTCTATTATAATTTATTTTTTTTGACGTTGTGTAGAAAATTTCCATCTAACCTTTGTTTAATATTACAGTGGACACTGGTAATCGGTTGCGATTAATCCTGTGAGAGAAATTGTATATTATCTGGATTCATTGGGCAATGATTGGACAACATACCCATATATGAAGAAGACGATTGATACGTAAGTGAGATTGTTCTTAAATATTGATGTGTATATTGAATTATTTATGTGAGATAGTTCTAAATATTCGTTATTATTTTATTATAGAATTCTACAAAGTTTTCGAGCACAATGAGATATTCAAGCACCAAGGAGTAGAGTCAACAATATTTCGTGGATCAAAGTGGAGGTATATATTTTCACAATTTTGATTATATAGTGATGATACTTGATAAAACAAGTTAAGGTGTATATCTTGAAGTATATCCGTATTTTCTTTCCATGTGTAGTGTCCACGTCAGCGCAATTGTGTAGATTGCGGTAATTTTATGTTGAGGTTTATGAAAGAAACTCTTCTTTTGGACCGATTAGAGATTCCATCCACGATATGAATTTCTTCCTTAGGAATTATTTTAATATTTCTCATAAAATGACTTAGTGTTTTAAGTAAATCATACTATGTTATATTATTATTTAGTACTTTGATGAATTCAAGTGTGCTTATTACTCAAAAGATCAATTGGATGAACTTATGGAGGATTGATGCCAATTCGTGATGGAGTTGAGAATTTTATTATAAGGTATAACTTTGAGTTTTGAGAATATAATACATGTCATTATAGTTGTGTTGCAATATTGTTGTTTTTGTTGTTGTTATTTGGTAACTTGTATGAATTTTGACTTTTTGATTTTGTTTCAGGTTATATAGGTGCAGATCGTTGTAGAACATAGAGCTATTTTTTAATTCATTATTGATGTTGTTTTATTGTTGTATATATTAATGTTGTTGTTGTTTATAGTTGTTTCATTGTTGTATATATTAATGTTGTTGTTGTTTCAAGTTGTTTCATTGTTGTATATATTAATGTTGTTGTTGTTTCAAGTTTATGAAATATTGTGCAAAAAATGATTGAAGATGTATATTGATGTTTTTGTTGTTTCAAATTTTATATTGAAGCTACAAATTCTGGTGCAAAAATGGTGAAATTAAAGCTGATAGGCAGCATTTTGTTTTAAATGGAAAAAAAATTATATTAAAAAATTTCTTAGGGAAAGCGCTAAAGGGGGGGGGGGGGGGGGGGGGGGAATAGACATCGCTTTTAATGAGAAGCGTTGTCTAAAGTGGATGAAAAAAGCGTTGCTATAGGGGGCAATAAAAAAGCGCTGCTAAAGGGGAAATAAAAAAGCGCTGTATAAAGTAAAGCGCTGCTAAAGGGTATCTATAGCAGTGCTTTTACAAAGTGCTGTCTAAAGCTCCACCTACAATTCTTTCAAAAGTGTTGTTTAAAGTGAAAGCGCTTCTAAAGAGAGTTTATATAGCAGAGCTTTTCAGGAAAAAGCGTTGCCGGAAGGGTATCTATAGCAGCGCTTTTACAGTAACCTAAGCGCTGTCTATACCATTAGCAGCGGTGGTTTTAGCAGTGCTTTTAAGCGTTGTTAAAGGCCTAAAAAAGTATTGTCTAATCCCTTGTTTGACGTAGTGATATATCATAATAATCTTTTTATCAAGCATAAGTTCTATTATAAGTAAATATAAGTAACCGATCTTAGCCTATAATATTGAGAAGTTATTCTCGCTTTTTTAATATAATTTGGAAGTTAGTTTGTTTTTCCTTCAGATATTTTCTTATTCAACATTAGTTAAGTTACTCTTGTAATTACCCGCAAATGTAATGTAAGCAACAATAAAAAAATTTGGCCTAAGTTAAAGAAAATAGTTTTCTAGCAGGTAATTAAAAAGTCTTTTTACCGTAGGTATAACCTGAAAGATCTATACTTACGACGCTTTTTTTGTAACCTATAATTTCTTATACCTACAGATAGTTTCAGTCAAGATAGACAATAGTTACCGATTTTAATCTGGTGGTATAATTATTAAATTATACCTACGGCTTGTTACTGTAGTCTAAAAAAAAGAGGTGTATCTTGCTATTGGTATCAATCGGTCCTCTCTTTTCTTTTGGTGGCGCATCCTTAGATTACCCTTATTCTTCATCTTCTCTACCCTTCGGTTGCTTAGGGCGCCCAAAGGGATTCGCCTCTAGGAGAATAGTTATTGATCACATAGCTTAGGTACTAGAAGTTACTGATCGTATCATTCAGGCAGAGCCATGGTCCCTTAGTATTATGTAGTATATACCTTACTAAAATCTTATATCTTTCTAAAATTCCGTACGTATAACTCTTGATGTGAATTTTATTTTATTATTAATTTTTTTATTCCAACATTTAATCTCCATCAAGATATATTTATATATATTTCAATGTCAATTTTTTTTATGATATATACATTCGTCATATTAAATATATTTAAAGAAACAAATTGTAACAAAAGTGTCATATGATATATAGGAATATTGACTCAAAGTATTACAAACTAAAAATTAATGATATTTGTATCATATCAAGGATAGAGTACTTTAGGAAATTATACTAACAACAAAAAACCAAAGAAAAAGTTTGGCAATTATAAAATAAACAAAGTTCCAACTCCAAAACAAATTTTGTCCACTGAATAGCCTATAATTTTCATCTTCAAGTTTTCATCATCAAGTTTTCCATACTAGCCTTTATAATATGACTCCCTAAATATATTAGTAACTATTGAGAAATAATTTACACCATTTTCAGTATCTTCATTATTGTCGGGACTAGAAGAGTTCAAATGGTTATGAGCACTAGAAGGATCAGTAACTTGTCGAGAACTTGTATTATGTCATTCACATCTTGCCCAAAAAATTTATTTTGAATTAAGGTAATGACATTTGCTTACAAGCCCTCCATATGCTTAACTCTATCACGTAACTCTTCATTTTCAGACACATAAACCTTTGACTTTTTTTGATTTAGGAAACTTGCTCATACATCGCACACGTCCCTTCTTTGAGGCTCCTTGTACTTTAGAAAATGTGTCATCCTTCCAAGGCATAGAACCATGCACACTTTGGGTTGATTGAGATGACTCGGCCTCATTGTTATATTTGCTTAGTTCTTCATGAAATCTAAAAATATTGTGTCATATTGATTGCTACTCAATACACATGCAATATTATTATACATAGATATCCAACAAAAATAGTAACACACGTAAAAACAAAGAGTAATCCACAACACAATGCACCAAACAAACCATATAAACATGCTAAAGGTGTAGCACAATGTCATTCTATGCAGCACTGTATCATTCTATGTAGCACTGTATCATTCTATGTAGCAGTTTTATAGTTTTTATGTTTAAATTACATATATACTATCTCATAATAGTGTCAACACTTTGTCCTAAACATGTATCATATATTTGTAATAGAGCTACATAACTGTGTCATAAAGGAGTACATGAAAATAAAATGGAATTGCATTATGTTTTCCTCTATAAGAAAAATGCACCATACAAACATGATAAATCAAATACTTATTAGGCTTCTAGAAAAATTATTCAATAAATAAGCCAAAGTTTCAATCATGCTAACTCTATTTCAATCAAAAAACTAAAGTTTCAATCAATCTAACTCGTTTTCATATAAGTAAACCTACAATCAACTTTCCTGCCTTTTCATTAACAATTGACCCATCTTTATTAGTGCGAGTTTCAACGTAAATCTCTTGACGATCAGGCAACACTCCTTTCCCTATTTTCATCTAAAATCAAACATAAAAGTTATATGTTAATTTTTTAAAAATATAATTCACCCCTTCAAAAGTACTATAAAAAGAAAGAAACCTTTTTATCAATAAATTTTTGGAGACTTTTTGTATCCATGCAATGGACATCTTCAAACTTAGCACGATTTTGCCTATTAATTTTACTTATTTTCTACGATTGACATCAAATATTTATATACATATATTCAAAATAATAAACATTTAAATGAATTCTTTTATAAAACTTGCATTATATTAAATTATTCTTACAGGAAAAAAACTCAACCACTGTCATTGTCATTTACTTTTCCACCGTAACAACAACATGACTTGCTGCTAATCGTCATTTCCTTCTCCCTTATTATAACACCAACAAACTTATCTCCTATCTTATTTCCTATGAATTTGTTGTATGGTTTATCAATCTAAGACCACCATATACTATGATTCAACATTTTTCATATATGTAGCATGCAATACTCTCTCCTATATTTCCTTATGCAACATTCTTTATCATTGAGGCATTCCACAATCATGAAGAATTTATAAAATAGTTTCAACATTTTTAGAACATCCGCAATCAGGTAAAGGCTATCATAATTTCGCTCGGTACAGGATGTCGCGACATTGATAGCGGTCGTATCATGTTGAATTAACCAAAATTTGTTATATAACAAAAAATGGTGATTAAAGGTATCATATATTGTTTTGTTGTGATTGTTTTCGGGTTCACGAACAGTTTTTTAGAACCTTTTAACCCTAAATCTAACTAGATATGTTTTTAGGTTTCACATTATTATTTTTCTCCCTTTAAACTACAAGCATAGACAAAGGCATACTTCAAGAAAAAATTGGAGATGTTATAATGAGAGCATTTGCCACAACTATGGTGAGAAGGAAAATAACAGTAAAAGGTACGTGATGTTGCCAAAATCTTACAGTACCTGATTGTGTTGATATCATCGACGCGATAACAATGTCGACAATGTCGATAAACTCAAAGGCTATCAGACTTTACACATACAAGATTGGAGAGAAAGCTGCAAATAAGACGTAGCAGATGGTTTCCAGAGTTAATGTTGGGATGACAATATCCAAAAATGATAAGTTCAAAATTCTTGGTATCTTATAGGAATTCTTAGAGAGAGATACAATTCACAAAGTGTCAAAACTCCCTCAGCAATTTGGAACAAGGTGTCAAAATAAATCAAACAATGATTATATTCATATAAGACTTAGGTTCTTGTAATAAAGTATAAACACATGATTCACAAATCCCTTCTGTATGTGGCCTAGGATAAAACCAATAACATATGAATGTATAGTTTATTTCAATTCTCTTTTTCAGATTGTAAATTTCAGAAAATGGACCCCAAATTGACATCTATTTTATCAAAGTGAGAAAGAAAACTACATGAAGGAAAAATTAATTAAAAACCCTAAATTGGTGAACACTAAACAAAGCATAAAAATTAAGAACCAAAACAATCAAAGAAAAGTATAGCGTTATGAGAAGGTAACAGAGGGATTTGTACAGCAATGAATAATTCAAAAATTAAAGCTTCAAATTAAAAGAAGACGGATTTACCAGTAGCAGTAGCAGCTTTGAATAAGCTTCCGTGAAAACAAGTTCGGGAAGATGAAAGTTGGAGTGAAAATAAGAAGTAGGGTTTAGGTTGGGCGGCATATGTAAATATACTCTTTGTTTTCGCGCTTATTGATGTATATTAACATTTTTTTTTAATTTTTTCCAGCAATTTTTTATTATTAGTTTTTCTAGCTAATTGATTATCCGTAGGAATAGACCTCCTTGAGCTATGACAACTATAGCTGTCACTAAAAACATCCGTATGTAAATGTCATATTTCTTGTAGTAATGTATCCAAAAATTAAAATAAAGAAGTTTAGGCAATAAGGAAAAACCGTGGCCTAACTAAATAAAATTTTTTCCTAAGTAATAGGCAATTGTTTTTCACATGTATTATATACAAATTTTGATACATTGCAATAGAAATAAAAATTACATACCAGAAAACCTGATTGCGAGTTATTTGGTGAAGAAAAATATATACCGAATATCATAACTGCAAGTTATTTGGTGAATAAAAATTACATATCAGAAAACCTATTTGCAAGTAATTTGGTGAAGAAAACTTACATATCTAAAAACATAAGTGCAAGTTATTTGGTAAAGAAAAATTATATATGGAATAACTTGTTAGTTACTTGGTGAAGAATTATATACCGAAAAACTTGATTGAAAGTTATTTGGTGAAGAAAAATATACATCGAAAAATTTAATTGCAAGTTATTTGATAAATATTAAATAATAAAATTATTTGACAAGTGAAAAGGGTAAAATTGGAATATTTTAAAAATGTAAGGATATAGGGATAATGATAGGGTATGAGGTAAAATTTTCCTATAGATGTCATGATGAATGTTGAGCTGGCGTTAGGTCAATGGAAAGCTTTTTATTCGTGTCAATGGTAAGCATCAAGGTTTCTTCACCTTCCATAATGGTCTTAATTATGGGGACGGTAAAGTTAACCTCTTTTCTGCAGGTTTTCAATGCTTTGGTCAGGTTTGTTCTTCTGCAACCTTCTCTTTATATATGATGCTTACTTTGGTAAGGTTTTAAAGGCTAAATCATTAGCCATTTATGCAGGGATCATGAGCCTTTCTTGACATCGTCGTTTGACCATAATTCTTGGTCTTATGGTTGGGAAAACGCGTTTCATCTATCTCGGTGTTCCAATATTTAAAGGTAATCCTAGAGTGAAGCATTTTTAGATTTCTCGCTAACAAATTTAAGTTCAAGTTATCTGAATGTAAACCTTCATTGCCTTTGATTGCAGTAAGATTGCAGTTGGTCAAATCTTTGGTGCAAAACATTCTTCTTCACTATTTAATTGTTTAAAATTGACATGTGGCATTGACTAGTTCCATGTTGAGATCATAACATTTGAGTGGAGTGGGGACACTGATAAGAGAAATCTAGTCACAAATGCTTGGCTTAAAAATTTTAGGTTAATTTTTGAATGAGGTCTTAGTCTAGGATCCATACATATTCTTAATGATGCTACTAACCTCAAATTATGTTGAGACTTGTTCCTTTTGGATAAAAGATGGACCTCCTTCTGATCTATAGAGTTTTAAGGAACCATTATGTCATTAATAATCACATCTTCTCTTCTCTTTGGTGCAACATATAAAGGCACCGTAGAACTTTCATGAATCACTCTAGCTGGATCCTTGGTAATGAAAAAAACACATTTTTTTCCTAGATAGATGGTGTTGAAAGAAAAAAACTACGTAACAATTTGAAAAAAGAGACGACATAAACACAAAAAGCAAAAAAATTATAACAACAAAGAACAATGAGAAATCGGTAAGGGTCAGGAGAAAAATGAAACCAGAAAAACAACCTAACAAAACCTCGACCATAATTTAAAAAGTCAATTTGTTTAAACAAAAAACGGTTCTGGCACATATTAAGATAATGTTGTTGCAATGTAAGAAACAAAAACGAGTATATGTGATCCATACTTTTGTGAGACTAACGTAACATTCCACTTAATAAGAGAAAATATAAACTTCAATTGTTGCATCTTAATTACTCAATTTCTCTAATTATCAAAGAAAAAGATCTTTCATATACCTCAAATCTCAGGTCTAGGCCCCATTTACACACCAACCTACCTTTTCCACCTAGCCATCATGTTGGTAAAACCTCGAAAAATTCCCTTGCAAGGGGACGAGGACTTACGGTTAGACATGGCAACAAAGCGGGTCGGGAACGATTTATACCTTCTTCAAACTCAAATTGAAATCCTCAAACATTTCTCATTCTCCGCCCAAAATTTAAGATGGAGAATTAAAACTCTAACTCATGTCAAACAGGTTTGGGTATCCTTGCCCCACCTTCATTCATTTTAGTAAAATCAATTTTTTTAATAGAAATATTTAATTTTTTCAAAATCAAATTAAATTATAAATAATAAAATAAATCAATCTGAAAAAAAAATCATACATACACTTTAAATATTTTAAATAATAAATACAAACTGAAGTATCAAAATAATGGCCACATATTTAATATTCTATATTATTAAAAATAAATAATAATGTACATAATGAAATAAATTAGACTGGTCCGGGAACAGGTTTGTGGTAGGTACTAGTGTCTTTATTACCCGCCTGTCCCATATTTGATAATCAGAAAAAATTCAAATTCAAACTCAAACCCATTCAAAAGTGGGTTTGCCCAGTCAACATCAAGACTAATTTATATGGGTATCTGCGAGTACGGATTTTGTTACCATGCCTACATACTATTGTACCCTAATTTTATTATGGCATTTCAAATTTTTTAGTCGACTAGCTTTATTTTATTTTGCCCAAAATAATTGTACAATTTTGCACACAGATCTGTAGAAACAGTTTTCCATCTCGCGTAAAACTAAAAATCGAAAAATTCTAAGTTCATCTAAGTAACTTCATGTTACACATAAAGACAGTTCACATAGGTTAGATTGATGGACTCGTTTTACTTTTTCGCATTCGTGCTTGCCCGTATTTTATTCTATATGAGAATTTTCATCAGGGTGTTTTCAATTAATATAATTTAATGGCATCTGTTTTTTTACCAAACTATAATACACGTAGGTTACTTTAATGCATTTGTTTCTTTTTTTGCATTTGTGCGTGTTCGTGTTTACCCGATTTAGTCCTTTTTATTCAGGTTTTTATCCAAATAGTTAAAACAAATGTACTATTAGTGATACTAAAATTAACTTGTTTTAGCTTGTCTAGTTAGTTTTATTTCCTTTCAATTAATTAAATGCACTACACTCCTGATTTTTATCTAAATAGTTAAAAGAAACGTACTATTAGTTAAACTCTTTTCTTCGTGTCTCATTTTCTCTCTTGTGAATGCTTAAACTCTTTCCATTTTTGCTGCAAACTTGCCAACCACCGATCGAATCCCTACCAACCTCCCTAGTCTTGATTCTAAGAACTATGGCAAATGGTGCAACCAAATGAACGTTTTGTTTGGGTATCTAGAAGTCCTTGAAGTGTTGAATGATGGAGTTATACCACTTGTTAAATAAGCTACAACAGCCCAACAATCTACCTTCAAGGAAGAGAAGTAGAAAGACTATAAAGCTCTCTTCTTGATGCATTTTTGCTCGATAATTATAACTTTGAGAAAGTTGGTGATTGAATGTCGGCAACGCAAGCTTGGGAGATTTTGAAGAAAGCCTATGAACGAGCTGAAAAAGCGAATGTTGAGAGGTTGCAAGCTCACAAGAGGTAGTTTGAGTCGGTGAAAATGGAAGAAAAAGAATTGATCAACGACTACATTACGCATATAACGCGTTTGGTGAATCAAATGAAGGCTTGCGGTGAAACCATTTTGATGCAAAATATAGTGGCTAAAATTTGGCATTCTTTAACGTCAAGATTTGACCACATAGTGGTGGCAATAGAAGAGTCAAATAATCTTCTCACAATGAGAAAGGAGAAGCTTCAAAACTCATTGGCGGCACATGAACAAAGGATGGATGAAAATGGAAACGACAAGGCCAAAGAGGAAATAGTGGTGCAAACACTGTTCAATGACAAGAACAAGAGATCAAAGGTAAAGTGGTCTTTCAAGAGCAAGGCGAATTTCTAGAATATTTGTGGAAAAGATCCAAAAAATTCAAATACATCTATGGAACAAAGATGATAGGGCAGCTCCAAAAGTGGTGGTCAAGGAAAAAATAACAAAAGGTATGGCAAATGCAATGTAAAGTGCTTTAGTTGTCATAAATTTGGTCATTTCGCAAAAGAATGCAATGCAAAATCAAAGGAAAATCAATGGGATGAAGCCAGAGTTGCAAGGAAAGAGGTAGTAGATGATGATACACTTCTTTTCTTGATCACGGAGGAGAACCATGGCATTAGAGAGTTGATGGACAACGATATTAGAGACTACCGAAGGCTGGGAAGTAGTGGTGACATTGCAGAATTTTCTGCACAAACACGTTCAGAGCGATATACAATGGTAATCGTTCGAGATGGAGTCCAAGATAGTGATGAGTGGTACTTGAATTCTGTTTGCTCAACTCATATGATGGATAGAAAGGAATGGTTTGTGGAAATCAATCACGCCACGAAGAATAGAGTAAAATTCACGGAAGAAACCACTTTTACGGCCGACGGTGTGGGTGAAGTTTTGGTCATGAAGAGGGATGAGAGTCATTTCTTGATCAAAGATGTGTTGTAAATTCCAAGAATTAAATGTAATCTCTTGAGCGTTGGCCAATTACTTGAGAAGAATTACAAAATTCATATGGAAAACAAGATTTTGCGCGTTTTTGAGTGAAACATAGTTTAATCCTTAAAGCACCCATGGTTGCGAATCATACCTTCGAGATAAGGTTAAAGGTAATGGAGCACAAGTGTCTTGCTACAACCGTAAGTCGTGATGAGTGGTTGTGGCACTACCGTCTTTGACCCCTTGATTTTAGAGACCTCTACGCATTACAAAGGTATGGTATGGTGATCGGACTACCCAAGATTAATTTTCCAACTGAGATTTGTGAAGAGTGTGTGCAAGGGAAGAAACACAAGAATAGTTTCAGAAGGGATGCGGGTCATAGGACCAAACAACATCTTGAGGTGGTGTATTTTGACGTGTGTGGTCCAATGCAAGTCGACTATTATTGTGATAACGAGGGTATAGTGCGTGAAGTTGTTCCACCTTATACGCCTCAGCAAAATGGTATCTCCGAGAGAAGAAATCGCTTAATTATGAATATGGTTTGTAGCTTGTTAAAAGGGAAGAACTTGCCGAAGGAACTATAGGTTGAAGCTGTTTCTACAACTGCCTATTTGTTGAATAGGTTCCCTACTAAGAAGCTGAACAAAGTGACACCGGAATAGGTATGTGTCATACCCCAATTTTTGAACTAATATACCACCTCACATATGCATCACTGCATCACTAACAGTTCAGAATAACATAGATCGTGTGTGGCTTCTAGAAGTCAAAATCAGGGTTTCTTCAAAATTTTCATCTGTTCAAGATATGATCAATTAGGGTTTGAGTTTCCACTCACCTCAATGGATCTATCTTAATCAATCATCAACAGTTGATCTTCAGATTCCCAACTTTTTCTCATGATCTATCAAGAATCGACCAATTAGGGTTTTTATCGAGGATAGGGAATCACTGACTTTTTGCTCAATGAATGACCTTTTTGCTTGGAGATTGATCTTTATATCTTCAATGCAACATATAGACCTAATTTCTTGATTCAAAACATCACAGAAGTTCACATTTTTCATCAGTCAATTTCTGGATCATCTGCACTGAAAAGTCAAACTTTGAGTTTTGGTCAACTTTTTCAAGACAAAACTTTTTCAATCATCAAAATACTTCAAATGATCCATCATGATCATAAAAAATCAAGAAATATGGAAAAGTCAACAAAAAGTCAAAATTTCCAACACTTAGAAAATTTTTCAAGTGTTAGAAATTTCATGTTTTTTCCTACTTTCATGGCAATTTTTCACATAGTTCCATTTGGAATTAGAAAAAACTCAAAACATGAAAGTTGTAGCCCTTTTTACAAGCTTTCCAAAATGTCCAAGAACTTGCAAAACCATTTTGTCTAGCTATACTTTTGATTTTGAAACATAGAGCTCCAAAAGCCATGAATTTCAAGTTCATACTTCAAAATTGTAGGTCATTTTTTTGCATTTTCTCCTTCTAGATGCCTTGTCATCACTTAGAGGAAGCTAGTAACTGATAAATATCAGTTTTAATGATTGAAGATAGGATTGGATCAAAGAAGAAAACTTAACCATGGTTAAAGGAAGTAACTTTTGCATTAAATGCAAAAGATTCCATTATGACCTCTTAACCAAGTTGCAAGTTTCCTTCAATGATAGCTTTGCCAAATCATTCAGTTTCCTTGGCCTATAAATAGAGGTCATTTCCTCAAATTCAAACCACACCAAAGCTATGAAAATCAAGGTTTCACTCTTCTTTCTTGAATTCTAAGTTTCATAGTTCAAATTGAGGAATTTTTGCAATTTGTGATTCTTGCAAAATCTGAGAGAAACTTGGTGTCTAACATGTCTTAAACATCAAATATAACTTGTTTGAAACTTAAAATCAACTTAAGAGCAACCGAAAATCAGAATTTCTTTTCAAAGTTTCAAAACTTGCATATGATGCGTTAACATCCAAACTGATAATTTGCTCGAGCTAGTCTTGATTTTATCATTTGAACATCATCTATACACTTCATATGAATGATCCAAGTCATCATCCCTGACCTGTAACACCTCTAACCACGAATTCGAAGTTCACTTCAAGCATATGAAGTTGGACTTGGGTGGAGTAGTTCAGACCATTTCAAAGCAAGCATAGTGATCAAACACCTTCCATAAGGTTCAGTGGTGCTCCAGCCATCATCAAACAACAACTGGAAACACTCTAAGAAGGATTTCGATTTCAGTTTGAAGAGGTAAGTCACTCATACTTCGAACTCTTTGATTTCTGAATTACAGTTCAAAAAATGCTTGGCTGTTTTGTTTCTGCACCTTCACTGATCATTAACCCTCAATCAATTGATCAATTCCATGGCCATACACGATTTCATATTGATTTTTAAGAATTAGGGTTCTTCGTGTTTCTGGAAAAATTAATCATCTTAAACTGAAAATAAATGAAATTAACCACCACCACCATGTTCCTGGTTAAATTTCGAGCAAGTTTGATGTTTATAGCTTTCAATTTCATCAAGAAACGAAGAATCTGGGATTGGATGAAGACTGGATGAAAAGGAAGAACATTGCGCGCGTTTTCTTGTTTTTCCAGAAATTCAAATATTTGTTTTATAATATAATAACATGGAATGAGATATATGAATGGATGTATTGCCGCCCCAGCGGTTGCCAGCTCACTCTTAGCCCTTTGCCTTGCCTTGCCCAATGGTCCTGGGGTCGAATCCCCTTGGGACCATTTTGTCACTTTTTTTGCTTTTCTTCACATTTTTTTTATCAAACTTCAATACTTTCAAAAACCAATCAAAACTTCTCATTTTGAGATGATTTTTTACACACCTGTCATTTAATATACCTATTTTATGATGATGTCAAAAAAATCCAAAAATATTTTCTTTTGATTATATTTTCATTGAGCCAAAAACGAAACGTTTTAAGGTGTTCTTAAGCACTTCAAAGATGTTCTTTTCAAATTTCTGAAACTCGAAACTTTTTCAAACTTCTTGTGGATATATTTCATCTTTCAAAAACACTTTCAAGATCTTTTCAAAACATTTCAAAACATACTTACACACCTTTTTTCCATGATCGACTCGATTTGAAGATAAAACCGAACCTGTTTTTTCTCGAATTTCTTAATCGATCATGGGTCTCCCTCACGGTGTAAGTCCCAATTCTTTCTATGTACATAGTTATTTCCTTGTACATACCCAATTCTTTTTATGTACATAGTTATTTCCTTGTACATATCCAATTCTTTTTATGTACATAGTTATTTCCTTGTACATATTAAAATTTTTTTATGTACATATTCAACTTTCCTTGTACATATACAATCATCTTTGTAAATATTCAAGCATAAATAAACTTCTTTCGTTTGTTTTCATTCGATTGTTTATACACCAATTCCATTGGTATCAAGAGAGGAATTATTCCCGGTGAAACTTCTCTTAAAACCAATGGGCCTCCCTCACGGTGTAAGTCTCAACCCTCCTATGTACATACTCATTTCTTTGTACATAAATACCCCTTCGTGTACATATTCATTCCTTTGTACACATTCAAACTTGTAAATATTCGAGTTACGCTTGTTTCAGACGCTCGTTTTTACACACTTGTTTATATTTCCTTCATAAACTCCTGTGAATAAACATTACACACTTGTTTATATTTCCTTCATAAACTCCTGTGAATAGACTTCATACACTTGTTTATATAACTGTCTAGTTATAACATAACAAACTAGTCTAACAATTAGATCCCCTGCAGAGTTAGCCTTCTCTTGGGCTTTGTACAAGATAACTCATTCATCTGAGTTTAGCCTCCTCTTAGGCTTCGTATAAGAAAACTCATTCATCTGAGTTTAGCCTCCGCTTAGACTTCATATAAGACAACACTCCCTTGTTGAGTCAGCCTCCTCTTGGGCTTCGTTCAAAAGAACTCCTCATTGAGTTTAGCATTCTCTTGGGCATCAAACAAGAAAGAGACCAGGAAATCTCTTAACAACCTCCTATTGGGCTTCCAATACAAAGAATCACCCGCGCTAGGATAGAACCCTGAGAGTATGATTTCCCGGTGGAATCACTCTTGAATCCTAATAGGATGGTTTCCCGGTGAAACCACTCTTAAAGCCAAAGCCAGCCATACCCTATAGCTTCCTCTTGAGCTTCATACAAGGACCCTCGATGACCCTCGGAATGCCTCCTTTTGGGATTACAATACAAGGACCCATGAGCTTCTTAAAAGCATCCCCCTAATCCAATCAATTTCTCCTCGAGATTTAGACTTTTATCATCTCTATGGAAGAAGTATCTCATCTATCACATCACATACAATCAAAAACTTTTCAAACACTTTTCAAACAAAAACATCTCTTAATCATAAGTGGTAACGCTTGTACACTCAAGCAAAACACCCAATGCTTACAATTAAAAGATTCAATCATTTTTCAAACATCTTTCTTAACTCGTAAGTGGTAACGCTTGTACACATAAGCAAAACACCTATAACTTACGATGAAAGATTTAATCAATCAATCCTTTCAAAATGTATGTGATGAAATAGATTAGATACATTTTTCATTAAGATGACATTTGTCTTTGTCTCTTAATAACATCCCGTTGCTTCCACTAGCATAAGTGGGAACTACGATTGCTCTGACTTTATCAACATCTCTTTGAGAATACGTAGGCACAAGGTCTCATCCTTGGCGAGCAAAAATCTCTTTCTCCCTCAAACCAAACAAACCATAGATCCCTTTAGATCCGAGCTACAAATGCTCTGATTCCCATTAAGGGATATGTATGCAAAAGATCCCAATGATCTTTAGGCAATAATAACAAAGCCTAGGATCCCACATAATCTTCCCTTCTTAAAATCCAAAGGAGAAACTTTCCCAATCATAGAAATAGCAATTTAAAACACACAAACATATCAAACATATTCATATATAAAGCTATGGATAACCATATATATTTAGGGTGCCACATCTATTCCCTTTATATAACAAACCTCCTTGCCCGAAATCTCCCCAATGCGTTGCGTCTAGTTTGCGCTAGTCGTAATGCATATCAAATCAATTGAGGGCGCCTTTCCCCTTTTCATAATCATTTTTTGTGTTGGAAAAAATAAAGCTTGATGCTCGCGGCATCTTTATAAACAAATCAAAAGAGTAAATCGTTTCGAGCCAGGGAATCCGAATTCATATTCGATTCTCTCGCGCGTCACTTTTTAACGCGAACAGTATGGTCTGGTCATAAATCGAGCTTGAGTCATTTGAAGGTTTTCTGTTCGATAGAATTTCGACATATTTCGGGTCAACTTTGAAAGAAGTTGGATGACAAAAGAGAGGTAATGTTGCTTGTTGGTTATCATTCTACCGGAGGTTACAAACTGTTTAATATAAGTAACAAGAAGATCGTGATTAGTCGAGAGGTGGTAGTGGACGAGCTAAGGCTGTTTGACAGTAGAAAAATGCAGATGAAAGTAGTAGAAATCAGTTTCTCAATAGAAAGAAACTGGTTTACCTCGATAGAAAGAAATGGGTGCAATGTCAATGTTGTTCAATTGTTACTATATTTTCATTAAGCAGAAGTTTGTAATATAAATACTATTGAACCATACTAATAATAATAATAATAATAATAATAATAATAATAATAATAATAATAATAATAATAATAATAATAATAATAATAATAATAATAATAATATTTCAAATAATTTTTTAATAAGAAATTCATTTAAATTGTTATTTTAAAAATATTATTTTAGATATTTTATTTTATCAAAAAACACAGTGACTTGAAGTTATTTCAAATACGTTTAGACATCTTTTATAAAATGAAATTATGGTTTTCCCTATGATGTAAACTTTAATAATGTATTTATTTATGTTATACAATGTAAAAATTAATTTTGAAATATTTTTTACAAAATCTATTTTTAAAAAATTAGCTTTTTTTTTTTCAAAATAAAAAAAATCAGCAAATATGACTTAAATAAATTTTAATATTTTTTTATTGTAGATTGTAATAGATTATTTTAGCTCATTCTTTAATATTGAATATTAAATTTAGTTTGTGACCTCTGTCAAAGAGATTCACGCCCTGGTAAAAGAGAAACGAGAATTACAATGAAATTATAGAAAAAAAGTTCATATTAAGATTTTAGGTTTGATTATTTTTTTATTGTGAAATTATTTTTGTGAATGATTTACGTTAATTACAAATAATTATAGTGTGTGCATGATACTGGAGTACCTTTATGTATCTTTTACGTAAACGATAGATCTAAAAAATTAAATCACAATTAAATCTGTTGCATATATTGAGTTTTTTAAAAAAATGTGTGGTAATGAAATTTTAAATGAAGGTGATGATTTTTGTACGAAAAAATATATTAATTGTGAATTAAAAAAGAATCAATATAAAACCACAGACAAAATTGAAGTTTAATGACTTTTAATGTTTTGTATTTAAACTAATCGTATTTAATGTAAAATTAATGAGAAAATATTTTGTTCATGATTTTATAGGATGATATAAATTAATATGAACGGTTAGATCGTGCTTTCGGTAGTAACAGTTGGAGGGAGTTATTCTCGGAGGCTAAGCTTGTGAACATGTTAGCGTCTCATTCGGACCATAGTCTTATTCTGCTTCAGTGTAATCAAGTTTCCTTTGCTCGTTCTCGTTACTCGTTTAAGTTCGAAAATGCTTGGTTGCAGGAGGAAGAGGTGAAAGACATTGTTACTAACAGTTGGCAGCGTGAGACGTTGTACGGAGATGTTGAACAACGTCTTTCGAACTGTGCTACAGATTTGAGGTGTTGGAATAGGCTACATCATAAACAGCGACGGGAAGAACTTGAGCTCCATTTAGCTAATATGGAGAGATTCCGTGCGGACAGTTTCGATGCGGAGGCAGGTAGTCGTTTTGCTGTGGCTCAAAGTGAGTTCAATAAAATTCTTATCAGAGAGGAGATATTCTGGAAACAGAGGGCAAAAATGCATTGGCTTCGAGTGGGGGATTCTGATACCAAGTTCTTTCACCGGTCGGCTACGGAACGGAAGCATTTCCAGAAAATTCCTCTGCTTCTGGACGCTGATGGTGTGGAGCAGTGTGATCACGGTGAACTAGGCAGGATTGCTAAAGAGTACTTTACAGTGTTGTTTGAGGCAAGGCATGGTCAAAGTGATACTGTACTCGAACTTATTCAACCGGTTATACTACCTCATGACAACATCCAGCTTACGGCTAATATAACCAAGGTTGAACTCCAAACAGCTCTTTTTCAGATGCACCCGGACAAATCCCCCGGTCCGAACGGGTTTAACCCGACATTCTATCAGCATTTTTGGGATCTGTGTGGCGACGATATTCTTGCAGCAGCGTCTCTCTGGATTGATAGAGGTTATTTCCCTGCTAACCTCAATGATACCAATATTTTCCTTATACCCAAATGCCTTAATCCGACAGATATGAAGGATTTTCGACCCATTTCTCTTTGTAATGTGATCTATAAATTGGTTTCTAAGTGCCTATCTAATAGATTGAAAGTGGTTCTGAACAAATGTATCTCTGAGGAGCAGTCGGCTTTTGTGAAGGGTAGGTTGATACTTGATAATGTTATGATTGCTACTGAGATTATTCATGCCCTTAAGCGGAGGTCTAGGGGTAATAAGGCTTACCTGGCTCTTAAAATTGATATCAGCAAAGCTTACGACAGAGTGGATTGGCTTTTTGTGCATGGGATGCTTCAGAGGTTAGGCTTTGATGAGAAGTGGATTCATTGGATGATGATGTGTGTGACGTCGGTGCATTATTCTGTTCTTGTTAATTCTGATAGAGTGGGACCAATTCAACCCACTGTCTCCCTATCTCTTTATCCTTGTTTCGGAAGGGCTCACTTCACTTATGAAAAGAGTAGTGGTTCGCGGTGATATCCATGGTGTCCAGATATGCAGGGGGGCACCTAGTGTGTCCCACTTGCTTTTTGCTGACGATTGTTTTCTTTTTTGCAGGGCTAATGTTTCTGAGGTCTCAACCCTCATGAAGGTGCTTCATACTTACGCAGAGGCGTCAAGGCAGGAAGTTAATCTAACTAAATCTGAAGTGTTTTTTAGTAGCAATTTGGCTCGCCCTGCTCAAGAAGATCTTGCTAAGATTATGGGGGTGCGTCATGTGATTGGAACGGGGAGGTATTTGGGTTTACCCTCAATGATTGGTAGAAGTAAGAAAGAAATTTTTTCTTTTATCAAAGATAGGATTTGGAAGCGTATAAATTCTTGGAAGAGTCGTTCATTGTCTAAAGCAGGGAAAGAGGTTATGATTAAATCTATTCTGCAAGTTATCCCTGCTTATACTATGGGTATTTACCTTATTCCAGATGGGCTGATCAATGATATTGAGCGCATGCTTAACTCCTTTTGGTGGGGTGGAGGGCGTAATAATAAAGGAATTCGTTGGTTGGCGTGGGAGAAATTGGCATGCTTGAAAAGTGATGGTGGTCTGTGTTTTCGTGATTTTAAAGCTTTTAATCTTGCTTTGATAGCTAAACAAGGTTGGAGTATTATGGAAAATCCATTATCTCTTGTCTCAAGAATTTTTAAAGCGAGGTATTTCCCGCAGACGAGTTTATTGGAGGCTAAGTTGGGCAATAATCTGAGTTTCGTGTGGAGAGGTTTGTGGAAGGCTAGAGATGTTTTGAAAGCGGGGTGTCGTTGGAGTATTGGTGACGGTAGTGCCATTAGAATTATGCAGGATCCTTGGCTTAGAGATGATAGCAACCGTTTGCTTTGGGGTCCGCAGCTGGAAGAAGTGTATGATCTTTCTATTAAGGATCTCTTGGTCCCGACTTCTAAACAGTGGGATGTGACTAAGGTAACTCAGATATTTGGTGACTCTCTCGCAGCTGATATTCTTAAGGTTCCTTTAGTGTCTGAGGTAGAGAATGACAAGATGATTTGGAAAAGTGAACGAAACGGGGAGTATAGTGTTAAGTCTGGGTACCGTCTTTGGAGGAAGAGTCAGGACCTTGGTAGCAGGTATCGTATTGCAGGTAACTGGACCAACATGTGGAATATTATTGCTCCTCCTAGAGCTAAGCACCTCTTGTGGCGTTTATGTAGAGGGTGCCTACCGACTAGAGTTAATCTATACCAGCATCAGGTTCAGTGTCCTATTAGCTGTCCTTGGTGTGAGAGCGACGCCGAAGATGAGTGGCATATCTTCTTTGGGTGTCAGGCTATAGCGTCAAGCTGGCGGGCAGCAGGTTTATCTTCTATTATAGACTCCCGTGTGCTTTTATTTGATGATGTTAAATCCATTATTTTTTATATTTGTAGTAAGGAGGATCGTAGAGATGCTGGTAGAGTGGCGGTCTTGTTGGACGTTCTTTGGAGATGTAGGAATGATGTTGTGTGGAATGATACTCGTGAGGATGGTAATAGGATTGGTATTTTGGCCTTCAATAATTGGAACGATTGGTTCTTGGCTAGAGATGTTTTTAATAATAACAGTAATATTATTCACCCGCCTTCTAGGTGGAGTCCTCCTTTGGAAGGATGGACAAAATGTAATGTGGATGCTGGTTTTAATAAATTGCTGGGCACAACTAATCGGGGATGGTGCTTTCGTAACCATTCAGGTAACTTTGTGACTGCAGGAGTGGCTTGGGATTTTGGTACTCTATCACCTTTGGAAGCGGAAGCCTTGGCGTTGCATGAAGCAATTCAACATGCTATTTCACTTAATCTTTCTCATGTTACTTTTGAAAGTGATTGTCAATCTGTTGTCCTTGCTTTGAATAATAATCGTTTAGGGTGTTCTGAATTTAGTTTTATTGTTATAGCTATTAAGAATCTTTTGTATTTGTCTCCGAACTTTGAGGTTAAGCTCATTATGCGCCAAGCGAATTCGGTTGCCCATACTTTATCTAAGGTGGCCAATTCTTGGACTAGGCGTAATGTGTTGAGTTTGGTACCTCCTATATTGATCAATATTTACTAAATGATAAAAGTTAAGTTTCTTTCTTTCAAAATATATATATATATATATATATATATATATATATATATATATATAATGATAGCCGTATATGTTAGTAAACACGAATAATAGTATGTATTTTTGGTAGCAGGAACGATTAATGGAAAAATAATAGTCGAGTTAATTAATTTAGTAGGTAATGGTTAATAATTAAATAGCATCAACGGTAAATAAATTTTTTTAGGCGTAGGATCCTAACTATTAATTTGTGTAGTAAATATTGTTGTTTGCTTATGATGATGGTGTACATAATGAAATAAATGGGGCTGGTCCGAGAACGGGTTTGTGGTAGCTACTAGTGTCCTTATTACCCGCCTGTTCCATATTTGATAATCGGAAAAAATCCAAATCCAAACTCAGACCCAGTCAAAGTGGGTTTTCCCAGTCAACTTCAAGGTAGATTTATATAGGTATCTGCGAGTACGGATTTTGTTAACATGCCTACATACTATTGCACCCTAATTTTATTCAGGCGTTTCAATCTTTTTAGTCGATTAGCTTTATTTTATTTTCCCCAAAATAATGGTACAATTTGGCAGACAGATCTGTAGAAATAGTTTTCAATCGCGCGTAAAGTTAACAATCGAAAAATTCTAAGTTCATCTAAGTAACTTCATGTTTCATATAAATACAGTTCACATAGGTTAGATTGATGGAGTCATTTTACTTTTTTGCATCCGTGCTCGCCCGTATTTTATTCAATATGAGAATTTTCATCAGGGTGTTTTCAACAAGAATAATTGAATGGCATCTGTTTGTTTTACCGAACTACAATACACATAGGTTACTTTAATGCATTTGTTTCTTTTTTTGCATTTGTGCGTGTTCATGTTTACCCGATTTAGTCCTTTTTATTCAGATTTTTATCCAAATAGTTAAAACAAAATGCTATTAGTGATGCTAAAATTAACTTGTTTTAGCTTGTCTAGTTAATATTATATCCTTTTAATTAATTAAATGTACTACACTCTTGATTTTTATCCAAATAGTTAAAAGAAACGTACTATTAGTTAATCTCTTTTCTTCGTGTCCCATTTTCTCTCTTGTGAATGCTTACACTCTTACCTCACACAATTTCTCACAATCTTCTAATCACTACACAACTCACTTACAGAAAAGAAAATATATCTTTCACAAAATTAGAATCTAAAATACTAATTGTTTCTCTACAAAAGAAAAAGAAAAAATTGAAGGTGAGAAAAAAAAAGAAGGGGAATTGAATTATGTTATTTTTTCTTTTATATCACCTTAAAATTTGTTGTTAGCTTTCAATTTTAATGATCAGAATCGGATTAATAGCATCGTAACAATATTGAACAGAAATTAAGAATAGAGCACGTCAACACACAATCTGTTTATCATAATTCCTCCTACAAATTAGGAGTAGTCCATGTGGAACCTCATTTTACTGACCTTTAATCAAGACATCATTATTTAATGATGACAATTATAAAGAAAAACACAGAGACGTCCATCATGATAAGTCAAACAATGCACTT
The DNA here is from genome assembly GCA_021764765.1 of Vicia sativa. Taxonomy (NCBI): domain Eukaryota; kingdom Viridiplantae; phylum Streptophyta; class Magnoliopsida; order Fabales; family Fabaceae; genus Vicia; species Vicia sativa. Next base: position 9,977,494 of record CM038793.1, on the reverse strand, counting down.
CAGCCATTAAAGATGTAAGCCATGAATATAAAGATTTGATAAAATTGATTATTAGATAAAAGATAACAAACTAAAATTTATCAAAAGCCTCAAGAGATTTCATGCAAGTGTCAACACAAAAGATAACAATCAGCATAGGCCAAAGAAAATATCCTAAATTATTAAGTGGATGAAATTATGTAACAACAAATGGACTTTTCATAGAAATATGTGGCTATAAGTACAAACACACTAAAATATTTTTCATAAATGATTTGCCAAAAGAAAAAACATTGAAAAACATAAAGAAGTTGTATAGAATATGACGGTAGTAGTCAATAAAGTCATATAAGAACTGGGGGCGTAAGACAAGTTGAATGCACCTAGACTCTATACTTAAGATTTTATACTCAGTCAAATTTTGTTATGCGGCCTTAGAGAGAAGAAACACTAAAACTTTACTTTCATGAAGAACTGAAAGTTGGATTTTGAAATCTGTAAAAGATTAAAGCTCCTCCAAAAGTCTTTATTTTCGAGTGGAGGATAATCATCAACAAACTTCCAACCAAAGACTAATACTGAATAGAGGCATCATAGACAGAGAAAGAAATAATTGCAATTGTTGTGCATTTTGTTTTCAAGAGGATGAAGACAATCACCACTTAATTATAAAGGAGTTTACCAAGATTCACTTAACATAATCATAAGTGGAAGAAAATGGAAGGAAAAGACATTGTTAGCTTGATCTAGTTATCAAGAGATTGAAATTTATGGTTAATGAAGAATTCAACTATGAATCAAGATAGTTTCTTCAACTTTGTATGTGCCATAAAATTCATGTCTTGAAAGTGGTCGATTTTAGATAGCAAAAGTATTATTAAGTGTAATTTCTATAATTGGCTTACCTATCCTTTAAATTGTATTAGGAGGTAACCGAGTTGACTTTGTTTTCTTTGGCTAGAGAACCCCCTTCTACTATTTTCTTGAATGCAATCATTGCTTATAAAAAAACCCAAACTAAAGGAATGCATGAAGTTTAGATACATTTTTTTCCATTTTATTTTATGAATCTACCCAAAACAATCAAAGATTTGAAATTATTGTTTGAGATATTGAGGAATTTAATCTTTCAAATTATAATTTAAAGTGTTGTTTAAGGCTATGTTTGAGAGTTTTGAGGGGAGGGCAAACAATGACTTCTAAAAATAATTTATTTTTAAAAATATAAAGAAATTTTAATTTTTTTAAAAAAAACACTATGTCTAGAATGACAAAATAATATTTTTCATTAAAAAAGTTTTCAATTTTTAAAATACAATAACAACAAAAATTATATTTGAACAAATAAATAAAGTTCTCCAAAATCCTTCTCCAATATAAATCTTGAATTTCCTCAAATTACAAAATCATCAAGAAAATCAAATCTTTCCAATTTTTCAAAATCCTCTCCTCCCTTCCCCTAAAAGTTTATGTCTCAATCTTCTTTTTCTTGGTAATCTATATCATTGCTTGAATGTGTCTTTGCATTCAAAAAAATTAGAAATGAGATTTTGTAAAGAAAATTGGATTGTGAATATCCCATTATTGAATAACTATTTTTATTTTTGATTTAATTTATGTATTTGTTTAAATGTGTCTTTGTATTTAGAAGTTGTGTCACAAAATTATATTAAAACCTCAACAAAGAATTCAAACAAATAAAATATTAAATAAAAAATAAAAGAACCAAAACATATATTATTAAGAGACAAAATTATATTAAATACTAATACATGAGATTCATATAATCCTCAACTCATTTATACTTAACCCTCAATCTAATAATTAGTGTAACATAAAATTAAAGAGACAAAATCTTCTTTTCTTTCACAGGGGGTCCCTGACACTCAGCAAAACATGTGCAAAATCTGATAATTTGGTTTGGTTGCCATTGACAAACGCAATTTTGAGGCTTGACCCCATATTTTTGTGCAACTGCATTTTTGCAGATTGAAATATCCGTGTTACAGGCATATGTCAATTCCACTCCAAATTGACACAACTTTCCTATCAAATTATAGGCAATCCATTCGATTAGCAGTGTTAAATCAACAACGTAATAAAATATAAACTTTGAAAAATATAACCAATGAAAAATAAATTTACAGTAATTAAATATTACCATCGCTCTGGTTAAAGAGAGCAAACGAAGCCACTATCATTAGAAGAAATATTCCTCGTTTCATCATGATTTTCTTAAACTGTTTAGACAATTTCAAATAACAAAATACAAGTGTATATATATATTAGATTTTTCAATGAGAAATGGACATATTAATTTATATCATCCTATAAAATCATTAAGAAAATATTTCCTCATTAATTTTGCATTAAATACAATTACTTTAAATATAAATCATTAAAAGTCATAAAAATTCAGTTTTGTCTGTGTTTTTATATTAATTCTTCTTTAATTCACAATTAATATATTTGATTCCTACAAAAATGATTCACCTTCATTTCAAATTTCATTACCACAAATATTTATTTAAAAACTCAATATTTGCGATTGATTTAATTGTAATTTAATCTTTCAGATCTCCAGTCCACGTAAAAATACATAAAGGTACTCCAGTATCAAGCATATAATTATTTGAAATTAATGTAAATTATTCACAAAAGTAATTAAATATTAAATTCCTAAAAATAATTTTCACAACAATTTTAAATTAAATGTAATTATTTCTAATTAAGGAATATTATGAAAAACAATTTTACATTAACATAAATAATGAAACCTAAAATCCTAATATAAAATTTTGTAAATCTTGTTCTTTTTTGTGAGTCCGTGAAACTGTTTGACAGAGGTGACAAAGTAAATTTGATACTGAATATTAAAAAATTAGCTAAAGTAATCTATTATCAATCAATAATCTAAAAAAAAGTATTAAAACTTATTTTAAACCATTAAATATTACATTTAAGTTTAAGTCAAGTGCCATTTTAAAATTATGGAAGCTTTTTTTAAAACAGCTTATTTGAAAAAATCATTTTTATGCAATTCTGGAATTTGGTGTTTTGAAGAAGAAATTGATTTTCATGTTTGAGGAAATTGGTTTCTATCTCTTGTTTTGGTTTCAAAAATTGGCATTTAGTAGGGGGGACCCGTTTCTAGTGCGAAATTTAGATTTTTCTATGTTGTCTTGACAATTGGTGTTGTTGTGTGTTTGTTTGTTTTTGTGTTGCGTTATGGCTAATTCTAAATACCCCCTCCTTTGATATGTTTAGTAATACCATTTTGAATAATAACATTTTCTCCTTACTCTCTAATCTCTAATACCCTCTAAACTTTATCTTCTCCAATTAACCAATTCACTAAATTTCACCAATGAATCACCAAGATAGCATTGTGTATGTTCCAACATCTAGCATCAAGACACTTGGTTCTGATCCGTTGATTCGCTACAAACTTGCCAACCACCGATCGAATCCCTACCTACCTCCCTAGTCTTGATTCTAAGAACTATGACAAATGGTGCAAACAAATGAACATTGTGTTTGGGTATCTACAAGTCCTTGAAGTGGTGAAAGATAGAGTTTTACCACTTGTTGAAGAAGTTACAACAGCCCAACAATCTACCTTCAAGGAAGAGAAGTAGAAAGACTATAAAGCTCTCTTCTTGATGCATTTTTGCGTCAATAATTACAACTTTGAGAAAGTTGGTGATTCAATGTCGGCAAAGCAAGCTTGGGAGATTTTGAAGAAAGCCTATGAATGAAGGAGCTGAAAAAGCGAATGTTGTGAAGTTTCAAGCTCACAAGAGGTAGTTCGAGTCGGTGAAAATGGAAGAAAAAGAATCGATCAACGACAACATTACGCATATAACGCGTTTGGTGAATCAAATGAAGGCTTATGGTGAAACCATTTTGATGCAAAATATAGTGGCTAAAATCTGGCATTCTTTAACGTCAAGATTTGACCACATAGTGGTGGAGTCAAATAATCTTCTCACAATGAGAAAGGAGGAGCTTCAAAGCTCATTGGCGGCACATGAACAAAGGATGGATGAAAATGGAAACGACAAGGCCAAAGAGGAAATAGCGGTGCAAGCACTGTTCAATAACAAGAACAAGAGATCAAAGGTAAAGTGGTCTTCCAAGAGCAAGGCGAATTTCCAGAATATTTATGGAAAAGATCCAAAAAATTCAAATACATCTATGGAACAAAGATGATAGGGCAGCTCCAAAAGTGGTGGTCAAGGAAAAAATAACAAAAGGTATGGCAAATGCAATGTAAAGTGCTTTAGTTGTCATAAATTTGGTCATTTCGCAAAAGAATGCAATGCAAAATCAAAGGAAAATCAATGGGATGAAGCCAGAGTTGCAAGGAAAGAGGTAGTAGATGATGATACACTTCTTTTCTTGATCACGGAGGAGAACCATGGCATTAGAGAGTTGATGGACAACGATATTAGAGACTACCAAAGGCTGGGAAGTAGTGGTGACATTGCAGAAATTTCTGCACAAACACGTTCGGAGCGATATACAATGGTAATCGTTCGAGATGAAGTTCAAGGCAGTGATGAGTGGTACTTGAATTCTGTTTGTTCAACTCATATGATGGATATAAAATATTGGTTTGTGAAAATCAATCACGCCACGAAGAATAGAGTAAAATTCACGGAAGAAACCACTTTTACGGCCGACGGTGTGGGTGAAGTTTTGGTCATGAAGAGGGATGAGAGTCATTTCTTGATCAAAGATGTGTTGTAAATTCCAAGAATTAAATGTAATCTCTTGAGCGTTGGCCAATTACTTGAGAAGAATTACAAAATTCATATGGAAAACAAGATTTTGCGCATTTTTGAGTGAAACATAGTCTTAAATCCTTAAAGCACCCATGGTTGCGAATCATACCTTCGAGATAAGGTTAAAGGTAATGGAGCACAAGTGTCTTGCTACAACCGTAAGTCGTGATGAGTGGTTGTGGCACTACCGTCTTTGACCCCTTGATTTTAGAGACCTCGACGCATTACAAAGGTATGGTATGGTGACCGGACTACCCAAGATCAATTTTCCAACTGAGATTTGTGAAGAGTGTGTGCAAGGGAAGAAACACAAGAATTAATAGTTTCAGAAGGGATGCGGGTCATAGGACCAAACAACATCTTGAGGTGGTGTATTTTGACGTGTGTGGTCCAATGCAAGTCGACTCTTATTGCGATGACGAGGGTATAGTAAGTGAAGTTGTTCCACCTTATACGCCTCAAGAAATGGTATCTCCAGAGAAGAAATCGCTTAATTATGAATATGGTTTGTAGCATGTTAAAGGGAAGAACTTGGAAGGAACTATGGGTTGAAGTCGTTTCTACCGCCTATTTGTTAAATATGTTCCCTACTAAGAAGCTGGACAAAGTGACACCGGAATGGGTATGGTCTGGTCATAAATCGAGCTTGAGTCATTTGAAGGTTTTCTGCTCGATAGAATTTCGACATATTTCGGGTCAACTTTGAAAGAAGTTGGATGACAAAAGAGAGGTAATGTTGCTTGTTGGTTATCATTCTACCGGAGGTTACAAACTATTTAATATAAGTAACAAGAAGATCGTGATTAGTCGAGACGTGGTAGTGGACGAGCTAAGGTTGTTTGACAGTAGAAAAATGCAGATGAAAGTAGTAGAAATCGGTTTCTCAATAGAAAGAAACTGGTTTACCTCAATAGAAAGAAATAGGTGCAATGTCAATGTTGTTCAATTGTTACTATATTTTCATTAAGCAGAAGTTTGCAATATAAATACTATTGAACCATACTAATAATAATAATAATAATAATAATATTTCAAATAATTTTTTAATAAGAAATTCATTTAAATTGTTATTTTTAAAATAATATTTTAGATATTTTATTTTATTTTATCAAAAAGCACTGTGACTTGAAGTTATTTCAAATACTTTGAGACATCTTTTATAAAAAGAAATTATGGTTTTCTCTATGATGTAAACTTTAATAATGTGTTTATTTATGTTATACAATGTAAAAATTAATTTTGAAATAATTTTTACTAAATCTATTTTTAAAAAAATTAGCTTTTTTTTTTTCAAAATAAAAAAAAAAAGCAAATATGACTTAAATAAATTTTAATATTTTTTTATTGTAGATTGATAATAGATTATTTTAGCTCACTCTTTAATATTGAGGATTAAATTTAGTTTGTGACCTCTGTCAAAGAGATTCACGCCCTGGTAAAAGAGAAACGAGAAATACAATGAAATTATAGAAAAAAATTCATATTTAGATTTTAGGTTTGATTATTTTATTTATTGTGAAATTATTTTTTTGAATGATTTACGTTAATTACAAATAATTATATTGTGTGCATGATACTGGAGTACCTTTATGTATCTTAAACGTAAACGATAGATCTAAAAAATTACATCACAATTAAATCTGTTGCAAATATTGAGTTTTTAAAAAAATGTGTGGTAATGAAATTTTAAATGAAGGTGATGATTTTGTACGAAAAATATATTAATTGTGAATTAAAAAAAATCAATATAAAACCACAGACAAAATTGAAGTTTAATGACTTTTAATGATTTGTATTTAAACTAATTGTATTTAATGTAAAATTAATGAGAAAATATTTTGTTCATGATTTTATAGGATGATATAAATTAATATGTCCATTTGCCATTATATATATATATATATATATATATATATATATATATATATATATATATATATATATATATATATATATATATATATATATATATATATATATATATATTGATATGTATGTTAGTAAACACGAATAATAGTATGTATTTTGGTAGCAGGACGATTAATGGAAAAATAATAGTCGAGTTAATTAATTTAGTAGGTAATGGTTAATAATTAAATAGCATCAGTAAATAAATTTTTTAGGCGAGGATCCTAACTATTAATTTGTGTAGTAAATATTGTTGTTTGCTTATGATGATGTTGTACATAATGAAATAAATGGGGCTGGTTCGAGAACGGGTTTGTGGTAGGTACTAGTGTCGTTATTACCCGCCTGTTCCATATTTGATAATCGGAAAAAATCCGAATCCAAACTCAGACCCAGTCAAAGTGGGTTTTCCCAATCAACTGCAAGGTAGATTTATATAGGTATCTGCGTGTATGGATTTTGTTAACATGCCTACATACTATTGCACCCTAATTTTATTCTGGCGTTTCAATCTTTTTAGTCGATTAGCTTTATTTTATTTTCCCCAAAATAATGGTACAATTTGGCAGACAGATCTGTAGAAATAGTTTTCAATCGCGCGTAAAATTAACAATCGAAAAATTCTAAGTTCATCTAAGTAACTTCATGTTTCATATAAATACAGTTCACATAGGTTAGATTGATGGAGTCATTTTACTTTTTTGCATCCGTGCTCGCCCGTATTTTATTCAATATGAGAATTTTCATCAGGGTGTTTTCAACAAGAATAATTGAATGGCATCTGTTTGTTTTACCGAACTACAATACACATAGGTTACTTTAATGCATTTGTTTCTTTTTTTGCATTTGTGCGTGTTCATGTTTACCCGATTTAGTCCTTTTTATTCAGATTTTTATCCAAATAGTTAAAACAAACATACTATTAGTGATGCTAAAATTAACTTGTTTTAGCTTGTCTAGTTAATTTTATATCCTTTTAATTAATTAAATGTACTACACTCTTGATTTTTATCCAAATAGTTAAAAGAAACGTACTATTAGTTAATCTCTTTTCTTCGTGTCCCATTTTCTCTCTTGTGAATGCTTACACTCTTACCTCACACAATTTCTCACAATCTTCTAATCACTACACAACTCACTTACAGAAAAGAAAATATATCTTTCACAAAATTAGAATCTAAAATACTAATTGTTTCTCTACAAAAGAAAAAGAAAAAATTGAAGGTGAGAAAAAAAAGAAAGGGAATTGAATTATGTTATTTTTTCTTTTATATCACCTTAAAATTTGTTGTTAGCTTTCAATTTTAATGATCAGAATCGGATTAATAGCATCGTAACAATATTGAACAGAAATTAAGAATAGAGCACGTCAACACACAATCTGTTTATCATAATTCCTCCTACAAATTAGGAGTAGTCCATGTGGAACCTCGTTTTACTGACCTTTAATCAAGACATCATTATTTAATGATGACAATTATAAAGAAAAACACAGAGACGTCCATCATGATAAGTCAAACAATGCACTTCAGCCATTAAAGATGTAAGCCATGAATATAAAGATTTGATAAAATTGATTATTAGATAAAAGATAACAAACTAAAATTTATCAAAAGCCTCAAGAGATTTCATGCAAGTGTCAACACAAAAGATAACAATCAGCATAGGCCAAAGAAAATATCCTAAATTATTAAGTGGATGAAATTATGTAACAACAAATGGACTTTTCATAGAAATATGTGGCTATAAGTACAAACACACTAAAATATTTTTCATAAATGATTTGCCAAAAGAAAAAACATTGAAAAACATAAAGAAGTTGTATAGAATATGACGGTAGTAGTCAATAAAGTCATATAAGAACTGGGGGCGTTTGACAAGTTGAATGCACCTAGACTCTATACTTAAGATTTTATACTCAGTCAAATTTTGTTATGCAGCGTTAGAGAGAAGAAACACTAAAACTTTACTTTCATGAAGAACTGAAAGTTAGATTTTGAAATCTGTAAAAGATTAAAGCTCCTCCAAAAGTCTTTATTTTC